>CM062816.1:1113485643-1115885643 GCA_031772625.1 Pinus tabuliformis
CTTTGCCTCCTCCTTTATTTCCACTTATTTGGAAACATTCTCAATTGAAGAAACTCCCTTGACTACAAAAGTGTTGCAGAGGAATTATCAACATATTGAAGAAAGAAGTCATAAGGTGAGAAGAAACATGGTAAATCAACTAGCAACAAAAGCAACTCCAAATTATCAAACAAGACTACTCTCTACTATGGATTTATAAAGAAACCAATTAAAATTGTCCCTCATGCATCCAAATTTTCAGTCACTTCCTTTAGGATCTTATTTTAAACATTAGATATATCCATAAATGTAGCTGACATCCCATTGTGAAACAAGATTAATTTGCATAGACAAGGAGGGTAAATGCTCTATAGTGACCTAAGAAAAATATCTTTGACAATAAGTAAAGTAAAAAATCTTTTGGAGAAAGTTTCAAATCAACTCAAGTAAGAAAAGGAAAATTCTAGAGCACTGCATATTCAAAATGAGGAGTATAAGAAGCTAATTTTTAAATTAGGAATAGATCCAGAAAACATGGAAGCTTTCAAAACCTTGTTGCAAAATAGATAATATGAGGTGCATTCATTAAGGAAGAAGTTGAAAATTTCTAGGACTGAGCATGCTCAAACAACTGAATTAACTCAAGTTGAGAAAGAGAAGGAAGCGTTGATCAGATAGCTAGTGGACAGAAACACATAAATTTTCATTTTGCAGGAACAATTGCAGAGCTTACAACAATTAATCGAAAGCCATGTTTGCACCATTGTGGTCCCAAGTGAGTCAAATGACTCCCCAAAGAAGCTTACACAAGTTATGGCAGAACTCATAATTTCAAAGGTTGAACTAAATAAAATTTAGGACAACCTAATTCAGGTAAAGGAACAACTTACTATCAAGGAGAGCCAACTAAATATACATCAAAATAAAACAATGATCAGTTGACCACCAAGAACAAGGTAGCACAAGATGAGATCAAGGAGATAAAAACCAAATTGAAGGGAAATATCTCTCTAATTGAAGCTAAACAAATTGTTTGGTATGATATCATCTAGGAGGTCCATTCTATATGGGAGTATATTCATATAATTTCTCAATAGTAGATTATGACAAATGGGTATGAATTAATTCTTGATGCATGCAAGAAAAATGTAAAAAAATAAGAGGTGAAGGATAAAAATATTATCAAATTTTTAAATGGAAAATCTTCAATTGAACTAAGGGAATTAGTTATAACAGACAAAAATGGAGTAATTATGGAAACTGGTTAAATGAATGAGAAAAACCTACTTCGTACTCAGGCCGAGAACAAATTAAAGGATGTTCAGAAGTCAATATATTTATTTGATTCCAAATTTTACCAGAGGACTAGACCTGGTCTACCTAGTTGTTGGGACCAATAAGGAACTAGTTGCTGTTAAAAACCATAGCAAATGCAACACTTGAAAAGAACTATATTAAAAGGAACTAGTGGCTATTAAAATTAGAGCAGATGAAACACATGAAAAAACTGCAATTCTAAAGGGAAGAACCGTAGTGAATTTTTTATAGAGGGAATTCAAACTTCTTTGGCTAATGAAGACACTATTTGTTGCAAAACCTGATTATAGAAAGCTTTCAAATTTGAAAGTTGTATTCCAGAAATGATCTAGTGTCAGATCCTAGATGAAGTAGTTTGGAAGAAGTATGGAAGGTTGATTACTTCTATTGAAGGAGAAGTACAAATGGTGGAACCAAGCACCAATCCTCAAAGTCAATGTTCCACTTCATCTGACTCCTCAAAAAATAAAAAAATTTCATTATGAAATATGTTAAAAGACTTTTTAGTTACAAATAATTAAGTAGTTATAAATGTTTTGATAGTTACCTTTGTAACTGATTTTGATGTAATATTTAAAAGACATGAAAACCAATGGAAAAGGGTTCAAAGTTTTGGTATTTTGAGTACTTGTGTAATCATTTTGGCTTCCTTGGAGAGAATAATAAAAGTCACCAGGCTGATTCCAATATATGTTGGTACATTGCAGTGTGTTTTGTTTCTCTTATGTTTTTTCCATATTGATTTTCCTTCTTTGAAGCACATGTATGGTTATAGCATATTTTATTTATGTATGTTTAACGATTCTAATGAATACCTATAAGTTATGTTCAAAGAAATCTTAATAGGATCTCCACTGCTTCTACGCTTCCATTCTTAATCTAAATAATTTATACTTTCTTAATCTAAATATATTTACGGTGTTCAAGAATAATCCAAATTGCATGGATTTCATAGGGTGAAAGGCAGATTTGTGTGCCTCAAATAAATTCACACCATGAACTTTAATTAATTGGCAATGATAGAATGATAATTCCATCTTAGGGATCTGCAAAATTTTATGTCGGTCCTATGGTGTAACAACACCCTAATGGGCCTCAGTCTTGTGGCATAGCAACGCCCTAATGGGCCTCAAATCTTGGGTATGACAACGACTTCTTTGGGCCTTCTTATTTGTGATATGAGAAAATATTATGACAAAGATATGAAGGAGATCATGATAGAGATATGAATAATTTTTTTTGGAAGCTATTTGGTTGAATCTTGCATATGTTGCTCTTGATATAACACGCAATGAATGTTCGTAGTGATGAAATGCTATTTTTGTTCATGAAACTCCATATTCTAATAATAAGTGATTGTTGAAGGTTGGTAGTTAGGGCATCAAATTTTGACCTCCTAGAGGACAAATTTGGCCAATCTAACACATCTAGGACTCCATAACTGAGGATTGTTTCTTCCATTGTTGCACACCAAAACTCCATAGTCGAGAACTGTTTCTTCCAAATTGGATTGATTTTATAGGGTAAAAGGCAGGGATTGCGTGCCTCAAATAAATGCACACCAGGTTCAGTAATTACTAAATAAATAGTACATAATTTGAATTAATCAGGTTGGATAAGAAATGAAGCTTGGGCATGCATTTTAGTGAAGCAAGGCAATTTTGGCATGCTTCACAAAAATGCATGCCCAACTTCCATTTCAAGGATAAATTGAATGATTCAACTTGGAGAGTATTTTTTTATTCATAAGTAACATTAATAGAATTAAATATTTTTATTTTTTTACATATATATTTATGTTGTTAAAAAATAATCTAATTTGCATGGATTTCATAGGGTAAATGGCAAGGTTTGTGTGCCTCAAATAAATGCACACCAAGAACTGTAATTAATTGGTAGTGATATAATGATAATTCCATCCTATGGGTGTGAAAAATTGTACGTCAGTCTTGTGGTGTAATAACGCCCTAATGGGCCTTAGTCTTGTGGTGTAACAACACCATAATGAGCCTCTATCTTGTGGTGTAACAATGCCATAATGTGCCTTAGTATTATGGTGTAACAACACCCTAATGGGCTTTAGTTCTTGGGTATGACAATGACCTCTTTAGGTATTATTATTTGTGATATGGGAAATTATTATGAATGTATTATGACCTCTTTAGGTATTCCTTTGGATCTTGCACATGTTACTCATCATATAACATGCAATGAATGTTCCTAGTGATGAAATGCTATTTTTCTTCATGAAACTCTACATTCTAATAATAAGTAATTGTTGAAGGTTGGTAGTCAGGGAATCAAATTTTGACCTCCTTCAAGACAAATTTGGCCAATCTAACGCATCTAGGACTCCAAAACCAATATCTATTTCTTCCATTGTTGCACACCAAGACTCCATAGTTGAGAACCGTTTCTTCCATTGTTTCTTCCAAATTGGATTGATTTTATAGGGTAAAAGACAAGGATTTTTCCCCTCAAATAAATGCACACCAGGACCAGTTATTACTAATTATATAGAACACAATTTGAATCAATTAGACTGTTCGAGAAATGAAGCTTACGTGTGCATTTTCATGATGAAATGTTATTTTTCTTCACGAAACTCCATATTCAATAGTAGGTAAATTTTGAAGGTTGGTAGCAAGGGCATCAAATTTTGACCTCCTTGAGGACAAATTTGGCCAATCTGATGCATCTAGGACTCCATATCCCATAGGAATAAGCACTAGTCCAAGGATTTTGGCGATCAAACTCCTCTTTCTCCATATTTTCTCCTCCTAAATTTTGGTCTCCTAAAGGTAGAGTGGAAATCGAGGGCTTGTAGTGAAATTTTAAGGAGGTTATTTTTTGGGAATTCGAGGGTCCAAATATCAAGCTCAGGGTTTAGGCGACTTATGCTCCAATTTTGGTGGGCATCCACCCAAGTTTTATCCACATAATCTCTTTCCCTAGGTACTACTCTAAAAGGGAAAACCTAGGTCTTTCTCTCTCACCTTGGGGAGTTCTTTGAGGGTTGTATGAGCCTATTATTCATTGCAATAAATGTCAAGAAACCATTTCTCCTCCTTTGACTTAGTGAGTACCTTGGAATCATTTATTTATATGATTATTCATAAAACCCTAGGTGTAGTGCAAGTCTTTGTTAGGTCTCTTAAATATATTGAAGAGCCTTTTATAAGTGTTAAATCATCACATAGAGCTTCTTTGAGAGATCCTACCTCATCTCCTAGAGTATTGAACTTAGGAATACCTATTATCATCATAATATCTAAAACCCTAAGGCTTGGTCTCTCCATATTAAATCGTTTCTTGGAGAGTGTGTTAGCTTCCTTGAAGCATTGAGCCATTGTTGTGTCTCTTCATGAATGGGCTTGGTGGAATCACTTCATACCTAAATCACTGATCTATTTGTTCTAAGTGATTCTCTTCCCACTGAGACTCCTCCCATCAGTGAAATTCCATAAATAGCAGGGGGCATTTACTAAAGTGACAATGAGTCATTGTCCCATTGTTGTCACTTAGTCTAGTAAGTGTCCCTTGTATTTTCCGTTCTTTAAGGACCTGCTATATTGTGTGGTGACAAGAAACATTCCATCGATATATTACCCTAGGAGGATCCCATTTATCCTATCATGTTCCAATAATCTTCCAACCAATTTTACAATTAGAATGTACAACATTTTTCATTAATTAAATATGGAAAACAAGGGTATGTTGCATCTACTTTATGTTGCAAGAAATGAAATTTAACATATAAACAAAACAATATCCAACTAACTTATTGAATGCCAACTGTTGATACCTCATTCTCCATCTAGATAACAAAGTTAGACCACTTTTTTTGCAACATGTCCTTTTTGAAGTTTGCTGGATGACAACCATATTTGTCCTCTTGTCAAAACATGGTACAGAGACTAGTTAAACTAATTAATATGCAATCATTTAATTTTTTCAAGGAAATAAAAAAATATCATTTGACATATTAAATATACTCATAAAGGTACAAATCAAGGCCTATAGACCTTTCTGGCCACTGTGATGCGCGACACTTCATTTTTCAAGCCTTTCCTTAGAGGCCTTATCTTGAAACATATACTAATTGAATTTAACTATGCATAAATAAAATATAAAAATCATTTAAGACAATTGATATAATATTATGAGAAAATTCAAATACCTGGGTACTCTCCTCACCAGAATTCCTCTATTCATCCAGCTTCTGATATGTTTTTACAATTGTTTTCCCATACTTTTATACTTACATCAACTAGCCTTATTTTGAGCCTTTGCTTGGGCGAGGTTTACCAACCTACACCAAATTTAGTCTCCATGTCATGAATTACTGCTTCATGTAGGTGCTACAATATCTTTGAGAATGACAAATGGAGATGGTAGTTGAATTGTTAAAGGCATGATTCCTTCAACCTATTCACAAAAAAATTCCCAGCATCTGATTTACGGATTTCACTTGAAACCACATCGTATCCTATCCTTGTATCATAACTACCAGTTCAAGATTCATAATTTGGCTTGGTGGAAGAAGAGATATGTGCCTAAGGAGTGGATTGGGCATTAGAAGTCTCTGTTTCTTATTCAAAATTCTTATTGGTTATACTTATTGATTTCCTCCTTGATCTTTTGCTCTGGTAAATTGATTCCCTTTGAGTCGGTTGATGTGCTTGCAATGTTTTAGTGGTTTTAGTTGATCATTTTTCTATGTATCTAGCAAGAATTTTTAAGTCTACACGGTCAATTTTGTTAATTGCCTTGATCCCCAATATCGAAGCCAAGGCTGCTTTCTTCTGGTCAATCTGATGTCCCTAGATATATAAAATAATTTTTTATTTTTAAAATTTGAAAAAAAAAACTAAAAATCAAAGAAAGAATTTAAACAATTACATATCTATAATTTCACAATGACTTACCTCCTTCTATCCATTGTCTGTTCCATTCCCTCTGCTCGACATTTTGAGGCAGGGATATAAAATCCTGTTTGGGTGGAGGAAAGCCAAGGCAAATAATGTGCAAGGGGGGAGATTGCATTGTGCGAAGGGGAACAATTCGAGCTAAGGTAAGCAATCCAACCATCATACACACAATATCTACCTAAATTTTCAGCAAACCTTTATGGTAATCAAACCATTCTGCACCAATACATGAATAAGTATCCTGCAATTCAACCCTAAATCCATCCTATGTTCACGAAACCGATAATTCCTTACTTTACAACTCCAATTTTTGGAATAAAAAGGGAGAAAAATAAAAATCTCATGTAAGCTCCATCTGAATCCTTAAGATCCTTTAATATCCACTGAAGATCATCAAAATCTATCAATTATTTTTGCAATATTCAAATTGCCACCACGAATCCAAACAAAACGAGGCAATATCGAAACTATCCATCCACAATAGAATGGGTGGACTTTGAAGCTCCTGGATCAATACCCAAGCAGGGGTAGAAAGAAAGAAAGAAATAAAAAGTTTTGGGTTTGTGCCTATCAACAATGAAAAAATTCTCAGAGGAGAAAGAAAGAGTTTGACCTTTTTTTTTAGTTCAATAGTTGGTGGGTATTTAATTTTGAAGTTTTGGACAGCAGGAATTTTAAAATTTTGGCTCGCCCATCATTGAAAATTTTGATTCGCACATCATTGAATTTAGCGCCAACTCAAGTGAAAAAATCTGATCATATTGAGGTGTAAAAGTAGGCGCAAATGGTGCCTAGTCTAACGCCATCAAGTTATTTTTTCCATAAAAAAATAGACATATAAATGTTACAATAATATAACATTGTTCTCAAATAAAATCAAAGATTAATAGAATACATTCAACTGAATAACCATAATTTCAATTATCCACTACATTCAGTATAGAGTAATTTAATTAGCTCTAAAATGATTGTATAAATTAAGTTATAAATTAGGAATGAAACAAAATTGATATACACACTAGTGGTAAAGTGTGTTGCATGGGGAAAAATTGCTAATATTAATTAATATCTATGTTGTAAGGACAAATTATATTCTATTCAAAATATAGCCCGTCAATAATTTTGTCCCTACATTTATTGTTTTCATTGTTGATTATTGGATTTGATTGGTGCACCAAAAGTTATTTTCATTGTTGTGTATTACAGTGTCTACAGGAGACCATGGACATAGGAAGTGGATGACGTAGAACAACTAAATCACAAAGAGGAAAGTGGGCTGAAGAAGATATGATAGTGGAATCTGTAGATACAATACAGGTAAGAAGACAAGGCAAACTCAACCAAAGGAGGAAGATCTTTATGAATTCACAAATACTACAACATAGAGGAGAGAGTCAATGTTTTTTCCACAGAGGCCTTTCAAGTCAAACTTGTTGGTTGAAAATGCATAGGAATGGGGATTAAATGTGATTATAGGATCAAGGGAAATGTTGTAAAATTAGGGTGCCATGTGGGATAGGGATGTTGGATACTTTTCTTGTCTAAATTTTGGCTCAATTTATATACCTAGGGTCATAAAATTATTGTTGTTTTTCAACTCCAAATTAACATGATATCAGTATGTCAAAAATATGACTAAAGTGAAGTTTTGTGTTGGATAAAATATTAATTGAAATTATATAATTAATGTACTAAACATTATTGGTTATGTTGCGTATTATAGGATCCAGATGAGGCCATGGCAACATATCGTGTCATATCAAATGAGGACACAATGAATGACGTGGTACATCAGGTACTCAAATTTTGACTTAACTTAGGAAAAATTGATATAATGGAATTTTGTTATACACCCATCTTTTTTCACAATATTATTAAAATTTATAGTGTATTATCAAATCTTGACAAAAATCTTAAGGCACACAAACCCTGCCTTTTACCCTATGAAATCCATGCAATTTGGAGTATTATTGAATAGAAGAAATATATATGTTAAAAATTAAAAATATTTAATTGTATTAATGTTACCTGTGAGTAAAAAAATACTCATAAGGTATGCGTTGAATCATAGAGGTGAATCTTTCAATTTGGCCTTGAAATGAAGGTTATGCATGTGTTTTTTTGAAGCAGGCCAAAATTGAGTTGCTTCACTAAAATGCACACTTAGGCTTCATTTCTTGGCTAATTTGATTGATTCGAATTGTATACTATTTAATTACTAATTTTATACACTAATTTTCTTCCACTAAGTTTCTATTGTTCATAAACTATTGACACTTTTGGGGAGACACCATGAACTATGATTACTCCAACACTTTCATTTACATTAACTTCGAACTTGAGATCACAAAATTAGACAAAATTAATTGTATTAATGTTAGATATCATTTTTGGGATTCAACTACGTTAAGTAAGTCATTCATCTATGATAATTTCCATGAGAGGTAGTCGTAACTGACTAATTTCTCATGATTTTTGTATAGTCCACTTAGGACTCATTACATTGGGTGATGCTCACAGGGGTGAAGAAGTGCGATTGAAACTAGTGAAATGAATCACATAGCGTCAATCTTCACTTCTAGGGCTTGCACCCTAGTAACCAGGACTTCCTGGGAGGTCACCTATCCCAGATCGCCTATGGCTCAAGCGCTCTTAACTATGGAGTTTTCCCCAAAATCAAGCCCACTTAGCTTGCTACCCCATTTGCAAAACCTTGGCAAGTATTGTGCCTCATGAACCATTCAAGTAGAATTCCCTTCACTCTTTTGAATTAAGTATTGGGGTTTTCACAGTGCATTATATTAGATATCATTTTTGGGATTCAACTGCGTTAAGTAAGTCATTCATCTATGACCATTTCCATGAGAGGTAGTCATAACTGACTAATTTCTCATGATGAGCAATAAAATACTCTCCAAGTGTAATCATTCAATTTATTCTTGAAATGAAGGTTGGGCATGCATTTTTGTGAAGTAGGCCAAAATTGCTATGCTTTACTAAAATGCATGCCCATTCTTCATTTATTGGCCACTGTGATTGATTCAAATTATAGATTTTATTTTATTTTATTATTTTACACACTTTTACATTGTTATATATTTACTAATTAGTAGAGTAGTAACAATATTAATTTTCTTAGGGCTAAACGTCTATGTTGTAGATAATTACATTTTAGAACATTTTAAACATTTTCACATTGCATTCACCTCATATCATCATAAGCAATTATGTAGAGATAACATTAAAAATAACAATGCAGAACAATCATAGGCCCGCCATGATATCTCTGTCATAGGTATGTCATGATATCTCTGTCATAGGCTCAACATATCTCCTTCATATCAATGCCATAATATTTTATCATATCAACGATAAGAAGGCCCAAAGGGGCCACTGTCATACCCAGGAACTGAGGCCCATTAGGGCATTGTTACAACATAATACTGAGGCCCATTAAGACACTATTACACCAAAAGACTGAGGCCCATTAGGGTTCTGTTACACCACAAAAAATGAGGTATAATTTCACGGACCCATATGATGGAATGATCATTATATCATTGTGAATCAATTACAAGTCATGTTGTGGATTTATTTGAGGCACAAAAATGTTGCCTTTTATCCTATGAAATCCATGCAATTTGGAGTATTCTTGAACAACATAAATATATATGTGAAAAATTAAAAATATTTAATTGTATTAATGTTACTTATGAGTAAAAAAACACTCTCCAAGTTGAATCATTCAATTTGGCCTTGAAATGAAGGTTGGGCGTGCATTTTTGTGAAGCAGGCCAAAATTACCTTGCTTCACTAAAATGCATGCCCAATGTTAATTTATAGGCCAATCTAATTGATTAAAAATGTAGATTGTTTATTTTATTAGTTTACACACTTTTTCATTGTTATATCTTTACTTTGAGCTTAAATATTTATACTTCAGATTTCATACAACATTCTAAGTTTTGCTTCAACTTGCCTTATGTGAAAGTTGTGTATAAGTGGGAAACATAGTTATGTAGGATGTTTGTTAGACATGTGATGGGTCCCATCAATAGGTATATTTTTAGGTTCATTGTGCTATCTTCCAGCCATTAAAACTCTCATTTTCTCACAATAATTCACACTTTTAGCCATAATATGCTTAGTGAGAAGACTAAAGAGTGTTTGTCATATTGCATGGTCTAATGTGATTAATATGCACGAAAAATAATCAATTTTGGAGATATTTACTATGCAGGGGATTGAAGGAGACAACCAGAGAAAATATAGGTGGATTGTACACCTCATTAACTTTCCAACTCAGCATGAGATCAAACAATCCTCACCAACAACTTGAATTCACTATCAACTGAGGAACTCCAAGTACATGTGAATATCGAAGGGAACCAGATCCACAAATCTCGAGATTTTGGAGGGAATCACTCCTCTTTTCAAGGGAACTTCCCTCAACTAATTTTTGTATAAATAAACCATCCAAAAGGATCATTAGGATTAGTATTTTTGTTGCAGCTAGGGGTAGCTACTGAGAGCCTAGTGCTTGACATTGTTATTCTCATCTTTCATATGATGTATGTGACTCTTATTTTCTATTACTGAGAAGTTCACTATTAGACTGCATCTGTGTTAGTTTTGTAGGGTCGAAACCCTTGGGTTTGGGCCCAACCTAGAGGCTTTATTCCCTATCTTATATTTCTTCCTTGTTCTTATTCAAGTCATTGAAATTATTTTTGTTTCAGTAGGTATTATATCATAAAAACTTGTGATTGCAAGTTTTCTTATCACCTCTCTTGTGGGAAGAGTGATTGGAAGATCTACAATAACAACCCAAAAATATGTGTTTATGATTTCTTGGAAATTGTTAAGTATTGGAATGCAATCCTTCTGCATGTTTAGTTTCTGCAACTTAGAATTTAGCAACATTGGTTTGGAAATTTGAGTTTTGTTGTAGGGTAGAGTAGATTTTAATAAAATTCAACTCATCTTTTCCATGTTAATTTACTTTGCTGTAATAGTGATTATTTGATGCATGTGTTTGATTGGTTTGCTGGGATTGTGTTGAACTGCAGGGGTGAGTACACCTTTATAAATCCACCTAGGCCAATTCATATCCCTCCTAGACACCTCACATTGCCTCCAAACTCTGCCACTAAGATCACTCTGCTAAGGTAAATGGAGGACACTGTGGGCACAAACTTTGGTGCAAGATAGACCTCTGAGGGGTAATAGGCTTGGCTAAGGGGCTCCCACACCCTTCACTCACCTTCTTATACCTTCATCCACCTTATTCTACCTTCAAGACACCATTCATGTCCTCAAAAAGCCGTCAGACCCCCTCTTGTAGCAAAATAGGGCCTCCTATAACACTTCATGTAGCAAACCCGTAACATTGTTTTCTTCAACCAGATTCACTCCAGATTTCGCCTCCTAGGTATTGAAGTTGAATAATGGCCCAAAAGCCTTGATTTCATGATCCGGGAAGATTCTAAGACTACTCCAACCCCATTTTCTCCTCACTGCAAAAATAAGACAACAAATAGAATTAGAATTAGCATTTTTTTCATAATTGTGTTGCAGGTTGAATTTCTCATTGTCAAGAAAGTGCAAATAAATATATGATTCATGCAAACAGGTTGTTACATTGATTAGGTATTCAAATATAATAGCATGGTTTACTTCTGCAACTAGACTAGCCTTTTTCCTTTCATGCAATTTCAATTCAGCATTTACATTGAATGAATGGCACTTTCACTTTTGTAGTTAGAATCATGTTCATCTCCTTGCAATTGTGACATGTTTCTCTCTTTGTAGTTAGCTGAAGGAGTGGTCTTTGAACACCTTAATTTGATATCATGATTGAGGGTGACATGAGTAGAACCTAATCTACTGTGCATATAGAATTGTCACCTCTAAGTTTGTATGAACCCCGGGTTAATAATTTAAGTTAAGAAGCCCTTGGGAGTTGCAACATCCTTGGTGCAATACCAGAGCTCATCACCTTTTGGTGCCATTTCCAGGGAGGTATCTAAGTAGGTGTTGTTTCTACTTAAGAGTAGGTTGCTTTTTTTTTTTTTTTTTTTTTCTCTAAGTAGGAGTTGTTTCTACTTAAGAGTTGGTTTGCTTTTTTTTTTTTTTTTCTTCCGTTTTTCATTAGCCTTATTCTTTTGAAAAAAAAAGTGAAAAATTAAAAAAACTAGTTCTTTCATGCCTCATAGGAAAAGGGATAACCAAGGGAAATTCTTACCAAAAACCCCCACCCTCTCAAGCAATCAACATTTAGTATTCTTTGGTGACTGTGAACTTTCCTCTTTGCTTATATGGGATATAGAAGACCCTCTAGGTGAGAAACCTAAAAATTTTGAGGAACCCATAGGGGAAGAAGAACTTATCTCACCTACCCAAATCATGGATGAAAAGATGAAGAATGAGATTTCCCCTATAAGAGAAACCAATAGAGAGGCTAGAATGAAGAATATAAGCCCTGCTTCCCTTCCACATTTCCATGGCCTAACCTATGAGCATCCTGACAACTTCATGTTTCTGTTTTTTGTTGTCTGTAGGACTTATGACTATGCCTCTAATGAGCAGTAGTTGAAGTTGTTTTCGTCTACCCCCAAAGATGCACCCTTGCACTGGTTTATGAGTTTAGTTAGAGACAAAATCACTACTGGGGCCCAAATGCAAAAATTATTCAATGACAAATACATGGATTACTGTATGTCCAAAGAAATAAAGGAGGAAATATTTAGGATGACCCTTGGACCTGATGAATCCTTATAGGACTATGACGAAATATTTCAACTCAATTAAAGGAGGGCCAACTATACCCTTGATCATGAGTCACTCAATCTAGTTCTTCTCTGAGGGATCAAGGAGGATGTAATTAAAACCCTCAACATGCTATCTAGAGGAGATATCTACCAATTTCCTTATGATGACATCAAAAATATATTCAAGAATCATTCTTGGGCTGCAAGGAAAAAGGGCAGATCTAGCCAAAGCCTGGTTAGTTCGTGTCCCTCTACAATAGCCATCAAGCTTGAGATAGGAAGTATGTTGGAATATTTTAAGAATCAAATGATGCATACCTTTTCCCTAAAAATAGATACTATGAAAATAAAAAAGAAGTAAGAGGAAGCAGAAAGGGCACTAGCTATCTTTTTCCCTAGATGTACTAAGAGACATCCTAGGAATGAGTGTCCATTGAATGTCATAGAAGTCTGTTCAGTCTGTGAAGAGAATCATGCAACAAATAAATGTACCTCTCTTCCAAGCCTAAAGGCTATATACAAGGGAGGGGTAGAAGTTGGGTCAGAGAAACTATGCTTCATTAAGCAAAGGAGGCCTCTAGGTCCTCAGCCATATCAACAAGGCATGCAAGGTGCACATTATCCACATTAAAATCCAAATAGAATGAAACTTTCTAGCCTTGGTAACCTTCCACTCATCCATCATGGTCCACACCTCCTCCTTGGCGTTCTGCTCCTCAATATCCTCCTCAGCCTATCAACCCTCTATTTTAGCCATATCCACCCAAATATTCCCAATGGGGCAACCCCTCACTAGGTTGGAGGTCTCAAACAACCCAACTTCCTAATTTTCTGCCTCCACCTCAACCTCAACCAAAACTTCCTCACTATAATCCACCTAAGAAACCTCAAATGCCTCCTCAGTCCAATCCAAACCCAAACAATAAGTAAGTACAACATGTTTACAATGGGGAGACATCCTATACTGCTTATGATGTGGAAATCCAAGAGCTCAACCTTTGGTCTAGGAAGGTGCTCGTAGATAATCACCCACCTTCTCCACCTGGAGAGATTGAAGAGGATAAGGAAGAGATTTCTCCTCAAGACAATGCACCTCCTTATACTGAAGGGTTGGTCCACCTAACCAACCCACCCTAGAAGAGGTTGAACTTCTGGGAGAATTGAAGAGATTGTGTGTCAAGATACCCCTTCTCCAGGCCATCAAATATGTTCCCATTTACAATAAGCTTATTAAGGAAAAATGTTTCAAAAGGCCCGGGAGAAGAAGAAGAGATACCCCCGCCATCAATGTTGTTGGAAAACTATATGATTTGATGCTTGGAAGAGTAATATACCCGAAGTACTTTGATCCTGGTATCCCATTAGTGGATGTGTGAATTGATGGAATTATGGTCTCTAATACCTTGATTGATATTGGGGCTGCAATCAATGTGATGACTAAATAAACCATGCCGAATCTCAATCTACAAGGGGATTTGAGGAAGACCACTACAATGATGCAACTTGCAGACAAATCCACAGTAGCTCCCAAGGGAGTTATTGAGGATGTTATGGTCTCCATTTAATCCTGGGAGTACCCCATTGATTTCCTGGTCCTCTAACCCAAAACCAAGTTTAATTATTTTTCTCTCATCCTAGGAAGACCTTGGTTGGTCACTTATGATGCCTACATTAGTTGTAGGGTTGGGAACATGACTATTAATAATGGATATTTATTGAAACAACTTGCATTGTACCCTCCTACTCAACCCTCAATTGAGAATGATTTACCCTTATGGTTAGAGGATGAGGGAGAGGAAGAATTTTATTAGACATCCCTCTACCCAGTCGTCACTTTAGATATTGTTATAGGAGCGGGGAATCTTCATGAACATGAATTTATTAATGATATCCTACATAATCATCCCCCCATTGCCATACCAATTGATGAACTAATGAAAGAATCTATGATTAATCCTTGGACTGATTTGTGCTCTATTGACTCTAACCTATAACATGCCAAAGATATGGAGATTGGCATATCCAGAACTCAAAAGATCAACCCCTCTCTCAGCTAAGCAGGAAGAAAAGTTATGCAGTGTGCTAAGGCAACCCCTGTATGCTTTTGATTGAGATTATAAGGAAATTAAATGTGTGCATCCTTTAGTCTGTACTCATCATATTTACATCAAATAGGGATGAAAACCTATGCACCAAATCAAGAGAAGGATCAACCCAACTCTTAAGGAAATTGTGAAAGAGGAATTGTAAAATCTACTAGATACAGGGTTCATATATCCCATTTTATATAGTGAGTGGGCATCTCCTCTTGTTTTAGTCCCAAAGAAAAATGGGAAGTGGAGGATCTATGGAGGATCTGTGTTTACTATCGAGAGCTTAACAAGGCTACAAAGATGGACCATTTTCCTTTGCCCTTCATTAACTAAGTCCTAGATGGCCTTGCGGGAAATAAATTCTTCTGCCTGGATGGATTCAATGGTTACAACCAAATAAAAATCAACCCTCAAGATCAAGGTAAGACCACATTCACATGTCCTTGGGGTATGTTTTCCTATAAGGTCCTTCCGTTCAGTCTGTTAATTTCCCCTACTACTTTCGAGAGGGAAGTTCTAAGTATCTTTGCTGAACTTGTTCATGAAACTGTCGAGATATAGATGGATGACCTCACTCCCTATGGATGTGACTTCCACGAAGATATTTATAATCTGTACAAAGTCTTAAAGAAATGCATTGAAATGAATCTTTCATGGAGTCTCAGGAAATGTGAATTTTTGATGAATGCAGGGAATGTCCTAGGCCATTGTATATCCAAGGAAGGGATACAGGTTGACCCAAACAAAATTTCCATCATCAAAAGGGTCCCTATTCCTAAGAAAAATAGATATCAGGAGTTTCCTTGGATTCACTGGGTATTACAGAAGGTTAATTAAATACTTTAGTAAACTTGCTTCGACCTTGTTTGGGCTACTAGCTAAAGATTCAGATTTTTGTTGGAAAAACAACTATCAAGAAGCCTTCGAAGTACTAAAAGACAAGCTTACCACTACACCCATATTTAGAGGTCCCAATTGGGAATTACCTTTCCACATAGACACAAATGCCTCAGATAAATCTATAGGGGCAACCTCAAGACAGGTGGAAGACAAATTGCCTCATTCTATTTATTTAATTAGTAAGAACCTTTCTAAAGCTGAGTTGAATTATACCATCTCTAAAAAGGAACTTTTGGCTGTGATACATTATTTGAATAAGTTTAGGCATTATATCACTGGTTATCAAACATTTTTTCACACTGATCATGCAGCCATTAAGTATTTAATGAATAAACTTGATGTCAATGCTAGGATAATTAGATGGTTGTTATTATTGCAACAATTTTATTTGACAATTATTGACAAACCAATGAAATACTAACCCTGCTGCAAAAAAGGAAGAGATGGTGGATGATAAAATCCCAAATGAACACTTCTTTGCTATCTAGTGCTTTCTCCTTGGTTTTTTGATATAGCCAACTACTTGGTTACTGGAAGGTTCCCTCCTAATCTATCCTCCAAGGAGAAAAGCAAGATTGTTAGGAAAAGTGCTCCATTCACTTGGATGGGGGATATCTTTTCAAATTGGGGCTAGATCAGATCCTGAGGATATGTGTGAGGGAAGAGGAGGTCTTTGAAATCCTATCAACATGCCATGATGGACCTTGTGGGTGTTGAGAAATATATGGCATAGTAATTATGTGATTTCTCTTCTATTAGTAACTACTTGTGAGTGCTTTTTACTTCTTTATATTAGGATATTATTTTACTTAGAGTATTAGTTTTCTTATTCATAAAACAAATAGCAATGCATAAACCATAAAGAGAAAAGAGACACAAAATATAGGCTATGATTGTTATAGACATATTTGGGCACTGCAACCCCAATCACATATGTCCATAAACCAAGGGCTCTCAAAACCCTAAAAGTGTTGTTTCATACCGTAAAGGATCAAGGTCAACTGATTACATAATTTCCCAGAAGTTCTAACTAAAAAACTGCTCAGAACTGGTCAAAATTGGACGATATAGACTGCTCCATGCTGAGGGTGCAATGCATCTCACCTGCTACACATAAAGGGTGCAATGCATATTGAAAATCCCTTCTGTAGGGTGTGATGAGCGAGAGCAGACAAATGGTAGAGGCAGTTTGCTAGGTGGAAACTTAGAGAATCTTCTAGAAACTGCTCATATGACACTTGCCTCTTTGAATTCGCCCAGGGATGAGTAAGAGGTCATGAAATCTCCAAGTGGAACCAAGAAATCTTAGTGAAATGACACTAATCAAAATCCTAGAAGCTGACTCACCCCCCTCCAAATATCTATATATGGATCCCTCATCTTAGAGATCCAAAGGCTGGAATTTTGTAATTTGTAAGGAAGTGTTGTTGGTTTATCTTTGAGACATTGTATTGTTGGGTGATCTTACTTTTCATGAGGTGAAGAGGGCTTTCATGTTGGGAGGATGATGTTGGATCAAATAGCTGGGTTGTAATCCTCTCTTCTACTACTTCTATCAATAAAGCTATTCGCGTTTTCCTCCATATACTTGTATATTTCTGAATCTTGTATTTGTGTATGCATTTGTATGGTTAATGTACATCTGATTCTACATTGTTTATGATTATAGATCTCTATGCTTTGATGGTATTTCGCTGCTTTGACTCTACAGGTGCTATTTGAAGTGGGATAGGTGAAAAAGGAGTGGCGAAACTCTATCAAATGAGAGAGGAAACAAGCAAGGAGCCAAGCGAAAGACTGAGGTTGGTACTCTTTGCTTCTCTCTCATTTATCTCTCATAAAGGAAAACACAAGTTATTTTGAATTGTTTGTTTCTAAGATAGCTACCCGTCTTAGTGGGACTAGCAGCTCTGAATGGACACTAGTTTTCTCGGAAACAAAATGGTGACTCGGCTAGGGACCAAATAGTTTGTTTGTTTGTTACTGTTTTTTGCTTTATAAACTATAGATGGAGCCTGAAGTTAAGCCATCTAGCCTTCGAACTGATTTTTCTATGCAACTGCAAAGTAGATCAACGCTGCTTCAGTCAATCTCCGGGTTGGTTTATGAATTGAACATCTGACTTGCAAACATCCTAAGTGCCCTGGTGGTAGCTCAATAATCTCATTAGATCAGCCCCTATACTTTGTGTTTACTGTCTATAATAAGATCAGCCTAAATCCCTGAACTTAGCTGCAAACTGTGGGTGAAAACCAAGCTTAGTCTCGTCCCTGGACCATCGCACTATCTCTCATTGGAAGCTTGGATGCATCGCACCTCCCATGTTCTATAGGTGAGATGCATCCCTATTTTCCTTAAGGACAGGTGCGATGATTGAATGAGACTATTTTTGCCTCCATATTTTGATTCTTTTTCTTCATTGTTTCAGCTCTATTAAGTAGTTTTGCTGTCTATGATCAGTATATCACTGTTGAAACCTTCTTCCTTCACATTATTCAGCCTCCATTGATAAGGAGCTGTGAATGTTTTTTTATTTATTTTTCATCATTTACAATCCTCCTCTTCAAACAATAGCTTAATCGAATTGTCGTCTTTTGATTCGAAAGTGTCGCAACTGTCGTTTTCAGTAAAGAAAAAGAGTGTCGTAAAGTCTTCCTCTTTTAGATAGTCAATTACACTTTTTCCATTATATTTGATTTGAATTATCAATTCTTTGAAGTGTCGAAAATAGTCTTCCTTTCATTTTTTGAAAATAAATTCTTAAAGTGTCGCTTCGAGGAAAAGTAGTTCAGATTTATATTTAGTTTTATTTTTGTCATTCTCACATTAAGGGAACTGAAAAACAAATACATGCCTGTGCATTTTCATTTAGACTGCATGCGGAAATTGATTTAGGAAAAGTGCATTTAGTGTGTGCTCTCTGCTCTATGTTGAAAGAATCATATTTTTCTTTCCTTAGTAGCTAGGATTTTCATTGCTAAAAGAAAATAAACGAATGTTTATCATTTTAGATTGCATATTTAGGAGTTGTACATCTACATCACGTGGTGAACCTTGAAAGGCAAACTTCTTAAGAAAGATCAACTATAAAATAAACCTCAATGAACATAAAAACGCTTTGGAACCTAATGCACAACATCTAGAAGTCTAGTCTAGAGATGTATTTCGGCGTCGTAAAGCTTGGTAACTATCGTTTTCATCATAGGTTGGGTGATTCCTCCTCTTTGATACAACAAGTGCTAGTACAGACTTATGCTCCCATGTACCATCAAGAATATATTGGGAGACAATAATAGGCTGATATCCTTTATCCTTAGGAAGCCGTGTTTGCCACCCTATCGATCGCAATGCACTGAACACAACATTTGGGAAGATTGACTGTCGTACGTAAAGTCCTCGGTAATTTCTCTATAATTTACCACCGAGGTGGATATTGCAGTTTTGCGATTGGCTTGGTAATCCCTCTCTCTAGATTTCCAGAGTAGTCACTTTTGTTCCTTTTCAGACTCCTTAAAAGAAAAGGTCCATCTGAGAACTTTTCACTTCAGGCTCATTAAAAATCGAAGGCGACTAGAGTCATCTTTAGCTTTTTCTCGACTCTTAAAAATTGAAAAATCAAGTTATGTCAAAGCATCATAAAATTCATTTAATTCAGATAAAATTTTCCCCTTTTTATTTTGAGTTGATCGAGTAATCCGCAATCGTGGAAGAATGTTAATCAAAACCCCGTCGTTTGCAGAGACTAACGAGTCAACTGTCTTTGACTCCAGAAACGAAACCATTTCGGGCCAAGCGATCTCATCTAACTGGGTCAAAGTCTCCTGGTTTATTTGAAACTTGTGTTTCAACATCCTCAGAGACTCCAGTTACTCCAATTATTTATGGTACCCCTACTTCTACAGGAGAAGTTCGACGGTTACAAGAGGACATTAGAACTGATCCTAGTGTAACGGTAAACACTTCTGTTCCCGAACCAGCTCCATCTAGGACTGATTCGGAAGGTGTCAACCCTCCAACATCTATCGCTGCAGAGTCTATACCTTCTTCGGGACCAAAAATATTTTATGAACCTGACGGTCTACCTCTTCCACTCGGACTGATTGCTATAGAATAAATTGTGGAGGATCTTCCATCCAGTATCCCATTGCATTTTGGAATTGGGATCCACCTATATTCTTCTACCATAGAAGCTAGTTATTTTGATCACTTCATCGTAAGTTCTTGTCGAATCGCTAGGAAATCTTTTGGATAGACTCAATATGTCTGAACAACCATCGACATCTAGGACTGTGTCCTCTAATACAGCGGCAGTAGAGCTTCCTTTCGCTACTCCGACAGTGTTCGCTGGTATACCATCTGTCCCAACTAGTTCTCAACCACTAGATGGAGTTCACTTAGGGGCTGTTTCGACAACATGGTCTGTTCCTATTTGTTCATCCATAATCTTATATGGAGTTTCTTATGTTGAGACTTATCAAACTGATTCTTCACATCAGTATCAATTTGGGCAGTCCAGTCTCCAAAGACCAATTTACCCTTTGAACACGGGATTGCCGCCATATGGGGGGCAGTATGCCTTTTCATTGTTCCCTCTAGTGGAGAAACCATATGAGAGTTTACAACAAAGTTCAGGTCAAGCTGGAATTACATCTAGTGGTTGGGTGCCAATACTGCCTCAACAACCAAGAGTTGTATATTCAATACAACAAAATCAACCTATGTCGAACATTCCCACTACATCGGTTATTGTGACGGTGTTGCAAGTACAAGTGCTGCTTGTTGTATGTCAACCTCAAGTCTCATAGGTCGTAATACAATAGCCTCTTGTCCTCGTGACTCAGTCACAACCGCCGATTAGTGGCTCCTTAACTGAAGTGACTCAGGCTCAAACGGGTACTATCACCCCTCATCTTGGTCAAACATCCAGTATTGGACAATAGAAAATGGTCTCACAGCCATGGCTAGTGCAATATCAACAACCGCAATTCCAGCAAGCTTACTGAGGACCTGAGCAACAAATCTTTGCAGGTAATGGGTAGCCGTATATTCAAAACAGTTACCAACAATCATATTATAATGGTTATGCCCATCAACCTTATCAAAGTTATCAACATCAAATACATTATGCTGGTATGCAAAGACCCACTGCTCAGGCGATCCCATCTTATCCTGGGTATGCTTCGCCAAACCTGAATCAATAGTTGCCCTTCGTAGCAACTTTAGAATTACCAAATCTGAATCAGCTAACAAATGATCCAATTGCTTACGCCCCTTGGTGGCCAACGATTCCTCATAAACTTCCATCAGATATTCCTAAATTCAATGGAAATCTGGGTGAAGATCCATCGAATCATGTGATGAAATTTCATCTGTGGTGTTCATCCAACACCCTCAATTATGATTGGATTAGGCTTCACCTTTTTCAGTGAACGCCAACTGTTCTGACAACGAAATGGTACATCGAATTGCCTAGAGCTTCATTCGATAACTTCAGTGACCTTGCCACCACCTTTTTAACCCATTTTCAGTTACACATAAGGTATGAAACAGGAATGGAACTCCTTACCAATTTTAAACATACAACAACCACTCACATATCTGATCATATTCATGAGTGGCGATGTCGTCGTCGAATGGTAAAGACATATGTTCCTGATTAGCTTCTAGCTGAATGGTTTATTAAGTCATTGTTACCTTCTATTACAGAAGATGTGGCCAAGGGAGGAGTCGTCACTGAAGAGCAAGTCATTACTCGTGCGCAATATCTAGACTTGATCTATACTCAGTCTGGCACGCTCTATGACAAAATTCCTGATGCACCTAGACCAGAATTTTCCGTTCCTCCTCCTCCTAAATTGAACAGGGACTCTCATTCCGGCGACGGCGTGATTGGCACCTTGAGTACGCAAACCGCAAAGGCCCCATTTGGTAAAGCCCTTGCAATTTCCAGTAAAAAGGCAAATGAAAAACTTCCTGCCTCAGAGGCTAATGCCATGTCAACTGACAAAGGTAAAGAACCGAAGAAACCAGGAGGTAAGAAGAAAAGGAAAAACAAAAAGAAGAAACAGGGAGATTCGACTCCTAAAAAATCTTCTGGAAACCCTTCTAGGAAAAACAAACCTAATCGGCCATGTCTCATATGTGATGAGGAACATTGGAAGAAAGATTGTCCGCATAAATTTGAGATTAAGAAGTTCTTTAAGAGTTCAAATACCTCAACAGTGTTGACTGATTCGTTTCCAAACCCAGAAACCAATCTGGTTGCTAGTGACAATGCTTCCCCATCCCAAGTGCTTATTTTGTCCATTTCAAAATAGCAAAATGATGCTTTGATATCGATAAGGAATAAATATTATGGGAATCCACAGATGTTGAACAACAATGCTACAGATCAACCTAGTAGTTCGACAACAACTTCGACAGAAGTTGTGCCACCCATCATTCCTGAGCTAACAATAAAGATACCAAAGGGAGTAGTACACAAATCAACATTTAATCCTCGTGCTTGAGCAACATAGAATTATAATATAGTAGAAGATTTGGCCCAATCACCATCTGCTATGTCGATGCTTGAAGTACTACAAAATTGCCCCTCCCAAAGGCAGGCTCTATTATTAGCAATAGGTGGGATTGACCTAGCAGATTCCAAGCTTGTGGCCTTTAATCATAAAGGATATGAATCTTAGTTACTAGCTCAACTCGCTTTCCTCATACAAGTGAAAGCCCTCAACAAAACTGTTCATCGAATAATTATTGATGAGGGAGCATCTACCTGCATTATGTCGATGAGTTGCTGGAAAACTTTAGGCTCACCACCCTTGTCAAGATCATCAGTGACATTAAAAGCATTTGATGGATGAACATACACCTCGTACGTGATTTTAATTAACTTGCAAGTTGAATTGGGGGGAAAAACAATAGAAATTGACGTCGAAGTTATCGATGGAAACCTTGATTACAATATCCTACTGGGAAGGCCCTGGATTTATGCTATGGCTGCTGTTGTGTCAACATACTTCAGAAAGATTGCATTTCCCTTTCAAGGAGGAATTAAAATCGTTGATCTACAAACCTTCCTCCCCAATAGTTCACAAGTTATAGGAATCATTCCAATGATCCATGGAATCTCTCATTCACTTCAAAATGTCGGAGTAGACCTCCTAAAAGACCCTGCCTTAATGGGTACTTTTACCCTACTGCCTCCGAGTAATCTGGTGGAAGTGGCCACGGTGGAAACCTGCAATATGATATCTTCCATGTCTACACAGATGCAGAAGATTCCCAAACATTTTTTTAGCATGGATCATCAACAAGAATTGCCTCCAAGCCCAATAGAAATTTTGTAGCAATCAATTTCTTGGCCTGGGTGGCAAACCCAAATCAACGTTCATCAAGTGTTTGGATAGATAGGTCTAAGGAATATGGCACCTCTTCAGATCCTTCGTCGCATGTAAATTCTACAGACGAAGGAATTATTCAGTCGATGATGATAGGAGAGGCACCATGGGAAGATTACTACCATCGTTCCCATCTTCCGAATTACAACGAAGATTATTCCAACGACCTTAATAATCCTTCAGTTTTTGATTTTCTATAAAATACTGTAAATACAGTGGATTCCGAGCGAAATCTGTCCAATATTGAAGAAACTATCGCCATAAATATCTCGACCAAACCTAATGTTATAGAGAATATTCATGTCGACAAATCTTGTTCTTCTGCAGAACTTGAAATATATTACGCTCTCTTTCATGAATTCAGAGATGTCTTTGCATGGTCATATGAAGAAATTCCAGGCATAGACTCAAGTATAGTTGAACATGAAATCAAGATGTATCCAGATGTCAAACAAGTACGACAACAGCTTCGGCAGGTACACCCGAAGAAAGCCACTGCCATCAAGGCAGAGTTGAAAAACTTTTACATGCTGGTTTCATTTACTCGGTTCCTCTAACTGATTGGGTATCAAATATTGTTATGTGATGAAAAAGAAAGGAATTATTAGAGTGTGTGTCGATTACAGGGATGTAAATCAAGCTTGTCCAAAGGACAACTACCATACACCCTTCATCGACCAGATAATTGATGAATGCGTCGGGTGCAAAATATTTTCATTCATGGATGGATTTTCGAGTATAATCAAATAAATATCTGCCCACAGGACCAGTCAAAGACTACATTTATATGTTCGTGGGGCACATTCACATACTGCAAACTACCTTTCAGTTTAAAGAACGCAGGGGAAACCTTTCAGAGGGCTATGAACTACGCCTTCCATGACATCAAGAACATCGTTCAACCATATGTCGACGATCTACCGACCTATTCGTGAAAGCGAACTGACCATCTGCAGCATTTGAGAGCTATATTTCTACGTTTCCGACACTACAAGATACGACTCAATCCGCACAAGTGTGTGTTTTTTGTCGGTTCTGGTCGTTTACTTGGTTTCATGGTTTCTAAGGACGGGATTCGACTCGACCTGTGTAAGGTTCAGGCAATCATCGACATGCCTCCACCTTCAAATTTGCTTCAGATTCAAAAACTCCAAGGGAAAAAAAACTTTCTGAGGAGGTTCATTCCAAATTACGTCGAACTTGCTAAAGGTTATATGCGTCTTTTGAAAAAAGAAGTGCCCTTTAAATGGGATCAAGTTGCGCAAGATTCCTTTGATGCTCTAAAGTAATCCCTAATAAAAGCATCATTAATGTACGCTCCTGACTATCAAAAAGATTTTAACTTGTATCTGGCTGCAACAAATACAACCATCGCAATGGTTTTAGTTCAAGAAGACAATGGAATCGAGCATCCTGTCTATTATGTAAGTCGAAACTTAAATGATACAAAAAGCAAGTACTCCTATGTTGAAAAGCTGGCTCTTGTAGTTGTTCAAGCAGTACAAAGATTTTCACACTGTATCCTCTTTCGCAAAACTACCATTTTGTTAGATTGCAACCCTATGACTTACATTCTGTCGCGTCACTTACTTGGGGGAAAATATTTGAAATGGATAGCAATTTTGCAAGAGTTTGATATGGAATTCTTAAAATCCAAATCAAAGAAATCTCTAGTATTCGCGGAGTTACTATGTGACTTACCATTGTCGTCCAACGATTCAACATCCAAAGCATCAATCGTGGATGAATCTTTGTTTCTGATATCGACAAGTGATCTATGGTATGGAGATATATTGATCTATCTCCAAACCCAAACATTTAGGCCTAATACCTCTCGCTCCGAACAACGACGTACTTGATACCAAGCAAAAGACTACATGCTCGTCGGTGATATATTTTACCATCGTGGTATCGATACAGTTCTGCAGAGGTGCCTCACCCATGAGGAGGCTGAAAAAATCCTAAATGATTGCCATTTAGGTGTGTGTGGGGGCCATCAATCTGGTTACGCTATGGTGCAAAAGATCTTACGAGCATGTTACTTTTGGCCTACTATGTTCAAAGATTGCATAATCATAGTCAGAAGTTGCCATGCTTGTCAAATCTTCAACCATAAAACAAGACTACCACCCGCACCTCTGCATCCAGTAGTTGTTGTTGGGCCATTCGCCAGATGGGGCATAGATTTCATGACTTGTAACCCCATCTCGGCCGGGCGGCATGGCTATATCATAGTCACAGTTGACTATTTTACAAAATGGGTTGAGGTGATGCCTACATTAAACAACAGCGGCGAAACGACTACTCTTTTCTTTTTCAATCATGTAGTATCTAGGTTCGGTGTTCCACAGGCTATAGTCACAGATCATGGATCACATTTTCACAATCACATGATGGTTGAATTGACTGCCAAGTTAGGACTATCCCACGTTAGTTCTACTCCATATTATCTGTAGGCTAATGGACAAGTTGAAGCGATCAATAAAGTCCTCAAGCGCATTCTGCAAAGAATGATTGGAGCCCACAAAAGGGATTGGAATTTAATCTTGTACTCAGCCTTGTGGGCATATAGGAAATTAGTGAGAAGTGTAACCAGATTTAAACCCTTTTAGCTGGTGTATGGCTTGGAAGCGGTCTTACCAGTTCAGTGTGAAATTTCATCTCTCAAGCTTGTAGTTGACCTTCTCCCCGGAACTTCAAAGGAAGAGGCTCATTTCTTGGAACTAATCCAACTGGATGAAACCCGTCATGATGCTGCCTTGGCTAACGAAGCTCATAAGAAACAAGTCAAGGCACAATTTGACAAAAATGTCAAACCCTGTGCCTTCTCAGAAGGTGACCTGGTTTTACTTTACGCAGGAATTTGATAAATTAGGAGCAGGTAAGTTCCAATCATTATGGATGGGTCCCTACATTTTTAAGCGAGTATTAGCAAAAGGACCCTAGAGCTAGTAGATTATGATGGGATTCCACTGTTGCAACCCCGAAATAGGTTGTACCTTAAGCGTTACTATGCTTGACTAAGTGTAGTAATCTCTTTATATGCTTTTGTTACATTTTGTTTTTCGTCAAGAGTGATCGTTTTTGTTAGGTAATCCACTTTTGTATTTTTTGCGGATATCGAACCTCTTGGAATCATTTGTTGGATATGCCGACGGAGCTAGTCATAGTACATGAAACCTATCTTCTGCAGCTTGGGCCATTTTTGATCCAAGCGGCGAGTTAGTGAGTTTCAGAGGGGTATGTATTGGTCGGTCAACAAATAACATCGCTGAATACAGTTCATTGATAGAGCTTCTCTCTGATACCATCGCACATGGAATATGTTTACTTGTTGTCAGGCTAGACTCACAACTCGTCATCCTACAACTTACTAGCATCTATTTCATTCAGAATCCATCTATCTATCGTATGTTCCTAAGGGTCAGGATTTTAGAAGGGTAGTTTAATTCTATTCAATATCAACAAATTTCTAGAAACTTAAACACATTAATTGATTCATTAGCAAATTATGTGTTAGATAGACATTTGCAACATTTATAAAAGAAAAAGCATGTCAATCAACATTTGCATCAAGATCATATAACTTAACCAAAATAAAGCTCCGAAAATCAAAAATATATATAACTGTTTATAGTCTTTTACAAAATGTTCTGTGTCCAGGACAAGATCGGTCATACGACCCAAAAACTCAAAAATGTAGGGAAGCACCCTAGACTAATGGTGTTGGTGATAACAAGTCACCGCCTGTGCGATCATACGTAAGAGCCTAGTCCATCGACTCGGCATGCCAGTGGTATGGCACTATAATCTCAGAGGTAACTCGTCGGTCCTCACATCCTGAATACCAAGGGTGAGACCCTCGATCAGATCCTGCAATACTGCAATGGTCTTGGCTACGTCTAGATCGTGAAGAACAACCCTCCCTACAACCTCTCCTACTGGAATGGTAGCTGCTACCCTTGGGCGCGCTGTTGGTCGCACTGGTCCAATATCTACACAAACATATGAGTTTGATCAGTCTTGATAACATTTAAAATACACAAGAACATTATAAAAGCAATAAGAAAAGATATGGTCAAATCTTTTTACCTATAACACCCCACTGCTCGCCAGCTTACAGCGCCAAATCTGGGTCACCCGGGAAATCCATCCCAACATATGGGTACTCAGGAAAGACCATCTCTTGATGGTCGAACCACTCAAAGAAGGCATCAGAGAATGAAATCTACGACTGGAGAGCGTGTCTGGCCATGAGATCAACCCATATTTGCATCCATGGTTCCCTCATTGCTGGCAGTCCGAGTGAAATGTACTGTGGTTGCATCACTGGTATCCTCTCCAAAGTGAAAGTGGTCAAAATGGAACCATAACCAAAGTTCTTGGATCTTCCTTTCTTCATCTTGGAATGTTGTTCTTTTATAACCGGAAGTACTGCATCACACCATACTGCATATAGGACCTGTTGGCCAAATGAAGAGCCGCACTACCAGCCAATCTAGCAAAGGTGAATAAGATAGTCCTCAAGGACCAGTCAGTGACATCTCGAATACTGATCTTCCCATCCATGCTCGGCTGAGATCCATCCCTACAGAACTGACGAATATAATCCCTCACAGATTCACCCGCACGGGCGGATCCTGATAGTGAGAGAGGGGCACCACGCCTCGATAAATCAGTCAAGAAGTAGATATCCTCAATTTTCAAAGGGATGGATTTACCTAGAATCTAGAACACTTGGTTGGTAGGATCCCATGCATTGAGAAAATATTGCAACAAATTGATTTGTTGCCTCATGCTGGATATACAGAAGAATTTGAGCAAGCCACAGTTTCGAAATGCAGTCAGCATACCCGGATCATGTAAGGCAATCATATCCTATTCTTCATGCTCACGTTCACGCCATGTAACAATCATCTTGATCCGATGAATCTATGAAAAATAAACAAGAGAAGAATTAGGATCCTGATTTGGGCAAAAAAAGGTAAAATTTCCACGAAAAAACAGTGCATAAACTTTCCTCCTTGCACCCATTGCACCCTAGCTGTGTACTAAGTGGGATGCATACTGACTGGCTAATGGCCAGCTCAGTATGCATCGCACCTTTTGATGTATACTAGGTGCGATGGGGAGAGAACGAATTGTTCAAACCCCCGAGGCCCAGAAAAATAGGAAAATATGCTCAGAATCAGAAAAGGAAAGAATGCGATTGAAGAGCTCAGGGTTAGCTCCTACCTAGTCCAGACGACACCAAAATAGTCCACTAAATCTCCTGGAATCAGCTGATGAAAATTAAGGGGGAAAATAGCTCTAGAGCTCCAACAATCCCAAATTTGAATGAAATGGTAAAAATGAGAGGTAAAAACTACTTTTATGTTACTATTCACGTAATTCAAGTAAGATCGTTGGTGTTTGACTCATTTTTCAAGCATGCATTTACATTTCTAATCAATTTGATGGAGTAATTGAACATGCAGTACGACCATCAAGAGAAAATAGTGTTAATGGTGAATTGAACATCTCTGATTATTATCACGAGCACGTTTCCGTGAAGTTCAAGCTCTTTCAAAAATAAACCTAGAAATGAGCATATATTCCACTAGAGTTCAAGCTCATTAAAAAATGAACCCACCTTCGGTAAATAACCTTTGTGATCGAATTGCTATCAGCTTTTGAGCCTTGGTCATGTTCTTACCATCACCTCCAATTTTTAGCCGATGATACGCCTCCACTTGATTGTTTACCCTTTGAGGAACAGCTGCGATGAGTGATACTATTAGCCACCTTCTTTACACTGCCGTGATTGAAAAATTCCAAACTTACTTGGAACCAGTTGCTATCCAAAAACATCACTTGTTCCTCAAAAATGAGTCTCCTTTAAGCTATTTTTAGACTCACAAAATATGAAAGTATTTCCGAGCAATTGTCCTCTCCAGCTCGTTAAAGTGATTGGAAGTGCCATCCCTCCTCTATATTTTAATCTTTTTGGACCTGAGGGATCATTACACAAAAAGATCGAGCGCTTGTCTTTTTTGGCTCACTAAAGTGATCGAAAAAGTCATCCCCTTCGTATTATTTTATACTTTTTTGGACTTAAGAGATTATACTATGAAAAAGAACTATTGGAGTTTCCTTTCTGTCTCTTTTCAGACTCCCTAAAATTGAAAAGGACCGAGTTATCTTTGTCATTAAATTCGTTAAAACAATAGCGAAAAACTTTTCCATACAGACACGAGCGAGTTTCATTGTCGCGAGGCTTGCTAAAACATAGCGACAGGTTTGCCCAAAGGGAAAATTATAGAACAAGCATATGTTATCCTCCTCAAGCTTGACAAAAATAAAGAGGTACTGGTTAGCAATGACTGGGGAAAAAGGGAAGAAAACTTGAAGAACTTCATTGGTAGCAGGTCGCTCTTGAACATGACACTTTCACTCCATCACCATGATTGAGTCGGGTTGGGTTATTCCGTTCACTAGTCATATCACCATTGGTCCTCCGTACCATCCATTTTTTGGGGTTAATGCTACCAATCCATTTTAGTGTCGGCGATATGTTCAAGAGAATTCACTTAGAGAATTCACCAACCCAGCTAACACCTCATCCGTTGCAATACCTTCGCGCTCCATTTTTCATGACCACCACCCTGAACCTTGTATCATCATATCGTTTTCAACTCCACAAAATCATTTTCTTCATTCCATGTCGTAGATGTTGGATTCATTAAGGCCCTCCTACGACGGGTCATTTCTTGTCAACATCAACTCATTATCCAAGAAGTTGACTTAGGAACAACCCTTTCAGTACTTTGAAGCTTGCATGCCTCAATGACAAGTTTCTCACTTCCGGTGACAGGTTTACATCAATGGCCTTCGACCGAAAGATTTTGCATGGTGTTTGAAATCAAGTCATGTATTCACACCACGTGAATTGTACTGTAGTACCTTGAGGGTCATTATCATTATCGATGATTCCTCTTGCGCCTGTTAACAACTTACATCATTGGTTGGTAAGCAGGTGATGTATTTCCATGTTCGACATCAGAACATCTTTTCACATGGATCGACTTGTACTTCGGACGAAGATTGAACAAGTTTGAAGACCCCGAATCTAGTTTCATCCATCCGGGCTGCGATATATTCAGAAAAATAAAGACATCAAATTTACACTATAGCTGCATAGATAATCATCCAAGCTAAAGGATGATGGCTCTACGAGAATCATTAGTTTGTCACACAGATGATTGTCTGTCCTATGTACATAAAAATTAATTTATAAAGCTGAGCATGGGAATGCCCGCCTCAGCTAGATCATGAAAATATTATGAATATAATGTATTGTATTGTATCTTATTACAGGTCACCTTCCAGTTTGAAAAACCTTGGATCCTCATGATAAAGCATTTCACCCAACATCAGAAGATTTACGACCTCATGCTTTAGGGGGCAACTGTTATAGACATATTTGTGCACTACAAACCCAATCACATATGTCCATAAACCAAGGGCTCTCAAAACCCTAAAAGTGTTGTTTCATACCCTAAAGGATCAAGGTCAACTAATTACATCATTTCCTAGAAGTTCTCCCTGAAAAATTGCTTAGAACTGGTAAAAACTAGACCATACAAACTGCTCCATGCTGAGGGTGCAATGCATCACCTGCTACACACAAAGGGTGTGATGCATACTAAAAATCCCTTCTGTAGGGTGCGATGAGCGAGAGCAAACAAATGGCAGAAGCAGTTTGCTAGGTGGAAACTCGGAGAATCTTCTAGAAACTGCTCATATGACACTTGCCTCTCTGAATTCGCCCAGGGATGAGTAAGAGATCATGAAATCTCCAAGTGGAACCAAGAAATATCAGTGAAATGACACTAATCAAAATCTAAGAAGCTGACTCACCCCCCTACAAATATCTATATATGGATCCCTCATCTTAGAGATCCAAAGGCTGGAATTTTGTAATTTGTAAGGAAGTGCTGTTGGTTTCTCTTTGAGACATTTTTTTGTTGGGTGACCTTACTTTTCATGAGGTGAAGAGGGATTTCATGCTGGGAGGATGATGCTGGATCAGACAGCTGGGTTATAATCCTCTCTTCTACTACTTCTATCAATAAAGCTATTTGAGTTTTCCTCCATATACTTGTATATTTCTGAATCTTGTATTTGTGTATGCATTTGTATGGTTAATGTACATCTGATTCTACATTGTTTATGATTATAGATCTCTATGATTTGATGGTATTTTGCTGCTTTGACTCTACATGTGTTCTTTGAAGCGGGATAGGTGAGAAAAGAGTGGCGAAACTCTATCAAAGGAGAGAGGAAAAACGCAAGGATCCAAGCGAAAGACTGAGGTTGGTACTCTCTGCTTCTCTCTCATCTATCTCCCATAAAGGAAAACACAAGTTACTTTGAATTGTTTGTTTCTAAGATAGCTACCCGTCTTAGTGGGACTAGCAGCTCTGAATGGACTCTAGTTTTCCTGGAAACAATGATCTAGGGCCAAAACTTCTCACTCTTTGAGAGGAAAACCCGAACACATTTTTCTTCTTATAAAGATTCCAATTGATGAATACCAAGACCAAGACCCTTGACCTACTTGCCACTCCAAGACCAAGAAACAATATCCTTAGTTAATGATAGTCACCCCTCTATCCTTCCTCCTTCTTGACTTCTTCTTCATCCTTGGTTTGCTTTAAAATTTCAATTTTCTTCCACTTCATCTCCCTAGGAGGACTACACCGCTACTGTAACAAACTTCTCTCTCTTCGGCCTTCACTGTTGCAACATACTAACTTTCGTCCTTCTTCCACTTCAGCTCCCTACTACTGAAACAAACTTAATCCTTACTACTGTAAGATACTTCTATTCTTCCTTAATACTATAACAAACTTCTAGTACATATATGTGTTTTTTGCCCTTAAAATAGTTCCACAAAGGATCCTAAAAAACTCTCTCTTCCTGTCCTTTACTTCATTGGTTATTAGAGGCTTCTATCTCAATTTATTGCACTTCCATCCACCGAAGACCATCACAAAAGATATCTAAATTTTCCTTCTGAAATGAGGCCAAGCTGCCTATAAATAGTTGTTTGCCTCTGTAAATGTGTCGACATGAGTGTATGTGAGCTGACATGTCCTTTGAGGAATTCACATTATTCTTTTTGAAGCCAACATGAGGAGGATACTTTTCTTGGTCTTGGAGGGCTATTTATACTTATCTAATGACTCATATAAAATGCAATATGCCCAAGAAGGGTCCTTCATACATGACATAGACTCAACTTGAATTTTATGAAAAATCCTAAAGGTTCTCAATGGGAGCCATCACTAAAAATAAAATTCTTTGCTCATGAAAACCATGAGACAATCATAATAATAATTTTATTTTTCTTCTTTTCATTAATTACATAAAACCAAAATTACACATGTAATTATGAACGAACCTAGTTACTTTTCAACACTCCCTATTAGCTAAGGAGGTATTCATAATGGTACTTGGTCATTCTTAATTTGAAGAATTTCCCATAAGAAGAGTCGGATTGGTAACCCGTATGTTTAGCATCATATCAACCAACATTGTCACATAGCAAGGCATTAACTAACAACTCTATCTTTCCATGAGATATGAGCATAATGTTGGTGAGACCAATGATGTATAGACACCCTCATCATTTTCTCTCTCGGAACATACCCCACCCAAACTCTCAAGGTGCGTTCCACCAAGAATATTCTTATTTTGGATTCCCAGTCGTCAAAGAATACCGGTCCTCAATGACTACTCTTATCTTGGATGCCCTAATACATCCTCAAAGAGAATCAGATGCCAGATGTTTACCCAATCCTCCATTCTGTCTTCCCAAGTGAAGATAAGAATGACATTTCTACCTCTCCCTCTTAATTAGGGAGGACATATCTATTCCAATAAATGAATGTACCTAAGCTCCCACTTGCCTTAGGAATTTCCAATTTTCTTCCAAGTAAGAAACTTGTTTCTAGGATCCCTCTTATTTAGGGACCTACAACAGATTCTCAGGTGCAGATGATTGGCCAACCAACTGCTTGAAGAACTCCTCTTCACGATGGCATGTACCTCTTTTTGTTATCTAGGAGTCTTCATGTTTTCAACTTCTACATAGGGCACCAACCATCCATAACTTTCATTCATGAGTCATCCATGTCATCATCAGAAAGTGATACATCAGTCCATATTTGGCCTTTCTTCATGCCATGTTTACTTAAGGATATTTCATTCTACCACATGTGCATCAGTGGTGGAAGACATCCATAAATCTTCCCTCAACAGCCCTGCATAAACCCATCCAGATATTTGTTCAAAAATAAAGGAATGAACATTACATTACCTTTTTGATGGTCTTTCATCATGACATCTTCTATTTTGCATCAGAATCCTGCATACATATCGACACATCCCCCAAAGATATATATTGTCAAGGGTCTCTTTCTTTTTCAGACAACATCAGCGTCTCCATATCTTCCTTGGAGATATCTTAGTAAAATATTATTGGCATTTCAGATGTTGGTTTCCTTTAACATGGTTGCATATTCCATGATCTCTTCCTTACTTTTTCACACATTTCATTCCCAGGAGCTTTCAATCAGAGTTCCTCAATTGTATTCAACCACCTCATACTTCATATGAGGGCATATTATGTTGATTTCATATAGTGAATGTGTGACGCATGCATTCCTGCATTCCTTTGAGGTAGGAGATCTTTCCTTTTTATTATGTTCTCAACATAGAGCATTGATCCATGTTACATGCAACCATATGACATGACTCTTTAACATTGAATATAAACATACATACCTCATTTTCCTTTGGGTCATCCAGACTTCCTGCAACAACTTCCTTGATTGAAAGAGCTTCAATCCCTTGATCTGCTTCACTTTTATGTCAATAGACCATCATCCCATTAATTCAACAAATTTGGAATTCTTGATGAAAAACTTGCTTCCCCTCATGATCGGTGAACCTTTCAATGAATATTCCATCAGAGAATATCGAGGATCTAAAGTATCCCCATCAACAAATGTTTCCATTTGATAGATGTATGATGAACCTTATACTAGATGACCTTTCCACTTGTGTTTTCAATGAGATTCCCAAGAGCTATATACTTGAATTCCATAGATTCAAACCGTCTTCCATGCTTTTCTATGATGATGTCCCGAGCTCTTTCTTTCAATGCTTCCATGATGCCTTGATGCATCCCATTATTTTACTTAGTGAATCATGATAGCCATATCTTGGAAGACATAGGAATTTGAAAAGAACTTATGTGAGGAAGACTATCTCAATAGTTGAGATGTATTGATTCCTCCTTCTTGGATTTCTTCTTTTCAACTTCCTACACTTCCTTGAGGATGTGGGCTTCTTCTCTTACTCTTTTGTCATTGTCTTTCTTGAGCTTAGGAAACATATCTCCTATAGTTTCCATATTATTCACACCCATAGCATTGTATTTTAGCCATGTTTTTTTTTTTGAGGACCAAACTTTCCAAATTGTCCCTTTCTTTTTGTCATTGTAGCATAAGATTGATTTTGCTCACCTGCTCCCACATCAAATTTGGCATGTAATCTAGATTCTTCAATCTTGCATAATGGCCATAGATCCTTGAATGGATTAGCTTCTTTCTTCCCATAAATACTTGAAGTAAAGTTACCCCACTCTTCCAGTAGTGCATTTAATATGATTGTAGTCATTTTACTATCAGACATGACTTCTCCCAGATCTTGTAGTTGATCCCGAATCTTAGATATCCTCATAAAGTATGAGGCTATTCCATCTTGCCTAGACATATTCAACTTGTAGAGTTCTTACCTTAATTTGATGACTTCTCCAATAGTGCTTATGGAATACAACTCTACCAGTTTGTCATAGATTTCTTTTGAGGTTTCCAGTTTAGATAAATATGGTATGAGTGGATCCTTGATGGATTCTATAAGAATCCTTGGAGCCCTAACTTCCCCTTTCATATACTTAGCAATAGCTTGATAATATTTCTCTCTTGGTTTAGTAATAGAACCTTTTACATGTTCCATAACCTCATTTTCAATGAGGTTCAGATCTGTCCTTTTCTTCCATGCAAGATAGTTTGAAGCCCCAACCAATTTATTGATTTCCTTGCAAAAAGACATTTTGACAGATTCAGATGTGGACATAAATATACTTACTTAATAGGATTCTCCTTCTTCTTGCTACTTTCTTAATGTTGATGATGATAAAGAGGATAACAAACTTCTCCTTGATGAAGGTAGTTTTCTTCAAGAATGATCCTTGATCCCACCGAGAGTGAGATGACACTGCCTTTTGATCTAGCTTCCTTTGGATGAATAGTATTCAAAACACTTTAACTTGAGTAGATGTAGGGTTTTGGCCTTCTTCCTTTTGATGGTGATGCCAATACTTCTTTGATCTAGAATTTTGAATTCAAAATGATCTTTGCTTTGATGCCTTCCTTGAGATTTTATCCTTGAGTGTCCCTTAATAAGATGAGTGTCCCTTAATAATATGCCCTTCCTTGACTTAGTCACCTTAGCTCTGATACCATGTTGAGAAATCTAGGGAATAATAATTATGTGTTTTCTATTCTATTAGTAACTGCTTTTGAGTGCTTTTTACTTCTTTAGATTAGGATCTTCTTTTACTTAGGTTATTAGTGCTCTTCTTCATCAAACAAATACCAATGCATAAATCATAAGGTGAAAAGATACACAAAATATAGGCGATCATCTAGGGCCAAAACCTCTCATTCTTTGAGAGGAAAACGCAAACCAATTCTTCTTCTTGTAGAGATTCCAAGTCACAAATACCAAGACCAAGACCCTCAACCTATCTGCCACTCCAAGACCAAGACACAAGATCCTTAGTCAATGATAGTAAACCTTCTGCTCCTTCCTCCTCCTCAACTTCTTCTTCAACCTTGGCTTGCTTTAGACTTTCAACCTTCTTCCACTTCAGCTCCCGAGGAGGACTATACCACTGCTGTAACAAAATTATCCTCTCCTCGGCCTTTAGTGTTGTAATATATTAAATTTTAGCCTTCTTTCACTTCACCTCCCTACTACTGCAACAAACTTCGTCCTTACTACTGTAACAAACTTCTAGTAATAGACTTCTATTCGTCCTTACCACTGTAACAAACTTCTATTACAGATAGGTGTTTTGTACCCTTAAAACAATGCCACAAAGTACCTTAAGAACCTCACTCTTCCTATCCTTTACTTCATTGGTTATTAGAGGCTTCTATATCACTTTCTCGCACTTCTGTCCACTATAGACCATCACAAAAAACTATTGAAATCTTCCTTTTGAAATGAGGCTGAGCTGCCTATAAATAGTTTTTTGCCTCTGTATATGAGCCGACATGAGTGTTTGTTAGCTAACATGTCCTTTGGGGAATTTACATTATTATTTTTGAATCTGACATGAGGAGGACACTTTGCTTGGTCTTGGAGGGGTATTTATACTTATCTAATGACTCATACAAAATGTAGTATGCCCAAGAAGAGTCCTTCATACATGACATAGACTCAAAGAGACTTCTATGACAAATCCTAAAGTCTCTCCATGGGAGCCATCACTAAAAATAAAATTCCTTGCTCATGAAACCCATGAGACAAGCATAACAATAATTTTATTTTTCTTCTTTTCATAAATTACATAAAATCAAAATTACACATGTCATTATGAAGATCAAACCTAGTTACTTTTCAAAATTGGGGGCCACTTTCCTGCTAAGAGGACAACCTTCAAAGTTCTAAAAGCAAGTTACTACTGGCCATCTTTACATCAATATGCAAAGAGGTACACCACCAGGTGTAATCAGTTCCAAAGGATGGGTGTTGGGATAGCGTCCCTAGGGTCAATTCTGGTTTTTGGTTATAATTTTGTAAAGAATGTAAAGTCTTCACGAAATGTTGAAGTAGAGTGCACATCTAAGTAAGAATCAAAAGGGATTTAGCCCCTTGTATGGGTAAGTGATAGGTCGGTTTTGAGACTCACGCATAGGCCACAGGCCATGGCATTGTAATAGAAAGGATATAAATATTTGAGTCATAGCGAATATAGAAGGATAAATTTTGGTGAAGAACAAGTGTAAGGGAAAATTGATAAGGTAGGAAAGCTCTATTTCCTGTACTTAGGCGAAAAACAATGTAAACTTTGAAACGGGAAATATAAACTCAAAAAGGAAACTCTAACTAAAAAACCCCCAAAAAAACATAAAAAACAGTGCTAAAAACGAAAGGTGTTGATGCTGGAATAACACTTTTTTTTTCTAGGGTAAATTTTCAACATGTCTTAAAAATGGCGGTGAAAACCATCTTTTTGTGCAAAAATTGTCCAAAAAACACCCTTAAAATGAAAAGTGTTGATGTTCGAATAACACATTTTTTTGGAGTCGTCTATCGAGGCAGAGGAATTGCTCAAACGATCAAAAGTGGTCGGAATTCGGGAAAAAGATTTCAAAAAATCTTGTAGATGTAGTGTTTGAATCGTGTTTTTGATGGTGGAAATGGATTCAACACCATCAAAAACGTCTAGGACACCTAAAATTTTGAAGTTTAACACCTATAACTTAGATTTACAAAAATCCTTGTCGGATTTTCTCTTAATATAACCGGAATTTCGATAACTTTCCAGGCAATTCCTCCGGCTAGTTAGACACCCTCAAAACAAAAGGTGTTGATGCTGGAATAACAATTTTTTTTTTCAAGGGAAAATTTTCAACATTTCGAAATAATGATGTAAAAGGTTTTATCATGACCCTGAAAAACATTAAAATTTAAAAAGAATAATGAAAACATAAAAAAAAAAAAAAAAAAAAAATTAAAACAATGATAAAATACAAAACAAAAAAAAAGTTAAAAAAAAAATAACAAACCCTGAATTAAAATATATAGTAAAAACAAAACATAAAAAAAAATCAAGTATACATATTAAAAAAAATCAATCATAAAATATATAAAAAAACAAAATTATCTTACAAAAGATAAGAATTAGAAAACTAAAAAAAATAAAAAAATATAAACAAATAAATAATAAGAAAAATATATTTAAAAAAAATGTAAAAAAAAAAAATTATCTTGTAAACCATAAAAAAATTTGGACAAAAAAAAAAAACAAAAATATGGAAAAATAAAAAATGAAAAAGTAAAAATAGAAAATAAAAAAAAAATTAACAAAAAAAAAATAAAATTTAAAATTTAAAATTAAAAACAAACTAGATTTAAAAAAATAAATATTAACGAAAAACTATTTTTTTTAAAACTACTAAAATTAAGATTAAAAATATTTAAACAAAACTTAAAAAAACAAAAATATACTCAAATTAAAAAAAACCAAAAAACAATTAAAATTTAAAAAATATATATGTATTTAAAAAAAAAAAACATTTAAATTTAAAACAAAATCTATATTTTTTGATTTAAAAAAAAAACCATTTAAAAATTTTATTAAAAAAACCGTTTCAAAACTATATATATATATATATATATATATATATATATATATATATATATAACGTTTCAAAACAAATATATATATATATATATATATATATATATATATATATTAATAAAACGTTTCAAAACAATTATATATATATATATATAATTTAAAATGAAATAAACAAATTATTAGTTTTTTTTTTAAATAATAAGATTTTAAAAAAAAATGGACTTGTACTCTCCGCCGCCCGGCCGCCCGTGGTGGCATGGCCCTGGGCGGAGGAGGTTGCATGCAGCCCCTCCGCCCAAGGCTGCGCCACCACAGGCGGCTGGGTGGCAAAGGAGTAAGTCATTTTTTTTTGAATAATTTTTTGTTTTTGTTTTCAAGTTTATTTAAAAAAAAATGTGTATAAATTATGTAAACTTTATTTTTTATTTTTTCTTTCATATATATATATATATATATTTTAAGTTTGAAGTGTTTAAAATTAAAAAAAAAAAAAACTCTATTTAACAAAACAAAAATGAAATGTTCGTTTAGAAAAAAAAAACATGCTCATATTTTTTTTTAAAATAAAAAATATTTATTTATTATAAAAATTTAAATGTTTATTTTCTTTTTAAAATCAAACACACACACACATATATATATAATTTTGTTGTTTTAAAAAAACATATTGGGTTTAATTTTTTTTTTTTGAAATATATATATATTTTGAAATATAATAAAAAATGGATATTTGTTTAATTTTTTTTTTTGTTGTTGAATATATATATATATATATATATATATATATATATATATAATTTTCGTTTTTGTTGTTGTTTAATTTGAGTATATTTTTTTTTTTTGTTTTTTTTGGTAAATGTTTTTAATCTTAAGTTGAGTATTTTTTATTTTTGTTATTATTATTATTTTATTTTATTTTTATTTTTTTTCTAATCTAGTTAGTTTGTTTGTTTTTCTTTCTAGTTTTTGTTAGTGTTTTTTTAAAATTTTCTATTCTTACTTAATTTTATAGTTTTTTTTTTTTTTTTTCCAAATTCTTTTATGGTTTACAAGATTTAAAAAAAAATATTTTTAATGTTTTTTTTGTCTTTTTTAATATATATTTTTATATTTGGTTTTTTAAGTAATCAACATTTAAAAATAAAAATAAAACAACTTCAAATTCGTTAAGTAATCAAGATTTCAAAAAAAATTAGACATAATAAATTTTAAAGTGTGAAAAATAAGCCCACTAAAAAAAAGGTATGTTGCATCAACATGTTTCAAAATTAGCATGAAAATCATTAACATTAAAAAACAAATATTTATATTTCATACATAAGAAAATTTAAAGTGTTAAAAATATCCTCCGGAAAAAAAGAAATGTGTTGTGCATCACCGCTTTTCAAAATTGGGTCACTTTTTTTCTACCTCTACGAAACGATTAATCATACCGGTTATTTAAAGTGCAAAAAACTATGCTCTAAAAAAATATGTGTGTTCTGCATCACCCATTTTCAAAATCGGGTCACTTTTTTGCTATCTCTACGAAACGGATAACAGTTTCAGTTCCTGTTTCAAAGTTTACGTTGTTGAAAGCAGAAGGCTCCTGCAACTGAGTGGATGAATACCTTGGCAAGTCCGCAGTTGAGTGCATGGGCCCCTGCAACTAGGTGCATAGGGTGGAAGAGTATGTAATTTGAATGATGAATCTAATAAAGACTAGTTTTGGACCAAATCTATTGCATCTGTGCCTTGTTCTTATTTCTATTTAAGTTTATGCATTGTTGCTTAATGATCTGTTTTTTGTGAAATAAAATGTATTTTCTATGCGAATCTATTAAACCTTTAATATTCATGCATGAAGAATGCAATGAACTGCTTTCGCAAAGACATTATATAGAACTGGTAATATAACAAGTCAGAATAGGTAGATCTGTGTGAAGGCATATCTAGGGTTGTTATTTACTGAGTGAAAGTTGTGAATCTGGTTCTTTTGGGTTTGGTAAGCCTGATCGTAGACCTTCATGAAGGTTTGGAAGCCATTTGGATAGAGCTGCAATAGTGGAACATAGGAAGGTCTAGATCTACGCAAAGGAAGATCTGAGCCATAAGGACTTTAGAATACAAATCACATAGTCTCTAGATGCAGAAACCTGGTTCTAGCATCCCCCAATACTGCTTCAGGTGAGACTGCAACCTACACTATGTACGTTGTTGCTAAAAGGGCCAGCGGTGAGGGTTTTGTTGGTTGGCACGAATAACTTTGAACCTGGGTTAGGCTCCATTAAGCCAACAAATGGTTTCGTTGCTGGGACCAGGATCTATCTAAGAGATGTGTGATAAATGGTTTCCTATAAAGAAAGAGATTAAGAAATGGATAGACTAAAAAGTGCATGCGTTTGCGACTCAAGAGAACAAGAGCCCTAAATTATCCAAGGAGCAGTGGTTGCAAATATAATTATACACAGACGAGACCAAAGCATTCTTCTGTTTCTTCCTTGACGAACTACACGAATGGTTGTCTAAATAGGCGGATAATCAAGGGACGTGGAGGCTTGACGACCCTATGGTGTGGACTCTAGAACTGGTGCGACATCTGGAAGCATTAGGAAGAAATACCACTCGGGTTGTGGATCATTGGATTGATCACACACTTGGAAGTTTTGTGACTGAGTTCATGATCGTTAGAAATATCAGCTATAACGAAGAAGAGCGTAGGATCTTCAAAGGATTGTGAGGTAAGTATTTGAAATCACTGAAAACATGGATTAAAATGTTCTTATGTGAGAATAGGGTTATGCAGTTACCTTGATGTTTGGGGCTACAAGAAGTGGGAAAATATTTAGAAGAAATGAAGGATCAAGCTCAGAGTACATTCCTCTCATTGAACCCCCTTCCAGTGATGATGAAGGGACGATGCTGACTACACTGTGTACTGTGGAGGATACCTCATTCGTCCACTTCGCCTCCACCTCCACCTCCACTACCAACATTCAACATGGCGAACATGATGAAGATGTTGGTTTCTAAAGGGATTAGGAGCGAAGACCAGGAGAAATTTTGGTTTGTTGCAAGACCTATATGGATGGCACAACAAATTATGAATGATAACATCAAGAAAGCGTAACTGGTCACAACCTTACAATATCAAGCATTGACATGGTAAATCAAGTACTGCACTAACAACCCCACCGCGATGTTGGTAGAAACCCAACAAGCTCTGAATAAGGAGTTTAGGAAACCTAAGTTAGAGGTGCAGTCGATGACTGAGTTTAAAGAAATTCGACAAAAGATAGATGAGACACCTTGGGATTTTGATCAAAGGTTGAAATTCCTAATCAGGCAAGCCAATATGGTGATTACATATTCCCAACATCATGACTGGTATATACCGTTGCCCTTGCCACACTTAAGATTGCCTCTGTCATAACAAAAGATAGCAATGCAAGCAAACGCCTTAGAAATTTATATGAGGCCAGAAGCCTCACCCATACAAGATACAAACCTTGGAATGCAACAGATTCACTTACAGCTAGAAAGCTTGCACTTGGAGTTGCAGAGCCTGAAGAAAGGAAAGGAAGCCCGACCAAAAGTGCACGCTGAAGTTTGGTGCTTGAAATGCAAGGGCCATGGGCATGATAAGGACCATTGCCTAATTTATACGAACAATATTATTGGCGTAGGGCCTGTTCCCTTGAAACCAGAGAATAATGTTGGGCCAAGCACGAGAGATGTGCCATGGTGCGCTATTTGTCAGGTTACAGGACATCATGTGACTGATAATTTCCATTTACTACAGAAGTTTGTACATACACCTCAGTACTTGTTCTGCAATTTTTGTAAATCTATAGTTCATGACAAATGCCATTGTAGGAGTTATGAGTTAATGATGGATAGAACCCATACCTACCGAATGCAGATAGAAAATTGGCCTTAGGATCAGGGCACAAGAGCAGTGTGCGGAGGATTCCAAGGATGAGGAGGAGGAAGAGGGGATGGATTTGGCTAAGGACGTGGGCAGATAATTTTCTATAACTGTGGAAATGCAGGACACTTCACGCGAATTGCCCAAACCCCACACATTCGTCATGTCAGTATTGCAGACAATTTGACCATTTGATAGAGGAATGCCTGATCCTTATGCAAAAGATGTAAGAAAAAAGACACAGCTCTAGTAGCCTACACAGAACATCGAGATGATGAGGGCGGAGCCCTGTGAAGAAGATCAGAGCATAAATATAGTAACAAGAAGTGGTATGGCCACTAGTGCAGATAAGGGCAAGCAGCTTGAGGATGACGGGTGGGTGTGAAAGGCTGTTGAGAAAGTGTTGGCTTATTGGGGCCTGACCTAGGTTGGAAAGTGTTTTAACCAAACAATTCCCGCACTACCAGCCATTTCGGCAACAATCCACAGAGCGCGGACTAAAGTCTCACCCGAGGTAGTATGGGAGGGTGCTATAACTAAGTTTCCGCACCCTAGGGATGTCTTGATGAGATCTGGAGGGGTCGGGAATTGATCTGCGCACTCGCGCTACGCTGCACAGCTATCTAGCCCTCGCGTAGCTCTGCTACAAGACACTTCCGAGATTCCTTATTATTATCGTGGTTATTATAGATCTGATCTAATTCTTAGAGTCTTAATCAAGCATTCAATAATTATAACCAGCGTGCACAACCATAAATCTTAAAGATAGGCATAAAACCATAACATAAGAATAGACATACAAATCTGTGACCAGATGCACAATATTTTAGAAACACTTATCTTTATTAATCTTCTGTCTCATTACAATCCACTTTCACCCTGCGCACTCAGCTGCAGGGGTTCACGCACACAGCTGCGGACTCTACTAGGCCTCGGCACACACAGCTGCAGAGCCTACTCTAACTACTACCAACCACGACTCGGACTTACAGACTTAGAGCACTTTTTCCTTTACAAACTGTTAAAATTGGCAACCGTGGCAGAACTTCATGTGGGCCATCTTATTCATGGCTGATAATATTTTTATTAGATTACTCTCATCGAGAGGTGTAGGATTGATATAAAGATCATCCGATTCTGATAAGTATTCATGGAGATATGAATTTATTTTGATTATGAAATTATTATCAAGCCGACCTACAACTCATGTAGGCTCAGAAGCCTAACAGTCGCATCTATTCAAACATCAACGTTGTGTATAAATATAAGAGGAATTTTCCTCATTTGCACTCACTCTTCTCATCACATCTCTCTCTCTCTACTGCGCAGAAATGAGTCTCTTCTCTACTGCGCAGAAATGGGTCTCTCTCTCTCACATGTGAACCCAGAAGCTGTTGAACCTGAAGCTGCAACTGCAAAAGCAAAGATTGACTTGCGTGGCTTGGAATATCTCCTCTTTGGAACTACGCTGTAGGTCCATCTAGATCTCCTCTGAAAGCCACAACTTTTGGTGGTGGAATGAAGTCAATCCGACGAATGGTTTGCAAGATATCGACTGCCCTAGTTTGAAGCCGGAAATTGCTAAAACTGAAGCTACAAATGCAGAAGCAAAGATTGACCTGCGTGGCCTAGAATATCTCCTCTTTGGAACTACACTGTAGGTCCATCTACATCTCCTCTAAAATCCACAACTTTTGGTGGTGGAATGAAGTCAATCTGACGAACGGTTTGCAAGATATCGACTGCCCTAGTTTGAAGCCAGAAATTGCTAAAACTAAAGCTGCAATTGCAGAAGTAAAGATTAACCTGCGTGGCCTAGAAGATCTCCTCATCTAAACTGCAATGTAGGTTCATCTGAACCTCCTCTGGAAGCTTCAACTTTTGGTGGTGGAATGAAGTCAATCCGACGGTCGATTTGTGAGATATTGTCTGCCCTATTTTGATAATGAAGCCGCTAATGCTGATGCTGTTGATCTAGGGTTTGCTACTGCTGATATGAATCAAATTTATTGTACTATTTCTCTTTGCTAAATTATTGAAGATAAAAGAAGATTTTATCAAAGGGTTTCCCCACACATTGTGGGGTTTGTCCCTGGCTAGCCTCCACATCTTGTGTCTCTTGTCTTGGCTTGTTTTCTATTGATCGTTTAATGTTCTATCTGCACTTTACTTTATGTACATGTGATTGCTAATCTGTGGAATATAATAAGAAAAATAAGTAAACTATTATAAGCATAGAACATACCATAACTTAACATGGTATCAGAGCTGAGGTGAAGACAAAGCCCGAGCAAGAGCAAGAGCAATCACCGAAGAGAAGATTGGAAAGGCTATCCTAAAAGAACTATGGGGTCCTCAACACTCTTTCCTGCCGAAGACAAGCTCTGTGAGAAAGCTGACTATCACGGATGGAAGATGTCTATCGATCTAACCCTTGAAGATCAAGGAGTGCTAGACCATGTAAGAGGCAATATTGTTGAGCCTCCATCAAATGCATCCGCTGCTGCCTGGAACAAATGGAAAAATGGAGAAGTCAAAACAAAGAAGATCATCCGGGACTCTATTGAAAAGCACTTGGTGGCCTACATCTCTGAACTAGACACCTCCAAGGAAATCTACGATAGAATGGTGAGTTTATTTAAAGTTAATAATGCAAATCAAGTTTTATTTCTTAGAAACCAGCTGAGGGAAATGAAGAAGGGTAAATATGAGAGCATGCAAGAATACTTCTTAAGAATCACTGAGATCAAGAACGATCTCCTATCTATTAGGGAGAATATTTCAGATAGGGAAATGGCACTCACGACTCTTGGAGGATTACCATCCGAATGGTACGTGTTCAGGACTACTCTTCTGAACAATCATGTAATTCCTGGTTTCAAGGAATTAATGGCTAGATGCATTCAAGAAGAAACAAGGGTAGAAGAGTAAGAAATGCCCTTGCCTAAAGGTCCTCCTGATGCCTTTTCTTCTCATGCTAAGAAAAGAAATAATTACGGGACTAAATCAAAAGGAAAGGCTGGACCTAAGGATGGAAGAAAATGACGATGTTACATTTGCAATAAAGCATGTCACTATGAAAGAGAGTGCCCTGATAGAAAGGACTCGCACTGGGACGATGATCAAAATCTCTCTGATGGAAATCAAAAGAATGAAAAATTCAATAGCAAAGGTAAGAGGAGAGCTGGGAATCAAGGAAGAGGACAAGCATTCAAGAAGGCTAGAAATTCCAGGATGTATTAAATGCACCTAACCTCAAAAAGAACTTGGTGTCCATCTTGACGATGGAAGACAAAGGCTACAAGGTAACCTTCAGCGATGGCAAGGAACGTATATGGAAAAATAATGTTAAATATGCCTTTACTCTTGGGATTCATGTTGATTCATTATATCAGGTCGATGGAAGTACGCTAGGTGTCAAGTCTTATGACACATCTCTTCAGTCCGAGCTTTGGCATCGAAGGTTTCCCCCCTTCATTATAAAGCTCTACTTGGTGTAAGACAAATGGTGACAGAGATGCACGAATTCCAAGTAGAGAAAGAAGGTGTATGTCCAGGATGTGCAAAAGGAAAGCTCAAAAGGGGACCATTCCCCTCAAGCCAAAGCAAGACCTTCGATATATTACAATTGGTTCACTCAGGCATATCTGAGGTTGGCATTAAGAGGGAGACTAGTACACCACATACTCCAGAGTAGAATGGTGTGGCACCGTACAATTGTGGAAGCTATCTCTATGGGTAGATGATGTAATAATGCCTGATGTGGAAGAACCGATGGATCCTATTTATCCACCTGAGCCTTCCTCTTCCAGGAAGAGGCCTTCATGGTTTAGGGGGCTACTTGATGATGTTGAAGGACATGTTGCACCCCAAGGAACCTTTTGTGAAAGTAAGAAACCTAATAGGTATTAGGGATACCTGACCATCATGAGCACAATCATACAAAATGAGCCTTCATCATTCTTGGATGCCATCAAGAATCAAGTATGGAAGGATGCTATGCCCATTATGAAGAATGATGTCTGGGAAGTAGTTCCCAGAACCCAAGACAAGACAATTGTTACTTCAAACTGTATTTACAAGATAAAGCTGTAGCAGAGGGAAGTGCGGAATAGTATAAGGCTCGTTTTGTTGCTCATGGTTTCTCCCGGAAGGAAGGTATAGACAATGATGTGATATTTTCACCTGTTGTCGGATATACGACGATTCACTTGATCATAACCCTTGTGACTTCACAAGGATGGAACCTACATCAGGTGGATGTCAAGACCGCGTTCTTGCACGGTTCGATCAAAGAAGAGGTCTATGTGGAGAAACCTGGAGGATTTGAGATTTATGATTGAAAATCTCATGTATGCAGGTTGAAGAAGGCTCTCTATGGGCTGTAGCAAGCACCCTGAGCATGGTATGAGAGGATTGATAGGTACTTGATGAAGCTGGGATTCACTAGGAGTGAAGCTGATCCTAACCTTTACTTTAAGGTTGAAGATGACAAGCCTCTCATACTGGTGTTGTATGTGGATGACCTCTTTCTAACAGGTGCATACCCTCTCATTCACAAATGTAAGAGGGAGTTGGCTTCTGAATTTGAAATGAAGGACCAAGGACTTGAAGTGTGGCAGAAGCCAAGGGAAATTTTCCTATCTCAAGGAAAATATGTGGTAAAGATATTGAAAATATTCGGTATGATGGACTACAAGCCTGTGACTACCTAGAGGATCTTAACTTTTGGAAGCTATATGGTAGTGATGTCGAACCAGATTTGGGAAATGCCTCTGAGTTTCATAAACTCGTTCGCATTGATGTTCTTGGTGAACCTCCGTCTAAACATATGTTTTGCAGTTAGCATTGTGAGCTCATATTTGGTTGAGCCTCACTAGATTGATGCCAAGAATCTTCTGAGATATCTTCGTGGCACAATTACTAATGGGTTAAGATACACTGTCGGAGATGTGAGACTACTTGGATATACTGATGTTGATTGGGCAGGCAGTGTGGTGGATCGTAAGAGCACTTTCGGGCTCTGTTTCACCTTGGGATCTGCTTCAATATCCTGGATGAGCAGGAAGTAGAAGTCGATGGCTTTGAGCACCGCAAAAGTAGAATATATTGCTGCTAGCATGGCCTCCTGTGAGGCAGTCTGGTTGCGAAATCTCTTCAAGGAGTTGTTTGGATTTACATTGGATACCACTGTGATTCTCTGTAACAACTAGAGATGGGATTCGATTATTGAGGAATCCCATGTTCATCAATTGCTCCTGTAGATAGACATCATCTGGGATATGCTAAGACGATGAGCAAGGAGGCTCCATCACATTAAGATGATGTACAGGTCGATACACCTTGTCAAAGCCCCGAGGAAAGATCTAATCTGTGATTTTCCCAAACGACTTGGAGTCATCAAGAAACCCTTGTACAAGGGTCCTACATGTTGCATACATTGAGCTCTGGGAGCTCTGAGGGCTTGCGGTTCTTACTGGAGCAACATACGACCACAGGGTGATTCACCCTCCACTGGTGGTGCACATTGGAACAAGATGACTCGCTCTCTTGTGGGACAAGATGATTCGCTCTCTTGTGGAACAGGATGATTCACTCTCCTGTGTAGCAGGATTGATGTGTTCTCCCGTGAGGCTGGGATTGATGTGTTCTCCATTGTGATTGTAGCAGGATTGGTGTGTTCTCCTGTGAGGACAAGATTGATTAGTTCTCCTATCGAGGCATCCTACCCATGCAGTCTGGGACTCATGGGAAGTACCTCTCACCTGATCAATGAGCAGGGAAATGAAGTTAGGGACCATAGCAGTACCGATGGACTCATCGTTGTATCTACCGTACTCCCTAAGCTAGGATGACCTCCATTGATATGGGATCAATGATACTAGTCTGGGACCAGTGGTAGGAGTTGTACCATACTATGACGCTGACTTCGGGTCGGTTGAGACTGGTCTAGGACCAGTGGTACATACTCCAAGACTAACTTCGTGTCAGTGCAGTACTGGTCTAGGACCAATGAGAGTGGTACATACTATGATGCTGACTTCGGGTTGGTTGAGACTGGTCTGGGACCAGTGGTACACTCTCTAAGGCTGCGATACTGGTTTGGGACCAGTGGTAGGAGTTGTACCATACTATGATGCTGACTTTGGGTCAATTGAGACTGGTCTGGGACCAGTGGTACATACTCCGATACTGACTTCGTGTCAGTGCAGTATTGGTCTAGGACCAGTGAGAATGGTACATACTATGACTCTGACTTCAGGTCGGTTGAGACTATTCTGGGACTAGTGGTACACTCTCTAAGACTGCAATACTGGTCTGGGACCAGTGGTAGGAGTGGTACTTACTATGAAGCTGACTTCGGGTCGGCTGAGACTAGTTTGGGACCAGTGGTACACACTCTGAGACTGACTTTGAGTCAGTGGAGGATGATAATGGTCTAGGACCAGTGGAGTTGTACTCACTATGATGCTGACTTCGGGTTGGTTGAGACTGGTCTGGGACCAGTGGTACATACTCTGAGGCTGACTTTGAGTCAGTATGATACATCCTCGATCATTTCTTCTTCTTCATAATTCAGACAAAAGCAGAGCAGAACAGAACAGAACAATGCAAGAGTAGCACAGAATAGAGCAAAACAGTACCGATCAGTACAGGGCAGAATAAGACAAAGGAGAACAGGCATAATAGAGCAGAGCAGGGCAAGGGTCAGGCTGTATAGGGCAGTGCATTTGATGGATGAATAGTAATGACCGATAAACAAATTGCAGATGAAGTTCTCCCTGGTTAAGAGGGAGTGTTAAAATTGGAAACCAGGGAAAAACTTCATGTGGGTCATCTTATTCATGGCTGATAATGTTTTTATTAGATTCCTCTCATCGAGAGGTGTAGGATTGATATAAAGATCATCTGATTCCGATAAGTATTCATGGAGATCTGAATTTATTTTGATTATGGAATTATTATCAAGCCGACCTACAACTCATGTAGGCTCAGAAGCCCAACAGTCGCATCTATTCAAACACCAATGTTGTGTATAAATATAAGAGGATTTTTCCTCATTTTCACTCACTCTTCTCATCACATATCTCTCTCTATTGTGCAGAAATGAGTCTCTTCTCTACTGCACAAAAATGGGTCTCTCTCTCACACATGTGAAGCCGGAAGCTGTTGAACCTGAAGCTGCAACTGCAGAAGCAAAGATTGACCTGCATGGCCTAGAAGATCTCCTATTTGGAACTATGTTGTAGTTCCATCTGGATCTCCTCTGAAAGCCACAACTTTTGGTGGTGGAATGAAGTCAATCTGACGAACGGTTTGCAAGATATCGACTGCCCTAATTTGAAGCCAGAAACTGCTGAAACTGAAGCTGCAACTGCAGAAGCAAAGGTTGACCTACGTGGCCTAGAAGATCTCCTCTTTGGAACTGTGCTATAGGTCCATTTGGATCTCCTCTAAAAGCCGCAACCTTTGGTGGGGGAATGAAGTCAATCCGACGAACGATTTGCAAGATATCGACTACCCTAGTTTGAAGCCGGAAACTACTGAAACTGAAGCTGCAACTGCAGAAGTAAAGATTGACCAGCGTGGCCTAGAAGATCTCCTCATATTAAATGCACTGTAGGTTCATCCGAACCTCCTCTAGAAGCCGCAACTTTTGGTTGTGGAATGAAGTCAATCCGATGGTCGGTTTGTGAGATATCGTCTACCCTAGTTTGATAATGAAGCTGCTAATGCTGATGCTGCTGATTTAGGGTTTGCTACTGCTGATATGAATCAGATTTATTGTACTATTTCTCTCTGTTGAATTATTGAAGATAAAATAATATTTGATCAAAGGTTTTCCCCACACATTGTGGGGTTTGTCCCTGGCTAGCCGCCACATCTTGTGTCTCTTGTCTTGGCTTGTTTTCTGTCGATCGTTTAATGTTCTATCTGCACTTTAATTTATGTACATGTGATTGCTAACCTGTGGAATATAATAAGAAAAATAAGTAAACTATTATAAGCATAGAACATACCATAAATTAACACAAAATCATACACTTTAGATCTTATCCAGAATTACCAAACACTGCCTTCTAAACCTAGAGCCCTGCTCTATTTATACATTCCCATGGTCTGCGGACCATGGGTAGGCTGACTCGCTTTCTATTATCTTACATTATTCTTGAGCAGACAACCCTTTGACTTGACTCATTACAATTTGCGCTCCGCACACTTCATGGAACCTTTACCATACTATTACCCAAAATTGTGGGCTTCAAGCCCCAAAACCGTCACGCGGGGGATCCGCTGCCCAACAAGCCCCCAATACAATCATCATGACTCGTACTGTGTCACTTGGCTGGTGCGGTGATCTTCGCATGGAGGTCATCCAGCCACTTCTACACTTCGCTTACATCCACAACACATTCTTCCACCATCTTTTGTACCCGTTGTGCATGAGCCTCCGATGCGCTATTATCAGTTTCACTTGCTTGTCTAAGTTCATATACTGCTTGCATGTGTGCTGTTAGGCCTAGATTTGCCTCACGCTGAAAAGACAAGGTTCTAGGTCCACATCAAACCACGCTCAGCCTCGTAGCTAGCCCTACGAGGACAGGAGAGGGCTCTCTTGGGGTCGATCTCGGCAAAAGAAAAGCGATGGGTCTCGAGATGATTGAGATAAAAGCTAATTTTAGGCTAGGTATGAAGTACAAGGGTTTGTCTTGAGTTTTTTGGAGTTTTGTGTTGGAAACAGAGAAAGGAAATTTTGGGCTCGGGGATGAGGCACAGTTTCTGCAGAGTTCTGATTGGGGCAAGGAAGGCAATCGTTTTGATGCTTTAAATTGAGTGAATGGATAGATCGAACTGGTGAGGAGCTAAGGAGAGCAAGAGAGTCTCAAGAATTCTCCTTAAACAGATGAAAACATGAAAATTTAAACAAATTCAAAGGCAGAGCATAACAATTAATGGATTCTACCTAATCACTCATTTGTTCAAATTTAGAAGAAGAGACAGGAAAATGATACATATAACACTAATGAACTTACAATTACTTAGTGAAGAACACCATCAAAACATAAAGCCACATGGATCCCGAACAGTGCTGCAAAACCCTGGTCTTTCCTTAGCCAAAAATGCAGATATAGAATGTACAATGATATGCCAAAGCAATCCCTAGTGTCCAACCCTAAAAATGACTTAGGAATTACATGATATAGACTAGCCCAACCCATTCCCTTACCTCTAGGGTTCGATCTCATCATTCTAGGAGCTGTTTGAACCAATTCTAAACCAGGTTCTGAAATTTAGGTAGTCAAACAACTTACCCCTATATGCTAGGAAACTGATTCATTCACTTACATTTCACCTTTTGGTGAATGAATCTTCTAGAACAAGTAAATAAATGCCAAAATTACATCATGTTTATCCAATTACATCAAGATAGATCAAAAATTACATCAAAAAGCAAAACTAGTCAAACTAGCTGAATTTCTGAGCTGGAAGGTGAAAAATTGAGGAAAAATCCTCTATGCGTCGTGCCACTTTGAGACTGTGTTTGAGGCACTTCATAAAGTCCAAATTGAACCCAAGTTATCTCATTGGAAATCCCCACATGTCTACTTTCCAACCCAAGTGGAATTTCTGAATTTGGATTTCATTTGCCCCTCCATAATTTCAACCTCCCAAGACTGCTTCCTGTGTGTCAAAATAGGGGCAGTGAGGTCATTTCTTGAGTTCTTTTGACCTCCTGAGAACTCAAAACTTGCCCAAAGTTCTTGGCCATGCACCAGCAGTCATGATTTTTCATGACAAATCCATAAATATAAAATTTTTGCAATTTGGAGCCCCCTAGAAAAAGTGCGTGCCACGTGGCGCAGCGCATAGGGAGAAAAACCATTTTTTTGTACCAAAATTTGACAAAATTCCGAAAATGCCCCAAATTTCTTGAAATTTGGGTTGGAGCTTCTTCATTAAGTGTTATTCTGAGCTAAAGAGGCTTCAGCCAATATCTGAAGACGATCAAGCTCCCTTTGCCTCTTTTGCTTCCTTATTGCCTTCTTTAATTTTGCCTTTAGATTCCTGATTTGTGCCTTGTAGTGGAAAGTCATGTGTATCAGCATTGCATGATCCTTATTGGCCTTGTCCAACAGTCTCTCTAAGTGGATGTTGACTCTGTCGAGCCAAGACTCTCGATCAACGTTGATTTCTTGCTCAAGCGAAGTGAACTCCACCCTCCTTCTTTGGGCAGCTTGGCGGTTTTTCTTTATGTTTTTGCCACCTCTATGAGGCCTCCTGGGTGCATGTAATTTTGTTAGTGAATCACTGTGGGTCTCCTCCTCATGATCATATTATGGATCAGAAGCCATCTCTACTAGTGGATGAAATTCCTTTGAGCTTCCTTGAACTGTCTTGATGCAAAATAGGTGATTTTATGGTGTGCCTTGACCTTTGCCACCAAGGGGAATAGTGATAGGTGGGACTGTGGAGGGAGAGGGTAAGAGGGGTTTTAGGAATGTTTCCGACTGGAATTTGGGGAATAGAAGGGTTTTAGGGATAGTTTTTAGATTTTGGGATAACAATTAGGATTTAGGAACATGTAGCTAGGGTTTGGGATAATGAGAATTAGGGATATAGCGATTAATGAGAATTAGGGATATGGGGTTAGGGAATGGGTTTATGAAATTGGAAAATAAATCAAGGAGGGAGTGATGAAGTGGACTTGACAACAAAATCTCAAACTGCAAACCCTAAGCAATTGTTTTTGAGGAAAAATTGCAAGGAGGTAGGGTTTGAAAATTTTCTCACTAAAACACCATAAACACCAAGGTAACTCATTCATTGGTCATGGGAGAAATGTTAACTTACTTGAACACAAGAAGATTGAGAAAATTTTGAAATTTGGGAGATTTTTTTGAGTGAATTTCAGGCTTTTTAGCCCAATGCGCTGCGCCTTCCCTATGCGTCGCGCCCGTGTATTTTACATTGGAAATTTTTGCCCAATGCGATGCGCCTTCCCAGTGTGCCTCGCCTTTTTCCAGGCGACTTTTGGAGGCCTTTCCGGTGTCCAAATTGGATGCAGGATAGCTCATTGGAAAGGTATTTGAGTCTAGTTTCCAACCAAACTATTTTTTAAATTGGAGTTAATTTTCCCTATAAAAAATCAAACTTTCCAATACTGGTCAAAATGTGCCAAATGAGGCTGCCTCAAGGCAGAGTGCTGTTACAGTCAACTTTTGAAGGTGTTCCTCAACCCCAAATTGAGCTCATGATAGCTCATTGGAAATATATTTGAGTCTAGTTATCCGTTTACTCATCAAGCAAGTCATTTGGCCAACCAAGCTATGAGAAAACTTGATTTCCCAAGGTCACTTCAAAGGTGCATCAATTCTCCTGAGGCAATTGTATTTTTGACATTTCTCTAAAACCATGACCCCTGTGTAAAAAGTGAAGGAGGTTTTTCTTCCTTGGATTATTTTAGACAAAAACCTTTCTCAGGTTTCCCAAATTAATCTTTTATTGCCAAAAAAAATCATTGGAGTAAAACCTATCCCGATGTGTGGAACAAGGGATTTGTCGAAATGAAGCGAAATGAAGGGGATAGGGAGCTTCTAAATTCTTTAGGAAATTTTGGGAAGTAGGGAGGGATGTTAGAAAGTAGGGTAAAGGGTAATCTTAGAAATTGAGTGAGGGGAAGGGGTCCAAAAGGGCAAAACATAGGCCTAGCCTAGAAAATAGGGTTTGTGCGAAAATGAGGAATTTGGGGGATGTCAGTGATGGGAAGTGTTTAATAAGGTATATTAAGGATAGCGGAAGGTGTATGAACATTAGGATACAAGTTTTGCTGATGATTTGACCGTCTAAGAGAAATTGCCTTCAAAACCCTAGGAGAGGGAAATGACCTTACCTAGGTGCAACTGAAGCATGAACAAGGTGTAAAATGATCCATTGGAACCTGACATGATGATGATAACCCCCTGAATGATGGTAGACTCAGCTGAATAGTGACCTAGACCGACATTTGGACAACTTTGAAAGGGTGAAAGAAAACCCTAGACCTAATGCCTAGTGACCAAATTTTACTTGAAGACTCACTGAAATGATAAAATTTGACCTTGACACCTTAAAATCACTTTGTAAGAGCATATTTGATCACTAGAGGAAGGCTGCAAAGACTGACACTAACATTGGCTCCAATGGGGATGGTAGCTCCTTGGAGGTGCCAAGAACGACAGATCTTTGGGAGAGCAGACAGTGCCTTCATCCATTGGCCCATGGAGTCATTATTTCGACAAACAACAAAAGACTTTGACTCATTTATTGATTGAACCCTGACTCAAACTAACTAGATGCAAACTAAAATGACTTAGAAAACACTTGACTCTAACAAACTAACTCAAAATATGAAGACCTAAACTTTAAAACTTAAAGCTTGGTGGTAGTACATGACCACTTGTGTTTCTTACAAGACAATATACCATCAAACTATATCAAAATGCCAATGTAACCAATCAAGCTGATGCCTTCTTGATTGATTCTCATGATCAGATCTTCTGGTCAACAATAGATACTTGTAACTGGGCATCCAAAAACATAGTTGACCATGGTCTCCTTCACCACTGAACACTGCAATAATCACCTTCACTACTGACTGCAACAGATTTGCCATTGAATCTTGAAAAACATGAAGATTTACCTCCTGCTGAAGAAACAAAGTGTCTTTTTCTTTTGATTCTGATCTTCCTTCATAATGTACTTTAGTAAAAGTATGTTCTTGGTCCTCAAAAAATTCTGAACAAGTAGATGAGCAGATTTCCTCTTGGAAAAACATTTCAAAACTTGAGGCATATGAAGAAGAATCTGAAAGGGAATCTTGAATGGTCTGATTTTCTGTAGTCTGAATATATTGTAGGTCATCTTCATATGATATGATAGCTAGATTCTCATGTTTCTCATTACATTCATCAATCATGAGAAAAGAAACTTCAGATGATTCTTGAAACCCAATGCTATCATTTCTATCATCTACCACAAATTCATCCAGAGAAACTTTTTCACTTACTTGAACGAAGACCTCATCTTGTTTTTGTTTATGAACTAATTGGATTTCCTCTTTATGAAGGCTTTGTTCTGATGTCATGAGAACGTTTGGATTCATAAATCTGTCTTTTTTATTCCAGATGTTTTTAGCAGCAGAGTTCTCCTTTGTGAGATTCAGCACAAGGTATTCCTGGTCATCACAATCTGAATCTAGATCTGAAATGGCTGACTTAACGTTATCACATTTTGAAATGGAAACTTGACTTTCATACATGTTGTCATCTTCTATGGACAGATCTGAAATGACACTTTTTCTTTCATCACTTTCAGCTATATGGACATCTTCAACCTGCTGATCTATAAAGCTGCTTACAGGACTTTCATCCTTTTCAGAAGAGGAAGAAGTTCCACCATCACCTTCTTGACCATGGGCACACTGCAGATCTGCGTTAACTTGAGATGGAACATGACCATTCAAGAGTTGATCTATCTCATCTTCAGATAGAGGAGATAATACTTTTTGTTTTCTCTTTCTCAAACAGTGATTGTCTTCATTAATTTCAAGTGAAAGAGTGTACAAATTTTCCTCATACTGCTAATCCATTTCATGTAATTCTTGTTGACTGTCAATATGCAAAACTCCTTCATCTTCCATCGTACCAAAATCTTGATCCTGCTGCAAATTTTCCTGATCATCTTTATGCTGCTGAAATGGGTTTTCATACATGGCTTCCATGATCTCTTCATCCATGAAATTATCATCCTCATAATATTTCTCAAGGCTTTCAATAAAAGTAGAAGCATATTTGCGACAATCCTGGACTAAATTCAATGATGGATAAGAGTCTTTATATCTCTCAATGAACATGGTATGAAAATCCTTTAAACAGTAAATACAAGCAGGCATCAAACTTTCATACCAAGATAGGGCTTCACCTTCCAGAGTGGCCAGGAATATCTTCATCAAGTAATATTAAGGAAAATCAACCTTCAACTTGCGAATATGCATGTGAAATCTAACCAGATGTAAAGCAACATCCTTCCTATTATGATCTTTAAACATAGGCATTTTCCTTGACCAATATAGCTTCGGAATTTTATTTGGGAAGCCTGGAATGTGATCTCGGCTCATGGGAGCGTATCTTCTTGCAACCTGTTTCATCTTGAGAATCTTAAAGCTACTGATCTCTCTACAGTGGAGTCACCATGAAGCATTGATCTCTAGATTTTTTAGTGAATGAAGTCGCCAGGGGAATGATTTCAGCCTTGCTATTTCTGATCGTTTTCCACCATCAACAATCAGATTTGAACATGATACATGTATTGGGGTGATCATTTAGATCAAATGTTCAGTTTATAAACTAGACCGGAGATTGACTAAAGTAGCTTTTATCTACTTTCTCTAATGCAGAGCAAGAGCGTTTTGAAGGCTACTTGGATAACTTCAGGCTCTGTATGTAGCTTATAAAACAATTGACATCAACAAGCAAACCATTTTCTTCCCCAGTATGGTCGCCACTATGTTAGGCCTAGATTTGCCTCAGGCTGAAAGGACAAGGTTCTAGGTCCACATCAAACCACGCTCAGCCTCGTAGCTAGCCCTACGAGGACAGGAGAGGGCTCTCTCCGAGTCAATCTCGTCAAAAGAAAAGCGATGGGGCTCGAGATGACTGAGATAAAAGCTAATTTTAGTCTAGGTATGAAGTACAAGGGTTTGTCTTGAGTTTTTGGGGTTTTTGCGTTGGAAATAGGGAAAGGCAATTTTGGGCTCAGGGATGAGGCACCGTTTCTGTAGAGTTCTGATTGGGGCAGGGAAGGAAATCATTTTGATGCTTTAAATTGAGTGAATGGATAGATCGGACTGGTGAGGAGTTAAGGAGAGCAAGAGAGTCTCAAGAATTCTCCTTAAATAGATGAAAACATGAAAATTTAAACAAATTCAAAGGCAGAGCATAGCAGTTAATGGATTCTACCTGTTACACAAAAATATCGTCACCATGATTATTTGCAGTTAGTATGGGTCTATCATCACTTGTACTTTCCTCCTAAGCAAGTCTCAGACCTCATCTCTTCAAGTCAAGCTTTGAAAATGAGAGAAATACATTGAAAATCAATAAATCTCTGGTTCCACACTTTCTCTCACTATTGCCTGCGGTCCCGCACCTCCTGTTTACAAAAACTGCGGACCTGCCCGCTCTGTCCCTAAAGGTGTGGGTGCGGACCCCTGGGTTAATTCTAGATGATTCTAGAAGGAATTTTGACGTAGATTGGCCACTCTTAGGTGGTTCATGCATCCCAAAAGAGAAGGAGCTAATCCCTTGATGAGAGGAGCTATCCCTTTGAAGGATGGCTTTATCCCTTTGAAGGAGGACCTAGTAACTTCCCTCCATTGCACTATAAATTCAGGCATTGGGCTAGTTGCTAAGGAGGTTAGAAGCTGAACATTTTTTAGGGTAAATGCTGGTGAAATTAAGAATTCCTAGTTGAGCTTGAGAGGAGAGATCACATACATTTTTGGCTTCATTGGGAAGAGAGTGAAACTTGTCAAAGTAGAGGAGACTTCTTGCTAGACCCTGGGAGGAGCTTGTACAACGTCAAGGCACAGGTTGTAAAGTTCTTCTTTGATTTGAATTAATACAATCAGATTCATTTTTCTCAACAAATTGTCTCATGTCATTTGTTTCATGAATTCCTTGACTTTCATGTTAAATATGTTTCATGATATTGGCTTTTCAGGTGCTATTTAATTTGTTTGCTCGTTTGTGTTTGCAGATTCGTGACAAGGGAGCTCATTTGGATCGAAGGAGTGAAGCCTTCCACAAACTTGCGTTGGACCTAAGGTAGGCCTAAAACACTTGTTTGCCTTTGTTTATAAATGCATATTTAGAGAAAGATAGTTTGTGATTGGTTTGCTTGTCATTAGGTCTTCTTTAGATTCTAGGAAGGTCTATCTTGTCTGCAAGATCGACTCATTCCGTGTGACAAAATGGCGACAAAATGGAGGACAATACAAGTGATGATAGACCCATACTGACTGCAAATAATCATGGTGACCATATTTTTGTGCAACAGATTGCCCCCTAAAGTGTGAAGTCTGTAGTAGATGAGGATTTCATTTATCATTTAGGAAGAGTGAAGTACTTTATCATTTCGAGGATCATCTTGTGGAGAGCCTGGTTGGAACTTGTAAAAACATTCAATGCAAGATATATATATGAGATCATATCATCGCTGAGGTAGGCATTCCCATACTCAGATCAAAACTGACTTAGAAAACTAACTACTGCTCTGATACAGGAATGATCTTGTAATACATCACAAGTATAGACTCATGTGGACATAGTATGGACGCAGCCATATGTTTATGAATAGTCCATTTATAATGAATAAAAAATTCCTCGCAGCCTGGATTTTGGAAACTAGATCCAGGGTCTTCATTTCTACTTCCCGAAACAGTAAGATTCTATCCATGCGAATGAATGTGTTGAAGTCGAACATGGTAGAAACCACTTGATTACTAGTCAATGACGTAAACTGTTAACAAGTGTGAGAGAAACCACCAATGATGTCAATGGCTCTCAAAGTACCCAATACAATCCATGAGATGTGAATAAATGTGTTGATGTAGAACATGTCATGGAATCCTTTGATCGAAGGTCAATGATGCAACCCGTCGTCAAAGGCAAGAAACCTGCCATTGAGGCATGCAAATCCCAAGGTACTGACGATTTCTAGATCATCTTTCTAGATAATGAGCTGAAGTCGATAGAAAGCGATCTGTCGTAGGAAATCCCACAACACGAAATCATAGATCAAGTTGAAGAAATTTAGTTGCAAAGACTGACTCAGGGATGGTCAAGATGGATGACAGATATTTTGCAGATGAATGGCTTATTGGCAGTGACCTCTTGAACACATAACGACACAACAGATGGTTTGGTGACAATTGACCCAAAGTTAATACCCAGAAATCGACTGAAGACTTTCAATGTGGTTTGATCAACTGTTAGGAAAAGGATTTCCCAACCCAGGTGAATAAAAGTTTCGTGTTCAAGAGTGGTTACAAAGTATGACAAACAGACCCATTTTTCTCTCTTTTCCCCCACCATTTCTCGCAAGTACCTCTTTATTTTTGACAAGCTTGAGGAGGATAACATTTGCTTGATTATAAGCTCATCCTTCGGATGAGTCCAACTTAGTTTAAATTCGAACCCTAAGAAGGAGTGGTTTGTTCCTGTTTGTAATTGAACAGGTCCTTTACTGTGAAATTTTAACGAGTCCAGTATAGGAGAAACTCAGCGTTTTTCAATTTTAGAGAGTCTGAAAAAACTTAAGAAGACTCTAGGGTTGAGATTTTTCGTAAATTTGTGTCTCCCAAGCCTGAAAAAGTATAAAATAATACTTGAGAGAACCACTTGATCTTTACGACCAAGGAGTACTTTTCGTAATTAGTGCCCTTGATCCGAAAAAGTAAAAAAGCGATCAACGACACGTCTTTTTATAACCAATATCGAATTTGAAACGACAAAAATCCGGCAATCTTTTCATGTTTTTACGGTCAGAAAAGATCTGTAAGTGGACCATCTTTTAGTTCCATTTTAACGAGTTTAAAAGAAAAACTCGGCAATCTTTTCATGTTTCAGGAGTCAGAAAAGAGCTTAAAGGTGACTTTAAATATTTTTCTGTCGAAAATGATAGATTTCGCCTGAATAATCCGTTATCCTAAACAAAAACGCAAACATTACTCATACCTGTTTGAAATGGATAAAAATGTTGCAAAAATACCTTTCCAAAGTGAAACATAAACAAATTTGCAATTTATTTACTCAAAAAACTTATAAAAAGGGCTTTCATCAATTCATTTTTACCGTTTGAGTTTTGGGTGAGAAAATAGTGCTTTTGCTTAGAAAACTTCTCGTGAAGATTGCGGAAAATCCAACCGTCGGAATCGAACACCGTCTTCTCCAGGTAATCCACATCATCCCACTCTTCATTTTTAACCGTTTCATTTTTTGTTTTAGGTTTTTATTTCATTTTTTGGAGGGTTTTTAGGCTTAAAACCCGCGCGCGGGGGCCCGCAGGTGTAACACTGGCAGCCCGCGGACCCCGACTTTTTCTCAATGGGGAAAAAGTCAGGGGTCCGCACCTTCCATGTAGGCAAGGTGCGGACCCACGCACTATGTCTAACCCAGAGGGTTCGGTCCCCGCAGCAAGGGTTTTTAACCCAAAAATTCTCAAATTTGGCCCAAACAAATTAATTTCTAGCATTCTAATTTGTCTTTTTACTTGATGCAGAGAGTACATCATGCTAGATTGGTGTGAACGAGAGCATGAGGACGTGGATCTAGCCATGTTGAATCACTGACCTTCGATCGATGCATTGAAGGCCTGCGGCTTGTACAAATTCTGGGCCATACCTGGCATGAGGGCCCAGGTGGATTTCTTACAGTGGCTGGTTGACAGATGGAGCATACAGGACCAGTGCTTCTTCATTGGTGGCCACCAGCTTGAAATTGAGCTGGCAGACATATATTTCTTGACCGGTTGCCTAAGAGAGGTGAAGACGTGACTCTATTCGGGACTAGGCCAGGTGGCCAGTCTGTCGATAGCCTCCGGTTAGAGTTCTGCAACAGCCAGGCTAGAGACAAAGGGATAGACATAAAAACCATATCCCTTCCTGAACTCATGGTGATTGCATTTACTGTCACCAGACTTTGCGGGAGTGCAACATTACATATTGCCACTGGATCCCAGATGCGTATGGCAGTTGACTGCTTTCGAGGCACCATCTTCAACTGGTGCGATGCTGTGTTGGCCAATGTGAAAGGCCAATTAACCAGAGCCAAGAACGGACAACTAAAGACCTTTGGTTATGGGGCTTTGGTTGTGAGCTTTGGTCTGGAGAGGGTTCCCATGTTGATCCTGCAACACCTTACTGTTGGAGCTGGGCTTCCTCGAGAGCCCAAACTAATGAGATGGGTCGCAGTTATGGCCCGTCATCCGGACGAGGGGACAGAGGTTGTTCGATTCAAACCTGAGTATTTCCAATGGTTGGAAAACCAGGTTTTTTCTATTCAGGATTTCCCTTACGCTGGGGTAGATTTTCGTGGTGACCCAGACATGGCTCTTCCACCAGGAGAGCAATGGGATGACTCAGGTAAACATCATTTTCAACATTTTCCTATTTTAATTTTAATTTTTTATTATTTTTCTATCGTCCCAAAACTGATAGTAAAAGTTTCAAATGCAGATGTGGGTCCATAGCGACCAGTCGCTCTCTGGCCTTACGAGAGGAAACAATGAGTTGCAGCTGCGCCAACCCAACAGGACGAATCAACAGAGGTTTTGGCTGAGTTGGAGAGTCATCTAGAGCACTTGACAAGAGATATTCTGGAGACCACCATAGATGACATTCCTCGTCGACTTTAGCGTTATGTGATTGGGGTCTCAGGACCTTTTAGGAGGTTCCTTTGCAAGGTGGCCCGTGCAGTGGTTTCTTATCGAGATCATCACCAGTGATAGGATGATCGCCTATTGCGGGCACATATGACATTTTTGTTTTTTGTACTTATCATTTTTGCTGATCATAAGGTGTTTTTCAACCTATGATCGAGAACGATGTATTTTTTGACACACTCCTATATATATATATCACTATTACCGGCTTATCTTGTAAATCACGTTATGGAATGGTTTTAAATTTACATGTATGATTATTGAAAATGTCTACTTAACATTCGAGAAGCAATTGCATCTGCTAATGTATTTAAAGATCTTGGAATATGCTGATATTCAAAATAATCAAATTCATGTTCCAAGAGACGCACTCTCAAAAATAATCTCAATAACACTGGATTTCTAATGGCATACACTCTATTAAGCTGTAATACAACGAGTTCAGAATCTAACCTCACTATCAAACTCTGAATCCCAAATAAATAGATTCAGATAATAACTCAATCACTGCACTATACTCGGCAATGTTGTTCGTTGTTTGACCGAGGCTTACCCCATGCATAGATACCAACTCGTCAGAGGGCAAATAGATAACCCAAGCTGCGGAAGAAATGTTCCGTGTATTACGACAAGCACCATCAGCGAAACCAATGTATGTTTGGAGAGGCATCGGCATCTGCAATATCAAGAGTAAAACCAAGATAAGCAGGAATAATGATGAAAAAACACTCTCTAAGCTAAGCACACTGTTTAAACTAAAACACACCAGCTAGAAAGAAAAACTATCCTAACTAAAAATCTCCATGCCCATCCTTTAAGCATAATACCTCTTCAAGTAACGACCATTTCTGGGTTTACCTAAAGAGTCCCCGTCAAAGTCTACCAATTCATAGGCCCCTTTTGCTAGCTTTCGCTTGACAACATAGGGACCATGCCACATAGGAACGAATTTTCCAGCGCCTAATTTATCATTAGCTTGATCGTAAACTAAGACTAGATCTCCTTCCGAAAAATTTCGAGGGGTCACATTTCGATCATACTGAGCTTTCATACATTTTGCGTGAGTCTCGATCGCCAATGCAGCATCACGTCGATTCTCATCTAATTGAGCCAAGTATAACAAAAGTTTTTCCTCTTTGGAAGTGGCTGGAAGTAACTCGATGGCCATTTGCAATGATGGGATTTCGCATTCAATGGGTAACACAGCTTCCATACCATAAAGTAGTTGGAAAGGAGTGAACCCTGTTGATGTTTTTACTGAGGTACGATACACCCAAAGCGCTGAAAATAGCATGTTATTCCAATTCGACCGATGAATCCCAATGATTCGTTGGATCATGATGACTAAGAATTTTTTGATGGATTCAACCAGACCATTAGCTTTTGGATAATAAGCGGTTGAACTATCGTGACGCAAATCATGCTGGCCTGTAAGTTCGGTCATCATAATGTTTCGAAAATGACGCCATGATCAGTGATAATCGCTTGTGGGAAACCAAACCTAGCAATTATATGATTGAACACGAAAATTGTAGTTGTCTTGCCATCTGCCTCAAATGTAGGCATCGCCTCAGCCCACTTGGTAAAATAATCTACCGCAAGGATGATATACGCATGCCCCCCGGCCGAGTGAGGGTTACATATAATAAAATCGATACCCCATTTGGCAAAAGGACCAACGAAAATTATAGGGTGGAGAGGAGCAGGTGGAGCGCGCATCTTTTGATAAAAAATTTGGCAGTTGTGGCATTTTCGGATCGCGTTAATACAATCTTTAAACAAAGACGACCAGAAGTAGCCAGTGCACAATATCTTTTGGGTTGTGGCATACCCAGACATATGACCGCCACACACTCTAGAGTGACAGTCATTTAGAACCCTTTTAGCTTCCTCGTGTGTTAAACAACATCGAAAAATAGAGTCCGCCCCACGGCGATAAAGAGTATCTCCAATAATCCTGAATTGTTGGGACTGGAATCGTATTTTCCGACGTTCTGACCTTGCAATTTTCGGCTGAAAGGATTGGGTCTGGAGATAAATGATGATATCCCCATACCATGGATCTAAAGTGATAATTAGAAACAAGGATTCGTCCGCAATGGGCTCCTCCGCCACAGTCTCTGTGTTAGCACGGGGGAAGTCACACATTAACTCCGCAAAAACTAAAGGTTTCTTAGACTTAGATTTTTCAAATTCTAAGTCAAACTCCTGCAGGATAACAATCCATTTAGAGTACTTGCCCCCTAGCAATTTCTTGGTCAAAATGTAGATCATAGGGTTGCAATCTGAAATTACTGTAGTTTTACGTAGTAAAATGTAGTGAATAAAATGTTGGATAGCTTGAACAGCTGCCAATGCCAATTTCTCCACATGTGAGTATTTTAGCTCAGTTGGATTTAACGTTCGACTAAGGTAATATATCACATGTTCAGTACCGAATTCATCTTCCTGAACTAAGACCATTCCAATGGTGGAATGAGAGGTGGCGAGATACAAGAAGTAATCCTGGTTGTAGTTGTGAGGATGCAATAACAGTGCATGGGTCAACGCGTGTTTTAGTGCATCAAAATATTTCTGAGCTATCTCATCCCAATAGAATGGAGTATCTGTTTCAACAACCGAGTAAAACCCTTTGTAACATCGGCGTAGTTAGGAATGAATCGTCGTAAATTTTTTTCTTTCCCTTGCAAACTTTGGAGTTGGCGAAGACTTGAAGGAGGAGGCAATTTGACAATAGCTTCGACCTTCGAGGGATAGACGCGAATACCGGCTTTCAAAACTACAAACCCCAGCAATCGACCCATTTCTATACAGAAAACACATTTGTGTGGATTCAACCATCCGATAATGCCTACACCTCATAAAGATTGCTCGTAAATGGACGAGGTGATCAGCTCGATTTAATGAATGAGCAGGAAAATCATCGAGATAGGGTTGCACAATGTGCTTGATGTCATGAAACGCATAAGACATGGCCCTTTGAAAAGTTGCTCCGGCATTCTTGAGTCCAAAAGGTAATTTTAAATAAGCAAATGTCCCCCATGGACAAATGAAAGCCGTTTTTGGTTGATCGGTAGGTAGAATATTGATTTGATTGTATCCGGAAAAACCATCCATGAAGGAGAATATTTCGCTGCTGGCACAATCATCAATGATTTGATCGATATAGGGAGTGGGGTAATTGTCCTTTGGACAGGCTCGATTAATGTCCCTATAATCGATACATATTCTTATTGTCCCTTGCTTTTTGTTAACCAGAACAATATTTGATACCAAATCCATTAATGGGATCGAATAAATGAAACCTGCTTTGAGTAATTTTTCAACTTCTTTAATTGCAGTAGCTTTTCTTGGGTGAATATGATGCAAACGTTGCCGGACGGGTTTAGCGTCCGGGTAAGTCTTGATTTCATGAACAAAAATCACGGGATCAATTCCTGGAATTTCCTCACATGACCAGGGAAACACGTCACAGAATTCTTGAAATAGGGCCTTATATATTTGAATTTCGTATTCTGTACATGAGGCACCTATATGAATGTTCTCAACAATTCCAAGCTTAACCGAAATGTCAATAGGAATAGTTCGAGAGATGTTTCCAAAATTTAACTCTGAATCAGGATGTTTCATTGGATTATGAGTTTCCTTGACATATTCAGTTGTAAAAATTGATGAAAAATCATTTTCAAAACGATCATTCTCGGGTAAAAACGAAGATCTGTGATGGAGATCTTCCCATGGCAAATCATCTACACATAAGATTTCACAGATTTGCTCATCAGAGTGAACAAGTTCAGAAAACGTGATTGAATCCGAGCTTTATGTGAAAAGTGATTCTTCACGGACCACATTCATTAAGTCAATTTCGGTTGAAGATGGGTCGGTAAACGATTGCACGGCCTCATACGCAACTTCATATGGACTCAAAGGCATGACATCACCAAATGAGTCTATCTCAAATTCAGAAGGAACGATCCAAGGATCATCATAAACAAAGGTGTCTGACGTAATCATATGAATGGTTGCAAATGAAGACGATGCGTTGATCGGAGGAAAAGGAAAAGTTCCCAGTAAACCGACATCTTTAACTAGTCCTACTCCAACATCCTTATACGGGATAGTCGTTTTACCGACATGCTAAATACTTTTAGAAGAGGCTGGGTTAGATGAAAAATAAGCTAGCTGGTCATACTTTGTAACCACTCTTGAACACGACATTTTTATTCACCTGGGTTGGGAAATCCTTTGCCTAATAGTTGATCAAACCACATTGAAAGCCTTCAGCCGGTTTCTGGGTATTAACTTTGGGTCAATTGTCACCAAACCATCTGTTGTGTCGTTATGTGTTCAAGAGGTCACTGCCAATAAGCCATTCATCTACAAAATATTTGTCATCCATCTTGACCATCCCTGAGTCAGTCTTTGCAACTAAATTTCTTCAACTTGATCTATGATTTCATGTTGTGGGCTTGCCTACGATGGATCGCTTTCTATCGACTTCAGCTCATTATCTAGAAAGATGATCTAGAAATCGTCAGTACCTTGGGATCTGCATGCCTCAATGGCAGGTTTCTCGCCTTTGACGACGGGTTGCATCATTGACCTTCAATCAAAGGATTCCGTGACATGTTCGACATCAACACATTTATTCACATCTCATGGATTGTATTGGGTACTTTGAGAGCCATTGACCTCACTGGTGGTTTCTCTCACACTTGTTAACAGTTTACATCATTGACTGGTAATCAAGTGGTTTCTACCATGTTCGACTTCAACACATTCATTCGCATGGATAGAATCGTACTATTTCGGGAAGTAGAAATGAAGACCCTGGATCTAGTTTCCACAATCCAGGTTGCGGGGAATTTTGTATTCATTATATAAATGGACTATTCATAAACATATGGATGCATCCATACTGTGTCCACATGAGTCTATACTTGTGATGTATTACAAGATCATTCCTGTATCAGAGCAATAGTTAGTTTTCTAAGTCAGTTTTGATCTGACTATGGGAATGCCTACCTCAACAATGATATGATCTCATATATATATCTTGCATTGAATGTTTTTACAGGTTCCAACTGGGCTCTCCACAAGATGATCCTTGAAATGATAAATTACTTCACTCTTCCTAAATGATAAGTGAAATCCTCATCTACTACAGACTTCGCACTTTAGGGGGCAATCTGTTACACAAAAATATCATCACCATGATTATTTGCAATCAGTATGGGTCTATCATCACTTGTACTGTCCTCCTAAGCAAGTCTCAAACCTCAGCTCTTCAAGTCAAGCTTTGAAAATGAGAGAAAGACATTGAAAATCAATAAAGCTCTGGTTCCACACTTTCTCTCACTATTGCTTGCGGTCCCACACCTCCTGTTTACAAAAACTGTAGACCTGCCCGCTCTGTCCCTAAAGGTGTGGGTGCAGACCCCTGTGAAAGTCAAAAAGGCGCAAGTTTATTCTAAAAAACTCACTTTGGGTTAATTCTAGATGATTTTAGAAGGAATTTTGGCGTGGATTGGCCGCTCTTAGGTGGTTCATGCATCCCAAGAGAGAAGGAGCTAATCCCTTGATGAGAGGAGCTATCCCTTTGAAGGAGGGCTTTATCCCTTTGAAGGAGGACCTAGTAACTTCCCTCCATTGCACTATAAATTCAGGCATTGGGCTGGTTGCTAAGGAGGTTAGAAGCTAAAAATTTTTGAGGGTAAATGCTAGTGAAATTAAGACTTCCTAGTTGAGCTTGAGAGGAGAGATCACATACATTTTTGGCTTCATTGGGAAGAGAGTGAAACTTGTCAAAGTAGAGGAGACTTCTTGCTGGACCCTAGGAGGAGCTTGTACAGTGTCAAGGCACATGTTGTAAAGTTCTTCTTTGATTTGAATTAATACAATCAGATTCATTTTTCTCAACAAATTGTCTCATGTCATTTGTTTCATGAATTCCTTGACTTTCATGTTAAATATGTTTTATGATATTGGCTTTTCAGGTGCTATTTAATTTGTTTGCTTGTTTGTGTTTGCAGATTCGCGAAAAGGGAGCTCATTTGGATCGAAGGAGCGAAGCCTTCCACAAACTTGCATTGGACCTAAGGTAGGCCTAAAACACTTGTTTTCCTTTGTTTATAAATGCATATTTAGAGAAATATAGTTTGTGATTGGTTTGCATGTCATTAGGTCTTCTTTAGATTCTAGGAAGGTCTATCTTGTCCGCAAGATCGACTCATTCCGTGTGACACTACCTTAATCACTCATTTTTTCAAATTCAGAAGAAGAGACAGGAAAATGATACACATAACACTAATGAACTTACAATTACTTAGAGAAGAACACCATCAAAACATAAAGCCACATGGATCCCAAACAGTGCTGCAAAACCCTGATCTTTCCTTAGCCAAAAATGCAAATATAGAATGTACAATGATATGCCAAAGCAATCCCTAGTGTCTAACCCTGAAAATGACTTAGGAATTACATGATATAGACTAACCCAACCCATTCCATTGCCTCTAGGGGTCGAGCTCATCATTCTAGGAGCTGTTTGAACCAATTCTAAACGAGGAACTGAAATCTAGGTAGTCAAACAACTTACCCCTATATGCTAGGAAAGTGATTCATTCACTCACATTTCACCTTTTGGTGAATGAATCTTATAGAGCAAGTAAATAAATGCAAAAATTACATCATGTTTATCCAATTACATCAAGATATATAAAAAATTACATCAAAAAGGAAAGCTAGTCAAACTAGCCAAATTTCTGAGCTGGAAGGTGAAAAATTGAGCAAAAATCCTCTATGCGCCACGCTAAATCCTCTATGCGTTGCACCACTTTGAGGCTGAGTTTGAGGCACTTACTGAAGTCCAAATTGAGCCCAAGATAGCTCATTGGAAAGTCCTACCTGTCTAATTTCCATCTCAGGTGGAATTTCTGAATTTGGATGTCATTTGCCCCTCCAAAATTTCAATCTCCCAAGACTTCTTCCTGTGTGTCAAAAAAGGGGCAGTGAGGTCATTTTTTGAGTGTTTTTGACCTCCTGAGAACTCAAAACTTGCCCAAACTTCTTGGCCATGCACCAGAATTCATGATTTTTCATGAAAAATCTAGAAATATAAACTTTTTTCAATTTGGAACCCCCTAGCAAAAGCGCGCGCCATGTGGCGCGACGCATAGGGAGAAAAACCCTATTTTTTTGTACCAAAATTTGCCAAAATGCCCTAAATTTCTTGAATTTTGGGCTGGAGCTTCTTCTTTAAGTGTTATGCTGAGCTAAAGAGGCTTTGACCAATATTTGAAGACGATCAAGCTCCCTTTGCCTCTTTTGATTCCTTATTGCCTTCTTTAATTTTGCCTTTAGATTCCTGATTCGTGCTTTGCAGACCTTGTTCCGTGCCTTGTAGTGGAAAGTCATGTGTATCAACATTGCATGATCCTTATCGGCCTTGTCCAACAGTCTCTCTAAGTGGATGTTGACTCTGTCGAGCCAAGACTCTTGATCAGCGTTGATTTCTTGCTCAAGCGAAGTGAACTCCACCCTCCTTCTTTGGGCAGCTTGGCGGTTTTTCTTTATGTTTTTACCACCTCTATGAGGCCTCCTGGGTGCATGTACTTCTGTTGGTGAATCACCGTGGGTCTCCTCCTCATGATCATATGACGGATCAGAAGCCATCTCTACTAGTGGATGAAATGCCTTGGAGCTTCCTTGAACTGTCTTGATGCAAAATAGGTGATTTTATGGTGTGCCTTGACCTTTGCCACCAAGGGGAACAATGATAGGTGGGACTGTGGAGGGAGATTGTAAGAGGGGTTTTAGGAATGTTTCTGACTGGAATTTTGGGAATAGAAGGGTTTTAGGGATAGTTTTTAGATTTTGGGATAACAATTAGGATTTAGGAACATGTAGCTAGGGTTTGGGATAATGACAATTAGGGATATAGTGATTAATGAGAATTAGGGATATGGGGTTAGGGGATGGGTTTATGAAATTGGAAAATAAATCAGGGAGGGAGTGATGAAGTGGACTTGACAACAAAAGCTCAAACTGCAAACCCTAAGCAAATTATTTTTGAGGAAAAATTGTAGGAGGTAGGGTTTGAAAATTTTCTCACTAAAACACCATAAACACCAAGGTAACTCATTCATTGGTCATGGGAGAAATGTTAACTTACTTGAACACAAGAATATTGAGCAAAGTTTTCAATTTGGGAGAGTTTTTTGAGTGAATTTCAGGGTCTTTAGCCCAATGCGCCGTGCTAGTGTATTTTTACACTGGAAATTTTTGCCTAATGCGCCACGCCTTCCCAGTGCGATGCACCTTTTTCCAGGTGACATTTGGAGGCCTTCCCGGTGTCCAAATTGGGTGAAAGATAGCTCGTTGGAAAGGTATTTGAGTCTAACTTCCAACCCAACTATAATTTTTCAATTTGGAGTTCAGTTTGCCTACCAAAAATCAAATCTCCTAAGACTGGTCAAAATGTGCCAAATGAGGCTACCTCAAGGCAGAGTGCTGTTACAATCAACGTTTGAAGGTGTTCCTCAACTCAAAATTGAGCTCATGATAGCTCATTGGAAAGATATTTGTGTCTAGTTATCATTTTAATCATTAAGAAAGTCATTTGGCCAACCAAGCTACGAGAAAAATTGATTTTCCCAAGGTCGCTTCAGAGGTGCATCAATTCTCCCGAGGCAATTGTATTTTTGACATTTCTCTAAAACCATGACCCCTGTGTAAAAAGCGAAGGAGGTTTTTCTTCCTTGGATTATTGTGGACAAAAAATTCTCTCAGTTTTCCCAAATTCATGTTTTATTGCTCAGAAACATCATTGGAGTAAAACCTATCTCGGTGTGTGGAACAGGGGATTTGTAGAAATGAAGCGAAATGAAGGGGATAGGGAGCTTCTAAATTCTTGAGGAAATTTTGGAAAGTAGGGAGGGATGTTAGGAAGCAGGGGAAAGTGTAATATCAGAAATTTAGTGAGGGGAAGGGGTCCAAGAGGGCAAAACACAGGCCTAGCCTAGAAAATAGGGTTTGTGCGAAAATGAGGAATTTGGGGGATCTCAGTGATGGGAAGTGTTTAATAAGGTATATTAAGGATAGGGGAAGGTGTATGAACATCAGGATACAAGTTTTGCTGATGATTTGACCGTCTAAGAGAAATTGCCTTCAAAACCCTAAGAGAGGGAAATGACCTTACCTAGGCGCAACTGAAGCATGAACAAGGTGTAAAATGACCCATTGGAACTTGACATGATGATGACAACCCTCTAAATGATGGTAGACTCAGCTGAATAGTGACCTAGACTGAAATTTGGACAACTTTGAAATGAGTGGAAGCAAACCCTAGACCTAATGCCTAGTGACCAAATTTTACTTGAAGACTCACTAAAATGATAAAATTTGACCTTGACACCTTAAAATCACTTTGTAAGAGCATATTTGATCACTGGAGGAAGGCTACAAAGACTTACACTAACATGTGCTAGCTTTCCTTCGTTGTTGGCGGTGACCGTGAATGCCTCATCAAGCCAAGGCTGGATGCGTTCTTTAAGCACTGCTTCTTTTTGGCGAGCGGCATCGACTTGTGCCTTGAGAGCCTGGGCCTCCCTCATCTTGTCCAAGTGCTTAGTGAGGGAGACTATTTGCGCAGTTCCCTAGACATTTTCATACGCTTTCTATAACTTCATGCTTCTGTCTCTACCTGCTGCAGTGTTGGGTCTTCTTGCTGTGATGTGAGTGTAAGAAGGGATTGATCCAACAATCCCATGCAGTCCTATACAACATGCTCTATCACTTCCAACCCTTCTTGAAAGGTGCGGCTGTGCTGCTCTTTGACTTCTAGTGGTGTAGGGGGCTGCGCTCTCAGCCTTAGCTCTGCAATTTGCAAGTTCAACTCCAACTGAGCGTTCACAGCTTCCTCGTGGGCCCTACGGAATCCTACTGCCATGAGATGAATCTTTTTGACTACTAGGAGTTCCACTAGAACAGCTAGCTCGAGTACATTACTATAGACCTCCTTCATGGCCTATTTTAATCCTTGGTTGTTTGCATCCAAGTCGTCGCGCTGTAGACTGATCTATTCCAGGTTTCCCTTTTGCTCCAATAAAACCTGTAGGGCGCAACCTTCCTGGGCGTAGAGCTCAACAGTTACCCCATCCTATAGCTGGTATAGGGTCTCTCTAGGGAGGGCAACCAAATTCAATGCCAAAATCCTCATGTAACCTTCGGTTTCTGCTACGACGACGCTTGCTGGTAACACTAAAGTGTTCATTATGTGGGAACACACCATTTGCTCAGTTGTGGATGTACCTTTTGCTAGGTTCGGCATCATCCCTCCTGGTGGTCACACCTGTAATGCCCACAACTGTACTCTGAGTGCCCCCAACACAGTTTTGTACTCCGTCATCAACACCTCCAGAGCACCCTTAGTGACATTGCGTATTGGTTTTCTTCTGGTAAGAAAATATCCCTCTAAGGTCTTTGACGTCTTTATCTTTTTGTGTGCAGGTGGTTGCTCCTGGACGCGCGACCTCTTAAGTTGGGTCGATGTTGTGGTCAAGTTCGTGCATTATTGTGTCTCCACTTCCCCCTGTATTTCCATCTCCGTGGACATTTTCTGATCCTCCATGATTTCTTCGGCAGGTGCAGTGGTGGTTTCTATCGCTGCCTCGGTCGCCTCCTGCTACGTGGTCACTTTCTGTTCCTGGCGCATTCTTTCCGCCAACTTTGTGATGCGTAGCTTGATTTCCTTCTTCCGCTACTGTGCTGCAATCTTTTATAATTCGGCCAAGTCTGGGGCACGCCACTCTGGAGGCCATGCCGCCATCGCCTTGAAAATTGCATCTTCCGTTGCAATGAACGAAAGCTTTACCCATGTTTGAGTTGGATCCTTTCGTGCCCGGATATACATATTATGCATATCCACCTTAAACTCGGTCGCGCCTTGCAAATTGTTATATAATGTTGGGGATAACCGCGTCCTACGGTTGATCCATGTCTGGATAATCACCTCCATAAATATCCAAAACACCTTGATCTCACGAATCCTCGTGGTGTCTTTTGTAGCCCAGAGCGAGTTATACCTCACGGCTTCAAGTAGGTTCTTCTCAATGTTGGGAAACTGGTTGCCCTTCGGCAACTCCCCTGCAATAAGCAGGATCGACAGGAGCAACCACGCGTAGTGGAATGTATTACCCTGCTCCTGAGCTTCCCTACAATTCGTCAAAAATTCATCGCAGAGAAACTACGCCTAGTTGAATTGAACCCCCTTTGCACACTGCTCTGTGAGCGTAATGACAAATGCTGGCACCTCGTCTGCGTGAGATTTCCTCATGAGCTTGCCGGCTAGTAACTGGGTGGTGACGTGCACCCCTTGGTCTTTGATACTCACTATTACATATCCTCACTTCTGCTTCTCTAGCTTACACTTAGCCTTCATGGCTTCTGCGAGACCCACGTCGCTACTCGTTCCTACTACGGCTATAGGATCATTTCCTTTAGTAGGAAACTTTGAAATTCTGTGTATTAAATCGGTCGTAATGGGAATCGATTCTTCTAGCCAGAGATACCCATCATGTACTAGACATAGTAGCTGTCAGATAGCAAATATTGTGACGACCGCATGGTGATAGTGGGGTATCCACCTCAGATTGAGTAATCCCGCCTTCTCCACACCTCGTAACCACTTCTGATGCAGTAATTTCTCCATGGCCAATTAGGGGAAATTCTCACTGTCCGCGAGGTCCCAGTCTTCAAACCTGATATTCGATACCCGACCCAACGGCAGACTGTCGAACCTTATTTCATCTAGAAGAAGCGGGGTCTTGAGCGTGTTCTTCGTGGCCTCCAGGTCCTTTGGTATCTTGGCTGTCCCTTTCCACAGGGAGATGTATGGTGGTAGCGTTATCGCTGAAGGTACTTGGGAAACATTTTCCTCTTCCTCATCCTATGCTTCAATATGAGTGATCAGGGCTTGTAAATCTTCCTCTTCCTCCTCGGGTTCAATGGTGATAGCTTTTCCCTTTTTGGCCATGGAAAATTTACTGAATCGTGGTGATACCCTTTTTGGCCCCATAGTCTTCTTATCCTTCTGGAGTCGTGGCGTGCATGGAGACTTTGGAACCTCTGGGGCAGAGGTCACTTCTCTAGGCTCCTCCTGAGTCAGACGGGGCTCCTTCGTGAATCTCACTCTGATTCTGGCAGCTGACATGGTTTCTATCCTGGATTCGCTTAGGAACTTAGTTACAGGTGTCAAGGTGGCTTGGTGCTTGGTACTATGTACTGGATCAACTCTCAAATATCCAAGTGTTGTTGTGAGGTTGCCCCAAGGGGTTTTATAGTAGCGTTTATATTTGAATTTAACCATTCCCTCCACTTCTGAGTCATTAATATCTTCTCGGCGGCAGATATTTTCGTATCTAGCTCTAAATTCCTATCTTAATGGCCCACCACCCGCTCCTTTTTGTCATAAGTCAGACTTCTTGTCATGAATAGTAACATCAACAGTCACCTCCTAGCCTTCCCACGTGGCAGCGCAACCTCTTATGCGCGACTGCGATCCTGATGACCTGCCGGCCCTGCGCGGAACCTTCTTTCTGCACAGCTCTCTTGCAGAATTTTTTATGGTCCCACGCCTTCTTTCCACTGCTTGGAGCACTGAGACTATGCTTTCCACAGATAGTCAGGCGGTCGCACCCTAGGTGCGAGACTTCAATTTCCCTGCTAGCCCGGGCTACGGGCACCCTTCGAGTACCTTTGCATCTAGTAGCGCATTGCGGTATACGCTTCCTTGTTCAGTAAGGTGTGGTCACAACCATGATAGCAGGGTCACAACTTGTTCCCATGTAGTAGAAGGGCCGGCAAGGCCTGGTCCCCTTATACTTAGTATCACACGACCCACTTGTGCGAATCTGTTGTTCAGTTTGCTAATTTCTTCGTCCAATATCACACTTTTCCTCCTCAGCATGCCCATTATTCATCGAGTTCACGAAGTTGCAAACTCTCGTGCCGAATGGCTCCCTGTAACTACCGAATTCCTTTACCCCGATCCTCGCGTCCTGCGGGGGCTGTGGTCTGGGGGGTTTTTTCGGTACTCCTGGTTTCATCTTGTCTCATCAATGGTAGGATCACCCTCGCACTCCTCCTTTTTCTTATGGTCCTATAGGCCCATCGAACCCTTGGTACACGCAGATTCCCATTGGTTTGTTTTATCTGGTGAACTTGGTCCATGATCCCATATGTTATTCTAATTTCTTTATCACGAGCGTCTGGCAGAATGGGTCAATTTCCCTGCTGTCATGGCGGGTTCTGATTTTTGATTCTTAGTTGGGGAGGTAGTACAAGATACATTTGCATCCCTCACCACAGGAAAACGCTCAACCCTCTTTGTCCTCCAAACCGTACACGCACCCACCTTCTACATTCGCACCAGTTCAACCTAGTCTTCTGATGTGTACTCCACCCTTGTGTAGTTGTCATGTGCAACGCCTCTTTTTGTGCACCATGCTGTTTCTGTTCCAGTATCACATTTTCACAGCAGTCTACGGATTCCTCCATGTTTTTTACACCCCCATTTGTTGGCAGTTCCCTTGCGTTGGTCGTCACGCGTCGCAGTGATCTGATCATCATATTACAATTCAACATTGTTACTTCATGCAACTGGTTCTGCCAATGCTCTATTTCTTCATCTAAATTCGATGTGTAGGAACTGTCGTGCTCCCATGAGATTCGCCCGTCTAGTGTCGGATTCACCTGATCCTAGTCTTGCGCCATTATCTGGTAAATGTAGTCTAGTTCATCATCACTGTCTTCATTGCGCACAGGTTCGGTGTAGCGTGCTCCTTCGGCTAGGTCCAACAGAACTGTTACAAGGAGAGAATTTTTCTCAAATATCATTTTTTGTATCTTTAGGTTGATGACTCAATTCATGTCCATGGCCCAGTCTATTCCTAACAATGCGGGGTAAGGGTTATTGTCATCCGCAATTTATATTACCTCAAAATCCATTTGTGTGCTCATGCCTTCTATGTCCATTGTGACTCCTTGCAATCTCCCCATGGGCAAGATCTTTTGTTGGTTCACCATCCATAATTGAATAGGATACCATTGTAATACGGGCCTTCCCATGCATTCCCATGACTATTTATGTAGTACATTCGCATCCGAACCCAAGTCCAGGATGACCTAATCCATCTCAAAGTCGCCAATCTGTGTTGTCAACCGCATTTCCTACCCGGTGTGCAAAGCATACTTTCATAGTTTTCGGACCACGCCTGGTTTGCTCGACCCTACGCACCTAGTTATTAGCTCTTGTAATCCATTAACTACTTTATTGTCTCGTAGTAGCTTCATATGTCTCTAAAAAGGTAGTTAGCATAGAAGGATCCATTTATGGCTCAGTTTGATCCTTACTACCTGAAGTAGAGGCCTTTACGAAGCTCTTCTTAGCTTCCATAAATGTCTCCTTTACGCCTTCCAAGTCAAACTCAGGTTGCTTTGTAGGGGCCTTGCGAACCCATGCATTCTCCTCAGGTTGCTTCCCCTTATCATCCCCTATGGTTGCACCTCTTCTGAGCACCATGTTGACATTGGGATCTTCTTCGCGCGGTTCAGATCTCATCATTTGGATGTTCTGTGTTGGAGTAGGCTGAAGCACCCCTTTCTCATGCATTTGTGAAATTAGTGTGGGGAATTCTACTGCTTCATGATCAAACTGATAACAGTACGGAAAACATGTTCTGGTCATTTCGTACAGTCACGCGCGTAGTGCCCAGGTCCTCCATAATTGTAGCAGATTAATTGTCCATGCCCTCGTCTGGGTCCCATTCCTCCTCGTCCTTGTCCTCGTCCTTGGAACCCACCGCATGCTATTACTGTGGCTAGATCTTGACCTCGCACCTTAGTCTACATCCTATAGGTAGGTGTTTGATCCATCAACAATTCATAACTCTGATAGTTTCGTTCGTCGTGGCCCATCGATATACAAAAATTACAAAATAGCTGCTGGAGGGTCTGTGTAAAATTCTGCAATAGATGAAAGTTGTCCGTCGTGTGCTTTCCTCCCACCCAAAAGATCACGCACTAGAGCCGAGCGCCACACTTGGCCCTACCTGCACCTCTTGTCTCAACAGCATTGGCGCCCCCCCTGCTAGATAGTTCGTGAATACTGGACAATGGTCCTTATCGTGACCCTAGCTTTTACATTTTATGCACCGCACTTCTTCTCGTGCTCCTGGCCGGGGGCACCCTATCCTATTTCAAACTCTACATATCCAAGCATAGGTTTTGTAGTTGCATGTGGATCTGCTAGACTCCCAGCCCAAGATCCTGTATCGGAGTGTCATGCAACCTCATTGCTATTTCCAATGCTTCTTCTTGGGTTGAAATATTCTGCTGTGATAACGCCGTCTCAGATGTGGTGTCAAAGACACCACAAACCACGCGTGGTGCTATGCATCTGTCAGCGTCATGTTAGCCTCATTGATTGTGCTCTTCAGTCTCTGATCCAGATCCCAGGGGGTTTCACCTGGAAGAATCGCAATCTCCTTGAATCCGATGATCGACTGTGTCTCTGATTTTGGTCGGCTAAATTCTTTGTTTAATGCAATCTGGATTTCTCCTATCCCAGCATTCAAATGATCATTCAAGTGCTTGATATACCAAGTTAGCACGTGATCCTGCAACACACTTACCAAGGTGGCCTTTTTAATGTTATCATCCGTAACTCCGTGCACTTCCCACATTGCTCTTACTATGACCCAAAACTGATTAGGATCTTCGCTCCCTACTCCTCTGAATACAGGAAACTTAATCGTGCTCGCCATGCTAAACCGTTGGTTTGGTGGAGGTGGTGTGGACGAAGATGGGGGTGAAGGAGCTGACTGAGTGGTGGTGTTAGCGGAGATGATAGCTGTGGAAAGAGTTGCCTTATCAAACTGACTGCACTCCTTGGAGAAGCCCAAGAGTGCTCTTCCTCACCCTCTATGTTGGGCCCCTATACTACTAGTGTAACCCTTTATTGTTATTAGTACAACCCCTTATTATATTGTTGTACCCATGTAGTCCCCATATTGTTATTATTGTGCCCCGTAGAAGCCTACTATTGTTATTATTGTGCCCTTACATTATTATTGTTATGTCGGCTTTGATTATATTATGACCCCTTAGACTCCTATATATAGAAAGGAGGTCTTGTCATTTGTATCATCGAAGAATTGTTCATTTATGTAATGTAAAGGAGGTTTCCCCCTCAAAGAGGCTGAATTATAAGGCGTTGATCTATCTTTTCTATCTTTTTGTGACATGGTTTCATAACATTGGTATCAGAGCTTTGGATTCTAGGGTTTCGCTGCTCCAAATAGGTCATCGTAGAATTTTCGCTATAACTTTTTTCTGTGACATTTCAGAAGCAAAAAAAAAACCCATTTGAGATGAAATTGCGCTGAACCTCGATTCTCAATTTTAGAGCTTTTCGCGCAATATTTGTGGAGATATGATTTGAGGAAGTTGCTCTTTTTGCAGACTTCTGAATTACATTCCAAATAGGTGACCTGGGGAAACTCATCATAACTTTCTCTCTGAGCATTAGATTGAAATTTCATCAGAAGTTACAGAAAGTGGACGGACTATAGTTTCTTTTGTACATTTTTTAGATCCAAAGGTTGAAACAGTGACACATGGCACATCGTACAAATTTTCTCTACTAAACTAGTCTATAATCAGGTCACCGTGGGAGATTTTTCATAACTCTTCCTTGGAGAATCCAATTTGGATCAGATTGGTGGCATTGGAAAGAGGACACAGAGGGCTATTGCAGGTCATGATTTCAGAACTGGAAGATCTTAAATTAAAAAGTTACAGTCGTTTCAAGATCGAGCTCCTAAAATTAATAAAAAGCGAGATGAGGAAATTTGATGGCAAGGATCTGGTAAATTGGTTACTACAGATGGAGAAATATTTTGATCTACATTGTGTACCACTGTTACAAAAGGTATGTATTGCATCTAATTATTTAGAACCGAATCAATTTTTATGGCATAAAGGGCTTTGTTCTCGTAAAACACTTGTCACGTGGTCAATTTTCACGGAGGAAATGATAGCACATTATGAGGATACAAAGAGAAACTCCTTCTTTAGCCAATTGATAAATCTCAAACAAAAGGGTTCAATGGAAGAGCACATTGAGGACTTTCAAAAATTGAATATAAGTCTAAATTATATTCCAAAGAAGCAAAGGATTGATGTCTTCATAGGGACTTTAAAGGATAACGTTCAACATGAAGTTCGTTTTTGGGAACCTGATTCATTGAAGGAGGCATTCGAGTTGGCAAGAAAAATTGAAAGAGAAATTATGGAAACAAGGAATCCCACCACTCATGACTATAATTATGGAAGTGTTTCTTCTCCTAGCCTTCCACAACCTGCAAGGCTTACACCACAAAAATTGGAAGAAAAAAGAGAAAAAGGGCTTTGTTACAATTGTGATAGAAAATGCACTAAAGGTCATAAGTGTGTTGAAAGAAATTATTTTACATAGAGTATGAAGAGGAGGAAGAAAAGGATCAAGAAACATCAAAAGAAGAGGATATACGCCAAGACCCAACCCTTGAGAAATAATAAATGAATCTGACCATATCTTGTAAAGCATTGGCAAGAATTACCACTCAAACTCTCAAGATAGAAGGACATATCAAGAAGAAAAAGGTTCAAGAAGTGAAAAATCACATCGAGAAAGAAGAAATGAATCCAACCATATCTTGTAATGCATTGGTTAGAATTACTACTCCTCAAACTCTTAAGATAGAAGGACATATCAAGAAGAAAAAGGTTTAAGAAGTGAAAGATCATATCGAGAAAGAAGAAATTAATCCAACCATATCTTGTAATGCATTGGCTGGAATTACCACTCCTCAAACTATCAATATAGAAGGACATATCAAGAAGAAAAATGTTCAAGAAGTGAAAGATCACATCAAGCATCAAGAAATGAATCCGACCATATCTTGTAGAGCATTAGAAGAAATTACCACTCCTCAAACTCTTAAGATAGGACATATCAAGAAGAAAAAGGTTCAAGCAGTGAAAGATCACATCGAGCATCAACAACAAGTTCTCCAACTTTTAAAGGATAATGCCACTTTGGTTCAGAATCGAATGAAACAACAAGTAGATCAACATCGCAATGAAAAAGTTTTAATTTAGGTGATTGGGTATTTTTATGGCGACATCTCAAGCAAGCTATTTATGAGAAGGAAATGTTGACAATACTACATGCAGTTAAGAAATGGCGACCTTACCCAATGGGAAGACACTTCAAATTAAAAATGGATCATGATAGTATTAAATACTTTTAGAACAAATATTATCTTTAGAAGAATAGAAAAAAGGGTCAGAAATATGTTGGGTTGTGACTTTGACATCATCTATAGAAAAGGGAAGAAAATTTTTGTTGCAGATGCACTCTCAAGAAAGAATGAGGATGTGGAAGCATTGTTTTGTGCTATTTCTATTATCCAACCAGATTGGATAAATGAAGCAAGGGGTGAACGGAAGAAGGACAAAGAAGTGTGGCCAATCATTCAAAAGTTGCAAAATATTCCAATTCAAACAATATTGCCAGAACTTGAAGAGGAAGGAAAAATCAAATTGGAACTTGGAGTAGTCACAGAAACAAGAACTCGATAGCTACGAAATCGATCAATTTTAGAGTATCTCATCAAGTGGAAGGACTTACCCGCCGAATATTCCACATGGGAGGACAAAAATTTTATATTGAAGCATCAAGAACTACTCAAGCATTGAGGAGAACACTTTTTGAAGGATAGGGGCATGTTAGGCCCCTCTTACACAAAATATTGTCACCATGACTATTTGCAGTCAGTATGGGTCTATCATCATTCATACTGTCCTCCTTAGCAAGTCTCAAACCTCAGCTCTTCATGCCAATCTTTAAAAATGAGAAAAAGTCCTTAAAAATCAATAAAGCTTTGGTTCCTCACTTTCTCTTACTGTTACCTGCGGTCCCACACCCCTTGGTCATGTTACCTGTGGACCTGCCTACTCTGTCTCTAAAGGAGTGGGTGCGGACACCTGTGAAAGTAAAAAAGGTGCAAGTTTATTCTTAAAAACTCACTTGTGGTTAATTCTGGATGATTCTAGAAGGAATCTTGACATGGATGGTTTGCTCCTAGGTGGTTCATGCATCCCAAAACTAAAGGAGCTAATCCCTTGATGAGAGGATCTTATCCCTTTGAAGGAGGGCTTTATCCCTTTGAAGCTGGACCTAGTAACTTCCCTCCATTGCACTATAAATTAAGGCATTGGGCTGGTTGCTAGGGAAGTTAGAAGTTGAACATTTTTGAGGGTACATGCTATTGGAATTGAGACTTCCTAGTTAAGCTTGAGAGGAGAGATTACATACCTTTTGGCTTCATTGGGAAGAGAGTGAAACTTGTCAAAGTAGAGGAGATTCTTGCTGGACCCTGGGAGGAGCTTGTATAGCATCAAGGCACCAAGGTTGTAAAGTTCTTCTTTGATTAAAGTTAATACAATTAGATTCATTTTTCTCAATAAATTGTCTTATATGGTTTGTTTCAAGAATTTTTTGATCATCATGATAAATATGATTTGTTATATTGGCTTTTCAGGTTCTATTTAATGTGTGTGCTTGTTTTTGTATGTAGATTTTTTAAAAGGGAGCTCATTTGGATCAATGGAGCGTGGTTTCCAAAAACTTGCACTGGACCCGAGGTAGGCCTAAAACACCTATTTGCCTTTACTTATAAATTGCATATTTAGAGAAATATAGAGTTTGTTTGGTTGGCTTGTCGCTAGATATCATTAGATACTAGGGAGGTTGGTCTTGTCCGCAAGAATGACTTATCCGGCCGACAAAATGGCGACTCCACTGGGGACTTGAATTTTTTAATTTTTTCCTTTGCTTTTACTTTGACTTGAGAAATTGTGTCCTTGTTTCTGGTTTTTGGCCTGATGTGTGTGGGATTGGGTAGGTTTAGTAGATCTTGAATTATTTTTTGTTTTTCATACTTTTGGGAGAGGACCGCACCCTCTACTTGTAACACAGTGCGGACATACACGTACTTTTTTTTTACACACAGAGCGGTACTGCACCTGGGTATACTGGGGGCCTGTGGACCCTGTCAAAATTTTGAAAAACTTGAAATTTTCTTTTTCAGTCAGCTTAGGATTTGTTTATGTGTTTTTAGCCTCTGCCCAAATCTACACGTGACTTGTCAGGAACTTTTCTTAGGTTAATTCCATTGGCATTAGGGTTTTAGGTGAAATTCCTAGGAGTTTTGTGTGCCGGGCTTAATTTTCGTTTGGTCTTGTAGTAACTCAGAGCTTAGAAGCCTTAGAAACCTCAGATCACCTTGGTTTTTGCTGGCCTTCTTATGAGTCTGACCATTTTGAAAAATCTGCCTTTGTTGAGGAAACCATCTTGTTTTTCTCTTCGCGAAACTTCGAAAGGACTTGTGCTGAAAGTTTTGGATTTCATTTTTAGAAAAGAAAACAAAAGTTGGTTGTTTTTTGACTGATTTGTGATTCTGGACAAATTAGTCCTTAGTTTGCTCATAACTAAGTAAAACATCCTTGAAAAGAAATCTTGTAAGCTTTTACTTCAAATAGTTTTTTAGAATTTATAGATCTCAAGATTAGATTTTTCAATAGTTTTGAGTGTTTTATAAATTTTAAAGTAAATCTCTTTTGAAAAAGTTTGTTTTAATAGTATTTGAGTGTTTGAAAAGAAAGGGAAATTTTTGTGAGCATAACTAGTTGTCTCATTTTGAGTGTATTTGAAAAGACAAAAAGTTCTTCTTTTGATTTGCTTGTTAAGGAAATCTTTGTTTTTACAATCATTTGCATTCTCAACTCTTTCTCTAGCTAGAAATTCATTGAAGAAAAGGATTGTTTTTCATCTTAAGTGCATTTTTAGTGATTTGGAGTCGAGTCTTCACACCATAAGTTTCATCTCTGCACCTTTTGACTTAAGAAAAAACCAATAAAAATAACGCTTAAAGTAAAATCTATCTAGTAATCTTTTTATTTCTAGTGCTCTTTATCACCAACATAGCTTAGGCTAGTATCTTGGAGTAGGGAGTAATTAACTCTCCAAGATAGTAAAACAAACAAGTAGCTGTATCTTGAGGTAGGAGATAAATTCCAATTGTTACATCTATGCTTTGGGAAGCTCCTCTTATAGGAGTCAAGCACGAGATCGTGTCCGAACCAGTGGGGTAATCAATCCTTCCTCATTGGGAACGATACTAGATATACACGTATTAAAAACGGTAAACCTCAGATTAACCATTGTCGAGGAGCCTGTGGTCACTTGTTGGTAAACCTTGGATTATGTCAAGGATCCTTAAAGGGGATTGAGCTTGCTACTCTGCCCTTGTGTGTGTATCAGATCACAGACTGTTCCCCCAGGTATATTTATTTTTGTTGGTAACCATAGTGACCATATTCTATAGGATTCTTTCTTAAGGTGATGGTGGAGGGAAGATTCCACTGTACCTGGAGCAGATGTCGTCTAGACTCACTTGGATTTATGGGGGGTTCTCTTCACTCGAAACGGTTTAGTGGAGAAACTTGTGCCAGTCTATTCATTAAGCAGGTTGTCGGGGTAACTGTTCCAACCGCCATTTCTGTATTGAATTCTACGACGTTGGATTTCATAACCAACTAGTGTTTTCGGTACGGAAAGTTATTGTTTGTGTGTGGTTTGATCTCCTAGATTCTTTAGGCGTGTGATTCAAAATTGTTTGGTTCTTTAGAGACTTTAGGTGGTTTTCATTGTGATTTTTCTTTGTTTGCGTGTGAAGTAGTTAAAATATTTAATCGTGGCTGAATTACCGAGGAAGTCCCATAGACTTCGGGGCCATCCTCCTGTGTTTTCACCGAGACATCTTGAAGGGCTTCGAGCCCTTGTAACTCCTAGTAACAGTAGATTTGGGTCACCTGAAGAAGGAGAGTCTTCTTTGGTTGTACATCCTGATTACCAAGTTCAAGCACTAGAGTATATTTTAGAACCTGTTTCTTTTTCTGAATTTACTGGTAGTTTTTCTTCTACTAGTGATTTAGCTGAGGAATCTAAAATATCTGAACCTGAAACTGAACCTGCTGCTACTCCAACATCAGGATTTGCCTCTCAAACTTCCAGTGGTCCTGGTTCACCCAGGGTAGAAAGAGTCATTACCCAAAATCTTCCTTATGGACTTATTGCTATTGAAGAACTTGTTACTACGGAAGAAGGTATACCTATCCCTGAAAATCAACCAGCTATAGAACTTAGGGAGTGTGAATCGATCTTTACAATCCACCTAGGAGAGACACTTGGTATCTTTCATTGACCAATTTTTTGGAAAACCCGGGACTAAGTTTTTCACCACCTCGCATTCCTTTTCATCCAACACCTAGGGGTTATTATCCTCCGTTAAATATGTAAAGGCAGTCGTCCATGTTTTCTCAATATCCAGAAACCTTTTTATATGGCGGTCCTTCTGTTCCCTCTGGGTATCAGTCACTTACTGGTACTTTTTCAGGAGCATCTTCTCAATCTATTGAACAAGGGTTATTAACTGGTAATAACGGAACTAAGCCGTTGAGTGTAGAAGATATTCTTATGATGTCAGGTACCATTCCAAATCCGCAACCTCAAGGTGGCCAATTACCGCCTGGGGGGTAGCCTCAAGGTACTCAATTATCGCTTGGGGGGCAACCTCAAGGTACCCAATTAGTGCCTGGGGGGCAACCTCAAGGACACTACATACCTACAGGACAGTACATTCCTCAAGGTCAACCCCAGACTTAGTATGTACAAGGTCAACCCCAGTATCAATATGTACCTCAAGGTCAACCCCAGTATTAGTACGTGCCTCAAGGTTATCAATCTTAAGGTCAGTACCCAACCCAAGGTTTCCAACCACCTTCCAGTCAATCATTTGTCTAAGGATCTGGAAATGTACCTTTGAATTATCAACTCTACCCTCAACCTAGTTATGGTCCTCAATATGCTCAACCTGCTATGGGTCCATACCCCGGAATGAACTTAGTGTGGGATCCATCTCAATCTCAACAGATCTTGCAACTGAATGTGCAATTATCATCTCAATCTGGACAACCCTTGGTTTTTGGTTCAACCCAGCAACCTGTCCAGTCTACTATTCAAACTTCTGCACCTTCTGTAGTTTCTCAGCCTGGGCCTAGTTCGCCTCGAATTCTGCCTCAAATGACTGCTGCAACTACTGCAACATCTGTTCAATCTACCCCACCTACTTCTGGAGTATCGACAACTCTGATTTCTATTGTTCCTGTATCAACTCCTCAAGCATCTTTACCTCAGTCTGGACCCACAATTCAGACTTCAGTTCAAATGCCTGTAGGACAACCTGGTCCAAGTACAGTTGTCACAAGTCAACCTCAATTTACTTATCAACTGTATTAGGGACAATACCAATTCGGTCCTGTTGTGCAACAGCTAGTCTATCAGTATGAACTGTACCGTGGATATACATATCAACAACCTCAACAACCCCAGTACGGTCTGGTTAATCCTAGTCTTCCGGGAGGATATAATATCCCAAACGCAATTCCAATTCCTAGTTATCCTGGATGTCCTCCTCTTGGGGCTGGTCTCATGACCCAGGGTTTCAGGGACCCTAATCGTCAGTTACTGTTCATTGCAACTTTATACTTGCCTGACTTGTTGCACCTTACAAACAATCCAATTAACTATCTTCTATTTTGGCCTCCAATGCCGAATAAGTTGCCTAGTGATATTCCTAAGTTTGAAGGAAAATCAGGAGAGGACTCGTCGAACCATGTGATGACTTATCACCTTTGGTGTGCGTCTAACTCCATTTCAGATGATTCAATCCATTTAAGGCTTTTTCAACGCACTCTAATTGGTCTTGCGGCCAAGTGGTACATTGAGTTACTGTGAGCCACTTTTTATAACTTTAGTCAGTTAGCTACTTCGTTTTTAACTCATTTTCAGTTGCCAGTCAGATATGACAATGGCACGGAATTATTAACTTCATTAAAATAGTCAATGTCCACTTACATTTCAGATCACATTCATGAATGGAGACGTCGACGGCGTCTAGTGAAAGTTTTTATTCCGGATCATATCTTAGTAGAATGGTTTGTCAAATCTTTATTACCGAAAATCACTGAGGATGTAGCTAAGGCAGGAGTCGTTACTGAAGAGCAATTAATTGCTCAAGCTCAGTACCTTGACTTAGTTTATACGTAGTTAGGTATGTTACACGAGAAAATGCCCGACCTTCCTAAACAAAATCAAATAAGTGGAGCTCCTTCAGGGTCTCATGTCGCTGATGGTATGATTGGTACAGTTAATACCAAAAGTAAGAAGAAATCTTCGAAGAATTGTTCTCCTATCATAACTTTATCAGATTCCCCGACAGGAGATTCTTCCGTGGAAATTTCTGTCGATATTCATGTTGTAGAGTCATCTACAACCAAATCAAAGTCCGTTGGTAAAAAGAAAGGGAAGAAGAAAAATAAAACAGATAAAAATTCGAAAGAGAAAACAGAAAAATGGAATCTATTGATGAGAAACGCAAACCTCGTTATCCTTGTCTCACTTGTGACGAAGAGCATTTTACAAGAGACTACCCTCATCACGCTGAGGTTGCGAAAATCGTCAAAGGTTCCCAAACACCTGTTGTTTTTAAGGATCCTTTTCCTAGTAAAGACAGTAAGATGATATGTTCCTTCTCAAGTGCCTCTGAAGAACCCATAATGATGATGTCCCATGTTAGGATTGTGACACGATCGCAAGATTATGGAAGTAAAAGTCCTGTTGGTGGTAAGGAAGCAGAATCTTCTAATTCGAACCCATCAACTTCAACACCTGGTTCCGATCCACTACAGATCAAGAAACCTAACCGAGACTTAGTAATCAAACTACCCGCCAAGGGTATACTTCGAAAGTCAGCTTTCAATCCACATGCGAGAGCGGCTCAGAACTATAACATTGTTGAAGATTTGGCTATTTCACCTTCAGCAATGTTAGCTTTGGAGGTGCTGCAATCATGTCTAGCACATCGTAAATTGCTATTGTCGGCTATAGGAGCTGTTGAAATTCAGGACTCGAACCTTATAATTTTCGATCTAGAAAATAGTACACCTCGCTTACCTCCTCAAATGGCTTTCCAGATTCCAGTGTTAGTCAAAAACAGACCTTGCTATAGGACTGTGATTGATGAGGGAGCCTCAACGTGTATTATGTTGATCCAGTGTTGGAGATCTCTTGGTTATCCTACACTTAATCAATCCCCGACGATTCTAAAGGCCTTTGATGGCCATGGGTTCCATCCTTTTGACATTCTACAGGATTTACCTATAGGGGTTGAAGGCAAAACTGTTAAACTAGATGTGGAGGTGGTTGATGCCCCTCTAGGTTACAACCTTCTCTTGGGTCGTAGTTGGTCTTATGCTATGAGAGCTGTTAATTCATCGATCTTTCAGCTTGTAAAGTTCCCTCATAATGGAAAGATCGTGACTATATACCATCTAACTTACTTTTCATCCGACCCAGCCTCTTCTGAAAGTATTCAGCATGTCGGCAAGACAACTATCCCTTATAAGGATGTTGGAGTAGGACTAGTTAAAGATTCTGGTTTATTAGGAACTTTTCCCTTTCCTCGTCTCAACGTATCGCCTTCTATGACAAACATTCATATGATTTCATCAGACACTATTGTTTATGATGATCCTTGGATCGTACCTTCTGAATTTGAGATAGATTCATTTGGTGATGCTATGCCTTTGAGTCCATATGAAATTGCGTATCAGGCCATACAGTCGTTTTCCGACTCTTCTTCAACTGAAATTGGCTTAATGAATGTGGTCCATGAAGAATCACTTTCAAAATTAAACTCAAATTCAACAACATTTTCCGAACTTGTTCACACTGATGAGCAAAATCATGAAATCCTGTGTGTTGATGATTTACCATGGGAAGATATTCATCATAGATCTTCGTTTTTACCTGAGATTGATCACTTTGAAAATGATTTTTCATCTATTTTTATGACTGATTATGTTAAGGAACCTCAGAATCCAATGAAAAATCCCGATTCTGAGTTAAATTTGGGAAACATTTCTCGAACTATTCCTATTGACATTTCGGTTAAGCCTCGAATTGTTGAAAACATTCATATAGGTGCCTCTTGTATGGAAAATGAAATTCAAACATATAAGGCCCTATTTCAAGAATTCCGCGACATGTTTGCCTGGTCATATGAGGAAATGCTAGGAATTGACCCAGAAATTGTTGTTCATGAAATCAAAACTTACCTAGATGCTAAACCCGTCTGGCAACGTTTGCGTCAGATCCACTCGCAAAAAGCTACTGCTATTAAGGCAGAAGTTGAAAAATTACTTAAAGCAGGTTTCATTTATCCAATTCCGTTAACGGATTGGGTATCGAATATTGTTCCTGTTAACAAAAAGTAAGGAACAATAAGAATATGTATCGATTATAGGGATATTAATCGAGCCTATATAAAAGAAAATTACCCAACTCCCTCTATCGATCAATCATTGATGATTGCGTTGGCAGTGAAATATTCTCCTTCATGGATGGTTTTTCCAGATACAATCAAATAAATATTCTACTTGCTGATCAACCAAAAACGGCTTTCATTTGTCCATGGGGGACATTTGCTTATTGCAAATTACCTTTTGGGTTCAAGAATGTCGGGGAAACTTTTCAAAGAGCCATGTCTTACGCGTTTCATGACATCAAGCACATTGTGCAACCCTATCTCGATGATTTACCTACTCACTCATTACATCGAGCTGATCATCTCATCCATTTACGAGCAATCTTTATGAGGTGTAGGCATTATCGAATCAGGTTGAATCCACACAAGTGTGTTTTCTGTATAGAAACGGGTCGGTTACTGGGGTTTTTTGTTTTGAAAGTCAGCATTCGGGTCGATCCCTTGAAGGTTGAAGCTATTGTCAAATTGCCTCCTCCTTCGAGTCTTCACCAACTCCAAAGTTTGCAAGGGAAAGCAAACTTTTTACGTCGATTCATTCCTAATTACGCCGAGATCACAAAGGGTTTTACGTGGTTGTTGAAACAAAATACTCCATTCTTTTGGGATGAGATAGCTGACAAATCTTTTGATGCACTAAAACACGCATTGACCCATGCACCGTTATTGCATCCTCCCAACTACAACCAGGACTACTTCTTATATCTCGATGCCTCACATTCCACCATTGGAATGGTGTTAGTCCATGAAGATGAATTCGGTAGTGAACATGTGATATATTACCTTAGTCGAACCTTAAATCCAACTAAGCTAAAATATTCACATGTGGAGAAATTGGCATTGGCAGCTGTTCAAGCTGTCAAACGTTTTCGTCATTACATTTTACTACGAAAAACTATAGTAATTTCCGATTGCAACCCTATGATCTATATTTTTACCAAACAATTGCTAGGGGGCAAGTACTCCAAATGGATTGTGATCCTGCAGGAGTTTGACTTAGAATTTGAAAAGTCTAAGTCAAAGAAATCTTTAGTTTTTGCGGAGTTGATGTGTAACTTCCCGCGTGCTGACACGAAAACTGTGGCGGAGGAGCCCATTGTGGATGAATCCTTGTTTCTAATCAGCACTTTAGATCCATGGTATGGGGATATCATAGTTTATCTCCAAACCCAATCCTTTCGGCCAGCAATTTCAAGATCAAAGCGTCGAAAAATATGATTCCAGTCCCAACAATTCAAAATTATTGGAGATACACTTTATCGTCGTGGGGCGGACTCTGTTTTCCACCATTTTTTAACTCATGAGGAAGCTGAAAGGGTTCTAAATGACTGTCACTCTAGAGCGTGTGGTGGTCATATGTCTGGGTTTTCCACAGCCCAAAAGATATTTTGCGCTAGCTATTTCTGGCCGTCTTTGTTTAAAGACTGTATTAACGCGGTCCAAAAATGCCATAACTGCCAAATTTTTGATCGAAAGATGCGCGCTCCACCAACTCCTCTCCACCCTATAATTGTCGTCGGTCCTTTTGCGAAATGGGGTATCAATTTTATTACATGTAACCCTCACTCGGCCGGGGGCATGCGTATATCATCCTTGCGGTAGATTATTTTACCAAGTCGGCCGAGGCGATGCCTACATTTGAGGCAGATGGAAAAACTGCTGTGATTTTCGTGTTCAATCATATAATTGCTAGGTTTGGTGTTCCACAAGCGATTATCACTGATCATGGGTGTCATTTTCGAAATATTATGATGACTGAACTTACAGACCAACTTGGCTTGCGTCACGATAGTTCAACTCCATATTATCCACAAGCTAATGGTCTGGTTGAAGCCATCAACAAAGTTCTAGTTATCATGACCCGACGAATCATTGGGATTCATAGGTCGAATTGGCATAACATGTTATTTTCAGCGCTTTGGGCATATCGAACCTCAGTAAAAACATCAACCGCTTTCACTCCTTTCCAACTAGTTTATGGTTTGGAAGCTGTGTTACCCATTGAATGTGAAATGCCGTCATTGAAAATGGCCATAGAATTACTTCCACCCACTTCTGAAGAGGAAAAACGTTTGTTGTACTTGGCTCAGCTAGATGAGAATTGACGTGATGCTGCATTAGCAATCGAAACTCATGCCAAACGTATTAAAGCTCAGTATGATCAAAATGTTACACCTCGTAATTTTTCGGAAGGAGACCTAGTCTTACTGTACAATCAAGAAAATGATAAATTATGCGCTGGAAAATTCGTACCCATGTGGCATGGTCCTTATGTTGTTAAGTGAAAGCTGGAAAAAGGGGCCTATTAATTGGTAGACTTTGACGGGGTCTCTTTAGGTAAACCCAGAAATGGTCTTTACCTGAAGATATATTATGCTTAAATCTGGGTGTGGAGATTTTTAGTTAGGTTAGTTTTCTTTCTAGCTGGTGTGTTTTAGATTAAAAAGTGCGCTTAGCTTAGAGAGTGTTTTTGGTCATTATTCCTACTTATCTTGATTTTACTCTTGATATTGCAGATGTCGACGTCTTTCCAAACATACGTTGGTTTTGCTGATGGTGCTTGTTGTAATACACGGAACATTTCTTCCGCAGCTTGGGTCATATATTCGCCCTCTGACGAGTTGGTATCTATGCATGGGGTAAGCCTCGGTCAAAAAACAAACAACATTCCAGAGTATAGTGCAGTGATTGAGTTATTATCTGAATCCATCTCATTTGGGATTCAGAGTTTGATTGTGAGGTTAGATTCTGAACTCGTTGTATTACAGCTTAATAGAGTGTATGCCATTAGAAATCCAGTGTTATTGAGATTATTTTTGAGAGTTCATCTCTAGGAACGTGAATTTGACTATATTGAATATCAACATATTCCAAGATATTTAAATACATTAGCAGATGAAATTGCTTCTTGAATGTTAAGTAGACATTTGCAATAATCATACAAGTAAATTTAAAAACATTCCATAACGTGTTTTACAAGATAAGCCGGTAATAGTGATATATTATAGGATAGAAGTGTGTCAAATATACATCATCTTCGATCATAGGTCCAAAAACACCTTATGATCGGCAAAGATGATAGTACAAAAAGCAAAAAATGTCATATGATTCTACGACAGGCGATCATCCTATCACTGGTGATGATCACGATAAGAAACCACTGTACGGGCCACCCTACAAAGGAACCTCCTGAAAGGTCCTGGGACCCCAATCACATAGTGATGTAGCCTAAGAGGAATGTCATCTACGCTAGTCTCTGGAATGTCTACTGTCAAACACTCTAGATGGATTTCCAATTCGGCCAAGGTCTCAGTAGATTTGTCCTGTGGGGCTAGTGTTACTGCAGTTGGCTGTTTCCTCTCATAAGGCCAGAGAGTGGCTGGTCGCCGTGGACCTCTGCATTTGAAACTTTTACTATCAATTTTGGGACAATTTAAAAAAAAAAAAATTAAATTAGAAAATTTTGAAAATGATTTTACCTGAGTCATCCCATTGCTCTCCTAGTGGAAGAGCCATGTATGGGTCACCACGATAATCTATCCTATCATAAGGAAAATCTTGAATAGCAAATACTTGGTTCTCCAACCAATGGAAATACTCAGGAGTAAATCGAAAGACTTCTGTTCCCTCCTCAGGATGACGGGCCATAACTGCAACCCAACGCATCAGTTTGGGCTCTTGGAGAAGTCCAGCTCCAACGATAAGATGTTGTGGGACCAACATTGGGACCCTTTCTAGAACAAAGCTCACAACTAAAGCACCATATCCAAAGGTCTTCAGTTGTCTGTTCTTTGCTCTAGTCAGTTGGCCTTTTATATTAGCCAACACAGCCTCAAACCAATTGAAGATGGTGCCTCGAAAGTAGTGTACTGCCATCCGCATTTGGGATCCAGTGGCCACATGTAGTGCTGCGCTTCCACAGATCCTAGTAACAGTAAATGCAATCACTTTGAGTTCAAGATGGGATATGGTTTTGATATCAATTCCTTTGTCTCTAGTTTGGTTGTTGCAAAACTCTAGCTGGAGGCTATCGACAGACTGGCCACCTGGCCTAGTCCCGAATAGAGTCAAATGTTCACATCTCTTAGGCAAACCAGTCAAAAAGTAAATGTCTTTCGGCTCCATTTCGAGTTGGTGGCCACCAATAAATAAACACTGGTCCTATATATTCCACCTGTCTACCAGCCATTGCAAAAAGTCCACCTGGGCCCTCATGCCATGTATGGCCTAGAATTTGTATATCTGCATGCCTTGAATGCATCAATCGAAGGTTGATAATTAATCACGGCGAGATCCACATCCTCGTGCTCCCATTCCTGCCAATCAAGCATGGTGTATACCCTATATTCAATAAAAAGGCAGATTAGAATATTTAAAATCAAAATTTTTGGGTGGAATTTGAAAAATTTAAGTTTAAAAACCTTTGTTGTGGGGACCGCACCCTCTATGTTAGAGACAGTGCATAGGTCTACACTCTGCCTTCACGGTAGGTGCAGACCCATAAATTTTTTCCTTTTACGAAAATGTCGGGGTCCGTAGGTTTCCTATGCTATGCCTGCGGACCCCTGCGCGTGGGTTTTTAACCTAAAAATTTCCTAAAAAATATGATAAAAGCCTAAATTTTTTTTTCAAACGGATGAAATGAAAGAGTAAGATGATGTGGATTACTTGGAGGAGACGACGTTCGATTCCAACAGATGGATTTTCCGCAATCTTCACGGGAATTTTCTGACCAAAAGCTCTCTTTTCTCACTCCGAAGTCAAACGGTAAAAATGGATTTACAAAATCCCTTTTTATAAGCTTTTTTGAATAAATGAGTTTTTAATTTGTTTATTTTTCACTTTAAATAGATAACTTTTGAAGCATTTTTATCTATTTTAAATAGGTATGAGTAATGTTTGAGTTTTTGTGCAGGATAACGGATTTTTCAGGAAAAATTGGTCATTTTTGACAAAAAACATTAGAGTCACCTTTAAGCTATTTTCTGACTCCTAAAATATGAAAAGATTGCCGAGTTTTTCTTTTTAAGCTCGTTAAAATGAAACTAAAAAGACGGTCCACTTACAGCCCTTTTCTGACCATAAAAACATGAAAAGATTACCGGATTTTTGTCGTTTCAAATTCGATATTGGTTATAAAATGACGTGTCATTGGTCGCTTTTTTACTTTTTTGGATCAGAGACATTAATTATGGAAAGTACTCGTTGGTCGTAATGATCAAGCGGTTCTGTCAAGTATTATTTTATACTTTTTCGGGCTTGGGAGAACAAATTTACAAAAAAGGATAACCATGGAGTTTTCTTAAATTTTTTCAGACTCTCTAAAATTGAAAAACACCGAGTTTCTCCTATACTGGACTCGTTAAAATTTAACAGTAAAGGACCTGTTCAATTACAAACAGGAATGGACCACTCCTTCTTAGGGTTCGAATTTAAACTAAGTTGGACTCATCTGAAGGATGAGCTTATAATCAAGCAAATGTTATCCTCCTCAAGCTTGCTAAAAATAAAGAGGTACTTGCCAGAAATGGTGGGGGAAAAGAGAGAAAAATGAGCATGTTTGTCATAATTTGTGTCTCAAAAAAACATTTAACCACTCTTGAACACCACACTTTTTATTCACCTGGGTTGGGAAATCCTTTGCCTAACAGTTGATCAAACCATATTGAAAGTCTTCAGTTAGTTTCTGGGTATTAACTTTGGGTCAATTGTCACCAAACCATCTGCTGTGTCATTATGTGTTCAAGAGGTTAGTGCAAATAAACCATTCATATGCAAAATATCTGTCATCCATCTTGACCATCCATGAGTTAGTCCTTGCAACTATATTTCTTCAAACTTGATCTATGATTTCGTGTTTGCGGGCTTGCCTATGACAGATCGCTTTCTATCGAATTCAACTCATTATCTAGAAAGATGATCTAGAAATCATCAGTACCTTGGGATCTGCATGCCTCAATGGCAGGTTTCTCGCCTACGATAGGCTGCATCATTGACCTTCGATCAAAGGATTCCGTGACATGTTCGACATCAACACATCTATTCACATCTCATGGATTGTACTGAGTACTTTGAGAGCCATTGACATTACTAGTGGTTTCTCTCACACTTGTTAACAGTTTACATCATTGACTGGTAATCAAGTGGTTTCTACCATGTTCGACTTTGACACATTCATTCACATGGATAGAATCATACTATTTCGGGAAGTAGAAATCAAGGCCTTGGGTCTAGTTTCCACCATCCAGGCTGCGAGGAATTTTGTATTCATTATAAAGTAGACTATTCATAAACAGATGGTTGTGTCCATACTGTGTCTACATGTGTCTATACTTGTGATGTATTACAAGATCATTCCTATATCAGAGTAGTAGTTAGTTTTCTAGTCAGTTTTGATTTGAGTATGGGAATGCCTACCTCAGCGATGATATGATCTCATATATATATTTTGCATTGAATGTTTTTACATGTTTCAACCAAGCTCTCCACAAGATGATCCTCGAAATGATAAAGCACTTCACTCTTCTTAGATGATAAATGAAATCCTCATCTACTACAGACTTCACACTTTAGGGGGCAATCTGTTACATAAAATATTGTCACCATGACTATTTGCAGTCAGTATGGGTCTATCATCATTCATACTATCCTCCTTAGCAAGTCTCAAACCTCAGCTCTTCATGTCAAGCTTTAAAAATGAGAGTAAGTCCTTTAAAATCAATAAAGCTCTAGTTCTGCACTTTCTCTTACTGTTACCTACGGTCCCGCATCCCTTGGTCATGTTACCTGCGGACTTGCCCGCTCTATCTCTAAAGGAGTGGGTGCGGACCCCTGTGAAAGTAAAAAAGGCATAAGTTTATTCTTAAAAAATCACTTGTGATTAATTCTAGATGATTCTAGAAGGAATCTTGACGTGGATGGTTCGCTCCTAGGTGGTTCATGCATCCCAAAACTAAAGGAGCTAATCCCTTGATGAGAGGAGCTTATCCCTTTGAAGGAGGGCTTTATCCCTTTGAAGGTGGACCTAGTAACTTCCCTCCATTGCACTATAAATTAAGGCATTGGGCTGGTTGCTATGGAAGTTATAAGCTAAACCTTTTTGAGGGTAAATGCTGTTGGAATTGAGACTTCCTATTTAAGCTTGAGAGGAGATATTACATACCTTTTGGCTTCATTGGGAAGAGAGTGAAACTTGTCAAAGTAGTGGAGACTCTTGCTAGACCCTAGGAGGAGCTTGTACAACATCAAGGCACCAAGGTTGTAAAGTTCTTCTTTGATTAAAGTTAATACAATCAAATTCATTTTTCTCAGTAAATTGTCTTATATGGTTTGTTTCATGAATTCCTTGATCATCATGATAAATATGCTTTGTTATATTGACTTTTTAGGTGCTATTTAATGTGTGTTCTTGTTTGTGTATGCAGATTCTTTAAAAGGGAGCTCATTTGGATCAATGGAACGTGGCTTCCACAAACTTGCATTGGACCCGAGGTAGGCCTAAAACACCTGTTTGCCTTTATTTATAAATTGCATATTTAGAGAAAGATAAAGTTTGTTTGGTTTGCTTGTCGCTAGATATCATTAGATATTAGGGAGGTCAGTCTTGTCCGCAAGAACGACTTTTCCAGCCGACAACCCCTATACTACTAGTGTAGCCCCTTATTGTTATTAGTACAACCCCCTTATTATATTGTTGTACCCATGTAGTCCCCATATTGTTATTATTGTGCCCCATAGAATCCCACTATTGTTATTATTATGCCCTTACATTATTATTGTTATGTCGGCTCTGATTATATTATGACCCCTTAGACTCCTATATATAGAAAGGAGGTCTTGTCATTTGTATCATCGAAGAATTGTTCATTTGTGTAATGTAAAGGAGGTTTCCCCCTCGAAGAGGCTGAATTCTAAGGCATTGATCTATCTTTTCTATATTTTTGTGAGTTGGTTTCATAACACTCTTGCGGAGGCAAAATTAAAGGACTGTTTCCTAACCCTTCAACACCCTTGTATGCCCTTCTGCTCCACGTCGTTCCACTCATTAATGGATTCGCATCACCTATGTTTCACACAATAGAATCTTAATCCAGGTATTCAACGATTTGATGTACTTACCTCGCGGTCCCTTGAAAAAATGTCTTCTTGCTTCACTGTAGCTGACAATCGTGTCTATCTCAAAGTTAGTGATAAACCCTCCTATTATTTGATCTAGCCAATGATCTACGGCCCTCGCGATCTTATCTTCAGATGCCTCTAGCCTACACACCAACTTCGGAGTCCACATGATGGGTTGCTCAAGTCTGCACCTTCCCTGGCTATCTGCTAGCCTTGTGATCCACTCATATATCTCTAAAGAAAAGGACGCAAAGAAGATATCGTGGATTTCTGTGTATATGTAGCGATCCAACCACGTCTCCTCAGATATCTTCAGAGTTGTGTTTTCCTGTACCAAAAACTCGTGAAGCTTATAATCCAACCAATATTCAATCTCTTTCTTTGTAGGGATCTAGTTTTTTGACATCAGACATCCCTTAGGCAGATCCCAGTCCCAGCAATGGAACCATTTGTCAGCTTATTGGGGCCTGACCCAAGTTCAGAAGTATTTTATCCAAACAAATCCCGCACTACCGGCCCTTTCGGCAACAATCCATTGAGCGCAGACTGAAGTCTCACCTGAGGTAGTATGGGAGGGTGATGGAACTAGGTTTCCGCACCCTAGGGATGTCTTGATGAGGTTTGGAGGGGTCACGAACTAATCTGCGCACTCACGCTACACTGCATAGCTGTCTGGCCCTTACATAGCTCTGTGACGAGGCACTTCTGAGATTCCTTATTATTATCGTGGTTGTTATAGATTTGATCTAATTCTTAGAGTCTTAATCAAGCATTCAATAATTATAAACAATGAGTGCAACCATAAATCTTAAAGATAGGCTTAAAACCATAACATAAGAATAGACATACAGATCTGTGACCAGATGCACAATAGTTCAGAAACACTTATCTTTATTAATCTTCTGTCTCACTACAATCCACTTTCACCCTGTGCACTTAGCTGCAGGGGTCTGCGTACACAACTGTGGACTCCACTAGGCCTCTGCACACATAGATGCAGAGCCTACTCTAACTACTACCAACCATGACTCGGACTTACAGGCTCAGAGCACTTTTTCCTTTACAAACCCATACACTTTAAATCTTATCCAGAATTACCAAAAACTGCCTTCTAAACCTAGAGCCCTACTCTATTTATACATTCCCATGGTTCACGGACCATGGGTAGGATAACTCGCTTTCTATTATCTTACATTATTCTCGGGCGGACAACCCTTTGACTTGACTCATTACAATTCACACTCCACACACTTCGCGGAACCTTTACCATACTATTACCCAAAATTGTGGGCTTTAAGCCCCAAAACCATCACGTGATGGATTCGTTGCCCAACAGAAAGAAATATACTTTGACATTAATCACGCTTAAGAGACCTTCATGGAAGCAAAGAAGAACTTCGCTGAGGCCTCCACCTTAGGAAGCCAGGAGAAAATGTCAGAAACTAGTACGACACAAGAGGTAGATCCTTCGGTATTAGCTATGTTTCTAAAGACCTACATGAAGTTATTGTGCGATAAGAAAGTAGTAGAAGGTCTGCAAGAGCTAATCGAAAAATGCATGAATAAAGAAAAGACCCCTACTGAACAACGCACAGTGAGAAAAAATGGTAAGCATAAGAAGTGAACAGGGCGCGAGATGAGGCTGACTGCGCAGATAGGTGAATATGCAATGGATCAGGTAATCTTGGATGGCAGATCTGATTCAAATTTCCTACTTAAGTAGACGTGGGAAAGGATGGGGAGATCTACGCTGCGACGGTCTCCTATTCAGCTGTGCATGGAAAATCAATAGAATATTATTTCGATGGGGTGCTTATATGGTGTAACGATAGATATTGAGGGTGCCAGCACTGGCTGACTTTGAGGTCATTGAAATAGTGGATGATAATAACTCATACCCCATGCTACTAGGAATTGGTTGGGATTTTGATATGGACATGGTAATCAACTTGAAGAAGCGAAAGATGACATTTGAAAGGAAGTTGCTCAGGGTGGTAGTACCACTATCCCTGCTGAGAGAACATGTTATACTGAACCTGTTCGTGATTTTGTGGAATATGATGATGACATCGATCAAATATACAATATCATAGTAAAAAATGAAGATTGGATCAATCCTACGGCTGATGGATGAATTGTGTGAGACAGGGATAACTCCTGCACCTTAGACTCAGATGAAGAGCTTGAACATTAGCAGAATCAGTTGCATGAAGTATCTATGCTTTGTTGCAATATGATGACCAAATCATTGTGGTGTGTCTCAAATGAGGTAAGGAAGCTTCCACATTATGATGGTTTGACTGATGTGGATATGTTTTTAGATGAATTTGAAATGGAAGTACCAGAAGAACATCGCTTCCAAGCACTAGAGTTGGCACTGTGCGCTACGCCTTCCTGTTGGTGCGGTATGCACAAGGAAAGCTTCACTATATGGAAGGAATACAAAAGAATGATGAGATTATAGTTTGGGTATGCTAATACCCGGATGACAGAAAAATACAGTGGGAAGGATGATCTACGCAATCATTTGGCACGATGGACTAAGGCATGGGGAATGGAACCAAAACCAAAATGGGTGCACATTTTTTGTCATACCTTAGATACAATCCTGATGAACTAATATTTGGTAACGAAGCTTCTCCATGGGACAACTGAATGGGATATCTTAAGAGAGAGTTTCTTATTGACTTTCAACTTTGAGGATGGGTTTGAATGTATTGATGAAGCGCTCTAGGAGATAAAAGTAGCTATATTCAGAACGCCTGAGGAATTGATAGAATGGTGACGCAGCCTAAGCCGCATCTACCCACATTATGAAAATAAAATTACATGTCACACTGTGTCTCAGGAATTTTATAATTCCATACTTAGTAAAACCTTCATAAGTCAAGTTTTAATGCTCATTTAATAAAATCTATGCAGAAAAATTTCATGTAACTATCCCAAGTCTAAACTTTAATAAACCTTTGAGTGGAACGTTATACAATCCTTCATAACCTTTGGTTAATTCTTATTACCCGCGCATATCAATAGTACCCTTTTAACTTTGGTTTCAGTTTAACCCAACATTAACCATAATACATTTATTCCGCTCATTTCTTTTATAACTCTTGTATAATAGAAATATTTCATAACCCACACTTAAACCTTACCTTTCCGCCATTCCAAAAACTTTTGCACATATAACGATGCTCTCCTTAAGGCATTAAATCTTCGCCATCGATCTCATTCCTTCAGATCTAATGGATATCGTGTCACCCGCTCGCCAAATAGCTTGGCCGATCTCCACTGTTGATCAATTCCTCTCAATCCAATGGTTCTCGTGTAATCTCGCATGAAATCTTGCACGCCCGATACCAGGTCGAGAGCACGCGAGAAAAGTGTTTTTCTCTTTCCATAATTTTCTACAAGTCAACCCCTCAGGTTAATAGTGTGAAATTGTAGAATACCATTTACAGCTTTTAGGGTGCGCGAGATACTACTTACCCCTTGCGAATACTACCCCACGTCCATTAACATGTGGCTTCATCTTATCTATTCATTTCTTGACTTTATTTTGTGTGACTTAATCCTAGCCGTCTATCTCCCTCACTCTTGTTCGTTGATTTGACTGATCCAACGATTGTGCTTCGTTACTACATTCTTCTACATCTCACCGTGCATAGTCTTCTCACTTCTTTGTCTATGTATTTATTCTTGCCTTACGGTCTTCAATTGTTCTGATCTCGATCTTTAGCTCCTTTGCACCATTACGCTTCCTTTGTAAATCCTTAGGTTTTTAGGAAACCTTGGAGTCATACCTTCACTATAACATTAAAGGTTTTCTCCAATACTATCTATGTGCTAGCTCATAAAACTCCTCTCTACACTTCGTCTCTCTCAGATTCTTTTCGAATTCCCTGCACACTTATGTTATGCAAATACTCTGACTCACACACAATTTATCATTCGATTACCCAATCCACACTTGCACAATTCAGAATTAAAATATCTGTGTATATGTAAACAAATAATTACACAATGAGTCTCTCTCTCTCTCTCTGGCCTGATTTTCTAATCATTGGCCTTTTCCTTTCGTGCACATAGGCTTACAGTCAAAACCTATCTAACTCTCTAACTCCTAACTCTTAAACTAACTAACTCTCGAACTAACTAATCTCTCTCTATGCCTTTTAGGCTTACATTTATACAAAAGGTTCTGTAACCCATTTCGGTTTAGATCCTTAATCTTTTGAACTAAATCCTGAATATCCTTTAACTCCACTTTTGACTCAACTAATCCCTAAGGATCCTCTCTAGTTCCACAAATCATGAACCCAATTCCTAATCTAGATTTACAATTGATTTCCAAATCTCTCAATCCCTATGGAATCTTAACTAGCCTAAATCCTCATGTTCTCCCACATTCGAGAGCATTTACAAATACACCTCACAATACTTAATTAATCCCTATTCTAGTTTCTCTCATTAAAATCACTCAAAACCTTAATAATTAAATTAATTTGGCACATAGGAATCCAACTTCCTTGAAAACACAAGACCCCCTAAGTTAACTAGAATACAATGAAATTGCTGAGCTAGATGGTCCTGCATAAGACTCCCAAGGTTAAAATAATCATGATCTCCAGATCATGCGTTCTCATATGTTGATAGAAAACCTTGAGGGTCCCAAATTTTAATTTGTAACTGTCCAAATGCTCTGCACCTTTGCTGCTGTTATATGTTTGTTGTTTTCTGTTTCATATTCCTCTCCTTGTCAATCAGTTTCAAATTTTGATTGATCATTCTTCCTATTGCTGTCAATCTCCTCCATCTGGACTGCTTCATCATTAATTGCCATAATTCTTCAAGCTCTATCTCCAGCACATCCTTGGGCTGGTACATACTCTGCCATTTGTTCCTGTACTCTGTCCACTCATCTTCAAACTGTTTTTCATTATCCTCCCTTTGAAGTTGTCTGATTCTTACTACTGCCCTTTCATCCTTACCCTCTTGTGACTTTCCAAACAACCTCTGTTCAATATCTGTAAATTCATTTTCAAAAAATAAATTGTATTCCAATTTCCTTTGTACTTGATTCCCCTCAAATACATCACTATGTTGTTCATCGATTCCAACATATTTTCCTTCCTCTTCCATCTTTACTTGGCGGCTCATATGTGCCAAATTTTCTCCAGCATCTACAACAAAACTTGCACTCAAAAAACAATTATTAAAATGAAAAACATAAGGCCTCAGCACCTCTTCTTCTTTTGGCAACATTTCAGTATGATGCTATGATTTTTCCTTGTCTATCAGCACATCAGCATGTTGATTCTGCCTCTCCAAAGAATTCTCCAAAGGACTCTCGAAACTATCAGCAAGTCTCTCTCCCACACCATCTATTTCAATGATGTCTTTCTACTCTTGTCCACTGTAGTGAACTCCTTCTCCTACAATCACATTTTCATACTCTGAGTTTTATAGAAAATATTCCAGCAATTCAATTTCTTTGTGACATTTCTTAAGTACTTCCTCATCACTCATAATCCCTGCATTTGTACACAACTTATCAATTTGAAAATTACAAGGTTCAACAATCTCAATGTTAGGCCCCTATACTACTAGTGTAACCCCTTATTGTTATTAGTACAACCCACTTATTATATTGATGTACCCATGTAGTGCCCATATTGTTACTATTGTGCCCCATAGAAGCCCACTACTGTTATTATTGTGCCCTTACATTATTATTGTTATGTCGGCTCTGATTATGTTATGACCCCTTAGACTCCTATATATAGAAAGGAGTTCTTTTCATTTGTATCATGGAAGAATTGTTCATTTGTTTAATGTAAAGGAGGTTTCCCCCTCGAAGAGGCTGAATTATAAGGCATTGATCTCTCTTTTCTATCTTTTTGTGAACTGGTTACATAACATTTGGTATCAGAGCTTTGGATTCTAGGGTTTCGCTGCTCCAAACAGGTCATCGTGGAATTTTCACTATAACTTCTTTTCTGTGACGTTTCAGAAGTTGCAAAAAAAACCCATTTAAGAAGAAATCACGCTGAAACTCAGATCTGAATTTAAGAGCTTTTCTCGCTATATTTTCGGAGATATGATCTGAGGAAATTGATCTTTTTGTAGACTCCTGAATTACATTCCAAAAAGGTGACCTGGGGAAAATCATCATAACCTTCTCTCTGGGGATCAGATTGAAATTTAGTAAGAAGGAATAGAAAGAGGATTTACTGCAGTTTCTTGTATGCATTTTTCAGATCCAAAGGTAGAAAGAGTGACTCGTGGCACGTCGTACAAGTTCCCTCTACTGAACTAGTCTATAATCAAGTCACTGTGGGAGATTTCACATAACTCTTCCTTGGAGAATCCTATTTGGGTTAGATTGGTGGCATTGGAAAGAGGAAACAGAGGGCTACTCTAGGTTTCAATTTCAGAACTTAAAGATCTGAAAGTACAGAGTTACAGTTGTTTCAAGATAGAGCTCCTAAAATCGAGAAAAAGCAAGATGAGGAACTTTGATGACAAGGATCCGGTAAATTGGATACTTTAGATGGAGCAATATTTTGATCTACATGTTGTACCACTGTTACAAAAGGTATGTATTTCATCTTCATATTTAGAACCGTATCAGTTTTTATGGTATGAAGGGCTTTTTTCTCGTAAACAACTTGTTACGTGGTCAATTTTCACGGAGGAAATGATAGCACATTATGAGGATACAAAGAGAAACACCTTCTTTAGAGAAACACCACAACAATTGGAAAGAGTAAAAGGGCTTTGTGACATAGTGGAAAGAAAAATTATGGAAACCAGGAAGCATACCCCTCACAACTATAAATATGGAAGTGTTGTTTCTCCTAACCTTCCACAACCTACAAGGGTTACACCACAACAATTGGAAGAAAAAATAGAAAAAGGGCTTTGTTACAATTGTGATAGCAAATGCACTAAAGGTCATAAGTGTGCTGAGAAGAAATTATTTTACATAGAATATGAAGAGGATGAAGAAAAGGATCAAGAAACATCAAAAGAAGAAGATATACGCCAGGACCCCACCCCAGAGAAAGAAGAAATGAATCAGACCATATCTTGTAAAGCATTGGCAAGAATTACCGCTCCTCAAACTCTCAAGATAGAAGGACATATCAAGAAGAAAAAGGTGCAATAAGTGAAAGATCACATCGAGAAAGAAGAAATGAATCCAACCATATCTTGTAATTCATTGGTCGAAATTACCACTCCTCAAACTATCAAGATAGAAGGACATATCAAGAAGAAGAATGTTCAAGAAGTGAAATATCACATCAAGCATCAAGAAATGAATCCGACCATATCTTGTAAAGGATTGGAAGAAATTACCACTCTTCAAACTCTAGAGATAGAAGGACATATCAAGAAGAAAAAGGTTCAAGCAGTGAAAGATCACATCGATCATCAACAACAAGTTCTCCAACTTTTAAAGGATAATGCCACTTCAGTGCAAAGTCAAACGAAACAACAGGTAGATCAACATTGTAGTGAAAAATTTTTTGATGTAGTTGATTGGGTATTTTTACTGCTACATCTCAAGCAAGCTATTTATGAGAAGGAAATGTTGGCAATACCACGTGCACTTAAAAAATGGCGACCTTACCGAATGGGAAGACTCTTCAAGGATGAGGATGTGGAAGCATTGTTTTGTGCTATTTCTATTATCCAACCATATTGGATAAACAAAGCAAGGGATGAATGGAAGAAGGACGAAGAAGTATGGCCACTTATTCAAAATTTGCAAAAGATCCCAATTCAAACGATATTGCCAGAAATTGAAGAGGAAGGAAAAATCATATTGGAACCTGGAGCAGTCATAGAAACAAGAACCTGACAACTATGAAATCGATCAATTTCAGAGTATTTCATCAAGTGGAAGAACTTACCCGTTGAAGATTCCACATGGGAGGACAAGAATTTTATACAAAAGCATCAAGAATTACTCAAGCATTGAGGACAATGTTTTTTGAAGGAGAGGGGCATGTTAGGCCCCTATACTACTAGTGTAACCCCTTATTGTTATTAGTACAACCCACTTATTATATTGATGTACCCATGTAGTGCCCATATTGTTACTATTGTGCCCCATAGAAGCCCACTATTGTTATTATTGTGCCCTTACATTATTATTGTTATGTCGGCTTTGATTATGTTATGACCCCTTAGACTCCTATATATGGAAAGGAGGTCTTTTCATTTGTATCATGGAAGAATTTTTCATTTGTTTAGTGTAAAGGAGGTTGCCCCCTCGAAGAGGCTGAATTCTAAGGCGTTGATATCTCTTTTCTATATTTTTGTGAGCTGGTTTCATAACACTCAACTGTTGCTTCACATATCAAATCTTCAGATTGAATCTCATCTCCTTCTTTCACAAGAAATTGTTCTTGTGTTGTAACAAATTCAAACATCAATGTATTACTAAATTCTTTCTGCTGCAATAATTCACTTCTTTTCTCATTCAAGAGACATTCTCCATCATTCTTTACTTCAAAATATTTATCATCTGAAAGATACTCTTCCATACTTTTGACAGATTCAAAAGATTGTTCATCCTCTACAAAACTTGTAATCACATCAAAATTATTAGATTCAAATATACAAGGTTTTACATCCTCCCGTTGATCCGAATTTGTCCAACAGTTCAGAAAATCATCAATAATTTATTCTTCAGAAAAGTAAACTTCTTGCTGTCTTGAATTTGCACAATGGTTCATAAGATCTTTCACAAATCTCCAGTATTCATCTTCACCCAGAACTTCACCCGGTTCTGCTTCACAAATGGAAACATCCATTTTCAACTCAACTTCTCTGAGTTCTTTAGACTCCAATTTAACATTCATTACTTGTTCAAGCTTCATCAACTCTTCTACTATTGCTGATTTCTCTTCTCTTGTAGCCTCTGCCACTTTACTTTCTTCCTCATGACATAACCATTCTTCTGGTCTTCTTTATTTATCTACAACATCTCCATCAATAACTCAAGATGAACTGCAATCTCAGCCTTCTCCCTCTCATATTCCTCTTCACTTAATTTTCTCTGTATGCCAGTTGCCTTGGCACCATCTTTCTCCACCTTTCTTCTATTGTGGTTTTCCTCAGAACCTCTGTTATCTCTGTTATGAATATTAGTAGTCATCTTATTCTCTATCTTTATGAGTTCCTCACTCACTTACTATGAGCTGCAATAAAGCCTCTACAACAACAAGTCCTCACTATTTCCACTTACTCACCAAGATTTCCTCTGTACTTGGTCTTTTGGCAAGCACTTGGTTCTCTATTCTTGCGAACCTCTTTGAACACTTCTCTCTGCTCCTTCCAGGCTTCAACTCATCTTCACCTTTTAAGAACACAACTGTCCTCTTGTATTTCAATCACAAATGAAATAATAGCTTTTGGCACCTCTTCTTCCACTAAGAAATTCTTATAAGCTTCCTTCATCCCTTAGCAATTCTACCCACATCATCTGTGGAATTTCCTTTATGATCTTTCCGTGAGCTACAACAATACCTCTACAGTAATAAGTCCTATCTGCTACACGATACCTCACTAATATTCTCTTCTACGAGCTTAGTCTTTCGACATCTCTCTGGTTCTCTCTTCTGGAACCAATTGAGCACTCCTTGCTCTAGGTTGCTGTAATCTTCTCACCTTCTTCTACCACTACATGTGCGACAATATAAATACCACAAACTCTCCAATATTCAAACCAAATTAAAACAAAAACATATCATCTCACCTTCAAGACCTTTGCATGATCTTGTTCTACCATTCACCTGCACTTTGAATGGATTGTTCTCTATTTCTTTACATCTGCAAATTCTGCTACACTTTATCTTTGTGTGCCTACTGTTTGTTAGATTTAAAATCTGATCTCCTTTCACATACCTTCAAAACATAACTTTGTTCTAAATTTTCTCAAATAATTTTTTTTACACACATAATTCCCTTGTTTAGCTCTGATACCAAAAATGACGCAGCCTAAGCTGCATCTACCCACATTATGCAAATAAAATTTCATGTCACACTATGTATCCTAGGAATTTTATAATTCCATACTTAGTAAAACCTTCATAAGTCAAGGTATAATGCTCCTTCAATAAACTCTATGCGGAAACATTTCATGTAACTATCCAAAGTCTAAAATTTAATAAACCTTTGAGCAGAACCTTATACAATCCTTCATAATATTTGGTTAATTCTTATTACTCGCGCATATCAATAGTACCCTTTTAACTCTGGTTTCAGTTTAACCCAACATTAACTATAATACATTTATTCCACTCATTTCTATTATAACTCTTGTATAATACAAATATTTCATAACCCACACTTAAACCTTACCTTTCCACCATTCCACAAATCTTTGCACATATATTGATGCTCTCCTTAGTGCATTAAATCTTCGCCGTCAATCTCATTCCTTTAGATCCAATGGATATCGTGTCACCCACTCGCCAACTTGCTTGGTCGATCTCCACCGTCGATCAATTCTGCTCGATCCAACGGTTATCGCGTAATCTCGTGTGAAATATTTCACGAATGATACCAGGTCGAGAATGCGCGAGAAAAGTGGTTTTCCCTTTCCATCATGTGCTACGTGTCAACCCCTCAGGTTAATCGCGTGAAATTATAGAATACCATTTACAACTTTTAGGGCGCGTGAGATACTGCTTACCCCATGTGAATACTACCCCACATCCATTAACACGTGGCTTCATCTGATTGCTTCATTTCTTGACTTTATTTGGCACGACTTAATCCTAGCCATCTATCTCCCTCACTCTCGTTCGTTGATCTGACTAATCCAGTGACTGTGCTTCGCTACTACATTCTTCTGCATCTCACAGTGTATAGTCTTCTCACTTCTCTGTTTGTTTATTTATTCTCGCCTTATGGTATTCAATTGTTCTGATCCCGATCTTGAGCTCCTTCACACCTTTATTCTTCCTTCGTAAATCCTTAGGTTTTTAGGAAACCTTGCAGTTATACCTTCACTGTAACATGAAAGGTTTTATCCAATACTATCTGTGTGCTAGCCCATAACACTCCTCTCTGCACTTTGTCTCCCTCAGATTCTTTTTGAATTCCTTGCACACTTATGTTATGAAAATACTATGATTCACACAAAATTTATCATTCGATTACTCAATCCACACTTGCACAATTCAGAATTAAAATATCTATCTATATATAAACAAATAATTACATAATGAGTCTCTCTCACTCTCTCTGGCCTGATTTTCTAATTAGTGGCCTTTTCCTTTCCTGCCCGTAGGCTTACAATCAAACCCTATCTAACTCTCTAACTCCTAACTCTTGAACTAACTAACTCTCAAACTAACTAATATCTCTCTATGCCTTTCAGGCTTACATTTATACAAAAGGTTCTGTAACCTGTTTCGGTTCAGATCCTTAATCTTTTGAACTAAATCCTAAATATCCTCTAAGTCCACTTTTGACTCAACTAATCCCTTAGGATCCTCTCTAGTTCCACAAACCATGAACCCAATTCTTAATCTAGATTTACAATTGATTTCCAAATCTCTCAATCCCTATGGAATCTTAACTAGCCTAAACCTCTCATGTTCTCCAACATTCGAGAACATTTACAAATATGCCTCACAATACTTAATTAATCCCTATTCTAGTTTACCTCATTAAAATCACTCAAAACCTTAATAATTACATTAATTTTACACATAGGAATTCAAATTCCTTGAAAACACAAGACCCCCTAAGTTAACTAGAATACAATGAAATTGCTGAGCTGGATGCTCCTGCATCAAATGGGCTCAAGCGGATTGGAGTACACAGCTGTGCCATGTGCTGGAATATTACAATGTGACTACTGAAGAGAAAGAATAATACCCATGAATATTAACATTTTAGAGATAGAGGGACAATGCAGAGTCAAAGGACCGAAAGATGAGAATTCAAATATATCAGAACCTTTCAAAAATAGACAAGTAAATATTGGATCTGAAGCAGAGCCTAAGTTCATGAAGATATGAGACTATTGGGGTGAAGATATGGTCAATAAGGTGGTTGAATTGTTGCGCGAATACCGTGACCTATTTACCACAAAGTTTGTGGATCTGAAGGGGATTATTGGAGATTTGAATGTTATGAAGATTATGTTGAAACAAGATGCGAAGCCCGTTAAGCAGAGAACTTATCGGCTAAATACAAAGTACAAAGGAAAGGTGCAACAAGAGCTTGATAAGATGTTGGATGCCATTATTGTTGAACTAGTAGAAGAATCCAATGGGGTAAGCCCAATGGTTGTCCAAGAGAAGAAACATAAAGGTGAAATCAAGATATGCGTAGATCTAAGGAAGTTGAATGATGCATGCGTGCACAATCTGTTTCCAACACCATTTACAGATGAAGTATTAGAGAATGTTGGAGGACAGGAGGCTTATTCATTTACTGATGGATTTTTGGGATACCATCAAATAAAGATCACGCTGGAAGATTGAAGCAAGAAAACCTTCACGATGGAGTGGGGTTGCTTTCAGTATACAGTAATTCCATTTGGATTAACGAATGCTCCTGCAATTTTCTCTCAGGTTGTCATCACGACGTTCAATGAATTTATCCATAAATTTTTGGAGATTTATTTTGATGATTGGACTATGTTTGGGTTGGTAAAGTGCCATGTTGTAAGTCTATGCCTTATGCTGGATACATGTCAAAGGTACCAGATCACACTGAACTTGAAGAAGTGCATATTCTATGTGCCCTTTGGAATTTTTCTTAGCCATGTAGTATGTAATCTGGGATTGATGGTGGATCTTGCAAGGATCGTTGTGATTGTGATTTTGGAAGACCTTATGAATGTAAAATAGCTGCGCGCGACAATGGGGCACACTGGGTATTATAGAAAGTTTATCAAGGCGTATGCTTAGCCAATCGCGCCAATGGAAATTTTTTTGAAGAAATATGCAATGTTTTGTTGGGATGAAGAATGTCAACGTAGTCTATATGTCCTAAAGGAAAAGATGTTAACTGACCCTATTCTAGTGTTTCCAGATTGGAAGAAAGAATTCCATGTGCATGTAGATGTCTCTTGCATTGCACTAGGTGCAGTATTAACACATGCATGAGAAGGAGAAATTGATCATCTAATAGCCTTCGCGAGAAGAAAGTTATCAAAGGCTGAGAAGAATTATTCCACTATAAAACGTGAAGGGCTGGAGATGGTCTACACACTACAAAATTTTCAACATTATTTGTTGGGCATACATTCTAAAATGTATACAGATCACTCCTCGCTGAAGTACCTAGTCAATAAGCCTGTGTGGGGGGGGGAATTTGCCGATGGTTATTGTTGTTTCAAGAATATGACTTTGAAGTGATTGTGAAGCTTGGAAGGCTAAATGCAGGACTAGACCACCTATCAAGGATTAAAACGGGAGAAGAACCAAATAGTTTGGACAAAGGACTGCCAGATGCATAACTCTTTCCAGTGTGTGTCATGGGCGACCATTTTGCTGACATCATTTAGTTTTTAACCACATGTAAAACTTCAGAAGGATATTCCACTCAGCAGAAGAAGGAATTATCAGTCCTCTCTGTATATTTTTTAGTGATTTTAGGTCACTCATATAAGATAGGAGCATATGAAATACTGTGAAGGTACGTTCTAGAGTTTGAACGTGCTAGTATCCTTGCCAAAGCATGGAGGAGCGACAAGAGGACACTACGTAGGAAAAGCGACTGCGTAGAAGATTTTGCATGCTGTGTTATGGTGGCCGACATTACATAAGGATTCTAAGGTGTACTGCAAGGTGTGCGATGCTTGCCAAAGGATAGGAAAGGCTTCGTGACGAGATCAATTGCCTTTAAATCCTCAGGTTTTATTGCAGGTATTTGATAAGTGGGTTATTGATTTCATAGGCCATACAACCAACAAGAAAGATGATGGGCACATGATATATTATTACTGCAATAAAATATTTAACTAGATGGGTGGAAGCACAACCAGTGAAGGATTGTACAACTGCCACTGTTGCGAAGCTTTTGTTTGAATATGTTTTAACATGGTTTGGATGGCCTAAGGTGTTTGAATAGGGGTACTCATTTCTTGAATGAAACGATCAGCGAGATGCTTGAATAATTCTAGGTATACCACTAAAATAGCACACCCTATCACCCATAGGCAAATGGAATGGTGGAATCATTTAATAAAATCTTTGAGAAAGCATTGACAAAGGTTTGTAGCACGTAGAGTAATGACTGGGATGTGCACGTACTGACAGTTCTATGGGCATATAGGATGACTTTCAAGAAGTTGACAGGCCAAACACTGTTTAGGTTGGTTAATGGATTGAAGCATTGATTCCTATGGAATATATTGTGCCACGTCTATGTATTGCAACTTTGATAGAGATGGAGGATCACGAGACCTTGGAGGAACAACTCGCGCAATTGATGGAGTTGGAAGAGGACCTCTTTCTTGGAGGATTTCACCAACAAGTGCAAAAGGAATGCGAGAAAGCATGGAATGATAGGCATATTAAGCTGCACACTTTCAAGGTAGATGCTTTAGTGTTGCTATATGACAGGAAATTCACGATGTTTTCAGGGAAATTTCAAATGAACTCGTTGGGGCCATATGTTGTTAACGAGATCATGGATGGTGGCGCAGTTCAGCTTGTGAAGCTGAATGGGGAGCCATTCCCTAGGAAAGTGAATGGAAGTAGGCCAAAGCTATAAACAGGGGATCTTTGTCCCGTGCAATGACTATATGGTTGTAGGACAATCTTAGCACTCCATGCAGTTGCAAGGGAGTGCGAGACTAAAAACTACGTTGCTCAATAAGAAGAAAAATACAGAAAGGTGGTTGCACGATGGAGGCAAGAGGTGCGACAAGAGAAGCTACGATGGATTAGTTGTACCATAGGGGGAGGTACCTCGCAGTCGATTCCAAAGACAGTCATTGGAGTCACTATTCATGATTGGATGGGGAAAATCTCGTTAAGAGGAGCAGGTAGGCACCATTTATGGCTAAAATATTTGGAGATCTGCTGCCAAAGATGCATTTATGATCCAAAAATGGAGGGAATTGTCAGATTTGAATTTAAAACCATCCATAAATTGGGCATGTTGGTCTGCCAAAGAACACTTCATATTCTGATGATTGTGTATGAGCCCTCTTGTTCTTGCTATATGAGTTGGTAGTTTTGGGAGGATTTAGATTCCAGCCCAATATTTGCAACCATACCTGAGTGGAACTAGAATATCGTCCTTGAAAAAATGTCTACGCCAGTTAGTTTCGAAGCCACTGTTTCTCAAGCAGAAGGCCCTGAAGTGGTGTCCATGGAAGCTACGCCCTCAGTGCCTATGGCGCCGAGGTCACCTAGGCCATAAAAATCAATTGCTAAGGAGAAATAGAAGAAACCTATACCTATGAGGCCTTCAGCAATAAAGAACCCGCAGGTTTGGCAGAAGGAAAAGAAGGACAAGGCGAAGCAAGCAGAGAAAATAGTGGACTTGGAGGCAGAAGAACTCCACGATGGTGTGGAGGAATTAGATGCTCAGGAGGGTGAGCCTATCACTTTGTTCTCAAAGTATATCCCTCCATGAAAAGGGAAAACGAAAGTAACCAAAGACATGAATTCGGGTAAATTTAAGGTATCTACGCCATTGTTACCATAATAGGTCATTTTTGAAGGTGCGATCTTAGCGCACATCCCAGTGTTGAAGATGGGGGATTGGGATCTTGTTGACCATGAGAATTTTCCTCACTTAGATAATAATAAGTACATGACAAAGATCTACTATGAAGAAACTAGGGTTACAGGGTTGGAACCCATGAAATGGGTCAGAGGCGTCGAGCAGGCTGGTTTAGTACACATGCTTTGCGTGCCACACTTCCACCGGTCGATTATCAACACTATGTTTGTGCGCTCGCTAATTGCGCTAGTGCATGATCGGTGCTTATGGCTTGGTGAACCCATCCCTATAACCGATTTTCTCATCCATATGATTACAAAGTTGCCCTATAAAGGGGCGAACCTTGCCAAGGAGTTTGGAGGAAAAACCAGAGAAAAGGAGCTGGTGGATAAGATGAAGCCAGAGTTTGGGTTGATCAAAAATTCAAACGGATATTCTATTCGCTCAATTCAAGACTAGGAGATGCAGTTTGCTGTCCAAATTCTAGCTGGGAAGATAATGAGGAAATGTCGCACGGGCAAAGTTCCAGTGCCAATAGTTTCGTTGGATGCATAGTGCACGAAGGGGGTGCAATACAACTGGGCACAATAATTATGTAAATAATTCCTAGCAAACTACCGCAAAGCACAAGAGGAGGGCAAGGCATTTCACTATGCCTGGATCCTATTGTTAATTTTACTAGTAGCATGGAGCCTGCTGGAGGATAGTTAGTTTCCTTCGTAGGAAGAAGATTTACCAGAGGTAGCAAAGTTTGCTTCATTGTGGGCGACAAAGGATCTGAAGAGAACCAAGGAATCCAAGATTTTCTAGATATTGGTTGAAATGGACCCCCACACAGTAATCAGTCAACATCTAAGGTTGTTTCCAACCTTGTTCCAGTAGTTGAGGGCCTTCGCAGAGTTTAAGGCTGACTTCCATAATGTCTCTATCCAGGTGAGGCAAGACCCGACGCAAATCTGGCACAAGTTTCCTTACCTAGTCTCAGAGACAGACGTGCAAGAAATTTTGGGGAGTTGGGTAGCAGAGTGGCAACAACCCACGGATTCTGGTGCAAGTACCAGTTAGGGTGGAGAAAGCTCCGCTGTGTAGAAACAAAAAGAAGCATCATATGCAATGGCCTAAGCATTGGACAAGAGAGAAAGAAAGAAGCTACTACTAAGGCATCTTCTGAAAAAGAGTGTGCACAGTGAAAGAGCATGCTGAGACAAAGCACACTAACACAAAAGAAGTCGAAGCATGGGCTTCCCAGCATAGTAAGGAGTAGGAACTATCTGAGCAGGGCAGAGATGGAGGGGAGGAGCAGAGTACTCCCTTCACATTAAATAAGTGGAGTAAGCAGACAACTATCCGGCCAAGGAAGAAGCAAAAATCAGATAAGAAAGCGCACATGACCTAATGGTCCTCATAGAAGGGGACCCCAATGAAATTGGAGACAAAGTTAGAGACACCACAACGGAGCTGTGACAACAATTTGAGTAGCAATACATGTAGATGCCAGGGAGCATCTAGAAGGGTCTGTGCGAGCTATAGATCTAAACAGGCAGGATTCAAATGAGCGTTGAGGAAGAGAGCGGGGTGCAAGCAAGCTTGGCACAAGGTAGTTAGAGCGTATTGGATACGGAAAGGACTCTGGACCTCAGTGTCATCTCCTTATTAGAAGGATCATTCTGCGTGGAAACAGAGGAAGACCATGTTCTACTGGGCATGATCAAAGACATAGGGGTAAACTTAGTCGTGCTACCACTTCAGACCCTCCATGCACTGCATCAGGGGGTCTCAGATGAGTTTAGAATCAGAAAGCAGCATACACTTGCAGTAATTAGTGAATTTAAGGTAAACAATGATTAAATATTCGTTGAGAAGGCTCAGGCTAAGAAAGAAAAGGAAGAGATCGAAGCATGGAGTCAGAGCCTAGAAGCAACAATTACACATGAGTGTAATTCCCTTACAGAGTTACATATTTTGGAAGACACCGTAGCTACAATGAAGATTTGGAAATTGGCTTCTACAGTTCGTGAATCAAAAGATGAGATAGGAAGAGTCACATTTGAATTCCAAATGAAGATATCAGAATTGCAGCTGAAGCTATAGCCGACTACTCTGCCAGAGGTCAGGGAGTAGTGCGATGAAACCATCAAGGAGCATATGAATACTTTGGAGGTTGTAGTTAAAGGATGTGATTTTCTTTTAAACCATGCCATGGAATTATGGGACACTTTGTAGGAGGACCCAAACCTGTAGAGGTTGAGTACATAAATCAGAGAGGCACAGTAGAAATATGATGAGATCAGGGTGACTGCGCACACATTGGAATTAGTCCAGCGCATCGCTCACCTATAGGAAGGGAAGCTGATACAGACAAAAGTATAGGAATTACAACAAAAATAATAGGTGTTAAAGGCTTAGCTTCAACCTTGGATAGAAGAGGCTAGCCAGATTTCTGAGACCATTTAGGAGAAACCAAAAGCTCTGTAGCAGACTCATAGGACCATGCAGCTTGCAATAGAGGGACCAACTACAAAAAAGTTGGTCAAAGAGGTGAAGAAGGTTGCAGTACAAGGTATCTTGGAGCTGAACGCATTGAAGCAATAGTTTAGTGAGCTCTGCCACAAAGTTAAGAAGCCAGCTAAGTGACGCGAAGGCGAGTCACCATATTTGTGTTGGGGGCCATTGGGATAGGGTCACTAGGGACAATTTTGGTTAGAATTTTGTAAAGAATGTAAAGTCTCCATGAAATGTGGAAGCAGAGTGCATAGCTAAGTAAAAATAAAATGGCATTAGCCCCTTGTATGGGTAAGTGATAGGCCGGTTTTGAGACTCACCCATAGGTTGCGGGCCATGGTAATTTAATAGAAAGGATATATATATTCAAGTCATAGCGAGTATAGAAGGATAACTTTTGGTGAAGAGCAAGTTTAAGGGAAAAGGACTAAGGCAGGAAAGCTCTGTTTGCTGTACTTAGGCAAAAGGGGAAGGCTCCTCCAGTTGAATGTGCAGAGAACTTGGCAAATTTGCAACTAAGTGTGTGGGCCCTTGCAACTGGGTGCACAGGGTGGAAGAGTATATAATTTGAATGTTGAATCTAATAAAGACTAATTTTGGACCAAATCTATTACATCTGTGCCTTGTTCTTATTTCCGTTTAAGTTTATGCGTCATCGCTTAATGATCTATTTTCTGTGAAATAAAGTGTATTTTCTACATGAATTTATTAAATATTTAATATTCATGTATGAAGAATGTAATGAACTGTTTGCGCGAAGACATTAGATAGATATGGTAATATAACTAGTCAGAATGGGTAGATCTATGAGAAGACAGATCTAGGGTTGTTATTTACTGAGCGAAAGTTATGCGTCTGCTTCTTTTGGGTAGGGTAAGCCTGATCGTAGAACTTTGCGAAGGTCTGGAAGCCATTTGGATAGAGTTGTAGTAGTAGACCATAGGAAGGTCTATATCTGTGCGAAGGTAGATTTGAGCCATAAGGACTTTAGAATACACATCACATAGTCTCTAGATGCAGAAAAATAGTTCTAGCATCCCCCAATACTGCTTTAGGTGAGACTGCAGCTTCCGTTATGCATGTTGTTGCCAAAAGGGCCAATAGTGAGGGTTTTGTTCTTTGGCATGAATAACTATGAAACTAGGTTAGGTCCCATTAGGCCAACAAAGGGTAAGCCCACACCTAAGGATGAAATAACTTTACATCATCAAGTGAATCTGAAGCCTTTTGATAAGTGGGGCATGGACTTCATTAGACCTAGTGATTCCCCATAAGGACAAAAGATGTATATCATTTTGTGCATTGGTTACCTAACTAAATGGGTTGAGGAAAAGGTAGTTAAGGCAAAAACTAAGAAAAATGTGCCTAAGTTTATGAGGTAGAACATCTTCTAAAAGTTTGGTTTTCTAAGAGAATTAGTCACTGATCAAGGAGCACAATTCACATCAAATCTGATTGGATATCTCATGAGGCAGCACCACATCAAGCACTAGACATCAAATTCCTATCACCCTCAGGAAAATGGTAAAGTGGAGGTCACAAACATATCATTAGAGAACATTCTAACATAGGTTGTTAGCAACAACAAAAAAGATTGTGCGGATAGACTTGTAGAAGCCACTTGAGCCTACAACACAACTTGGAAGACCATCATTGGATTTACTCCATTCAAGCTAGTGTATGGGAAGAAGGCCCTGTTTCCATTGAATTTGAATACAACACATTAAGGATGGAAAATCAGTTAGACTTGGAACTCACTACAACACAACAAGATAGGCTAATCCAACTTAATAGTTTAGATGAATTTAGGCTGCAAGCTCTCCTGCACACTGAGGTAATCCAGCGATAAAGGAAGATTTGGCATGACAAAAACATTAGGGAGAATATTTTTCAAGAAGGATATTAGTCCCTGTTGTATGATTCCAGATTCAAGAATTTCAAGGGAAAGTTAATGAAAAGATGGTTGGGTCCCTATCTAGTAGAGATATGTCATGAGAATGGGTCTCTCCATATCAAAACAATTGATGAGGAAGGGTTTCCCTTACTTGTCAATGGTTATAGGCTGAATTTTTATAAAATACCTTTGTCCAAGGAATAGTTTATTAGTTCAATCAACAGATAGTTGAATGTGATTGGGAGGCTCACAACCCTCAATCCACAAATATTCTAAAAAAAGAAAAAATAAAGGGCCTAGATGAAAACCTCTATGAGGCATCTAAGGCCAACAATGGGGTTGAAAACCCGTGTGAGACAACCTAAGAGAAAAAGAAAAGAAAAAGAAAAAGAAAAATCAAATGAAAAGATCCCTAGGAGAAAACCTCCTCTGAGGTGGCTAGGGAAGGCATGGAGGTTGGAAACCTCTACAACGGTAGTTTTCATTTCTCGAAAAAAATAAAAATAAAAATAAAAAATAAAAATAAAAATAAAAGGAGTATTTACACCAATTTTGATGACATCTCTCTTTTGCAGGACTCCAAACAATCAGAAGAACAATGGCTACAAAATAGGTTCCATAGATTCATTTCTCCATTCTTTCCAACTATCCATTGCATTTTCACCCTCTTCATTCACCTCCCTACCTCTCTCCATCATCTAGCCAACAATTGGACCATGTTTTTCCTCCTTTTTTAAGTGATACAGGTTTGTCTTGAATTGCTACAAGAGGTAGATCCAATTGGAGAAAGGGGCCAAAAGGTCATGTTTTCCTTATGAAATGTTGGGAGAGGTCCACCAAAATCCCTCCATCACTCATCCACTCCATCTAGCCAAAATTCATCCTCAAGATTCCACTCTACCATACATAAAGAAAAAAACCCAAAAAACTTTGTCTTCAACATTTTCACCACATACACCACCCTATGATGATCCTAATCTTGTTCCCATACCTCCCATTTTTTGTCTAGGTTATTGAATGCAATATGAGGTCTTGAGGAGGGATGAAGTGACTACTACAGGAAGGGGATCCCTCTTGTAGCAGCTTGCACAGTAAAAATAGAATTCTGAACCAAATATTTTTACAGCCCCAGAGTAGAAGATCCAGTAACCCGAAGGAATCATGAGGACATATTTGAAGTTAAGGAGGGACACACCATCCCTAGAGAGAAGATGTTAGGTCATCCATCCATTTCAACAACAACAGAATGAGCACTGAAATTAGGTCTGCACAAAAAAAAAGAGAGAGAGGGGATTTCATCAGTCAAGAATCATCATGCTATGAAGACCTGTGCAAAAGAAAACAAAGGAAATCAACACCTTCAAAATCATCCTATTATGAAGCCCAACAACAACATGAAGGCATCTCCAAAAATTCAACATCATAGGTAGGCTTAGGTATGACACCCCTCACCTCTTCCCTATGCACATAATGGAAAAAATGCATTTAATGGTCGAGAATGGAATTTTTATGGGCTAAAGGTGGCTAGTAAACTTGGTTATCTTCGATCAATTAACTACAGTTTATTTAGCCACCATGAAATGTGGAAAAGTGAATTTAAGTGGGGTGATGATTACGAGGAGTGGGGACAACGGTTCAAAAATAGAAACTCGTGCAAAATCCAAGTCACCAAAGCATTTTGAAAAAGGAATAAAAAGTACAAGGCTCAACTCCATTTGCACAATCACTAATTTCTAGAAAACTATTGGAGAAGGATGAGCTAGATGTTAGCAGAGACTGCTTAGGGTGCCATTGATTTTCTACAGACTGGGTTTGCAAGTTTACATGAATTGCTACAAGAGGAGTTACAAGAGGGTCTGAGTTGCTACATAAAGCACAAAGAGGAAGCTACAAGGAGAATTAAGGGGAGAAAAGGAGCCAAAACCACCAGAGATTGTCTTCAAACTCTCATGCACATAAGAGAGTCATCCTGAAAAGAGTAAGTGACCTCCTCCCTCTCTAATTCCCATACACCCAAATGAGGAATTATGCCTGAATTTGGTGTCCTGTAGCAAACAATTGTGCTGTAGTTTCCTTTGAAATTTATTATATGAGAAGGCAAGATAGTGATAGAGAAAACGTTGTTTTTCGTAGAAGAATTAGCATCCTTCTCCTCCTCTATTAAAAAATGGAAATTTGACACCATCTTTGCACTCGAGACTGCTTTGAGGAAAAAATTGAAATTCTTTTAAATTAACCCCAAGACGGAGCAGTAAGAGAAATGTGGGGAGGTTTCAACATAAGAGAACCCATAGACAGAAAAAGAATCCATCAACATCCCCATGTTCTGGACATTTTCCCGAGACATTCATGGATGGGGTTCTTTGAGAAAATAAAGGGATATTATGATTAGATAACTCAAGAATTTTCCATGGCCCTCATCTCTCAGGGAGAAAATACTGCCACTACTATTGTTAGAGGACTTGCAATCCATTTGAATGCAAAAATTATAAGTAGAGTGACCACCATACCCTTGGGAGTTTAATGGAGAAAGGAAGATAAGGCAATAAGTGTTACATCCAGGAAAAACTTTTTCCTCCATAGAGAGAAGCCTATGGAAGATAAAAATGGAGTAAGAAGGGAGAGCCTCCCTTACCCTTGGGATGAAGTGGCCTATCACATCCTCAAATACATATTCTATGAGGGGAGGTTGAGCATTGTGTATGCCTATCAATTTAGGCTGCTCTATGAGCTAAGGTTCCAACCAAAGTTACTCATTCTAAACGGACTCAGTACCCCACATTTCCTCTTACAATAAATTATTGAGATGAGCCAAAAGGTGAGGGAAGGAAACACCAACATGCTGCCCATCATGACCTCATCAAGCTAATTGTCATGGAAGACTTGAGCCACCTAAGGAACCCTGTGCCATGGAATGAATTCGTAGATATGGATAGGGAGATTTTCATTGAAGCATAAGGCATCACCTCCACACAACAAGAAGAAACACCAGCCTCTAGTATTGGGTGTAGGGAAGAGAAGGAAGAAGAGAAGGATAAAGAAAAGGAAGAAGAGAAGGATGAAGCAGAAGCAGAGGAAAAAAGAGGAAGAGGAGCAAAAAGTAGAGGAAGAATACCTTGAGGAGCCCTCAAAGCCTCAAGGGATAAATAGACAAGGGGAAAAAATGAGCCTATTACCACGAAACACAAAGCAAGAGGTGGTTACCACATTGGCCACATTGGGCACATCGGTCAAGCCTAAAAGGAGGAAGCCAATAAAAGGCCCCTTGTACTTTAAAGCAAGGAAGAGCATCAAGAGAAGGCAAGGAAAACCTTAACCTCCTTAAAAAATTCTTAGTATCATTGATGAATTAGGAAGAAAAAGGGAGGAACTGGGACCTAGTGAGGGAAATATTGAAGAAGTTACCTCTCCTAAGGCTAAGGCTAAGAAACTTATGCATCCCATAAGGAGGCCCACCAGTAGAGCAGTCACATTTAAGAGGCTCAAGACACAAACTGCCCAATTACAAGAGGAAACAAAAGAGCTAAAGGAGAAAACTGTAAGTTTTAACCCTATATAGAAATTACCTACATACAGATTCTTAAAAAAATAGAAAATATATCATGGCGAGAAAACATAAAATATATATACACATTGATTTTCCCTGGATCTCAAAACCATGACTACCGGGTTGATTTTTCATTATATTCCTTCAAGGTTACACTGCCTATATATACATGCCAAAGCATTCATAAACTCCAATCCATTAACCCTAGATTAGAACATAACCATAGTTCCCTTGATCGGATCTACAAAATACCATGGGAAGAAAGCCATCATGCCCAAAACCATGTGTGAAACCCATGCACAAAACCATAGGTAGGTCTACAAACCTAATATAGGGTCCAATTTTTTTTCCCGGGGTGCTACCCTAAACCCCATAGAGGGGGCTACCCTCCCCCCCCTCAAACCCCCCAGTAGGGGGGGCTGTTTCCCCCCTGTGACCCCCCGATGTCGTCCCCCCTCTAACCCCTCGCTTCGTGCATGAGGCTAGTCATGGAAAGAATATAACACACACCCAAAAAAAAGGAGCTACCAGTGAAAGAGGGGATGCTATAGAGAAACAAGGACTCCTATAAGAGCAACAAGAGATGCTACAAGAAGAGGAAACCACTCCAAAATAAGAGGAAAAAGGCCTCCAAGAACTCCAAGAGCCTAATCCACAACCCAACCTAGCATCCTACTACAAATTTATTGAGGGAGGAAGGATTATACCTGAGAAATTTTCTATCCCACTCTTCTTTGAGTTGGAGAAGGAAAAAGGCAGAACACATAGATGGATGCAAATTGAAAAATCTAAAAAGGTAGAAGATGTGGGCCTCATGGAGGAGAAAATCAATGAAATGGGAAAGGAATTGAATGACTTGAGACTAAGGGAGTCAGTCATGAGGGAGAAGCTATAGGAAGAAAACACAAGGCTAAGAGAGCAGTTGCAAGAAAAAGAGACACAACTTGCCACTATGGCAAGTTTATCTATGGAAGCCATACAATGCAGGAAACCATCCAAATCCTATGCCATTTTCCTCAAGGAGAAGTGGCTGCAATTCCAGATAAAGACACTAGCACAATATGGCTCCTTACCTTTCCAAGACTACAAACAGTTCATTGAATTTTTCAAAAATGCAAGTATTGAGGATAAATCCAAACTGGTTGAGTTTTACATGCACAATTTGATGCTCACAGACATGAATTTTTGGGACACAAACTCAATATTGGGAGACATGAAATTGATGGCATTAGCCTCTTGGTTGACCCATGAGGAAACAAGGGCTAAAGAAGTAAAAAGGATGATGGAAAAAGAAGAAAATAGCCCTTATACATCATAGCAGAATTAGTGAGCCCCAAGGCTGTCATCAACAACTATAATCTCATCTCCTCTGATCTTGAATTGGAAAGTAGGTACATGGTAGCCCAAGAAAAATCCATCCTACAGTTTGAGGACACCTTTAGGGTGTTGGGGATATAAAGTTTGCAGGCTGTCCAAAGAAGATAACATGCCCTACCTCACAGTTTGCATATGGAATGCCTTGGAGAGAATCACACTATACAAGAGAATCATGCAAAGGTTGAGGGTCCAGAGGATATGACTCAAACTCAATCCTCCTTTACTATTGGGCCTACAGGAGAGAAGAAACTAGGCAGAAGAAAAAATGAATGGATAGTTATAGAAGAAAACACATGTTAATATCCATAGGAAGGCACACCATCTGAGATGCCTTGGGATGTGAGAGAGGCCACAAGGGCCATGAACGAGATTCATATCAATGAATAAGCTACTCAGAGGGTGAGAAACACCTTAAGCAAGGGGGTGATGATGGATCCCATCAAGATATATATTTTGAGGTTCATTGTTCTATCCTCCAGCCCTTAAAATTATCTATTTCTCACATTAATTCCCACTTTTAGCCATAATATGCTTAATGAGAAGACTAAAGGGTGTTTTTCATATTGCATGGCCTAATGTGATTAATATGCAGGAAAAAGAAACATTTTTGGAGATATTTACTATGCTAGGGCTTGATGGAGACAACCGAAGAGAATATAGGAGGCTTCTCCACCTCATTAACTGCGAACTCTCTAATTCAGTTTGAGATCAAAGAATCCTCACCAACAACTTGAATTCACTAGCAGCTAAGGAACTCCAAGTACATGTGAAGATCAAAGGGAACCAAATCCACAAATATCGATATTTTGGAGGGAATCACTCCTCTTTTCAAGGGAACTTCCCTCAGCTACTTTTTGTATAAATAAAATAGCCAAAAGGCTCATTAGGATTCAATTTTTTTTTGCAACTAGGAGTAGCTATTGAGAGACTAGTGCTTGACATTGTTATTATTATCTTTCATATGATGTATGTGACTCTTATTTTTGTTAATGAGAAGTTCACTATTAGTCTACATATGAGTTTAGTTTTGGAGGGCTGAAACCCTTGGGTTTGGGCCCAACCCAGAGGATTTAGTCCCTCTATTGTATTTCTTCCTTGTTTTTGTTCAAGTCATAGGGATGTTTTTTTTTGTTTTTTTTCAATAGGTATTATATCATAAAAAAATGTGATTTCAGGTTTTCCTATCACCTCTCTTGTGGGAAGAGTGATTGGAAGATATCCAATAACAACCCAAAAATATGTGTTTCTAATTTCTTGGAAATTGCTAAGTATTGGACTACAATCCTTCTGCATGTTTAGTTTATACAACTTAGAGGTTAGCAACATTGGTTTCAAAATTTGAGTTGTGTTATAAAGTTCAACTCATCTTTTCCATGATAATTTACTTTGTTGTAATAATGATTATTTGATGCATGTGTTTGACTAGTTTTTAGGGATTGTGTTGACTTGTAGGGGTGGGCACATATTTCTACATCCACCTAGGCCACTCCATCTCCCTCTTAGACACCTCACATTGCCTCCAAACTCTGCAACTGAGATCTCTCTACTAAGGTAAATGGAGGACACTGTAGGTACAAAATTTGATGCAAGATAGACCTCCGAGGGGTACTAGGATTGGATGAGGGGCTCCCACACCCTCAAATCACCTTATTCCACCTTCATTCACCTTATTATACCTTCAAGAAACCATTCATGTCCTTAATGACCTGTAATATTGTTTTCTTCATCCAGATTTCGCCCCCTAGGTATTGAAGTTGAATAATGACCCACAAGCCTTGATCTCATGATCCAAGAAGATTCTATGACTACTCCAACCCCATTTTATCCTCATTGCAAACATAAATAACAAATAGAATTAGCATTTTTTTCATAATTGTGTTGCAGGTTGAATTTCTTATTTTCAAACAAATGAAAATAGATAGATGATTCATGCAAGTAGGCTGTTACATTGATTAGGTTTGCAAATAGAATAACATGGTTTAATTCGACAACCAGACTAGCCTTTTTTCCTTTAATGCAATTTCAATTCAACTTTTACATTGAATGAATGACACTTCCACTTCTGTAGTTAGAATCATGTTCATCTCCTTTCAATTGTGACATGTTTTCCTCTTTGTAGTTATCTAAAGGAGTGGGCTTTGAACACCTTGATTTGATCTCATGACTAAGGCTAACATGAGTAGAACCTAACCTATTGTGCATATAAAACTGTCACCTCTAAATTTGTATGAACCCCAAGTTGATAATTTAAGTTGAGAAGCTCTTGGGAGTTGCAACATCCTTGGTGCAATACCATGGCTCATCAACATGATGCAAGGTTATATCGTAAGGTTAGGTATTGTCTAATAATGTCCCATTTCAAATTTCGTTACCAAGAGTGTAATTGGTTTGGACCAAGAGTGCATATTTGTTTCGACTTGAACATTGGCATATATGATGAATTGCAACATTGGTAGACTTGGATAAAGGAGAGAAAGTTATTCTTTTTCTATGAGGCCTTTCAGGTCAAACTTATTGGTTGAAAATTCACAAGAATGGTGATTAAATGTGATTATATGATCAAGGGAAATGTTTGAAAATTAGGATGGCCATGTGGGATAAGTATGTTGGATACTTTTCTTGTCGAAATTTTGGCTTGATGTATATACCTAGGGTAATAACCTTATTTTTTTTTCAACTCCAAATTAACATGATATCAATGTGTCAAATATATGACTAAAGTGAAGTCTTTTGTTGCATAACATATTCATTGAAATTATATAATTGGTGTACTAAAAATTATTGACTATGTTGCATCTTACAAGAGCCAAATGAGGCCATGACAAAAAGCCATGTCATATCAAATGATGACACAATGGATAACGTGGGACATAAGGTACTTAAATTTCGACTTAACTTAGGAAAAAAAGATATAATGGCATTTTGTGATACATCCATCCTTTTTCACGATATTATTAATATTTATAGTGTATTATCCAATCTTAACATAAATTAATGCATGTTGATTATTTCAAATGGAGATTGGAGCAAATGCAGAGCTCGAGCCTTCAACTAGCAAAATAAAAAAATATGTACATGGACGTGGACCTAAAACTGTCAAATCACGTAAAGGACAATGGGTGGAAGAGGATATGACAATGGATCCCTAAGATATAACAAATGATTGCACTTAAGGAGAGGTTGGACAATACTATATTACATGGGATGAATAATTTGAGAAAAATTTTGTTTGTGGACGTTTCGTATGTCGTGGAAAGAAATAATTCAAACGATCACTAGTATAAAATGGCTAATTACTTACTAAAAAAGTGACTAAAATTTGCATATAAACAACCATTTTTTAGTCGGTGACCAATAGTGGCTAATTTACAGTATCTTATAACATGACCAAATATTAGTCGTATTTAGCTTGGTCATTAAATGATTGTATTAAATTTATCATCTAATAGTATATTTAGTCATAAATCTTGTCATTAATTGCTATAATTAATGGCCAAATAAACTATACTATTATATGATTACCGGATAAAACTAATTAGTGACCAAAGAAATATGACCAAAATGTTGGTCGCATTATAAGATACTATAAATTAGATACTAATAGTCACATATATGCAAATTTTAGTCATCATTTGAAATCAATTAATGACCAAAGAAATATGACTAAATTTTGGTCGTGTTATAAGATACTATAAATTAGCTACTAATAGTCGTATATATACAAAAATTAGTCATAATTTTTAATCATAAAATTATCATTTACAATAGTCATTTATCTTTTTTTGGTAGTTTCATATTCATTATATAAAGGACCGATTTAGTAGTTTATATTCATTTTATTTACTTTCATTAATAATTATTATAAATGACTAATTTAGTCATTGTATATTCATTTTATTTGCGTTCATATTTAATTAATATAGACTACTAATTTAGTAGTTTTAGATTTATTTCATGTGTTCATTACTAATTAAATTAAATTAATTAGTATGATTTTGCAAGTAAATTAAAAAAAATGTCATATATGTAGAATTCTTGCAGAAACTCTGATAGATCTAGAATTTTAGTTAAATTTAACACAAGTAATTTGCTAATATTCAATAGAGGAGAGAAAGAATTTGCTCCATAAAATCAATGTATTAAATTAATGAAAAATAGCAATACATGAGCAACTGAACCTCTAATCCCAAAGGGAGGTGGTTATATAGAAATTGCCGAATCTAGAAAACTAGGAAAAAACTAGTAAAAAACTAGAAAAGGCTAAGAAAAGCTAAAGGGAGGCCTAAAATAGCAACAATGACTCAAGACAACCTATGCCATCTATTAGCCATGAGGAAAGCATGAGCACGGGTGCATTTCCCAAGGAAGGCAACTTTAAAACATGCTAAAATGGTCTAGGAGACCAAATCCCTTGATTTAAGGGAGAATCTTCATGTGGGGCGCCAATCCTCAAATAACTCAAGTGGATGAGGTGTGGTTAGGTGTGAAAATGAACTCAGATGTATAAATGGTTTAAGAAAGTGGTTGGACCAATATTTCCATAATATTAAGCCTTTAAAGGAAAAAAACAAGGGAAAGTTGGTCCACCGAGCTAGTTTACCAAAAACCAAGTGTGAACATGATTTTTAGTGCATTTGGCTAAGTCAGGGATACTTAGGCTAAAAGGTAAATGTAGATGTTAGGATTATATTCCAACAACCCCCTTTCATCCTAACTCACTTATCTAAACTAAGTCCCGACCAAGATGCCGTGTTAGGTACTCAAGTACAATAAATAAAATATCCTCATAAAATGAAGAAAGAGGGAAAACCTTGTGGGAACCCCCCCCCCGCAAAAGAGGAAAAAAAGGCTAAGTAGCCAGAAGGGCCTACTCAACTATCTCCACCACTCCAAGCATAGTTATTAGTTCTGAAAATTTCTTTTCAGTGAAAGACTTGGTGAAGATGTCTATAATGTGCTACTCAGTGGGGCAGTACTGCAGTGATATGACTTGGTCACAGACCAGCTCGCGGATGTAATGCATGTGAATCTCGACGTTCTTGGTCCTCTACCTCTGAACTGGATCAATTGATATCTAAATGGATCGATGATTGTCACAAAATATGACAGTTGGAAGTGGATACTGAATACCAAACTCGGAGAGAATCCCCTACAACCAATTGTAGCTGCATTCACTGCACCTCTATACTCTGCCTTGGTTGTAGATAAAGAAATCATGGATTGCTTCTTGCTAGACCAACAAAAAGGCACTGAACCAAAGCTGAAAACATAACCAGAGGTGGACTTGCATTTTGTAGCATCGCCAACACAATCAGAATCTGTGTACCCAATCAATGAAAGTAGGCAATCTACAGCATAAAAGATACCAAAACTGGAAGTACCTTTCACATATCTAAGGATTCTCTTTGCAACTTTCCAGTGAAGCTCATGGGGCTCCTGCATATATCTGGAACAAACTCCTACTGCAAAAGATATATCAGGTTGGGTGTGAGTAAGATACAACAAACTCCCAACCAACTATCAATGCAGTGTAATGTCCACCTAAGGTGTAGTACCCACATCCTCAAATCTGATCCCCAAAAGAAAGGGAGATGTTGCTGGCTTACATTCTGTCATTTGAAAGTGGACAAGTAGATTTGATGCATACTGAGACTATGCCATCTTGACCCGTGAAGTAGACTGAGAAACTTCAAGACCAAGAAAGTAGTGCAACAGTCCCAAATCTGTCATGGAAAATCAATTGTGCAATGCTAATTTTGTCGAATCAATAGCTGAGGTAAGGTTCCCTATCATCAATAAATCATATACATAAAGTACTATTAGCAAAAGGGAATCATCATGTTGCAGCAAATAAACATTCGGATCAGATCTGCATCGAATGAATCCAATGGAAAGTAGGAGAGAATCCATCTTTGCATACCAGGCTTTGGGAGCCTGTTTTAGGCCATACAAAGATTTCTTTAATCTACAAATGAGGGAAGAGTTATAAATGTATCCCTATGGCTGCTCCATATTTATCTCCTCCTTGAGATCTCCATGAGGAAATGCACTCTTCACATCGATGTGATGAACTTCCCATCTGCGAGAAGCAGCAATGGCTAAAACTAGTCGAATGGAGTCCATTTTTGCAACAGGTGCAAATGTCTCTGTGTAGTCTCTGCCATGTACCTGTGAGTATCCTTTTGCAACAAGTCAAGCTTTATACTTTCTAATCTCACAATCTGCAACAATATTTTTTTGATAGATCCATCGAACAAGCTTTCTTCCTTTCAGAAGTGGAACCAAGTCCCATGTGTTGTTTTCCATGAGAGCAGAGAACTCTTCATCCATGGCAACCTCCCAAAGTGGGTTTCCAGCAGCCTCAAAGTGTGAGTGTGGATTTGAAACAAGTGTCATATAGAAATGTATGGGAATAAATTGTTTGGTGGCAGCCAGGGCTTGAGGAGCCCCAAAAAACTGTGATCTAGTCCTTCTCGCATCCGCAGGATCACTGACTAGTTCACCCGCATCTTGCAGGGTTTTCTCTGCCCAAGTTGGCAGTTGAGTTGGAGCAGCCATGACCTTCTCATCATCCTCTAAATTATACCTAATAGGCTTTTTTTATGTCTGCTCTGAAGTGTTCGAAGTAGTTTTAGACTCCTCCTCATTAGTGGCAACAAATGGTTCCTCGGCAGGGTCTGCTGAAAAATCATGCAGTGATTCTTCTTCAAACTTCACACTTCGAGCTACAAGGAACTTTTCAGTGTGAGAGTCCAGAAATTTATATCCTTTGACACTATCAGGATATCCAAAAAAGATGCATTCAACACTTTGAGGCTCCAAATCCTTCCTCTTATTTGTCGGAATGTGAGCACATGCTCATGAACCAAAGATGCGAAAGTGCGACACTTTTGGTTTCTTACCGGTCCAACATTCAAATGGAGTGGTGCCTTTGAGTTCTTTGTGAGGAATACGGTTCTGAATGTATGCTGAAAAATTAATAGCTTCAGCCCATAGCTTAGGATCTAATGATTTGGACTGTATCATACAATTGGCCATCTCTTTTAATGATCATTTTTTCCTCTCCACGACACCATTCTGATGTGGTGTATATGGCATTGTGTGTTGTAGCTGTATACCTGAATCAATACAAAGTTGCTGCACATATTTGTTGACATACTCCTCCCCATTATCAGTATGGAGTATCTTAATCTTACACCCAGACTCATTCTCAGTAAGTGCTTTAAATTATATAAGGCATTCAAATACTTCTGATTCTAATTTCAGAAAAATACCCAAGTAAAGCAAGAGAAATCATCTGTGAAGGTGAGTACATATCAAGCCTTACTGATTGAAAGCTACAGAAATGGGCCTGTGATGTCACTGTGAATCAGACCAAGAGGTGAAGAAGCTCTCTGTGCCTTTCCTTTGTTAAAATTTTGCTCCAGATGCTTTCCAAGAATGCATCCTTGACATACACCGCTTGTGAATTTAATAGCAGGAAATCCTTCTACCATCTTTTCCTTTCTGAGTTGATGCAAGTACTTATAGTTTAGATGGCCAAATATTTCATGCCATAACATACTGATATAATTATAATGTGATATAAATATAGTGCTAATAGATTTGGGAACAAAGTGGGAGAATAAATACAAATGAGAACCGTGATCTGCAATTCCATGTGCAAGCTGTGAGCCTACGGAAATGTCGATAATCACTATGGAGTCCGGAGTGAACTCCACCTTCCTTCCAGAGCTAGAATGAGTGATATGATATATTGAGAGAAGATTCATGGATAGTGAGGGAACATGAAGCACATTTGTGAAGCAACCCTCTTCAAGGTCTACAATTCCTTCTCCACACACCTTTGCGGGTGTGGCATCTCCCAAGTAAATCAGGGATCTGGTGCTTTCTTCGATGGAGGGAAATTCATCTTTTGATGTAGCCATATGGTTTGATGCACTTGAATCAAAGATCCAAGCTGATGGATTGGATGTGACATCCATTAAAGCATGACCATATCGTGCTCTCCCTCTCCCATCTCCCTTTCTGTTATCATCCTTCTTCTTTGCATTCTCGGGCATGGTGAGATTGTGCTGCTGCACTTGCTTAGCCATCTCATCGATTGTTTTCCTCATGCAATTTTCTTTGGGATGAAAACATTTGGAAGATTAGTTGCAAAGTGTTCTTTCCTTCTTCTTCTTACCCTTAGGCAAAGAAGAACTCTCTGAAGATTGTATGGGTCTCTCCTTCTTCGATTCATTAAATTTACCCTTCCCTTTTTTCTTCTCTCTTCCACTGCTCTTTGGAGCATCAGTAGCCGCAAGTTCTTGGTTCTTTGAATGCTTAATGGCACCCATTTGGAATAAGTTAGCTTGATTTTGATTCAATGCTTCAATGAAGTCATTCAATGGAGGCATTTTCCATTTTTCCTCAGTCAATTTAGATGCTTGAAAAGATGATACAAATACGGAATATTCAGGACCTAATTTTGAGAGAATCGAAAGGATGAGTTGATCTTCCTCTTTCTTGAATCCACATGCATCAAGTTCAATGAGGATGGATTTAAACATGGTGAAGTATTCTTGCAAGTTTCTGAAATGATTTCGACTGAGGGATATGAGTTCATTCTCCAGTTGATGCACTCTCATTTCATCCTGCTTGTCGAATAGTCCTTCCAATGTGGTCCAGACCGCATCGGGAGTAGTGGCTCCGCCGACATGAAAGAGGAGTTCTCTATAAATCTATAGGAATATCAGCCCAATTGCTTCATATAATTTATTGAAATACTTGATCTTCTACACTGCAGAAGTCAGTTCAGTCTCCATTCCCATTGTTACCCTGTAAAGCCCTTTTCTTCGGAGGAGCAGAGTGATCTTTGTCTTCCATTCGAAGTAATTGAAAGGATTTAGAACAAGTTTTTTGGGCTGAGAGAGATGATCCATTGCTGCTTTCTGTGCCTCCTGATGATCTATACCTACAAATAAAACCGTATACAATCCACTAGATTTGAACTAGCTCTGATACCATGTAGAATTCCTGCAGAAACTCTGATAGATCTAGAATTCTAGTTAAATTAAACACAAGTAATTTGTTGATATTCAAGAGAGGAGAGAAAGAGTTTTCTCCATAAAATCAATGTATTAAATTAATGAACAATTGTAATGCATAAGCAACCAAACCTCTAATCCCAAAGGGAGGTGGTTATATAGAAATTGCTGAATCTAAAAAACTAGGAAAAAACTAGTAAAAAACTAGAAAAGGCTAAGAAGAGATAAAGGGAGGCCTAAAATAGAAACAATGACTCAAGAAAACCTATGCCAACTATCAACAATGAGGAAAGCATGAGGAAGGGTGCATTTCCCAAGGAAGGCAACATTAAAACATGCTAAAATGGTCTAGGAGACCAAATCCCTTGATTTAAAGGGGAATCTTCATGTGGGGCACCAATCCTCAAATAACTCAAGTGGATGAGGTGTGGTTAGGTGCGAACATGCACTTAGATGTATAAATGGTTTAATAAAGTGGTTGGACCAATAATTCCATAATATTAAGCCTTTAAAGGCAAAAAACAAGGGAAAGTTGGTCCACCGAGCTAGTTTACCAAAAACCAAGTGTGAACATGATTTTTAGTGCATGTGGCTAAGTCAAGGATACTTAGGCTAAAAAATAAATGTAGATGTTAGGATTATATTCCAACAATGTGCATGCTCATCTAATATGAAAATGTAAAGTTACATATGTTAATGACAATACTAAATGATATCAAGTACAACTATAAATAATTTTAACCACACAATTTATATTATATCAAATTTCAAGTATTACAATATGAGTTTCTAACTTAATATTGGTTGGACTACAATTTATACATGAAATATTGTTTCATCACTTTAAAACATTAACATTGTGTTGCCAAGGTACTACAGGTGAATTCCCCAACTTTAAAGACTTGACCATTAGTCTGAGTCTCATGTGGGATATTGACTTTAAGGGTATCAGTAGATCAGTTCTCTTCTCTCTCTCTCTTTCTACATCTGTCGCTCCAATGCTAATGTTCTCCTCTTTCTTCAATTCATGCTTTTTACCATCAATATTGAGTTTCTCTTCTGAAAATGAAATAAGATACAACTCAAATTATAAGGCTAATTATTGATTAATTCCTCTCTTGTCCACCTTCTCCAACAGTAAACAATGTAGGAAAGCATGTAAATACAACAAGTTTGATAAGGATTTCACCCAATGCTCCTGGGCTACGTCTCATGGTCCAACCTTCAGTGGTGGCCTCTCTATTATGTTTTCTAGGCATAGTTTTTACAACAATGAGCTCAATTTGAGTCTCACTTAATAGATATAAATCAGTAGGACTGGAGTACACAGACTCTCCTTACTGAAACTTGACCACTGCAGGTCACAGAAGTATGAGCCCAAACTAAGACTCATACATGACAGGCCTATGCCGAGGAGTTCACTTGAACCTCTCAAGCCTTCTCTGGAGTGCACAAACTCTCTGAATCTCTCTGGCTTTGTCTCGATGCTGCCTTTGCTCTGTAGGTCAGCTCGACTTACTTTCTCTGTTCTCTGCTCTTAGCTTTCTTACTGGCTTTTCTCCTTTCTAGCTGCTTGCTTTGTCCCTGTCAGTTCGTGGCTTTAAAGCCAATCTATTTTCAGACTGTTCGTTTTCACTTCCTAGCGTTTTGGTTCTTCTGCCTTTGTCCATTTGAATTCCCTTGTTCTATGTCATCATCACTGTGTAACGCTTCACAGGGAGGTGGCCACCTGTTTCATAACGAATTGAGTGTCAGTTCTCTTGGAAATGTTTGAATGGTTGTTATTTCCGTTTAACTCCTAGATTGCCTGCGAACATGATTCTTCTACCAACTCATCATTCATGCCGGACTTCAAACTTTATACAACTCAACCTGTTTACCCCATTGAATCCGGTCATCCATCGGATCACATGTACACCGTTGATCTAGAGCATCGAGATCCTACGGTCTCAGTCCATATCGGGAAGGTAAGTTGCTTGATGTTTACCTGTCTGATGTGAGCGGTTTTCTCTCTCTTTCACCGAACGCATGGCACCTAGTGTGTGGCATCAGACGGGACTCGGTCGAAACCACTTACTGCTCGAAGCCCTTCTAATATCCTGCCGATTTTCGTGTGGGACCTGCTTTTGACAGAATTGGAAAATTCCGTACAGTTTTTGACTTTTCGGGTCTGGGTTACTTGGGGATTTTTCTTCTCTGAGGGGCTTGTTGTCACTAATCGCATGTCAGAAACCTCCCCTGTTTCTCAAAAAGGCTTCCTGTTTTTCTATTTCGTGGCAGTGCGCATTACCATGGGCCAACGGATGATACGCTTGACCGAGGGTCCTCGTTGCTTGACGCTGCTCACAAATTACAACTGTTTGAGGATATTTTTGATAAGCTCGATGTTTGTAAGTCTTTGAAACGTTGGCATGGATTTTACAGAGTTATGAAAACTTAGAGAGTTCTTTAGGATCCAATTCGGATCACAGCCTTCCCACTGAAAATCTTTTGGACCACCAAAAGTTGGTTTTTAATCATCAATCAAGTGAGGGTATAGATTCCTTGCTTGCCCAATTTCTATCCATTTTTCACTGCTTGGTTTGGAACCTTTGAGTCCAATCCTCAGGTACTCAACATCCCCCCTGCGCGTAGTTCTCACCTTCCTGTCCAGAACTGTATCTTCCTACAACTCGTTAAGATATTCAGGTAACAGATCATCAATAGAAGGCAATTGACTCTTCTCTTCGTGATCTTCAATCAATGAAGGTTCAAATAGTCTCAAGCTGTCTGCATTAACAACTGAGTAAATGTGCATGTAAGCTAGTAAATCAAGGCAAAAAGCATTCTCACCAATTTTCTCAAGTATCTTGAAAGGTCCATACCTTATTGGCTTCAGCTTCTTACCTTCACCTTCCATTTTGTCTTAGCTGATATACAACCAAACTTGATCATCAACTTGGAAACTTTGCTCAGTTCGATGCTTATCATGCCTTGCCTTGTACTTGGCTTAGCTCTTTTCCAGCTGTTCCTGTACTGCCTGGTGAATCTCTTGGATTTGTTCGATGAACTTGGTTGCCATGTCCACATCACTGTGTCCATCAACGGCTATGTCTTTACCAAAGACAAAATCCAAGGGAGACATTGGTGTGAAACCAAAACATGTCTCAAAAGGAGATCTTTGTGTAGAAGAATGTTTAGCTCAGTTGTAAGCATGCTGCACATAACATAAATGTTCATCCCAAAGCTTGGGATGCTTGTTACAATAGCCTCTGAGCAACTAGATCACTGTCCTGTTGACCACTTCTGTTGCCATATGTTTGTGAATGAAAAGTTGTGCTCTTCTTCAATTTGATGTCCATCAATTCCCACAAACTTGACCAAAATTTCCCAACAAAGTGGGTATCTCGATTAGATATAATGGAAGTGGGTAATCCAAAATGAACCCATACATGCTGAAAGAACAACTTTGCAGTTTGTTCAGCTGTAATCTATTTGTTACAAGGTATTAAAATACACATTTTGCTGAACCTATCCACAACAACATATAAATAGTCATGAACTTTTCTAGATTTAGGCAGTCCCCCAACGAAGTCCATAGAAACACTTTCCCAAGGATTAGAAGGAACTGGTAGCGGAGTGTACAAGCCTAGGTTTCTATTGTTGGGCTTGCTTTTAGCACACATGGTACACCCTCTTACATATCTAGAAACTTTATCATTCATTTTTGGCCAATAACAAAATCTTTGTAGCTATGCAGCTATTTTACTTACACCATAGTGACCTGATATTAGAGAAGTGTGTGCTTCTCGAATTATCTTTACTCTTTCTGTTTGAGGAATGCATAACTTTCCCAAATGATACAAGAGTTGGTCCTTAACATGATAATCCCATTCTTCTACTTGTTTGACATGACTTAAAGTTTCATATACATCTTTAAAATCTATATCTTGAGCATACTGTTCAATGTAGCTTTCATGCAATACTGAATTATGCTTAAGTATAGTGGATGCATTTATGATTGGTCTGGACAACATATCTACAACTTTATTGTGTATGCACTTTTTAGATTTGATGACAAGATGAAATTGTTGTAGAAAACCCATCCACCTATAGTGTCTTGATTGCTGCTACTTAGTTTGTGAGTGTAAATATTGAAGTGGTTGGTGATCAATATGTATAACTGTCTCTTTGCCTATTAGGTAATGTTTCCATTTTTTCACACTATGTACTAATGCATACAATTCTTTATCATATGTGGGATAATTAACTATTGTATAATTAAATGTCTCAGAATGATAACATATGGGTTTACCCTGCTGCATCAACACTGCTCCCATGGCATAGTCACTGGCATCCTTTTCAATCTCAAATGGTCTTTGAAGATTGGGCAGTGCTAGTACTGGTGCTGTACTAATCTTTTCTTTTAGGGTGTCGAAGGCTTTCTGCTGCTTTCCTCCCCATTGAAACACCTTGTTCAATTCTGTTAAAGCATGTAAGGGAGTTGCAATTAGGGAAAAGTTAGAAATAAACTTTCTCCAATACTGTGCTGCTCCTAAGAAGCTTCTAACTTCTATAACAGATTTGGGTTTAGGCCAGTTCACAATGACTGCAACCTTAGAGGGATCTATCTTCAATTCACCACCCCCTATAATATGACCCAAATAATTCAAAGATGTTTTTCAAAATTCACATTTTGAGAGATTAACATAAAGATTCTCTTTTTTCAAAACATCTAGAGTCTGCTTGACATGCTTTAAATGTTTTCCCCATGTTTTACTAAATATAATAATGTCATCCAAATATACAATGACAAAATCATCAATAAAAGGTCTGAGTACATCATTCATTATTCTCATGAAAGTAGCAGGAGCGTTAGTTAAGCCAAAATACATAACCAACCACTCATACGATCCCTGCTTTGTTTTGAAAGCAGTCTTCCATGCATCTTGCTCTGCAAATCTGACCTAATGATAACCACTATGCAAGTCCAACTTGGAAAAATAAAAAACTTCTTTCAACTGATCTAATAGATCATCTATGCAAGGAAGGGGATAACGATTTTTGATCGTTATCTTATTCAATGCTCGGTAATCAATGCAAATTCTCCATGAGCCATCTTTCTTTCTCACCAAGACAATTAGAGACCCACAAGGCGATGTGCTAGGTCTTATGAACCCTTTCTCGAGTAGCTCCTATACCCGCTTCTTGATTTTTTCATTCTCTAAAGTGGACAACCTATACATTTCGATGTTAGGCAATGGAGCATCTTGCTGCAAATTAATATCATGTACTATCTCCTTTTTGGGTGGCAAACCTTTAGGTTCTTGAAATAATATATCATATTCTGAAACAATTTTTTCTAAATAAGCTTTCTTTTTAGCATTACAACCCTCAAATACATTAGTTTTATCAGGTTTCTTTTCCTTTACAACCATCAGTAAAAATTATTTGCATGAATTTACAATTCTTTTCATCAGCCCTCAGTTTATGAGAGTATAATTATTCTTGAGTTTATGAGCTCTTACAATATATTCGATTCCATCTATAACGAGTTGATACTTATTTTCAGATCTATAGAAAATAGCTTTTCTATCATACAAGTAAGGACTTCCTAAAACAATTCCACATATATCCAAGGGAACAATATCTAACTCAACCTCATCTACAAATGCTGACCCAAAAGAAAACCTAAGTTTACATTGTCTAGTCACTTGTAGCTGTGATTTATCACATAACCAACCTAATGGATATGGCTTTTTGTGAGGTGTGGTTGGTAATCCCAACTTCTTTACAATCGCTTCCGAAATTAAATTTACTTGTGAGCCACTATCAAACAAAGCATCAATATTTTGATGCTTGGAAACAACTTTGATATGAAAAATCTCATGTCTTTTTCTCTCATTTTCTTCATTATTAGTTGATTATGCAGAATTACTAGTAGATGATTCAAAAATTTTACCTTTTATACCTGTGGCTACAATTGTTGTTTCATCTCCTGAGTCTGACCCCAAACCATTTTGAATAGCTGTAGCAGTCTTCTTCTTCTTTCCATCATACTTCTTGGGTTTCAGCTCCAGATGCAGAATCCAACAGTGTTCATCATCATGCCCATTCTTCTTACAGTAAGTGCATGAATATTTGGTCTTTTGTACAATATTTGTCTTCCTCTCTTTCCATTTCTATTTTCTTTTCTCCTTATTCTTTCTTGCAGTGGGTTTTGATGATCCCCCAACTTCTGGGTTCACATTCTTGCCTCTTGCCTCTAGATGTGTAGCTTGAATAGATACTTCATCTATGCTAGTGGGATTAAACATGAGAATAGTGTGCCTTATGTAGCTGTGTAGACCACCTATATACTTCAGCAGAGTTTTAGGTGAGTATAAAGAAATTCCTAGAATCAAAGCTCTTTTCCTAAATTCATGAGTGTAACTTTGTACACTTTGCCCTTTTAACTGGCGAAGAGTTTGCCAGCTCATCATGGCTCGCTGCATATAGGCTAGTGGATAGAATTGCTTTTTAATTGCAGAAACAAATTCACTCCAAACAGAAAGAATTTTACCATGCTTCTTCATGTCAGCTTGTGTCCTGCCTTCCCACCATACCAAGGTAGTGCCTCCAAGGTGTAGGTTGGCCAACTGAATCTTACTACTGTTTGAATCAATCCTCTACACTATGCAATAAACATCAATCTGTCTAATCCAATTATCCATCTTCTCTACATTCAACTCTCCATCATATATTGGTAAATCAATTTAACATCTAATTTAATCAAAGATGTCTTATTTTTGTTTTCAGGGCTACTAGGAGGAGTGGGAAGTTTTTCTTCTTTCCCTTTGCCTTTAGAGTGGTCATGGAGGAGAGATTCTTTTGCTCCTTTATCTCATTTGGAGTTTGTTGAATCTTCTTCTCTACCTTTCTTAAATTCTCTATACATTTCCTCTACCATGGCTCTCATGGTCATGAAACTATCCATGAACTGAGGGTCTGATTCCAAGGGACTTTCTTCTGACATTTTCCTCTCAGGATAGACTCTTCCAATTTCAGGGTTAGTTTCAACCAACTCTCCTTCTCCTAATTTCAGCTTTGATCTAGCTAGCATTTAACAACAAAATCAAGCACAAGCTTGTCTAACCTTAGTAACCTAGAGCTTTGATACCACTTGATTTGGAATTTATCTAGGACAAAGAATTAAAGGTATTACAGACTCATGTGCATGGATGTGCCTATGTTAATTTATGCAACGGATCGATAAGATTGCGAAATACATAGACATTGAAGCAATTAGAGAAAACACAATAGGAAAACATGTAAATACAACAAGTTTAATAAGGAGTTCACCCAATGCTCCTGGGCTACGTCTCCTGGTCTAGCCTTCAGTGGTGGCCTCTCTATTATGTTTTCTAAGCAGAGTTTTTACAATAGTGAGCTCAATTTGAGTCTCACTTAACATATATAAATCAGTAGGACTGGAGTACACAGACTCTCCTTATTGAAACTCGACCACTGCTGGTCACAATAGTATGAGCCCAAACTGAGACTCATACATGACAGGCCTATGCCGAGGAGTTCGCTTGAACCTCTCAAGCCTTCTCTGGAGTGCACAGATTCTCTGACTCTCTCTGGCTTTGTCTACAGGTCAGCTCGACTTACTTTCTCTGTTCTCTGCTCTTAGCTTTCTTACTGGTTTTTCTCGTTTCTAGCTGCTTACTTTGTCTCTGTCAGTTCGTGGCTTTAAAGCCAATCTATTTTCTGACTGTTCGTTTCTGCTTCCTAGTGTTCTGGTTCTTCTACCTTTGTCTGTTTGAATTCCCGTGTTTAGTGTCATCATCACTATGTAACGCTTCATAGGGAGGTGGCCACCTATTTCATAATGAACTGAGTGTCAGTTCTTTTGGAAATGTTTGAACAGTTGTTATTTTCGTTTAGCTCCCAAATTGCCTGCGAACATGATTCTTTTTCCAACTCATCGTTCATGCCAGACTTCAAACTTTATACACTCAGCCTGTTTACCTCGTTGAATTTGGTCATCTGTCGGATCGCATGTCCACCATCGATCTGGATCCTATAGATCCTATGGTCTTTGTCCATATCGGGCGGGTAAGTTGCATGATGTTTACCCATCTGGCGTGAGCAGTTTTCTCTCTCTTTCACCAGACGTGTGGCACCTAGTGTGTGGCATCGAGCGGGACTCGGTTGAAACCGCTTATTGCTCGAAGCCCTTCTGATATCTTGTTGGTTTTTGTGTGGGATCCGCCTCCGACGGAATCGACGAATTCCATACAGTTTTTGAATTTTCGGGTCTGGGTCACTTGGGGCTTTTTATTCTCTGAGGGGTTTTCTCGACAATATGCGATTAGCGACTTGTCGCTATTCGAATATCGGAAACCTCCTCTGTTTCTCAAAAAGGCTTCCTGTTTTGCTGTTTCATGGCAGCGCGCGTTACCATGGGCCAAAGGTCGGCGTGCTTGACTGAGGGTCCTCATTGCTTGGCGCTGCTCACAAATTACAACTTTTCGAGGATATTTCTGATAAGATTGACCTTTGTAATTCTTTGAAACTTTGGCATGAATTTTACAGAGTTATGAAAACTTAGAGAGTTCTGTAGGACCCAATTCAGATCATGTTCCCACACCATCAAAAGAATTTCCAAGAAAATATATAATTCGGGTGCCCACTATACCACTAAAATCATTTAAGTGAGTCATTGAAATCACTAATTACATTTACAAATCTCATCCAATTTCTTTTGAACATAATAAAAAACTCAATGTAAATGCATTATCACTGAACATTTTGGAAATGAATTTCAATTACATCAAATCCTCATCAAAACGTTTAAATAAAATAAAGGTTGAAGGGAAATTTCCTTCAAATTTTAGACTACTTACCACACTAACCACGATACACTTTATAGTGATTGAACTAAGGATTCCCTTGGTGTTTCACTATCTCTTAGTTGTGTTCGCATTTGATTCTCATAATTTTTATAGATCAATATATAATTTTGGCATCAATGACATTTCTCCAAACTATTTCTTGAGTCATCATTTTTTTATTCCAGTACTTCAAAACCTTAGAAATGATATTATGATACATAACCACTTGGACTATGTGAGAGTGTTTCATGGTGCACCTTGAAAAATTGTAAGTAAGTAAAATGCATTTCAAGTGCATTTATATATAGCAACAAATATCTTACTCTTTTTTGAAATTCTTAGTATATGATTTGTAAACAAAATATTTTTGAAAAATCTGGACAAGTAGATCTAGAACTAACAACCAAGCTACAATTAAATCACTTCAAAAAAACTAAATAGTTGCATAATCAAGAAAACAATTACTTCCATATAATCTTATAGAATAAAGCATGAATACAAATACATATTCCTTGTACATAATGAAACATAGAGGCCACAAAACCATTAACTGTTATAAAACCAACTCACAAAATAGAAGAAGAGATAGATCGACGACTTCAAAATAAGCCTCTTTGAGGGGGAAACCTCCTTGAAATTACACAAATGAATAATTCTTGGATGATACAAATGACAAGACCTACTTTCTATATATATGAGTGTAAGGGGTCACAATATAATCAGAGCCGACATAACAATATTAATGTAAGGGAACAACAATAACAATATTGGGCTTCTATGGGGCACAATAATAATGATATGGGGACTACATGGGCACAACAATACAATAAGGGGGTTGCACTAATAACAATAAGGGGCTACACTAGTAGTATAGGGACCTAACATGCCCCTCTCCTTCAAAAAGTGTTGTCCTCAATGCTTGAGTAGTTATGGATGCTTCTGTATAAAATTATCATCCTCCCATGTGGAGTCTTCAGTGTGTAAGTTCTTCCACTCGATGAGATACCCTGAAATTGATCAATTTTTTAGTTTTCAAGTTCTTGATCCATGACTGCTTCAGGTTCCAATATGATTTTTCTTTCCTTGTCATGTCCGATAATATTGTTTGAACTGGGAGCTTATCACCTATAACCTTGTTTAAGCATGAAACATGGAAAAATCGGTGCACTCGGGAAGATGCAGGAAACTCCAATTTTTATGCCATAGTATCAATATTTTGCAACACCTTGGAACCTAACATACAAACACTTCAAACCGCATACCTTTGTAAAACTCCAATGAGGAGACATTCCAAGTTCTTCCTGTGAGACCTCCCTTATGTCTCTTGTTTTTTGTAAATAAAGCATTGTTGGACAGATAGTAATTTATACTTCAGTCACATTGGTCTAGCCAACTTCAAGCCATTTTGAAAGGGACAAATTAACCCATTTTTTGTATTTATCTGAGAAACACATGAATATATGGTTTTAACTTTTCATCCATTGCTGGTAGAATGAGAGATGAAAAATACACACCCTTTAGATCCAATTTTGTACAAGCATTTCCCTTTCCAGTTTTAACAAAATAAATTTATTTGACATTTTTTTCTTTGATGATACCATAACCAACTTGACAAACAATTTCTTAAGAAGAATGAAATGATATTGTAACTCAATCTTGAGTCTATAGTTAATCTTCATAATTTCATGCAGGAAACTTTCCAATTACAACAATTATAAATGTTGTGACATACCCTCCTTGATGCATGGAAGCAACAAGGCCTCCAAAACCATACATTCCAAAGCATGGCTACAAGGAAAATATTTTATTAGTGGAAATATCAAGCAAAAATCCACACATAAAAAAGAAGTAAAAATAATTTTTTGAAACCAAGTAATGTACTTATAAACCAAATATATCAATGAAACCAAAATACTTCAACCTTGGCACAAATGTATGAAATAAAATTACATTTATAGTTTGATCCTAATATATGCTCTTTAGTTAGAATTCAGGATACTCTAATTCAAAATTCATACTAACATTCCTATGTTTATCAGTTCTTTAGTAAAATTCTACCTTGAAATGTTTCCATGCATCCCCACATAAGGTAATTGGCTCATTTTCATACAAGCTAAATGATTTCTTATTTCATTAGCATGCATAACTATATGCACATGCAACTTTTACATGCACCTAATGGGCTATTAAATAATTTGAAAATAAAAATATGGTTGCCAAATTGACATGATTTTGTTAAAGGTCATCCAATATAAGCCAAATTGGTAATCAGAGTGGAAGATAAAATTAAAAAGTTAGTAGCAATGTGAAAAATTTAACCTTAAATTGTTCCTAAGTACCAGTAGACACCAAAATATCAATTATAAACAAAGCATTAGAAACTCAAATTTCATTTCAAGCTAAGTGGTAGAAAACAAAAAGTTACACAATGAGATATCAAAAAATCAAAAGTGCTTATTTTTCTCAACTATGAATGGATTCTAATCTTTTACTTCATAATTATTTTAGATTCTAGTTTCCCTTGATGGATGATATCTTCCTCATTTAACAAAAATGGAGATTAGAAGGCGATAAAATATTCCAACAAATACTAGATACAATTTTTAGTGATATTTCTGGTTCAACCACTAAATTATATATTTTATGCTTTAGTGGTCATATAATGTCTTATACTTAGTATTGAGGACCAAAGGAGCTTAGTTTTCTCAACTATGAATAGATTCCAACTCTTTTACTCCATAGTTCTTTCAACTTCTAATTTGCCTCAATGAAGGACATGTTCCTTATTCAACCAAAACTAGAGCTTGGAAGATGAGAGAATGTTCTAACACAAGCCAGATACAATTGTTTGTGATATTTCCTGTTCAACCCTTAAATGAGAGTTAATTTTTTAAAGGTCATGTTGTGTATTATACTTGGTACTTTCTTCTTTCATTAGGGGGAAAATACATCCAACACCAGATTGCAAATAAAGTTGAAATCCAAAGACAACCCCAAATGCCCAAGTAGTGAGAGAAAACCATGGACCCCAAGTCACCAAGAAGATTTGTATGCCAATGAAGTTGTCCTTGAAGAAACACATAATATCATTCCTACACCATCTACCAACATGATCTAGCAAAACTGCACCGACAGATACTTAATATGTTTGTATTATGAGCATTTAAAGAAGTAAAGTGATTTCAACATTTAATAAAGTCACATGTCCTTTTTTCATGGTTGCATTATGCAGTGTTTCTTCTCTACCATACATCTCTCTCTCTCTCATAGATATATCATTATGTATGGATAAATTGTACACTTTGAATAAGACATCATATGTCTCTCCTCTCTCTACAAGTGTTTTTCATACGTGCAAGTGCAATTTTAATATGGAAATGATGTTAAGCTACAAAGTTAACATCATGGAAGTTAAAACCCTAACTAAGAATTGAGATAAAAACAAGGACCCCGAGTCACAAAGAAGAATTTCACACTAATGAAGTTGTCCTTGAAGAAGCACAAAATGTAATTCTAGTACCAACCACCAACATGACTTCCCAAACTACACTTGTAGATACTGGGTGATTTTGAGTTACAAGAATTCATGAAGTGATTTAAGCATTTAGTTCACATTTATTTTCTTTATGGCTACATTGTCCAATGGCACTGGTCTACCTTACATCTCTCTCTCATGGAGATATCATTGTGTATTAATAATTACACATTGAATACTATATCAAATGCCCCCCCTCTCATTACAAGTGTTATGCATATGTGCATGTGCAACTTTAATATGGTATTGATTGTAAGATACAAAATCAACATCTGGCACATAATAATAGAGGAAGTGCATTAAGAAAGGAATTTAATCACCGTGGAAGAAAATTCAAAAGCATTAGTTTCTACTGCACCCCCCATCAATCTATTGTTTCTTGCCTCTTTTATGTTGAAGAAGTGACCATGCTTGACAAGATAAAGTATTGTTGTTGTATTATCCTCACCTCCTATGGATTATAAACCTTGAGATGCCTTTTATGATCCCCTCATTCACCTTAGAATTATCTATAAGTGGTAATCTCCACAACCACTCCAAAATCAATTTACGGAAGTAGCAACCTCCCCAACCCCTATAAACCCCATTTTAGGGTAAATTCAATGAGGCCATGTGGAGAGGGGTATTCAACTCATCACTCCTATTCTATATAATGAACTCAGTTGTTCAAAGAAATGTAGTATAGGGTATCTCCAATGAATAATGGCAACTAATTTTCCTTAGCATACCATCGACAACAACATAATTTTGAAAATTTCTCAATCATTTCCATTGTAAGATTTGTGAACTCAACATTTTATTTGAGTTGTACCCACTAGACATAATTCAAGATCAATTACTTCATAAGTTTCCTTCGATTTGTCTTTGATTCCACATATCTAGGTGAATCTTTACTAACCGCTATAGACTATAAGACCTCCTACACTTTACTCTATAATGTAGAATAATAAAGTGTGTTGCATATGATAAGTACATTGGATGTCACTAACAAGTACATTTGATAAGTACCTGTCCCCTGCATTGGCATTAGTCAAATATTTTAAAAGTTTCAATATTTACAAAGTAATGCATATGTACTAGAGCTAATGCCACACTAGCCAATGCAACATTCATACTATATAATTGTAGGAAGGAAAAAAGCATAGGGTCAGCATCGATGGCAGTATCACTGATGAGTTTGCTTGTGAGATTTAGGGGTACAGGGAATGAGATTTTTCTACCCTCTTTTGTATTTACCATCCCCATTCCCATCTATCATCTTATCTAAGTAATATGTTTTGATGACAAAAACTACATGTCCACTTGCAACATAGAAAAAAGCTAAGAGTGATGGCAAAGACCAACAAAAATAAAGTATAAATCAAATAAGAAGAATGTTGTTGCTATCCCCCCATGGAAACTCTGAGATCAAATTACATAAATATGAAATTCAATTTCATGTTGGACATCATTTCATGTCCTGAGAGATGAACAACCCTTGATGCACATTTTTTTAAGGTAAAATATGAGATTTTAGTGTAGAAACAACTCTCATTGTCTTTGTTTCTCATTTCAACATTGTAAGGAATTGGAAATGAGAATGGAATTAATAGAAGCCTAAAAGCCAATATGAAGAGAGATATTGAGAAGGATGAAGGATTTCATTATGTGAACCAATAATCAGTAAGACAAGTCCAAATATATATAAAGGATATAAAGGGCCAGGGCCCCACAAGTTCAACCAAAAGTGTACAAGAACAAAAGGAATACATTGACAAAACTTTGAATGGCACATTTACCAGGTTTCAGTAAATGTACAGAACTATCATGGATATCCTAAAACCCACCATCAGATTGGAAACCAAGACATGAGAGCTTGCTAAAGGAAGGACTAGGTAGAGGTGATAATTTAAGATTACCAAAAAAAAGGAAAGAAAACAGTAAATTTGTGAAATATGAAAAGTCGACATGAATAAATTGAGGTGTGGTATAATAGTATGTGAGCATCCGAAGTCATTCCCAATGACAAACAAATATTTTTCTTATTATTCCATTCTACAAGAAGAATGGCTTCCAAATTTTGGAAATGCCACTCCATTAGATAGAAAAAGCAACATAAGTAGCAAGTCAAAATATTCAAGGGGAATAACATTTAAGTTTGTGATATTGATTCTTGTAGTGACCCCAGCCACCTCCCCAAAACATGTATATGATCTAGTATAGTAGGGAATCTAGTTGTGAATCCAAATTTTAATATAACACTCTATGGATGGCCTTCCAATTCATGTATTACATCAATTTGTTTTGTTTCTACGAAGGATTTCAGAATGGAATCAGGAGCACATGCTTCTAGATCAAATCGAATAGATTCTTAGTAAGGACTAGAACCTGATACAAATAAAAGCTCGTGCCAAACATACAATACAAGGTTCCAACATGTGTCTAGGTTGAAGGGTTTCCATAACCAATACACTATTTAAGGGTAACACCTAGGCCTGAGAACAAGAATACATCTTCAAATTTCTTACCTCCAACAAGAATTAACACTTCAACTAAATATTATCCCAAAGATGGATGTAATTTTCTGTTAGGTCCCTATAATACTAGTGATTCCCCCATTACTATTGTTGTTGTATCCCTTATTATTATTGTTGTGCCCCTATTGTCCCCATAATGTTATTACAACGCCCCATAGAATCTCTCTATTGTTATTTTTGTGTCTTTATATTATTATTGTTAGGTCAGCTTGGTTATATTGTGACCCCCTAGACTCCTATATATAGAAAGGAGGTTTTTTCATTTGAATCATCCAAGAATTATTCATTTGTGTAATGTAAAGGAGGTCTCCCCCTTAGAGAGGCTAAATTCTAAGGCATTGATCTATCTTTTCTATCTTTTTGTGAGCTGGTTTCATAACATTTGGTATCAGAGATTTGGATTCTAGGGTTTCGCTGCTCCAAATAGGTCATCGTGGAATTTTCACTATAACGCTTTTTCTGTGACATTTCAGAAGCTAAAACAAAAACTCATTTGAGACTAAATCTCGTTGAACCTCGGGCCTGAATTCAGATTTTGTATCGCTATATTTTCGGAGATATGATCTTAGGAAGGTAGGGTTTTTGCAAGCTCTAGAATTTCATCTAAAACAGGTCATCATGGAATTTCCACTATAACTCTTTTGCTACGAAGTTTCAGAAGCTAAAACAAAAAACCCATTTGAGAAGAAATCAACTTGAACCTTAACTCCAAATTTGAGAACCTGTATCACTATATTTTTGGAGATATAATCTGAGGAAGTTAGGGTTTGTGCAAACCCTCGAATTACATTCCAAACAGGTCACCTTGGGAAAATTGTCATAACTTTTTCTCTAAGCATCATATTGAATTCTCGTAAGAAGTTACATAAAGAGGACAAACTATAGTGTTTTTGGGTATTCATTTTCAGAATGTAAGATTGAAATAGTGACCCACAGAACGTATTACAAGTTCACTCTACTGAACCAGTTTGTACTCAGGTCATTGTGAGAGATTTGGCATAACTCTTCATTGAAGAATCCAATCTTGATTAGAATTGCAGGGCTAGAAAGACTACTCAGAGGGTTACTGCAGGAAGAAATTTTAGACCTGGGAGATCCAAAATTATAGAGATACATCATATTCAATATTGAGCTCCTAAAAAGTGAAAAAACGTGTGTAGTTTTTTTTAATTTTTGCATAAGCTTGGTTTGAAAAATTAGTTTGAAGGAATTCAAAGGGCATAGTGAAGCATTATTGATCCAGATTTAAACAGGAATGCAACAAATTACAAAGATAACCATATACACAAAGATGTAGCGGAAATAATACTTCATTTCATTAATGGAAAATACTAAAATATGCTTACAACCAGAAATGGAAATAAACCAGCTAGGGCGATGGTAGCTTATCTCTGAGAAGAGATGTGGTGGCTACATGCCTCTGAATTGTTCTGAACTCCGTTACAATGAGGCTCGAAGGCCTATTTATTGTTGAGAAACAATGGATAACCTTTCACATCCCGAAACCTAACCCTAGAAGATGAAACGCCAAATTGTGGGCCCCATTTGGGTAAATTGGTACATCAATTTCCCGGGGTCGTAACTTTGGCATACGATCTCCATTTGACACATACAATAGCTCGTTAGAAAGATCTATCCGAGTACTACCACTTTGGGAGGCAAGACCCATGTTGCCCCAGATTCCCAAAAAAACGTCGTTTAGGGCCTCAAAACAGCTCCGGAAGTTCAGGACCCGAAAAACTGCTAAAAATAGTAAACTGTGCTGCAATTTAGGAAACTAAAGAGACTGAAAGAGACAATTGTGGGGGTCCAAATGGGATAGGTGGGTGGCCACCAACATCCACCTGGATCATTCCTCCCCCCTTAGGAAGCAATGGTCCCCATTGCGTTGAGTTCCTCCATTTGCTGAACTTGTCTTGTAATCTCTGATGTGTCCAGTAATGGTGGGAAGCATGGTCGACGATGGTCCACATTGAACATTTGGTGTAGGCGAAGGAATGGAGGAATGACGTGCTCCAAAGCATTGTTCCCCATAACCTTGGTATTGCTGTAAGGACCATGTCGGAGTGGTCTGAGCTTCTGATGGGTTCTGGTAAGGCGTTCTTTCTGTCGATGCAACCATACTTTGTTGCCCACCTGAAACTTGTGTGGTACCCTTGTGGGTGAGGAGAAGTCGTTCCTATGTTTTGTCATGACCGTATCCCTTTGTTGTTGCTGCTACGTGGAGGAACCCTTTGCAGGGGTCATGGATGTAGCAACGATCTTCCCCTTACTTTGGGAGTGAACTAGACAGATGAATTTCCTAGTCTATGATATGAGCTTGTTGCCTTTCTTGGTAGTGATAAAGGATGTGGCAGTAGGTGGGGCTACCTCTGGTATCCTATATAATGAATTATTCAAAGAAATAATGACAGCACGAGGCCTTGACTCATACACAGCATGTCGCCTCCACAAGTATGGCTGGCCTAATAGTACATCACAAACATCCAGAGGTGTAACATCACACAATACCTCGTTTGTGAAGGGTTTGATGCTGTAGGAAAGGCGGCACTGCTGGCGAACTTTCAGATCTCATCCTTCATGAAGGCACCCGATACTGTACGGCTGCGGATGCGGTGTAGTTGGTAGGCCCAACCGCTTCACGACCTCTGCTGAAATGAGGTTCTTTTGGCTGTCACTGTCGACAATGAATTGCAGCGGCCAACCCTTCACCCACATCTGTGAGTGGAAAAGACGCTCCCCCTCTTCTGGATCTGCAGGTTCATTCTTCTGGATCTTGGCAGTGGCAACAGTGGCATTGGGATCCACATCAATGATATGATTCCCTTTGCCATTCCCTTTGTCAGGTTCTGGCTCCAGGTTAGAACATGCATCTGATTCAGAAGCCTTCAACTTAGCCACTAGCGACTGCTTGGTTCGACACTCACTTGTGTTATGAGTGGGACTCTTGTGGAACTCACACCACTTTCCTGTGTCCTTCTTCGGCTTCGTGGTGTTGTTATTTTCTTGCAGCTTCGATGGGTTGTCTTGGGTCACCCCGCCTTGGCTTTGTCCTTTGGGCTTCGGATTTGCAGATCCAAAGTCTCGCTTCTTTTGTTTGAACTTTTTCTTGATTTTGACAGCGTATCGGTATGCTGTGCTGAGTGAGGAGATGTTCAAGAACCCCATCTCTTCCTAGATGTATCTGTGTAGGCAGCTGCGGTATTTGAGTACTAGATGTAGCTCAGAATCTTTGATACCCAACTGTGTGCGAAGGGTATGAAAAATGTTTGTGAACTCCGGCACATCTTGGTCTCGTCCCTGCCGTAGTGTGGTCCATTTGATGTATTTGTCCTCATAGCTTCCGACAGGGTAGTACTGCTCCTTGATGGCATCCCGAAAGTCATTCCAAGTGGGTGCGGCTGAAAATAGTGAGCCTGTACTTTCATCCTTCTGCTCGCAGTAGGTTTCCCACCAGTCCTTGATGTGGGGGGCTACTTTGAGAAGAGTGAAAACAATCTTTTCCCGACTTGAAAATTCATGAACAGAAAAATACCCATCTAGCAGATTTAACCATTTATCTATGGCATCTATGTCTATTTGACCCTCGAAGATGGGGATTTCAAAATTAACTTGTACCTTAAACGGCGTGGCATTTCCAGAGTCGCTGTTGGAAGCCGATGCGTCGCCTCTGGGTAGCCGCTGAAGGATCTGCGCAAAGCTATCCATCCTCGCGTTCCTTTGCCGCTCGAGCGCTTCTTCGAGCAAGATTTTGATAGGATCTCCTACCCCCTCGTCTTTCTTCTCATCTGCCATGGGAGGCCGTCGGGATTTGCGAGCCTGGTCTTGCAAAGGTTCGACCAGTTCAAGCCTTAACTCCTTATATCCCGACCTTGTTGGGGACATGCAAAGAAAAACAGAGAAAAAGCAGACCGCTCTGATACCACTGATCCGGATTTAAATAGGAACTCAAAAAATTACAGAGATAACCATATACACAAAGATGCAGCGGAAATAATACTTCATTTCATTAATGGAAAATACTAAAATATGCTTACAACCAGAAATGGAAATAAACCAGCTAGGGCGATGGTAGCTTATCTCTGAGAAGAGATGTGGTGGCTACATGCCTCTGAACTGTTCTGAACTCCGTTACAATGAGGCTCGAAGGCCTATTTATTGTTTAGAAACAATGGAAAACCTTTCAAATCCCGAAACCTAACCCTAGAAGATGAAACGCCAAATTGTGGGCCCCATTTGGGTAAATTGGTACATCAATTTCCCGGGGTTGTAACTTTGGCATACGATCTCCGTTTGACGCGTACAATAGCTCGTTAGAAAGATCTATCCGAGTACTACTACTTTGGGAGGCAACATCGGTCCATGGACCCATGTTGCCTCAGATTCCCAAAAAAACGTCGTTTAGGGCCTCAAAGCAACTCCGGAAGTTCAGGACCCAAAAAACTTCTAAAAATAGTAAACTGTGCTGCAATTTAGGAAACTAAAAAGACTGAAAGAGACAATTGTGGGGGTCCAAATGGGATAGGTGGGTGGCCACCAACATCCACCTGGATCAATTATTATTGGTAATTGATGCCCCGAAGAAAGAAAATGGAAACACCTAGTAAGAAACCTGAAAGCTCTAGCATGACTCATGAAGAAGAGGAAGAAATGAAACATGATATATCAAAATTATGAGACCAAGTGCAACAAATTTCACTCACACAAAAGGTAACGGAAAATAAGATGGATGGTTTAAAGAAAGACGTAGAAACTAAGATGGATGGTTTAAAGAAAGGCGTGGAAGCTAAGACGGATGATTTAAATAAAGGCATAGAAGCTAAGATGGACGATTTAAAGAAAGGCATGGAAGATTTGAAGACAGATTTGACAATGTTTCTACAAGAAATGCTTACTAATGGCAAAAGGGTAGTAAAGGAAACTCATGATGAGAACAAAATAATTGTTAATCATGATTTCATAAACTCTAATGCTAGATCGAAGAACCACCATGTTCCAAAGATCAATATGAGGAAGTTTGATGAAAAGGATCCTGGAACATGGATACTATAGATGGAGAAATTTTTTGATCTCCATAATGTGCAAAACACACAAAAGGTACACATTGCAACTTTATATTTGGAACCAAATTAGTTTGTATGGTATCAATAGCTTTACTCTCGTAAACAAATTGTCACTTGGCCTATTTTTACGGATGAAATGATAGCACATTATGAGGATACAAAAAGCAACACTTTTTTTAGCCAATTGAAAAATATCAAACAAAAGGGTTTAATGATGGAGCACATTAAGGACTTCCAAAAATTGAATATAAAGATATTCTAGAGGAGCATAAGATTGATGTGTTCATAGGGACTTTAAAAGATAATATCCAACATGAGGTTCACATTTGGGAACCATATTCATTGGAGAAGGCATTCAGGTTGGCAAGAAAAATGGAAAGCAAAATTATGGAAACAAGGAAGCCTAACACTCACAATCATAAAGATGGAAGTGTTGCTGCCCATAGCCATCCAAAACCTACAAGGTTGACACCACAACAATTGGAAGAAAAAAGAGAAAAAGGGCTTTGTTACAGTTGTGATAGCAAATACACTAGAGGTCATAACTGTGTCAAGAAGAAATTATTTTACATAGATTGTGAAGAGGAGGAAGAAAAGGAACTAGAAATGTCAAAAAAAGATGATATACACTAGGAACAAACCCTAGAAAAAGAAATGAATCCGACCATATCTTGTAATGCATTGGCTAGAATTACCACTCCTCAAACTATCAAGATAGCAGTGCATATCAAGAAGAAAAAGGTAATAGTGTTGATTGATTCGGGAAGTACCCATAATTTTATTCATTGTAAGATAGCCAAGGAATTGAATTTCTTCCTATATCCAGCACCAGAGTGTCAAATGATGGTTGAAAGTGGAGGAACCATAAATTGCTCAGGAAAGTGCCATAATATCAAGCTATCCATGGGAGAATATGTATTAAATAACCCAATGCTTTCCATTCCAATGGGTGGTGTTGATGTTGTACTAGGAGTCTAATGGCTACAATCCTTGGGTACAATAGCTTTTAATTTTCAAGAAATTTTCATGAAATTATCTTCAAAAGGAAAGGAATTTGAATTAAGGGGTATCGTAGGGAAACCCGGAAAGATAGTCAGCTCTAACGGAATGACAAAGCTTCTAAAGAAAGAACAATGAGGCATAATTGCACAATTATGTTCACTAGAGGTTCCCACATCAAACTCATCCATTTCTCCAGATCTCCAAAAAGTCTTGGAAAATCATTCCAAGGTATTTGAGACTCCCAAAGGCCACCCACCTATTCGTGATCATGATCATGCTATTAATTTGGTTCCAGGAAGTGTTCCTCCAAACATCACGCCTTACAGATATCCTTCTGTCCAAAAGAGTGAAATTGAACGTATGGTTGCAGAAATTCTAGAGGCTGGTATAATTCAACCTAGTCAAAGTTCCTTCTCTGATCCAGTAGTATTGGTTCACAAGAAGGATGGATCATGGCACATGTGTCCAGATTATAAGGAGCTCAACAAGCTCACTATTAAAGATAAATTTCCCATTCCTGTCATTGATGAATTATTGGATGAATTGCATGGATCAATTTACTTCACCAAGTTGGATCTTCGTTCAGGATATCATCAAATTAGAATGAAGACTGAAGACATTCCAAAAACAACATTTAGAACTCATGAAGGTCATTATGAACTTTTGGTCATGCCTTTGGCCTTATTGAAGCACCTTCTACATTTCAAGGTTTGATGAATTCCATTTTAAAACCCTTAGAAAATTTGTGATAGTATTTTTTGATGATATACTAATCTACAACAAGTCTTGGAAGGATCATGTCCAACATGTTGACAAGGTGCTCAAACTGTTGGAGGAGAAACAATTATATGCAAAAATCTCCAAATGTTTCTTTGGAGTACAAGAGGTGGAATATCTGGGTCATATTGTATCTCATGAAGGTGTTAGGTAGACGCCAACAAAATTAAAACCATTAAGGAATGGAACATCCCCACATCCATAAAGCATCTACGAGGATTTCATGGGTTAACGGGGTATTATCGCAAGTTTGTTAAGAATTATGGTAGAATATCAACACCTCTAACAACATTATTGAAGAAAGATGCATTTTCATGGACTCCAGAAGCAACAAAGGCCTTTGAACATCTTAAAGAGGCAATGTGCCAAGCACCAGTCTTAGCTACACTGGACTTCGCAAAAACCTTTATTGTGGAATGTGATGCCTCAGGAAATGGAATTGGTGTTGTTTTAATGCAAGAAGAAAGATCCATTACTTTTGGAAGTCCTCCAATTAAAGGAAAGTATTTACGTGAAGCTATTTATGAGAAGGAAATGTTGGCAATACTACATGCACTTAAGAAACAATGACCCTACCTTGGGAAGACACTTCAAGGTAAAAACAAATCATGATAGTATTAAATACTTTTTAGAACAAAGATTATCTTCAGGAGAGCAACAAAAATGGGTCACAAAGATGTTGGGTTATGACTTTGAAATCATCTACAAAAAATGGAAGAAAAATGTTGTGGCAGATGCACTCTCAAGAAAGGATGAGGATGTGGAAGCATTTCTTTGCACCATTTCTATTATCCAACTAGATTGGATAAATGAAGAAAGGGATGAATGGAAGAATGACGAGGAATTGTGGGCACTCATTCAAAAGATACAAGAAGATCCCAGTACATATGATACATTTAGTTGGACAAATGATTCGATATGGTACAAGGATCGATTATACCTATGTAAGAATTCCCAACTCAAACAAAAGATTCTTAGGGAATTGCACACCTCTCCCTTAGGAGGGCACTCAAGATTTCTAAAAAACCTACCACAGTGTTAAGAAGGATTTTTTTTGGGATGGCTTGAAATCTAATATTCAAAATTTTGTGGTGGAATGTTTGGTTTGCCAACAAAATAAAGTTGAAACAATTAAGACCCAGGACTATTACAACATTTATCCATTCCAAGCCAACATTGGGAGGATGTTTCAATGGATTTTATCACATGTTTACCCAAGTCTAAAGGAAAGAGTGTTATCATGGTGGTAGTTGATAGAATTACCAAGTATGCACACTTTTGTGCATTATCTCATCCATTTAAAGTGAGTACATTTTCTACTGCATTTATGGAAACAATTCAAAAGCTACATGGAAACCTAAAGATTATTGTAAGTGACAGAGATCCCATTTTCACTGGAAATTTTTGGACATAATTATTTTCTTGTCTTGGTACTCAGTTAGCTCATAGCTCATCTTATGATCCTAAATATGATGGGAAAATTGAGACAGTAAACAAATGTTTGGAAGGATTTATGCGTTGTTTTGTATCTGATAAATAGACACAATGGGTCAAATGGTTGCCTCTGGCTAAATGGTGGTATAACGCTTCCTTCCATACTGCAACAAAATTGAATCCATTTATGGCACTTTATGGATATCATCCACCAACCATCACATCATATTTAAGAGAAAATTCTAAGGTTCAAGTAGTGGAAGATCACATTGCGCATCAACAACAAGTTCTCCAACTCTTAAAGGATAACCTCAACTTGGCGCAGAATAGAATGAAACAACAGGTAGATCAACATCGCAAGGAAAGAAGTTTTGGTGTAGGTGATTGGGTATTCCTACAGTTACAACGATATAAAAAAATTTCCCTCAAGCAAGCTAAGAAGGATAATAGATTATCACCAAAGTATTATGGTCCGTACAAGGTGTTGCAAAAGATAGGTACTATGGCATACAAATTGGAGCTTCCTGCAACTTCTCGAGTGCACCCAGTTTTCCATGTTTCATGCTTAAAGAAGGTTATAGGTGACAAGCTTCCAGTTTAAACAATATTTCCAGAACTTGATGAGGAAGGAAAAATCATATTGGAACCTGAAGCAGTCAAAGAAACAAGAACTCAATAACTATGAAATCGATCAATTTCAGAGTATCTCATCAAGTGGAAGAACTTATCCGTTGAGGATTCCACGTAGGAGGATGATAATTTTATACAGAAGCATATAAAACTACTCAAGCGTTGAGGACAACACTTTTTTGAAGGAAAGGGGCATGTTAGGTCCCTATAATACTAGTGATTCCCCCATTACTATTGTCGTTGTATCCCTTCTTATTATTGTTGTGCTCTTATTTCCCCATAATGTTATTATTGTGCCCCATAGAATCCCTCTATTTTTATTTTTGTGCCTTTATATTATTATTGTTAGGTCGGCTTGGTTATATTGTGACCCCTTAGACTCGTATATATATAAATGAGGTTTTTTCATTTGAATCATCCAAGAATTGTTCATTTGTGTATGTAAAGGATGTTGCCCCCTCGAAGAGGTTGAATTCTAAGGTGTTGATCTATCTTTTCTATCTTTTTGTGAGCTAGTTTCATAACATTTTCTTAGAAGAGCCTCTAATTGGGTTTGACATTAGCATAGAATGTTCAAATATATCTCTAGTGTCCAAGTCATGTTTAAATTCCATTTTATATGTGATATAAACAATTGGGTGCTATGTGAAAGGCACTGGTAACTTAATTCTAATGTGAAGATAAGGAAAACAAATCATTGTTCCCTCTGGTACCTAGATTGTAAAGCAGAATTGAACAAGAATAATATATATCTTTGGTTAATAAACAGGTTTCCTACTGTAGTGATTAAGTGAAATATACTATATTGATTGGAGCTGTAACAAGAGTGATTTTCATGATAATGATGCCAAACCTAGCCCATGTAGTAGTAGTTATAGAAGCTTTGGGAGGCCAACTGTAGATGGGAATCCTGAATGCTCAATTTCTAACGGGGACAATGGCTGCCTGGTGCTAAGTGAAGGGTTGCAAAAAACGTTTGATTTACTCTGGTGCTCTACATACAAAACTTGTTTTATTCATGTTACCTATATGGCTTCCAAAACATATACAGTTGATCCCTAGCCAAGGATACTAACTGTACTAGGTTGCAATTCAAGTGCTTGTGTGCCATAACAACCCGATCGGATTTGTGGAGCAGTAATGACCCTAGTATCCCTTGCCAAAGAGATCCCAATCATCATTCCTTTAACGTGAAAAAAAATGAATGACCTTAAATAGAAATGGGTGCCCCATACTCAAAGCATGATCCCATACTAATGAATACACCAAGGGAATATCTTGAAAAATAGTTTATTATCCAGGCTATCTGTTGCCAAGAAAAGTGCCCATAATGGATCTTTTCCCACTGCAACAAGTCTCTTTACCAACTATCATACACTTAGGGAAGAGTTGCTCAAACATAGTTAACAATCACAATTCCAGTTATGTCCTCCATATATCGTTGCCTTGATCCTGGTTAATACCATGTTCATATACAACTGTAGAATTGTAGGGGATTCTTGAGCTATTGTTGGATAATTGAACAAAATATCTAGAATTCTATAAAAATATACTCTTTAGAACTAGATATGATACAAAACAAAAGGGCACGTTAATGGATCAATAGAACCAAACCCAATAAATCAGAATGCAGACTGTAAGCAAAGATTTTATATTAATTTCCAAAGCCACTATCCCTCCTTGATAACCTAATCCTTTAGATCCAACGAAATTCCTACTTCATCATTGACATCATATTTAGTATTCTTGTCATGCTAAAGGTGCCTAATATTAAAATTCCTAGGTTTTTGATTCCTTCATGATAAATTATTACTTTCCCTTGGATACTTCTTAGTACCAGTCTACAAATGCTCTTATTTATGAACAATTTGAGGTCTCTAATAAAATATCAAAACTCGCCTCATTTAGAAGTGTGACCTAAGCCTTCCACGAAAGTAAAAGAAGATTAGCTGGTATTGTCATAATGGTGACAACGAACTTCGACAGTGTTTGGATTTTCCTCTTTATGCCATCAAACGTCAGTTTGGAAAGTATAAGAGGAATGATAGCTACTGGTGGGTCAAAAACTCTAGATTCCTAAGGACCTATATTTAACTTGTATCTATAAGAGGAGAAACAAATTCATTGTTGAATTTGTGGCTTGATTAGCCCTACAAATTTATAGCTTCAACTCCTTTCTTAAGTGTTGATCATAAACTTTTAATACAAGTATCTTTTGTCTACCACATTTTCTTAAGTGGTATTTTGTAACATTTTTTTATAACAACTATCATTTATATAATCCAAATTTAACTGGAAGTACACTTCCGAGTGCCAGAGGTGGTGGAGGCACAATTCCAATGCTTGGAAGTAGCCAAATTTAGTATCAGTTCACTTGGATTATATTGTTTTGGGCTTCTCTAGAAAGAAGATTATTCTATTATACAATAAGAAAATTCTTTTAGCAGTTAGTATGAATGCCAAATTAAGTCAGTTCCATGGCTTGGGACATTATGGGGGATTGTTGCATTCATTTAAAGGGAGGCTTATTCTGAAATAGATGAACAAGACTTTTGTAGCATAGCAGGACATTTCTATCCCAGTGTTAAATGGGAAATAGCCAAACAAGACTTTTGTTGTGTGGCAAGATGTTTCACTTCCAATATTAAATACTCAGGTTGACTGTAAGTTTGAGTCGAAAAAAAAAATATTAGAAGGCATGTTTACGTTCAAGATATGGTTATCATTAATAAATAGGTGTAAAATCAAATTTTGATAAAATATAACTCCTTGACTCTGAAAAGAAATTTGTTATTATTGCTTCATAAACAAGGAGAGTTCTTCAGAATGAGCTAGTTGGTTTTGAAAGGTATTTATGCCTTCAAATTCAATACCAGATACATAAGGACATCTAACTATCATCTCCCATGTAGCATATTCCATAAAACCAAAGGACATGGTTTCTCTTTCCTGAGCATGCTTGATATTACTGTGGTTATTTTTTTCAAAGGAAATCCATGATAACAGTTCTAGTTATTAATGCCTTGTATAAATAGGAAATGGGTATTCATTTTTCAGTCTTACAATATATACTCCTGTCAATGGATCTGGGCAAATTATTGGTATTTATTCACCCATACTAAATATTATTGAAATGGTTCTCTTATTATAGCCTTCTAGGAAGCTCTGGTGTATGTATCTTGAAGCCATGCTTTCAAGGGATTGAAGGAGACAACAACAACCATGTTCTAAATATGTTCTCTCAAAGGCATACATGATTCCGTTTTTCCTTATGGAAAGCAAAATTCTAACCAATATTTCTCCCGAACCTGAAAAGGTTAGATGATTATACTGCAATGTTGGGGTGTGCTTGGGTTCTTTTACATTTCTTTTCCTACAACAATTTCTATTCATAATTCAAACTTCCAAACTATTATAGAATAACATTCAGTCTTGTATGTTTCTTCACAACCATGCCAAAACTTTAGCAATTTGGTTGACATTGATTTATCTCAACCAAGAAGCTTGCTTTTGATGTTTTCCAACATCATTATTGAAATTTAGAAGACATAGAGGTGGATTTTATGTAGACTTGGGAAACAACTATGCTATTTTTCAAATTCTAGGGATCCTCATCCGACTGAAAAGAATGAATAATTTCTCTTGTAAATTGTGAAGTCACATCCTTGTCAAGGATTGGCTCATGTTGGTGTCTATGTCTTGTTAACTCGATGTGTATAATTTATAGCCATTTGGGATTCTCATGAATAAAGGAACACCTTTTGAATGAGGAATCTCAAAGTAATATCATTCTCTAATCCTACTACTTTAATAGTGTTTGTTTTGGTGTAGTAATGAAACAATATTTCTAGTACACATTTAAAGAAATTTTATATTTACCCTTTGGCTACAACGTGCTTATGATTCACTGTAAAAATGTTGTGCAAAATTAAGAGATTGTCTATAACAGACTATTACAGAAAGAATCTAAAGTGAGTAAAAGTGGCTATCATGGGTCATGGCTACTTAGAGATGGAGGTACTATTGCTCAAAATTGTAATATTCTCCTTATTTATCTTGGAAACCTGCAACCTTGATTATAATTGAGGGCATATGTTCTTGTACAAAAATGAGCTGCCTGCGGAGGCTTAGCCTCACCTTACGTTGTTGGATTTCTTGTCCTCTTATATAAATAAAGGAAGGAGAGAGCCCTATTATACATTATTTTGACCATATTATCTTAGATATGGGTAGCACATTGGACATTCCCCTTTTCTTGATACTCTTCATCACCTTATCTTCCTATCTTGGGGTACTAGGTCTTGGAGCAGTTCAAAGTTCCACTAGAGACAATATTTGATCCTAAAGGAAGTATGCCCTTGAGAATGGTGCTCATGATGACCCTAAAGGAGAAAATTTATCGAGTAGGTGTATGATATAGACAATTTAAAAGCAAAAAAAAAAAACAGGCATTCAACAACATTAAATGCCATAGCTAGACATCTGCAGAATGGTTGTGGGAATGATAATTCTGTATACATATATAAAGAAAACCAAATTTTATTCTCATATAGAAAACTATGGTACTGTGGATTATAAACTTGTTTTTGGTGGGAAGATTATGGAATTTTAGAATACAACTAGCGACATGAGAGAGACTTAACTAGTTCTGCTACATTTTCTTTTGTAAATCCCATTTTCTCAAAATCTCCACTAGCTCCAAAATCTCTTACAACCTGTATTAGCCCCATAGAACGCACATATTCTCCCCATCCTAGAGGAGAACCAACTTCAACATTAAATATCTTCTCAACAATGGGAGGAAGAATGTTATCCCTATATACTTGTGGTTGTTTATTGAACAGTTCCCAAAAAACTAAGGAGACCACTCTTACCTTTCCTCCTCCTTTTATTGAGTTTCTTGACAACAACCTCATTGAGCAAGAGCTTTGATCTAGTTCCAATCAAGATGAGTTTTGGTTCATATTTGTCAAAATTATCACTTATCACATACCCACACCCTTAATTGTTGTCTTTGCTAGGTTGCAGTCAATTTTTGCCCAGACAGTGCAATTATAGATGAACCTTCTATGTATCTAATTTCTATTGTGTATGCTCCTGTTGTTTCATTATCATCACAAGGTCTCAAGACCAACAAATTTGACACAGCTCGCAGACTTGCAAGACTATCAATTGACTGGTGTGTTGTACCATCTTCCACTATATCAATTGATTCATGGGTTAACATGTACACCACTACAACCTCATTGAATTTTTCATGTAGTTTGAAAACACAAGGAAAATTGAAATTCTTCAAAACCATTCATTTAGTCATCCAACAATTTCACCTTTATTGAAAGTGTCTTATGTTGATGGAAACATGAGAAAGGTAGAGAAGGATATGGAACATGACCTAGTTTTATGACTACTATGAAGCATAACCCTACAAGATCAATTGGGGAAGCATAAAACTCCCATGAGCCGTCATGAACTTGGGAAAATTTATGACCTTTTATTTCAGATGATAGGAAATCTATGAGGGTTTTGCCTTCAAGAAGTAGGCCTAAAAATCGAGCCTCCCAAACTCTTCTGTAATGAGATTTGCAACCTTAGATCGACCTACTCTTATAGGAATATTATGACAACTATTTAAATTCATCAGAAAGGGCTTATGAAAAGAAAGGGCTTACATGTGTGTGGGCGTGATGAAATTATTTGTCTATATACATGTGTGCGCACATGATGAAAAGAAAGGGCTTATGTTTCTTCACGTGGAATGGATAGGGTTTTACCCTAGCCACTAAGGTATCTCTTCGAATTATCTTCTAAGATGGAAGATCAGATCATTTATATGTGTGCCACTAACGAGTGTGATTATGAAATGTAGGAGTACAAGAAATGATATTTTTCTACCTTATTTCAGATTTGTTATTTCCATTGCTTAATCATCTTATCTACATAATAAATTTGGATGACATAGAATGAGAATAATACGGTTCATGATTCTAAATGTATGATTTATTATGTATTATTGTGTGTTTCATGCATTGGATTTCTATTTTTGAAATGATCCAAAACAATAATTTCTTTGTCTCTACATGTGTGTGATATGAAAAGAAGGGACTCGTGCATTCTTCACGTAGCATGGATATGCTTTTAAGGTATATATCCACATTCTCTTCTAAGATGGATGATCAGATCCTTTATATGTGTGTGTGTTACTAATGAGATTGATTGTGAGATATAAGAGTACAAGCAACGAGATTTTTCTACCCCATTTCATACCATTCTCATCTATAATCTTATCTATGCCATGTTTTTTGATGATATCAAATGAGAAAACTAAAGTTCATGGTATCTATAGTGTATTATCATGTGTTTGACACATTGTAATTATATTTTCAAAATACTACAAAAAAACATATTTATATTTGTATGCGTGTCTGCATATGTATGGTGAAAAGAAGGGACTCATGTTTTCTTCACATTCCCTCACCACATTCTCTTCTAAGATGGATCATCAATCCCTTATGTGTGCTTGTGTGTGATTGACGAAAATAAGGGATTCCTATTTACATGGCATAACTAGGGTTTTACCCTAGCCACTAAGGTCTCTCTCCACATTGTCTTCTCTAATTATATCATAGGATCCTTTATATGGTGGTTTCCACACCACATAAAATCACATTTGTTTTTGCCAAAGACTTCCTTCCAAGACAAAGAATCTTCCAAATTGAGTTCACTGAAATTTCTCATGTATATTTTTTAAGATTACTTATCTCAAACATACACATATAACACTTTGGCTAGTTTATGGCCCCCCTTAGGTGTGTGGAAATTTGTTTGTCTCTGTTTATATTTACAGATCGCATATTTCATTTGGAGATTCAGTGCTATTGTCATTAAATATCATTATGGATTCACCCATCTCAAATGGCTTGGTGTGGGGTTTAAGTAATTTTAAGAAAAGACCCTCAAACCTTCTTATGCAAGGATTCAAGGCCTCCTCTACATCTAGGGGAGGTTATTATACTATTTGTAATGGGCGTAGATCAAACATGTAAGCTCTCTTTTGTTGTTGCAAAACTAATGATAATGCAAACAATATCTTTAGATCTAAATAGTGTTCAAGAAGAAAATTAATTGTTCTAAAAATAAGATATTAATTTGGAGATTTAGTGGCTTGGACAAATATCCTCAACAAATATTTTGAATTCTTGGAAAGCTCCGCTAACATATGTTGTATTTATATACCACTAAGCAAGAGTGTTCAACCCATAATTCATCGATAAAAACTGTGTTATAAAGGAAGGCCTTTCGCTTTGGAATAGTGTGGGTTTTTTTTATAAGACCTTGGTAGTCAGGGATTGATCCACATTTAGAATCCCTATGGGTAATTCTGTCAAGCATTAGATGAGGTATAGGGATGCCAAAGCTTTGGAAGAAATTGATGATTGGGAACTCTAGTAGAATATTTATATCCATCACTCCTAAAATCATAAAACCTTCCAATATATATCATGTAAGGATTTGTGTTGAAGATAACATGTAGATGTTTCTTCATCTTAAAATGTAGAGGAAATGAATGGAATCCAAGCACATGGATTTGGGATGCTAGAAATTATTTAACAATGGCCACGTCATAAATTCTTGCCCAACTTCAACTAAACATTGTTCAAAGGCTCAAAAATATCCCTAGTGCTGGACCATGAGTTTTTATGCAATATGTTTGGTAAGACCAATATTGAAGATAAAACATAAAAAATTCTAGGTAGAATCGACTAGAGAGGCCTTTGGATAACAATAAAGAAGAAGTAGATTCAAATATGTAGTTGAATACTAGAAAAGGCAAGGGAGTTTTGTTGAATTTATTAGTATGGAGGGAAAACCCTCACCTAGATGTACTCTCTCCACCAAACTTCTCAGCCTACTAGAAATTAGAAGAGTTAGTTACAAGAAAAAAACAAAGAATTAGGATCTATGACAACATATTTGCAAAAATAGGGTCAGGTGGTTAACCTCAACTTTCAAAACTCCTGAAACAATTTCAAAAGAGAGCGAAAATGAAGGCAGTTGAATAGTGAATTGACTTAGAAAATGAACACTTGGTTGAATATCCTAGCACAAGGCAAACAACTTGTCATAAAAAATATGGCAGCCGGTCAAATAACAAATTGACTATGAAAATGAAGGTGAAGTTGAATATCCTAGCATAAGGCAATAACACTTGTGGTTGTGGGGCAAATATATACATAAATGAGGATAATAATTTTCATTTTAGTTGGAATGTATGACATGTGATGAATAGCAGAGTAGAAATAATCACTTTATGGGGTGTTCTCTACTGTGCTAAACTATTAAAACTGGATACAATAAATATTTTTTTGGATTCCAAGTTAACCATTGATACAATAAACATGGGCATTTCTTTCACCCCTCCACTCATGTTCAACTGGATGTAGAGGATTCTAAATATTAAGGAGCTTTTCTAATCGATTTCCTTCAATTATTTTCATAGGGAGTTTAATTCGGTTGTTGATGCCTTGTCTAAGGATGGATTAGCCATGAATCAAGGACATTTTAAATACTCAGTTTCTAGGCAAGGGCTAAATATCAGATCAGGTTTCATAAACTAGTGTTGATGCTTTATTCTCCCATATGTTGTTTTTCCTTGCAGAGACATCATTGATCTTCCACACAATGATTTGACGTGTTTTATGGTTTGTGTTTTTTTGCACAGTTGTAGTGTATCTCGTTATATCAGTTGGTATTTTTTTTAAATTTATTTTGGTCATCCATTTTTCTGGGTTGATAGGGTATGGGTGGACTTGGTTTTATGTTTGGAGCTTCATGTTGGCTTGGATACATCAGTTTTCTTTTTGGTTTCAAAGGCACATTGCGGATATATCTATATATATATATATATATATATATATATATATATATATATATATATATATATATATATATATATATATTGGTATATTAGATCAAATGTAAACATGCTTTCTTTTTCACTAATGGAACATGTTCGATTTTTCTTTCTTGAAAAAAGAAACCGAAGGAATTAAAAACCATAAGGAAACTCTGCACTACAAAAGAAAAATGAAATTTGAGAGATTCAAAATTAATGGAATCAAAATTTACCTGAGCGAATTTGGGAGCCATTAACCAATAGAAAGGAATGGAGAGGAGCCAAGAGTGTAGGCCAACATTCCCTCAATGTAGAGTAGAGCACTGATGACCAATGGGAAGAAATGGAAAAAATGAAAATGAACACCAACGTAGTCTCCCTACCCAACCGAAAACTTGATTCACTTATGTCATCGGATTGCCTTGGATCGAATTTGTGTTCATGCATTAATATAAAACCTTTTTAGATTGTGATTCCTAAATATTCGAAAATCAAACCCCAACTACAAAATAATAGCATTTCTGTTCATTCATTAAGAGAAAACCTCATCTACTGAATAATAGCCATGCTAGTGAACCCCACAATAATTGCTATTCATGGTGAACAAAAATATGAGACTTATTCATAGAGATTTTGGCTAGACAAAATCCTCAAGCTTGTTTCTTCCTTTGCTTCTTGACTAATGGACCATGAAAAAAAACTTGAAGTGGGGAAGTATAAACAAAGAGTGACAAGAGGGGTTTTAGTTAGCACCAAGATTGAAATGGGGAAGGATAGACAAAGAGTGATAAGAGGGTTTTTGGTTAGCGCCAAGATTAGTGACTAGGTCACTAAAAAAATATTTTCTATGTGGTTTTGGGGAAATAGGTGAGCTATTAGTGACTAGCAAATGAAATAGGTGCACTATTAGTGACTTTCTTCGAGTTTTTTTATTTGAAAGATTCATGTGACTGATATGTGTCATTTTTGTGGACATATAAGATTTTAACATTATGGTAATTCATTATAATATTTTTCATGATGGGTTATCAATATAGTATTTAAAAATGAATTTTTAGGTGTTTTAGGGGTTAAGGGCTTAGGGGATAGGGGCTAATGGTTTAAGGTGTTAACGGTTGTAGTTAAGGATTTAGGGGTGTAGAAGTTAGGGTTAACAATTGATGGGTTATGGGGTTAATTCTTTAGGAGTTAGGATGTTTAGGGTTAGGTCATTTAAAGCTAGGGGTTTAGGGCTTAGGGGATATGTGCATTAGTGGTGAGGGTTTAAGGGGTTAAGGATTAGGGGATTAGTTGTAAGAACTAACATAAACACCTTGTGGATATAGAAGGTTTGCTGAAGTGACACAATTGAAATGACCAACATAAATGTCTGATTCATACTATTGTAGTACTTGTTAGGTAGTCATATTTTTTCTCCTATACTAAATTGGTCATTCACGTTAGTCATTTTTAGTTGTATTACCTATTAGCTAATCATATATTCGTGTTAAGACATATTTCATTATATTTCTTTGAAATTGATACATGATTTATCCAATTGTTTCCTAACATTAAATAATGCTTGTGTTTGTTTATATCTAGAAGATATTGATGACATCCTAATACCTAAGGTCAAACTAAGTTATTAAGATTCAGACAACATGATTTAGGTTATTAAGATTTAAACCATACCAAGGTGAAAATAGAAAGATTGAAGAGAACACAACCAAATGAGAAATTTGAAGAGCTGATGAGATTAGCATACATTAATGACATGCTACCTAGCCTTGATGATGATGATAATAATGAAATTGCACTCCATGAAGAAGGATTGAATGAAATTCTTACATGTTTACTTGGGGACGGAAACAATGATGACGATAATGATCATATGGTTGACAATAACGATGATAGTAGGGGTAATTACCACCAACGTAATCTTGATGATAACAACCTGAAAGACTCAATCAAGCAAGCAACTAAGACACCTGTGTTCAAATCAAGTGCAAGTAGAACCTCAAAGCTTGCATTCACATTAATATTGTTAGAAATCAAGTCACTATTTGGTTGTTTAGACAAAGGATTCACTACCCTATTGAATTGAGTTGAAATCTATTTCTTACTTTGCATTTCAATTGGTGTATGTAATTCATAAACATTCATCAACTTTGTTTATATTTCTTTAAGGGGATTTTAAAACCATATATTATATATAAATAGTCCTAGTATAGATTTACATATCAAACATGTTCATCATAAGTCAAACATTCAATTGATTTAATCTCAACCAATCTTACAGGGCACTAAAAACTAAAACATTCCCTAAAGAGAATGTGTTGCAGAGAAGCACGTCAGTTATTGGTTGACTTGGGGATTGAATATAAGCAATTTCATTCATGTATTTTTTTTTCCATTTTATATAGATATGAATATCAAGACAAGGTAGAATGCCCTGTATGCAAAGAGAAGCGATATTGTACAGATGTAGAAGGTCCTACAGTTCCAAAGAAGGTTTTACATCACATGTCAATTATATCTAGACTTCAATGAATGTTTAGTTGCAAGTCACTTGAAAAATTGATGGAATGAAATGCAAAGAATAGGAGTAAATATGGATTCATGCAAATTCTAGCTGACTCCAAAGAAATGAAACACATAAAGGAAAAATGGACAAGAAAATTCAAAGATGAACCTCGTAGTATTAGATTTGGTCTTACAATTGATGGAGTGTTCCCATTCTCTTTCTTGAGCTCAAATTATAGTGTTTGGACAATAATATTGATAGTATACAATATCCCCCTATGGATGATTTTTAGAAAGGATCACCTTATGATGCATCTCATCGTTCTAGGAAAACATCAAGTAAACAAAATGGACATTTATCCTACACCTTTTATTGATTAGATGCAACTACTATGGAAAGGCATAAGAGTGTATGGCATATCATTTCCTCCATCAAATAGGTCCTTCATGTTGTATGGTGTGCTATGCTGGTCTATTCATGATTTATCAAGACTTGGTGTTTGTTTTGGTAAGATCAAATATTTACGTATTTACACTCATAATTTGTTTTCATCCCAAATTTCCTACTTACGTTTATACTATTATTTTGATGTTATTAACATTACTTATTAAACTATAGGGCTTAAAAAAAAGAGGATATTTGCATGTCCAAGATGTGTAGAACAATTTCAAGAGAAATATTCTAAATATCTACATAAATTTGTTTATGCAAACTTATAATCTACCACCCAATCATAAGTTTAAAAATCTCTAGAAGAATAAATTTGATGGAAAAGTTTAAAATAGTGGTCCTCCCATGATTATGGTTCTAGGTGATTGGATTAATAAGTATGAAGATGGTGAATCAAAAGTTTGGGAGGATTTTTTTGATCGGGGTGATTCAATTGAAGAACCAGAACAAGTTGTAGTTAATATACCAGAAGTAATGAAAAGAAAATCCATATTTTATGAGCTCCCTTACTAGAAGGATATATTAATAACTCACCTATTAGATCCTATGCACATCTTTAAAAATGTCCAAGATTATATATTTCTACATATATCAAGCAAAGAGAAGGATACTTTGTCTTCAAAGAGAGATATTGCTCTTTCACTTACAAAATTTGATAGAAGATAGTTGTGGCCAAACAGGAAAATGGGACATATGAAAAAGCTCCATGGATTTTTAAGAAAATAGAGCTAAACCAACTAACAAAAGTCATCTATTCAATGAAGACACCTAATGGATATGGGTCATCATTAGAAAAATATTTTATAGTTGATGGACATGTCACAAGATTTAAACCACATGATTTTCATAATTTCATGAAGGTATTATCATCATTTAACTTTTACTGGTAACATTGATTAAGTACAAAATATGTTTTGATATTCTATTGTCTGAGAAAAATTATTAATGATCATTGAGAAATTTGTTTGACAATCATATCACGCCATTGACAATTAAGGGGTATTCATGTCTTACCATTGACTTAAGGAATGCCATAAGTTGATTGTCAACATTTGTAAGGTATGTGATATGGAATGTTCATGTGTAAGAGACATAGAGATATTATATTTATTTTTAATTTTTGACTAAAGGTTCATACTAATTTTCTACTCTTATATTAGGTGGGTGAACTCCAAGGAGATCCACCAATGTGAAGTGCCAAAATGGAAGAAGGAAATTATAGAAATTGTATGCATATTTGATAAGGAGCTCCCTATAGGTTTCATGGATCTACAAGTCCATTTACTTATACACCTAATTGATGAAATTGAATTGGCGGGTGTCGTATCAATGAGGTGGATGTTTTTCTTTAAGAGGTATATGAAAACTCAAAAAAAAATATGTTTGAAAAAGGCACATCCAGAGGGTTGCATGGCTGGAGGGTATGTATTGAATGAAGCATTTTTTTTCCTATGTGAATTCCTTGGTAAGGAGGCACAGACAGTTGGGGATGTAGGTCAAATCATTTTCCATATTTATACATTAGTGGATAGTAGGTAGGCGGATCATCAGGCATCCATCATCGAGATGGAAGGTGTAACTAGAGGGAGAGTTCTAGGTAGAGCCTCGATGCATTTTGTAGCAAAACAAGATCATGCTCCAGAATCGAGTAATATAGCAAGTTAAAGTGGGGTGAAGTACTTTGGGATTGAGGAAGCTACATGGTAGATGGTTGATCAGATGTAGGAAAAATCGCTGGTTTACCATTATAGATGGATTCGTTAAGGGAATTAGAGTTCATTGAGGGATGATATGTGTAGGTGTTTAGTTACAGGGAAACTTGCTGGGCATAATAGGGCAAGGTAACTGGTATATTGTTATATTTATTTATGCACTGAAATCTGTGTCTTTATGACATCATGATGTAGGGAATTGCATGGAAAAAGAGACTTCCATAAATATTGAGGAAGGCTCGGGCTGAGCTTTCACTCAAGAATCCTTTGAAGCACTAGGAACCATGCATTTGAGTCATGGTGTTTGTTGAAAGTTTTATGCTTTTGGTGTTTTGTGCTTGATTTGTATTTTTGATTGTGTCTGGTGCATGGCAATGCCACTTTGTTTTTGGTGTTGCATTGTTTCTTGGATTTCTATGTTTTCTTTATCTTTCCTTCTTGTTCTTTCCTTTTATGTTTTGAGGGTCTTGGGAATCGGTTGGGAAAGAAGAAAGTTATTGAAGTTGAGGGAGAGATGAATGAAACCCAACATGTAATATAAGACCTGAATGAAGCCCGATGCATGAATAAAGGGGTAGCCGAAGGAAATAATATGACAATTGGTTGGGCTGGTTAGGTCCATTGGGGAAAATGGACAATGGCATGAAAGTCATGAGAAAGGTATCAATAAATGTAAATTAATGGATTTTAGGCATCAGATACATTGACTATGTTGGGAACTATTGTTCTCAATGTTATGCACGGATAAAGGAAGATATCTTAACCTTGACCTTATGAACAATCGTAATTGTGTTGTGATCATTATTATGTTGATTTTTGTTTATATATATATATATATATATATATATATGTATGTATATATATATATATATATGTATGTATGTATGTATGTATGTATGTATGTATGTATGTATGTATGTATATGTATATGTATATGTATATGTATATGTATGTATGTCATTGTCTAACAAGGTCGTGAGGGATCATTCTTGTGGTTAGAATGATTTTTTTATGCAGGTGATGTTGTCCTTTGAGATAATTCTAGGTTAATTAATCATGCCATAGCATCTAAAATATTTTGTTGTTTTAAGGTTTTTTGGATGATCAATGTTATGAATAGTTAAAGATAGGTGCTTAAACCTTAACATTGCTGAATTTAATGAAAGGGATGTTTTTTTGTCTCTAAATAGTTAATAGATTTTTAGTTGAATGAATAACAGAGTTGAAAGGGTTATAACTTACTAAATATTCAAATTGAGTATTTAGTTAATTATAAGACAAAGTGTAGGTAAACAATGTTTACGTGCTCACAAAATGTATTTAATTTTATGAAGATGGGTGTGAAAATTTATAGATGTAGAGGAGTTTATAATAACATACAATTCTATAAACTGATCTCTAATTATTGATTATAACTTCACCAGTGATTTTAGATAAACTGACATTCAGTTTAATCTTACCCAAGGTTCTCCATTAAAACTTAAATACATGAAGAATAACATAATGAAATTAAAACATGAGAAAAACTCACAAGGGGACAAACTATTTGAGGCAAATCCAAAATCCTTTCACTAATTCGAATAAAATCTCCAGTTTGATTACAATTCTGCTTTGAAAAGCTCATCCAAGGGTTCAACCCTTAATAACTCAAAGGAAGAGTTATTTATACAAAATATTGATTTTCTAGAAAGATCCTTTAACAAAATATAAAAATAGTACAAAAATATAGGAATCCAAAAACTGCCAAGCTGCTGACACTATATTCAAGGAAGTTGTCGATGACCTGGGCCCCAAAATCTGCTGCCTTACTGTCTCTCAGTTGGTGATGAAAGTTACTCAATGATTTCACACAAGTGATCCCATCTTTCTTCACTTGGTATAGAAAGATTAATTACTTTCCTATAGACTTCATCCACCTAGGTATACTTTTCAAAAGTAGGCTTATTGACAAAGATATGTTTAATTTCATGTTTGATCATTAAATCAAAATTCAAAGCTTCTAAGAAATCCTTCCCTGTAAAATGACCTTTGATACCTGCAAATTTAGCTTTATCAATTGCAATTGTGTAAATCTTTTGGAAATACTCCTCCAAACTAATCAATCTGTCATTTGGTGCTAATAGCCCTAGAAATCCTCTTTGGTTGAGCAAGTTGAACTTAAAATGAAACCTCTTGACAACAATTTCCAAAGTCTGGCACTTTGTCTCCTACGGAGTCATGATATTTTTCTTCTGCAAAACTTTCTTAATCTCAAAAATAGTTTTTGTCTTGTCTGCAATCTGACTTTCTTCTAATTCAACTCTGGTTTTTGAATTGAGCACCTTAATAATATCTATGGTCTCACTTGCTTTATCTTTAAGGGCTTCTCTGACCTCTTCAATAGTTGTCTGGCATCTAGTAATAAGCTCTTCCTGTTCAAAAATAATTTGTACAGAGGGCCAAATTTCAGTTATAGATTGACTTATATCTGCACAAATATTTTCCTTGGCTTGGGTCAAGGTCTGAGCCATTAATGACCCATCTTCAACCTCTTGAATGTTCTTGGTTAGTCTATGGGTCTTCTACATCTCTTCAACATAAAGAGTATCATTCTTTATCTTTTGTGTCTCCAGATTTTTGAATTTCTTTTGAAGCTTTTCATTTTCCTGTCTCTGGAGAGACAACTCCTGTATAACTTTATTTAGATCACCTGTAGTTGATGTAGACTCTATTGTTGTTGATATCAATTCCACTATTGTCCTTGCCAATATGATTGGTATAACTGTAACTAGAGCTATAGACAGTTGTGTAGACTATTCCTTTTCTTTGAGAAAAGTTTCTATCTGTTCCTCCATCTTCTTTATTTTTATATTCTGCTCAATTCTTAGTTTGAGCATTTCTTCTTTGCGTTGATCACTTTCTTCAATCTCCTTGGTTTGGGGATCCTATGTAGAAGGTAATTTGAGCTTCTTCCTTAGTACTGCGATGTATGCATTTTTCTTCTTGATGATGTCCTCTGCAACTTTAACATTAGTAGGATCATATCCAATCTTGATCACTAAATCTTATAATGCTTTGACCTTGTTATCCTTTGTAAGGAGGATATATTTTCTATCTTCAACTGTGACTATACATTTGAAAGAGTTGTTCTCAACTTTGACAATGCCATGGTAGTGTTAGTCATGGTAGAGAAAATCATCTCCCTAGACTGTCTGTGCATGTACATTTGGTCAATAGGATGTATTTGATTCACATCAAAAGAAAATATAGTTTGAAGAAGCCTTTGGAAAAGGCACTTGAGCCTGTGGGAATGCCATTTGCATCCTTCCCTTTTCACTGTTAAATGCTATCAACAATTTGTGCTGTGAAGTAGATGTCTACTTCCAGAATTGAGCATAGACATTGGCCTTCAAAGATTCGTTCTTTTGGTTAATATCAAGAAAATTAATGAAAATGTTTGGTTCTTCTTGTTCACCTGATTCTGTTGACTGTGTAATTTCCAATAAATTCCGTGAAACTAAAGAGGAATATGGAGTGTTAAGGAAAATTTCCTCTGATCATGTAGAAACTTGTGAATCATCAAGATTAATAACTATGGGCTCTTTTTGACCCTGAACAGTGGTAACTTTAGAGTCAATCTTGTGTTTCTTTCGATAAATGAGAAACTCCTTTTCACCCTTTGCTGAAGATGATGATTCTTCTCTCGACCTCTTATCCTGCTTACTTTGAGAAGTCGTATTCTGGAGGGTAGAATGAGGTAAAACTTGCTCTTCTACTTCCTGAAGTGCATTCTCCTCCCACTGTTCTTGATTCATGTATTTCTCAATCTCTAGTCTTGGAGTGTGATTATAAGGTGTGGTTTTAAGTTTCACCCTTAAATTAGTGATTATATTGAATGGGTCATAAGAACAAGTAAAACTTGGTTGAAAATCCATCTGCTTGAGAATTGAATCTATTTCAATTCCTGCTGCTCTGGTATTACAAATAAAGGGTCCCACTTGGGATTTGATCTTGAACTAAGATTTTCTTTTCCCTGAAACAAAATGTATCACGTCCATGTTGACCATTTGCCTTATATATTCCGGAGAGAAAATTATCTTTGGAACATATTTAGGCAATTTGTATGAGCTAACTCATATCCATATACCCTAATCTTTGTGTAATTCTCGTAGAGATACCAATCTCCATTCTTAGCTTTGTCGCTTAGGTGCAGGATCGTTTTGATCTCTAGGTTGATTCTTGGTTCACTCTGGCTGCTAAGAATCTATGCAGCTGGATAAACGAAACATTAAATAAAATCTGAAAATTTAAACTCAGTTGAGTTTCTCCTCACCAATGAGGTCCACTATGTAACTAATTGATTTATTTGCTAATGATCCTACTTGTGTAGGGATATTGGTATCATGTCTCCTTGTTGAAAAAGGAACATATGAACTAGCACAAAAGAATACTTGAATACACCCTTACTAGTGATTTTCATTAACTTTTCATGCATATTTTTAGCCAAAAATTGACTGTAATTATACATGAATGTTGGGTTGTGTTCTTTGGAGAAGATGGATATATAACCCAGGATAGGTTCATCTACCCATTGGTTTGTTTGGTAACCTAATAGGCAAGAAACTAGAGAGATAATGTGTTTAGCTCTTTTTGAGAACATTGAGGCTGGATATGGAGGGTTATTATAGGGAAGCTCAACATCTTTTGGAAGAAAGATCTCAAAAATTTAGCTCTTTAGGGGAATGTAAGATTATGGTATAGATCCATGAGGACAATAGCAAAAAAATTACTAAGGGAGTTATTCTCAGGAATCAGAATCTTTTTGTTTATGGTTTCTGGTGTGATAGATATCAGAATGTCTCCATTTTGAGCTACCACAGTTCTCTACAGGGGATTATACCTAGCCTGACACCACATAACTAAATCAGGAAATGGATGAGTTTGAGGGAACATGAACATGGGAAATAGGGATTCCCATAGGTTAATTTCATCCTCTGAGTCCTGATAGGTCTACCTTAACCAATGGTGCAATTCAAAAATATTGAATTCACACTCTATGTCCAGAATCTTAAGAAATTGGTCAGCTAAGGGGATGTGTTCAAGATCTAAAGTATCAGTGGCTTTTAGATTTTCTTGAGTAGGGGTCTTACTACCGGAGGGCTAGTCCTTTATTTTGGGTTCCATATTCTAATAGATAAGGAAGGAAAGTAACAAGATGCTAATGAAATGGGAACCTGAACAGAGAGTAGTCTTTGTAAAAAAAACTCGTGAGTGCACTGTCATCTTGAAATATAGGCACAATCTGTGACAAAATTTAACCAAAGTCAAGCTTTAAAAGCCTGCAATTCAAATAGTGGCAATGAAAACAAGGGAGTTGCGCGAAAGGGATGGAGGGTTTATTTATAACAATGTGGTGATTACCATTAAGATCACATTGTTATCCTACAAGATTAGTGTGCATTAATGGACAACGGGGGCAGGTAACGGGTAGGTGGAATGAGTATGAGGAGAGGGGATGAGTGTAATGGATAAGGATATGTGGAGGAAAACGATTAGCAGGAGGAAGGCACGGGAACTGATGATAACCGTTAGTGGAGTGATGTATAGATGGGATGGGATGAGTGAATTTTGAAGGCGGGGGTAGTGGTAATGGTATTGCACCGGGGGGGGGGGGGGGGGGTGCGAAGTGATGAGGAGGTGACACGTTGCAATGGGCCCATTGAAAAGGAAACCACTTTTCGTAGCCCCCCTTGCTGTTAACGTGAAACAGTAGAAGGGGGTGTGAAATGGCTTCCCCGCCATTGATCTGGGCGGGGAAGAGGATCACCGTTGAAAAGTATCCACTTGATAACGCTTCACGAAAAAATGCTTTTGTCATTTTATGACTTTAATCTAAACTTTATAAAGCTTTGTTTATACAATATTAATCACCTATAAAAGGTAATTAACCCTAATTAAAGAAAAAACTATCTATGAATTGGCGCATTTGATCTAGCGGCCATTTATTTTCCCTAATCCTATTCTAATACATCATTTGGCCATGTTTTGAGCATATCAGGCCAAATTTTATTCTATTCTATCCTATCTAATCACGTTCTACCAAGATTAAACAATCTGGTGAACTTATTCACTAATTTAGAGACACAAATTTAAATGATTTGATCATGGTTAAACTATATGATTCAAATCAAAACATCAGGTTGTGGCATTTTAAACAAACTGCACACAAATCCCTTGTTTATTTGCAATGTAATTTTACTCTTTTTTAGTGGCATTTAAATTTTCTCACTTATAATTTTTTTTTTTTCTTTTGATGGGGTTTCATTTCATCATTTTTTTATATTGCATTTTCATTTTTTATTCTAATTTTTTTTACCCTCTTTTATAAATAAAAACTAACTTATCAAAACCAAATATGTTACAACATCGACTCCAACTGGGGACTGCTTCCTCTTGCAGGATGCAGAGAACTTGCAGATTCATGTGCCTTCTCCTCGGGCTAATGGATTCTCTGTTGAAAACAATTACACATTGCATGTAAAATAAAACACCCCGGTAATGTACAAATGATGAATGGATGAGGAACTCTTCAATATTTAATATAACGCTTCAAGTATTTCCCATTGATAGGTAATGAGGAATATTGTCCTTCTAATTTTTGCAAGATAAAAGTATGATTTCCTTTAACCTCTGCAATGCTAAAAGGTATGAACCAAATATTATCAAAGTTTGCACGTTTCCCTTTATCCTCTCTCCTAGCATCCCATCTTTACACTAAAGCACCTTCTTTAAAATCTCTCTCTCTAGCCTTTCTATCAAACGAAATTTTCATTTTATTCTGATATTTCCAAAGCTTATAATGAACTTCATCTCTTTTTTCATTAAGTTCTATAATCTGATTTTTTCTTCTGGAAAAATCATCAGGTTCTTCATTTGCTTCTTATAAGAACCTCATGACAGGAAAAGCTAGATGTCTAGGAAATACTGCTTCCTTGCCATAAACAAGCTGAAAAGGAAATTTACTTGTTGATCTCTTTGGAGAGATCCTATTTTCTCAAACTACATATATGGGATGGTTGTCCCAGCTCCTTTTGTGGTCCTTTAGTGTTTTCTTAATGACTTTAACCAAACTCTTGTTTGAGGACCCTACCAGTCCATTTCTTTGTGGATAGTAAGGGGTAGAATGATGCAACAAAATTTGATATTTCTAAAAAAATTGAATCATCTTGACACTACTGAATCTTGCTACATTATCTGTAACTATCTATTGGATAATACAAACCTAGACAATATATTCTCTTCAATAAATTTAATAACTACAGCGTCAGTTGCATTTCTAACTGGAATTTCCTCTACCCATTTGGTAAAGTAATCTATGGCAGTCAATATCCATCTGTGTTGGCTACTTGATGGTGGATGAATTTCCCCAATGAAATCTAATCCCCATTTTAGGAAAGGTGCTTGAACTAATAATGGAACTAGAGGAAGTGCTGCTAATCTTTGTTTTCCAGCAAACAATTGAGATTGGGTACAACTTCTAACCTTTGCTCCTACTTGTGCAAACAATGTGGGCCAATAAAATCCTTCTATTAAAATGTTATATGCTGTAGCTCTCCAAGCATAGTGTCCTCCACAAATACCTACATGAAATTGATCAATGATTCCTTATGTCTCACTTTCTGTCAAGCAAAGTAAAAGGATGTTGAGTGGATCCTTCCAACACAAATTTTCATTGATAATACAATATTTTATGGCCTTCACTTCAATGTTTTACAATCATTTTTTGTAAATTCAGATGGACAATCAAAATTTCTAAGAAAATGCACAATATTAATGTACAATTCACATAACAAAAGTTTCTCCTCAATGTGAATCCAAGTTGGTTGGATTGAAGAAGAAGGTTCTTGTGGATTCTTCTCTATTGAAGATGAATGTTCTTGTGGATTCTTCTCTATTGAAGATGAAGGTTCTTGTGGATTCTTCTGTGCTGGAATTTAAAAAACAGAATTGACTCCCAAGACTTTACAATTTGGCTCAACTAAGAGTTTATCCAAGCCTTGACCCTTTAATAATTTTGTAGTTTTGATAATAATATCAAACTCTAATATCTTGGTAATCCATGTTCCTCTCCTTCCATCAGTATCAGGTTGAGTTAACATAGTTCTAACAACACTATTACTAGCATAGACAATAATGGAAGAGTAAAGGACATAAACTCTAAAATCTTTCAGAGCTTAGATCAAGGAATAGGCCTATTTTTCAATGATACCATATTTAAGTTCAATATCTCTCATGAATTTAGTGAAAAATGCAATAGGTTGGTCATCTCCATCCCCATTCTTTTGCAAAAGAACAACAACTTTGGTAGTTTCAGAGGTAAAGAAAAAGATGCTAAATGGTTCAGAATAGTTTGGATTGACCAGTATGGGGGCTTCTGAAATTGCCTTTTTAATCTGATCAAAATCATATCTTGTTGGAATGGTCCATTTAACTTCATGATTCTTTAGTACCATATCAGTGATATCCTTAACTATTTCAGCATAATTAGGTATAAATCTTCTTAAAAAAATTATTTTCCCAAGAAAAGCCTGAATTTCCTTCTTATTTCTTGGTAATGAAAGTGATTGTATAGCTGAAAATATTTTAGGATCAATGGTTACTCCTTCCTTGAAAATAATATGACCAAGCAATTTTTCTTCCTTGAGTGAAAACATGGACTTTTTGGGATTAAGAGAAATCCAAAACTTCCTACACATGTCAAAAAATTTCCTCAAGTTCTTTAATTTGTTTTTATCAGAATTAGAAAAAACAGCGAGATCATCAAGATAGATGACAAAAACTTTGTTTGGATTACCTACAAATGCTAAATCCATAGTTCTTTGAAAGGTAGCTCCAACATTGGTTAATCCGAAAGGCATCCTTGCATACATAAATGACCCCAAGGAGTTGTGAAAGCTGTGTTTTGTCTATCTTATCGGCTCACCATGATCTAATTGTATCTAGAAAAACCCTCTAACATAGAACTTCTATTAACACCTGAAACCTTTTGAAGCAATTGGTCCATCTTGGGTAATGGATAATTATCTTTCAAAGAAGATTTATTCAAGTTCCTGAAATCCACACATAGTCTAATTTCACCATTTTTCTTTCTTATTGGAACTAAATTAGCTACCCAATTAGAATATCTCAATGGAACTATAATCTTGGCATCAAGTAACTTTTTAAGTTCTTTTTCAATGGTAGGAAGAAGGACATGATTAATTCTCCTTAACTTTTGCTTAAAAGGTTTAGCTTCTGGTTTTAAAGGGATTTTATGCTCAATGAGAGATGTATCATATGTCTTAAACTCACTATAATACCAAGCAAAAACATCTTTATAAGATTTAAGAAGAGTTAAATATTTATCTTTGACTTCCACTGGCAAGGATGCAGAGATTTTAATATTTTTGATTTCTTCTAAAGTTCCAATATTACATTCTTCTATATCTTCTTCTGGTGAATTTGATAATGGATTTTTAGGGACATCATTTTGATCAAACAAATTTTCAAGAGGGACCAAGCCCTTAGGAATGAAATTGTTGGATAACTGAATAATACTGTGATCACCAATTTTTGAGTCAAATTGAGAAGTTTGACTTTCCTTATTTGACTCATTGTTATCTAGCTGTTCTTCTTCAATTTGCAAAGCTAAAAATTCATCAATTACTTGCAAAAAGGATTTCAATTGCTCATCATCATCAAATATTTTCCAATATTTAATATTGTCAGGTATTGATGGTCTATACTTAACTTGAATTTGATATTGGACAAGCATTTGATCAGGAATTTTAAAAGAACTGGCTGAAACAACTAAAGAATCTGCATGAATATTTTCATCCCTAGGAATAATAGTGATGTTAAATGCTTGAAAGAAATTATCCACTGAATCCCACACTTCATTCCTATAAGATCTAAGTCTAGGATGCTTGGTTTGATACATATTCCTTGTTTGACAATGAGTTATGAGTCATTGAATACACTTAGATTCTACACTTTAAGACTTTTGGCTAATTCCAATCCTAGCAAGAAGGCTTCATACTCTGCAACATTATTTGTCACATCAAATTCAAGTTTATAGGATTGAGTAATATTCTCTTTGTCTGGTGAAATTAATACAATTCCAGCTCCAACTCCTTCCTTTGAGCAAGAACCATCAAAGTATAATCTCCAAATATCAGTCTTGATGGTTTTTGGCTTGTCTACAATGTTTTCAATACTAAGCTGAGTGTTTTGTGAATTATTTGATGATAATTCAAAGCATCCAAAGTCTTGATCCACTACATAAATGGGATGATTCCTTTCTTGATAAGATTTACAAACAATATTCATGAATCTTACTTCTCTATAATCTGAGATGTTCACCCCCATATACATGAGTAATCGCATAAGACACGTCCATTGGAGACTTCTAATTTGGCACAACAGGATCTTGATAATAACATGCCAAATTTAGTAGGGATATCAGTGACTATAATGTCTAAAACCACACTCTTAACAAGGATTTGAGCTAAAATGACCACTAGATATTTTATAAGTCCAAGACGAGGTACTTTCTTGGAGTCAAAAGTGTAAAGATCATGATAAGTTCTGGTAACTTCTAATTCAAGCTGGTCCATGATAAAATTTAGCATAAGATTATGGAAGGCTCCATAATATAACATGCAGTTATATAACAAGAAATCGTGAACCTTTAGAGTCACATATAAAGTTGGTACATTTTCATCAATCATATTTGAGCTGGGACCAAAGACTACTGAAGGCTTTTCATCTTGTAAACTTATTACATCTCCTTCAGCATCAACACTAGATGAATGGATCCATTTAAAAACTTGGTTTTTGTATCCTGGACTCTTTGAAAGTTTAGATAAAGGAATGGGTGTTTTGACTCTTTCTAATTCCTTTTCAACATTGAAAGTGATTAAAGTAGTTTTATCAATTGAAGTTGCTTTACTTGATTGATTCAATGGCTGAATTATTATTGTTTGAGATTCAGTAGTTTTGATTTGTGGTTCATTTACAATGTGATTTTTGGGAGGTCTACCAGCCCTTGAACTAGGTTTTCAATCATATCTCCTATTCAGTTCAACAATTATAAACTCAGAAAAGGCCTAATACTTTGAAACTTGTGTGTCCTCTTGATCTTGTTGAGAAGACTAATTTAAAGGAATAAAGACAATAACATTTTGTACATATGAATGGTCAAGATTTTTTATATCCTCAGTAATCAAAGGGTTGGTGTCTTTAAGTTGATGATCATGAATCATCAATGGAGGTTGAATTTGTTGATCAGTACTTGGTTTTTGTAAGATTTGGGTTTGGGGAGCTCTCCTGAATTGAGTTTGAGGTCTAGCAGTAGTTTGTTGAATTGTTCTAGGCTATGTTTCTATTTTTGAAATTCTATTTTAAAGGTTTCTAAGTAATGAAGTGATTTCATCTATCTCTTAATCTTCATTTTTAGTTTTTGAGGAAGAACCTTATTCCTTAGCTTTCATTTTCCTTTCAATTTTTTCTGCCTTGGCTTTAATTTTAGTTGATGCTGACGCATTTGTTTGCATGTCTTCTAGGGTATGAGATGTCCTTTCCCTAAGAATAACTGGAAAATCATCTTCAAATGCTTTAGAAAATCTAACTTTGGTTGCTACTACTGGTGGTTTACAGGTAGGTGACATCTTATGATAAAGTTTATTAAATATTTTTATGAAATCTACCACTGGTTCACCATGGTTTCTTTTCAGTTCTTCAAATTTTGTGAGATAGTAAACAATATCCTTCTTAACCCCCCACCGATTCTTAAATATGGTATTTAATTCATTCCAAGAAAGAACTGAATTAGCTCTCAATTGTCTAAACCAAATCCTAACATTCCCTTCTAGTGAATAAACAAACAATCTCATATATACATCTTCATGTTCTATGTTCACATTATCAGCAAAATCCAAGAAGGCAACTAAATGATCTTCAATAGAAAAAACCAATTTCTCCATTAAACCTTGGTAGGTGTTTTAAATACCCATCATGAAAATGATTGAGTACATTAGGAAGCTGTAAAGAAGCATACCTAGCTTGAATAATAGGTTGAAAAATGGCCATACTTGAAGATGAAGATGAATCAATAGAAGATGTGGTAGATGATGAGGTAGAGGATAATGAAGTTGTAGGTGAAGATGGAGGTATAAATGTAGGAGGAGGAGGAGGAAAAAAAGGTGGAGGATCTCTAAAATTTTTAAAAGGTGATTTGATAACTAACTTTTGAACCTTTGTTTCAACTTCTTCTTTTTTTTCAAACAAAGGATTTGAATATACAGAAAATGTTTCCTCGGGTTGGGAAGTAGTAGATGGAAATGTATAATGAGTGGGGGAGATAAAATCAATAGGTTTTAACTCCGGTAAATGTACATCCAATTCTTCTTATAAATTGGATGAATTTGAAAATATTTCAAGTATTTTATATGATTCCAAAGAATTGACTAAAATAGCTGACTGCGCATCAGCTCCTTTGGATAGTAATTCTAAAACCCTAGGTGTTAAATCAGCCAAATCTAATGGATATGGAACAAACCTAAAGTAATAAGAAACTAAAATATATTCAGGTTGTAAGGGTACAAAAGAAGAAGTAGAAGACTCAAGTCTCCTTCTTAAAGAGGCTTCTCTTACCAGTCTTCTAGATCAGATAATGGAGAGAAAATTTCAAAGTCAGAATGGGACCTGGTATGTCTTTAAGGAGCCAGTTTGGGTTTTTGAAGTCGCCAGGTGAAGGACTTTAACCTAATATTCCATTATTCACCTTAAAGGAAAAGCCTTATCGTTGTCCCACGGAAAAATACTTCAATTTTCGTTCCCCGACAACGATGCCAATCTGATGTTGTCCTCTGAGATAATTCTAGGTTAATTAATCGTGCTAGAGCATCTAAAATATTTTGTTGTTGTAAGGTTTTTTTGGATGACCAATTTTATGAACAGTTAAAGATAGGTGTTTAAACCTTAACAATGTTGAATTGAATGAAAGGGTTGTTTGTATTTCTCTAAATAGTTAATTGATTTTTAGTTGAATGAATAGAAGAGTTGAAAGGGTTATAACTTACTAAATATTCAAACTGGGTATTTAGTTAATTATAAGACAAAGTGTAGGTAAACAATGTTTACCTGCTCACAAAATGTATTTTAGTTTTATGAAGATGGGTGTGACAATTGATAGATATAGAAGAGTTTATAATTACAGACAGTTCTATAAACTAATCTCTAATTATTGGTTATAAATTCAATGGGGATTTAAGATAAACTGAGATTCAATTTAATCTTACCCAAGGTTCTCCATTAAAACTTAAATACATGAAGAATAACATAATGAAATGAAAACATGAGAAAAACTCACAAGGAGACAAACTATTTGAGGCAAATCTAGAACCCTTTCACTAATTCGAAGCAAATCTCCAATTTCATTACAATTCTGATTTGAAATGATCATCCAAGGGTTCAACCTTTAATAACTCAAAGGAAGAGTTATTTATACAAATTATTGATTTTCTAGAAAGATCATGTAACAAAATATAAAAATAGTACAAAAATATAGGAATCCAAGAACTGCTAAGCTGCTAGCACTATCTTCAAGGAAGTTGTTGACGACTTGGCCCCCAAAATGTGATGCCTCATTCTCTATCAGTTGGTGATGAAAGTTAATCAATGATTTCACACAAGTGATCCCATTTGTCTTCGCTTGGTATAGAAAGATTAATTAATTTCCTGTAGACTTCATCCACCTCGGTATAGTTTTCAAAAGTAGGCTTATTGACAAAGATATGTTTAATTTCATGTTTGATCATTAAATCAAACTTCAAAGCTTCTAAGAAAGCCTTCCTTGTAATATGACCTTTGATACCTACAAATTTAGCTTTATCAATTGCAATTGTGTAAAGATTTTGGAAATACTCCTCCAAACTACTAAATTTTTCATTTGGTGCCTCTAGTCCTAGCAATCCTCATTTGTTGAGAAAGTTGAACTTAAAATGAAACCTCTGGACAAAAATTTTCAAAATCTAGCACTTTGTCTCCAATTGAGTCATGAGATTTTTCTTCTGTAAAACTTTCTTAATCTCAAGAATAGTTTCCATCCTGTTTGCAATCTGATTTTTTTCTAATTGAACTCTGGTTTTTGAATTGCACACCTTAGTCATATATGTGGCCTCACTTGGTTTATCTTTAAGGACTTCTCTGACCTCTTCAATAGTTGTCTAGCATCTAGTAATAAGCTCTTCCTGTTCAAAAATAATTTGTACAAAGGGCTAAATTTTACTTATAGCTTGACTTATACCCATCCAAATGTTTTCCTTGGCTTGGGCCAAGGTCTAAGCCATTAATGACTCATATTCCAACTCTTGAATCTTCTTGGTTAGTATGTGGGTCTTCTGCATCTCTTCAACATAAATAGTATCATTATTTATCTTTTGTGTCTCCATATTTTTGAATTTCTTTTGAAGCTTTTCATTTTATTGTCTCTGGAGAGACAATTCCTGTATAAATTTATTTAGATCACTTGTAGTTGATGTAGACTCTTCTGTTGCTGATGTCGATTGCACTGTTGTCCCTATCACTGTGACTGGTATAGCTGTAATTGGAGCTATGGAAACTTGTGCATACTATTCCTTTTCTTTGAGAAAATTTTCTATCTATTCCTCCATCTTCTTTATTTGTATATTCTTCTCAATGATTAGTTTGAGAATTTCTTCCTTGAGTTGATCACTTTCTTCAATCTCCTTGGTTTGGGGATCCTCTGTAGAAGGTAATTTGAGATGCTTCCTTAGTGCCGTGATGTCTGGATTCTTCTTCTTGATGATTCCCTCTGCATCTTTAACATCAATAAGATCATATCGAATCTTGATCTCTAAATCTTCTAATGATTTGACTCGATTATCATTTGCTAAGGAGGATACCTTCTCTATCTTCAACTGTGATTGTACATTTGAAAGTTTTTTCTCAACTTTGACAGTGCCATGGCAGTGTTAGTCATGGTAGAGAAAAAAATCTCCCCAGAATGTCTGTGCATGTCCATTTGGTCAATAGGATTTATTTGATTCGCATCAAAAGAAAATATAGTTTTCTTATAGTCTGAAGAAGCCTTTGGAAAAGGAACTTGAGCCTGTAAGAATGTCATTTTCATCCTTTCATTTTCACTGTCAAATGCTGCCAACAATTTGCATTGTGGATGTCTGCTTCCAGAATTGAGCATATACATTGGCCTTCAGAGATTCATTCTTTTGCTTAATTTCAAGAAAATTAGTGAAAATGTTTGGTACTTATTGTTCACCTACTCCTTTTGACTGTGTAATTTCCAATAAATTCTGTGAAATTGAAGAGGAATATGGAGTATTAAGGACAGTTTCCTCTGATCCTATAGAAACCTGTGAATCATCCAGATTAATAACTATGGGGTATTTTTGACCCTGAAGAGTGGTAAATTTAGATTCAGTCTTGTGTTTCTTTTGATAAATGAGAAACTCCTTTGCACCCTTTGCTGAAGATGATGATTCTTCTCTCGGTCTCTTATCCTGCTTACTTTGAGAAGTGGGAGTCTGGAGGGTAGAAGGAGGTAAAATTTGTTCTTCTACTTCCTGAAGTGTGTTCTCCTCCCGCTGTTCTTGATTCCTGTATTTCTCAATCTCTAGTATTGTAGTGTTATTATAAGGTGTGGTTTTAAGTTCTGCCCTTAAATTAGCAATTATATTGAATGGGTCATAATAATAGGTAAAACTTGGTTGAAATCCCATCTGCTTGAGAATTGAATCTGCTTCAATTCCTGCTGCTCTGGTATTATAAATAAAGGGTCCCACTTGGGACTTGATCTTGAAATGAGATTTTCTTTTGCCTGAAACAAAATGTAGCTTGTCCATGTTGATCATTTTCCTTATATATTCCACAGTGAAAATTCTCATTGGAACATATTTACACAATTTGTATGGAGCTAACTCACAGCCATATACCCTAATCTCTTTGTAATTCTAGCAAAGATACGAGTCTCTAGTATTAGATTGGTCACTTAGGTGCAGGATCCTTTTTATCTTTGGGCTGATTCTTGGTTCACTCTGGTTGCTAAGAATCTGTGCAACTGGATAAATGAAACAATCAATAAATCTAAAAATTTAAACTCAGTTGAGTTTGTCCTGACAAATGAGGTCCACTGTGTAACTGATTGATTTATTTTCTAATCATCCTAATTGTGTAGGGATATTGGTAGCATGTCTCCTTGTTGAAAAAGGAACATATGAACTAGCACAGAAGAATACTTGAATACACCCTTAGTAGTGATTTTCATTAACTAATCATGCACATTTTCAGCCAAAAATTGACTATAATTATACATGAATGTTGGCTTGTGTTCTTTGGAGAAGATGGATAGATAACTAAGGATAGGTTCATCTACCCATTAATCTGTCTGGTAACCAAAATGCAAGAAACTAGAGATATAATGTGTTTAGCCCTTTTTGGGAACATTGAGGCTAGATATGGAGGGTTATTTTTGGGAAGCTCAACATCTTCTAGAAGAACGATCTAAAAAATTTTAGCTCTTTAGGGGAATGTAAGCTTATGGTATAGATCCATGAGGAAAACAATAGAAAAATGTCTAAGGGAATCATTCTCAGGAATTAGAAGCATTTTTTTTATGGTTTCTGGAGTGATAGATATCAGAATGTCTCCATTCCGAGACAGTTTTCTGAAAGGGACTATACTTAGCCTGACACCACATAACTAAATCAGGAAATGGATGAGTTTGAGGGAACATGAACATCGACAATAGGGATTCCCATAGGTTAATTTCATCATTTCAGTCCTGATAGGTCTGTCTTAACCAATGGTGCAATTTGAAAATATCAAATTCGCACTCTGTGTCCACAATCTTAAAAAATTGGTCAGCTAAGGGGATGTGGTCAAGATATAGGGTATTAGTGGCTTTTGGATTTTCCTGAGCAGGGATCTTGCTACCAGAGGGATGGGCCTTTATTTTGGGTGACATATTATAATAGATAAGGAAGGAAAGTAACAATATTTTGATGAAATGGGAACCTGAGCAGAGAGTAGTCCCTATAAAAAAATACTGGTGAGTGCACTGTTAGCTTGAAATATAGGCACAATCTATGACAAAATTTAACCAAAGCTAAGATTTAAAAACCTGCAATTCAAATAGTGGCAATGAAAACAAGGGAGTCACATGAAAGGGATGGAGGGTTTATTTATAATAGCGTGGCGATTATTGTTAAGATCACACCGTTATCCTATGAGATTAGTGTGCATTAATGGACAACACGAGGCAGGTAACACGTAGGAGGAACAAGTATGAGGAGTGAGGATGAGTGTAATAGATGTAATGGATAGGGATACGTGGATGAAAATTATTAGTGGGAGGAAGGTGTGGGAAATTACGATAACCGTTGGTGGAGTGACATATAGATGGGATGGGATGCGCGATTTCAGAGGGGGGAGTAGTGGTAAATGGTATTGCAGGGGGTGGGGGGGTGTGAAGTGATGAGGAGGTGACACATTGCAATGGGCTCATCGAAAAGGAAACTACTTTTTGGACCCCCCCCCACCCCCCTTACCAAAGGTGAAATGGTAGAAGGAGGTGTGAAATGGCTTCACCGTCATTGATCTAGGCGGGGAAATGATCACCACTGAAAAGTATCCACTTGATAGTGCTCCATGACAACATGCTTTTGTCATTTTATGAATTTAATATAAACTTTATAAATCTTTGTTTATACAATATTAATCACCTATAAAAGGTAATTAACCCTAATTAAAGAAAAAATTATCTATGAATTGGTGCATCTGATGTAGCGGCCATCTATTTTCCCTAATCCTATTCCAATACATCATTTGGCCATGTTTTGAGCATATTAGGCCAAATTTTATTCTATTCTATCCTATCTAATCATGTTCTACCAAGATTAAACAATTTGGTGAGCTTATTCACAAATTTAGAGACATAAATTTAAATGATTTGATCATGGTTAACTATATGATTCAAATCAAAACATCAGGTTGTGGAATTTTAAACAAGCTGCACACAAAACCCTAGTTTATTTGTAATGTCATTTTAGTCTTTTCTAGTGGCATCTAAATTTTCTCACTTATACAAATTTTTTCTTTTGATGGGGTTTCATTTCATAATTTATTTATATTGCATTTTCATTTTTTTAGACCCTCTTTTATAAATAAAAACTAACTTATCAAAACCAAATATGTTACAACATGTGAATTCCATGAAAAGGTTCCTGGTACGATGAGGTTTCATGTGGGTGCGTAGCCCTGTAAGATCTATGAGGTTAGTATCATGTGGATATTATTTTATATTATTTTCTTATAACTATGCATATGTTTATGTTATAGCAGGAAATGTTGAAGGATACATCAACATAATAAAAGAAGTGTGATTTGCGGCACGCTAGGTAATATATGGATAGTGGAAAGAGCCACAGACCCAAGACTTGGGTTGTGCATGCACACAGTAAGGAACTAGAGGAGATAGTGTGGTCTCTGGATATGCAGTACTGCTACTGTGTACGTGTTTTACATGTTGTGTTGTGTACATGTTGTACATGTGGTGTTGTGTATATGTCATACATGTTGTGATGTGTACTTGTGGTACTATGCCTTGTGTATTGTGTAGTCATTTTATTGTGACATGTGTATTCATTGTGTTGTATTATGTTTATGTATATGTGTTGTGAAAGAAATTAGTTCTTAGGATCCGTGGAGGCTGTGGATTGGGACAAGACCTTTAGAGCCCTGTAACAACTTAGGTTCCCTAGAGGCTGTGGGTTGAGATAATGGTCCCTGGAGCCCTGTAACATCTTGGGTTCCATGGAGGCCATGGTTTGGAGCCCTGTAATATCTTGGGTTCCCTTGAGGCTGTGGGTTGAGATAGTAGTCCCTATATCCATGGATAGCTTGGGAAGAGACCAAAGTTAAGTTATTGATATTGAGGGTAGAGGTGGTATAATCTTCAAACCCTTGTTTCTGATAATGCATATGGAAGAGAAGGCATTGGGTGCTTTCCCGGCTTGGGAACCGATCAAGTGCATGTACGGAAAGGACAAATAACAAAGGAAAAAGAAAAGATAAACTTGAAGATAAGTATTAATATTTTATTTCAGTTTTTAATTATGCACATAATCTATGATTCTAATTTATGATGGTTGAGTTTTAAGCTAACTAGATGTGATATGTTTATATATGATGATTTGATCAAAGAGATAATTTGACTTGTTGTGATAGGAAGTAAACAAAATATCAAGTGCACCTTATTGATGATCTATCAATGAGGTATGATTTGAATTTGCTTCAATTCCTTTTGATTCTAATGGAAATTACATGCTTGGTACAAGAAATCATGGAAAACGCCTGATTTGGATGGTTGGAATTGAATGCAAGAGAGTTAGTAGCAATAGTAAAAGGAATTTGAATATGCAACAATATGTTGGTAAAGAATTCATGAGCATGACCATTGTGGGACACTAGTACCCAATAGTGTCCATTGATTTCCATGAGCATGCTATGACCAATATGTTGGTTTTGAGGTAGGAATATGTCTTGGTTTTTGGACTTTCCGATGTGAGGAAACCTTGCCAAGGGATGGGTTGCCTGAGGGACTGGGAAGTAGAGAAGGGGATGCTGGAAAAATTGGAAGGTGAGTGACTACACAGAAGGGGTTGACCATATTGCTCGAGGGAATGGGAAGCAAAGAATATAAGGCCAAGGGATATTTTTTTTTGGTCATTAGCATTACCATATGGAATTAGAAGCACATTAGGAGTGTGTCCGAAAACAATCAGCCAGTAAATGTTCACTGAGAGAAAAAGTACCACAAGGATTGTAGTGTTAGATGTTGGATGTATACTTTGATTTTGGTAGTGGATTCTGGACTTCTTGGGAAGGAGGTGAATCCTGGATGGATGGTAGACTTGGATCCTAATTGAGGTGGTCTCAGGAAAATTCCCAAGGGTCTAGGTTGGAGAAGGGATTTCTCTTGGAACTCTTGATGGATGGGTGGAGATAGGAGAATTTCTTTGGAGCTGGTGAAGGAAGTCAGAGGCATCCAAGCTTGTTTTGATGTTAGTGATTTTTGGATTGGTTTAGGTGAAATCACTGTGGTTGAGGGTTGAGGTGGTTTGGTATTTAGAAGCCCTGGTTGGTTCTATTTTGGTTTAACCCACATGATCTCACATTCATGCTTAGAATATGGCATGGGGGTGATTGGATGAAATATAGATTTGATTCAGCCCAATATATGGTTGGGTGGTTAATGAATATCCCTAACTTGGTTGGCTTTTTCATATGTTAATATGAGATATTTTCCTATTGTTATCAATGAGCGTATGCAGTGGTTATTATTTTGATCTTATTGTTGATTTGTCAAGCATTTTATTTTAGTTATATGCATGGTTATATGATGTGATCTTACGATGGATCCAAATCATGATATGATAAGTTACTGAATGATTGACCAATGCACAAGTTAACATATGTTGTTGTAGCTACTTGAGAGGGCATTGGATCTTCTTGAAGATTCTCTAATGAAGTACAAAAGTTTATGATAATATATGCATTCATTACCTGTAGCTTCCATGTTTATCATATGTTTGACGACATTTTTATCATGGGACTAATATGTTTTGAGCAAGATCTAGCTTGATTTTTGATTGCATAGACTTGTTATCACCATTGATTTTATTTTGAAAAGTTTTGGTCACTTCTGGGAAGTGGCTTGAAGACTAGACCTAAAAACGTGGCATAGATCTTGCCACCACATGCACAGAACAAGGAAATTTTAGTCATAACCACATTCCATAAAGCTTATGAGTGCAACTGGAGCCTCATAATCACATGCATAATGTGTTATGGGTGCAATTAGGGTGTCAAGCTTGTAAAAATGAGTTCTAGCTTAGGAGTTGAACACCAAAGGTAGTTGTCAAGCTTTTGAGTGATCTAGTGTCCCCGAGGGGTGGTAGTATGTGTTTTTAATGTTTTCCCCACTTCCATAATTGGAACTTGGAGGTCGGGTCATGCCATAGTAGTAATTAGCTCAAGTTTATCTTGTAGAGCTTGTAAAAGCGGGTAAATGTGGGAGGACACATTACACTTGCGATGATTCATAATTTTCCTAAGGACAACTTAATCAAGGATTTGTATAGTCCTTGGGGAAAATCTTGCGTTTTTAATCCATTTCTTGGAACAACTACTTTTTTCCCACATATTTTACTGCCCATTTCAATCTTTTCTAGCTTAGGGGTTTTCTTGGAGTTAAATATTGCTCCTCCTCTGCATGGAATTTTTGTTTCTCTTGCAAACATATCAGGATCCACATTAATATTCTGCCCAAATAATTTTAATTCCATGGATTTATCATCATAATTTTCTATGGCCTCATCTATCTCATCATTTTGGAAATTGAACTGTCCAAATATAAATTTATAAAACTCTGCTCTTCTCAAGATATCTAGCATACCTGGTGGACAATTGTTTGTATCTCTCCATGTATTAGCACACTCTTTGAATTTTTTGACTCTGAACTTCTCCTAGGAACCTCATGTGTTAATTATTTGCAGGGAAGAGGACACCCCTATTTCAATTAGGGACATCGTTCTCTGGGTTCAAGTCACGCTAGTTGCATGCATGCTGAATGAAGGAATGCACAATCAATAAGCCGTGGGGAATGCTTGCGCGCGCGCACACACACACACACACACACACACACAGATATATATATATATATATATATATATATATATATATATATATATATATATATATATATATATATATATATATATATATATATATATATATATATATATATATATATATAGATATCTATATCTATATATTTATTTATTTATTTACTATTTTTTTTTTTTAACTTATTCCTTTATTTTTCTATAGATCACTTTTATAAAGATTTTTTATTTATTAAATGAATAAAATTGATTATATTGTGCTATAACTTTGCTCCTTTGCTCATATTTTTTCTCAGACATAGTTAAAAATTCAAATTTAATATTGATATATAAGATACAATTTATTAAAATAACACTTTTAAAAATAATGTTGCAAGATTTTGATGGCATGTAAGATGACCGTCACTTTTTTCTCATGGGTATAATTTACCAAATTTCCATCATGCAATTGATTATTTAGAAATGATAGTAAATGTCCTTTTTTCATTAAAATGACATCCAAACCTTTTCATAGTGAATATCCTAACAAGGTCACTTGACCTAATCTTAAACTTAAAAACCTAAAAAATATGTACAATATAGAAAAACCCTAAAATAAACCCTGCAAACCCTAGGTGTTATCTCTTTATCTTTCCCTTGGAAACATGTAAACCTAATTATTACTAAAATAAGGTCATCAAATCTCATTTATAGGGTTTTAACCAAGAAACTAAAAGTTTCAACTATAAAAATTCAAGTTTGATTTTTCTTAGTCCATCACCTTGTTCCCAAACATTCCTATTGTGGATTTATTTGAGGCACACAAACCTTGTCTTTTACCATTTGAAATCCATGCAATTTGGAATATTATTGAACAACACAAACATATATGTGTTGAGTAAAAAAATACCCTCATGTTTGAATCATTCGATTTGATGAAGGCGTGGCACGCATTTTTTTGAAGCAAACCAAAATTGCGTTGCTTCACTAAAATGCACACCGAAGCTTCATTTATTGGCCAATCCGATTGATTCAAATTATAGATTGTTTATTTAATGATTTTACATGCTTTTACATTGTTATATATTTACTTTGAGAATAAATATTTATACTTCAAATTTGATACAACATTAGAAGTTTTGCTTCGACTTGCCTTGTGTCAAAGTTGTGTATAAGTGGGAAACATAGTTACGTAGGATATTTGTTAGACATGATGCAAGGTTATATCAAAGGTTAGGTATTTTCCAATCCTATCCATTTCAAATTTCATTGCCAAGAGTATAATTGGTTTGGCCTGGGAGTGCACATTTGTTCTGACTTGAACATTGTGAGATATGTTGAATTGCTACATTGGCAAACTTGGATGTTAGTAAGTAAGATTTCTTTTAGAATAATGAGTATCATATGTTGTAGAAAATGTTTGTATATTTATGATGAAATGATCATTGTTTCATTTCCAATTAATTACAAGTCTTGGTGTGCATTTATGAGGAATATGATCCTCGCTTTTTACCCTTAAAATCAATCCAATTTGGAGTACTCATGCATACTTTTTTTTCTTTTAATGAGGATGAGTTATTGTCCATGTTTTCCATGTGGGGAGTCATGTTCCCCACAAATTTCAAAGGTTTCTCAGGTCATGTATAAATAGGATGAGACTTCTAATTTGTAAATCGTAATACATTGGTGACTAGAGGAAGGAGTTCACTCTCTTACCTTTTGTTTTTTCTTGTTTGAAATTCTACTACTATTAAGGAAAAGTAGCATTGTTGTGCAATTGATGCTCATGACAATGAAATTTTCTAGTTTATGAGGTACTATGTGTTTTTTGAGATTGGTTTTAATCTTTCATCTCTTAATATTTGTTTAACATTGAAATTCTATGTATTTTCTTGAGGTGTTATCATGGCATGTTGGCACCCGTGTGGATCTTAAATATTGAATGCTAGTAGAAAGTCCCTAGTTTATGGTGAATCCCATAAGTTCCTTATTTTTGTTAAACCCTAGAATTCTAGTCACAATTTTCATGTGTGTTGGGAAAATGTTTTTAGGACTTTTCTAATCGATGAGTGGCACTAGAACCCTAGATCTACTTAGAATTCATTGCCAAACAAGAAATAAGAACTAGTCCTATTTGTCTCCATTATCCTTACCTATTTATATTCAAACCCTAACTAGGTCACTTGACCTAATCTTAAACTTAAAACCTTAGAAAATATGTACAATATAGAAAAACCCTAAAATAGACACTACAAACCCTAGGTGCTATAGCTTTATCTATCCCTTGGCAACATTTAGACCTAATTAATACTAGAATAAGGTCATCAAACCTTAATTATATGTTTTTAAATAAGAAACTACAAATTTCAACTATTCAAGTTTTTTTTTTCTTAGTCCATCACCTTGTTCCCAAACATTCATGGTGTGTATTTATTTGAGGCACACAAACCCTGCCTTTTACCTTTTGAAACATATGCAATTTGGAGTATTCTTAAACAACACAAACATATATGTGAAAATTTAAAAATATTTAATTGTATTATTGTTACCTATTAGTAAAAAAATATTCTCTAATTTGAATTATTCAATTTGGATTTTAAATGAATGTTAGGTGTGCACTTTTTTGAAGCAGGCCAAAATAGCCTTACATCACTAAAATGCACTTCTAGGCTTCATTTATTGGCCACTATGATTTATTCAAATCCTAGATTATTTATTTAATTATTTTACAGACTTTTAAATTGTTATATCTTTACTTTGAGCTTAAATATTTATACATAAAATTTCATACAACATTCTAAGTTTTGTTTCAACTTACCTTATGTCAAAGTTGTGTATAAGTGAGAAACATCGTTATGTAGGATATTTGTTAGACATGATGAAATATTATATCCTAAGCTTAGGTATTGTCCAATCATGTCCCATTTCAAATTTCATTACCAAGAGTGTAATTTTTTTGGCCTGGGAGTGCACATTTATTCTGACTTGATCAAATTTGGTAGATATGCTGAATTACTACATTGAAAAACTTGGATTTTAGTGAGTAAGATTTATTTTAGGATAATGAATGTCATATGTTATACAAATGTTTATATCTTTAGGATGGAATGATGATTGTTTCACAACCAGTTAATTATAGGTCTTGGTGTGCATTTATCTGAGGCACACAACCCCTTCCTTTTACCCTATAAAATGAATCCAATTTGGAGAATTCATGCACAATAGAAATTTAATGAGGATGAGTTATTATCCACCCAAATTTAATGAGGATGTACTATATTCTATGTGGGGAGTCATGTTACCAAAAAATTTCAAAGGTCTCTTAGGTCATGTATAAATGGGAAGATACTTTTAATTTGTAAATCGTAACATATTGGTGACAAGAGGAAGGAGTACACTCTGTCTTACCTTTTTCTTTTTCTTGTTTGGAATTATACTACTGTTAAGGAAGAGTAGCATTATTGTGGTATTGATTGTCACGATGATGAAAATTTTTGTTTTATGTGGTACTATGTGTTTTTATGAGATTGGTTTTAAGTTTTCATCTTTTATTATTTGTTTGACATTGAAATGCTATGTATTTTCTCAAGGTATTATCATGGCATGTTAGCATCTAGGTGGATATTAAATACTAAATGCTAGTAGAAATGGCCTTGCCTATTTATCTTCAAATGCTAACTAGGTCACTTGACCTAATATTAAACTCTAAACCCTAAAAAATATGTACAATATATTAAAACACTAAAGTAGACCTTGCAAACCCTAGGTACTATCTCTTTATCTTTCCCCTGACAACATTTAAACCTAATTACTACTAAAATAAGGCCATCCAACCTTACTTAATAATATGGTTTTAACCAAGAAATTAAAAGTTTCTACCATTAAAATTCAAATTTGTTTTTTATGAGTCCATCCCCTTATTCCCAAATGTTCTTGGTGTGCATTTATTTGAGAGACATAAACCCTGCCTTTTACCCTATGAAATCAATGCAATTTGGAGTATTATTGAACAAAAAATATATATATGTGAAAAATTTAAAATATTTAATTGTATTAATGTTACCTATGAGTAGAAAAATACTCTGCAAGTTGAATCATTCACTTTGGCCTTGAAATAAAGGTTGGACGTGCATTTGTGTCAAGCAAGCCAAAATTGCTTTGCTTTAGTAAAATGCATGCCCATGCTTAATTTATTGGCCAATTTGATTGATTGAAATTGTATATTGTTTATTTAATGATTTTACACACTTTTACATTTTTATGTATTTACTTTTGAGCTTAAATATTTATAATTTAGATTTCATACAACATTCTCAGTTTTGCTTCAACTTGCCTTAAGTGAAAGTTGTGTATAAATGGGAAACATAGATATGTAGGATATTTGTTAGACATGATGAAAGGTTATATCCTAAGGTTAGGAATTTCCCAATCATGTCCCATTTCAATTTCATTACAAGGAGTGTAATTGGTTTGGTCAGAGAGTGCATACTTATTCCGACTGTGATTATTGCAAGATATGATCAATTTCTATTCTAGTAGACTTGGATTTCAGTGTATAACGTTTCCTTTATGAAAATGGCATTGATACGTTGCATAAAATGGTTTTGTATTTAGGTTGGAATTGTCATTGTCACACAATCAATTAATTACATGTCCTGGTGCGCATTTATTTGAGACACACAAACCTTCACTTTAACCCTACAAAATCGATCCAATTTGGCATATTCTTGCATAATAGAAATTTCTATGTGCAAAATTAATGTTAATTATGAGTAAAAAAGTATTCTTCGATCTGAATCATTCAACTTGGCCTTGTAATGAAGGTTGAGTGTGCATTTTTGTGAAGTAGGCCAAAATTACCATGCTCCACTAAAATGCATGCCAAGGCTTCAATTAGCGGAAAATTTGACTGATTCAAATTGTAGACTATTTATTTAATTATTTTAAACACATTTGAATTATTATATGTTTACTTTGATCCTTAAATAATTCTGTTTCAGATTTCATACAACATTCCAAGTTTTTCTTCAACTCGTATTATGTCAAAGTTGTTTATAAATTTTTATTTAGCTTGCTATTGGGTAGAACACTTGTCCTTTTAATTTAGAGCAATAGTTCCAACTCTTTACATTATTTGTCAATCCAAGTAGGTTTTGTTATTTCAAGGCTATTACACAAGATATATGCAAGGGAAAATGATGACTAGTGCTAATGAATGTAAAAATCAATTGTTGTAATCACATTCTCATAAATTCAACACTCTGGTTATTACAATCTCAATCCTTATTCACACTCTTAAGAAATAAAAACATAATGTAGAATAAACCACTCTGTCACACTGCCACCCTTATCTAGAAAGGAACAACAATCCTGGAATCACTCTCTCAGGAAATGCTGGAACACACATTCAAATGAAATGAACACAACATCAAATTGTAAAAGTCATTAAATAACTTTCACAGTAACAAAGGGATCGGTCTAGGACCTATGTTGTTGCATAATACATAGACTAGAATTTTGCAATCATTATAACATGAATAAGACTAATAATAACAGTAACAACAGTCACACATGAATTATAACTGAGAGGAAATAAATCAGGCAACTATAGTAACTTACTAACCAATGATCCCTGCTAAGAAGGAGAGCCCTTCCTTCCTACTAGGGGTTGGTACACTACAAAACACATAAGCTAGTCAATAGAAAGGTATGATGCCAGGAATTATTGAGATTACATTAATGAAACATACAAGATTATAATGTTGGTGCTTCCCCCTTTATCACTATCTATCAGATTATAATGATAAGAATATCATGAGAATCTCTGGATTCTCATGTGATCTAACTTGAGAATACATATTAACAATCTGATAACAATTTCCAAGGTTAGGATAAAGTTGTAATAAATTTTCCAAATTACAATAATTATCATTAGAAAATCCTAATTATTTTAGTTGCATTGTCCATAAACTTCTCCTTTGAGAGTTAAACTATATTTTGACTAAATTCTTTCCAAATTAATCTTCATAACTAATTTAAGGAGGTTAGCATGTCAAAAATAGATCTTCAGGTGTAACAACAATGATCAGTGAATCCTTGTCTTGTCCTTGGCAAGGCAGAATTGGAAAGTGTAATCCTATAACAACATCTCAAAACCACTAACCTTGTAACAACCCAATTCTCAGTTTTATGATAAAAATATCCTAAAAGAATAGTTTTCATGCCAAATTACAAGTAAAATTGGATCATATGGATGAGATATATGTTGGCATTATGGCACAGGTTTGGAGCTATGGCACAAGTGTTGTCCTTGATGGCAACTCTCTTTGGTGACAGATCTCAGTACAGGCTTTCAGAATGAAGGAAAAGACATATGCGTAGGTTCATCTAGACTAAACCACGTATACACTCGGGTTAGACGTTACAAAGGCGTGTGTGCATATACACGCACTTTCATGCAAGGAAAAGCGTGTATATGTTAGAGAACTTACTTTTGGTCCGTGGTAGTTAGTCCTTGGTATTTGAACCTATGGTTTTGGACCATGGTATCTCATCAGAAGTGTTGATCCCAAGTATTAGGTCCATGGTATTGTTTTATTATGGTTTTGGACCGTGGTATTGTGAAAGGCCTAAGACTATAAAAGAGGAAGGAGATCATTTGGCAAAGGAACATCTTAATTAATTGAATATCTAATAAGTGCTAGATCTGAAATTGGTGATTGAGGTTATGGTGTAGATCTGGATCTGAATGAAGGAGGAACCTTAGCGCAAAGAGAAGGATTAATTCTATTGATGGGTCATAATCTTTAGCCTTGAATGGTAGTATCTTGTATGATTTTGACCTGTTATATGTGGTGCATGCTTGATCTATAAATCTGATAATCTGCGCCTGAATATTTGAAAGAGTGAATTATCCTTTATAGATCTGTACGCAGGTTCAGTAAAGCGAAGGCGCGTATACACACTGGTTCAGTGAATAAAAACAACGTATACGCAGGTTGCTCCAAACACAAAAGCGTATGCACGCAGGTTTCAGGTTATTGAAGTATCGTATATCTTTTGAGTTGTGATCTAGATGCTTCTGTTTATTGTTGTAGTGTTCTGGGTTCAGAATTTGGTGTGTGGTTACTCTTAATATGTTTTGGGTACAGCTGTCAGAGAAGTATCTACTTGATTCAGTTCTAATTGGTGAAAAGGAGATTGTTTGATGCAGAAATTCTTGATGATTGATTGATGTTCATGGATCCAGTCTGAAAATTTATGAAACGTGGTCCCTAGAAGAAAGAGAAGGTTGTAGCCTTCTGTAGGCTAGCACCTACGTACTAGTATCTTGGCTAGTGTAAGAGCTAAGGGGGTTGTAGCTCCCTTCCAGGAGAAGCTGGAGAATGAGAGAGGGTTGTAGCTCTCTGCAGGTTGCAGCCTGCGTACTGGTAAAGGACTGCACCAATACATTGTAAAAAGAAGTTTCTAATTAAAAGAAGATAGAGACGAATTGCAGCAGGTGGTTTTCACCCACATTGGGTTTCCACCTTATATCTTGTGTTCTTGTGTGTGTGATTGTCTTCAGATCTATTTTACTGTTTCTGGTTACTGTTTATTTAATCCTAATACACAGATTAATGATCAACATAAATAAGATAAATTAAATTATGAGTTTGCATTGCATACGCGAGTTTCCTTCTCTGTAGTTGCGTATATACACAGTTTTATCTAACTAAAGTAGGTATATGATCTGGGTTTGAAAAAGAAAATAAGTGACTTGATAATACTGATTCACCCCGCCTCCCAGTATTATTTCCAACAATTGGTATCAAAGCAGGTCCTTCGGAAGAAGCTTTATCGCTTAAAGGAAGATCCATCATCATGAGCAACTATGAGAGAGAAGCATCAATCAGGCCACCAATTTTTTATGGAACCAACTTCATCTATTGGAAGGTAAGAGTTACAGCCTATCTTCAATCTCTTGGTACTGAAGTCTAGGATATCATAGATACAGGGTACACTTTTCCTTCATCAACTCCTACAAATCCGGCTGGTAAGAAGCAATATGAAACAAATGCAAAGGTTGTCAATGCTCTATTAGGATGTCTATCTCAATAAGAATTCGTCAAGGTTATGTAGTATAAATCCACAAAAGAAATATGGGACAAGATTGTTCTGAGCTATGAAGGAGATGACCAGGTAAAGTGAGTAAAACTTCAAACCCTCAAAATTCAGTATGAAAATGTCAGAATGCACAATGATGAAAGTGTGGCTAACTATTTCCTTCGTGTAGATGATATTGTTAATTGTATGAAAAACTTTGGTGAAGAAATAGAAGAGGCTGTTGTGGTTGAAAAAGTTCTAAGATCTTTGTCCCCTAGGTTTGAATCTAAAGTTTCTGAAATAGAAGAAAAAGAGAATCTATGAAACCTTACCATGTCACAGTTGCACGGAATTCTGACTGCTTATGAAATGAGGAAAGGAGGACCATCAAACAGAAGAGAAGCTACTTTCAAGGCTTCAGGCATAGGAGATTACTATGAGTTAGTACATGTGTCAGAAGAAGAGGAGGAATCAAATTTTGTCAAGAACCTTCAACGGGGTGTTGGAAGATTCAGAGGTAAGTTACCTTTCAAATGCTTTGCTTGTGGAAGAGTCAGTCACTATGCTGCCAAATGTCCTGATAAGGATAAGATTGACAAGGGGAAGGAACTTGTTAGATGGAACAAGAAACAAAATGTAAATAAGAAAAGCTATTACACTCATGAAGATAGTGATGGACTTTCAATAGTGACGAATATGAACAAGGTAAAAAATATTGGCTTTTGAAGATGATGATTTTGTGGATGCTATAGATGAAGAAAGTCATTATGAAGAGATTTCTAGACTCAAAATTGGTTTATAAGAGAAGAATGTGATAATGGATACTCTACAATTTCAACTTGCTGAAAAGGAAAAACATCATGAAAAGTTAGAATGTGAAATTGTGGGACTGAGAAAAGAGATTGAGAAAACAAAAGCTCTTAATCTTAGATTTGTTAAAGGATCTGACACGTTAGATCAGATTATCAAAGTGCATCACTCCCTACTAATCAAGACAGGTCTAGGATATAATGAAGAAACAACTCAAGTGCAGAAACCATCTACCTCCAAGAGTTATCTTGATGCTGCAAGGAGAAGTGAACAAAGATCTAATGGAAATCACTAGGTAAATCAGGGACAATTTACCTCAAGAATGAACAAAGACTACCAGGTAAATCGAGGGCAATCTACTTTAAGGATAAACAGAAGCTACAACCAGCCACAGGTAAAACCTTCTCAATTTGCCTCAAGAATGGATGTCAATAGGAACTACAATCATTTGGCTGGTAGATTTGATAATCACAGGAGTTTCTTCAATGGCCAATGTTTTTCATGTCATAAATTTGGTCACAAAGCAGCTCAATTTGTTGCCTATAAGACAACCATAACTAGAGAAGCTCATAAATAGAGGAGTATGACTGGGATCATGAAAAGGACCTACAACAGCTTCTCTGCTCTTGAAAATGAAATAGAATGTTCTATTTGTAACAATTTCGGTCATGAAGATTCTAAATGCAGGAGTAGGTTTCGGCAGACAACTTAGAAGGAGCAAGCCTCAAGTGCCAAATCATGGAGAATCAAAGAACCAAAACCAGAAAGATGTGGTATATCCTTATATGCGGAAGGGAAAGAAAATCAATGGTACATCGACAGTGGATGTTCGAAACATATGACAGGTAATAAAGAAAAACTTCAGTCATATAGTGCCTTAGAGAAGGAGAAGAAGGTTTCGTTTGGAAATGACACCCCTGCCCTCATAAAAGGTAAAGGTTCTGTTCAGTTGAAAGAAAGGGTCAAAGCTGGAAATGTCATGTATGTTGATGGCTTAAAGCATAATCTATTAAGTGTCAGCCAGATGTGTGATCAAGGAACTGAGGTAATATTTCGATCAAATGGATGTAGTGTTCGTGACCTTTGATACAGGAAAAAAAGTGATCAAAGGCGTAAGGACTCCAAATAATTTATACATATTCAAAGAAGGACAACATCAATGCTATTTGAGCAAGAATGATGAACACTGGCTATGGCATAGAAGATTGGGGCATCTTAGTTTCACAGATAAGGAAAGCATGCAAATACCAGGCAGTTTGTGGTCTTCCAGACATCAGAATCCCAGACAATACAATATGCAAATCATGTCAGTTTGGTAAGAAAACCAAAACTAACTTCCCTGAGAAGGAAGGATAAGCCAACATGCCGCTTGAACTTGTCCATACTGATGTATGTGAACCAACTAGGAAAAGGTCACCTCGAGGAGAAGAATACTTTATACTATTCATTGATGACTATTCCAGGATGTGTTGGATAGGACTTATGAAGCACAAAGACGAAGCCTTTGAAAAATTCAAATCATTCAAAGCCTTGGTGGAGAACGAATCAGATCTTAGAATCAAATGCCTCAGGTCAGATCGAGGAGGAGAATTTACCTCGAATGAATTTTTCAATTTTTGTGAAGAACATGGAATAAGAAGGGAATTCTCTATAGCTAGGACTCCTCAGCAAAATGGAGTAGTGGAAAGGATGAATAGAACGGTTCAAAAAATGGCTCGTGCAATGCTTGATGAGTTTGGAACTCCCACAACTTTCTGGGGTGAAGCTGCATTTGTTGCAGTTGTTATTCTCAACAAGACAAATGTCCGAGTGAACAACACTCAAACTCCTCATGAGCACTGGTATGATGAGACTCCTTCAGTAAAACATTTCAAAATTTTTGGAAGCAAATGCTATATTAAAAATAATGATGAAAATCTTGGCAAGTTTGAACCTAGAGCAGATGAAGGCATTCTCCTTGGTTATGCTCCCCATAGAAAAGCATATAAGTGTTACAACAAAAGACTTGGAAGAATTGTTGACAACATTGATGTAGTGGTTGATGAAGAAGGAAACATTCCTAGGCAAGTGAATTCCGAAGATCTCGAAGATGATGAGGACTATCCTTCAACATCAAATCAGAACTATGATGAAGAAGAAGCTTAAGAGGCACCAGAAGAACATATAAGGATAGAAGATAAGACTCCATCTAGGTACGTTCAGAAGAATCATCCAGAATCTCAAATTTTGGGGCAAAAAGAGGCAGGTATACAAACAAGAAGAACAATTGTAGAAGCCTCAAGCTATTTGGCTTTGCTCTCCTCCACTGAACCACAAAATGTAAAAGAGGCATGCAAATATGAATGCTAGGTCAAGGCAATGGATGAAGAACTTGAGCAGATCGAAATGAATAACACTTGGGAGTTGGTTTCTAGACCAAAAGATAAGAATGTCATAGGGACAAAATGGATCTTTAAAAACAAGTTGAATGAAAATGGGGAAGTGATTAGAAACAAGGCCAGACTTGTCTGTAAAGGGTATGCTCAACAAGAAGGAATAGACTTTGAAGAAACTTTTGCTCTAGTTGCTAGACTTGAGGCCATCAGAATGTTCCTTGCTCTCTCTAGCTTTCAGAAGTTCAAAGTATTTCAAATGGACGTGAAGTCAGCCTTTTTGAATGGAGACTTAGAAGAAGAAGTGTACATTGAGCAACCAGATGGTTTCATTCTTGGGAATAATCCAAATCTTGTATGCAGACTAAAAAAGGCTCTCTATGGTCTTAAACAGGCTCCAAGGGCTTGGTACTACCGTTTGGACAAATATCTTCATCAACAAGGTTTTTCAAAAGGATTAGTAGATAGCAATCTTTATATAAAAATTGAAAATGACAAATTGCTAATACTTGTTGTGTATGTAGATGATATTATCTTTCACAGCAATGAAGAAGCTATGAGTCAAAGCTTTTCCTTGGTGATGCAGAAATAATTTGAAATGTCTTTGCTTGGAGAATTGACATATTTTCTTGGATTGCTAATCCAAAAAAATGAAGGCGGTATCTTTTTGTCTCAAACCAAGTATCTCAAGCAGATCTTGAAGAAATATGGCATGGAAGATGCAAAACCAGTATGTACCCCTGTGGTTACAATATGTAGCCTCAGTGCAAATGATGAATCAACAGCAGTGCATCAACCAACCTATAGATCCATGATTGGAAGTATACTTTATTTGATAGGTACCCGACCAGACATCATGCATGCAGTGGGAATAGTTGGAAGATTTCAGGCAAATCCAAAGGAAACTCATCTTCAGGCAGTGAAGAGAATTTTCAAGTATCTTCAAGGAACTCAAAACTATGGCTTATGGTATCCTAGAGATACAGATCTCACTCTTCATGCTTATACAGATGCAGATTTGGCTGGAAGCGTGGATGACAGAAAGAGCACAAGTGGTGGTGCATTCTTTTTGGGTTCCAGATTAGTATCTTGGTTCAGCAAGAAACAGAGTTCGATTGCTTTATCTACAGCTGAAGCAGAATATGTGGCTGCTGCATCTTTCTGCACTCAACTCCTTTGGATGATGCAAACCTTGTAGAATTTTCAAATCACTTGTACTCCACCTATCTCCATCTTATGTGATAATACAAGTGCAATCAGCATTTCAAATAACCCAGTTATGCATTCAAAGACCAAGCACATACCTATCAAATATCATTTTCTCTGGGAACAAGTGCTGGAACAAAAGGTCAAGCTAGAGTATGTTCCCTCTAAGGAACAAGTTGCTGATATACTCACCAAACCACTGCCCAGGGAAACTTTTGAATACCTCAGACAGAAGTTGGGAGCAGTTGATGCATCATCTTGTTGTTAAAACTTGTCTGCTTCAGAGAAAAATTGGTGTACGTGAGTTTCCTAAGGAGAATCCGCGTACATACGCCGGTTTGTGCAGAGACAGTCGCGTATATGGAGGCTTGATGGATATCAGTAGGGACAGGCTCTGGTTGAAGATAGTCTAATATGGGTCTGATAGAGACCATCTGGCACAGGTTCAGGGGGAGCAGATAAACTTCCAATGAGGCATTGTTGGCATTATCTTAGAAGCTTTTGGTTCTAGTTCAAAGTTGTTGTTGGTTTCAGATGGAACAAAGGTAGAGGGAGAACAGAAGGAAATCATGGTTGCTGATCTGAATGGTGATTGACAGATGCTGCTAATATCAGTTATTGGTGACTCTCATAAGTCTTGCTCTAGATATTTCGTCTCTATGTCATGTATCTCTTTTATGGTGTCAAGGTCATGTAACGGCCTATTTTGGTTTCCCCACTATGCCTGGGATGAAGATGTAATGTACTTGGTTGTCATATGCAAATTTCTGATGTATCCCCACTTGGTTGGGTGGATGATCCCCACTTGGTTGGGTGATGGATGTATGTATTAAGTCTTTCGATGATAGGAAGGTCTTTTATGATGTATAAGTCATGGTTCTTCTTGAAGAACATCTTTTTGCAGAGCTTGCCTATAGTCAGGGGGAGCATGGTCAACATAGCAGGGAAGAGATTTCAACATGTACTCAGCGGGAGCACAACCCTTTGCCCTTGATGACAAAGGGGGAGAATGACTTTGAGGATCTTGGGGTTGCCATCAAGTCCAAAGGGGGAGATTGTTGGAATTATGGCACAAGTTTGGAGCTATGGCACAAGTGTTGTCCTTGATGGCAACTCTCTTTGGTGACAGATCTCAGTACAGGATTTCAGAATGAAGGAAAAGAGATATACGCAGGTTCATCTAGACTAAACCGCGTATACACTCGGGTTAGACGTTACAAAGGCGTGTGCGCGTGTACACGCACTTTCACACAAGGAAAAGCATGTATATGTTGGAGAACTTACTTTTGGTCCGTGGTAGTTAGTCCTTGGTATTTGAACCTATGGTTTTGGACCACGGTATCTCTTTAGAAGTGTTGATCCCAAGTATTGGGTCCATGGTATTGTTTTATTATGGTTTTGGACCGTGGTATTGTGAAAGGCCTAAGACTATAAAAGAGGAAGGAGATCATTTGGCAAAGGAACATCTGAATTAATTGAATATCTAATAAGTGCTAGATTTGAAATTGGTGATTAAGGTTATGGTGCAGATCTAGATTTGAATGAAGGAGGAACCTTAGCACAAAGAGAAGGATAAGTTCTATTGATGGGTCATAATCTTTAGCCTTGAATGTAGTATCTTTGTATGATTATGATCTGTTATATGTGGTGCATGCTTGATCTATAAATTTGATAATCTGGGTCTGAATATTTGAAAGAGTGAATTATCCTTTATAGATATGTACGTAGGTTTAGTAAGGTGAAGGTGTGTATACACGCTGGTTCAGTGAATAAAAACAATGTATACGCAGGTTTCTCCAAACACAGAAGCGTATGCATGTAGGTTTCAGGTTACTGAAGTAGCGTATATCTTTTGAGTTGTGATATAGCTTCTTCTGTTTATTGTTGCAGTGTTCTGGGTTCAGAATTTGGTGTGTGGTTATTGTTACTGTGTTTTGGGTACAGCTGTCAGAGAAATATCTACTTGATTCAGTTCCAATTGGTGAAAAGGAGATTGTTTGATGCAAAAATTCTTGATGATTGATTGATGTTCATGGATCCAGTCTGAAAATTTATGAAACGTGGTCCCTGGAAGAAAGAGAAGGTTGTAGCCTTCTGTAGGCCAGAACCTACGTACTAGTATCTTGGCTAGTGCAAGAGCTAAGGGGGTTGTAGCTCCCTTCTAGGAGAAGCTGGAGAACGAGAGAGGGTTGTAGCTCTCTGCAGGTTGCAGCCTGCGTACTGGTAAAGGACTGCACCAGTACATTGTAAAAAGAAGTTTCTAATTAAAAGAAGATAGAGACGAATTGCAGCAGGTGGTTTTCACCCACATTGGGTTTCCACCTTATATCTTGTGTTCTTGTGTGTGTTATTGTCTTCAGATCTATTTTACTGTTTCTGGTTACTATTTATTTGATCCTAATACACAGATTAATGATCAACATCAGTAAGATAAATTAAATTATAAGTTTGAATTGCATACGCGGGTTTCCTTCTCTGTAGTTGCGTATATACGCGGTTTTATCTAACTAAAGTAGCGTATATGATCTGGGTTTGAAAAAGAAAATAAGTGACTTGATAATACCGATTCACCCCCCCTCTCAGTATTATTTCCAACAATATAAAAATAGACATACCTAGGTTGATAATGGTTGTTACAGTGGTAGAGTATGGTTTTTAGAATAAATAGTAGTAAAGAAAAGGTAAGAAAATGAGTGCAAAACGATTCCAATTTCACGTCCCAACATATCCCCAACTTAAGTATCTGCATGTCCAGATCTGCATGATTTCATATCCCAACATCTCCATCATGCTCTGCTTCAACTAATGGTTATTGTGTAACAACATCATCTTCAACAAGCTCTTATTGAACAATGGTTTGAAATTCTTCATCTTGCTCTCCGTTGAGAAATCAATAGGGCTAGAATTAGGGTGATTTCTCTTAGAATTTATAACTGCTTATGATGTATTTTTACTTTTCTTGATTATTAGCTTCTTATTTTATTATTATGTTGTTCTTATCATCAAACAACTATAAAAAACATGAAGATCAATAGTACACAAGTACATAGGATGTCATGAAATTCAACTTATTCATCATGGAGCCTTCTTCTTCTAGAACTTCTTTGTAGGGAATCAACCATATTTGCCATTACTTCCCTTCAATGAAACATAGTGTTGAACCCATAGCCATGTCATCCTTTCTTTCATCGGGAAGCAACCTTCTAGTCCACATCTGACTATCGTTCATACAACTACCTCTTCCAATTCATATTTCTTTTAGGATCTTCCATCCAATATCATGAGTACTAGTTGTAGGTGACTTTTACAACCCTTTTTCGGTAACCTTGTCACAACCCAACAAAATTCTTTCTCAAAAATAAAAATGAACATCAAATAAAGATTACCTATTTATAATGTCCTTTCATGTCATCCTTTCTTTCACCAAGAAGCGACCTTCTAGTCCACATCTAACTATCCTTCATACAACTACCTCTTCCAATTCATCTTTCTTTTAGGATCTTCCATCCAATATCATGAGTACTAGTTGTAGGTGACTTTTACAACCCTCTTTCGATAACCTTGTCACAACCCAACCAAATGCTTTCTCAAAAATAAAAATGAACATCAAATAAAGATTACCTATTTATAATGGCCTTTCATCATGGCATCAACTTCTGACAACATCGACATCTTGCACATGTACGAATCCATATCTAAGACATTCATTACCAAGGTTCTCCTTTTCCAACATACTTATCAAGTTGTTCATACTTTCTTCATGGAGATGTCATAGCTAATCCTTCTTCTTATCAGATGTTTATCACTTATCTTACCTTATGTGACTATACATACATCTTTTACGAACTCTTCTTTCACCTTTTTTTTCACATATTGCTTCTGCAGGATCTTCCATACATAGTTCCTTCATCATAGGAACCATAGTCTCCTCATATTCTTCATGAGCTCATATTATGTTGATTTCATAATGTCAATATGTAGAAGAGTTCAAGGCATATTTTCTACATGCCTTCATGTACCTTCTAAAGGAATCATTTTCTTCACCATGCTCATAAGATAGAGCATTCTATCCATTCTATCTATAACCATATGATGACATGACTTTATCTATCAAATACATACATACCTTGTTATCACTCAAGGGAAACCCTGGCTACAGGGAGAACCCCTAATGTAAGCTCAAACCACTTTTAGGTTGAAATCTGGCCCTTTAACCAACAAGGGGATGTCTTCGTAAAACTCAACTACTCTATGGTCACTATAGTAGAAGGTTTTCACAATTGAGTTCAAGTGCCCAGATTTGTGTTTAGGTATAATATGGTTGAATGATCCTCAAAACCTACCATTGGTAATGGAGTAAATCTATCAACCAAATGAAATCATAGATCTAATGAGAAAACTGCACAAAGCATGGGAGTAACATGTCCTTTGAATCTTTTGGAGATTTCGAAGAAAGATGAACAAGGAGAAAATAATGCTTATAAGAGCTGAGAACAAAAAGTATTTAATGACTAATAATTTAAGGGAGAAGCATAAAATGAAATCCAATCTCATTAAACTAAAATTTTAGACATGAAAGAGACAATTAATAACAAAGAAATACTGACAGGGAAATAAAACATATGAGTTTAATACTAGCTGCTCAGCAAACATTGCAAATAAATTTAAGATTGCTCAAACATATACAGACTACAAGTAAATTTTGAAATGATTTGCAACCCTGTTTCATTATTCATAAATTGCCTTTATAAAGTTTCACATAATAAATTTGCAAAATAATAAAATCCTCATTATTACAATACTGAGATATTTTAGAATATCCTTTAAGTTCATGCATGAAAAATATAAACTTAGAAAATATCTAATGAATCCTAGAAAAAATGTAGGAAAAATTGCTAAAATATAGGTAAAAATAGAGTAATATGGTCAACTTTCTAGTTAGACAATAGAATAGGCCCCTTTGTAGATTATGATTGTGGTTTCAACAAAACAGGTCCCTCTGTCTACTTCATCAACACTGCCCCTAGATGTCTTCTGCTACTCTGCGATTTTCTGGAAAAGTCACTGATAGGCAGGTCATCGACATTATTGATTTTCTGATCTAAGATATAGTTGACAACTAGGAGGTCAATCCTTTCAAATATCATTGACAACAAAGATGTCAGTGTTGCTATTTTGTTTTAGAAAAAATCACTGACAGGCATGTTGTTGACATTTTCCTGTAGGTTTTTTTTACTAATCAATATGCATAGTTATTCAAAATAGATTATAGACATAATTTCATGTTGTTCAAAACCGTTGACAAGGGCATTTTCATCTCTCCCTACTTTCATATTGTATATAAAACTGGCAGGTCGACTGTCAACAAAATGAAAAAACTGATTTTTTGATTTAAACATGTGGACAAAAATGGTTCTAATACGTTGGCATATTAGCTAAGGGTACTGGTAGCTTCAAGTAACACATCCAACTTGTCTAATCTCTGATCATTTGTTCTTTCTAGTCTCCATGGGCTTTGCTTTGGCAACCTTTTTATTTCCTTTCTTATTAGGGCTTGCAGGAGTATTCTCAAACTCTATAGAAATTTTCTTAGACTTTGCAGGTTTCTCATTGATGATTAAGTATTTCATAGGCACGTCATCTATGTCAATGACTTGTAGCTAACTTTGGATTGTTTCTAAGCTTGATTTTATACTATATCTTGTTTGTTTGACTAGTGTTCCTATTACCCAATCTGAGAATCTCAGGTGCTGGTTCCCTTTCCTCTGTTATTGGCTTCTTTCCCTTAAAATATTCAGGAATAGCTATGTCTGCAGGGATGTTATTTAAGGGTAATGTTGAAATGGTAGTGGAGCCAATGTTAGCTTCTAGGCTTCTCAACGATGTAGGCTCTGGCTTGTGAAGTTGAGTACTCTTCCTTTGATAGATCTTGGGAGTTTTTTGGGTAGTTGAGGCAGATGGGGCTTTTGAGTTTTCATACATGATGGGAGTCTGAATAAGAACTTGAGTTTGAGTCTTATTCATCCTCTTGATAGTTTGGGGTCTACCTCTTTTCCTTTTGGTAGGTTGAGGTTGGAACCCTCCCTAGAAAAGGAAATGGTTCCAGGTCCTCCCAAGCTTAATCAACTTTCTTTCTATCAAAAGTTTTATCAGTGCCTTGTGATAAATAAAATGGAAGGGTTAACCCTATCCCTGTACTTAGCAGCCATGTGCTTGAGGCTTTCCAATAAGTAGAAGCATGGATTAATCCTAATCTTCCCATCTAAATGTGCTAAGAAGTAAAAATGATACAAATTAATCCCATTATAACGACCCTCACAAGTAAAATACTATTGGAAAAATTGCATGGGAGCATACCATTTGTCTTGTAGCCATTCTTTTCAAACCTCGGTCTTCCAATTTTCTGCTATGTGCTCTTCCTTGAAGAAAGATGGAACATCTATGCCTGCTAGAATATGGCTGTGAAAAACCCTATCACCATCCATGGGAAAAGCGGTGGCTTCGGTAATTGTGTGCTCTTTGACTTCAAATGCTAGACCATCGACTTCTACATGACTCCCATTGAAACCTACTGCAAATGATTGAGCTACCAAATTGTGGTAATTAGAGCACTGATAGAAGAATCAACTCCAGCCTTCCTGTTGGAACAAATGTAGGAGATCATGATAGGCATTCAATAGCCCCGCCTCTTTAGGTTTAGTTCAGTCTAGAATGCCTCACTTTCCCATTCTGGCTGGTAATATCCACAAGATTTGATGTTGTGTCCCTATAGTGGAAATATTTTCAATTTCCAAGTGGAAAACTTGGATAACTTACAAATATAACTGCTTAAAGGATATGAGGTGTAAGATACAGTGAACCAACATGCGTCAAGTTAAACTTAACATCATGTTTGATCACGAGTGTGAATCACAATCAATAATTACATGAAATTGATACATAACACCTTTAATCATTACATAAGGTAAGGGCGATCAAATTCGTCCTTTACCCTTTCGATCATAATAAAGAAACTTGTGCTCAAAATACCAATGCTAATTTGGTCAACACAATCATCACTTTAAATATTAAAAAATAACTTAATCATTGACAATTGACCTATTAGAAAAATGAGAAAATAGAACGATCCTCATTGTCAACGATATTCACTCTCCAACTATATCGAGTCCTGAAACACTGGTAGGAGTATTAAACTATTTATTACAACCTTAAATGCTAAAAACACAACTATCAACATTTTATAAAAATTACAAAAATGAATTTTTTGATGGTAACATACCTCTTCCTTCTTTTGGTCATCTAGACTTCCTCCTAGTAGCTTCCTTTCCTTGCTTGAAGATGGAATTAATTCAACCAACTTGACATGTTGCACTTCTTTTTCATCATACCATCATCCTTCCAAACTATAGATCCCACACTATGTGGAATGTAGACTATCTATGTGAAACTTACTTCTTCAAAGAATGATGAATCCTTTTAACTAGGATTCCAATGAAGGGTCTTGATGATCCTTATTCTGAAAATGCTCCTTTCTAATGATGGTGATGTATGGTGATATCTTTATCTTCTATCTTGCTATATGACTTTTTCTAACCTTGTATATTGCTACTTCGGTTATCCTTATATGATTCCAATGTAAATGCCACGAGCTACTTTCTCTTCATCATGATGACAATTTCAACTACATGAAATTATACTTCGGCTATCCTTCCATGCCTTTATGATTATGTCATCTCTATCTCAACTATAATGCATCCTATAATTCTGGTTATTCTTTCATCATGAATACTATATTCTTATAAACAAAGTGGAGGTTATTTCAGTCATAGTGAAGGTCTTTCACTTCCTCCTTTGAATTCTTCTTTTCAAGCTTTTCTACTTCTTCAGTGATATGGGGTTTGTTTCTGTATTTTATTTTCTTGTTGTCCTTCTTGAGTTTAGGGTAATTAATCTTAAAGTTCCCATATTCATTATATTCATAGAATTGGATCTTTGACATGTAAAGTTTTTTTTGGAGGATAAAACTTTCCAAACTTCCCTTTCTTTCTAGCCATACCTACATATGCTTGATTTTTTTCAATTGATCCAACGTCACTCTTTGCATTTAACCTAGTTTCTTCACACATAATGTCCAAAGTTCACTAAATGGAGTGGCTTCCTTCTTTCCATAGATGCTTGACATAAAGTTACCTGAATCATCTGTTAGTTAATTGAGTACGATAGTGGTTCTAAATAAGGAGGTCAATTTAATACTTACCGGGGAAAGAGACATCTTCTTATTTATTTTTAAGCTCCTCCTCTTTATATTGTTCCTCAAGTTCCTTTGATTCAGGTGGAAAAGCATGAAATTTAGGTGCCTGAGTATATTCTTTTACAAATTTTTCTTATTTCTCTTCATTCTACTATCCCTCAAAATCCTTTAGTTTTTTTGTATTATTACATTCCTCAAAAATTGGGGTGGCTGATGGTGTAAAAATTACCCACACTCCCTTCTTTGGATTCTTTTACCCAATGAATTCTTCAATTTCCTTCTAGTCACCACAATTTGTACAACAATATATATTTTTAGATACTTCCTTAGATTCCATGGGAATTTGTGTTTCAGGAACCTATTGTAGTTGCTACAACACGTGCCAAAATTTTGGTCTATACCCAATTTTAGAGCCTTCATTTATCTTGTTGGTCATTGTCACAAACTTTGAAACTCATTTCATTTGTTTTCTTAGAGTCTTGTGTTCCCCTTTGCAAGATGGGAAAATTGTCATATTTTAGCATGTTGGCTATCGTATCCTATGTATAAGCCTGTTCTGGTGGTTCTAAGAGGCCATATTTGTGAAAATGAGTTGTTATAACCTTGTAAGTACCCGTCACACTCATTTCCAAAGTTTTGAGCACTGTCATATAAGTGTCGTCACGGTCACCACAGAGTACTCTTTACCTTGGCTCCTCCCGCAAGGCATTAGAGAGATAAGCTAGTTATTTGAGGAGCAAGTAGTGGCTCCAATGCTCCACTACTAGAGCTAGTGATGTACATTGTAAACATGTGTCATGGAACTTTTACTTAATAACAAAATATTTCAAGGAAACCACATTATTCATGCATGGACTATGAATGTTTGTAAGACTATTCTGTGGATGTTTGTATTTCATGTTTGCTTTCACATGTGCTAAGATAGTTGAAATATTTCGGTTGTTTTAGTACTCATATTACTGAGAATGTGCTGTAATGATTGTCATTGTTGTTCCATCCTTGTGGACTATTCCGCAAGATATTAGATAGATATTTCTTCATTGGTTGGTTGTAACGACTGTCACATCCTCTGTGGACTATTTTGTTGGATGTTAGGCAGATCCTTCTAGTTCATGTGTGTCTCTTCTTGAGTGGTACTACTACCTCTCACATAGAGGCTCACTTTTCCCCTCTCTCTGCAGTAGAAGAAACTTGACACATTTACAACTGAACACTCACCAGGCACACCTTCTTTCTTTTCGAAGACATCATTGCATCCCTCTCTCTTGTTGACAGTTAGAGAGAAGGCACATCTTTAAGATATATGGAAATCATGATGATATTGTAGATGGGGATCCTACACCAAATGGTGTGAGGTCTAATTGGGACTTCACATTGGGGAGATCCCTTGGTTGACAGATTTCCAGCACCGTCAACAGTGGCGCTAGAAGGAGGGCCAAATGACAAGTTGAGCCCATTGAATTTGGTTTGAACCTCTTATCTAAAATGGCTTATACTCAAATCTTACTCCCAGGGTGTTTCTCTAATTTTTCCCCTTATTAATTTTCAATCCCTGATGAGCCTCTCTATCACTTGTCACAATTAAAGTTTTATGGTGAGGATGGAACATCCATAACCAAGCACATTTCTGATTTTCTTAATTTTTATGAATCTTAGGAAATCACCGACGAAGAGTTTTCTTGAGTTCTTTTTTCCCTCACTCTTGAAGGTCATGTTAATCGATGGTACCATACCTTGCCACCTGCTTCCAGGCATTCCCTTCGTCAGTTCCTCGGGGAGCTACATCAAGCCTTTGATAGGTATAATTACTAAGTGATCAGGAGCTCAGTACCAAGTGTCGTAAAATGGTCAAAATGAAAGTGCTCAGAACTGATTGGAACCTGAACAACCAGATAGAGCTTGTCTTCCTGATTGCGGTGCCACAAACGGTTCGAACAACGGTCACCGTATGAGAAAGTTATGCCAAAAACAGAATTTGCCCAATAACCCTTAGTTTTTGGAATTTAAAAAAAATAAATAAAAAAAATATTCCACGGAATATTCCAGGGAATATTCTTTTTGGCCAGCCAATCACAAGCTACCATGTGGCAGGCCCGGAGGGCACCACGTGGCCCCCAGATGACGTCAGCAGCTCATGGGCGGATGTATTAATTTTTTTTTGGTCAAATGAGGGATCGAACACCTGACCTATGGGATACTAACCAAGCGATTTACCGCTGGACCACATGGTCATATGCTATTAGAAGGGTGAACAATATTATTATAAAGTTTAAAATTGCGTGGAGCAGGAACAAAAGGGGGCCAGCCCCTAAGGGCCAACCCCCCCTCATATGACCGTGACCCAGGAACCGTGGGCCAAACCCAACCGCCAACCCCCAAACAGCCAGCACGAAATCCGAGGCAGCCCACAAACATTTAATGTAACTGCATTTTTGGTGAAAAATCTGGCTGGAGCGCCAAAATTGGCGGACCCGCCATATTTGGCGGGCTTAACTGGAGTTAACTAAAGTTAGCTGGAGTTTTTGTAGGGGCAGCTGGCAGTTGGGAGTAAATGGCCATAACTTTGGCTACGAAAGTCCGTTTTGGACAAAAAAAAATTTGATTTTGGATATTTTGGACCTTCTGAAGCCATTGGCATAGGTTTCACAGCCATCTGAGGTTATTTGCAGGTGTTTTTGCTTCGTGGAAGTTCCAGGAGCCACTAGGGCCAAACCAGTTTGTGAGCTGCATTGGGAATTGTGCAGCCAGTGAATGTGGAACGAAGGTCATTCCTGAAGGTTTTCAACATTTTGAATCCATTTCTACAGCTCGTTTTGCCTTCTGAGGCATTATTCTCACTGTTTAGCTTCAGAGAAGCTTTCAGGGCCACCAGGGCCATTTCAGGGATTGAGTTGTTTGGGGGCTCTGTTCATCCGTTTTGGTGATTCAAATTCCTATGTCTGCTTTTTTCAACCTCCTGAGTCTAATGGCAGAGGTTTTAGAACCAATTGAAGTCATCTTCACCTCGAAATTCTCCATGCAAGTTTAAAGGGCCACCAGGGCCAATTGGGGAAAGTACTGTATAAGGTACAAAATTCACTGTTTAGTGTTTGGGAAAGAGCATGTTTGGCTGATTCCTATCTTCTGATTCTGTATTTACAGTCAGATCTATCCTTTGAGACACCCATATTCTTGTATTATCCTTTGTAGCAATTTTAATACAAGAGGACAAGCCTAGTTGGAGAGGTTTGGTCCAACAGATGTAGCCAAGAGGGAGGGTGAACTGCTTTATCATTTTGATGTATTTATTTGTTGAAGATGATATGCTAAACAAAATTGATATAAAGTATTAAACAACAAATAACTATAACTTGCATACACACATAATCACCTGTTCAGCTGCAGAAAGTTACTTGTCTTTTTCCGCAAGACCTTAAACTTTAAGTATGTGTATGTGTTATAGACATTTTTGTGCCTTACAGCATGAAGCATGAAATGTCCATAATCTAAGGGATCCAAAGTCCCTAAACATGTTGTTCCTACCCCTAGAGGAACAAGGTCAGCAAACCACAGCATTGAACAAAAGTTCTCCACCTGAAAACACTCAAAAACAAGGCAATTCTGGATCATGTCAACTGCTCCACTGAGCATCTGCGCTGAATATCAACTGCTCCACTGTCTACCTACGTTGAATGTCAACTGCAAAGAAGGCTACCTGCGCTGGGTGAGTTTGGACATGTGGCACAGTCATTCCTCAAGGTGTCAATTCCGAGGAAGCTTCCAAAATGACACTTGGATCAAGGAATTCGACTGGTGATGAGTAAGAGGTTCTAGATCTCCAAGTGGAAGCAAGAACCTCCAAGTGGACTCAAGAACTGAAGAATAACTGAAGTGAGAGAGGACACTAGTCAGCTTCATGCCAGCCTCAAGCTGACTCATCCTTTCTCTAAAACTCCTATATATAGATCTCTCTCATGAGGTCTAAGGAGGCTGGAATCTTGTGAATGTAAAGAATTGCTGTTGGTTTGAGTTTAGAACTATTGGGTGATTTGCTTTGAAGGAGGCAAAGAGGAGATTTCTTTCTGCTGGGAAGGTGATGCTGGATTGGGCCTCTTATGGTTGTATCACTTCCTGAACCTTACTTCTTCCATTAATAAAGCATTTGAGGTTCTTCTATATGCATGTGTTGCAATGGTGTATTGTTATACTTGTGTATTTGATTTATTCTAATCCTTGAATCAATTATGAATGTATGCTTCTTGTAGTTTCCCTCTCTTTCCATTTTGCAAGATCTTGGTGTAGCTGGGCCAGTGAAAGAGCAAGGAGCTGGGAGCAAGCAGCAAGGAGAGAAGATTGGATCAATCATTAGCAGAAGACATCGGTTAGTGGATCTCTTTCTCCCCTCTTTTACATCTCATAAAGAAGTAATCTCAGATAGCTTTGCTTTGATTGTTGCTAAGGAACTATCACCCTTAGAGTGGGATAGGGTCATTCTGTATTAGATACTTTTCCCAACAACAAATTGGCGACTCCACTGGGGATCGTATCTTGTTGGTTGTTTGTGTTTTTGCCATTCATTTCCTAAAAACAGGGAGTATCGAATCGAACTGCATTTGGATCTTTCAAATGCAAAGTAGAGGGCAGCTACTCTAGCTCAGTTTCTGGGTATGTTTATGATTTGAAGAGTTGATCCACAAGGACTCTGAACAGCTCTTAGTGATAGCTTTTCATCCTCCTTTGAATCATCCTTTAGTGTGTACTTGATTGGTAGCTTTGATTTGGCCAAAAACTGTTGATTTTTGAGCAATATGTGACCCAGAACTCGGGAGAAACGAGAGTTTCTCTCTTCATTGCAGGCACTGTGAAGGCAGTCTGCATTTCATCGTAGGTCCCGAAGGGGCTACCTGCGCTGAATGTCAAACTGACAGTGTTCTACCTGCGCTGAACCAGTGTGGCCTTGTGCAACTGGGGTTCTCTGCTTTTTGTTGCCCTGTTTTCATCCCTGTTTTTGCAGCCTGTTATCAGTCAATGTACCTATCTGAAACCACCTTTCTTTGCCACTATTCTGCCTCGGTTGTATAAAGAAACTGCATTTGTTCTTTGTGTATTTCTTACATCATTTGCAGTTTCCCATAACGAAAGTGAACTAGTCTTGCTGTGGCCTCTTAGATCTAGACCTGTGATAAGTGTCGTTCTGATCTTAAGAGTTAGTTTGTTTGCTGTTCATAGCTGATTGAGCTTTTGCTTTCGTCATATGGTTTGAATTTATTTATTTCTAGTGTTGAAACAAGTAAATCTTAAGGTGTCTTTTGATTTTGGAAAAAATCTTGTTTGCTTTCACTTGAAATTGAATTCAAAGTTATACAACGGCTTTCTTTTTGTAGTACACCAACATTAAGAAAGAGAAAATAAATACCTGCATTGTGCATGTGCATTTTGACAGCTTGCATGTTGATTTAGGAAAAAGTGCATTAGTGTGTGCTCTATTATCTGTGTGAAAAGACGATGTCTTTCTTTTCCCTCAGTAGTTAAGATTTTCATAAGTTGAAAAGATTGAAAAAGCTTGCTTCTCATCTTTAGACTGCATTTAGGAGTTGTACCATACATCTCGTGGTGATCCATAAAGGCAAATTGCTAAACAAGATCAACCTAAAATAAATTGAATTTACATAACAACGCTTTGAAACATAACACAAACACATAGAGGTCTAAGCTAGAGACGTGTTCCGGCGTCGTTAAACGTGATATCTTAGCGTTGAGTGGTTGGGTGATTCCTCCACGGTGAAGCGATAAGTATCAATACGGACTTGTGCTCCCACGTACCGTCACGTATATATTGGGAGACCACTATAGGAACAAAGCCTTTATCCATAGGAAGCCGTGTCGGCCGCCCTACTGATCGCAATGCAGTGAACGCAACATTCACGAAGATCGACCACCCGTACCGTAAAACGTATTTAGTGGTTTTGCGAAAAGTTTGGCACACCCTCTGCCTAGAACTCCAAAGTAGTTTCTTTTGGCCTTTTTCAAACTCTATAATTGAAAAAGTCCATCCGAGCATTTGTCACTTCGGGCTCGTTAAAACATCGAAGGAGACTAGAGTCATCTTTAGCTTTTTCTCGACTCTTAAAAAGTGAAAAAGCAAGTTGTGTCTAAAGCGTCGTTATAAGATTTATTTTAAAATGGAACATAATCACCTCCTATTCCTGCGTTGATCTGTAGGTTGAGAACATGGAACGCACCAACCAAGGAATTCCCCATGATGGAAATCCTAGTCCTTTCTCCTCTTGGGGAGAAGTTGGTGCGCCCCACATGGCCACATTGTCGCTTCCAGGACTGACAATTGGCCTACCAATATGGCTATTCTCAACCAATGTAGTTCAGAACACCATGGTTCCTGAACAGTCGAGTCAACAGTTAGATCAGTCTAGAGCTTCCCACCAGCCTTCTACTTCCTATAACTCTTCCTCCAACCCTTCATCTTCGCAAGGTAGAGCCGGAAAAAGCCAAGCTCCCATGGAGAAGAAGGAGAAGAAGAAGAGAGAGAAGAAGAAGAAGGAGCCTAAGGCGACTGGGGGCAAGCAAAAGACATCTGACAAAAATCCACACACAGCACAGACCGGGCCTAAATCGCCATGTGTCATATGTAGAGGAGACCACTTCCATAGAGATTGTCCCTGTATTCCCCGGATACTGAGGGACTGGTCCCCTCGTTTGCACAGTTCGGGAGCATCAACCTCTGATAGCCATGTTGAATGCTTACCGTCAACTAGCGAAAGTGAAGGTTCAAGACAAAGAGGGGGAGCAAGATCCCCCTGCAGACTGTGTGAAGGCGATCATGCCATCCACCATTGTCCCTTCTTAGACGAAGCGATGAGAGTTTTGGAAGATCGTCCGGTTTCACCGTTGAGGCTTCCTCCTGGATACAAAAAACTCGTGCCAAGTCCTTCGTTGGTTGAGAATACAGCTGGCCCGCTCAAGTGGTCAGCTGAAGCGTCAGTCATTGAAAATGAACCTACTGAATCCAGACCAGACAAAAGTCCAAAGGTCGAAACGGCAGTTGACCCGGTTCTCCCTTCAGAAGTTTCATCTTCAAATGACACCGTCACTGAAGATTCATCTTCAAATGACACCCTCACTGAAGAGAATAAGGATGACACCATCCAGATTCTTTTCATCAACATAGACTCTGACGAACGTCAGGGCAATGCGCCCATTCCTTTATCGCAGGAAGGAACATCGTCAGGGTCGTATCCGGTTGTGTATTCGGTCCCACCACCAAGCAACCTGGTTGTGTCCTTTGATTGGAACCAACTAGGCAGACCCCGGTTGCCAGCCAGTATACCATTCAGAATCATGGTCCAAATATACAGAATGGTAATGGCTGGCACTATCTTTGATGAAGGGGCATCTGTGAGTATCCTTTCCTTTGTTGCTTGGAAAGCACTGGGTTCCCCGGCGCTTTTACCTGAGATAAGAAATCTCTCGGGTTTCGATAAAGGAACCAGTTGACCATTAGGGATCCTCCCCAATGTGCCCATTACATTAAAAGGGAAGGTCGTTTGATGGTCGTTCAAGGACCCTTGGATTATAACCTACTCCTTGGACGAGACTATATATATTGCATGGGAGCAATAGTCTCCTCACTCTTTAGAGTAATGTGTTTTCCACACGAAGGAAGAATGGTCAAGTTCGTAGACCAACTTTCATTTCCGGGATCACGCATCGCAAATAGTCACATACCAACCCTGAATGGTCTATTCAATCAAGAAATGTCTCCACCCCCAGTCCTTCTTCCCGATGAGTGCGAGTGATTCGGAAAGATGGGACTGGAACCCAGGGGGCATGCATCCTGGTCTGCGTTGGGCAGAGAAAACTTTGGGTATAAGGTAGAATTTCCGCGAGAGAATATGACTAGTCCGTACCCCGTCCGTGGATGGAAGAGGGGTTGTTCTGGAATAAGATTCTCTTGTCAAGGTTATGAGAGGGCGGGGGGTCATCACTCACCTTTTTTTATTTCGGTAGACATTGCCAAAGAAGTGTTTTGTTTGAAAGATTAACGAAACAATCTTTGGGTAACCAGAAAGAGGTAAGCCTCCCTCAATAACACAAATGTTTTTTCTTTGAGTAGTGTTCTTCTCTTGTCGCAAGTAGCTGCTCTCTTGTCGCAAGTAGCTGTTCTCTTGCGATCTTGCGAAAAATCTGTTGAAAGTTGGGCTGACGAGAAGACAAGTATCGTATAGACCCGTTAAAATTAACGAGAAGACAAGTATCGTATAGACCCGTTAAAATTAACGAGAAGACAAGTATCGTTAAAATTGGACTAGCAAGACGACAAGTAGCTGTGAACACCCAAAGAAAAGCAGAGGTGGGAAGGAGGAGGGGCAGCCTTGAAATTGTATTTTATACCTGGGGGCATGCAACCCTTTTGGAGTGCAAGCAAAGAGCGGTTATTTATCTGTTTTTTGGATTATCCGTTTCCGAACTTGCATAAAGAAAGGAGCGGAGCAAAGCTTAGTGAGATGAAGCTCCATAAAAAATAGAATCTTGAGGGGACATTTCTTATCTTATGACTGGTAATTCGAGAAGTTTTAGCATAAAGTTCATGCTCGTTAAAAAATAAACGCAAGATCCGAGCAGTTTTAACGCGGTCTTCATGCTCATTAAAAAATAAATATAAGCAGTGAGCAATGTTTCCTCCAGAGTTTAAGCTCATTTTTAAATAAAAAATGAACCTATTCCGGTAAATAACCACTGTGATCGTAAATTTATCAGCCATAAAATCCTTGGTCGTGTTTGCACCTGCCACCTCCACCATCATTTGGCCGATCGTTCACCTCCATATGATTGTTTACCCATTTTGAGGAACAGCTGCGAAGAGTGATTTCACCTAGCCATCCTTGTGACACTGCCATGATTGGAAAATTCCAACCTGTACCTGGAATCAGTTGCTATCCCTGTTTATCACTCGTTCCTCAAAAGACGAGTCTTCCTTAAGCTCTTTTCATCTGACTCGTAAAATATGAAAAGATTGCCGAGTTTTGGCCTACCAACTCGTTAAAAGGACCGGAAGAGCTATCCCTCCTCTAGATTTTAATATTTTTGGACCTGAGGGATTATTGCACAAAAAGGTCGAGCGCTTGTTTTATTCGGCTCGTTAAAGTTATCGAAAACTCATCCCTTCTGTATTGTTTTATACTTTTTCGGACTTAAGGGATTAGATAACGAAAAATGAATTTTGGAGTTAACTTTATGTACCTTTTCAGACTCTCTAAAAATGAAAAGGACCGAGTTTTCTTTGTCGTTAGACTCGTTAAAATGATTAAATAGCGAAAAACTTGTCTTTAGACGAGAACGAGTTTCCCTATCGCTAGGCTCGTTAAAACATAGCGATGGGCTTGCCTGAAGGGCAGGTTATAGAACAAGCATATGTTATCCTCCTCAAGCTTGACAAAAATAAAGAGGTACTGGTCAGAAATGACTAGGGAAAAATTGGGAGAACCTCAAAGCTTTAATGGTAGCAAGTCGCTCTTGAACATGACACTTTTCCTCCGTACCATAACGGGTTGGGTTGTTTCATTCACCGGTCTAATCACCATGGTCTCGCCAAACCATCCACATTTGGGGTAATGCTATCGATCCATCGCATCAGTGTCGTTATATGTTCAAGAGATGTTGTTCAGAAAGAGTCAACTGTGTCCCATCCACTACCATACATCATCTTTCATCCTTTCATGACCGCCGCCCTGAATCATATTTCACAGATTGTTTTCACCTCCATTAAAATCATTAGCTCCGTTCCATGTCACTGATGTGGGATTCATTAAGGCCCTCCTTTGACGGATCGCTCCTTGTCGACATCAGCTCATTATCCAAGGAATTGATATAGGAACAACCCCTTCAGTACTTTGAAGCTTGCATGCCTCAATGGCAAGTTTCTCACTTCTGGCGACAGGTATACATCAATGACCTTCGACTAGAAGATTTTGCGTGGTGTTCAACGCCAAGTCCTTTATTCACACCACGTGAATTGTACTGCAGTACCTTGAGGGTCATTATCATTATCGGTGATTCCTCTCGCGCTTGTTAACGGTTTACATCATTGACCAGTAATCAAGCGATGTCTTTCCATGTTCGACTTCAGCGCAATTCTCACATGGATCGACTTGTACTTAGAGTGAAGATCGAACGAGTTTGAAGACCCCGGATCTAGTTTCATCCATCCGGGCTGCGATATATATTCAGGAAATATAAAGACATTTGACATGTACATCATTGCAGCAGATGATCATCCTACTCAAAGGATGATAATTTTCACCAAAATTATCAGTCTACCATCAGACGATCTTCTGTTCTATGTACCAAAATGAATTTATAAAGCTGAGCATGGTAATGCCCGCCTCAGCTAGATCATGAAAGCAGTATGAAAAATAATGTATTGTATTGTATCTTATTACAGGTCACCTCTCAGCGATTGAATGAACTTCGGATCCTCCTGATAAAGCATTTCACCCGATAAACGACCTCATACTTTAGGGGGCAACTGTTATAGACATTTTTGTGCCTTACAGCAAGAAGCATGAAATGTCCATAATCTAAGTGATCCAAAGTCCCTAAACATGTTGTTCCTACCCCTAGAGGAACAAGGTCAGCAAACCACAACACTGAACAAAAGTTCTCCACCTGAAAACACTCAAAAACAAGGCAATTCTGGATCATGTCAACTGCTCCACTGAGCATCTGCGCTGAATGTCAACTGCTCCACTGTCTACCTGCGTTGAATGTCAACTGCAAAGAAGGCTACCTACACTGGGCGAGTTTGGACATGTGGCACAGTCATTCCTCAAGGTGTCAATGCCGAGGAAGCTTCCAAAATGACACTTGGATCAAGGAATTCAACTGGTGATGAGTAAGAGGTTCTAGATCTCCAAGTGGAAGCAAGAACCTCCAAGTGGACTCAAGAACTGAAGAATAACTGAAGTGAGAGAGGACACTAGTCAGCTTCATGCTAGCCTCAAGCTGACTCATCCTTTCTCCAAAACTCCTATATATAGATCTCTCTCATGAGGTCTAAGGAGGCTGGAATCTTGTGAATGTAAAGAATTGCTATTGGTTTGAGTTTAGAACTATTGGGTGATTTGCTTTGAAGGAGGCGAAGAGGAGATTTCTTTCTACTGGGAAGGTGATGCTGGATTGGGCCTCTTATGGTTGTATCACTTCCTGAACCTTACTTCTTCCATTAATAAAGCATTTGAGGTTCTTCTATATGCATGTGTTGCAATGGTGTATTGTTATACTTGTGTATTTGATTTATTCTAATCCTTGAATCAATTATGAATGTATGCTTCTTGTAGTTTCCCTCTCTTGCCATTTTGCAGGATCTTGGTGTAGCTGGGCCAGTGAAAGAGCAAGGAGCTGGGAGCAAGCAGAAAGGAGAGAAGATTGGATCAATCATTAGCGGAAGACATCGGTTAGTGGATCTCTTTATCCCCTCTTTTACATCTCATAAAGAATTAATCTAAGATAGCTTTGCTTTGATTGTTGCTAAGGAACTATCACCCTTAGAGTGGGATAGGGTCATTCCGTATTGGATACTTTTCCCAACAACAGTACGTCAAAGACTTCTAAGTGTTTACTTTGTTATTTCTTTAGGAAGAGCCTATAGAGGGCCAGGTAGCCTCTGGAACTCATCCTCTTTTTAGAGGTGACATGTCCGGTGAATGCCCCTACAGTCTATCTCTATATAAGAAATAAGAAGTTTACACATTTTTAGAGGTCATTTGGAGTGCCTAGCTCACAGTTGAAATTATTGGAAATGGATACCTTGCACCCTTAAACAAGTACATTCCATTTCCAGATCAGATGGTATCAGAGCACTAGGTTTTCTTGACTGACATCACTAGCTTGATTGTGTAGCTTGAAAGGTGTCTTAAGCAGTGTTGAAGATTGACTGCTTCATTATTCTGCAAACTACTTGTTGTTTGAGTTGCTGAAGCTCTTTTGTTCATTTTTACAATGACAACTTCCATAAGTGAGTTCTCAAAATCGTCCTCCTTCACAAGATTCTTTGATGAAGGCTTGAAGCAAGAATTTTTCATCATGATGAATATAGTGAGAGAAATGTATGAGGATGAAAGAAAGAGCTCCAGACTTCAAGAGCACTTGAATTCCATGAGGGAAGAGAATCAGTTGCTTTCTAACCAATTGCAGGAAATGGAAGGCCAACTTCATATTGCAAACATGAAGCTGGAAAGGATGCATGAGTTGGAGACACAACTTCTTGTTGCCAAAGAAGCCTTAGCCAAGTATCAGCTTGAAGAAGAGGTAAACAATTCTAGTTTGACTTCAAATTCGCATAAGAATGTTTATGTTGGTTCTTTTGAGAAACATACCAGAGGCATAGGGTCCAGGTTGATGTCCAAAATGGGATATGAAGGAAAAGGATTGGGCAAACATGCACATGGTATAGTAGAGCCAATAATGGTTGAGGTAAGGCCTAAGAATTTGGGTCTTGGCTATGGACAATCATATGGAGAAAGTTCCAAAGCAACCATGAAGGCAATTGAAACAGTTCCTAGAAGGATTTTCATTTCAGGTTCCCTATCTCAAGGTTGTAAAGGTTGTATCCTTGAGGAATGCAATAGTTTGAAACATACCTTGCAAGAAGAAGGTGTGCATAAGCATGCACTTGAACAAGAGAATTGTGAAAGCTCTAAAACCATTGAAGGGATTCATGGTGTTCCAAAAGGATCTTCTTCGTCGTTTGATTCATCTCCTCATGAATGTAATGAAGGTGAAAGACAAAGGTATAAATCTAATTTCAATCATATTTCCTTTGATCATGTAAAGCATGGAAAATTTCCACACAAGCATTGGAAAAGAATTGCATGTTCTTTTTGTGGTTTGTTTAACCATAGTGTTTCTAGATGTTGGAAAAGAATGGCAACATACAGGAAACTTTTGAAGGAAAGGAGGCAAGAAGCCAAAGTTCCATTGAACAATGCAAATCATGCTATCAAGAAGATGAACATGTGTTGCACTTATTGCCATAAGCAAGGACATACTGTTGAAAGGTGTTGGACTCTGAATCCAACAATGCTTCCACAAAAATTGAAGAAATGGGAGAAAGAGTATGGCAAGAATGGGAAGGAAGTTTCCATCATTGATATGTGTCAGAATGATATGCATGTTGACATTGATGTGCAGTTAAAGGAAGTGCCTTTGAAATGGATTGGTAAGAAATGGTTAGAATTCTTATCCAATTAAAGTTGCATGTCTTTGATTGAATGCATTTATTTGTTAAGGGAATGCAAGTTGCAGGATGGAAAAACTGAGTATGAGATTCACTCTATCGCAGTGAAAGCTATATTCATTTCAGCTTTGAAAATACATGTACATGTGATTGAGGATCTTGTACTTATGATTGTACTTAAGATAAAGTTGAAGGATAAACTGAATGCATGAGAATGATATGCATGAGCACAGGGATCATGATGACTTCCTTGTTTTTTTAAAACATGTATGTGTGATTAACTTGAAGGGTTGATTACTTTGTTTTTAACCATGCATGTAATGTAATATTGACTTGGAAAAAGTTAATTTGATCTCCAAGATTGTAAAGAGGAGAAATGATGAAGTGTTTCATCTTTATAAGAGCCTTCTCATTTGGGAGGCAGCTCCTCTTCTGGAGCAGAGGTGCCATGGATGGGCATCGTGACAGCTGGCAAGCCCACATGTTCAGGGGAATATTTCAGCTCATATATCAGAAAGTTTCATTGCTGGTTTCTACAAGCTTTTAGTTTGTCTGGCGAACAAGCTTGGTCGGGATTCGACGAGTACTTGGTTTATGCAGCAACATTCGCCATGACGATAGTTGATAAGGCAAGACATTTTGGCATCAGTATGCTCTTTTGGCTGAATGGAAGAGGATATTTCTGTTCCTCAAGTGCTCCACAGTTCAGTTCAAAGATTCAGTAAGCTTTTCGGGACCAAAAGCCTTATCATTTGGGAGGTGTGATCAGGAGCTCAGTACGAAGTGTCGTAAAATGGTAAAAAATGAAAGTGCTCAGAACTGATTGGAACCTAAATGACCGGATAGAGCTCGTCTTTCTAATTCTGGCGCCGCAAATGGTTCGAAAAATGGTCGCCGTATGAGAAAGTTATGCCAACAAAAAAATTTGCCTAATAACCCTTAGTTTTTGGAATTTAAAAAAAAATAAAAAAAAAATATTCCACGGAATATTCCGGGGAATATTATTTTTGGCCAGCCAATCACAGCCTGCCATGTGGCAGGCTCGGAGGGCACCACGTGGCCCCCAGATGATGTCAGCAGCTCATGGGCGGATGTATTAAATGTTTTTTGGTCGAATGAGGGATCGAACCCTTGACGTATGGGCTACTAACCAAGCACTTTACCGCTGGACCACATGGTCATATGCTACTAGAAGGGCATATAGTATTATTATAAAGTTTAAAATTGCGTGGAGCGGGAACAAAAGGGGGCCAGCCCCTAAGGGCCAGCCGCCCCTCATATGACCGTGACCCAAGAACCGTGGGCCAAACCCAACCGCCAGCCCGCAAACAGCCAACACGAAATCCGAGGCAGCCCACAAACATTTAATGTAACTGCATTTTTGGTAGAAAATCTGGCAGGAGCGCCAAAATTGGCGGACCCGCCATATTTGGCGGGCTTAACTGGAGTTAACTAAAGTTATCTGGAGTTTTTGTAGGGGCAACTGGCAGTTGGGAGTAAATGGCTATAACTTTGGCTAGGAAAGTCCGTTTTGGACGATTTTTTTTATTTTTTATTTTGGGTATTTTGGACCTTCTAAAGCCATTGGCATAGGTTTAAAAGCCATTTGAGGTCATTTGTAGGTGTTTTTGCTTCGTGGAAGTTCCAGGAGCCACTAGGGCCAAACCAGTTTGGGAGTTGCATTGGGAATTGTGCAGCGAGTGAATGTGCAACGAAGGTCATTCCTGAAGGTTTTCAGCATTCTGAATCCATTTATACAGCTCGTTTTTCCTTCTGAGGCATTCTTCTCACTGTTTAGCTTCAGGGAAGCTTTCAGGGCCACCAGGGCCATTTCAGGGATTGAGCTGTTTAGGGGCTCTGTTCATCCGTTTTTGGTGATTCAAAAGCCCATGTCTGCTATTTTCGACCTCCTAAATCTAATGGATGAGGTTTCAGAACCAATTGAGGTCATCTTCACCTCGAAATTCTCCATGCAAGTTTAAAGGGCCACCAAGGCCAATTGGGGAAAGTACTGTATAAGGTACAAAATTCACTGTTTAGTGTTTTGGAAAGAGCATGTTTGGCTAATTCCTATCTTCTGATTCTGTATTTACAGTCAGATCTGTCCTTTGAGACACCCATATTCTTGTATTAGCCTTTGTAGCAATTTTAATACAAGAGGACAAGCCTAGTTGGAGAGGTTTGGTCCAGCAGATGTAGCCCAGAGGGAGGGTGAACTGCCTTATCATTTTGATGTCTTTATTTGCTGAAGATGATATGCTAAACAAAACTGATATAAAGTATTAAACAGCAAATAACTATAACTTGCATACACACATAATCACCTGTTCAGCTGCAGAAAGTTACTTGTCTTTTTCCGCAAGACCTTAAACTTTAAGTATGTGTATGTCAAAGACTTCTAAGTGTTTACTTTGTTATTTCTTTAGGCAGAGCCTGTAGAGGGCCAGGTAGCCTCTGGAACTCATCCTATTTTTAGAGGTGACATGTCCGGTGAATGCCCCTACAGTCTATCTCTGTATAAGAAATAAGAAGTTTACACATTTTTATAGGTCATTTGGAGTTTCTAGCTCGCAGTTGAAATTATTGGAAATGGATACCTTTCACCCTTAAACAAGTACATTCCATTTTCAGATCACTAAGATGTATGTAAAAGAGTCATTCTCTTAAGAATGAAGCCTAATGAATCAATTGAGGATTTTTCTGATCGATTCCTTCACCTTTGTTGTGAAATTTCTGAAGAAGACACAAATCAGGAGTTCTTGAAACAAGAGTTTGAGCACTTGGTTCTTATCTCTTTACAAGGTGAACCTGAACCCCCTTATTTTCCGACTTCCCCAACTCTTGTGAGTCATGAGACACCTATAATTTCAGAGGAGGAACCTATTGTTCCTATTGTTCCTTGTCCTCTTCCTTTTCCAGTCCTGATGTGGGTGCCTCCTTGTGATGATTGTGAAGGTTGGAAATCTGCAAATCAAATTATTAATCCATGTTCTCATTCTTCTTCCATTTCTCATGATTCATATTCAATGGAGGAAATCCCAGAATGGCCCATGAAGCCCATGGGGAAGTCTAACTTCCCCATTTTTCCACATGACGTTATCATTCAAAACTCTAGCATCCAATCTGATTTAGATTCCCGTAATCCTCTATCATCTACATGCCATGACTCTTTGTATTGTGATCCACCTCATCAATATGCTCGACTAGCTATTCTTTCACACCTCTCTTGATTTTCGCGTTTCTCGTTCAAATTGTGATAATATACAAGGTAGTCAATTTACTCAGGAAGAGGAGAAGGAAGGTGAATATGCTTTCAATATTTCTTCTATTTTAAAAAATTATCCATGCAAAGATGATGCACTTCCATTCTTAGATGATTTTCAATCTGTTAATCTTGGTAGTGAATCAAATAATCAATCCGTAGCCTCGAGCGATAATCATTATAATGATTATCAATTTATTGATGTATGTGATCACAAATGCCCAGGTGCATCAGCTAATCTTTTGGTTTCTCATGAATATTTTACATTAGACCCAAAATTTGATTTAGCCAAAGAAGATGTGCTTATCGAAACTTCTTCTTCATCTCACTATCCCTTGTGCTCTACCGTTAGTGATGCATCTAGTGTGATAGGGGTACTCTATGTTCTTAAAGTCCATCATCCAATGAGTTAACCTCTCAATTGGCACAAGGTTGTGAGATTATCCATGATACAAATGAAAATAATCAAATCTTTGAGTACTCTTCCTAGCCCTCATCATCTCTTCATTTGCAAGAAGAAAACTCTTCAAATCAATTTGCTCATGAAAATTCCTCGATTCATTCATATTTGAATTTGCAATCAGAAGAACCTTTCGACTCTAGTAATCTGGTTGTTGAAGTTGAAGACTTTTGTCAAACTAGTGACAAAGATGGTTTCCATTCGGTGAGAGGTGGTCTTATTGTAATTGGTGGTAGCAACTATCTTCACACCATGCACAATTTGGTACAATCTTCAAATTGTGATTTTACAATTCTGGAAAGTTCCTGGACCTGCTAGGGAGTCGATGCACTTCAAATTTAGTTCAAGGCTATGTCAGGATCTTGCGACTCTGGTAAGCCCCCCGAACTAAGCCAAATCTAGTTTCTCCTGCACAACACTTCTCTCTGCATGGTTTCACTCGATGTAAATTTACTTTTGAAAAATGTTTGGTATTTTGGGTATGATATTTCAAATTTTCAAGATTTTATTTTTGACTGGATTCAAGAATGCCTTTTAGTTTATTCATCTTCATGCAAATCTCTCGCATCAAACTCAGGTTTAGAATGTGTATCTCTCATAGAGTCATGGAATTGCAAAGTTGATAATTTCAAAGACTATCTTTGGCCGAAGGAATCATGCCTATTAGATTCATCTCTTAATAGTTAACTCCCTATTTTTCTTGCGAATGTTATATTGAAAATCTCCCCCTTCATCACACCTAAAATCCTATTGAGTAATAATTAATGCACAAGTTATCACACAAATTAAGTTCTTCTTCATTCACCATGTCCTGAATGGTATCTTGTATTTGTTGTGTTGACATCCCTTTTAAATTCTTTTCATGATTACGTTTCTTGCATAGTTTGTCACTAGTTACAGGAAAATGGTTTGTCACTTTTAGCTTGCGAGGAACTTGGTTCAATTGTTTAGAGCATTCATGGAACTACTCAAATTGATTTATCTTCATTTATTACAAACTAGGAATTAGATGATTTAATCAGCTCACTTGATCATTATTATGTCTTTAATGACTATCATTCATGTTATCATTTCTCATCAGCATATACAATGGAAATTTATATACATCCTTTGATCTTCATTGTTCAGCATGTCACTATTCAAATTTTTGTCGTGCAGTTGAGGCACTTCAGTCTCCACTAATGGTTATGTCAGGTCCTCACTGTCTCGACATGACTGCTGAATGTGATCAAATATATTTTCCCTCATTGGATTTTCGTTATAATCACGTGCCTATAATTGAAAATCCATCTTTTCAAATATTTCGGGGTTTTCAAGAGGATCATCATGAATTTGATTATCCAATTACTGAATGGTTGGAGCAATCTTACTCGACAAGCTCCATTGCAATACACATGTTTCAACCTTTTCTCGTGCCTGCTAAGTAGGATGACATAGTATAAGGTGCATTCGCAAGAAGCTTTCGAGGTTTGTTTGATTATGATTTCAATAAGAGAGGTAAGAGTGTGAATTGGGTGAAAGTAGTGGCAATGACACATCTTTTTTCCCATAGGCAAGAGCTTCAAATTTTGTTCAAATTATTCAAGCTCTCATCTTTTCTCTTACACATTACTTTATATCTGTTTTAATCGATCTCATCTTTGTGATTTCAGGTCGGGAACGATTACAGTGGCTACAATGGAAATTCCATTATACATGACCCTGACCTTCGAGTTGTTAGGTTATGAGTAGGATTAGCTACATCCTAGTTTCCTTACCTTGCACTCATCTCGTGTTGTTCTCTTTTGTCTCTCTTATCTTTTCTTACTTTTCTCTTGCATTATGCTTTGGTTTATATTATTTTTCTTGTCTTATGGTTTTGTTTCCTTGTTGTGTGTTGTCTTTCCTTTCATTTTGTTTCTTTTGTTTTTCTTTCTTGTTGTTTGTCTCCTTTTGTTTTCATCATGTGAATAAGTGTTTTTTATATACTTGTTTTTGCTTAGTATGTGTGTGGCTAAAGTATAAAGAGTCTTGTGACACTTCAACATTTGGCTAACCTCCAATTTGTCTTCCTTGTGTCAGTTATATATTTTGGTTGTTGAAGTTTTGACAGAAAATATGATCTGTTTGTAAGGAGATTTTTGGTCCAACCATGAACCCTTGTCTACTTAGGAAACATTATGCCTACAGTCAGTTTCATGTTTCAGTGTTTTCATGCTTATCCAATCAATATAAGCAGAGAAGGGGAAAATCTAAATGAGAAAACATAAACCAAAGGTCTTTATTTGCTTCTCTGAAGGAATAATCTCTTCTACTCTCAATAAGTTGGGATCCCTCTTTCACACCAAAATAAATAAGTGTTGATGCACAATCATCTTCAAATAAATAAATAAAGGAAAAATAAGAGAAAGAATTCCTACACAGAGAGGTGAAGCAAGCAAATTTGCTGAGGTACTTTCTAGGCTCATTGGACGAAGAGCAATGTGTGTGTTCCTGTGTGACTCTATCAGGGTACTATCTAGGCCTGCTGGTAGCGGAGCAACACCAGTGATGAAAAATTATACTTTGAAAATCTTAAGCTCGCAAGCTACACTACCCTTCCCAACTTGAAACATTGTGATATCGATGAATCTTATGCTATGTTCAACTGAGAAGGCATAAAAGGGACCATGTCTATTCATGGGGTAAGTGATAAGACCAAAGTAATTTGCACGATGAATCATTACTCCCTAAAGAACCAAGGTCCTCCACAGATAAAAGTAAATTGAGACAGAGAGGTTGAATTCTACAAGTGTGTCGCCCAACACCCTCCAAAATGCTGGCCTATACCCAATTTTAGAGCCTTTCTTGATCTTGTTAGTCGTCGTAGACGATTTTGAAACTCATTTCATTGTTTTCTTGGAGCCTTGTGTTCCCCTTTTCAAGATGGGAAAAGTGATATCGTGTCCTATGTATAAGCCTATTTTGGTGGTTCTAAGAGGTCATCTTTGTGCAAATGAGTTGTTCTAACCTAGTAAGTACCCTTCGCACTCATTTCCAAAGTTTTGAGCACTATCGAACTAGTGTCGTCATGGTCACTACAAAGTACATCTTTCGTGTTACACTTGTCGTAAAGTTGTCGCATGAAGGGAAATGCTTTGCTCATGTGTTTGCATTATATATGTTTTCGTGTCATCAAATATTCTAATTGTGCGATAATAGTGAAAGTTCATCATTGTTCACACTAATCTTACTGATCCCACACTTAGCCATTTTCGAAAAAAAATCTCGAATGGGCAACCTAGCTTTACTGGTCCTCCCTCGAGCTACACACTATGTAGTCTCAGCCCTCTAGCTATGACCTTGTTGCTTGGCACTGCGCAATGCATAGTTCTTGCCTCCAAGGACTATTGCACTCCACAATTTTTGGTTCCCAAGCCCTGGCCTTTACCTCTGGAATTGTGCAATCATTCCTCCTAGCTCGACCTCCCTTGCACAATCAAAAGCCTCAAGATCATCCCCTGATCCCTTGAACTATGTAGCTCCACAGTAGTCCAACCTTCCTTGAATCCCAAAATTGTGTAGTGAGCTCTCCCACTGCCCATCTCTTTAGCTTTTCCCACTGGCTCCCAAAACTACACAGTGTTGTCCCTCATACTTTCTTGAACTACACATTGCACAGTCTTAGGGCTCAATATTTTCCCCTGGATGTTGGAACTACACACTATTCAGTCATTGAGTCCCTCTTTCCAGGATGTCACTTGTTTCAGGCTCAGTTGGTGGATTAGAATGCATCATCTTATACTAGGGGGTTTTCAGATTGATGTCATCTTGTCATGAGTAAATTGCAAGAACAAGTACCCTATCATGTCATGAAAAGATGATGAAGAAGGATAAGAAGGAGGGAAGCATGCTCAAATACTCTCTCACATCTGAACTTACAAGTTGATCGATCAAGATAAAGCAAAGGGACACTAGTTTGTGACCACTATTCAAGACTTGAGATCATTAAAGATTCATCATCACCAAGCCATGCAGAGGTGGCAAGAAAAGTATCTTCAAGAGGACAACTAGAACTTTGCAACATCAGTGGCTTGAAATTGCCACATCATCAAGAATTCCATGTTAACAGTGTCATGTCATGTCATGAGTGGTCATATTCCACCTCATTATTGTGGATCATGTATAATGTATACAAAATGTATTGTAAAGTGGAAGTCCAAAGGACACCCATGGAATGTAAAGGTTCATGTAAGTTGAAAAGTCATAGGAAGTCAAATAGTCATGAGGGTAGTCAAAGATTCACCCTTGGTTATATATACTCCCTCATTGTATGAGTAAAAGAATTTTCACCTTGGATCCTCCTACAAGGAATTGGAGAGATAAGCTAGTCCTTTGAGGAGCAAAGAGTGGATCCAATGCTCCACTATTGGAGTTAATGATGTACATTGTTTACTTAATACAAAATCCTTTAAGGAAAACACGTTCTTCATGCATGGATTATGAATGTTTGTAAGACTATTATGTAGATGTTTGTATTTCATGTTTGCTATCACATGTTCTAGGATAGTTGAACTATTTTGGTTGATTTAGTATTTATCTTTTTGAGAATGTGTTGTGATTATTGTCATTGTTGTTCCATCCTTATGGAATATTTCGCAGGATATTAGATAAATCTTTCTTCATTCATTGGTTATAACGATCGTCACATCCTCCGTGGACTATTCCTCTAGATGTTATGGGGATCTTTCTAGTTCATGTGTGTCTCTTCTTGGGTGGTACTACTACCTCTCACTTAGAGGCTCACTTTTCTCCCCTCTCAACAGTAGAAGAACCTTGATAAATTTACAACTAAACACTCACTAGGCACACCTTCTTTCTTTTTCAAGACACTATTGCATCCCTCTCTCTTGCTAACAGTTAGAGCCAAGGCATATATTTAAGATATATGGCAACTAGTGTTATAGACATATTTGGGCACTACAACCCCAATCACATATGTCCATAAACCAAGGGCTTCTAAGTCCCTAAAAGTGTTGTTTCATACCCTAAAGGAGCAAGGTCAGCTGATTACATCATCTCCTAGAAGTTCTCCCTGAAAAGCTACTCAAAACTGGACCATACATACTACTCAATGCTAAGGGTGCAATGCATCTCACCTGCCACATGAAAAAAGTGTGATGCATCCTAGAAATCCCTTTTGTAGGGTGCGATGACTGAGAGCAGACAAATGGCAGAAGCAGTTTGCTAGGTGGAAACCTAGAGAATCTTCTAGAAACTGCTCGTTTGACACTTGCCTCTTTGAATTCGCCCAGGGATGAGTAAGAGAGCATGAAATCTCCAAGTGAAACCAAGAACTATTAGAGAGATGACACTAATCAAAATCCTAGAAGCTGACTCACCCACCTGAAAACATCTATATATGGATCCCTCGTCCTAGAGATCCAAAGGCTGGAATTTTGTATTTTGTAAGGAAGTGTTGTTGGTTTCTCTGCGAAACATTTTATTGTTGGGTGATCTAAGTTTTTCATGAGGTGAAGAGGGCTTTCATGTTGGGAGGATGGCACTGGGTCAGACCAATGGGTTGTGATCCTCTCTTCTACTACTTCTATCGATAAAGCTATTTCAGTTTTCCTCCATATTCTTGTGTATCTCTGAATCTTGTATTGATATATGCATTTGTATGGTTAATATACATCTGATCCTATATTGTCTATGGTTATAGATCTCTATGCTTTGATGGTATTATGCTACTTTGACTCTATAGGTGCTCTTTAAAGTGGGACAAGTAAGGAAAAAGTGGTGAAGTTCTATCAAAGGGGAAAGGAAACAAGCAAGGAGCCAAGCGAAAGACTGAGATTGGTACTCTCTGCTTCTTTCTCATCTATCTCTCATAAAGGAAATCACGAGTGACTTTACTTTGTTTGTTTCTAAGATAGCTACCCGTCTCAGTGGGACTAACAGCTCTGAATGGACACTATTTTTCCCGATAACAAAATGGCGACTCTGCTAGGGAACGAATAACTTGTTTGCTTGTTTATATTTGTTTACTTTAGAAACTATAAACGGAGCCTGAAGTTAAGCCAGCTAGCCTTCGAACTGCATTTGCTATGCAAGTGCAAAGTAGATCAATGATGCTTTAGTCTATCTCTAGGTTTTGTTTATAAACTAAACAACTGACTTGCAAACATCCTAAGTGCCCTGGTGGTAGCTCAAGTAACCTCATTAGATCAGCTCCTATACTTTTTGTTTACTGACTATCATTAGCTCAACCTAAATCCTTGAACTAAGCTGCAAACTGTGACCAAAAACCAAGTTAAAGTCTCTTCCTTGGACCGTCGCACTGTCTCCTTTTGAAAATCTGGATGCATCACACCTCCCGTGTGCAGTATTTGAGATGCATCCCTGTTTCCCTGTGTTACAGGTGTGATGATCAAATAAGACTGTTTCTGCCTCCAGATTTTTGTTTTTTCTTCATTCTCTTCAGCTTTATTCAGGTGTTTTGCTGTCCGTGATCAGTATACCACTGTTGAAACTCCCTTCCTTTGCATTATTCAGCCTCCATTGTACAAATAATTGTGAATGTTTTTATGTATTTTTTTCCATTTATAGTTCTCCTTTACAAAAAGTAGCTTAATCGAACTGTCATCTTTTAATTTTGAAGTGTCACAAGTGTCGTTTTCAGTCAAAGAAAAGAATCTTACTCTTTTTGATGGTCGATTACACTGTTACTCTTGTATTTGATTTGAATTAATAGTATTTCAAGTGTCGAAAGCAATTTTCAAATTGAAGATGAAAGTGTTGTCTTAGCCTTCCTTTCGGTTTTTAAATTCGAAATCGCAAAGTGTCGGCTTAGCCTTCCTTTCATTTTTTGAATTCGAAATCGCAAAGTAGTCTTCCTTTCATTTTTGAATTCGAAATCGAAAAGCATCGTCTTGGTCTTCCTTTCATTTTTTGAATTTGAAATCGCAAAGAGTCATCTTCGTCTTCCTTTCATCTTTTGAAGAGAAAATTGTTAGTACTATTGCTTTGAGAGAAAAGATAGTTCAGTTTTGTATTTAGCATTCTTTTTGTCACTCACACATTAAGAAAGTGGAAAAAAAATACATGCATGTGCATTTGCATTTAGACTGCTTGTTGATTTTGATTTAGGACAGTGCATCTAGTGTGTGCTCTCTGCTTTATGTTGAAAGAATTTCGATTCTCTTTCCTTAGTAGCTAGGATTTTCATTGCAAAAAGAAGAGTAAACGACTGTTTATCATCTTAGAGTGCATATTTAGGAATTGTATATCTACATCATGCAGTGAACCTTAAAGGCAAACTTCTTAAGAATGATCAACTGTAAAATAAATTCAATGAACATAAAAACGCTTTGGAACCTAACGCACAACATTTAGAAGTCTAGGCTAGATACGTATTCCAGCGTCGTAAAGCCTGGTAACTATCGCTTTCATCGTAGGTTGGGTGATTCCTCCTCTTTGAGATGACAAGTGCCAGTACGGACTTGTGCTCCCACGTATCGTCGAGTATATATTGGGAGACCACAATAGGCTACATCCTTTATCCTTAGGAAGCTATGTCTACCACCATATAGATTGCAATGCACTGAACACAGCATTTGGGAAGATTGACTATCGTACCGTAAAAAGTATTCTGCAGTTTTGCGATTGGTTTGCTAATCCCTCTGTCTAGATTTCTAGAGCAGTCACTTTCGTTCCTTTTCAGACTCCTTAAAAGAAAAGGTCCATCTGAGCACTTGTCATTTCAGGCTCACTAAAAATTGAAGGTGACTAGAGTCATCTTTAGCTTTTTCTCGACTCTTAAAAATTGAAAAAGCAAGTTGTGTCAAAGCGTCATAAAAAATTTATTTTAATTGGAATAACATCCCTGTTCCCTTGTTGATCTTAGGTTGAGAAAATGGAGTCCACCAACTAAGGATTTCCCCTTGGGGGAAATCCTAGCCCTTTCTCCTCTTGGGGAGATGTTGGTGCACCTCATATGGCCACATTATCCCTTCCAGGACTGACAATTGGCCTGCCAGTATGGCTCTTCTCGACCTCTATCGTTCAAAGCACCATGATTCCTAAGCAATCAAATCAGAAACTGGATGATACTGGAGTTACCCCCCAACCTTCTACTTCATTTGTTTCTCCCTCTCCTTCTTCCTCTTCGCTTGGTGAAGCTGGTAAAATTAAAAACCAAGTAACTGAGAAGAAGAAGAAAGAGAAGGAGAAGAAGAAGAAAGAGAAGGAGAAGAAGAAGAAGAATCCAATGGCGAAAGAGGGAAACCAAGCATCGTCTAGCGAAAATCCACACACTGCACCATCCAAACCTAAATCTCCACGTGTCATTTGAAAAGGGGACCACTATCATCAAGATTTTCCTTGCATCCCATGGATCTTAAGGGACTGGTCTCCCCGCTTGCACAATCCGGTGTCCTCGACCTCTGACAATCATGTTGAAAGTACACCGTCAACTAGTGAAAACGAAGTCACTGGCAAAAAGGAAGATCTAAAATTCCTTGTAGACTGTGTGAAGGCAATCATGCCATCCGCCATTATCCCTTCCTAGACGAAGCTAAAAGAGTCTTGGATAACTGTCCTGCTTCACCACTACGGCTTCCTCCTGGATACAAGAAACTCTTGTCGAGTCCATCACTAGTTGAAAATATGACTGACACACCTTTGTTGTCGGTCGAAGCACCTATCTTTGAAGATAAACCCTCTGAGTCCACCCTGGACCAAAGTCAACAGATCGAGACGGTAGTCGACCCAATCTTGTCTTCAGAGGATCCGCCTTTAGATGATACCATCACCCAAGAGAATGAGAATGATACCATTAAAATTCTTTTTGTAAACACAGACTCCAATGAACAATGGGGGCAATCTACCCATTCCTTTACTGCAGGAAGGAAGTTCGTCAGAGATTTACCCAGCCGTTTATTCGGTCCCACCTCCAAGTAATCTAGTCATTTCCTTTGATTGGAATCTACTAGGCAGACGCCGTCTACCATCTAATGTACCATTCTGAATCATAGTACAAGCTTACAGAATGATCATGGTTTGTACTATCATAGATGAAGGGGCTTCTGTGAGTATCCTTTCCTCAACTGCTTGGAAAGCGCTTGGTTCGCCATTGCGTTTGCCTGAGATGCGAAATCTGACAGGCTTCGATAAAGGAACCAGTAGACCGTTGGGGATCCTTCCAAGTTTTCCTATAACTTTGAGAAGGAAAAATGTCTACCTGAATGTAATGGTAGTCCAAGGACCTTTAGATTACAATCTACTCCTTGGGCATGACTACATTTATAGCATGGGAGCTATTGTTTCCTCACTCTTTCAAGTGATGTGTTTTCCGCATGAAGGCAGAGTGGTCCAGCTCATAGACTAGCTTTCATTCCCCGGCTCACACATAGCTAATAGTCAAATGCCATCCCTAACTAGTCTTTTTGTGCAAGGAATGTCTCATCAATCTCTAGTCCATCCACCTGATGAGTGCAAGTGATTCGGTGATTGTGATTAAAACCCAGAAGGCATGCACCCTGGTCTGCTTCAGTGGAAAAGCCCTAGTTATAAGGTAGGTTTCCGCATAAGAATATGACTAGTCTGACACACCCGTCCATTTAGGAAAATGGGATTACACTGGAATAAGATTCCTCTGTGAGCAGGTATTCCTTTCCCGACAGAGCCATGGAAGTGTTTTGTCTGCAAATTGAATGGTAACCTGGAAACTTTACTTCGTTATACCTGGGGGCATGCAAACCTTTTTGCATGCAAGTGAAAAGCGACCATTTATTTTCTTAGTATGTAGGTTCTTAACCCATTAAAATCGTACGATTGGTCATTCCTATCTTGCATAACAAAATGCTCTGGAGCAAAGTTTCGAATGGGCAAGCTCCCTAAAAAATGAACCTATCGATGAGACATCCTTATTATACGACTGGCACGAGCAGTTTTACACGAAGTTCAAGCTCGTTAAAAAATAAACCTAGCAATGAGCATATGTTCCACTAGAGTTTAAGCTCATTAAAAAATGAACGCACCTCCGGTAAATAACCATTGCGATCACATTATTATTAGCTTTTGAGCCTTGGTCATGTTCTTACCATCACCTCCACTTTTTTTAGCCGATCATACGCCTCCATTTGATTGTTTACCCCTTTTTAGGAACAGCTGTAACGAGTGATCCTATTAGCCACCTTCTTTACACTATCGTGATTGAAAAAGTTCCAAACCTTACCTGGAACCAGCTGCTATCTGAAAACATCACTCGTTCCTCAAAAAACAAGTCTCCTTTAAGCTCTTTTCATCTGACTCATAAAATATGAAAAGATTGCCGAGAAATTAGCCTCTCCAACTCATTAAAGCAATCGGAAGTGCTATCCCTCCTCTATATTTTAATATTTTTGGACCTGAGGGATCATTACACAAAAAGATCGAGTGCTTGTCTTGTTCGGCTCGTTAAAACTATCAAAAATTCATCCCTTTCATATTATTTTACACTTTTTCGGACTTAAGGGATTACATTATGAAAAAGGAATACTGGAGTTTCCTTTACATCCTTTTTCAAACTCTCTAAAAATGAAAAGGACCAAGTTATCTTTTTCATTAAACTCGTTAAAACAATAGCGTCAAACTTGTCCATGCAGGCAAAGGCGAGTTTCACTATCACTAGGCTCATTAAAACATAGCGACGGGTTTTCCCGAAGGGAAAATTATAGAACAAGCATATGTTATCCTCCCCAAGCTTGAAAAAAATAAAGAGGTACTAGTCAGAAATGACTGGGGAAAAATTGGGAAGAAAACTTGAAGAAACTTTATTGGTAGCAGGTCACTCTTGAACATGACACTTTCACTCCATCACCATGATTAAGTCAGGTTGGGTTATTCCGTTCACTGGTCATATTACCATTGGTCCACCGTACCATCCTTTTCTTGGGGTTAACACTACTAATCCATTTCAGTGTCGCCGATATGTTCAAGAGAAGTCGCTCAGAGAATTCACCAACCCAACTTGTGTCTCATCCATTGCAATACCTTCACGCTTCATTCTTTCATGAACGCCACCCTAAACCTTGTATCATCAGATCGTTTTCACCTCCACAAAATCATTTTCTCTGTTTCGTGTCGTATATGTGGGATTCATTAATGCCCTCCTACGAGGGGTCACTTCTTGTCCACACTAGCTCATTATCCAAGAATTCGACCTAGGAACAACCCTTTCAGTACTTTGAAGCTTGCATGCCTCAATGGCAAGTTTCTCACTTCCGACAACAGGTTTACATCAATGGCCTTCGACCGAAATATTTTGCGTGGTGTTCGACATCGACTCATGTATTCACACCACGTGAATTGTACTGCAGTACCTTGAGGGCCATTACCATTATCGGTGATTCCTCTCACGCCTGTTTATAGCTTACATCATTGGCTGGTAATCAGGCGATGCCTTTCCATGTTCGATGCCCGAACATCTTTTCACATGGATCGGCTTGTACTTCGGGTGAAGATTGAATTATTTTTGAAGACCCTGGATCTAGTTTCATCCATCTGGGCTGCGATATATTCAGGAAAATAAAAACATCAAATGTACATCATTGCTGCACAGATAATCATCCAAGCCAAAGGATGATGGCTCTACCAGAATCATCAGTCTGCCACACAGACGATTGTCTGTCCTATGAACATGAAAATGAATTTATAAAGCTAAGCATGGGAATAACCACCTCAGCTAGATCATGAAAATATTATGAAGATAATGTATTGTATTGTATCTTATTACAGGTCACCTTCCGGTTCGAAAAACCTCAGATCCTTATGATAAAGAATTTCACCCGACACTAAAAAGATTTATGACCTCATGCTTTAGGGGGCAACTGTTATAGACATATTTGGGCACTGCAACCCCAATAAAATATGTCCATAAACCAAGGGCTTCTAAGTCCCTAAAAGTGTTTTTTCATACCCTAAAGGAGCAAGTTTAGCTGATTACATCATCTCCCAGAAGTTCTCCCTGAAAAACTACTCAGAACTCGTCAAAACTGGACCATACGGATTGCTCAGTGTTAAGGGTGTGATGCATCTCACCTTCCACATGAAAAAAGTGTGATGCATACTGGAAAGCCCTTCTGTAGGGTGCAATGAGTGAGAGCAGACAAATGGCAGAAGTAGTTTGCTAGGTGGAAACCGAGAGAATCTTCTAGAAGTTTCTCATTCGACACTTGCCTCTCTGAATTTGCCCAGGGATGAGTAAGAGATCATGAAATCTCCAAGTGGAACCAAGAACTATGAGGTAGATGACACTAATAAAAATCCCAGAAGCTGAATCACCCACCTGCAAACATCTATATATGGATCCCTCATTCTAGAGATCCAAAGGCTGGAATTTTTTATTTTGTAAGGAAGTGTTGTTGGTTTCTCTATGTAACATTTTATTGTTGGGTGATCTAAGCTTTTCATGAGGTGAAGAGGGCTTTCATGCTGGGAGGATGGCACTGGGTCAGACCAATTGGTTGTAATCCTCTCTTCTACTACTTCTATCAATAAAACTATTTGAGTTTTCCTCCATATTCTTGTGTATCTCTGAATCTTGTATTCATATATGCATTTGTATGGTTAATATACATCTGATCCTATATTGTTTATGGTTATAGATCTCTATGCTTTGATGGTATTATGCTGCTTTGAATCTACATGTGCTATTTGAAGCGGGACAAGTAAGGAAAGAGTGGTGAAGTTCTGTCAAAGGGGAAAGGAAATAAGCAAGGAGCCAAGCAAAAGACTGAGGTTGGTACTCTCTACTTCTTTCTCATCTATCTCTCATAAAGGAAAACAGGAGTGACTTTAGTTTGTTTGTTTCTAAGATAGCTACCCGTCTTAGTGGGACTAGCAGGTCTGAATGGACACTAGTTTTCCTGATAAAAACCGGGCTGATATTCCAGATGGGGCTCCTACACAAAATGATGTAAGGTCAAATTGGGACTTCACATATGGGAGATCCCTTGGTTGATGAATTTCCAACACAATCAACATAACCCCTACTTCAACTGACGTTGTTCCATGTTCTCCTATTTTACCAGACTCTACCTTAGTCCCTTATTTGTTAATAGGGCATCCATAATAACTATCCTCAAATTATCCATTGGATATATCCATAGGTTCATTAGTGCATGCTCTTTTTTCCTTTAGTTGTTGTATCAACAAACATTCTTATGGAACATCATTTCTTAGGGTCTTGTGACAGGGTCTAGGAGGTGTAAGCACTCTTCTTTGTCTAGGAAGTACATTAGCTGCTCTACTTTGTTTGGGATTTGTAAATTCTCTATATTATGGTGTTGTTTTAGCACTTACCTCCTGTTCTTCACTTTCACTTTCCTTTGTTTTAGTGGCTAGTGCACATGAGTTTGCCAATAAACCAGTCCATGTGATTCCCTACTATTGTAGTGAATGAATTATCATTAACTTTATGAGCACATGGTTAATTAAGCATATTTTGGGATTATTTTCCATATGCACTGCATCTCCCATATGTTGTAAATATTTTAGCAAATGATAGGGAAAATTTATCAGCTGTCCATTATGAAGATATGCCAATAACTGAAAATGGTAATTGAATATTATCCCAAAATGTCCGTCACAAGTAATCAACTTATGAATAAAGAAAGCCACATCATCCTAAGGGTCAAGAAGGTATCTTCTATCAATACCTCTCGTCTTGCTCCTTGCTTCCTATCCTGGCTGTAAAAATGTTTCCTTAGCTGTTGGAATTGCTATTTTCCAAAAAACCAATGAGCCCTTGTCTGAGGTAAACCTGTCACCTTGGAATTATGTCCTTTGTAACAAAAATTTTGAATCTTCTAATCTCTGAATGCTTCTCCTGCAGAGCCTATGTGAATTGCATAACAATCTGTTCATTGAAACCCTGCAACTTCTCAAAGTAGATTAACTACCCCTCATTCCTAAATATTTCTAGGTCTTTAGGATGGTGTAGTAGCACATCAATGAAGCCTGGTTCATGATGGACTTCCACTACTTCCATGGTTGTTTTACATATTGTTACTGCTCATATAATGTTACAGGGTCACAGTTGGTAAAAAACACTTGCTAGGCTAGAGAATATTAGTCGAATGAAATTTGGCAATGGGTAGGGAATAATTAAGGTTACCCTTTCATTGAATTCAAGCTTTTCACCATTAAGGACAACTACCAACAATGGTTTCCAAGTAGTCACATTAATTTTCAGAAATGACAGTAGGAGTAACGATGACAATGGGTATTTAATGAATTAGGATAAGTGTATTGTGCATTAGCCATATGGTAATTACCGAATTGGGGTACATTCATAGTGTATCATATGATAGATACGGTACACTACTCCCCCCAACTTAATTATAAAATCCTTCCTCAAAATGTGTAATAGAAAAAGTCATATAATCCCTTAAATCCAAATCCTATAAGTAAATGACAATTAAATGTATATGCCTTGGCTTACCATTATGATGACATAGGGTTGTACAAGGAAAGTGATTGTATCAATGATGTATACTATTTCAAGCGTGGTTAACAAGGAAGCTAAAGTGGATGCTAAAAACAATGCTACAACGAGGAGAAAAATAGGAGGTTACACATGAAGCTAAAACAAAAGCTAAAAAGGATGCTAAAGTGGACGTTAAAAGCAATGCCATAGCATGGAGTAAAATAAGACGTCATGCATGAAGCTACAAAGGGAGCTAGAGAAGAGGTTGAATTGGGCATTTAGGTCAACGCTAAAGTCGATTCTGTTTACCACTAACTAATTGTAATCGGCAAAAAAAAGCCAAAATTATTGCCATATCGATAAATAATGCTGGTTTTTTCAAAAAGATGGAGAAAATTACACTAAAATAGTTAGCGGAAGAAAAAAGAAGAAGCTAATAATAGGTATTTGTTGTAGTGATATGGCATGCAAAATGGATCATTATGTAATTTTTGAGTTGTCCCAGGTTTTATAAAAAAAACGAAACCAAAAGAAAAGCATTGTTGTGAAAATGTTACTTGACCTAAGAAAATAAGGAATTTTAGAAAGCACAGGGGCATTGAAATGGAAAGGGATACTTCTTTCCAATTGATAGATCTCTCCCAAAGCTTCTCAACTTTTCCAGTGATGTAATTCTCTTTGCAAATTTTACGTGCCCACACAATTTGCATCTCGATAGAAGCCTTATTGTTTGACAGATCATGTAGTGAGAAAAGGCTTTATCTCTGTGATTAATTTTCCTCTAGTGATGCTCAAAGATTCAACTGCATCAAAATAGAAAGCACAACATAATTATAACTAATCTCATAAATTTATGAAGCAAAGTAAATATAAATAAAAACACTTGTACATATCACATTTTATCAACAAATTAAAATTATGATGAGTGGATAAATACTTCCCTAAACATGTTCATGAGAATATTTTAATGGAATAAATTTGAATCCTTTTTTTCCAAGAAAACTAAAGGCTTATTTCTCACTTATTTCACACCTGCAAGGTTAGAAGAAAACAAGAAGAAAAGCAATCTAGCTAAACTACTTCTACTATAATCTAATTTAACAAGGTAGAATAAAACTAATTGAAATCATACTTCCAATGGAGCGATTCCATTAGCTTAAGCCCTGCACACATATTTGTATAAAAATTTAGTAATAGAAACAAAATTATTATTAAACTACTAAAATAAAACTTCAACCAATTATGTACATGAATTTGTAATAAGTCAAGAAAAATATATTTATCATCTATAAGAATCTTGCTAGAAATGAATTTTTGAGACACATTTCAATCCTATCATGAAAACCATTATGTAAACTTTGAAATAAAAAAATGATTGGAACAACACTTTGTTAAGCAATGTGATGAATTTCTTCTTATAGAGACAAATTAGTACTATGTATAATATAATAGGTATTAGAAATATTATGTGTCACTGAATTTTCCAAACATTTTTCAAATGAATTTCAAAAATGTGAGTTGAAATTAAATAAATTTTTTTCAGAAGATTTTTAGGGAAATGAGATTGCTCGTAAAACTTAAATGTTGAATTCTCAAGCGCTGAGGTTTGTGGAAGATTTATCTGGGAAGAAATAATGATCTGGTATATATGAACATCAAATGAAATCGAAAGACTTGAAGTTCAAGATGCTCATGATCCAATTCCTGAAATTCATTATCATGTGTTTCCACTAATGCACTCAGTGAGTATTCAATTTTTGACTACTTAAAATGCCAGCACAAGATATCTAAAAATTGAAATATAAAAGAAAATTGGAAATTTGAAACAAACCATAACAAATAAAGAATGTAAAATAAAGTTACACATTGTTTACACTATTGCTACAAATAATGCTACAAAACAATTGGGATTTATTTGGAAAAATTTCATCCTCACAAGTGTCAACCAAGATATTACAATCATAATAAACAATGACCTCAACTTGTGAAAGTGAAAGAGGTTAAGGGCTATGACCACGAATGGGAACTTGAATAATGTCAGAATTAATAATTGGAATGGATTTCTCTTCTTGATTGCAGTCACTATGACATTTTGGGGATTCAAGATGAAAATTTGTTGTATACATATGATTATAATAAGATCCCTCATCTTGAGAAATAGATTGACTTTGAATATTAGTGTAACACCCCACCCCACATTTACCCACTTTTACAACTTACTAGGGTAAACATGAGTTGAGAGTTACTATGCATAACCCAACTTCCAAGATGCAGTTATGGAAATGGGGTCCACTTGTCAAAACTTGCACCAACACATAGGGGCACAAGATCACACTGCTTGCCAATCTATTTTCACTAGTGACCGTTTTCCTTGAGTTGTGACTACCCGTTTACCTAGATTACAACCCAACCACACACATGTAAGCCTATCAGAGTGGCTAGAGGCCTCTAGTCAGAAAGATAACCCATCCTCAGTGCGGCCATAGGTGAAATTTCCTAGCTCAAAGGGTGTGGCCACAAAACCTGTTCTGGAATTTTAGGGCTAGCCTATAGGCTAACTGCCCAAAATTCTCCAAAACTCTGTCAATGATAAGTACAAGTCTTCATGTCTCGTTCCTAAGCTTTGTTCCTATTCATACTTTCCTAACACATGTGAATCATTTATACAAACACTTTGTGAGTATGGTACCTATTAGAAATGAATACATAGTTTCTCACTATTCCATAAATTTAATCAGATGTTCACAAAGAAGGCTTGCTACCTTCTCATACTAGCTGCAATAAACACATAGTAACTCATGAAACCATATAAATCTAGAGCCAAGAGGAATTAGATCTCTTCTTCAATTATCTCAACAATCAATCCTTGGCCATTAAGTTCACTAAGGAGTACGAAGTTGATGGTTGCCTCCCTTTCCTTGATATTCTTATTTCTAAGAATAGTGATGGTTGCCTATCCCACCAAGTTTTTTGAAAGAAAATGCATATAGAGCAGTATCTTCATGCCAGTTCCCACCATTTCCCGGATCAGAAGATAGGTGTTCTCAATACCCTTGCTACTCAGGCCCTAAGGATCTCAGATAAAAAGAGTTTTGAGAAAGAAAAATCCCATCTCCTTGATGTCTTTGTGGAGAATGGTTATAATAGATACATGGGTCAAAAGGCTTTCCTAAAAGCTGCCAAGAATTCTCTTGCTAAAAGGGAACCGAAGGAACGGATTCCAGGTGTCCATCTTCCGTTTTTTCAGGGGACCACTGATAAGATTGCAAGGATTCTCAAGATGCATAGTGTCCCCATGACCTTTAGACCCCTTAACACAATTCGTATGTCCCTCATATCAGTGAAGGATCCTATCGACCCTAAAGATATGAAAGGGGTATATATTATCCCTTGTTCCTGTGGGACCCCCTATGTTGGTGACACTGGTCACTCCATTAATCAAAGGATTAGTGAGCACGCAACTGACCTCAAGCATAGGAGAACAAAGTCTTCCACTTTAGCTGAGCATGCAGAAAAAACCAAGCATCATGTTTGTATTGAAGAGGCTAGTGTTATTGCTAGAGTTTCATAGTTCCATCATCGGAAATTTAGGCAAGCTCTTGAGATTGAAAAGAGGCTAATCAATCTCAATAGAGAGGATGGCTGGAAAGTCAGTAGGTGTTGGGTCCCTGTACTCTCTTCCTAGTCGCTTTCTTTCTTTTTGCGCGCCCCCCCTCTCCCCTCCCCTCCCCTCATTGTTTTTTTATTGTGATCTGTTAGATGATTATAATATTAAGTTAATTTAATTAGTTTTTCTAATTATTTAAAATATTTTTATTCTTCCCCCTTTAGCTTATTTTAATATGTTTATACTATCAATACCTTTTATAACTAACTATTATCTTAATTAAATTAATTTATATATATATATATATATATATATGTGTAAATTTAATTTTTATAAGGCAGTTTAATCCTTTATGTATATTCATATATACAATTAATTTAAATTTGGATAATTTAAAAATTTTTATTTAATTAATTAATTTATTGATTTTAGATATTCAATTAACTTAATATTATTTTCTCATTCTTATATATATATATATATATATATATATATATATATATATATATATATATATATTTATATGTATTTATTAAATAGTTATTACCTTTTTAACTAACTATCAACTTAACAACTAATTTAAATTAATTTATTATATATATATATATATATATATATATATATATTTATATATATTTAAAGGTTAGGTCACTTATATATATATATATATATATATATATATATATATATATATATATATATATATTTATATATATTTAAAGGTTAGGTCACTTAATATAACCAACTTCCATTTAATTTATTAAATAATGGTTATAATAGATACATGGGTCAAAAGGCTTTCCTAAAAGCTGCCAAGAATTCTCTTGCTAAAAGGGAACCGAAGGAACGGATTCCAGGTGTCCATCTTCCGTTTTTCAGGGGACCACTGATAAGATTGCAAGGATTCTCAAGATGCATAGTGTCCCCATGACCTTTAGACCCCTTAACACAATTCGTATGTCCCTCATATCAGCGAAGGATCCTATCGACCCTAAAGATATGAAAGGGGTATATATTATCCCTTGTTCCTGTGGGACCCCCTATGTTGGTGACACTGGTCACTCCATTAATCAAAGGATTAGTGAGCACGCAACTGACCTCAAGCATAGGAGAAAAAAGTCTTCCACTTTAGCTGAGCATGCGGAAAAAACCAAGCATCATGTTTGTATTGAAGAGGCTAGTGTTATTGCTAGAGTTTCGTAGTTCCATCATTGGAAATTTAGGCAAGCTCTTGAGATTGAAAAGAGGCTGATCAATCTCAATAGAGAGGATGGCTGGAAAGTCAGTAGGTGTTGGGTCCCTGTACTCTCTTCCTAGTCGCTTTCTTTCTTTTTGTGCGCCCCCCCTCCCCCCTCCCCTCCCCTCCCCTCCCCTCATTGTTTTTTTTTGTGATCTGTTAGATAATTATAATATTAAGTTAATTTAATTAGTTTTTCTAATTATTTAAAATATTTTTATTCTTCCCCCTGTTATCACAAAACCAGTACTGAGGGCTGCAACTAAGCATGGTCTCATGTAACTATTTCAACCTATCTTTAGACCAAAGATTAGCCTCTTTGATCAGAGAGGGCTCTCTCAAAACTCTTGATAAAATCCTTCACACACTAGATGGCTAACTCTTTATTTACTTATGAAAACATAACTGGTTGGAAACACACCAAAAGATATCTCATTGGGCTATGGAGTCTATAATATCAAGTAGACAAGAAAAACACAGTGATCTCATAGAAATCAAGGCTCTTAGCATTACAAGTCAAACATATTCCACCACACATAGCTTGCTGTATACACAGGAAGTCAGAGCATATAATTATGAATTCTGAGTGATTGCATACAACAAAACCATAAAATAACATAAGGTATAACACATCATCACTTCATTTGACCATGACAATCCTTCGAGAATCTTGAGAAGAGAATAACTCTGTTTTACTATTACTGTCAAAAAAGGTCTTACAGTGGCCCAAAACAACACACTTTTTCTATTAAGTATCCAACCTTTTTTACATCTAAGTTATTCCTATATATAGCCTATCAAAACACTGCTGTACGAGACTCCTCATCAAGCATGAAGGGAGCTCGGGCTTTTGACATAAATGACCTTAACAATAACATAAACAAACTAATTGATTACAAGAGATATGATGCTACGAAAACAGAGGATTCCATCATATTGGCACTTTAAGTCTTCTTCCTTGTATACCCTGCTGTGTCCTTGGAGCTTGCCACCTGTAGTATTGCAATAATAACCATATCCAAACTTAAAACAGATTCAATGTATATACAGCTCCGGATACTTGATGCATAGATGATTCAACAACCGAAAAGAAAATGAAGCCTATATTCTTGGTTGCTGCCTCCCCTCGGTGTTCATATATTAATGATCCATCTTTAAGCCATTTAAACCTTGGATAGTCCCGTGTGACTGAAGAGAACTCATGACCCAGCCATCCCACAACTGGACAAGTGTATCATTTAACACCTCAGCAGCTCTATCCAAACCCTAAAATTTCGGAGATAAAGTGACTTTTAGGCAAAAGACAAAACTTCGGCTTTTCTTTGAATATTTACACCTGGCCTCCTTTTCAAAATATCTGACTGATCTTCTATAATCTCCATGCTGATATTAAACCATCTCTTTAAATATATGCTGACCTCAGCATTCCAACTCAAGCTTTAAACCTAACCAGTCATCTACAGCAGTTTCGTAGCGCGCTACGAAACTGCTGTAGGTCATCAAAATTAAATATATGAACCTCAAAACAGCAATATTTCAAATCTATGATTCCTTTAGTCATTCCATACAGGTGTGAAGACACAAAAAAGTCTCAAAAACTTTTAAAAAGACAATGGCCCAAAATATATCAAAATTTGAGAAAACACATTCCTCCTTGAATCATTTAGCTAGCTTGTCTAGCTTTTCTTTCAGGCTGATGACTTCCTCCTTCAACTTCTTGTTCTCTGCTCTTAGACTTGCATTCATTTGTTTCATAGTTTTTGCCTGTTTTAGAGCTGGTACTGTCCATACATAGGCGTCAGATACCGAACTAGCTTGACTGATCAAACTTGTTTTACCTTTCATCACAGCTTTCTTATAACTAGTATATCTCACTGCCTTCTCTTTAAAAATATTATGAACCTGAGGTATCTCCTTACTTGCTCCAGCTTGTTTTTTAATGGCAATCACATTTCCACTTTGACTAATAACCACCTTATTGTCCTTATTCTTGTTTTTAGCTGCTTGGACTATTTCAGAGAAGATTTCAAGTGCCTCTGTCCTAGGCATGTCTGAAGGGACTTTCTCTTTTTGAGCCTTTTCTGCTTCCTTCATTTGCCTCCTAGTCATTGGTCTGCGAGGTTTAAAGGCATACTCTTCACCTGGTTCTTCAAACTTTAACCTTTTGGAAGCCTTTGACTTCTTAGAACTCTCAGGTGAAGATTGTGTTAGATCAATATGCATAGGTGATACCAATTGATCTTGTTCTATTTCAAGTGGTTCAACTTGAATTGGATGTTCTTGTTCTAATTCAATGGCTTCCAACAAATCATTTAGACTACCCTTAGAAACAGGACTCTCTTCCACATGAGCTGATTTTCCTTTTTCTTTGTTCAGCTGGCCTCTAGTTCTTACTCTTGAAACTCTTTCAACTTCACTAGACTTAATTTCATCTTTTCTTTTGTGAGTCTTCTGTTTAGATGATTCTGGTGTTTCTTTAAGAGGCAACTTAGAAGCTTCTTTTTCAGATACTTTAGATGATTTTGAAGTTTTGACTACTGATGCTTCAGGAGTTTCTTTAACTGCTAACTTAGGAGTCTTCTTTGTTGATGCTTCAGGTGTTTCTTTGACTGTTACAGACCTCTCTGGCTTCTTTGTTTTAGCTTTGGGCTTCTTATGATCTGTTATTTCTTTCCTAATCTCAGCCAAAGTAGTATCCTCACTCCTATCTTCTCTTTCTCTTACAGGTAATGGAGTGAGGCCCGTTTTACTAGGGAAACCGGCCATGAATACAAACGAATCCCAGTCCTTACCAATTTTATGTAGGCTATCCAACACCAATAATTTAACCAGACCATGATGAAAAAGAGATGTTTCATAAGCTTCCTTCTTCAACTGAATCTTGTCACACATCTTAGTAATACTCCTGAATAAGTAAAAAGGGATGTCTATTGAGCTCTTACCAGTGAAGTGTAGTAGCAGCTTGAAATGATATGAGTAGACTTTATTGTACCGACCTTCACATGTCAAGTACTTCTGGATGCATGTCAATAATGTAGCATAATTCTCCTTAAGATAGCTCCTTGGGACAGCTTTAGTAAGATCTTCGTCTACATATGGTGCCTTTAAGAACTCCTTACACGGACCCATATCAAACTTGAAATTCTTGAACCATTCTTGGCCACCTCTTGGGATTTCTGTGACTGTAGAAATGACTTCAGGGGAAACCGGAAACTCCAGCATGGCCACTTTTGAATTTAATCCCGTGAAGTTCACTGCAAATGCCTTGGTCACTTCTGCATGTCCACCTTTGAGTTTTTCACAAAACCGCCAACAACCAGCACCTCTGAACGCCTTTGCTACTTCCTCATCCCTGAGGGTTACATCTAATCCCTCCGGCTCTGTTCTCACACATCTACCCGAACGGTGCTCCTTTCTTTCCATGTTTCTTTGCACAATTCTACACAAGGAAATGACGGTGGTTTGCAGCACGAAAACACTCTTTGGCTGTAGAAATCAGGCTCGCTTGCAGTAGTCTGTTTAGAATAAAGCTCACGCTTTTCATAGAGCAGAAGACATTCATATGTTATGAAAAACACATTATGGAATGACCACTTCCTATAACGTCCTCCAAACTGACACCTAACTCAATGAAATCAGACCTGATGGCAAAGTAATGGCTAATCATGACACATAAATGGTGTGAGGAAACAATCATAACCGGACTCGTGACTCACTACTTCTCGGATTAGACATTCAAGGAAAAATGCTGCACAACAGCCCGAAACCCCGATTTCGTAGCGCGGGCAGTTCAAATTTAAAGGAATGCGCTACGAAATCGCTGACAAACGGGCCGCTACGAAAACACGCAAACATTATTTAGCAGCAGAACTGACCAATCACACTCGCGCTACGAAACTGCGCAAGTACCTAAGAGATCATACCCGCGCTGCGAAACTGCGCAAGTACCAATGACATGACATGACATAACTAACCATGATGGAAGATGACTAATGCCCTTGCCTTTACACGAATTTCATTCATAACTCTTGAATTTCAAAATTTGAAATTGACATAAGTTAACAAACCTATTTACAAGACTTCAAGACTCTTCAAAAACTTATAGACAATTATCATATACATGGACTATAATTTCTAGTGATAACAGTGGCTCCACTAGGGATAGTGTGCCCCTGTGGTACACTAAGAACACGTAGTACCAGTGCTTTATCCATTTATTACACTCACATCTGGCTGACAAGCATTCCTCTCAAACTTTGTGGGCCTTCTCCTGGGGCTAAAATCTGCTAGTTCAACTTGTCATTTATTGCTAGCACAAAACACTTCAAAAACAATGATTATTTACAATGATCATGAACTACTTGGCAGACTTTTCACTGATAATAATGCTTCAAGAACCTGCCATTAACAGGCCCACCAGCATACTGTGATCCATCAACTTCTTGCAAAATATAAGTATTGTTTCCATGGAAGGCAGAGATTAAATATGGCCCCTTCCATAAATTCTCAAACTTACCATGTTTGCCCTTTTCCTCAATCTTGGCTTCCCATTTCAAAACCTTGTCATCAATTTGAAAAGTCACATCTTTAATCTTCTTGTCAAAAGCCCTCTTGACTCTATTCTGATTTTGTTGATAATCTTCAACCACCTCACTTCTTTTTTCTTGTAATGCAATCAATTGATTGATTCTCCTCTGTATGGCATTTGGCTCTTCCTCAAGTCCTTGAATTAATTTCATAACTGGGACACCAAGAGACGTTGGAAAAATAGCTTCTGCTCCGTACACAAGTTCATAAGGAGAGGTTCCAATAGATCTTTTAGTGCAAATGCGATCAGCCCATAATGCATACTTCAGTTTCAAATGCCAAGTTTTCTTGTTTTCCTCCAGCAATTTCTTGATAATCCTTACAAGACTCTTATTTGAACTTTCAGCTAGACCATTGCCTTGTGGATAATAAGCTGTTGAGTGACCAAGAGTAATATGATATTGGTGGCAAAAGTTTATCATTCTCTTAGACTTAAATGCTTGAGCATTATCTGTGATAAGCTTGAGTGGACATCCAAACCTTGATAAAATATTGTTCTCTAAGAAAGAAATAATGACTGCATCATTAGCTTGTCTAGTTGGCACTGCCTCTATCCACTTTGTGAAATAATCTGTGGCTGTAAGTATCCACCGATGTTGGCCTGATGAAGAGGGATGTATCTCACCTATAAAATCTAGCCCCCACTGCTGAAAAGGCGCTTCTACATAAATAGGAACTAGAGGCATAGGCATGAGCTTTCTTTTACCTTCAAACAACTGACATTCATGACAGGCTGCAACCTTTTTATAAATATCTTTGAACATGGTGGGCCAAAAATACCCAGCTCTCAATATTTTGTTAGCAGTAGCCTTCCAATAATGGTGACCTCCACAGTCTCCTTTGTGAAATTCTTCAATCACTCTATCAGCCTCTTCTTCAACCAAGCAACTTAGTAGAATCCCTCCAGCATCCTTCCAAAATAAATTCTGCTCATAAACAAAATATTTAAGAGATTTCAGCTTGATAAAACGAGCTTTAGACTTAGGAAGATTATCAGGGGCTCTGTTGTGCTGTAGTACAAATGAGACATCCTTATACCATCCAGATATCAGAAATTTTTCATTAATTTGAACCAACTCTTCCTCTTCTTCAAAAATTTCTGATATTTCTGCATTAAAATTAATATCACTGCAGTCTAGATTTGAGTGAGTTAGCAACTCTGCTAACCCTTGGCCTTTCACCAATTTAGTTGGCCTAATTTCAATATCATATTCCAACAATTTGGCTATCCATTTCCCTCTTTTACCATCCGGGTCTGCTTGTGTGAGAATTTCTTTAATAACAGCACTTGGCACAAATGCAATAATATGAGAATGAAGCACATAGATTCTAAAATCTTTGATTGCCTTAACCAAAGCATATGCTTGCTTTTCTAAAATGTTATACTTTAATTCAGCATTTGCCAATGTTTTACTAAAGAATGAAATAGGCTGCTCAGTACCTTGATTCCCTTTCTGCAAAAGAACTCCAGCGATTGTATCTTCAGAGGCATAGGTGAATATTAAGAATTCCTTGGAGAAATCAGGGCTAATAAGAACCGGCGCTTGAGTGAGTGCTTTTTTAATTTCTTCAAATGACTTTCTTGCCTCAGCTGTCCATCTAAAGTCTGCTCCTTTCTTTAGCATTTTTGTGATATACTTAACCACCTCTGCAAAGTTGGGAATGAACCTCCTAACAAAATTAACTTTACCAAGAAAAGACTGCACTTCTTTCTTACTCCTTGGCAAATCCAATCTTGAAATAGCACTAACTCTATTTGGATCTATTTTAATGCCTTCTTGAGAAATGATATGTCCAAGCAACTTACCAGAAGTCAATGCAAAGATACTTTTAGTTGGATTCAAAGAAATGCCGAACCTTCTACACTTCAATAATATCTTCTCCAGATGCCTTAAATGATCTTCCTCTTTCTTTGAAAAGACTGTAATATCATCAAGGTACACCACAACTGATTTATCTTTCTCCTCTGCAAAAGCAATGTCCATAGCCCTTTGAAAAGTTGCCCCTGCATTCATGAGGCCAAAGGGCATCTTGGCATACATAAATGTGCCCCATGGTGTGGTAAAAGCTGTTTTCTCCTGATCCTCTGGGTGAACAAGGATCTGATTGTACCCTGAAAAACCATCTAACATTGACATTCTCTGAGAGCCTACAATATTTTGCAACATGAGATCCATTTTAGGAAGAGGATAATTGTCTTTGAGTGAAGCCTTGTTTAAATTTCTAAAATCTATGCAAATCCTTATTTCTCCATTCTTCTTCCTAACTGGTACCAAGTTGGCTAACCAATTAGAAAATCTGATAGGAACAATAATCTTTGCATCATACAACTTCTTAACCTCTTTCTCAATTAATGGCATCAGCAGAGGATTTATTCTTCTCAATTTTTGCTTGAACGGTTTCTCATTTGGTTTGATGGGAATTGTATGTTGTATAACTGAGGAATCATACTGTTTGAGATCAGTATAATTCCATGCAAACACATCAATAAACTTCTTCATTAATTCAATGTACTTAACTTTAAGATCAGCTGATAAAAATTTGGAAATTTTGACCAATTTAGGCGCTACTAAATCACCTAGATTGCAATTCTCTATTTCTTCTTCATTTGCCTGCAACCTTGGCACCTTAAAAACATCATTCTGATCAAAAAGTTTCTCAAGTGGAATCAGACCCTTAGGAATAAGGTTATTTTGCAGCTGCAACACCTCAGACTTTTCTTTTGTTTCCACTAACATGTTTTGCTGATCAATTTGACAATTCTCAAATTCTCCTTTCAATTCTAAGAAACTTTTCACCTGCTGGTCATCTTCAAATACTTGCCAATTTAGGATATTGTCAGGGATCACTGGCCTATGGATGACTTTCACTTCATAATTATCAGAAGTATTCTTAGGAATGACAAAAAGACTAGCTGCTACAGCAAGGGAATCTGCCATGGAATTCTGATCTCTAGTCTTGATATTGAAAGTATATGACTGAAATTTCTCCAATAATTCTAGCACCAAATTCCTATAAGCTCTCATTCTTGCATCTTTTGTTTGATAAACACCTTGAACTTGCTTTATAACTAGCTCAGAGTCTCCATACACAACAATGTTCTTTGCCTTAAATTCAATCAAATTTTCTAAGCCCAAAACCAAGGACTCATACTCGGCCATGTTATTTGTGCAATCAAAATTGAGCTTATAGGACAAAAACTTACTTTCATCAGTTGGAGACATGATCCAAATTCCAGCACCAGCGCCTTCTTTCCCAGCTGCTCCATCAAAATACAAAGACCAGCAACCAGAGATATCCTCTTCATCATTTTGCTGCAGCTCTTCACACTGATTTTCTGTTTTTTCTATCTGTGACTCTTCTCCCACTGATTCATTAAATAAAATTGCTGATCCCAAACCTGTGTCACAAGAATAAATGGGAAAATTTTGTGGTTTATCCTTACTGCTCACCATATATGCCATCCTTGTTTCACGGTATAATCTTCTCTGCTCTCCAAAAACGGGAATAGTAGCAAAAGTCAAATCCATCTGCATAGTGCCTTTAATCTTAGCTGCCCATGATCTTGAGAGTAAAATCCCAAATTTAGGTGGAACATCCGCCACAACAATATCCATGACAGTGGTTTTGGCTGGGATTTGTGTAAGTGCCACAACCACATCTTTAATTAACCCAATACAATGAACCCTCTTAGAATCAAAAGAAAATAGATCTTTATAAGGTCTGGTCACTTCCAATCCTAGCCTTTCCATAATGACTTTGGGCATAAGGTTATGAGATGCTCCTGAGTCTAGCATGGCATTATGAAGAGTCATCTCATGTATATTGATACTTATATAAAAAGGAGGAAATTCATCATTCTGCTCATCTTCTAGCCTTGGGCCTAAACAAATGATAGGGTTGTCTTCTTGCAAATTTAAAATATCAGCTCCTCCTGGGGGAGAGTTAAGCATTTCCACAATCTTACTCCTATACTTGTTTACTTTCAAAATCTCATTAAATGGGACTGAAATTTTGATTTTAGCAATCTCATTTTCTATGTTGAACACAGAATTAGACCTTTCCATTTCCTTAGGAAGAGCAAGAATTTGACTAACCTTCTTCTCAATAGGAGAATCATTTTTTTCATCAGCTTGTTTTGGCCTTTCTTGTTTGTCCTCCACTGCTTTTGAAACACTCTTTTTGGGCTGAGCTTTATTAGCTGAAATAGGCACCTCTCTATTTCTGAGATTATATTGCTTTTGAATTTCAAAAATGGCATGCTGATACCCCTTTAGGAAATCTGAAGGTTCTTCCTCAACTTTTTGTTGGCTAGACTCATCATGCTCTTCTTTTGTTAAAAAGATTTCTGAATCTTCTTCACCAAGACAATGAATAGCTTCTTCTGGTTCCTCAGTCTCTTCCTCACCATCTACCATATTTTGCTGAAATGGAGGTCTTACAGGAGGATCAGCTGGCTGATTTCTATTTTCCCTTGGCCGTTGTTGATTTTGAGGTCTCCTAAACTGAGGATTTCTAAACCGAGATTCTTGTTGTGCTTGAGGAGCAGCAGTATTCCCAAGTGCTAATTGGTCCATTAACTTTTCCATAGTCTTCATCATGGTTTCAAATTTTTCATCTTGAGCTGAAGTAGAGGGCCTCTCCTCTTCCTTAATTTTGGTCTTAGCCATCTTAGACTTTTTAGCAGCAAGTATATTTACTTCAACTTTGATAGCATCATTTTGCATATCAGCCAATGTAGCAGACTCTCTTTCTCTGAGTAAGAGAGAAAAATCAGATTCAAAGGACTCAGCATATCTTAGTTGGGCCAGGGCTCCAGAAGGTTTTAAGTGAGCTGGAATGGAATTGTAAATCTTATTGAACCTCTTAGAAAAGTTTTGAATAGTCTCATCTGGGGCTCTTCTCAAATTATTATATTCAGTGAGGGCCTGTACTGGATTAGTTCTATTTCCCCATTTTCTCAAAAAACTATCTTCAAACTCAATCCAACTGTGAATACTACCAGCTCCCAAGGCTTTGAACCATTTCCTAACTTCCCTAATAAAGGACTGAGCAAATAATCTCAATTTGACATCTTCATCATCTACTTCATACCTATCAATAAAGTCATTGAATCTATCTACATGCTCTTCAGCTGTAATGTCTTCATCCCCTCCCCAGGTTGGAATCTTAGAAGCATATTTATTTGGTAAGTCATGCAAAACAGCAGGGAGGGCCAAAGGCGCATACCTTGCAGGTACAGCCATGATGAAAGGAGGAACAACAACAATAGGTATGCTATGACCAGGACTAGTATGAGATGTGAGTTGAGGACTGTTTGGACTTGCAGAAGCTGAGGACAAAATATGAGTACGAAAAGGACTATTAGGACTTTGTAACCCACCAACAAAAGAGCTCCAATTTGGGAGAGGTAACCCAATGTTTGAGTTAAGCAGAATTTCAAAAGGGTCAAGCTCCTTGAGCTGTTTTAAATCTTCTTTTTCTAACAAAAGCTCAGAAGAAACAATTTCCCAAAACTCCTCTTTATCTTTTTGTGAAATTAAAGAAGAGGTATCAATACCTCTCTTCTGTAAATCCAAGATAATGCCTATTACTTCTTCTTCATTTTCAGACCTTAATATGACCTCTTGAACCTTATCATCCACAAGTTTGTTCTCAGGACTTCTAGAAAACTCGAAAAATAATGATTTTGAAATATTTGAAGTACCTGGTATATCAGAGAGCTTCCGTTTACTCCTTGAAATGATATTAGGATTTTCCACAGGCCTAGGTGGATTTGGATCAGGGTTACTCCTTGTGAACCTTCCTTTCGAAGCCACCTTTAAACTTTTCAAAAACAAATGGAGTCACCAAGGTAGAGTGCAGCCTCGAAAAACATTTGAACTCCTGCTACCTTCAGAAATTCAATCTTAAGCTCCCGGCAGACGCACCAAAATGTTATCACAAAACCAGTACTGAGGGCTGCAACTAAGCATGGTCTCATGTAACTATTTCAACCTATCTTTAGACCAAAGATTAGCCTCTTTGATCAGAGAGGGCTCTCTCAAAACTCTTGATAAAATCCTTCACACACTAGATGGCTAACTCTTTATTTACTTATGAAAACATAACTGGTTGGAAACACACCAAAAGATATCTCATTGGGCTATGGAGTCTATAATATCAAGTAGACAAGAAAAACACAGTGATCTCATAGAAATCAAGGCTCTTAGCATTACAAGTCAAACATATTCCACCACACATAGCTTGCTGTATACACAGGAAGTCAGAGCATATAATTATGAATTCTGAGTGATTGCATACAACAAAACCATAAAATAACATAAGGTATAACACATCATCACTTCATTTGACCATGACAATCCTTCGAGAATCTTGAGAAGAGAATAACTCTGTTTTACTATTACTGTCAAAAAAGGTCTTACAGTGGCCCAAAACAACACACTTTTTCTATTAAGTATCCAACCTTTTTTACATCTAAGTTATTCCTATATATAGCCTATCAAAACACTGCTGTACGAGACTCCTCATCAAGCATGAAGGGAGCTCGGGCTTTTGACATAAATGACCTTAACAATAACATAAACAAACTAATTGATTACAAGAGATATGATGCTACGAAAACAGAGGATTCCATCATATTGGCACTTTAAGTCTTCTTCCTTGTATACCCTGCTGTGTCCTTGGAGCTTGCCACCTGTAGTATTGCAATAATAACCATATCCAAACTTAAAACAGATTCAATGTATATACAGCTCCGGATACTTGATGCATAGATGATTCAACAACCGAAAAGAAAATGAAGCCTATATTCTTGGTTGCTGCCTCCCCTCGGTGTTCATATATTAATGATCCATCTTTAAGCCATTTAAACCTTGGATAGTCCCGTGTGACTGAAGAGAACTCATGACCCAGCCATCCCACAACTGGACAAGTGTATCATTTAACACCTCAGCAGCTCTATCCAAACCCTAAAATTTCGGAGATAAAGTGACTTTTAGGCAAAAGACAAAACTTCGGCTTTTCTTTGAATATTTACACCTGGCCTCCTTTTCAAAATATCTGATTGATCTTCTATAATCTCCATGCTGATATTAAACCATCTCTTTAAATATATGCTGACCTCAGCATTCCAACTCAAGCTTTAAACCTAACCAGTCATCTACAGCAGTTTCGTAGCGCGCTACGAAACTGCTGTAGGTCATCAAAATTAAATATATGAACCTCAAAACAGCAATATTTCAAATCTATGATTCCTTTAGTCATTCCATACAGGTGTGAAGACACAAAAAAGTCTCAAAAACTTTTAAAAAGACAATGGCCCAAAATATATCAAAATTTGAGAAAACACATTCCTCCTTGAATCATTTAGCTAGCTTGTCTAGCTTTTCTTTCAGGCTGATGACTTCCTCCTTCAACTTCTTGTTCTCTGCTCTTAGACTTGCATTCATTTGTTTCATAGTTTTTGCCTGTTTTAGAGCTGGTACTGTCCATACATAGGCATCAGATACCGAACTAGCTTGACTGATCAAACTTGTTTTACCTTTCATCACAGCTTTCTTATAACTAGTATATCTCACTGCCTTCTCTTTAAAAATATTATGAACCTGAGGTATCTCCTTACTTGCTCCAGCTTGTTTTTTAATGGCAATCACATTTCCACTTTGACTAATAACCACCTTATTGTCCTTATTCTTGTTTTTAGCTGCTTGGACTATTTCAGAGAAGATTTCAAGTGCCTCTGTCCTAGGCATGTCTGAAGGGACTTTCTCTTTTTGAGCCTTTTCTGCTTCCTTCATTTGCCTCCTAGTCATTGGTCTGCGAGGTTTAAAGGCATACTCTTCACCTGGTTCTTCAAACTTTAACCTTCTGGAAGCCTTTGACTTCTTAGAACTCTCAGGTGAAGATTGTGTTAGATCAATATGCATAGGTGATACCAATTGATCTTGTTCTATTTCAAGTGGTTCAACTTGAATTGGATGTTCTTGTTCTAATTCAATGGCTTCCAACAAATCGTTTAGACTACCCTTAGAAACAGGACTCTCTTCCAGATGAGCTGATTTTCCTTTTTCTTTGTTCAGCTGGCCTCTAGTTCTTACTCTTGAAACTCTTTCAACTTCACTAGACTTAATTTCATCTTTTCTTTTGTGAGTCTTCTGTTTAGATGATTCTGGTGTTTCTTTAAGAGGCAACTTAGAAGCTTCTTTTTCAGATACTTTAGATGATTTTGAAGTTTTGACTACTGATGCTTCAGGAGTTTCTTTAACTGCTAACTTAGGAGTCTTCTTTGTTGATGCTTCAGGTGTTTCTTTGACTGTTACAGACCTCTCTGGCTTCTTTGTTTTAGCTTTGGGCTTCTTATGATCTGTTATTTCTTTCCTAATCTCAGCCAAAGTAGTATCCTCACTCCTATCTTCTCCTTCTCTTACAGGTAATGGAGTGAGGCCCGTTTTACTAGGGAAACCGGCCATGAATACAAACGAATCCCAGTCCTTACCAATTTTATGTAGGCTATCCAACACCAATAATTTAACCAGACCATGATGAAAAAGAGATGTTTCATAAGCTTCCTTCTTCAACTGAATCTTGTCACACATCTTAGTAATACTCCTGAATAAGTAAAAAGGGATGTCTATTGAGCTCTTACCAGTGAAGTGTAGTAGCAGCTTGAAATGATATGAGTAGACTTTGTTGTACCGACCTTCACATGTCAAGTACTTCTGGATGCATGTCAATAATGTAGCATAATTCTCCTTAAGATAGCTCCTTGGGACAGCTTTAGTAAGATCTTCGTCTACATATGGTGCCTTTAAGAACTCCTTACACGGACCCATATCAAACTTGAAATTCTTGAACCATTCTTGGCCACCTCTTGGGATTTCTGTGACTGTAGAAATGACTTCAGGGGAAACCGGAAACTCCAGCATGGCCACTTTTGAATTTAATCCCGTGAAGTTCACTGCAAATGCCTTGGTCACTTCTGCATGTCCACCTTTGAGTTTTTCACAAAACCGCCAACAACCAGCACCTCTGAACGCCTTTGCTACTTCCTCATCCCTGAGGGTTACATCTAATCCCTCCGGCTCTGTTCTCACACATCTACCCGAACGGTGCTCCTTTCTTTCCATGTTTCTTTGCACAATTCTACACAAGGAAATGACGGTGGTTTGCAGCACGAAAACACTCTTTGGCTGTAGAAATCAGGCTCGCTTGCAGTAGTCTGTTTAGAATAAAGCTCACGCTTTTCATAGAGCAGAAGACATTCATATGTTATGAAAAACACATTATGGAATGACCACTTCCTATAACGTCCTCCAAACTGACACCTAACTCAATGAAATCAGACCTGATGGCAAAGTAATGGCTAATCATGACACATAAATGGTGTGAGGAAACAATCATAACCGGACTCGTGACTCACTACTTCTCGGATTAGACATTCAAGGAAAAATGCTGCACAACAGCCCGAAACCCCGATTTCGTAGCGCGGGCAGTTCAAATTTAAAGGAATGCGCTACGAAATCGCTGACAAACGGGCCGCTACGAAAACACGCAAACATTATTTAGCAGCAGAACTGACCAATCACACTCGCGCTACGAAACTGCGCAAGTACCTAAGAGATCATACCCGCGCTGCGAAACTGCGCAAGTACCAATGACATGACATGACATAACTAACCATGATGGAAGATGACTAATGCCCTTGCCTTTACACGAATTTCATTCATAACTCTTGAATTTCAAAATTTGAAATTGACATAAGTTAACAAACCTATTTACAAGACTTCAAGACTCTTCAAAAACTTATAGACAATTATCATATACATGGACTATAATTTCTAGTGATAACACCCCCTTTGGCTTATTTTAATATGTTTATACTATCAATACCTTTTATAATTAACTATTATCTTAATATATATATATATATATATATATATATATATATATATATATATATATATATATATATATATATATTTAATTTTTATAAGGCAGTTTAATCCTTTAAGTATATTCATATATATAATTAATTTAAATTTGGATAATTTAAAATTTTTTAATTTATTTATTTATTTATTGATTTTAGATATTCAATTAACTTAATATTATTTTCTCATTCTAATATATATATTTATATGTATTTATTAAACAATTATTACCTTTTTAACTAACTATCAACTTAACAACTAATTTAAATTAATATATATATATATATATATATATATATATATATATATATGTATGTATGTATGTATGTATATATATATATATATATATACTTAAAGGTTAGGTCACTTAATATAACCAACTTCTATTTAATTTATTAAATTATTTTTTGACCCTAGTCCTTAGTCTAATTTAGCTGTTGGTCAGGTTAGCCATTGGAGGCTCTGCTCAAACTATTTAACATGCAAAGATGGATCTGATTCTTCAACTTGTCCTGATGATGAACCACACTAGTTGGTTCGAAACGTGTCGACAAATGATATATCATGTGATTTATGCCGAAAAATCTCTCATAATCTAGAGCCTGTCAACCACGAGCAGATCAATAACAAGAGCACTTCATATAATAATAAATATATCATGCATGTATGAAGCACTTAACCATAATGGAGTGATCTGTAAACTACTATGGATATTCCACTGGATAGTTTGTCATAATAGTTTTGATAATAATATATTAAAAATATTGAAATTTTACACTATTACAGTTTATTAAACTTTAAGATCTGTGGATTTAACTACAATTAGTGAATGCATTCGAATATAAATTATACAGAAAAGTAGAGAACAACAAAATAATCTCACACACACACACATAAGACATAAGATATGCTCTATGGGAAAACCTTTCGGGAGAAAAACCCAGTAGGAAGGTGAGAGCACTTAGCTCTCTTTCTCTGTCTGGAAATATGGCTATAAGTACAAAGAAGTAATGCCTGTGGCCCATGGGCTACTACAGTGCACAAATCCTCTCTGTATACTCTACCTCCTATCTCTCCTGGCTATCTTTGCTCAGCTATGGAACAAAACGCCCTCAAAAGAATGGAATGCCTCTTCCTCCTAGTGGCCCAGTTATAACACAACCCGATAGCCTACTAGTGGTTAAGTTTGACTACATCAAATCATAACTAGAGTTAAGAAATAGAATCTTCTAGAGCCTTTTACATCAAAAAGATGTGGATAGCCCATTTTCCATAAATAATGGGAGCTGATGTTGCATCCTCCCAAACTATAGGCATGAAAACAAGGTCAACTTCTGAGTGGCATAACTTTTGTATACAGACTCCCATTGATGTGCTTCTTGCGTCGTTGAAAAGATATCTATGTGTAAAATAGCAAGAAAATGTGCATGTTTAATTAAAAAAATATACCCCAAAAAAATCATTTGATACCTCAAAACGCTCCCAAAAGGTTTCAGACCCCGTTTCGCCAAATGGGTTCCGCCGGTAAAAAGGGTCCCATGAACTGATGCCTCCACTTTTTCCACTCCAAATGCATCGAGATAGATGAAAAACAATATAATGATCCAATTTAGTTCATGGATCCATGACAAAGAAATCACATAATCAACACATTAAATTAAAACTTGTACTCATTGATCTCATTAAAAATAATACATAATAACATATGCATAATACCAACCAAGTCAGGGACTTCCAAATACCAGATTGGGGCTGAACCAATTCTTTATTCTAACCCAATCACCCCCATGCCATATTCCAAGCCTGAATTTGGGATTACATGGGATAAACCAAAACATAACCAAACAGGGAATCTAGAGGAAACCACCTCCACCCTCAAGCCACAATGATTTCACCTAATATCAGGTCCATAATCACAAAAACCAATACAAGCTTAGATGCCTGAGAATTTCTTCACCATACCTAGAGGAATTTTCCTGTCTCCACTCACTTGTAAAGAGATTCTCAGAGAAAACCATCTCAACCCTGAAACGTTGGGATTTTCCTAAGACCACCTCAATTAGGATCCAAAATCTATGGGAATTCAAAGCTCAACCAAATAAGGAACCCACTACATCATGGCTATCCAGGCAATGGCATAAGGAAAGGTTGTACATGACTACCAATCCAGGAAAATACCATGCCAATGAAAACAAAAATGACCAATAAACCAGTGTACGAACCTTGCATTCACATCTCTACAAGATAATCAAACATGCACACTATTACTTGAAAAAATCCTCCAACTGGCTGCTCTTTTCGATGTTCATTTCTGCCCTTGCTATCTTCTATTCCAATCCTCCTCTTGGCTTCCACTCAACTCTTCTTCCGCTTCTTACTTTCCTTGCTTGTCTTACTTCCTTGTGTCCAAGTGCTCTAGTCTTGTCTCTCCTTTTTTTTTCTTGATTTTCCAAAAGAGAATGTTAGAATGTTATCTCTCCAATCTCTTTTCTTTTCCTTTTTCCTTTATTTTCCCCTCCATGCATATTCTTTTACTATTTTTCTCCTTTTTCTTCTCTTCCTCTTCCCCAACTGCTGAAGTGGAATTTCTTTCATTTTCCTTTATTCCTTTTGCATTTTTGCTTCATGTCCTTGCTAGCTTGTAATAATTAATTTTCTTTTTCCTCTTGCCAATGCTAATTTTAGACAATAAATAATTAACCACGAGTGGATCCCAATGTAATGTTCCCCCCCTCATTTAGCTTCGAATACATGTTCCATGACCTCGGTTTGATTTTTTCTTTTATAATGTCTATACATGATTTATTTATATGGAAATTTAACCAGACACTGTTGGAATTAAGATCTTAAGAATTCAATGATGGGTGAGATAACTCAATATTTTTCAAAATCAAATTCATCATCATAAATGACTCGACAATTTTCATTAGCACTCTCTTTCTTTTCATTAAAACAAAAAGAGTAATTAAATGAATTTTTTGCACGGTTGAAAAAATGGTCATTAAATTACTCTTTATCCTAATCAAAATTACTTGACAATTCTTCATTTGTTAAGTTTATGGTAGCCCCTTTGTTGTCTAAAATAACATTTATGCAAATTTGAAACATTGAATGATTAGCAAAAGATTTAAAATCAACAAAAATATTTGGATAAAGAGAGAAATGGTTATTTGAAGATATGAATCTGAAAATTTCTCTACCTGTAGTTTATTTCTGATTTTCCTTAATGAAAATTTCAGATTCATCATTATGTATTTGGCTAACCACACTTTCCTGTGAATTAATGTTTTCATGCCCCAAACTTTGTTGCTGATCATTAATTTCAACATGAGAAAATCAAAGATATTTGCAGAAAATTACACATTGCTGGAATTTTCAATTTTCATTGTTGCATGCTGATTTGCTTGTTGCTTGTTCCTTGCTAATTTTTCTGCTTGTTGATTTTATTCTTTATTATGAACAACCATTTTATTTCAATTTAGAGCAGTTGATTTATCAATATTGACGCTCTCGAGATCAACATTATTTTTGTTGAATATGCTTGTGCTTTCTTGATATAGCTCATTAACAATTTCTGCATTTTCTTCTTGAATATTCTCGTCCATGTTATCAATTACAAGTGACTCTTCAATAGTGGAAAAGGTGCTAAAATAAATAATCTCTTCAAGTTCATTATTTTCTTTCAGAATTCAAGGAAGAAAGAGTAGATGTTGATAACATTCCACTAACTTAGTATTTGAAGTTCTATCTTTAGATTTAAAGTTTTGACAAACTAATTTGAATCTAATTGTAAAATCTATTATAGTCTCATTTTCAAACTTTTGTAAATTTTCAAGTTCATGACATACCTATTCATGTTCATAATCCTTAGATGCATGAAGGAACTTTGTAATAAACTTGTCCCAACTGTGAATAGCAACAATTGATAATGTTTGACAACATATTTTGGGTTTGTCTGTGAAAGTGAGAGTAAAGATCCTAAATAGAATACCTTCATCAATATCAGAAAAAGTAGAATTTGAAAATTTTTGAATAAATTGAAAAACATGATCAAATGCAGAAAAATTGCTCTTATCATCAAACTTTACCTTTGACAAGTGTCTTACAATTTTCACTGGAGTGGTGGCGGATGCCTATCCAGATATACAAATCCAAATAGGAAGTTTAGAAGGATCCATTCCAAATAAAAATAAACTTTAATATAGAAAACTCCAAAAATAAAACTTGTTGGTGGACCTCCTTTTAGTGCCAAAATTGTTGATGGCCAAAATTACCGAAATCAACAATTAGGAGATCACCCATTCGAGGCCCCAACTAAGCCCTTATACATTTGAGATGGTGATTCCAAATAGTTCAAATGGTTCCAGTTACTCTCACTCTCTCTGTTGACTTGTGATATTCCTAATTACTTGTCAACAAGAAGAGAAAATTAGATTTACCTCCTTGCAACTAGATTGCAAGAAAGCGATCCTTAAGTGTTAGTTTTTTTATATGGAATTTGGAGTAGAATCAGATAGGTGTTCTAATCTATGAAGTGTCTAAGAGGCTAAGGAACACGAGATATCCAATACTTAGAAATAGTTTTGCATAACAAAAATACATTAATTAAATTAATTGACTGAATAATTAAATATTTCCTAAGTCCAACTTAGGGAAACTAGTTAATTAAAATGTATTAATTAAGGAAATTTAATTTTTCTCTAGATACTTTTCAAACGTGATTTGATGGAGTATAAGATGATCTGAGCCATCGATCATGATCAGATCTTGGCCGTGGGCGATCCACCGAGATAATTGTAAGAGCAAGTCGAAGGGGCTTGGAGAAGACACATCGAAAGAGCAAGGGACCATGGCAGTGTGAATTTCCCACTGCAAAAAAATCAATGAGGGAAGAGTTCGAGCTAGTAGAGCATCAATGATAGGGATCAAAAAAATTGGAGAGGGATTTCTAGGGGAGATTTCCACAAATTTCTAGAGTCAGAAGGAAGGCCAATTTCTTCTGCAGGAAGGTCGTACCAGTGAGTACGAGTTCTCTAGTGTGCAAATATGGGAAACAAATCATTTTTCTAATTGTCAAGAATAAATTCCGAAGGGAAAAGTGAGTTGTCTAGTGCAAGTGCAAGATCACCAAAGGAGTGCAAGATTAGTAAAATATCAGTTTCCAGCTAGTGCGTATTTCCTGAAACAAAAAAATTTTGTGCTTTTACTGGATGATACCAAGTTTGATATTTCAAAGGAAACAAAGGGTTTCTAGGTCAATTTTCCATTTGGACTGGTGGAGAAAATTTTCCAAAGCTTTATGAGTGTTTTGAAAGCATATCATTGTACTCTCTAATTTGTTGAAGTAATAAAATATAAACCCTCATTTGTTGCACCAGTTTTCCCTTTGGGGTTTTTTCAAGGATGTTAGTTAGAAAAAAATGGTGTCTTTTTATGTGTGCATCTATTTCTCAGTTCTTGATTCATTTTGGCATCGTTTATTTTTAATTGTGAAGATTACAGTAGTGAGCTATTTGTTATTTGTTGTTAATTAAATAACATAAGACAAATAAGTTGCATCATTTAGAAGAATAGTTTCTAGTTTATTGTAACTGTGGTATCAGAGCTAGCTTGATCACATCTAAGGCTTAGAGATGACGAGAATCATATCGTGTAGCCTTAGAGGGAGATATGAAGCACCTACATCTAGATATAAGTAGGCCAGCTTGGGTGGGGGAGAATAATAGAAGAGAAAAAAGTTGATTTCCAGATCTAGGAGGAGGAAAAATTTGATTTTTCTCTAGATTTGTGGCAGCAAACAGTGGAATTATCGAGAAGTATTTCCGATGATCATATCAATTAGTTTGCATAATATATTTGGGTGCAGAATATTTGCATCAGGGGTTTGTAGTTGCAAATATACATAGGGAAGGAAGAGAAAAACACACTGAAGAGATTTTTAGAATTTCTCAGAGGTTTTCTTGTCTTTCCATCTAGCAATAGGAGATCAAAATTCTAACATCAGAAGGGTGTATATACGAGACATTCCATCTAGTGTGAGTTCCAGGGTCAGTAATGCGATCTTCCCAAAAGGAATAGCAGACAATGCGTGTTCGAGAAGCACACTGGCGACAAGTGTAGGAACATATTTGGTAGTACATGATTAGATTTATGAATTATTGGAGGAGCAGGAGTAGCAAGGTTGGCTAAATTAAGTTTCCGAAAGGAGAAAGGAAGTTTCATTTTATTGACCTCCAACATATTTGAGTTTTGTAGAGATGGCCACAATAGGGCTTAGGGATTAGGACATACTTAACATACCCTCTAATTTTGGCATATGGAAAGGAGAATAAGGATCCTAGTTAGGGACAAGGCTCAGTTGGAGGAGAGAGAGAGAGAATAAATACATGTCAAAGGTCAAGTGCCTTAGATTTGGATGTGGTGAATTCGGTCACTAGGTCTCCCAGTGTGCGAAGAGGAAGAAGGACAAGAAGGGGGATAAAACAACAACTTTTGTTATGAAACCAGCTCAAGAAAAAGATAGAAAATATAGATCAACGCCTTAGAATTCAGCCTCTTCGAGGGGGCAACCTCCTTTACATTACATAAATGAACAATTCTCCGATGATTCAAATGACAAAACCTCCTTTCTATATAATAGGAGTCTAAGGAGTCACAATATAACCCAGCCGACCTAACAATAATAATATAAGGCCACAAAAATAACAATAGAGGGATTCTATGGGGCATAGTAATAAAAATATGGGGATAATAGGGGCACAACAATATTAATAAGGGGTACAACTACAATAGTAATGGGGTAATCACTAGTATTATAGGGACCCAACATGCTCCTCTCCTTCAAAAAAGTGTTGTCCTCAACGCTTGAGAAGTTCTGGATGCTTCTGTATAAAATTATCATCCTCCCATGTGGAATCTTTAGCGGATAAGTTCTTCTACTTGATAAGATACTCCAAAATTGATCGATTTCGTAGTTGTCGAGTTCTTGTTTCTGTGACTGCTTCTGGTTCCAATATAATTTTTCCTTCCTCGTCAAGTTCTGGCAATATTGTTTTAACTGGGAGCTTGTCTCCTATAACCTTCTTTAAACATGAAACATGGAAAACTTGGTGCAATCGAGAAGCTGCAGGAAGCTCCAATTTGTATGTCATAGTACCAATCTTTTGCAACACCTTGTATGGACCATAATACTTTGGTGATAATTTATTATCCTTCTTAGCTTGCTCGTCATTCATCTTAGCTTCTACACCTTTCTTTAAACAATCCATCTTAGCTTCTACACCTTTCTTTAAACCATCCATCTTAGATTCTGTTCCTTTTTGTGCAAGGGACAGTTGTTGCACTTGGTCTTGTAATTTTGATATATCATGTTTCATTTCTTCCTCTTCTTCATGAGTCATGCTAGAGCTTTCAGTTTCCTTACTAGGTTTTTTCATTTTCTTTCCTCGGGGCATTAGTTACTGATAATAATGCTCTACTATGCCCTTTGAATTCATTCAAAATAAATTTTCAAACCAAGCTTAAGCAAAAATTTAAGAAAATCTACACACCTTTTTTCACTTTGTAGGAGTTTGATATTGCCTCTGATGTATCTCTGTACTTTCCAATCATCTAGATCTGAATTTGTGACCTACAGTATCCCTCTGTGTCCTCTTTCCAATGCCACAAGTCTGACCCAAATTGGATTCTCCAAGGAAGAGTTTATGTGAAATCTCCCACAGTGACTTGATTATAGACTAGTTCAGTAGAGCGAACTTGTACGACGTGCCACGAGTCACTGTTTTGACCTTTGGATCTGAAAAATGCATACAAGAAACTACATTCCATCCTCTTTCTATACCTTCTTATGAAATTTCAATGCGATCCCCAGAGAGAAAGTTATGACGCTTTTCCCCAGGTCACCTGTTTGGAATGTAATTCAGGGGTCTGCAAAAATACCAACTTCCTCAAATCATATCTCCGCAAATATAGCACGAAAAGCTCTGAAATTCGGACCCAAGGTTCGATTTCTTCTCAAATGAATTTTTTGTGCAACTTCTGAAACGTTGCAGAAAAAAAGTTATAGCGAAAATGCCACGATGACCTGTTTGGAGCAGCAAAACCCTAGAATCCAAAGCTCTGATACCAAATGTTATGAACCAGCTCAAGAAAAAGATAAAAAAGATAGATCAAGGCCTTAGAATTCAGCCTCTTCGAGGGGGAAACCTCCTTTACATTACATAAATGAACAATTCTCCGATGACTCAAAGGACAAAACCTCCTTTCTATATATAGGAGTCTAAGGAGTCACAACATAACCCAACCGACCTAACAATAATAATATAAAGCCACAAAAATAAAAATAGAGGGATTCTATGGGGCACAGTAATAAAAATATGGGGATAATAGGGGCACAACAATATTAATAAGGGGTACAACTACAATAGTAATGGGGTAATCACTAGTATTATAGGGACCCAACAACTTCAGTAGGGATTGATGAGTTGACTACCAGATTGGAGGAGTTTGCACTATTAACAACTATACCTCTAGGTGGAGGAGGAGCTTGATACCTTAGCGTGTTATGATGGGTAGGGTCTAATGCTATAGAAGCGAGGAGATTAGTTAGATGAGTTCCAATTGTTACAGTAGGATCATCACCTTTGCTATAATATCCCACAATATCATAGTAGCAGGTTTAGTGTTAGCAGGTTGCAGTTAGATTACGATAGCATAGAGAACTATATTCATTACTCAAAAGACAGTTGCATCACTAGTTGAAATGATATAGGCAATGAGAATAACCCAGTTAATGTGTGCAACTGTAGTTCTAGCTAAAGATATTTCCTAGTGGGAGATTGAGACTCAGAGGGAGTCTAGCTTCAGAGGGAATAGCCCTAAGGAATCCTAGTCTTGAGAATTTGAGGAGATAAATACATAATTGTATTGATAACAACAATGTAGATTCCCTAAAGTGTAGTGCCAACATAACAATAGTGCAAAGGTTTCGATAATGTGAGACCAGAGATTGGTTCAGCTATAGGTAGTGGCAGATGAATCATAGTATGTGTAGTATCATGGTGGATAGTGAGAGCTAGTTTTATCATAGTTGTCAAACACCATCATCATGATCAGTCCAAATATAGAAGGTTTTTGGGGAGAGAACACTTTCCTCACTAAGAGGGGGTTTTATTTTTTGGAGATGGATTTTGGAGTAGCATCAGATAGATTTTCTGGTCTCTGAAGTGTCTAAGAGACGAAGGAACATGAGATCTCCATTACCCAGAAATGATTTCACAAGATATGACTCTGAAATACCTTAATTAAATTAATTGACCAAATAATTAAATATTTTCTAAGTCTAACTTAGGAAAACTGGTTAATTAAAGTCTATTAATTAAGGAAATTGACTTTTGTTGTAGAGACTTCTTAAAAGTGATTTGAAGGAGTCTAAGATGATTTGAGCCATCGATAACGATTGGATCTTCGTCGTTGGTGATCCAGTGAGAGAATTATAAGAGCAAGTAGAAGGGGATTCTAGAAAACACATTGAATGAGGAAGGGAGAAAAGCAGTGCGAATTTCCTAGTGTGCAATAATCAACGAGGGAACAGTTTGATCCAACAGAGCATCAGTGAGAGTGTTCAATAGAAATTTGAGAGAGATTTCTAGGGGAGATTTTAACAAATTTCCAAAGTCATAAGGAAGGAAAATTTTTTCTGCAGGAAGGCCGTACTAGTGGGTGCGATTTCTCCAGTTCATAGATTTGGGCAACAAATCATTTTTCCAATTGTCTGGAATAAATTCCAGAGGGCAGAGTGAGTTTTCTAGTGTGAGTGAAAGATCACCAAAGGAGTGCAGGATCAACAAAATATTGGTTTCGAGCTAGTGTGTATTTCCTACAACAATTTTTTTTTGTGCATTTAATGGAGGAGGCCAAATTTTATTTTGCAAACAAAACAAAGGGTTTCCAATCAATCCACCATTTGGAGTGGTGGACAAAATTTTCCGAAGATTTTCCAATGTTTGGCAAGTAGATCATTGTATTCTCTAATTTGCTAAAGATAATAAAATATAAAACCTCATCTACTACACTAGTTTTCCCTTCAAGGTTTTTTTGGGGATATTAGTCCAAAAACATTGATGCCTTTTTATGTCTACGCATCTATTTCTCAGTTCTTGATTTATTTCCACAACATTATTTTTAATTGTGAATGTTGCAGTAGTAAGATATTCATTATTTTTCATTAATTAAATAATAGAAGACAAATAAACTGCATCAGTAAGAAGAATATTTTCCAGTTTATTGAAATTGTGGATTTTTCGCATTAAGTTGACACAAGGGCTTGACCAAGCCACCAATGCAACTTATTCTACGAAATGAGACTTCCAAAAATGAGAATTAAATCTAAATTTAAATCTAGATGTAGGCCTACGTACTAATGCGGAAAAACAAAGGAAACTACTCTAACTCAATACCTAGGAGATAACTCCTAAATACCAAGTGCAAAAATTGAAAGGTGATGGGGATTTAACATGATTTTAATGATGAATATCAAGTCGCTGAATTAATTCCAATAGTTGGTATTATAAGTGCAAGACATGCTCCAGTTAGTGATCAAAATACTAAAATATTAGTCAATACAAATTGGAAATAATTCACACAATTCAATGACAATTAAATCAATTTATGATGACAACTTTCTGAGTAAATAGTTAGCCAAAAATTTATTTAAATGCAAGAGAAAATCAATAAGTAAATAGAATATCTGTGTAATATAGGATTAAGTAGCCAATCAAATAGAAAAGAAGTCACTTATCTAACAATAGTGCTACAACATGGACTTATTGGCACAAATTTTCCATAAAAGAACAAAATTATATTTGCAAACAATACTAATTGAAATATAATGATGAACTTGGATCTCATGCTCTTCTTTTATAATGAATATCTCCAATAATCCTCCCAAGAACTTCAACTTTGCTAATAGAAAACGAAGATGCAATAATGCATGTTTTCGGTTAGCTCTATAACAAAGATTCGATCTCAAAAGGAAAGCCCCCAAAGCTCATATATGAGTATTCCCACTAATACTACAACTAAAAATCCTCTTGCAATAGTACACAAATTATCCTTATTTATAGAAAAGAGGAACCATGATCCCTTCTTCAAAAACTTATTTATAATTAAAAAATGAAATCCCCCAAAAGGAAAGCTATTGAAAGATGGTTGAGATCTCTCATTTTAGTTGGAAAAAATCCTTCTTTCCTTCTTGTTGGTGCAATTCTGTTATGCCAAAAGGTCATGGGCTTGATCTTCCAACCAACTCTCTCCAAAAAATAAACCAAAATAAAAATGAAAACCATTTAAAAATAAATATAAAACTCATATTTCTAAAACTGTTAAAAACAAATTAATGAATTCAAATACAATTTTATAAATTAATCTAAAACAAACTTATTTTTTCCCTTGTTTTCCTATGGAGAAAATATTGACAATCAAACAATCTTTGAATTCGTTAGCTACAATGAATCTTCCTTTCCCAAGCGAATTTTTCCAAAACAAACTCAGTTATCCATTTTTGGTTGTGAATTCATAGTTGTAGATTTTCTTGAATTTTTGGTATATAAAGTTATGAAATCTAGTCAAACAACCACTTCTAAAGCATTCTCCTCAGAAGTATCTTTCCAACGAACCCTCATTTGCCTCATTTGGATAAGTAAAACTCAAGATATAAACTATCAAAGTATGGATTCTAAAATTAACTAATGTTGTTAATTACACAATGCCGGGTAATATTTATTAATGTTCCGTTTTAATAAATTTCAAAAGTATTAAAAATTAAATAAAATAATTGCAAACAAAACAAAAAAAATATAATAAAAAATTAAATTACAAATAAAGCAAAACTAAAAAGTAAATATAATAAAATATATATATATTTTTAACAATAATGAATAAAAGGATTATATTAATCCGCACCTGTTTGTGGCCCAAAAATGGGAAATTTACAGTTTGAGTATATTTCTTAACACAAGCATCAAAGTTTGCATATTGTCCATCCAGACCCCATTCCCTTCCAAAATTACAAAAAAACCCATAGTATTTTTCTTGACCACTAGTATATACGTGACATAACTGATTTAAAAGCAAAATACATTTATATTTCATCATCAAAACAAAGACATAAGAATCTAGCTAGTCCTCCATGGCGGTAGGAAGATTGAGGTCTATTCCTATTGTTTCATTTGCAGACTGGGAATTATTTCGTTCTAGTTTGATTTGCAGACCCTCAATTTAATTTCTCAGTGCATCAATTTCATCTTCTAATTGGCAAATATTTGAATTAGTTTCTATTTGCCTCTCCTGCATCTCATAAGACTCCTCTTGTTGCTGCTAAAGACACTTATGTATAACCACCAATCCCTCTCTGAGATGAAAGTGTTCCTTGTCACAAAGATCATAGTCATGTGCTGTGAATTATGTTTGAGGAGGGCTCATCACCTACCTCTTATCATCACGCCCTGCCATCCCATCACAAATATCATAGTAGGGTGGAGTGAATTTTGGGTGAGGAGGGATCCTCACCCACCTCTTGTCTGCACATCTTGCCATCCTCCCTAGGTTAGGGAGACGTTGTCCCTAGGAGCTAGAAACCAATACTTCATCATATGGATGACCCATTACGTCAATTGAAACAAAGGTTAGATGCATCCCGACAAGGATCCCAGTAATGGCCGCACAAAAGACGTATTGCTCCCACTCCCCCTTAATTTACTTTCCCTGATCAACTAAATCCAAATTGTCCTGCTCTCTAATTGTAAGTTCACTCCTTTAGACATCCCTCAACCTCCATAGCTAGAAAATTCCCTTGAATTCCTTGGCCACACAATCCCTACCAGGGGGGCCTAACACCAAATCTAACCAAGACAGGGACGAACCTTCTCTTTTTGCAGGAGATTAAAATGTTATGCATCCATTTATATATTTTTCCGAGCCTTACCAAATGAATAAATGTGGGACAATGGGCTTACCTCCTGGATCCCAATGAATCTCCATGATGATCCTACTTGCTGAAACGACTTCTACCTTATCCAATTTCACTGTCCCTTGCATGAACAGTCTGATCTAGGCCTGTAGGAGTAAATGCACTTCTCGTTCAAAGAGATTTCACATGTTTGTTCCTTGAATGCTACTGTTATGGATCCATCTCCGAGGAGAAAAATATAGAGTTCCCACACTTAAGCTTAATCCAATGCCAAGTGTTTCATTATGTCGAGGGTTGCGGGCACGAGGAAAATGAAGGAGGGCATCACGTTGAGGAGAGAAGCCACAAAGCGAGGAGAAGGGGAGGTAAGAGAGAGGAAAAATGTGATTGGGATGGGGAGGACAGGAGGAAAGGTAAGGATGGGGGAGAAACGATGGAGGTCGAGGTGGCCGGGAGAGGGGGGGAGGGGAAAAATGAGGAGAGGACAAAACCAAAGAGGAGAGGGGAAAGAGGGATAGTAAACCCCCAAAAAAGCCAAGTTTTTTTACTGATGTTTTTGATTATTTTTATAGGAGTTAAGGTTGACTTTCAAGTTTAGGTTATTCATCAAATAATTTAGGGGATACATAATTGCCTCTCTATTTCTTTTACCTTGTTGCTTTATTATTTCATTTGGAAGGCCTTGTTAGCTTGCATATCATCTTCCTTGTTTTCATCTTAGGATGTGATAAAACTTTAAATTCCTAGAGAGAGAAAGTAATCCTTGGGCTCTCTTGAGAATTTGATTCAGTTTGTTGTTCTGAGCTACTGAGTTGTGGTTCATATGTTTTATGGTAAGAATGAGTCCCTTAGATATTCATATCCATGATTCCTTTATGATGAGTTAAGGTGTACATTCCATAGGCCTCTGCTTGGTTATTTGTCTTCTTGCCCAAACCCCAGGCAAATCTATTTTCAATTATTCCTTCGGGATTAATGAGAACCCCTCCTCCTCTTGCCACCCCATATATATAATAAAATATTATAAACTAAAGAGGGTAGTATTTAATGTTTTAAATAGTTGCATGTCTATGATATGGATGGGAGAGAGTTAAAGTGGAAGAGGGAGTGGGTGGAGGCCGAGCCCTCCCTCACTCCAAAGTCTTTTATCAATCTACCTATTTATAAGCGATGAACATACCTTTCGAAGCCTCCCACTGCCATGTCATCGCAAGAGTTCATCCTTGGAAGATTTTGTCGATGATCCAAATGAAATCCCTAGGAATGAACCTACATAATGATGTCATTTTTAAAAAATTATTTAATGTATTAAAATTGTGTCGATTTAGTTAATATGAATTCATTAACTAATTAAATTATATTAAACTAAAAATTAACTTACATTAAATTAAATTAAATTAACCTCATTAATTAAAAAATAATTAATCTCAATTAACTAAAGTTAAATAAATAAATTAACTAAATAAATTATATATGTGTGTGTGAGAGAAGTGGTTTTGTAATAATATTAATTTAATAATTAATTAAAAAAATAGAACAATATACACAAATTAAATAAATTAAAAATTAATCTAATTAACTAAATAAAATAAATGACTAAACTTTTATTAATTTAATAAAATTAAAATAACTTAATTAACCAAGCTACACTTAATTTAATTAACCAAAATTAATTAAATGAATATATTAGATAAATTATATTTACATATTTTAAACTAATTAAGTTTATACAATTTATAAAATAAAATGTAAAATACATATTTACATATTTTATGCTTAGGCGATAAAAATTGAACAAACATTGACCGATGGTATCTCCCAAATTACAAGTCAGAATGTGTCGAAACTTGAACCGTTGGAAATTTGGAAACAAAATGAAAGCAAGGAAAGTGTCAAAAATAAAAGTCAAGAAAAATAGAAATATCACAAAATAATTCAAAACAAAGCATTCAAGATGGCAATATTAACAAATTTTTTATGGAGGTTCCCATAATAACTTTAAAAAATTATGGGGAGCGTTGTGGCCACAACAAAGCTTAAAAAATTTGATGTAAGTAGGAGTTAGTGCTTCTACCAAGTTATAGCCTGCAAAATAGAAGAGAGGATGGAGCCTCTTGTAGGTGGGTGTCTACAAAAGAATATATAAAAAGGGAGTGGGTGGTTGCTTTACATCACAACAATAAAATTCATGGTTTTTCTCTTTATGAGTTTCCATTTATATCTAGTGTCTACATGTGTTTCTTTTATGCGTGTTTCTTATGTTGTGATTTAATGTTGGTTACATGTTAAATATGTTATTCATATGATGTATTGCTGCTCATCTAATAGTTTAGATAACCATTGAAAAGAAAAGTAAAAATTGTAAATTCATGACCATGAATACACTACATTGATTCAACCCTTGCCCTTCTCAATGTAGTGAAGTTTGTAACAATTGTTTTCAAAGCTTGTTCCTTTTGTATCAACTTAATAGTTGGAAGGTAGACCTAGTTGAATCATGGATTACCAATGTGTTCCTGTGCTTAGTACTAAAAACTTTGAGGAATGGAGAGAGAAGATAAAATATGAACTAATTTCTCATGGATCTGAAGTTTGGAAGGTAGTTACTAATGATTATGATGAAAATCCCCTTTCAAAACAAGTACAACAATGGAATGCCTAGGCTAAATGCACAACTTATAACAAACTTCACAATTTGGATCTTAAGACAACAATAGATCTCAAATATGAAAAAGATATATGGGATAGGTTGCAGGTCTTGCATGAAAGAGATTCTAGTAGCAGTAATGGAGAAAAAGAGAAGAAAAATCATCTCAAAAAGAATTTATTCAGTTGAATGAGCCATGTTCTGATAGTGTGAAAATAGTTGATTTTCACGAGGAGAATATAGATGAAGACCAAGTTAATTTAGATTCAACCTTGATTGAAATAGAAAGGCTCTTAATGGAAAACAAAGTCCAAAAGAAACTTGTTAAGATACTTGAATAAAGAGAGAAAGAGTTTAAAGAAGAAATCATTAGCCTAAAGACCCAATTAGAAGAGGCAAGAATTGAAGATGCGATGACCAACTAGCTGAAAGAAAGAAAGGAACAATGTGAAAGATTAGAAGGTGACGTATTTTCAGTAAGAAATAAGTCAGAAAAGAGTAGTAGCTCAAAGGAAACCATAAAAGATAATAAAGCAACACCAAAAAGACCTTGTTTATGGTGCTTGACCTGCCAATATTCTGGGAATCTCCCTGGTATGAAGTCCCAACTAGACGTCACACCATTTGGTGTAGGAGTCCCATCCCGTATGATGGCCCAGTTTCCATTATCTTAAATATATGCCTTAGCTCTTTCTTGTCAGCACATGAGAGTGGTAACTTAGTCTTCAAACAATGAGATTTGTGTGCCTAGTGAGTACTTAGTGTAACTTGTGTCTAAGTTATTTCACTATAGAGGGAGAGGGTTAGAGTGAGTCTCAAGTCGAAAGGGAATAGTCCCAACTCTGTTAGAGACATAGAACACAGCAGGATCTGCGCCGCCTCCGGCAGAGTATTCCACACGAATGCAACAGCCACAAACACAAAGTGAACATATAGCACGTACAATACCCATAAGAGTACTCCACACAAGTGCAACGATCGTTATAAAAGGTTTACAAGAATGAATTTGTCTAGTGTTCGGCAAAATAGTCCACATGGGCAAGACAATGTTAACAACTGATACAACACATTTCCAACAAGATATGCACTAAAACAACTAAAATAGTTCAACTATATTAGTACAGGTTAAAGCAACATGCATTACAAGCATCCAAGGAATAGTCTTACAAATGAATACAATACATGTGTGAAAATGTGTTGGCCTTTTAATAGGATTTTGAATTAAGTGAAAGTTTCAAGACACATCCATACACCATACATCACTAACCCCGATAGCAGGGCGTTGGAGCCACTTCTCGCTCCTTAAAGAAAAGACTACAGACTCTCAAGGCTATGTGGGAGGAGCCAAGGTGAAAAGTCCTTTGCATGTAAAAATGAGGGGTATATATAGCCAAGGGTGAAACTAACCCTTGTGACCATTCGACTTCCCTCATGATTATTCAATTGACATGACTCTTTGGCTTCATCTGTGGATCTCTTGGACTTCCACATTACATTACATTGCCTTTTTTTTTCCATTGAACTGTGCATAGGCACTTATTTATTTCAGAGGCAGAAGAGGGATCTCGACTTATTGAGAGAAAAAGAGGTTGTTCCTTTAGAGAAGTATGTTATATATACCTCTAACTTACGTGTTAAGGTTTTCCCCCTCACCTTACTATACTTTATTGAGCTAACAAGGGTTAACCCAAAAGAACCAATTAGAGTAGGCGGTACTAGTTAACAATGCAAGTGTTGTGTTTTCACCAAGACTCACTCTGAACAGAACGTATTTTCCATCAAGGCATCATCGACTGAAGACAACAAGCTCTTCATAAAGAGAGAGGACAAAAAATAACTAGATGTTGATAGTTGTACAAGTCCTCTTAGATTTTCCTGTCTTGTCTCGAGAGCCAAACACGGTTTCATGTAAGGCTAACCTACGGACATGAGCAAGAAAAGAAAGCAAAAAGAAAAACATAGAAGTAAAATGAAAGCAAAAAAAGTAAGCAAAGAAAGAAAGAAATAAAACCAAACCAAGTAAGAAAGCAAATCAGGCATGAAAACTAGGAAGAAAAGCAAAGCAAGAAAGCAAACACTACTCCTACTACTACGCTAAACAATGCATGGGCCTACTAACGTGAAGTGATATTTCCAATGCAACCATCAGTGCATTGGCTGGTCCATGTTGGTGAAGGCACGATAAATAAGAAATATATGCATGTAAACCAGTGAACAAGAAAGATATAATAATGAAGACCAACACACTTCAAGTTTAAATGCGTCCACAAAAAGGAAAAGAGTGAAAGTGCAAGATAAGCATTCTGCGGACTTAACATGGTGATGTGACAAACTGCGTGTAGATGATAAGCATGCATACTCTTTTGAATGTGATAGACAAGAAAACATGAGAAAGAGAGACAAGTTACACTTTGCAAGTGTGCTTGTTGTGTATGATTCCTCTAGCGCATAAGCGATGGGATCATGTGATTCAGGTGGAGGAAGAAAAATATGTGTGTTGGATTGATCTTCTGCACATATAGATGAGTGATGAGGTGCCTTGGGAGTTTAAGAAATTTTCTGATTGGAAGTGGAACTAACCTCAATACAATGAGGGCATGACATAACCATTAGCTTAGGTTGATGTGCCTCGACAGCCTGTGGGGTTTCCACTTCATCAATAGATAGATTGTCAAATATCAGTGGCTTAGAAAGATTAAAAATGAGTGAATCAACATCTTGATCAAATGAAGAAGTACATAGATCATGACAACCATGATTAGAAAATTTGGGATGTTCGTTGGCGTCCTCATGACCCGATGAATCATGCAGAGGGGTTGATGAGAAACAAGTATGTTCACCCTCTATGTTTTCAGAAATGATAGATGACATATGTGATGGATTTTCAGAGGAATATGTTTCCTCTCCATAATGTAATGATAGGATGACATTTGGTGTGTCCTGTGAATGATCAGAAGTAGAAACATCTAGAGATGAGTTTTCATAGGGAAAATCAAAAGTGGAACAATCAAAAGGTATGCCAGGATGGAGTGGATGAGGCACAGATGGAAGGGAGTCATCCTTCACCATGGATTCTTATTCAGATTCCTGCACACACTCATCATGAATGATAGCAAAGGTTGGCTACACAACACCAACTACGTTGACAACTCAATCCTCGCGGACACAAGATGTGGAGTCCTGAACGAGAGAAAACAACATAGTGCAATCTGGAGGAAAATGGAAAGTGGGGACAAAGATTGTGGGAATGAATCCACGTGACAAACAACAGGCTTGCAAGTCAAATCTGCACAGAAATTGAGAGCATGTGGGGTGGGAGGATGTGACATATCAATAGATGTGTGCGCACCTTCTCCCACCTCGCACTGCGGAGCTAGATCTATTTGATGAGAAGAAGATGGACAATCACTTGTGACAACAACCTTGTTCGTCTGAGATTTGGCAGTTCTAACACTGAGGTATGCTAGGAGGGGTTCAAATGATTCTAAGGATTGAGGATTTTCGGATATGTAAATAAGATACTTAATTATTCCATCAAAAAATTCCCAATCACTTTCTTCCGGAAATCAGTATGAAAGATTACAAAAGCATGTGTGAAATTTCTCAATGGATTCATCAGGTCCCTTCCGTAATTTTAGAATTTCTTTATTGAGTTCATTACAGTCAAAATGATTGAAAGAAATGGTTATCTTTGTCAACAAATAATGGAAATAGTGAATAGATTTTTTGGGCAGCGTGGCACACCATAACAGTGGGTTCCCTCAAAGCATGTATGCGAACAACACATAGGTCATGTAATATTCATGGATTTCACGACTTTCACAGGAGCCTATGATGCCAACTGCGTGTCTAAGCACGGATGCTTCACCTTCACCATCGTATGTATTATGTAACAAGTCATTCCAGAACTCTTTTGAGATTTCAAAGTCATTTCCATAAAACATACACTCTGGAAGAGAAATTATGTGCTTAGTCATGATAAGTATGCGAAGATTCAAAATAGATTTTGACGACTCAACTTGTCATCTGGACCTCCTTCTAGCGTCAGAAATGTGGACGGTGCTAGACCTACCAACATTCAGGGGATCTCCATGGTATGAATTCCCAACTAGACCTCACACCATTTGGTGTATGAGTCCCATCCGGTATGATGGACCGATTTCCATTATCTTAAAGATATGCCTTAGCTCTTCCTTGTTAGCACATGACAGTGGTATAATTAGTATTCAAACAATGAGGTTCGTGTGCTTAGTGAGTGCTTAGTATGACTTGTATCTAAGTTCTTTCTCTGTATAGGGAAAGGGTGAGAGTGAGTCTCAAGTCAAATGGGAATAGTCCCAACTCTATTAGAGACACACAACACAATAGGATCTACACAGCTTCTGTTTCATTAGTCCACACAGATGTGATAGTCACAAACACAAAGTGAACAGATAGCATGTACAACACCTAGGGGAGTACTCTACATGAGTGCGACGGTCATTATAACAAATTTACAAGAATGAATCTATCTAGTGTCCAGTGGAATAGTCAACACAGGCGAGAAAACGTTAACAACTAATACAACACATTTCCAATAACATATGCACTAAAACAACCAAAATAGTTCAACTATATTAGTACAGGTTAAAGCAACATGCATTAGAAGTGTCTAAACAATAGTCTTACAAACGAATACAATACATGTGTGAAAACGTGTTGGCCTGTTAAAAAGCTTCTGAATTAAGAGAAAGTTCCAAGACACATCGGTATACCATACATCACTAACTCCGATAGTGGGGCATTGGAGCCACTGCTCGCTCCTCAAAGAAAAGACTACAAACTCTCAAGGCTATGTGGGAGGAGCCAAGGCGGAAAGTCCTTTGCATGTAAAATGAGGGGTATATATAACCAAGGGTGAAACTGACCCTTGTGACCATTTGACTTCCCTCATGACTGTTCGACTTACATGACTCTTCGACTTCATCCGTGGGTCTCTTGGACTTCCCCGTTACATTACATTGATTACATAATTATAACCCAAAGTAGTGATGTGGCTGAGGCGAATCATGATATAACTCAACATGATGCTGCTGGTATGCACATGATGGTTGTGTTGTTCATGTCGAGTTGTTGTGCTGTTGTTATATACATGATGGCTGTGTTGTTCATGTCAAGTTGTTGTGCTGTTGAGTGATGAGTGTGCTCATGGTGTACCATAGCCTCACCTCCACGTGGCAAGGTGCAAGGAGTCTTCAATGGTATTGGTGTTCACTTTTTACTTCATGCATCTGCATGTGTCTCCTTCTCTTGCTATGTGGTATACTTCATGTGTTCGTCCAATGATGAGAATTTCTTCTAGCATGCACTCCTTCTTCATCCCATTTATCGTTGTACCATGTCTAATCCATGTACCTATCTCTCCAATCACTCATGAAGAGATAGAATCAAATCCATAAATCCCCTAGTCTACCATGATGCATCATCTTTGATTTTCAGGTGCAGGTGATTGGGAGAGAGGACAAGACTCTAAAACTATGGAGAGCACATTTCAGGCCAGGATGCGAGGATCCAGGGCACTGTTGAGTAAAACTGCACAGAGGTCACTGAGAAGTTGGATTGAGTAGTTTGGGACAATAGTGACATCTGCGAGATTTGGCTCAGTTGGGAGGCAGAATTGCACAATTTTTCCAAGGAAGGCAATGCGGGCAGCAAGAGGCACTGGTAGTGAAAATTACACAGATTTCCAGAGGAGGCCGGGAGCGGGCTACAGGAGCTTGCTGGCCAAAACTGCACAAATCTAGGAGGCAGTCATGCAGGACATATCTACATAGTTTCTGAGCTGAGCGGGTGCCAGGAAGTAGGTGGATTGTCCAAGAAAACTGTGCAATTTTCAGGACGAGTGGCAGGGAGGCCGATAGGGGGACTAACTGACAAAATTTCATAATTTCCAGAGACAATGCAATGATAGGTAGCGAGTGTCTGTTCCTCTTGTCTGCATAATTTCTTCAGGTAGTGCAAGCAGGTAGGTTGGAAGCTTCTGCACAATTTTGGGAATGAGTGCAGCCTTGGGTCACTTCCCAAGTCAAATTCTCTAGTTGACCAACAGGAGGCTTGATGGATAGGCTTGCGGGAAGCGCACACTAAGATGGATTCTTGGGCAACTTCTGTACTTTTTTGGGTGATAGTCTATTGGGTTGATTCCATAAATGTGTAGTGTAGAATGCCTGGAGGGCACCCTCAAGATTTGTGCAGTTCTAGGCAATAGTGCTTAGTCATTGAGGGTTGAGACTATGCGGTGTAGCTCAGTGGAGGTCTGACTGATGGAGGGTGGTTCCGTCGATAGATTTTCAGAAAAATGGCTAAGTGTATGAGTGATTAAACTCGTGTATACATGACCTTGTGAACATACACTCAAAATGAATCGATGACAGGACACCTCAAATCTAAGACAACATATGCTCAGTGTGACTGACTGCATGACTATCAAATGGTGAAAGCAACAAGTACGACACTAGGGATAGACCTTCAGACAACAACAAGTGCGACACTGCGGATAGAGCTTCAGACGAACATGAAGACACTTTTGCAAAATTGCTTACAACATATTTGTGAGTGAAACAAGTGTTTACATAATTGAAACAAATCATGGACACGAAGACAAACCTTCGATATCACTAGAACAAGGTCGCAGGCATGACATGGAAATCAACATGCTGAAGATGACAATTGGTTGAACAAGCCAAAAGGAAGCAAGACATGTAGAGGAAACACATGAATTGATATTTTTTTTGTTTTCACACATGCATGTTATTGAAGACAAGATGATATGACAATGACAAGAAGTCCTGCAAATTCAACTAAGAGAAGTACTTCAAAAGGTGTTCTTTAATTACCATACTTACCCTTAAGATGATCATGCATCTGATGGAGTTTGCATGCGGTCCTGATCTTTTGCCATCACTTAGTCTCTTGGTCCTTCTCCTCAACTCCTTGGGAGTGATATTAGCATGCCACCTTGTAGTTACTGAGAGATAGATCAATGCGGTTTCAGTGGGCAGTGACTGATTCTGGGATGAAGCTCTGGGAGGCCCATCTATGTAGTTTATGCATGTAAGATGGACAGGGAAACTTGGACAAAACTGCACCATTTGAGGCACAAGACACTGCTGTGGGATGAGGGTCTTGGGAGGACACTTTTGCGCAAATTTTGAATGCAGGGAAACTAGACTGTTCTGTGCATTTTTGCAGAGCAGTGTTGGCTACCTGACTACTCTACATGGAGAGCAGCGCTGGCTGGGCAGCTGAGAGGCAATATTGCACAATTTTTGGAGACAACGGGTTCTGGCTAGGAAAGACACTAGGTGAAATAAATGTGTAGTTTTGGATGCCAAGGGATGCTGGGGTCTTTGAACACTATGGGGTTCGAGCAGGCAAGGGAGGAAGCTTGATGGTTGTAGAAGCAAAGTGCACAATTACAGGAGGCTGGATGAGGCTAAGTTTCTTGGGAAATTGGCTAAGTGTGAGATCAGTGAAACATATGTAAACATCGATAAGACTTGACTGCAATCAAACACGATCACTTAGTGATGCAAAATAGACCATCCATAATGCATAAGACATACTTTGCTTGATGCAACAACTTTCGTGACAAGAGTCCGCGTGATGATAACAACTCATGCATGCATGCTTTCCCTTGAAGCAAAATAAACATTCCCTTTGCATGACAAACAAAAATCCTTATGCCCAAAGATGGCACATGTTGCATAAAGATGAGAACATTAAAAACTCTTAAGATCAAGGAGGGGAAGCTTGAGATCATCAACTTACCAACAAGTGACCAAGGATGATCAATCGCAAGATCCAAGGTAGGCTCCAAAATTTGCATGTGAGCCAAAACTTTGTGCGGTGGTTGTAGTCGCTACAATAGGCCTATAGGAGAATATGAATACAACTTGATTAAAAAGGAAACAAACAAGAACAAGTGGTAGAACCAACAACAAATAAATTAATGAAAGGAAGTTTCTTTTGCAATAACATTATCTTCTCCTGGAAATGAGTTGAGTAAATATGTAGGGTTCCAAAGGAGATGCTTTTCTCCCTTAATGAATAGTGTTGAATGTTACTTCTACAATAATTATGTACACATTGCAATAAACTATAAGAGAAGTCAAATCAAGATTCATCAACAAAAGATGTAGCAAAAATGTAAGATCAAGCAAGCAAGCAATCAAAGAACACTTTTACCTACGAGAAGATCATCAACCATCAGGTACACAAGTTCTTTCTATGGTTATTGTTATGTAATATTTTTAGCCATAAGGAAATTAATTGCAAGTATTTTGCAAAGAAGAGTAGGAGTGCATTATATGCAAAGGGAAATTCATGTGTGGATAAGAGCACGAGAAGAAACAAGTATTTTTCCCCTTTTCTAGGTCACATAAGATGCTATATATGTCACAATCTTGGCCACATGTCTAAAGAATGCAAGGTTCCTAGTTCTTAAAGCAAACCAGGAAAATGAAGGAGAATATGAAAAGCATAATATACAAGAATCTACAAGGAGATGCATAGATCATAAGGGATCCCAACAACATTTGGAAAAATAATAAAGAGCAACAAGTGAATTCAATGAAACATTGAAGTCGGTATGGCCTCACGGGATGCTTCTCAAGGAAATGAAGCCATGAACAAACTTAAGAATCTAGTCAGGATTTATATTAGAGTAGCAGTCATGTAGAAGTGAAACTATTAGGGGGAGAGAGGCTTAAGCCTTAGAGATTATGTTTTTAAATTACTGTAGAGATAATATGTATCCAGGGGGAGCATATGAAATGTTTCTAGTAGTGATGAGATAAGTGGAGTGTGGTGGTGTACAAATAGTGAGCATAGCCATAATAGGTTCCATTATTGATAATTCTTCGTCTCCTAAACTAGCTACAATGTTGGATAGACAAATAACAATGGAAACCACCATATTTAGAATTAATGAGGTGATAATGTTTGATGGCAAAGTAAAACCAACCACATCAAATATATCAATTTAGAATTCTAATGAAAAAAAAAAATTAAAGTGGTGCGTTATTTATGGCGAGAACTTGTGGAGACTAGGTTTCCACAATAGTTACACCACGCTATTCTAAAGAGTTTTACAACAAAGACACAAACACCTAGCACATTAAAGTGCATAATATCTAAAACTACATTTGTAGAAGGGGACTAGGGACTGTAACTAACAATCTAATCATGCCACCTATGAATTGTTACACTCTAACCCTTTTTATCTATGACTACCCACCTATGAATTTGTTCAATATCATCATGACCATAATATTGGCACAAAAATTAATGTTTCAATTGCTTGCAACATGCTTATTGTAAATTTTGTATTACACGCAAATATACATAGAAAGAAAAATGAAGTGAACAAACACAACAACATAGAAGAGTGTGCTGATAATTGGCCCTGTCAATTAAAATTGCTTTTATGAACAAAAATAAACATGGTGGTCATTGTCATTAGAAATCTTAAACTATCTTGATATACCTCAATATTTATGTTGCACTCTTTTCCCTTGACATAATGACATAAGGAAAATAGGTTTGTTGCCTCCTTTGGATGCTCCTCACCATGCACACAAGCATGAGTGGGTTCCATATCGTGAATGTGTGACACTTGAAAATAAATCTGCAGTTGCTGGTGGAAATTTTGTTGATGTGGGTCTGGGTGGAACTTCTGTTGATGTGGGTCTTCACAATGTTGTTTCTATTCAAAAAAAATTGAGCCTAGATTGAGTGTGGCAGTTACCATGGGATCTAAAAGGAGTTTGGAGGATGATTGTCTACAACAAACAATGGACTGTTCATAGCCAAGCAAAAAGATGGGGCTTTAATGGGGTTAAAATGTGCACTACACTAGTAATATTAGTTGTGTGTTTAAAGAATGTCCTTATGAGGGTGGGTACAATTATTCTATTGGAAATTCAGAGCATGGAGATAAAATAAACTCTGTGATGATGAAAATTTTCACTAAACAACATGACTAGTTTATAAATGACACAAGGAATGGAAAATGTATTTTTTTTACTTGATTGAGCACAACATGCATTGTAATTAACACATTATACAAATGGAACATGGAATTCCTTTTTTTTTTAACAATTTGGATAAGAATGTCGAGAAATCAATACTGGTGACATGTTTATCTATATAAAGAACATGAGTTTGGTTTCAAGAAAATAAAGCTCAACCATAAGAAGCAGCAAGAAGCATCTCGTCAAAAGGCTGGATGTTCAAAGAGAATGCCAAAATTAATGTACGAATTTTGCACCATACTACGATAAATTAATCAACATAGGTGGGAATGCCTTTCATGGCACTGGTGGATGTACAACCTTGGTTTTGATTATTATCGTGATGTTATAAAGAAGCCAATGGACCTTGGTATAATTCGAAGGAAAATGAGTGCCAAAGATGGAACTGGATACAAGAATGTCCATAATATTTGTGAATATGTGAGGTTGGTTTTAAAAAATGCAATGACCTACAATGATGTACACTTAATAGGAAACAATATCTCACAAAATTTTGAAGAGAATTGGAATACACTGTTGCTAAAAGTAATTGAGGAGGAGACAAGGAAGGAAGGAAGCAAGGAATACCACCACCAGGAGAAATGGAATGCATTGTTACCAAAAAACATTGGGATGCATTGTTACATAGCCTTGTGACCATTGTTACATACTCTAATCATGCGAGCATTTTTGCAGTTACAGGATTGTGGAGCAGTTACATAGTCTAGCACCCACCATGGCACTAGTCTTAGGAGTGTTATGACACTTGTGATCATACTTGGTCATGTAAATGTTATACAAATTAATGAAAGGAGTGTTATACGTTGAGGATTCATAGGATTTCAAGGAACATTATGATTCAGTGCACATGAATGACATAAATATGCATCAAAAAGCTTTTTCCATTGAGGACATGTGGAGTAATCGACCTGAAGTATACCATAAATGGCAAAGATGCCAATGATGATAAAGAGATAATTATGCTAGAAATAAATATATGTAAGATATGACAACATTATATTTTATTTGAAATGCACCTAACCAATGAAAGGTATGCCAAAAATGCGAGAAAATTATCAGGATTGACAGGTGGAAGAAGAAAGTGAGTGAGTGGAATATATGTTGAATAGACAGACAATAATGTATGGTACAAGTTTGTTTAGGAATTTTCATAGCATCATCTAAAATTTTACATCAAATGCCAAGTCCAGACACCTTCATTCCTCCACAGGTTGTGAGCTTCTCAACAAGCATACATTCATCGACCACCCAAAGGAATATTTAGATGGTCAATTATATTTGATGTTTAAAGGCAAAATTTAAGGGAGTATTCAAATATTATTGAAGAGAATTGAATTGATATGTATTCAAGAAGATTTGATAAGTATTCAAGAGGAACCAACAAAACATATTTTGAACACAACTCAATTTGAATACAATTAAGTTTGAACACAATTCTTGAATTGTTGCACAACAATTTTTGAACACAATTCTTTAATTGGATAAATTATATTTACATATTTTAAACTAATTAATTTATACAATTTATAAAATAAAAGTAACATACATATTTACATATTTTATGCCTAGGGAGTGAAATTGACTGAACTTTGATCAATGGTATCTCCCAAACTGTAAGTCAGAATGAGACAAAACTTGACAAAATGAAAATCAAGAAAAGTGAAAATCTTGCAAAATAAACCAAAAAAAAGCATTCAAGATTGCAATATTAACAAAATTCATATGGAGGATCTCGTAATAAGTTTAAAAAATTATGATGGGTGCTGTGGCCACAACAAAGCCTAGAAAAAATGTTGTAAGTAGGAGTTGGTGCTTCCAACAAGTTATAACTTGTGAAATAGAAGAGACGGTGGAGCCTCCTATAGGTGGGTGCCATACAAAAGCTAATATAAAAAGGGAGTGGGTGGTTAGAATACATCACAACAAAAAAATTTGTGGTTTTTCCTCTTATGAGTTTCCACTTATATCTGATGTCTATATGTATTGGTTTTATGTGTGTTTCTTATGTTGTGATTTAATGTTGGTTACATTCAAAATCTGCTATTAATATGATATATATTTGCTCGTCTAGTAGTTTAGATGGCCATTGAAAAGAAAAGAAAAAATTATAAATTCATGGCCATGAATGCACTATACTAACTCACCCCTCTTCTCAATGTAGTCAAGTTCCAACAATTGGTTTTAGAGTCTCTTCCGTTTGTATCAACTTAACAACTCGAAGGTAGACATGGTTGAATCATGGATTATAAAAGTGTTCCAGTGCTCAATACTACAAACTTTAAGGGAATGGAGAGAGAATATAAAATATGAATTAATTGCCCATGGATCTAAAGTTTGGAAGATATTTATTAATGATTATGATGAAAACCCCCCTTCAAAACAAGTTCGACAATGGAATGCCTAGGCTAAATGCACAATTTATAGCAAACTTTACAATTTGGATCTTGAGATGAAAATAGATCTCAGATATGCAAAAGATATATGGGATAGGTTGCAAGTCTTGCATGAAAGAGGTTCTAGTTGCAACAATGGAGAAAAATTGAAGAAAAAGGCCTCTAAAAAATAAATTGTTTAGTAGAATGAGCCTTCTTTTGCGAGTGTGAAAACACCTGATTGTCATGAGGAGAAGACAGATGAAGACCAAGTTAAGCTAGACTCAACCTTTATTGAAATAGAAAATCTCTCAATGGATAGAGAGACCAAAAGAAACTTCTTCATATACTTGACGAAAGAGAGCAAGAGTTTAAAGAAGAAACCATTATCCTAAAGACCCAATTAGAAGAGGCAAGGATAATTGAAGATGTGATGAGCAACCAACTGAAAGAAAGAAAGGAACAATGTGAAATATTAGAAGGTGAGGCAATTTAAGTAAGAAATAAGTTAGAAAAGAGTTGTTTTGGAAAGGAAACGACATAAGATAATAAAGCAACAAAAAAAGGCCTGTAGGAGAAGATGAAAACAACATGATTAACAAGGAAATAAACAAGAACAAGCAACAAAACCAAAAACAAACGAATGAGTCAAAGAAAGTGTCTTTTGCAAGAAGGCCATCTGCTCTTGGAAATGAGTTGAGTAAATCTACAAGGTTCTAAAGGAGATCCTTTGCTCCCCTAATGAATAGTGTTGAATGTTACTTCTGTAATAATTTTGGGCATATTGCAACAGAGAGTAAGTGCAGTCAAATCAAGATTCATGAACAAAAGATGCAACAAAAATGTAATATCAATCAAGCAAGAAATAAAAGAACATTTTTGACCTACGAGAAGATCATCAACCACCAAGTATGAAAGTTCTTTCTATGACTATTATTATTCATGCAATATTTTTGGCCATAAGGAAATTAATTGCAAGTATTTTGAAAAGAAGAGTACAAGTTCATTATATGAAAAGGTAAATTCATGTGTGGATAACAACATGAGAAGAAACAAGTATTTCCCCCTTTTCTAGGCCACATAAGATGTTATATATGCAATAATCTTGGCCACATGGCTAAATATTACAAGTTTCCTAGTTCTTAAAGCAACTAGAAAAATGGAGGAGAATATTCAAACCAAATTATATAGGAAGCCAGAAGAAAATGCAGAAATCAGAAGGCATCCCACCAAATTTTGGAAAAAGAAGAAAGAGAAGTAAGTGACTTCAATGAAAAATTGAAGTCGACATGGCTTCAAGGGGAGTTTCTCAAGGAAATGAAGTCATGGACAAAGAAGAATATAATCAGGGTTTATAATAGAGTAGCAATCATGTAGAAGTGAAACGCTTAGGGCGGGAGAGGCCTAAGCCTCAAAGGTGATGTTTTTAAAGAAAAGCAAAGATAACATGTATCCAGAGGGAGCATATCAAATGTTCTTAGTAGTTATGATATAAGTGGAGTGTGGTGGTGTACAAACAATGAGCATAGTCGTAGCAAGTTCCATTATTGACAATGCTTAATCTCTTGAACTTGCTACAACGTTGGCTAGACAAACAGTAAGGGAAACAACTATGTTCATAATTAACGAGGTGATAATGTTTGATCACAAAGCAAACACGACAACATTGAATGTATCAATTTATATTTTTTATGGAAAAAAAAAGAAGTGAAAATGGTGGATTATTTATGGCGAGAACTTGTGGATACTAGGTTTCCACAATAATTCAGACCGGGCTATTCTAAAGAGTTTTAGAACAAATACATAACCACCTAGCTACACAATAAAGTGCCTAATCTCTAAAATTACATTTTTAGAGGGGGACTAGGGACCGTAACTTACAATCTAATCATGCCACCTATGAATTGTTACACTCTAACCCTTTTTCTCTATGATTATCCACCTATGAATTTTTCAATATTCATGGCCATAATATTGACACAAAACTTAATGTTTCAATTTCTTGCAGTAGGCTTATTGTAAATTTTATATTACAAGGAAATACGCATAGAAAGAAAAGTAAAGAAAACAAACATAACAACACAAACGTGTGTGTCGATAATCAATCTCGTTAGTTAAAATCGCTTTTATGAACATAAATAAACATGGTGGTCATCTTTATTTGAAATCTTAAACTATCTTGATATACCTCAATATTTGCATTGCACTCTTGTCCCTTGACATAATAACCGAAGGAACATAGGTTTGTTGCCTCCTTTGGATGCTTCTCACCATGCACACAAGCATGAGTGGGTTCCATATCATGGAGTGACCCTTGATAAGGAATCTACGGTTGGTGGAAATTTTGTTGATGTGGGTCATCACAACATTGTTTGTAGTCAACAAACTTTTAAGCTTGGATTGCATGTGACTGTTACCATGGTATCTAAATGATATGGAAATCACCCTATGAGTGATCTCAGTTAAAGATTTATTACATGATGGTATTACAGACTCATGTGTTGGTGTGTGTCTATATTATTTAGGCAACGGATAGATCAAATTGCAAATACACAGACACTTGAAATGGAAAACAACGGAGAAATACAATTAGCAAATATAAGAACACAAGAATTTGATAAGGAGTTCACCCTATCCTCCAGGGCTACATCTCCGGTCCAGCTCTCAGTGGTGGCCTTCTTTTATTGTGTCTAAAAGTAGAGAATTACAATGAAGGAGCTCAATATGAGCCTCCTGAAATAGAATTTGCTTGGCAGGGTGGTTCTTGGATTCCCCAAGCTACTGGAGTGTACAAACTCTTTTCCTCACTAGCTCTTTGATCTCTCTGGTCTTTGATGGAAAGAACCCAGTTTGGTGCTCAATCCTAATAGATCCTCTCAGGGATAGCTTGAATCTCTCAAGCTCTCTGGTGTTTGACGCTGCCTTTGGTCAGCTCGGCCCTCTATCTTCTTTTTGATTCTTTTGCTTCACTGTCTTTCTTCATTTTCTCTGTCTTTTGTCTTCCCTGTCTTCAGTGTTCCGTGTCTTCTGCTTTGTCTGTGCATGGCTTTAAATCCATTCGATCTCATGGCTGTTTGGTTCCCATTCCACTTCCGTTGGGTTGCTTGCTACAGGTTCGCTTGGAGTTCCCTGCTTCAGCGTCATCATCAGGCTCACAAGGAGTGGCCACTTGTCCTCCTACGAACTGCGCCAGCGTTTTTTCCTCGTCGGTTCAATTCTTTGACTATGTCATGGAATGAGTCTTCTGCCACCTTGGAGGTCAAATTAGACCTCAAATTCTTATAGATTGTGGCTTATTCCCCTTGTTATCACTAAAGTTGTTCCCAAAAGTTGTAAGAAAGGGAATACGACCGAGGTAACCACAAACCAATCTTTTAGATACAGATTCTAGCCAATCTACATCCAGAGAGGGCTCTCTCTTTATGATTTAGCTTTGTTTTAAAAGGTATTAGGCTAGTTACGAAGTTCAAGGATTTTTTTTTGAGTTTGGGTGGTGAGATTCAATAGAATAGATATGTGAAACTGAAGGGTTCAGTCCATTGGGCATGATGGAGTCAAAAGAAATAGGCTTCCTGGATTCGGTTTCTAACAGAGGATGGCATCACAGAGCAAGGTAGTCAAACATTGAACAATTTAAAGGCTAGAATCAGATGGAATGGACTCAAATGGATGAAGGGAAGTTAAGAATCTTTCAACATATTGATAGAAGGAAAGTGGATGCTTACTGTTAAGGAGCAGTTAAGGATTCTTTAGCAAATAATCAACATGAAAGAATCAAGGGAAATAGGAGCAATTAAGAATTCACTGTTTAAACTAATTCTGAAGAAAACACAGAGAATAATAAACACTGAAAATAGAGTGTAGCCAAGAAAATTCTGAATTAATCTTTTGCTTTATTATTCATATTATGAAACATAGATGATATAACAGACAAGAAACTATAAAACATAGGGTAGAAAGTACTCATTGATCCATGGGTTGATTCAAGATTTCTGTAACAAGTCTTATGCATCAATTCCTCATCCAGTAGGCCAGACAATAATTGGTTCCAACAACTTTTTTTTATTCCAAAGTTCAGTATTACAGAAAAGTCTAGAGAAATATACACATACCCAACCTCTTCAAAACTCTCATGAAGGGAGTATTTATACTACTAAATATGTACAACAAAGTATCTCATTTAAAGCTCTGAGATAATATCTAAGTTTAACCTAAAATACTTTATAAGAGAAGATAGAAACGGCTCAGAAAAGATATTTGATGTTGTGCTGGAGGCTGGCTCTTTAGGGTTTGGCTTGTAGCTGTCCTTTGTAGCTTTGTTCTGACTGTTTGTGTTAATTACTGCATTAAACTTCTGATCTGTTTCTCTTAGTCGGCCCGGATACTCTTTAATTCTGATTTGATATGCTTTTAATTTTTCCCTGATACACTTTAACGCTTGATCTGATACTCTTTGACTTTAATCATCTTCTTTAATGCTAAATCAACCCTGATCACTTCTTTTCTGGCAATAACAAGACTGCCGCATGTTTTCCCACAGCCTTTCTCTGCTAGTTTTCATGTTTATGAAGATGCACTACCTGGGGTAACATAATATCCTGTAACTCCTTGTTTCTTTCTATTTCTGTGAACTTGGAGATCCCTCGGTTTACTTTAAACTGTGTTAAAAGAGGAAGAAAATGCACTATGCAGGTTGAATAGGAGGCTGCGGAGCTCGCTGAGGCCTTTCTGGTCGAAGGCGGTCGAAATATTGGAAATGTGACCACGAAAGATTGCATGCCCAGAGCGCTGTTTTTGTAGCAAAAACATAAAAAATGAGTTTTTCCCTTTATCAAACAAAAAATGATTTTGGCAGGAAAATTTGATTTCAAGGATGGATGACGTCAGCATGATGTCGGTGGGGGGTACAAGATGGTGACATGGCAGTGACGTGGTAGTACGAATGATGACATGGCAGGATGATGTCAGTGGAGGGTCAGCGGGAGGGCGGTAAGTTGTTTCCCCCGCATCACTTTTGGGCTAGGGCGGTTTCGGGTGGAGGGCAAGCGAGCATAGTGACGGAGTGACGCGTGTCCCAGGTACGGGCGTGAAACCACCAGTTCCCCGGGACTTAACTTTCATCAATGGCAGGGGTCGCGAAATGATCGCGGACCATCGGGTGGTGGAGCGATTGATCGGACGGCAAGTGCAAATGAAACATGACGAGGAGCTAATGCATGGGCCTGGGCTTATAAACCACGTTTTTAATGGTTTCAGAGAGGATTTGATTGGTTATCGAGGTGATTTCTTAGGTTATTAATCAACTGGAGGTTGATTAACCCTTTATATGCGCACGGGGAGTTAGGTTATTAATAAATTCCCGATGAACTTATTAACCCTGCTTTATATACAGTGACTACGGTTATAGCTAACCGGGGCGGGGATATTTAATAATGTGGGATTTATATTTATATACAATATTGGATGGGTAAAAAATTACATGGGATTTATATTAATAGAAATTAGTGTTAATGTGACTTTTGGAATGAGAGCACCAAGTATAGTGTTAGGAAACTTAGGCCAGAAGGGAAAAAGGGTTTTATGGAGAATTTTTGTCATTTTCCTAAGTAAGAAATGGGGTTTCCACTTAGGCATTTTATGAAATGACATGGAGTGTCCTTAATGATTTTAAGCAGATCTTCATATCATTGGGGGAAATTAGTAAATGATTTGGGGAAAAGGATGAAGGGGAGTTAGTCATGCCTTGCTTGAGTTGCATCAAAAATGTCTACCATAGCACTTGTGATGGAGGTAAAATTAACATTTTGAGAGACAAAATCAATCACAAGTCTCACTCTGCAACATCAAAACTGCCTACCCAGCCTACTTTTCCTAACATTTTTTCTTCTCTTTTTCTTGGGTGCACTTGGACTGGAAAACCCTCATCAACTTTTCTTTTCTTTGCATGAAAAGCATATCTAAGTTTGCACTTATTTCTTCCAAGGGCTCAGATTAAACTGTTGAGCTCCTTTGCTTCTCTACCTATCTACTTATCTGCCAAGATTAAAAAGTTTGGACATATTTTTATTCTCTATCTCTAAAACAGGAAATTTAAAGATGAACTGGCCAAGATTTGAGTTGTTTGGCCATTCATCCATTGTGGCAAAACTTCTACAAGTTGTACATGATTCTTTATTTACAGAAAATGAAATAGTAGTGGCATTTAGACTTGCACACTTTCCTGGTCTTTTTTATTTGGGGTTCATTTCTTTTCATTTTTTCTTTTTGATCATTTATTTTTTCACCCTTTGATTTTTCTTTTAGGGTATACCCTATTTACATTTTTTAATTTTTTGATTTTTTTCATAATATGGAAACCTTTACAGAAAGGAAAGGATGAACATATTACAGAGCTCAACTAGTCAATCATGAAATATGACACTTATTACTATAGGAGTATAACACTGGGTCCACTTGGGGATGGCTTTCGCTAGTGGAAAGTCAAGAACAGCAGGTCAGATGGCCTTATGAATACCTTTTGTTGTGATCTGAAATCTTCCTTTGCTGAATGTAAAAAACTGTACAAAAGGATGCTATAAAATATATACATTACTGCTGAGCTGATTCAAACAACTGTGCATATGTTTTTGGATAGCTTTCACTTGGATTATCTGATCTTATGTTTTCTTCTCCCAACTCTTCTTCTGCAATCTCTGATAAACTGAACTGAGGCTCAAACAAAATGTTAAAGTTCCTTTATTGATTTCTGAATTTACTGCACTTTCCTCCTCACTCCCTTTGCTGAAATGAACAATCTGATCACTTCTTTCAAGTTGTTGATCCTGAATTTCCTTATGTACATGTTAGAGCTAGAATATATCAAAAAACTAGATCAAAGTAATGTTTCAACATTTGACCATTCACCGATCCTTCTTCTATTTCTGCACCATCCAGGCTCTTTAGAAAGTAAGTATTATTCCCTTGCAATGCATGGATGATAAATGGCCCTTTCCACAGGAAGTCAAACTTCCCATGCTTTCCTTTGTCTTATCTCCTGGAATCCCCCTTTAGAACTTTGTCTCCAATATCGAAATATTTTGCTTTGGTTCTTCTATCAAATATCTTCTTAAGTTTTTCTTGTAACACTTGAGTTCTTTGGTGCACTTCTTCTCTGGTCTGTTGCAAATGGATGGTTTGATTTATTCTTCTTTGAATGGCGTTGGGTTCCACTTCAACTTCTTGCATCAATTTCATCACAGGAACTCCTAGGGATGAAGGAAACATAGCCTCCATGCCATAAACTAACTCATAAGGGCTGGTTCCAATTGATCTTTTTGTAGTAATTCTGTCTGCCCATAGTGCATTTGTAAGCTTCTTGTGCCAGTTTTTCTTGTTCTCTTCTAGCAGTTTCTTAATGATATTGATCAGGCTTTTATTGGAAGACTCAGCTAGACCATTACCTTGAGGGTAATAGGCTGTGGAATGGCCTAAAGTGATATGGTATTTGTTGCAAAAATTTATCAGTTTCTTGGATTTGAAGGTAGCAGCATTGTCAGTTATGTTTTTTTCAGGACAACCAAACCTAGACAAGACGTTGGTTTCTAGGAATCCTATGATCACTAAATCATTGGCTTTTCTACAAGGAAAGGCTTCTATCCATTTGGTGAAATAGTCAGTGGCAGTAGGATCCATTTGTGCTGGCCAGAAGAGGGAGGATGGATTTCTCCTATGAAGTCTAAACCCCATTGTTGAAATGGTTTTTCAGTGGAAATTGGTCTCAATGGCAAGGGTAACAGTTTCCTTTTTCCTTCAAATATTTGGCATTTGTGGCAAGCAGTGACAAACTTTCTTCACATCAGCGAACAATGACGGTCAGTAAAATCTAGCCCTTAGGATTTTGTCTGCAGTTGATTTCTAGTACAGGTGTCCACCATAGTCCCCTGCATGAAATTCTTTGAAAAATTTGTCAGCTTCATCTTTTATCAAACAATTTAATAAAATACATTCATTATTTTTCCAAAAAAGAGCACCATCTAAAACACAGAATTTTGAAGCTTTCATCTTTAAAAATATTTTCTTTGTTCTGGATAACCTTGTAGGAGCCTGCAGGTTTAATAATACATGAATTATGTCAGCATACCAAGGTGATTCTAAGTAGACCTGGCTGATTTGTAGAGTCGCCATCTCTTGTTTGTTATCCAGTTCATTGATATCAAGGGCTTGAAAGTTTATTTCAATCATGAGTTTGGCTAATCCCTGTCCTTTTATTAGCTTTGTAGGTTTTATTTCAATGTCGTATTCCAGTATTTTAGCTATCCATTTACCTCGTTTGCCTTCAATTCCATCTTGAGTTAGAATGTCTTTGACAACAGCATTTGGCACATAAGCTATTACATGTGAGTACAGTATGTAGACTCTAAAGTCTTGAATATCTTTCACAAGTGCATAACCCTGTTTTTCCATGATTTTGTAATTCAGAGGTGCATCTCTAAGTGCTTAGCTGAAAAAGGCTATGGGTTTTTCACATCCTTGATTATCTTTTTGAAGTAAAACAACAGCTATGGTGTGTTTTGATGCAAATGAGAAAATTATGAAATCTCTATCAAACTTTGGACTTGTGAGGACTGATGTTCTGGTTAAAGCCATTTTAATTTCTTCAAATGTTTGCTTGGCTTCTACTATCCATTTAACTTTTGAATCCTTCTTCAACATGTCGTTCAGCAATCTGATTAATTCAGCCAAACTGAGTATGAATCTTCTCAAAAAGTTAATCTTCCCTAGGAAAGCTTTAAGTTCTTTGACATTTCTAGGGTGAGGTATTTGCAAAATAGCTTCTATTCTAATAGGGTCAATTCTGATGCCATCTTTGGAGATGATATGGCCTAACAGTTTGTCTTATTCTAGACTAAACAAAGATTTTTTAGAATTCAGTGATACACCATATTTTCTACATGTTAGAAACACTTGTCTCAAATGATCTAAATGTTGCTGGTCTGTTTTGGAAAACACAGTGAGGTCATCAAGATATACAACCAGAAAATCGTGAATTTCTTTGGCAAAAGCTATGTCCATTACTCGTTGAAAGTTTGCCCTTGAATTCTTAAGTCCAAATGGCATTTTAACATATTTGAATGTACCCCATGGTGTTGTAAATGCAGTTTTTTCTTAGTCATCAGGATGAACTAGAATCTGATTAAAACCTGAAAATCCATCCAAAAGCGAAATCCTAGAAGCACCTACTACCCTTTGTAAAATATGATCCATTTTGGGTAAAGGGTAGTTGTCCTTCAAAGAGACCTTGTTTAAATTTCTTAAGTCAACACATAACCTGATTTCTCGTGTTTTCTTCCTTGTGGGCACAAGATTAGATACCCACTCTGAAAATCTGATTGGGGCAATTGTCCATGCATCATGCATTCGTTTGATTTCCTTTTCTATTAAAGGAAGCAGTACAAGGTTGATTCTTCTGAGTTTCTGTTTGAATGGTTTTTTATTTTCCTTGAGGGGTATTGTATGCTGAATTACAGAGGTATCATAAGATTTTAGGTCTTCATAGCTCCAGGCAAAAACATCTTGGAATTCTTTGATCAGTTCAACATACTTCAACTTTTGATTAGGGGGCAAAGATTTGGACAACTTTATCATTTTTGGATTGTCTTTGGTTCCTATGTTGTAGTCATTAATGTGAGCTTTTGGAGGTTCCATCTGGGGTTTCTTTGGAATATCATTGAAATCAAAGAGATCTTCCAAAGGAGTTAATCCCTTGGGTAAATGATTGTCTTTTAAATTGATAATTTCGGATTCTCCTTCAATAATTTCATCAACATCTACTTATTTAAGCTCTTGCATTTCCTTCTTGATGAATTTTGTTGGATGAAGCATTTGACCCGTATTTTCTACTGAAATGTTTGTTTGTGTCTGATTGGCTGGATCAAACTCACTATGTGTGTCTTCATCTGCGTTAGTGCTGGAAAATTCCTCTTCAAGGGTCAAAAAACTGTTGATCTGTTTATCACTTTCAAACACCTGTCAATTCTTAATATTGTCAGGTATGGTTGGCCTGTGTCTAACTTCTGTTGTGAATCGATGATTTGGTTCAAATGGAAATTTAGAAGTGCTGGAAAACATTGCTAGGTTGTGGGTTTGCAAGTTCTGTTTTCTTGGAATTTTGGCAAGCGGAGTTTCCAAAAACGTGTTGAGGATTTCTATTGTTGTTGTCTTGTACTCTCTCAATCTGGGATCATTTGTCAAGAAGTTCCCTTTTACCTATTGGATGATTAAATCAGAATCTCTTAGGACCAACACTCTAGTTGCTCTTAACTTCTTTAGCAGTTTAATCCATAGCAGCAGAGTTTCATATTCAGCCATGTTATTAGCACACCTAAAGTTTAACCTATAGGCATGACCTTCAGCATGTTTTTTCTCAATATTATGCACCCAGACCCCTGCTCCAACTCCTAGTTTGTTAACAAAAACATCAAATTCTAAGTACCAAAGGATTTGTTGTTTATGATTTGTATATGGACTTGCAGGGATCTGTTTAGCAGGGAAGTTTGGTTTTTCATTTTCTTTTGGTTTATCTGATTTTTCATGATTTTCAGCAATTTCTAGGATTCAGACGCTAGAGCTTTCATTTGCGGTTTCTTCTGTTTTATCTGTTAAACCTTTCATTGCATGTGGGGAATCACTTTCAACATTGTAAAGAATAAATGAATCCATGTCTGAATGTACTGAGTAGATAGGGAAATTTTGAGGTTTCTCTTGACTACCTACTACATACTTCATTAAGGTTTCTATGTATAGTCTCCTTGGTTGACCAAACACTGAAATAGTAACATAAGACATGTCCAACTGTAGAGATCATTGAAGCTTTGCACCCCAAGATCTAGACAATAACATACCATACTTTGGAGGAATATCTACTACTACTATGTTCATTAAAATGGTTTTTGCAGGATATTGGACTAATGACACACATAAGTCTTTGATTAAACCCAAACATTTGACCTGACTAGAATCAAAAGAGAAAAGATCTTTATATGGCCTGGTGATGTCAAGGTCAAGTTTTTCCATTACAGATTTAGGCATTAAATTATGGGAAGCACCAAAATCAAACATGGTGTTATGGAGAATTTTCTCATGAATGTTTAAAGCCACATAAAATGGAGGAATTAGTCCTTCTGTTGTTTTTCCATTTACTTTAGGGCCAAATATCAGTTCAGGTTGGTCATCAAAAACATTTATTAAATCTTCACTCATAGAAATTTTGAGTGATCTGTTGATTTGACTTCTGTAGACATCATGTTTAGCTAATTCTGATAAGGGAACAACTATCTTTAGTTTACCTACTTCTATCTCAAAGTTGAAGGGTTTCTCGATCCGAGTCTTTGTGTTTCGGACAACTGAATTTTCTGCGTTTTTTTCTTCTTCAGGTGTGGTATTATGTGCTGAAATGTTTTCCAAATCATGTCCTAGAGGTTGTTCTTGTTTTTCTTTAGTAGGAATTGCAGTGGAAGACTCTCTGTTAGGTGGCTATTTGTCTGATATGTCTTCAGAAATTGGATTATTTAGGTTAGGATCAGTTTTGGACAGAATATGTGCAGGGGGGTCACTGATCTTACCTTTGTTAGGTTGCTTGGTTTCTTTCTGTTTGCTGATTTCAGGGACATTTATTTTTCCGCTCCTCAGATTGTATTGTTTGTGGACTTCATAAATGGTTGTGTCATATCCCTCCCTAAAGTCAAATGATTCACCTGACTGAGTTTGGAATTGTTCAAGAATGTTAGCTTCTTGATCCTCTTGGGCCAAGAAAACTTGTTTTTCATTATTGAGTCCCATCAGATTAATTTGAGTGTCTTCTGTTGGTTCATCAGATGTTGAGGCTTCAGCATAATTTTCTTGAAATGGGGGCCTAATATTTTGGTTAGGCCCTGTCTTTCCAGCAATAGGATTTTGATTCTTTCTGAAATATGGACTTCTCCCAGTATTGTTTGGTTGACCATCCCAAGGGGATTTTGTCTCAATTGTTTCCACTCTATCTCCAAGTCTATCCATTCCTTTAATGATTGCATCTAGATTCTGTTCAAAGGCCAAAGGTTCTTCTTTAAAAGGTATTCTTCTTTCAGCTCTGGCTCTAGACCGTTTAGATATTAAATTGGCTTCAACACTGACAGCTATACTCTGCATTTCCTTTAGGTTTTGAGGAGCTCTTTCCCTAAGTTGGTACGCCATATCAGAATCAAATGCATCAGGGAATTTGATCAAGGATAAATCTAGAGGAGGTCTGAGAGTCCGAGGGATAGAATTGTAAACATTGTTGAATCTAGTACAGTAATCTTGGACAGTTTCTTGTGTGCCACTTCTTAGGTTCTCATACTCTGATAAAATGTGCATAGGATCTTTCTTCTTTTCCCATCTATTCAAGAAGGTTTGATAAAGAGCTTATGGGTCATTGATACTGTTTACAAGGAGGGCTCTAAAACAGGTTCTAACATCTCCACTTAAACTTTGAACAAACACTTTCATCCTGACATCATCATCATCAATCTTATAGTTTTTAAAATAGTCGGTCATTTTCATGGTATGTTGTTGAGCTGTGTAGGTGCCTGTACTATCAAAATAGGTGATTTTTCTTTGATAATCTTGAAGCATAGCCCCTGGATTTGCAGGTAAGTTTAGGGGAGTATATCGGTTTGCCATGATTGCAGAGATAAATGTAATAGATGGAAGAGAAGAGATAACGGTGGGAATGTGAGCTGTAGATGGATGAGTGGAAAGGGTGATTGGAGGTGCTAATGGTGAACTTGGAGAAGTTGCAGCAATCACAGAAAGGTTTGGTGTTTTTTCAGAGGTAAGGTCAGATTGGATAGGGTTCTGCAAATGTTTTTCAAGGTGTGAACTAGCAGAATTTTCTTAGCTCTCTTGGCTTCTACGAATCCTAGAAATCAGATTAGGATTTTCACATAGAGGTGGGGGATTAGGATCAGGATTTGATCTGGTGTAACGAATCTTTTTTGGATCCATTTTCTAGGTATGTTTTTGGTTTTTCCTTGGAATAGTTTTGACAATACAACTTTAACAGTATCTTCTAGGAGTTTTTTAGATGTGGGAATTTTGAAATTTTCCTAAAGACTTATTGAAAAGAGGAATTGATTAGGATTTAAAACAACTGTTCAACACATAAACTAGGCTGGAGATAGACTGAAACAACATTTATTTACTTCTGCAAATGCAAAGCAAAAGTAGTTTCAAAGGATACCTGGCTAACTTCAGGCTCCATCTGTAGCTTAATAAACAATAGTAACAACCATTTATTCAATTCCCCAGCTGAGTCGCCAATGATGTTATCACTCAGGTTGTTCCAAAAAGTTGTAAGAAAGGGAATACAGCCGAGGTAACCACAGACCAGTCTTTTAGATACAGATTCTAGCCAATCTGCATCCAAAGAGGGCTCTCTTTTTATGATTTAGCTTTGTTTTAAAAGGTATTAGGCTAGTTACGAAGTTCAAGGATTTTTTTTTGAGTTTGGGTGGTGAGATTCAATAGAACAGAGACGTGAAACTGAAGTGTTCAGTCCATTGGGCATGATGGAGTCAAAAGAAATAGGCTTTCTGGATTTGGTTTCTAACAGAGGATGGCATCACAGAGCAAGGTAGTCAAACATGGAACAATTTAAAGGCTGGAATCAGATGGAATGGACTCAAATGGATGAAGGGAAGTTAAGAATCTTTCAACATATTGATAGAAGGAAAGTGGATGCTTACTGTTAAGGAGCAGTTAAGGATTCTTTAGCAAATAATCAACATGAAAGAATCAGGGGAAATAGGAGCAATTAAGAATTCACTGTTTAAACTAATTCTGAAGAAAACACAGAGAATAATAAAGACTGAAAATAGAGTGTAGTCAAGCAAATTCTGAATTAATCTTTTGATTTATTATTCAGATTATGAAACATAGATGATATAACATACAAGAAATAGTAAAACACAGGGTAGAAAGTACTCATTGATCCATGGGTTGATTCAAGAATTCTGTAATAGGTCTTGTGCATCAATTCCTCATCTAGTAGGCCAGACAGTAATTGGTTCCAACAGCTTTTTTTATTCCAAAGTTCAGTATTACAAGAAATTCTAGAGAAATCTACACATACCCAACCTCTTCAAAACTCTCATGAAGGGAGTATTTATACTACTAAATATGTAAAACAAAGTATCTCATTTAAAGCTCTGAGATAATATCTAAGTTTAACCTAAAATACTTTATAAGAGAAGATAGAAACAACTCGAAAAAGATATCTGATGTTGTGCTGGAGGCTGGCTCTTTAGGGTTCGGCTTGCAGCTATCCTTTGTAGCTTTGTGCCGACTGTTTGTGTTAATTACTACATTAAACTTCTGATTGGTTTCTCTTAGTCGGCTCGGATACTCTTTAATTCTAATTTGATATGCTTTTAATTCTGCCCTGATACACTTTAATGCTTGATCTGATACTCTTTGACTTTAATCATCTTTTTTAATGTTGAATCGACCCTGCTCACCGCTTTTTTGGAAATAACAAGACTTTCGCATGTTTTCCCACTGCCTCTCTACTGGTTTTCATTTTTTTGAAGATCCAGTGGCCGGGGTAACGTAATATCCTATAACTCCTTGTTTCTTTCTATTTTTGTGAACTTGGAGATCCCTCAGTTTACTTTAAATTGTGTTAAAAGAGGAAGAAAATGCACAGTGCAGGTTGAATAGGAGGCTGCGGAGCTTGCTGAGGCCTTTTTGGTCAAAGGCGATAAAAATATTGGAAACGCGACCACGAAAGATTGCATGCCTGAAGCGCTGTTTTTGCAGCGAAAACATAAAAAATGAGTTTTTCCCTTTATCGGACAAAAAATGATTTTGGCGGGAAAATTTGATTTCAAGGATGGATGATTTCAACGTGACGTCGGCGGGGGGTACGGGACGGTGACATGGTAGTGACGTGGTGGTACGGATGATGACATGGTGGGATGACGTCAGTGGAGGGTCAGCGGGAGGGCGGTAAGCTGTTTCCCCTGCACCACTTTTGGGCTAGGGCGGTTTTGGGCAGAGGGCAAGCAAGCATAGCGACGGAGTGACACGTGTTCCAGGTACGGGCGTGAAACCATCAGTTCCCCGGGACTTAACTTTCGGCAATGGAGGGGGTCGTGAAATGATCGTCGACCATCAGATGGTGGAGCGATTGATCGAACGACAGGCGCGAACGAAACATGACAAGGAGCTAATGCGTGGGCTCAGGCTTATAAGCCATGTTTTTAATGGTTTCGGAGCGGATTTGATTGGTTATCGGGGTGATTGATTAGGTTATTAATCAACTGGAGGTTGATTAACCATTTATATGCGCACGGGGAGTTAGGTTATTAATAAGTTCCGGATGAACTTATTAACCCTGCTTTATATACAGTGACTGCGGTTATAGCTAACCGGGGTGGGGATATTTAATAATGCGGAATTTATATTTATATACAATACGAGATGGATAAAAATTTACATGGGATTTATATTAATAGAAATTAGTGTTAATGTGACTTTTGGAATGAGAGCGCCAAGTATAGTGTTAGGAAACTTAGGCCAGAAGGGGAAAAGAGTTTTATGGAGAATTTTTGTCATTTTCCTAAGTAAGAAATGGGGTTTCCACTTAAGCATTTTATGAAATGAGATGGAGTGTCCTTAATGATTTTAAGAAGATCTTAATATCACTAGGGGAAATTAGTAAATGATTTGGGGAAAAGGATGAAGGGGAGTTAGTCACGCCTCGCTTGAGCTGCATCAAAAATGTCTGCCATAGCACTTGTGATGGAGGTAAAATTAAAATTTTGAAAGACAGAATCAATCACAAGTCTCACTCTGCAACATCAAAACTGCCAACCCAGCCTACTTTGCCTAACATTTTTTCTTCTCTTTTTCTTGGGTGCACTTGGACTGGCAAACCCTCATCAACTTTTCTTTTCTTTGCATGATAAGCCTATCTAAGTCTGCACTTATTTCTTCCAAGGGCTTAGATTAAACTGTTGAGCTCCTTTGCTTCTCTACCTATCTACTTATCGCCAAGATTAAACAGTTTGGACAGATTTTTATTCTCTATCTCTAAAACAGGAAATTTAAACATGAACTGGCCAAGATTTGAGTTGTTTGGCCATTCATCCATTGTGGAAAAAGTTCTACAAGTTGTACATGATGCTTTATTTACAGAAAATGAAATAGTAGTGGCATTTAGACATGCACACTTTCCTGGTCCTTTTTATTTGGAGTTCATTTCTTTTCACTTTTTCTTTTTGACCATTTATTTTTTCACCCTTTGATTTTTCTTTTAGGGTATACCCTCTTTACATTTTTTGATTTTTTTCATAATATGGAAACCTTTACAGCAAGGAAAGGATGAACATATTACACATCTCAACCAATCAATCATGAAATATGACACCTATTACTATAGGAGTATAACACCCTTGTCGATTCTAGTTTTCCCATTGGGCACGATCTCAACCATTAGATCTGGGGCCCCCAGATTCGACGCCATTCGTACATTTCGCGTGGTTTACTTGATCAATTATTAGCGCATGATGAGTGGTGGTTTGCTCTCTCCTCCACTTGCCATGCATCGGGCGTTGAGTGGAATTGATCCGTTTTTGCCAAATATGCTTACCCCCCAAGGGTGCCCCCGATAAATATCGCTTGTTTTTGGAGCGCGGGTCTTGCCTTAGCTTTTAGAATTTTCCCCACGGTTTTCCGAGCTCCTATGCGATCGAGAGCTTGGGACCTCTTCTTATCGAGGGGTTTTTCCCAGCTAAGCGCTAATCATGCATCAAAAACTGCCTCCTCTTCCCGATCTGAGCTTCTCAGGGGCTAGTTTTGCCTCCTGCGCAGTCTCCATGGACCTCAGTCAGCATGCTTTGACCGAGGTCCTCATCATTTCACACTGGATGCTGACTGCCACTGTTAAGAGGGTTTTCTAATCGCTGTTCTTAACTCTTTGAAGCCTGTCCCGACCTGATACAATCATGGTTCTCTGATAACTCTTCTTCATGGATCTAATTTGGATCACTACCTTCCCACTGAAAAGCTTTTGGACCACCAAAAGTTGGTTTTCAAGCATTGACTAAGTGAGGGCACTGTTTTCTCACTTGTCCAATCTCAATCCATTTTGCACTGCTCAACTTTGAACCTTTGAGTCCTACTCCGAGGTACTCAACATCTCCTTTGCACGTCATCCTCTCCTTCCTGTCCAGCACTGTGTCTTCTTGTAATTCATCAAGATATTTAGGTAACAGGTCATTAATAGAAGGTAATTGACTCTACTCTTCAGGATCCTCAATCAGTGAGGGTTCAAACAATCTCAAGCAATCCACATTTACGACTGAGTAGATGTGCATGTAAGCTGGTAGATCAAGGCAAAAAGCATTCTCACCAGTCCTCTCAAGTATTTTGAAAGGTCCATACCTGATAGGCTTTAGCTTCTTACCTTCACTTGTGTCATGTCCTTGCTGATATACAGTCAGACCTAGTCACCAACTTGAAAACTATGCTCCATCCGATGCTTGTGATGCCTAGCCTTATATTTGGCTTGGCTCTTTTCCAGCTGTTTCTGTACTTTCTGGTGGATCTACTGGATTTGCTCAATGAACCTGGTTGCCTTGTCCATATAACTGTGTCCCTCAACTGTGGTATCTTTACCAAAGACAAAATCCAAACGAGACCTTCGTGTGAAACCAAAACAGGGCTCAAAAGGAGATCTCTATGTAGAAGAATGTTTTGCTCTATTGTAAGCATGCTGCACATAACACAAATGTTCATCCCAAAGCTTAGGATGTTTGCTGCAATATCCTCTGAGTAACTGGATCACTATCATGTTAACTACTTCTGTCTAGCCATTAGTTTGTGGATGAAAAGTTGTGCTTTTCTTTAGTTTGGTGTCCGTCAGTTCCCACAGACTTGACCAAAACTTCCCCACAAATCAGGTGTCTCGATCAGATAAAATAGAAGAGGGTGGTCCAAAATGGACTCATACATGTTCAAAGAATAGTTTTGCAATTTGTTCAGCTGTAATCTGTTTATTACAAGGTATAAAAATACACATTTTGCTGAACCTATCCACAACAACATACAGATAATCATGACCTTTCCTAGATTTAGGCAGTCCTCCAACAAAATCCATGGAAACACTTTCCCAAAGGTGAGAAGGTACTGGTAATGGAGCGTACAATCCTAGTTTTCTGTTGCTAGGCTTGCTTTTAGCACACATAGTACACCCGCTTACATATCTAGAAACTGTCTCATTCATTTTTGGCCAATAACAAAATCTTTGCTATTGTGCAATTGTTTTACTTACCCCAAAGTGACCTAATATCAAATAAGTGTGTGCTTCCCTGATTATCTTTACTCTCTCATTTTATGAAATGTAGAGTTTCCCACAATGGTATAAGAGTCGGTCCTTCACATGGTATCCAATTCTTCTACCCGTTTTCCCATCCACTTGTAGTGTCTTGATTGCTGCAACTTAGTTTGGGAGTGTAGATATTGAAGTGGTTGATGATCAGTATGTATTACTCTCTTTTCCCATTAAATAATATTTCTACTTTTTCACACTCTGAACTAATGCATACAATTCTTTATCATATGTAGGATAGTTAACTACTGTAGAATTAAAAGTCCCAGAATGATAACATATGGGTTTACCGTGCTGTGTCAACATTGCTCCCATGTCATAGTCACTGGCATCTGTTTGGATCTCAAATGGTCTTTGCAGATCAGGCAGTGATAGTACAAGTGTTGTACTAATCTTTTCTTTCAAAGTGTCGAAGGTTTTTTGATGTTTGCCTCCCCACTAAAACACCTTGTTCAAACCTGTTAAAGCATGTAAGGGAGCTACAATTGAAGAAAAGTTAGAAATGAACTTCCTCCAATATTTTGTTTCTCCTAAGAAGCTTCTCACTTCTGTAGCAGACTTGGGCTTAGGCCAGTTTACAGTGACTGCCACTTTAGAGGGATCTATCTTCAATTCACCACCCCCTACTATATGACCCAAGTAATTTAGAGATGTTTTGCCAAATTCACATTTTGAGAGTTTAACATAAAGTTTTTCTTCTTTCAAAACATCTAGTGTCTGCTTAACATGCTTTAAATGTTCTTCCCACGTTTTACTAAAAATCAGAATGTCATCCAGATACACAATAACAAAATCATCAAGAAAAGGTTTGAGTACATCATTCATTAATCTCATGAAAGTAGCAGGAGCATTAGTTAAGCCAAAAGGCATAACTAGCCACTCATACAATCCCTACTTTGTTTTGAAAGAAGTCTTCCATGCATCTTGTTCCACAACTCTGACTTGATGGTATCCATTGTGCAAGTCTAGCTTGGTGAAATAAACAACTTCCATCAATTGATCTAAAAGATCATCTATGTGAGGAAGGGGATAACGATTTTTTATTGTTATCTTATTCAGTGCTCAGTAGTCAATGCACCTTCTCCATGAGCCATATTTCTTTCTCACCAAACTGATTGGTGACCCACATGGTGATGTGCTAGGCCTGATGAACCCCTTCTCGAGCAACTCCTACACCTGCTTCTTGATTTCAACATTATCTAAAGCAGACAACCTGTACATTCCAATGTTAGGCAATGGAACATCTTGCTGCAAAATAATATCATGTACTATTTCCTTTTTGGGTGGCAGACCTTTAGGTTCTTGAAACAAGATATCATACTCTGAAACAACCTTTTCTATATGAGCTTGTTGTTTAGCATTACAGCCCTCAAATATATTGGTTTTATCAGGTTTCTTTTCCTTTACAACTATCAGTAAGAATTGTTTGCATGAATTTATCATTCTCTTCATCTGCCCTGAGTTTATGAGAGTATAATTATTCTTGAGCTTATGAGCTCTTACAAAGTATTTTATTCCATATTTAACAAGTAGATAATTGTTTTCAGCTCTATAGAAAATAACCTTTCTATCATACAAGTAAGGACTTTCTAAAACAATTTCACATATATCCAAAGGAATTATGTCTAACTCCACCTCATCTACAAATGCCTACCCAAAAGAAAACTTGAGTTTGCATTGTCTAGTCACTTGTAGTTGTGCTTTATCATTCAACTATCCTATGGGTATGGTTTTTTGTGAGGTGTAGCTGCTAATCCCAATTTCTTTACAATTGTTTCACAAATTAAATTTACTTGTGAGCCACTATCAAACAAAGTATCAATCTTTTGGTATTTGGAAACAACTAGAATATGGAAAAGCTTATGCCTTTTTCTCTCATCCTCTTCATCAGTAATAGATTGAGTAGAATTACTAGTAGATGCTTCAGAGTTCTTACCTTTTATACCTATGGTTGCAATGGTTGTTTCATCTCCCGAGTCTGACCCCAAATCTTTCTGAATAGCTGCAGTAGTCTTCTTCTTCTTGCCCTCGAACTTCTTAGGTCTCAGCTCTGGATGCAGAATCCAACAATGTTCATCATCGTGCCCATCCTTTTTGCAGTGAGTGCATGAAGCTTTGCTTTTCTGTACAGTGTTAGCCTTCATTGCCTTCCACTTCTGCTTTCTTTTCTCCTCGCTCTTGCTTGTAGTGGGTTGGGGTGGTCCCCCAACTTCTGAATTCCCATTCTTTCCTCTAGCTTCCAGATGAGTAGCTTGTACAAATACCTCATCTATATTAGTGGGATTAAACATGAGGATGGTATGCCTCATGTAGCTGTGTAGACCACCAAGGTACTTCAACAGAGTCTAGTGAGTCTAATGAGATTCCTAGAATGAGTGCTCTCTTTCTAAATTCTTGAGTGTACCCTTGCACACTTTTCCCTTTCAACTGCCAAAGAGTTTGCCAATTCATCATGGCTTGTTGCATGTAGGCCAATGGATAGAATTGCTTTTTGTTTGAACAAATAAATTCATTCCAGACAGAGATAGTCTTACCATGTCTTTTCATATCAGCTTGGGTTCTGCCTTCCCACCAAACCGAGGCAGTGCCTCCTAGGTGTAGGCTTGCCAGCTGAATCTTGCTCTTGTTTGAGTCGATATTCTGTACTCTGCAATAAACATCAATTTGTTTAATCCAATTGTCCAACTTTTCTGCATTTAACTCTCCATCATATATAGGCAAATCAAATTTAAAATCTAGTTTGATTAAGGATGCTTTCTTGTTATGCACGGGGCTATTAGGAGGTGTGAGAAAGCTTTCCTCTTTCCCTTTGCCTTTGGAGTGGTCATGGAAGTGAAACTCATCTTCTTCTTTGTTTTATTTAGAGCCTGATGAGTCTTCATCCTTATGTTTTCTAAAGTCCCTATACATTTCTTCTACCATGGACTTTATAGCTAGGAAACTTTCTATGAATTGAGGGTCTGGTCCCACAAAACCTTCCTCTGACATTGTCTTCCGAGGATAGATTCTCTCAATTTCAGGAATAGTTTCGACCAACTCTCCTTCTCTTGATTTAAGCTTTGATCTAGTGAGCATTCAACAACTAAACCAACACAAGCTTGTCTAACCTTATAGCCTAAATATCTAATATCACTTGATCTGAAAATCACCTTATGAGTGATCTCAGTTAAATATTTATTACATGAAGGTATTACAGACTCATGTGTTGGTGTGTGTCTATGTTATTTAGGGAACGGATCAATCAGATTGCAAATACATAGACACTTGAAATGGAAAACAACAGAGAAATACAGTAAGCAAAAATAAGAACATAAGAATTTGATAAGGAGCTCATCCTATCCTCCAGGGCTACATCTTCGGTCCAGCTCTCTGTGGTGGCCTTCTTTTATTGTGTCTTAAAGCAGAGAATTACAATGAAGGAGCTCAATATGAGCCTCCTGAAACAGAATTTGCTTGACAGGGTGGTTCTTGGATTCCCCAAGCAACTGAAGCGCATAGACTCTTTTCCTCACCAGCTCTTGACCTCTCTGGTCTTTGATGGAAAGAGCCCAGTGTGGTGCTCAGTCCTGATAGATCCTCTTAGGGATGGCTTGAATCTCTCAAGTTCTCTAGTGTTTGACGCTGCCTTTGGCCAGCTTGGCTCTCTGTCTTCTTTCTGCTTCTTTTGCTTCACTATCTTTCTTTGTTTTCTCTGTCTTCCCTGTCTTCGGTGTTCCATGTCTTCTTCTTTGTCTGTGCATGGCTTTAAAGCCATTCGATCTCATGGCTGTTTGATTCCCCTTTCACTTCCATTGGGTTGCCTGCTACATCTTTGTTTGGAGTTCCCTGCTTCAGCGTCATCATCAGGCTCACAGGAAGTGGCCACTTGTCCTCCTGCGAACTGCGCCAACTTTTTTTCCTCGTCGGTTCAATTCTTCGGTTACATCATGGAATGAGTCTTCTGCCATCTTGGTGGTTAAATTAGACCTCAAATTCTTATAGATTGCAGCTTATTCCCTTGTTGATTCTGGTTTTCCCATTGGGCGTGATCTCCGTCGTTAGATTTGGGCCCCCCAGATCCAATGCCATTCACACATTTCACGTGGTCGACTTGCTCGATTGTTAGCACATGATGAGCAGCGGTTTTCTCTCTCCTCCGCTTGCCACGCATCAAGCGCTGAGTGGAATTGCTCCGTTTTCGCCAAATTTGTTTACCGCCCAAGGGTGCCCCCGATAAATACCACCGGTTTTTGGAGAGCGGGTCTTGCCTTAGCCTTTAGCCTTTTCCCTACGGTTTTCCCGACTCCCATGCGACCAAGCGCTCGGGACCTCTACTTCTTGAGGGGTTTTTCCCAATGATGCACGATTGCGCATCAAAAACTACCTCCTTTTCCAGATTGAGCTTCCCAGGGGCTAGTTTCGCCTCCTACGCAGTCTCCATGAGCCTCGGTCAGCGTGTTTTGACCGAGGTCCTCGTCGTTCCACGCTGGCTGCTAACTGCCACTGTTTAGAGAGTTTTCTAATCACTATTCTTAACTCTTTGAAGCCTGTCACGGCCTGATACAATCATGGTTCTCTGATAACTCTTCTTCATGGATCCAATTTGGATCACTAAAAGGAGTTTGGAGGATGATTGTCGACTATTATATCCAAGCAAAGAGATGGGGCTTTAATGGGGTTACAATGTGTGCTACACTAGTAACATTAGTTGTGTGTTTAAAGAATGTCCTTTTCAGGGTGGCTACAATTATTCTATTGGAACTTCTAAGAATGGAGATAAAATCAACTCTGTGATGATGAGATTTTTCACCAAACAGGAGGACTAGTTTATAAATGGTGCAAGGAATGGAAAAGGTCATTTGTCGACTACATTGAGGATAACTTGCATTATAATTAAGACATCATAGAGATGGATCATGTAATTCCCTTTTTTCTTAAATAGTTTGGATGAAAATGTCGAGAAATCAACACTTCTACATGTGTATCTAGTTAAAGAACATGATTTTGCGTTTAAGAAAATAAATATCAACCACAAGAAGTAGCAAGAAGCATCTCGTCGAAAGGATTGATGTTCAAAGAGAATGACATAACTAGTGCACCATTTTGGAACCATACTATGAGAAATTACTCAACATAGGTGGGAATGGCCTTTTATGACACTTGTGGATGTCCAAGGCCTTGATCTTCATGATTATCATGATGTTATAAAGAATCTAATGGACCTTGGTATAATTGGAATGAAAACGGATGCCTAAGATGGAATTGGATACAAGAATGGACATAATATTTGTGAAGATGTGAGGTTGGTTTTCAAAAATGAAATTACATACAATAATGATGTACACTTGTTGGGAAAAACTCTCTCACAAAAGTTTGAAGAGAATTGGAATACACTATTGCAAAAAGTCATTGAGGAGGAGGCAAGTAAGGAAGCAAGGAATACCACCACCAGGAGAAATGGAATACACTGTTAGCAAAAACCTTTGGGTTGAATTGTTACATAGTCTGGTGGCCACTGTTAGATACTCTAATCACATAAGCATTCCCGCGGTTACAATATTGTGGAGCATTAGCAGCAATGTGGAGTGGTTACATAGTCTAGCACCTACCATGGCACTAGTCATAGGAGTGTTATGACGCTTGTGATCAGACCTAGTCATGGAAATGCTATACAAATTAATGACTGAAGCATTATACAGTGTTATATGTTGAGGATTCATAGGATTGCTAGGAACATTATGAGCCAACGCACACGATTGAAAAAAATATATGTTGAAATGTTGTTGCTAGCGAGGACCTATAGAGTAATTGACCTAAGGTAACATACCTGAAGTATACCAGAAATGGTAGAGATGCTAGTGATTACAGAGAGATAAATATGCAAATGAGAAATATATGTCAGAGATGACAACGTTATACGTTAGTTTGAATGCACCTAACCAGTTGAAGGTATGCCAGAAATGCCAGACAAGTAACAGGATTGACAGATGGAAGAAGAAAGTGATATCTTCATAGATTTTTCAAGAATGAATATGGTAGTGTTTAATAATGAAAGCTCAATGTTTGAATTTTCCAATCACAAGCGTAATGTGATGAACATTGTAGAACAAATCAATGGCATTCCACCATATTATCAAAACCCAATATCCAACATGTTCGATGATGAAATTACCGGAATGGGTCACCTACCATCATTATAGTTTTAGGAGTAGAGCTTCACAACCTGTAATAATTCAGAGCTTAAGAAAATGTGAACGAAAAAATTCACAATTCCCGACCTCTAAAGTTTGTGATATCCAATCCTATAAAATTTCTCGGCCCGTGGACGAAAGACATGAAGTAGTGAGGATCACTGTTAGTTGAGTGAGTGGAATATATGTTGAATAGATGAGATAATAATGTATGGTCCAAGTTTGTTCAGGAATTCACATAGTGTCATTTGAAATTATACATCAAATCCCAAGTCCAGACATCTTCATTCCTCTGCCAGCTGTGAGCGTCACAACTAGCATACATTCATCGACCACCCCAACAAAATATTTAGATGGTTAAATGTGTTTGATGTTTATGGTAAAAGGCTGTAAGATTTTTGAGATACACAGATCTAGATCTGCAAAACAATAAACAAGCTTGCAAGAGAAGGAAGAAAGCGAGCAAGAATTGAGAAAGGAATGAAAATTGATTCTACAATATTAGCTTTAGAATAAATACATAAAAGAAACTAAGTTAAGCTTAGTTGTACATGCAATAACTAAAGCTAACTAAAGCTAAGTGTGCTTTATCTTATGTTAATGTGTACATGTGCCACATGCAAGCAATAAGTTAACTGGAGCTAATCTAGGTGCATGTACACCAACACAACTAGTCTAAGTGCATGTACACCAACACCCCCCCTTAAGCATAACTTAGGTGAGTGTGATGCAAAATGAATGAGTCCCAGCAACACGGCCATTTTAGGTACCCATATACAATGCATAAAAAGGAGGAAAGAGGGAAAACCCAGTGGGAAGAAAACCCCCCCTCAAAATATAATGCAAAAGTAGAGAAAAGACAACTGCTAGGCAGTCGTGTCCTTCACCCCGAGACGATCTCGCAGGAATCGAAACTTCTGCTCAGTGAAAGTCTTGGTGAAGATGTCAGCAATCTTCTCGGAACTAGGACAGTACTGAAGATCGATGATCCCATCATGAATGAGTTCTCTAATGAAGTGCATGTGGATCTCGATGTGTTTGGTACGCTGCCGCTGCATTGGATCTCTGCAAAACCTTAGCGTACTTTGATTATCGCACTAGATGACAGTTGGATGATGGACACTAATCCCAAGCTTAGATAGGAAATGTTGTAGCCAAATTGCCTGAATAGTGGCATTGACTGCTCCTCTATACTCGGCCTCTGTTGATGATAAAGCAATGGCAGCCTGCTTCTTATTTGACAAGCAAATTGGGCCGGATCCCAAACTAAGCACATAACCGGAAGTATACTTGCGATCAATGGTGTCGCCAGCCCAGTATGAATCTATGAACCCGATGAGATTCAAAGAACAATTGTCTGCAAAATGAATCCCATAGGTGATTGTCCCCTAGACATATCGAAGGATGCGCTTTGCAGCATTCCAGTGTAACTCATGTGGCTCGTGCATGTATCTGGAAACTGCTCCGATAGCATAGGAGAGATCAGGATGGGAGTGAGTGAGATAAAGAAGACTTCCCACAAGCTGGCGATACAATGTGCAATCAACCAATGGTGTGTCTTTTCAATTCTCAAGCTTATCCCTGATAAGAAAGGTGTGGTTGCTGGCTTGCAGTCACTCATGTGAAATCGTGCCAAAAGATCTCTGGCATATTTTGGTTGAGAAATGGTAATGCCAGAATCACACTGATGGATCTCTAGTCCAAGGAAGAAATTTAGCAAGCCCATGTCTGTCATAGAAAACCTCTTATGCAATGCAGTTTTGATGTTAGTAATGACAGAAGCAGAACTACCCGTTATCAAAAGATCATCTACGTAGAGTACTATGATCAACAAGGAGTCAATTTTCTTTAGAAAATAAACATTGGAATCAGATTTGCAGCGTAAAATTTTTTGAGATAACAAATAAGAATCCATCTTTGCATACCATGCTCTAGGTGCCTGCTTGAGGCCATAGAGAGACTTCTTTAGTTTTCATACCAGAGATGAATTCTGCATGTATCCCGGTGGCTGCTCCATGTAGATTTCCTCCTCGAGATCACCATGAAGAAAGGCATTCTTCACATCCATATGATGCACCTCCCATCCTCTTGCTACTGCAATGGAGAGAGCTAGCCAAATGGAATCCATTTTTGCCACTGGAGCAAAAGTCTCATCATAGTCAACACCATGTACTTGCTGAAAACCTTTTGCTACCAATCGTGCCTTATATCGACTAAATTGGCCATTTGATGCTTTCTTGGTCCGATAAACCCACTTGCATCTCACAAGTTTGCGATTTGAAGGTAGCGGAACCAAATCCCAAGTCTGGTTCTCAATGAGAGAGTTATATTCCTCATCCATGGCGGCTTCCCATTCAGGATGCCCATTTGCTTCTGCATAAGTTTGTGGATCAGATCCATGCATCATATAAGCATGCATGGGCATGGATGGCTCCATAGCTAAGAGTTCTTGCGGATCTTCCTCAAACAGAGGGATAGAGGCAGGATCATCAAGGATTTCACTCATGTTGCGCCATTTTTGTGTTGAAGGTGGTCGAGAATCTTTCGAACTACATGTAGAAGTATGATCTCGATGTTCAACAACTGGTGGTCTAACAGGGGTCACAAGAAAAGACTCATCTTCATCAGAATGCTGGTCTGAAGTTTCATCTGCATACTCATCAATGAGTGGTGATGAAAATTTGGTAACAAGTTCATCTACTGGTGCATGCGAAATATCTTCGTCAAACTTTACACTCCTTTCAATAAAGAGCTCTTCAGTGTGGATATCAAGCAATCTGTACCCTTTGACTTCATTAGAATATCCAACAAACATGCATGCTTTGCTTTGAGGCTCCAAAGCCTTTCTCTTCTCTGGAGGAATGCGGGCCCATGCTCGAGATCCAAAAATGTGGAAATGACTAACTTCAGGTTTCATGCTAGTCCAAGCCTCAAAAGGTGTTTTTCCAGTAACAGATTTATGAGGAGATCTGTTCTGGATGTATGAGGCACAATTAATAGCTTCGGCCCACAATTTCGATGGAAGAGATCTTGCATGCAACATGCAATTAGCCATCTCTTTCAAAGATTGATTTTTCCTTTCAACCACGCCATTTTGTTGTGGAGTGCAAGGAACTGTATGCTGCAACTGTATGCCTGCTTCATCACAAAGATTATTGATATCTTTGTTGACATATTCCATCCCATTATCTGTGCGGAGTATTTTGATGCGTTTTCCAGACTGATTTTCCGCATGCGCTTTGAAAATCTTTAGATGTTGAAAAACTTCAGACTTGAGTTTCAAGAAGTAAACCCAAGACAACACATATCTTGCTTTGCTCATTGAAAGCACCGGAAATAGACCCATGAGATCACTGTGTACAAGTTCCAAAGTTGAAGAGGCTCTCCATGCATGCCCCTTCTTGAATTTTTCTTGTGGATGATTTCCATGAGCACATCCATTACAAACACCATCTGAAAATTCAATGGTTGGCAATCCTTTGACCATCCCTTTCTTACTAAGTTGTTGCATATATCTGAAATTCAAGTGCCCAAATCTCTCGTGCCAAATCCTACTTTCTTCATTTGCATGCGTAAGTAGCAAAATAGAATCTGATTGAGGAACAAAAACAGGAAATGTATACAGACGAGATTGATCATTTACCTTGCCAAATGCAATCTTCAAATTGGTTTGCATGTCATAAATGCTCACAGAATCTGGGGTAAATTCCACTTTCCTTCCGCTCCCTGTGTGTGTCATCTGATACACTGAGAGAAGATTCACAGAAAGCCTTGGAATATGCAAGACATTTTCAAAACTTCCATCTTCGAATCGCACTCTTCCTTGTCCAGTTGCTGCAACTGTAGAATTATCCCCCATGAGAATGGGAGGACCTAAGTATGCATGTAGAGAAGAAAATGATTCCTTTGAAGAAGCCATATGATGTGAAGCTCCTAAATCGATGATCCATTCTTGTGGTGCAGAATGAAGAGCAATCAAAGCATGCCCGTTACCTCTTGGATCTGGTGCTTTTTCTCCAGACTTCTTCTTAGCATTCTCAGGAATTTGGTCTCCAAGATTGTGTTGCTGGAGTGTCTGCGCCATAAGATCTATAGTCTTCTTCATGCATGCAGATTCTGGATGAAAACCACGGTGGCAATAATTTCACATTGATTGCCCTTTCATTCCTTTCCTTTCCTTTAAGCCAGATGATCCATCAGGGGGTTTGGGATGTCCTCCCTTTCTTGGATCAAGATCCTTCTTCCCTTTTCTTTTCTGATGGTCTTTGGAATTTGCCTTTCCTTTTGCATGCACAGTAAGTGCATGCGCTTTGGAATTTTTAAGTGTGCCCATTTTGATGAGCTTATCTTGCTCATGCATCAAATACTGAATAAAAGAATCCAGTGAGGGAATCTTCCAAGCTGCACCAGTTGCAGATCTGACTGTGTGGAATGTAGAGATGAATACTGCATACTCTGGACCAAGTTTTGATAAAATGGAAAGAATCAACTGATTTTCTTGCTTGGATTTGTCGATCCCGCATCCTTTCAGCTAAACCAACAAGGCTTTATACCTTGTGAAAAAATCTTGAATGTTCTCAAAGTTTCTTGGATCTAATGAGTTTAACCCATTTTCGAGAATGTGACCTTGCATTTCATCCTGTTTTCCAAACAATCCTTCCAAAATTTTCCATACTTCATTTGGAGTTGAACATGATTCAACATGAAATAGCAGTTCCAGAGAAATAGATAAACATAGGATGCCGAAGGCCTCGTCCATGCGATTGAAATATCTTGTTTTCCCCATTGCCGATGTTGGTTCAACTTCCGTTTCCATGGTTATTCAAAATAATCCTCTACTTCTGAGATGAATTTGAATCTTTGGCTTCCATTCGAAATAATTATATGGAGTGAGAATTGCCGATTGTGGAAACTCTAATTTAGACTCCATTCTTTGTTGTTTCTTCAATATTCTGAACCTGCAAATAAAATTTCTTGTGCACTGATTACAAATCTCTGATACCATGTAAGATTTTTGAGATACACAGATCTAGATCTGCAAAACAATAAACAAGCTTGCAAGAGAAGGAAGGAAGCGAGCAAGAATTGAGAAAGGAATGAAAATTGATTCTACAATATTAGTTTTAGAATAAATACATAAAAGCAACTAAGTTAAGCTTAGTTGTACATGCAATAACTAAATCTAACTAAAGCTAAGTGTGCTTTATCTTATGTTAATGTGTACATGTGCCACATGCAAGCAATAAGTTAACTGGAGCTAATCTAGGTGCATGTACACCAACACAGCTAGTCTAAGTGCATGTACACCAACAAAGGCCAACCTTAGGGGAGTCTTCATAGATTCTCGGAAAGGATTGAATTAATCCATATTCAAGAAGATTTGTAGTATTAAGGAGGAACCAACACAATTCAGTTTGAACACAATTCTTGAACTGCTGCACACCCTTGTCTGGAGTTTGAGCCCATTTTCCGTCACATTGCCAAGATGGGATGGTCTACTTCAACATTAAGAAAAGTAATAGCAAGGTCCGAATGGGAACAAAATCTCAGTGAGGATGTCATTTCAAAAAGTGACATAAATAACGTATAATGAATTTCTTAGATTATGAACATGGATGAATTTGTTGAAGCAACCGAGAAGTTTATGATGGATTCAATGGCAAATAACATATTTAAATTTTGGAGAAGCAAGTAATCGAGTCTGTGCACGGAAATATATTTAGGATGAAAATATTCTGGAAGCTATTCATAAAGTCAATAACATGAGTCTTGAGATTTTGAAAACAAATCCCAAGCTGTTCTTCCATCTACAATAATAAAGGTTTATAGAGATCATATGTGAAGGAAATGTGGAAGAAGCTCTTGAATTTTCAAACAAGGAACTAGTGCTCAGAGTGAATGACAAAGGAGATTCTTATGATAAGATTGTAATAAGTACATATGATGTGTATAAAACAACATGAGTAGATCTAAAAGTGGGGGGAAAATAGCTCATGAACTTGGCCTTGCTTGGAATAAACACAAAGATTACAAATTTCCTTGATCAAAATGGTTGGAGTGTGTATTTTCAAGCTAATATTCCAATTCTATCATATTTCAAGTTCCCTAGAATATAAAGGTGAAGTAGATCAATCATTCATGGCTTCTAATCTTCCAATTTTGAGGTTGACATAGATTCAAAATGTTCTAAATTTCACGGTGATCCAACAAATATAGTTCTAGCAGTTTGTCCAGTGGATTCAGTTGAGGGAGATGGAGATAATGTTGGATGACATAGCAATGGCGCAAAATATTTAGATAGCAAAACCAATCTCTAGCTTTTAAGTTTTGAGTGTTGAGGTTTTTTAAGTTTCCAATCCCCCTTCTATTGATGTCAAAGGAGGAGGTAAGGATGAATGGTTCTCAAGGAGATAAGGAGAAATGATTCCCAGTACAAGAGGGGAGAACAAAATTAGTGTTTCCATCAATGCCAAAGGGGGATATTGTTGGCAAAGTTGTCATTGATGGGAAAGGGTGTTGAAGGTTTTCTGTGTTGGTTTAATCTACAATTTCCATGTACTACTTCTAGTTTGACATAAAAGATATAGTTGAGTTTGTATTGTTGATCATGTAAAATTGTGAGTGAATATGATGTAAAAATGTAAATGGTTGCAGATGTTGTGATGCAAATGCTTGGTATTTTTTGGCCTTAGCTAATGTTAATCTTCTAATATTATTTGGAGGATCATTAATTTTGTTTCTATTTAAAAAAAATAAAATTGAAACGAATACATGAGATACCAAGAGACAGCCTTGGAATTCAAAGAAACTACATATAATACAAACACGAAGCTAGTTATCTAAAAATAATTTTTTGGAATGTAGTTTCATTAAGTTTGCTAGAGAGTTGTTGTGAGACCTTGTTTGTGCATTACCTAACAAAGAGAAAAAGAAGAGGAGGAGCAGATGTGAAGCATAATTAAGGAAGAAAACACAGAGACAAATATATGGAGGTATGTAGAATTAAAGACTAGGTAAGCTAAATGTTAAAACTTTTATGTATCAAGATATTTTTATCTCCTTTTAGATAGTAGCCTACAGAAGAACAGGTTGGAGCCTATAAGTGGAAGTGGGCGTTTCTATCAAGTTGTAGTTCGTAGAAGAAAAGCGAGGTTGAAGCCTCTTGTAGGTAGGAACATATACAAATTGATGTAAGTGGGAGTTGGTGCTTCCAAGAAGTTATAACTTAAAAAATACAAGAGAGGTTGGAGCTTCCTGTAGGTGGCTGCTTACAAAAGCTGATGTAAAAAGGGAGCGGGTGCTTGCTATACATCACAACAACAAAATTGACATAGGAAAACCTGCGTATACCCACACTATTCATGTCAAATGCATATATCATGTTTTTCCCAGGAATTTCAATGACCTGCCGAGTCAAATCTTCAATAATTAATGGGCTACGGCCCCTTTATTAAATCTCTATGGAATGATTTGTTAAACTAACCATAGTCTGCCCTTCATCAATCCTTTCTATCGAGACTTATACACCCTTTCCACTTAACCTTTATTAAACCTTAATCCAGCACATATAACCAATCCCCATACTTTACTTTGGTTTTATACAGACTTCCCACATAAAACCTTCTATCACGCTATTTCTATTACAATTCTTTTATAATAGAAATACTCCATAACATATGAAGTCTTACCTTTTCCGCGCTTTCCTTCAGCCTTTGCACATTTCTTGAGGCTTCCCTTTATTGCAATCGCAATTGCGGGGTTTCACGGGACTCTTAAGACTCCTCCTTTCGCATCCGAGATGTGATAACACAACCAGAATTCAATATAACATAAAGCACATTCATACCTTATCGGATCCGCTCTATATCACATGTCGCAATACTTATTGGGTCTGTTCACATTGCACCTTCGTATATCGCAATGGCTTAGGGCCGATACATTTGCCATAGAATATTGTGATGCAGGGTATTATCGGTGATCCTCTACTGTTGATCAAAGCACATGATCCAACATTCAGCAACGATATTGCATATCGAAAAAGAAAATCGCTTAAGGCTGGTTCACTCATTCCTAAAATCTGTTGTGAAGCGATACAAATTGCTCCATTATATGCGACTTAATCATGTCCATTGATCGTAAAGATCCAACAGCTCCTGTGCACCAACACTTCACTTCTCTGTTTTTCTTTTCACTTAGGTTTTATGCCATTTTGCCAATGTTCTATGTGGTTTTGGGTTACTTCGGGGTTTATCGTCCTTCCGTTGTTCCGCTGTGCGACTCCCTCTCGAGCTTAACTTCTCATACTCTTAAATCACAGTCAGTCTTGGAATTTACATTGATCCTTTGAATGGATTCAACAATCCATTGTGATCCTCTATACTGTTCTTCCTCTATGTTACTCTTCTCTGTATTCTGACCAAGCTCTACCTATACTCTTTGTTACACAGAATACTCTGATTCACTCATAGATTATAATTGAATTACTCCACACACACACACAAAAACAGAATTGAGTTGTTTATATTAATAACAAGTATTTACACAAGAGTCTCTCTTTGGCCTGATCTTTTAATTAATGGCGTTTTTTCACAATCTGCCAGTAGGCTTACAGTCACACTCTAACTAGCTTAATTATCTAACCAACTAACCTATCCAACCTCCGACTATGCCTTGTAGGCTTACATTTATACAAAAGGATTCTAAAACTAATTCTTGGTTTAGATCCATAAACCTCTCAACAAAATCCTAAAATGTCTTCCTTATCTCTAAGGATCCTATCCAATCCACAAAATCATGAGCTAACTCCTAATCTAAGATTTACAATGAATTCTCAAATCTCTCAATCTCTCAACTATCCTAAATCTCTCATGTTCTTCTACATTCGAGAACATTTACAAATATGTCTCAATTCTTAATTAAATCCTATTCTCATTAAAATCTCTCAAAAGCCTAAATAATTACATTAATTAAACACTTAGGAAACCAAATTCCTTGAAACACAAGACCCCCCTATATCTACTAAAATACAATGATATTATTGGGCTAAATGCTCCTGCATCAGACTCCCAAAGTAGAAAATAATCATGATCTCCTGATCATGTGTGTTCATATGTTGATAGAAATCCTCCAGGGTCCCAAACTTTAGTTTGTAACTACCCAAATGCCTTGCACCTTTGCTGACACTGTATGTTTGTTATCTGTCATCTTACTCTCCTTGTCAATCAGGTTTAAATTCTGATTGATCATCCTTCCTGCTGCTATCAGTCCCTTCCATATGGATTGTATCATCATCAATTGCCACAATTCTTCAATCTCTATTTCTAGCACATCCTTGGATTGGTCCATATTTTTCCACTTACTTCTACCTCTTCCTCTTTTTTTCAGGTTGTTGTTGTTGTCCACTAACTTTGGCACCTTCACATTCTTCATCTCACTACATATTGTCCATTCATATTTAAATTGTTGATTGCTTTCCTCGGTCTTTTATACTTCAGCTTCTGCCATTACTCTTGATATTACTTCAGATACTACTGTAGATATTGCTTCCACCCAAGCTTCTTGAATATCTTTGAAGATATCTCCCTCTGAAACATCTAATTTCTGCTCCTTATCTATAACAAAACTTGCACTCATAAAACAATTGTTAAAATAAAAATCATAAGGCTTCTGCGCCTTTTCTTCCTTTAGCAACAATTTAGCTTGCTGCTCTAATTCTGCCTCCTCTATTAGCACATCAGTATGTTGTTTTGAATTTTCAATAGAATTCACAAGACTGTTAGCTATCCTCTCCTCCACACCATCTGTTTCAATGATGTGCTTCTGTCCTTATCCACTGTAATGAACTTCCTCATTCTCATCCAGTTATGATTTTACAACCTAAACACTTACTTTTTGGTTTTCTAGCCTATTCTCCAAAAGACTTAACTCATGCCACAAATTTTCCATCTCAGTTGAAATTTCTCCTAAAAGCTCTATAAAATCCTCACTATCCTCTTCTTTGTCACAAGTATAATTTCTTGTTGACACTAATTCTTCCTTCTTGATTAGAATAAAATTCTGATCCTCCATCTCTGTGATAGTTTTAGATGTCTATCCATCACTCTTCCTTTGGTCATTTAAGAAAATCAATTCCTCGTTGTTCTTACTAATAACAAATTTTTTATCATAAGACATAACTGTCTCATCCCTACTGAAGATATTTCCTTCGCTAAGCATGGAATTTATGAACTCCTTCTGCTGTAATAACTCAACTTGATCTTCATTTGAAAGGTATTCATCATCATACTTTGCTGGGCAACTTTAAGCTTCATTCACGACAATTCCATAAAATGGTTTGTCTTCTGCAATACCCGCATTCACGCACAACTTGTCAGTTGTAAACCCACAAGACCTCATGATCTCATTTGATGATTCAATCACCAATTCCTCTTGCTATTCCAAGTCCTTTACATGACTTAGAAATACTTCGATGGTCTTCTCCTCAATCTCATCCAGTTCTTTACTTGATTTCTTGATATCCTTCTCTACTTCTTCTTTTAAAACATAATTTAGATTCTGCCTGTCTTCTTCCTTCTTTATGTCCATCACATGTTTCACCAGCAAACATACTAAAATTGTCAGATTTAAAATCATGTGACCCTTTGGTTTCACTCGAAGTTTTAGTCTCCAAGTCTTCTTATTCACCCAGAACTTCACCCTACTCTGGTTCACAAATAGACACTTCCATTTCCAACTCAGCTTCTCTGAGTTTTTCCATCAGCCACCTTACTTGCCTTTGTTTTAGCCTTCTCTGTAACTTATGCCACTTCACTGGCTTCTTCTTTAAGATCCAACCTTATCTCTGGCTTTCCTCTAGTATCATCATCAATACATTGAGTTGTTCTTTCATATCTTCAATTTCCTTGTCAATTTCCTCTTGACTCATCCTTTTGCCATTTTCCTTGGCATCCTCCTTCTTCACCTTTTTTCTGTTGTGGTCTTCCTCAAAACCTCTACTATGACTATTAGTAGTCACCTTCTTCTCCATCTCTATGAGTTCCTCACTCAATCACTTTGAGATGCATTAAATCCTCTGCAACAGAAAGTCCTCCCTGCTGCCACTTACCTCACCAAGCTTTCCTCTGTACTTGGTCTTCTGGCAAGCTCTTGGTCCTCTATCTGTGGAACCTCTTTTGAGAACTTCTCTCTGCTCCTTCTAGGATTCAACTCATTTGCACCTCTTAAGAACACAACTGTCTTCTTGTATTTCAATCACCATGAAATACTTTGTTCTGACCACCTCTTCTCTCACTTGAAAACTCTTACTAGCTTCCTTCATTACTTAGCAACTCTACCCACATCCTTTGTGGAATTTCCTTTGTGAGTTGCAACAATACCTCTGTAGTAACAGGTCTCCTTCTCACTACATATGCCTCACTAAGCTTCTCTCCTCTGAGCTCAGTCTATTAGCATTTCTCTGGTTCTTTCCTCGAACCAATTCGAGCACTCCTTGCTCTAGGTTGCTGCAATACTGTCACCTTCTTATACTGCTACTTGTGCATCATTATAAAAACCACATTCTCTAATCTTCAAACCAGATTAAAACAAAACATATCACCTCACCTTCAAGATATTGTTCCACCATTCACCTGCACTTTGAATGGATTGTCCTCTATCTCTTGCATCTGCAAGTCCCACTACACATTATCTATGTGTGCCTACTGTTTGTTAGATTGGAATATGATCTCCCTTGCCTGCATACACATCTTAACGCATAAATTTGTTCTAAATTCTTTTCAAAGAAATGTTCACACATAATTTCTTTGTTCTACTTTAATACCAAATGTTTCATCCACAATTGTGCTCTGATACCACTTTGATGCAAGAAAACCCGTGTAAACCCACACTATGCATGTCAAATGCATATATCCTGTTTTTCCCAGGAATTTCAATGACCTTCCGAGTCAAATCTTCACTAATTAATGGGTTACAGCCCCCTTTATTAAATCTATGTGGAATGATTTGTTAACCTAACCACAGTCTACCCTTCATCAATCCTTTCTATCGAGACTTATACACCCTTTCCATTTAACCATTATTAAACCTTAAGCCCGCACATATAACGAATCCCCACACTTTACTTTGGTTTTATATAGACTTACCACATAAAACCTTCTATCGCTCTATTTCTATTATAATTATTTTATAATAGAAATACTCCATAACATATGAAATCTTACCTTTTCCGTACTTTCCTTCAGCCTTTGCACATTTCTCGAGGCTTTCCTTTATCACAATCGCAATCACGGGGTTTCATGGGACTCTTAAGACTCCTCCTTTCGCATCTAAGATGCGATAACAAAACCAGACTTCAATATAACATAAACCGCATTCATACCTTATCAGATCCGCTCTATATCGCATGTCACAATACTTATCAGGTCTGCTCACATCGCACCTTCGCATATCGCAATGACTTAGGGTCGATACATTTACCATAGAATATTGCGATGCAGGGTATTATCGATGTTCCTCTACCGTTGATTAGAGTACACAATCCAACGGTCGGCAATGACATCACATATCGTAATCGCAAATCGCTTAAGGCCAGTTCACTCATTCTTGAAATCTATTGTGATGTGATACCAATTGCTCCATTCTATGCGACTTAATCTTGTCTGTTGATCGTAAAGATCCAACAGCTCCTGTGCACCAACACTTCACTTCTTTGTTCTTCTCTTCACTTGGGTTTTATGCCATTTTGCCAATGTTCTCTGTGGTTTTGGGTTACTTCGGGGTTTCTTGTCTTTCCGTTGTTCCATTGTGCGACTCCCTCCCGAGATTAACTTCGCATACTCTTAAATCACAATCACTCTTGGACTTTACTTTGATCCTTCGAATGGATTCAAAAATCCATTGTGATCCTCTATATCGTTCTTCCTCTCTGTTACTCTTCTCTATATTTTGCCAGAACTTTGCCTACACTCTTTGTTACGCAGAATACTCTGATTCACACATATATTATAATTGAATTACTCCACACACACACACAAACTCAGAATTGAGTTGTTTATATTAATAACAAGTATTTACACAAGAGTCTCTCTTTGGCTTGATCTTCTAATTAATGGCCTCTGTTTCACAATCTTCTCGTAGGCTTACAGTCACACTCTAACTAGCTTAATTATCTAACCATCTAACCTATCCAACCTCCAACTATGTCTTTTATGCTTACATTTATACAAAAGGATTCTAAAACCAACTTCTGGTTTAGATCCATAAATCTCTCAACAAAATCCTTAATCTCTTCCTTATCTCTAAGGATCCTCTCCAATCCACAAAACCATGAGCTAACTCATAATCTAAGATTTACAATCAATTCTCAAATCTCTCAATCTCTCAACCATCCTAAACCTCTCATGTTCTCCTACATTCGAGAACATTTACAAATATGTCTCACAATTCTTAATTAAATCCTATTCTCATTAAAATCTCTCAAAAGCCTAAATAATTACATTAATTCAATACTTAGGAAACCAACTTCCTTGAAGTACAAGATCCCCCTATGTCTACTAAAATACAATGATATTATTGGGATGAATGCTATCTAGTGCCTACATGCGTTGCTTTTATGTGTGTTTCTTATGATGTGATTTAATGTTGGTTACATGCTAAATCTGATATTCATTTGATCTATTGTTGCTCATCTAATATTTCATATAACCATTGAAAAGTAAAGTAAAAATTGTAAATTGATGACCATGAATGCACTATAATGATTCATCCCCCCTCTCTGTATAGTCAAGTTTCCAACAATTGCATCATTCTTTGGCGTCTTTTAGTAAAATTTTGGTCATGTGAATGGAGCCAAGGCATGAATGAAGTACTTCATTTCAAAATCTAGGGGAATCTTGGGATATGCATCTAAGTGTTGCACAACTAGTCCCGAATGTGCAACATGCCTTGCCATTCTTGGGCCTCTTTTAGGCATCTTTGATCACACAAATGGAACCAAGGCACACAAAGTGAAGTTCTCTATTTCCAACATAAGATCATATGGATTCCCATTTGGAAAATGTGTAAATTCTCTTGATCACACACCACATCGCATCATTGTTGGGCCCATTTTAGGCAACTTCAAGTTACATGTGTGCAACCCAATCTTGAAAAGTGAAATTATTCATTTCCAAATCTAAGAATATTTGGATACCCATTAGAGATATGTACAAATGGTTTCAATTATTTATTGTGTGATGCCATTCTTGGGCCTCTTTTAGGCAAGTTCAATTCACATGAATAGAGCCGAGGCATGAAAAGTAAAATTATTTATTGGGCATATTTAGATACCCATTTGGGAAATGCAAAATTTTTTGAGATGTCCAAATTTTCTCGATCATGTATCACATTATGCTTTCTTGGGCAACTTTAGGTCACTAGAATGGCCAATGCATGGAAACACAAATTCTCCCTTTGCAAATCTAAGAGAATATTTACATCAACAAGCATCCCCCTTACTAAAAGGTGGAAAAGTGATCACTCTTTTAATTAGTAATCCTAATATTATGGTCAATAATCAAATATGATGGCATATTCTCATCATATTGTCTAATAAACAAATGGAAATTTCAATATTAACTTTCTTGAATCTCTAATTCCGTATTTTTATCATTACAAAACTTGCAAACCTTTTCACATTTACCTAATATGATCATGAAATTACCATGTGTCGAGTTATCAAATTACAAATGGAATAATGGAATTAAGAAATGCATCACGGGCATATGGGCTTATAAAATGTATCATTGGCATGTGGGCTAATGAAATTGGTTTTTGGCATGTGGGATCATTAGTTTATATTATCATATACAAATGGATTACAAAATTACTTTAGTTTACCTTTCAGTTAAGACTATATTTCTTTAGTTTTATTTCTATTTGATACATAATATGCAAGTACTACTAGAATTGTATTTAATACTACATTTAACAATAGAATACTATGTTTGATATTGTGTCTTTTCTTCTAGGTTTAGTCTTGATGTTAGGTTGGTTCTCTTCTCTAGTCTAATGGTAAGTTTGTTAATGAGGGATCGTTTTCCTCATTATAAGATCTTGGTTGTGATGAGGATCAAGTAATATTTCAATATAAATATCCCATCAACAAATCACATGTAAATGGCCATTTGCTTGTGTTTTAAAGCTACAAATCCCCTGATAAGTTGCGACACTATTTTGTCAATTTTATATTGAAACACACTTTATAGTTTATCAATGAAATTTAAACATTTTATACAATGTGCGTGTGTATAGTAGAAACACTCACTTAAGGAAATTTTTTTGATATACACCAATTGTGAATTCACAATTATACGAAGAGGGAGACTAGTGGGGGTGAATCAATATAAGATAATTTTTACTTATTTAAACATTCAGGAACCATAAGAAAACAATATCATAAGTAAAACATGGAATATGAGATATAAGTGGAAATCCTTTTAGGATAAAACCATATAACTTCTTTATGTAATAGTACTTTGTAGGCTTCGACCTACTATTACAAATTTCTAGGCAAACATAATAGATACACAAATCCCCTTATCTCCAAGAATTTGTAGCAACAAACCTACTGATGAGCCCCAGAAATGGGTAATTATATGGGTTCATTTTTCCTCTTAATTCGACTTAATCCACCATTCTCATTAGCTTATTGCCTGTTTTTGAATATATTTATGATAATAGAGTGAATTGGGTTAGTCATTTTGCCATGTAGTCTAATGTGTGCTTTATGCTGATTTTTTGGTCAATTTTGGACAAATTCAAGGGATTTATGAGCAAATGGCAGCAAATACTCGAGGGAAACATGTAAGAGGATTTGTAGGGGGGCGTCTCCTTCATTTATGACCCCATTCCTCGAATCCTCCATCAACAACTCGGAGCATAAAGGTCCACATTCCAAGGGGCAGTCGAGCAAATAAAGAAAGACTGTTGTTTATCTCCAGTTCTGGAAAGCCGAGCTCCTTGATTTTAGGAGGACTGTTGGAGGTTTCCATTTGTATAAATAAGGGGCCTTAGAGCCTCAGTAGTTTAGCCAATAATTAGTATAATTTTCACACTTTTGTGCAGCACTTGTTCAACTTATTTTCGAGCTTCTTTTTTAGAACAGTTCATGTAATGTGACTATTATTTTTGATAATGAAGATGAAATAGTTTTTGAGCCAACACTGATATCTTTTAGAGGGCTGAAGCTCTTGGGTTAGGGACCAACCCAAGTTTCTCAACACCTCTTGCTATGTACTTATATGTTTTTGCTTCAGTTCATGAGTTAATTTCTGTTACATAGATTCATTTTACTTTGCTAGATTAGGTTGCTTTTAATGGTTTGCGTAGCTATTTTTCTTTCAGTTTCTCAAGTAGGTTACTATAGTGACAGAATAAGAATTGAAAAAGGCCAACAGTAGGCCGTGATCTCCTTTCTCCCTTCCTGGGACTATGATTTGAGGTGAAGACACTACTATTGCCACAAAAAACACAGTTTTGCTCTTCCATGTAACTACTAGTGTGATAACTTGATTTGGAAAGATTGATATATTGGTTCAGATTCAGTTGCCTAGATCATTTCCTGTTCTTTTACCATAGATATCTCTACATGCTTTTCTGTTCAAATGTTACTATCTAGCATTTTTTGTTTGTAGGTCAGAAATTAGGTCAAGTTAGAGAAATTTATGTTTTCATGGTATAGTTAGTCCTTTGTTTGATCAGTTTTTGTAAGAAGATGTGAAAATCACTTTCAGGACTCCTTAGCTCACCATCCATCCATAAAACAACTAGCACTAGCTCACTTCTCACATATTTCCCAAGTCATTCGCAACATTTCTCCAATATTCCCTAATTTCTCCATTTCTCTCCATAAGATTCCCACTTTCCATTTGAACAAATCCAACCATCATGTTCCCTCTTGACCTTCCTTGAAAAGCTACAGACACCTCAACACCTTCATCTAGCCTTCAGTTACCCTTTCCCATCATTTTTCCACCTTAAAAACTCCAAAAATAGCTCTCGGCCTCCTCCTATAGATCCTCCTGTAGAATTTTCTGTGAGTGATTTTTCTAAGTCCGATGACTATGAAAGTCTTCAAAAGGGTACTAGGGGCTTCTTAAGACCTCTCCACACCTTCATCCACCTCTGAAAAAGCCAACTCCACCTTCCTTTTCCACCAAACCTCTGCACAATCACAACCAAATAAATCACAAGCATAATAATTTCACATAAAAACACTCAAAAGCACAAAAAGATGTTTTCTTCTCATTTCTTTTCAGAAGTAGCTTGAATAAATGCAATTTACCTTTTCATTAGTCAATGGCACTTATTTCATCAGTTTTCATCTATTTTCTTGCAAAAGTAGGGTTAATAGGTAAATTAGGCTTTGCTAGGGTTTGCGTTACATTTCAGTTTTCCTTCTCTTTCTGCAAATAGAATAGCCTTTGTAGAGTTAGCTTTCTTTCATCACAGTTAAAAGCTTCTTCTAGAAACCCATAGAAGTTGGCTTGAGCTCCTAGTGATCTTGCGCCAGTTGACCAAGTGACAGCTTGCAGTAAGAGCTAGTACTTGTGCATACAACATTGTCGCTTCCAAGTTTGTTACAAACCACCAGGTTGATAAAAGTAAAGTAGGAAGCCCCAGGAGTTGAAGCATTATCGCTGCAATACTGGTGCTAACCACTTTTTGGCGTCGTTGCCGGGGAAGCATCCGAGTATTTTGTGATTACTGCTTTCTTCTATTTTCTACTACAACATTTTGCTAAGTAGTTTATTTCAGCAAATGTAGAGTAGTTGTTTCATTTCAATTCTGAAATTTCAATTCTACAAAAGTAGATTAGGCATTTCCTGCTTTCATTTCAATTTTGCAATTTCCATTTCAACAAAAGTAGATTAGCCCTTTCAATTCTGCAATTTCCATTTCAGCAAAAATAGATTACTCATTTCCTGCTTTCATTTCAATTCTGCAATTTCCATTCCAGCAAAGTAGATTAGTCATTTCCTTGCTTTCATTTCAATTCTACAATTTCCATTCCAGCAAAGTAGATTAGTCATTTCCTTGCTTTCATTTCAATTCTGCAATTTCATTTCAGTAAGTTCATTTCAGTTAGTTGCAATTTTTTGTTCAATCAATTTCAGTTTTGCAGGTACAAGCAGAAAAAAACAAAAATCACCTAAAAAGAGATTTCCTTTCATGCCTTGTATGAACAGAGATAATTCAGGAAAATTCCTACCTAACACCCCCACCACATCACAAAGTCACCCTTCTCTCTTCTTCGGTGGTAGTGATCCAGAAGAACCTATAGGTGAACCACCAGAGATATACAAAGATCCTATAGCAGAAGAAGAGCAAGAAACCATCCCTCCTGAGACCATGGATGAAAACAGAAACGTTAGGGGGAATGGGGAAATAGTAGAGGGTACCTTTCCCATCCAAGAGATCAATGGGGACACTAAAATGAATAACATAAGTCCTTCAGCCTTACCTCACTTCCATGGGTTGACTACTGAAGATCCTGATACCCTTTTGAATTTGTTGTTATCTGTCGAACCTATGACTATGCAGAAGATGAGCAGAAATTGAAATTGTTTCCTTCTACCCTCAAGGATGTAGCATTGCACTGGTTCATGGGGTTACTTGGCAACAACATCACAACTTGGGCTTAAATGCAGCAAGACTTTAATGACAAATATCAAGACTACTGTAGGTCAAAGGATACCAAGGAAGAAATCTTTTGAATGACCATGGGAAACGATGAATCCTTGGAAGATTATGAAGAGAGGTTTTAGCTCAGCTATAAAAGGGCCAGGTGCACACTTACCCCGAATCTCTAAAGTTGATCCTGCTCAGAGGGGTCCTAGAAGACCTTCTAGATACCCTCCATTTGCTAGATGGGGGGGACATCTACCATCTACCTTATGAATACATAAGGACTATGTTTAGAAACCATTCTAGGGTAGCCAGAAAGAGAGGTAGGGGAATTCAACCCTTAGCCAGTACATCCTAATCCAGTTCATCCCTTAGAGGTGAATTTGAATATCTGCTGGAAGATTTCAAGAGCGAGATGAGGCAGACTCTTGCAATGCAAATGGATACCTTGCATATCAAAAGAAAAAAATAGGAAGCAAAGAGGGCTTTGGCCATTTTTTGTCCTAGGTGCACCAGAAGGCATCCTATGAACGAATGTCCATTAAACTCTATAGAAGTGTGTTTAGTCTATGAAGAATAACATTGTATAAATTAGTGCCCTTCCTTGCCCGGACTTAAAGCTGCATACCAAGGGGCCGAAGGAGCCACTAAACCACTTTATTTCATGAACCAAAGGAGGACACATGGGCCCAAACCTTACCAGCAGGGAATACAAGGGACATCCCAGATATATTACAACACCAATCAAGCCACTTCCATGCCTTCTTGGGGTCCCCTTGCTCACCCTTCCTGGTCCACACCCCCTCCTTGGTCATATCCATCTTAATACCATGCTCAACCAACTTCTCATTCATTTCACTCTTATGCTCAGCCACAACCTCAGTGGAATGCACCTCATCAGGGGTGGAGGCCCTAGTATAACTCTCCTCCTACTCTTTTGCCTCCACCACCTGCTCAGCCACAAGCATTGCCTCTTTCTCCACCAAGGAAATCCCAAATACCTGCTCAACTGAACCCGAACACAAATAACAGATAGGCCCAACAGGGATATAGTGGGGAAACATCACGCCCGACCTATGTTGTGGAGATTCAAGAGATTAACCTATGATCTGGGAAGGTTTTACCAGATAACCAACCTCCCCCTAAGGAGGATGAGGAAGAAAAATATGAAAGTGAACTAAAAGCCACTCCGCCCTTTCCTAAGAGATTAATTGGAACAACACAATCTACCCCAGAAGAAACTGAACTTCTAGGAGAATTGAAATGATTATTTGTAAAGATACCTCTTCTCCAAGCTATAAAGGATGTGCCTATATACAACAAGATGATCAAGGAGAAGTGCTTCAGGCACCTAAGCAGGTGCAGGAGAGATGCTCCAACTATCAATGTCATAGGACAACTGTTCAACCTAATGTTGGGGCAGGTAATCTGTCCGAAATATATAGACCTTGGAAGCCCTGTAGGCGATGTCCACATTAATGGCACCATAATCCCCCATACCCTGATTGATCTAGGGGCTGCCATTAATGTGATGACCAAGGACACTATGCTCAAGCTCAACCTTCAGGGCTCCCTAAGAAAGACCACAACAGTACTATAGTTAGCAGACCGCTCCACCGTGACCCCTAAAGGGATTGTGGAAGATGTAATGGTCTCCATTTATTCTTGGGAGTACCCTGCTGACTTCCTAGTTCTCCAACCAAAGGCAAAGCTCACTGGGTATCCTCTCATCCTGGGAAGACCTTGGTTGGCTACTCTAGATGCCTACATCAGTTGTCGAGCTGGGAACATGACAATCAAGAATGGGCATATGTCCAAGTAGATAGTCCTATATCCTCCTGCCCAACCTTTATTAGAACATGATTTACCTCTCTGGTTGGAGGAGGAAGATGAGGATGAAGTCTATTCCGCACCACTGTGTGCAATGGAAGCTACAATCGGGGGGGACCACAAACTGAGGATGATCTTATTGAAAACATGATTCAGAATCCATCCCCCAGTGTGTTGCCATTAGAAGAGCTGGTGGAAGAAACCCAAGCCAATCCTTTAGTTGATCTCTGTGTGGCTAACCCGACCTCTCTCTGAGTTAAGAACGTGGAATTCAGCCCAAAAAGAACCTTGAAGATCAACTCATCCCTATCCACCTCTCAGGAGAAAGAACTGTGTAGCTTATTAAGAAACCACTTGGATGATTTTTCTTGGAGCTATAAGGAGAAGGGAGTGCACCCTTCGATCTGTACTCATCACATTTACATTAAGGAAGATTGTAAACTAGTTAGGCAGCCTCAAAGGAGGATGAATCCAACCCTTAAGGACATTGTCAAAGAAGAACTGCAACAGTTACTGGATGCAGGATTCGTCTACCCTATCTCTGACAATGAATGGGTCTCTCCTTTGGTGCTAGTGCTCAAGAAAAATGGGAAGTGGAGAATCTGTGTTGATTATCGGGAACTAAACAAGGCCACCAAGAAGGACCATTTTCCTTTGCCTTTCATAGATCAAGTGTTACATGGCCTGGCAGGGAAGAAGTTTTTCTCCTTCCTAGATGGGTTTAGCGGGTACAACCAGATCCAAATCAGCCTGGAAGACCAAGATAAGACCACTTTCACTTGTCCTTGGGGTACCTTTGCATATCGGGTCCTTCATTTCAAATTGTGCAATGCTCCCGCCACTTTCCAGAGAGCGCTATTGAGTATATTTGCTAAATTGTTTCATGATGCAGTGGAAATCTATATGGATGACTTTACCCCTTATGGTTCTAACTTCCAGGAAGCTTTGTCTAACCTGGGAAAAGTTTTGGACAAGTGCATTGAAATGAACCTGTCCCTCAGTCTTGAAAAATGTGAATTCCTGATGACTAAAGGGACCATGTTAGGTCATGAAATCTCTCAGCAAGGATTACAGGTGGACCCCAACAAAATTGCTATCATCCAAGGGGTTCCACTATTGGGTCCCTATAATACTAGTGATTACCCCATTAATATTGTAGTTGTATCCCTTATTTATATTTTTGTGCCCCTATTGTCCCCATATTGTTATTACTATGCCCCATAGAATCCCTCTATTGTTATTTTTCTGGCTTTATATTATTATTGTTAGGTCGGCTAAGTTATATTGTGACTCCTTAGAGGCTGAATTCTAAGGCGTTGATCTCTATTTTCTATCTTTTTGTGAGCTGGTTTCATAACATTTGGTATTAGAGATTTGGATTCTGTTATCACTCAGGTTGTTCCCTGCCTCCTGGAGGGAATACGGCCGAGGTAACCACTAACCAATCTTTTAGTTGCAGATCCTAGCCTACCTGCAACCAGAGAGGGCTCTCTCTTTGTAATTTAGCTTTGTTTTGTAATATTTTAGGCTAGTTATGATGCACAGGTTTTTGTTTTACGTTTGTTGGAAGGTGATTTCAAGCAGAGCTGGGGTGAAAGTCTAAGACAGTCTGTTCCATTGGGCTATGGAGTCGATGGTGGTGTACAGCTGAAAGTGTTTCTTGGATAGATAGTAATGGTACAGAGCAAGATAGGTAGTTTTGGAACAATTTTCAAATCTGGAAATGATGGAATGAAGTCAGGGAATGAAAGGCAATCAAGAATCTTTCATTATGCTGGCAGAGGGAAAATGTATGAGTATTGTCCAGGAGCAATTAAGAATTCCCAAACAGTATTCAAAATGAAGGAATTAGTGCAAACATGAGCAGTTAAGGATTCATATCTATGACTAATTCTGAGGAAAACATAAGTAATATCAGAGATTGAGCACAGGGTGCAATTTAAACAAATCCTGAACTATTCTTCTTCTTTATTACTAAGATTATGGAATACATATGAAATTTGCAAACACAGAAAACATAAAACACAGTTTAGAATAACTTATTTTTCCATTGAATGACTCAGGAATTCAGTAGCAGGTCCCAAAACATCATTTGCACATTCAGACAGTGCAGAAACCATGAACTTCAACAGCCATTTGTATTAGAAAGTCTTAGAAATTATAGCATAGCTTAGAGAGAAAATCACCAACCCAAAATACATATTATGGGGAGGTATTTATACAAAAGGGTGATACAAAATATCATGAAGATAAGTCTTTGAATTCATAACTTTCTTTACTAACTCTTAAGAAGTAGTAGATGAGGGAATAAATGTTGTAATAATTATGAATGTGCTAGCTGTCCAATCGGTCAGAGATATTTTGACTTTTCTGGGCTGTGTGAGTCGGCTGCTTGCTGCGCATTCATTCTGTGTTTGTTGTCCTGATGCTGGTACGCTGTTTGTTGTTGTCTTGGTCTTCATCATCAGCGCTCGATTTCTTTGCATTCATTGAGCTGTAGTGACCATTCTGTTTCCGTCTTGCGCTGCTTTTTCTTCCCTTTGACAGGTGGACCATGCTATCTGTATGTGCTGACCTGTAACTGATAAAAAAAAATTAATAAACAAATCACCTGAGCAATGTTTCCATCATTCCTTTCCACCAATCCTCTGTAGGCAGCTGATGTATTTGTATCTTTATCATTGTTTCATCAGCTTCAGTGTATTTATAAAAGTTTGGCTGGACTTCAAAGAGATGGTTTATCTCATGCTCAATGTAAAATAGGTTTTCTAGTTTGTCATAGAGACTCTGTCCAGATGGAGGCCCTGTTTCTTCTGATGTGCTTGAGGATGCTGTGATTTGATTGGATGCATAGTTGTTTACCCTGTTGGCATAATGCTCATGAGATAACGGTCTTCTAGTGCTAGATGCTAAACTTGGTAGCCCTCTGCTCTGTAATGCTGCAAACTTTATTCTGAACTCATTTACCTCTGCTTGCATTTCTTGGCATTTTCTTTCTAGAGTTTGTATAAAATTCCTTAGGGTTAGCACCCTTTTTACTAGTAAGATGGTATCAGTCCTGTTCCTGATACCTATTACTGCCAGTTGCTCTTTAGTATGAGTAGTTAGAAATTGAATCATCATGTTGGCTTGCTCAGGCATATTCCCTAATGATGCTCTAGCCTTTTGGTTTTCAAATTGAGCTAAGCCTATCAAGTCCATTTGCTCATGTATGGTTCCGATTGATTGCCACTAGTCAGTAATGGATTGGTCGATCCTGGCCCACAAAATTTTCTTGACCTCAGCTAGGGTCCTATTAAGAGTAAGCTCTTTCTCTAGCTCCTTTATTCTTTTTTTCCAAGGTTTTCACTTCCCTTGTCTTCTCAGCTACATCCTGCTTTGACTTGTCATATCTTTCCTCAATTTTGGCTAGCTTTTCTTTGGCCTCTTTCAATTCTACCATCTGCACTTCCAGGGCTTTTATTTCTTTCATCATTCCCTCCATACCTCAGTTGGTCTCTTGCTCTGTTGTTGCTGTAGTTGCTGTTGAAACTTGTGCTGAACTTGAGGTACCTACTGTGGATGTTGGATCAATGGGAGGGACTGTTGTGGTGGCCATAGGAGGAGCAGGTGTAAGAATGTGAGCTGTTTGAATTGGCTGAGAGGCCAACTCTCCCTGTCTTCCTTGCAATGATGCCTCCAAGGCACTCTTTGTTTATATCAATCTTTTGTGCAAACTCATAAGCAAAGTTATCACATCCTACTCTTCTTTTTGTTGTGCTATCTCTGTGGCTTGGGGATGTACTGTTGCTGGCAGCTTGAGTTGTCTTTTGAGGGCTGCTATGTCTTCCTCTTTCTTTTTGATCAAGGCCCGAATGCCTTTCGGACCCTGGGGATCATGTCCCAACTCTATAATAATCTCTTCCAAGGACTTGATTCTATTTTCCTTGGCCTGTGATGAAGCTTTCTCCAATTCTAGTTGGGCAGAATTATTGTGCAGAGAGTTTTTGCAATCTATGGGCCAACAATGTTTTGTCTGCCAAGGTAGATGTTATAGACATTTTTGTGCCTTACAGCTCTAAGCATGAAATGTCCATAAACCAAGGGATCCTAAGTCCCTAAAAGTGTTGTTCCGGCCCGTAAAGGAACAAGGTCAACAAATTACAGCTTCTCCCAGAAGTTCTCCACCAAAAATTGCTCAGAATCAGTCAAATCAGGATCATTTCAGCTGCTCCACTAGCTAGCTGTGTTGCATAGCACCCAAGTACACTAGCTAGGTGCGTTGCAACGCACCTAAATGCACTACCAGGGTGCGTTGAACGGGAAATGACAAATGGCAGTGTCATTCCACGAGGTGGACAGACAATGGAAGCTTCCAGAATCTTCCCCAATGACACTTGCCTCACTGAGTTCGACCAAGGATGAGTAAGAGGCTCTCAGTCTCCAAGTGGAAGCAAGAACTGACAGAGAGAAGCCACTAGTCAAATCATAAGCTGACTCATCCTCTTTGCATACATCTATATATGGATCCCTCATCCCAGAGATCCAGAGGCTGGAATTTTGTACATTGCAAAGAATTGTTGTTGGTTTTGAGATGGAGATCAGAGTATTGGGTGATTTATGCTTTGTTGGAGGTGAAGAGGGGATTCCTTTGCTGGGGGGTTGATGCTGGATCAGGAATCATCGGTTGTAACTCCTCCTGGACCTTCTTGTTATATCAATAAAACTATTTGAGTTTCTCCTACATCCTTGTGTATCAATTATGTTTGTTATATTTGCATGTTTAGCTTAAATATGATCCTAAGCTATTTATGAATATAAATCCATGTCTTTGTGTAGTTTTCTTCTTCTGTGATCTTGCAGGAACTTGGTGAAGCTGGGAAAGTAAGGGAGCAGGTAGCTGGAAGCTGTCAAAGAGGAGAGAGATTGGATCAAAGGACTAGCGCAAGACACAGGTTGGTTCATCCTATTCCTCTTCGTTTATAGTTCATAAAGAAGAATACCAAAGTAGTTTTCTCTGTTTGTTTCTAAGTTACTGTCACGCCTTAGTGGGATAGGGGAGTTCTGAGTAGACACTTTTCCCGTTAACAAAATGGCGACTCCACTGGGGATCGTGTCTAGTTAGTTTGTTTGTGTTTCTCTTGTTGTTTGTTTCATAAACACAGAAGTAGCAATCGAACTGCATTTGCCATTATCAAATGCAAAGTAGACATCTTCTACTTCAATCCATTCACTGGATTTGTTTATGATTTGAACAACTGATTAAAAAATGATCTGATTACCCTTTGTGATAGCTCTTAGACCTCCTTTAAATCCACCCTCTGATTTTGCATTACTGATTGCTTTTACTCGGCCAAAAACCATAGATTAAACTACAAACCGTGACCCAGAACCCAGATAGAATTCTCGTTTCTGCCCCAGCGCAGGCTCTGTGAAGAGATTCTGCATTTCAATGCAGTTCCGAGAGGGCTACCTACGCTGCAATCCAGTTTCTCTGTGTAACAGGTGCGCTGATCAGCCTAGCCCTGTGCAGCTGAGGTTCTTTGCTTCATTTTTTCAGTTTTGTCTCTGATTTTTTGCAGCCTTTGATCAGTGTGTGTTTATTTAAAAACCCCTTTTCTTTGCCTTAATTCCGCCTCCTTTGTACAAAAAGACTGTAGATGTTCTTTGTTTGTTTGTTACATCATTTACATTTTTCCATTGAAAAAGTAGAATAGTCATACTATCGTCCTTTGATTTAGATCTGTCGTAAGTGTCGATTTTGATCTTAGGAGAAAGTTTATTTGCTGTTGATAGTCGATTACGCTTTTACTTTTGTCTTTGGTTTGGATTTGTGACTTTCTAGTGTCGAAACGAGTATTTATTTCAAAATCATAAAGTGTCGTAATCTTCTCTACCTTTTGATTTCGAAAAGAAGCTTGTTTGTGTTTGTCACTTGAAAGCAAATTCAGATTTGTACATCAACTTTCTTTTTAGGCATCAACATTAAGAAAGTGAAAACAAATACATGCATATGTGCATTTGCATATTGATAGTCTGCTTGGCTTGATTTAGGAAAAGTGCATTTACAGTGTGCTCTTTGCTCTTTGAGAAAAGATTGCGTCTTTCTTTTCCCCTTGTAGCTAGGATTTTCATTGCTGAAAAGAGATAAAAGTTTGCTTATCATCTTTAGATTGCATTTTAGGAATTACATCTACATCTCATGGTGATCCCAAAAGGCAAACTTCTAAGAAAGATCAACTTAAAATAAATTGAATGAATCTAACAACGCTTTGGAACTTAACGCACAACATTTAGAGGTCTAGGCTAGAGACGTATTCTGGCGTCGTAAAGCCTGGTAACTGTTGTCCTCACTGATGGTTGGGTGATTCCTCCACTTTGAGACGATAAGTGCCAGTACGGACTTGTGCTCCCAAGTACCGTCGAGTATATATTGGGAGACCCGTATAGGCTTAAAACCTTTTATCCATAGGAATCCGTGTCGACCGCCCTACTGATCGCAATGCACCGAACACAGCATTCGGGAAGATTGACTGCCGTACCGTAAAAAGTATTCTGCAGTTTTGCAATTGGTTTGGTACCCCTCTACCTAGATCTCCAGAGCAGTCCCTTTCGTTCCTTTTCAGACTCCTTAACGGAAAAGGTCCATCTGAGCACTTGTCACTTCAGGCTCATTAAAAATCAAAGGAGACTAGAGTCATCTTTTGTTTTTTCTCGACTCTTTAAAACTGAAAAAACAAGTTGTGTCAAAGCATCTAAAAATTTATTTTAAACGGAATATTCATACCCTTTTCCTACGTTGATCTTAGGTTGAGAAAATGGAGTCTACCAACCAAGGAATTCCCCTTGGTGGAAATCCTAGTCCCTTCTCCTCTTGGGGAGATGTTGGTGCACCCCATATGGCCACATTGTCGCTTCCAGGACTGACAATTGGCTTGCTAGTATGTCTCTTCTCAACCAATGTCATTCAGAACACCACTATTCCTAAACAATCGAATCAGCAAATAGACGAGTCCAGAGTTGCCCACCAACCTTCTACTTCCTCTAATTCTTCCTCTCCTCCTTCCTCTTCGCTTGATGGGGCTGGCAAAGCCAAAAGTCAGGTTCCTAAGGAGAAGAAGGAGAAGAAGAAGAAGGAGCCAAATGCGAATGGGGGAAAACGTGTGTCGTCTAACGAAAATCCACACGCTGCACCGACCAGGCCTAAATCGCCATGTGTCATTTGCAAAGGAGACCAATTTCACAGAGATTGTCCTTGCATCCCTCGGATACTAAGGGACTGGTCTCCTCGTTTGCACAATCCGGTGTCATCAACCTCTGATGATCATGTTGAAAGCACACCGTCAACTAGCGAAAGTGAAGCCCCAGGACAAAAAGGGAAAGCTAGATTTCCCTATAAACTGTGCGAAGGAAATCATGCCGTCCACCGTTGTCCCTTCTTAGACGAAGCAAAAAGAGTTTTGGATGATCGTCCGGTTTCACCGTTACGACTTCCTCCTGGATATAAAAAACTCTTGCCGAGTCCGTCGCTAGTTGAGAATCCGGCTGGCTCGCTCAAGTGGTCAGCTGAAGCACCTATCATCAAAGATAAACCATCTGAATCTATACCAAGCGAAATTCAAAAGGTCGAGGCGACAGTTGACCCGGTCTTGCCTTCAGAGATTTTATCTTCGGATGATACAGTCACTGAAGAGAACAAGGATGACACCGTCCAAATTCTCTTCATCAACGCAGACTCCGACGAACATGGGGGCAATCTACCCATTCCCTAACCGCAGGAGGGAAGTTCATCAGAGCCATACCTGGCCGTCTACTCGGTCCCACCTCCAAGCAACCTAGTTGTCTCCTTCGACTGGAATCAACTAGGCAGACCCCGTTTACCAGCAAGCATACCATTCCAAATTATCGTTCAAATATATAGAATGGTCATGGCTGGTACCATCATAGATGAGGGGGCTTCTGTGAGTATCATTTCCTCTATTGCTTGGAAAGCGCTTGGTTCGCCATCGCTTTTGCCTGAGATGAGAAATCTGACAGGCTTTGATAAAGGAACCAGTCGACCTTTAGGGATCCTTCCCAATGTGCCCATAACATTGAGAGGGAAGACAGTTCAAATGAACGTAATGGTAGTTCAAGGACCCTTGGATTATAATCTACTCCTTGGACGAGACTATATTTATTGCATGGGAGCCATCGTCTCCTCACTCTTTAGAGTAATGTGTTTTCCACACGAAGGAAGAGTGGTCAAGCTCGTGGACTAGCTTTCATTTCCTGGATCACGCATAGCAAATAGTCATATACCATCCATAAATGGTCTCTTCACACAAGAAATGTCTCAATCTCCAGTCCGTCCTCCCAATGAGCGCGAGTAATTCGGAGGGATATGACTGAAACCCAGGGGGCATGCGTCCTGGTCTGCTTCGGCAGGAAAAACTTCGGGTATAGGGTAGGTTTCCGCGGGAGAATATGACTAGTCTGTACCCCGTCCGTGATTGGAAGAGGGGTTATTCTAGAATAAGATTCTCTTGTCAAAGTTATGTGAGTAGCGGGCATCGTCGCTCACCTTTGTTTATCTTAGTAGACATCGCCAGAGAAGTGTTTTGTTTACGCCGTAAATAGAACAATCTTTGGGTAACCTGTAAGAGGTAGTACCCTTCCTGATAAAACGAATGTTTTGTCAGCTCGAATAAAGGGTGACCCTTCCTGATAAAACGAATGTTTTGTCAGCTCGAATAGAGGGAGACCTCGAAACTCTGTTTTATACCTGGGGGCATGCAAACCTTTTGGAGTGCAAGCGAGGGGCAGCTATTTATTTTTTAAATTTTTAGGACCTCTAACCCTTTAAACTCGTAGGATTAGTCATCACCTAACTTGCATAAAGAAAGGATGTGGGGCAAAAGTCTAAAAGTTTCTGTTTTATATGAGACATTCTTATCATATGACTGGATTAATTGAGCAGTTTTAGCACATAGTTTAAGCTCGTTAAAAAATAAACATAAGACATGAGCAAATGTTTCCACTCGCATTTAAGCTCGTTAAAAAATGAACTATTCCCCAGTAAATAACCATTGTGAATGAAGCATTTCAGCCATTAAAGCCTTGGTTGTGTTTGCACCGTCACCTCCACTTTTCCATTGGCCGATCATTCACCTCCATTTGATTGTTTACCCATTTTGAGGAACAGCTGCGAAGAGTGATTTCACTAGCCATCCTTGTGACACTGCCGTGATTGGAAAATTCCAACCCTTACCTGGAATCAACTACTACCCATTTTATCACTCGTTCCACAAAAGACGAGTCTTCTTTAAGCTCTTTTCAATTGACTCGTAAAATATGAAAAGATTACCTAGTTTTGGCCTTCTAGCTCGTTAAAGTGACCGGAAGTGCTATCCCTCCTCTAGATTTTAATATTTTTGGACCTGAGGGATTATTGCACAAAACGATCGAGCGCTTGTTTTGTTCGGCTTGTTAAAACTATCGAAAATTCATCCCTTCTGTATTGTTTTATACTTTTTCGGACTTAAGGGATTAGATGACGAAAAAGGAATTTTGGAGTTACCTTTACGTACCTTTTCAGACTCTCTAAAAATGAAAAGGACCGAGTTATCTTTGTTCTTAAACTCGTTAAAAAGATTAATAGCGACAAACTTGTCTTTAGACGAGAACGAGTTTCACTATCGCTAGGCTCGTTAAAATATAGCGATGGGTTTGCCCGAAGGGAAAATTATAGAACAAGCATATGTTATCCTCCTCAATCTTGACAAAAATAAAGAGGTACTGGTCAGCAATGACTGGGGAAAAATTGGGAAGAAACTCAAAGAATCTTTATTGGTAGCAAGTCGCTCTTGAACATGACACTTCCACTCCGTGCCTGAGTCGGGTTGGGTTGTTTCATTCACCGGTCACATCACCATGGTCACGCCATACCATCCACATTTGGGGTAAATGATACCAATCCATCACATAAGTGTCGCCGACATGTTCAAGAGAAGTCATCCAGAGAAGTCATTCGTGTCCCATCCACTACCATACATTACACTTCATTCTTTCATGACCGCCATCCTGAACCATATATCATCAGATCGTTTTCACCTCCACCAAAATCATTTGCTCCGTTCCATGTCATTGATGTGGGATTCATCAAGGCCCTCCTTTGACGGATTGCTTCTTGTCGACATCAGCTCATTATCCAAGAAGCTGATCTAGGAACACCCCATTCAGTACTTTGAAGCTTGCATGCCTCAATGGCAAGTTTCTCCCTTCCGGCGACAGGTATACATCAATGACCTTCGACCGAAAGATTTTGCATGGTGTTCGACGCCAAGTCCTTTATTCACACCACGTGAATTGTACTGCAGTACCTTGAGGGTCATCATCATTATCGATGATTCCTCTCGCGCTTGTTAATAGTTTACATCATTGACTGATAATCAAGTGATGTCTTTCCATGTTCGACTTCAAAACATTTCTCACATGGATTGACTTGTACTTCGAGTGAAGATTGGACGAGATTGAAGACCCCGGATCTAGTTTCATCCATCCGAGCTGCGATATATATTCAGGAGAATAAAGACATTGAAATGTACAGCGTTGCAGCACAGATAATCATCCTACCAAAAGGATGATGGCTCTATCAGAATCATCAGTCTACCATCAGACGATTGTCTGTCCTATGTACATGAAAATGAATTTATAAAGCTGAGCATGGGAATGCTCGCCTCAGCTAGATCATGAAAACAGTATGAAGATAATGTATTGTATTGTATCTTGTTACAGGTCTCCTCCCAGCATTGAAAGAACTTTGGATCCTCCTAATAAAGCATTTCACCCGATAAACGGCCTCATACTTTAGGGGGCAACTGTTATAAACATTTTTGTGCCTTACAGCTCTAAGCATGAAATGTCCATAAACCAAGGGATCCTAAGTCCCTAAAAGTGTTGTTCCGGCCCCTAAAGGAACAAGGTCAACAAATTACAGCTTCTCCCAGAAGTTATCCACCAGAAACTACTCAGAATCAGTCAAATCATGATCATTTCAGCTGCTCCACTAGCTAGCTGCGTTGCATAGCACCCAAGTACACTAGCTAGGTGCATTGCAACGCACCTAAATGCACTACCAGGGTGCGTTGAATGGGAAATGACAAATGGCAGTGTCATTCTGCGAGGTGGACAGACAATGGAAGCTTCCAGAATCTTCCCCAATGACACTTGCCTCACTGAGTTCGACCAAGGATGAGTAAGAGGCTCTCAGTCTCCAAGTGGAAGCAAGAACTGATAGAGAGAAGCCACTAGTCAAATAATAAGCTGACTCATCCTCTTTGCATACATCTATATATGGATCCCTCATCCCAGAGATCCATAGGCTGGAATTTTGTACATTGCAGAGAATTGTTGTTGGTTTTGAGATAGAGATCAGAGTATTGGGTGATTTATGCTTTGTTGGAGGTGAAGAGGGGATTCCTTTGCTGGGGGGTTGATGCTGGATCAGGAATCATCGGTTGTAACTCCTCCTGGACCTTCTTGTTATATCAATAAAACTATTTGAGTTTCTCCTACATACTTGTGTATCAATGATGTTTGTTATATTTGCATGTTTAGCTTAAATCTGATCCTAAGCTATTTATGAATATAAATCCATGTCTTTGTGTAGTTTTCTTCTTCTGTGATCTTGCAGGAACTTGGTGAAGCTGGGCAAGTAAGGGAGCAGGTAGCTAGAAGCTATCAAAGAGGAGAGAGATTGGATCAAAGGACTAGCGCAAGACACAGGTTGGTTCATCCTATTCCTCTTCATTTATAGTTCATAAAGAAGAATACGAAAGTAGTTTTCTCTGTTTGTTTCTAAGGTACTGTCACGCCTTAGTGGGATAGGGGCGTTCTGAGTAGACACTTTTCCCGTTAACAGTATAATATACCATTTCCCCAGTCTTCTTGTGCAATTCAATCTGGTCCATCGGATGGATGTCTTTGGAGAGCACTTCCAGATTGGTTCTGATATAGTTAGCAGCCGATTGTGGTTTCTGCATTATAGGTCTGAGATGACTGAGAGTCATTTTGCCTTCTTGGATGTCATAGGCTGGCATTAGCCTTTGCTGATTAGTGGCAGCCATCCTTAGCAACTGGTTGTAGAGATGGTACCTCACTGGCTCATTTCTAGCCTTAATATCAGTGAATTCCTTCTTAATATTAGAGCCTTGTCTTCTTTGTTTCCTGGCAGATGTTACCTCCACCACCTGTTGTCTTTCTTGCTCTGGCCGGAAGGAGCTGGCTGACGTTTCCATGCTTGGGGGTACTTGCTATTCAGTTGGCCCCTCTGGAATTTCTTCTTCTGAATAAGGATTTAATCTCTGTCTCTTTTCTCCGTGCTGATCTAAAGATGTCCCTGTAGGAGTCTCTTCTTGTCTATCTCTTTTCTTGGCCCTTTCCTCATTAAGAGGAGTTTGTAATACAGGAATTTTAGTTGCCTTTGCTTGAGTTGAAGGGTCTTTCCCTTGACTTTGTTCATCTGTAGAAGTAGGCCGGTCTGCCATTGTTTCTTGTTGTTCCCAATTGTGCACTTGCTATTTTGAATGTTGCACCTCTTTTCCTTTAGATGTTCCTACTAGTGGAGCGCTTTCTTGGGCAGGTTGTTGGGAAGCCGTGGCAGATGAGGTGCCTTCTCCAAGGTGCTGAGGAACTATGAAAAACACATGTCCAAAAGATTCCAAGTCAACTAATTTTTCAAGATTCTTTATTGTTTTTTCTGTTATCTCTTCTTCAGTAAGCTCCTCCACAAGTGTGCCCTCTACCCATTCTTGTTGGTTGGAATATTGTTCAATTTTAGGGATTCTGTGATGGGGATACCCTGTGAGCTTGTTTTTGACCCTTCTAAAGCTTATGAAGTGTTCAGGGTCATATGGTGACCACTAGAAACTCAGTTTGAGCTTGAGTTTTTCTCTCAGAATCTCATCAACATCCTTCCATGCTTCTTCCCTTTTATTGAAGATGAAGGGGCCCAATTGATGTCTAATTTTAAGTTGTGCCTTTTTCCTAACACCATAGAAGTGCTTTAAGTCTGCACTGTTGAACTTCCTGTAGTACTCCAAGGCAAAGAGTCTCATGGGGACATATTTTGGTAGCCTGCATGGGGCTAATTCACAGCCATAGATCCTTATTACAGTGTGGTTTTGGTAGTAACACTAGTCACCGATGCTGTATCTTTTTGAGAGGTGCAGAATTCTCTGCATTTCAACAGTGAGCCTAAGAGGAGGATCTGCTGACAAAAGGCAAGTGGCTGGGAAGACAAAGAGGTCAATGAATTCACAATATGTGTAGGGGGAGATATTAACATGATGGAACACTGATGACCAGAATATCACCGACCTTTGCTCCCCCCTAGCATCCAATTTCTTAGGGAAAACTGAGAAACTTTCAGACTGATAGTATAGTAGCAAATGATAGATATATGAGGTGTATTTGAATACCCTTTCCCTCTCTAAGTTCATGAACTGCTCATGAATCTTTTTGGCTATGAAGGTGGCATAATCATACTTGACAGCAGGGGGTTGTCCTGGAGTGAAGATAGACATCAAGGCAAAGACAATTTCATCTACAATTTCACTGGTTCTAAATCCCAAGATGTAGGAGATAATATCTATGAGAAATTTTCCCTCCTCAGTAAACCAAGCATGGTGATAGGGAATTGTGAATCTGTAGTAACACTCTGGTGGCATAAACAGCTTGGCAACCCGGTCAATTTCTGCAGAGGACAACTTTGAGGCTTGATCCAGTAATTGTTTCATGGAAAGGGAGACCAGAGGCTGAGTTGGCTTGAATTGCAGCATCTCATTTATGGACTGAGGAGTAATGTAAAAGAGGACATTTCCAGCAGGGTCCATCACTGCCCTTTGAGAGGGTTCATAGTTAGCACAACACTGATGGATTAGGTCAGGGAAGACATTTACTGAGGGCAGGTAGTACATTGGCATGTTGGATTCCCATATTCCCAATAGGTCATCTTTATTTCTGAATTTATTCCTTATCTCACAGAAATCCTGAAGGTGAGGCTTGAATCCCTCCATATCAGTAATTTGATAGTCTCTGTCTGCCAGAGGTATCCATTCTAACTCTCTATGGGGTGCATTTAGTGGTGCAATATTGAGGGCAACAGGGGCCTCCATGATTTTACTAGGATTATAATTGGATTTGGTGTATAGTTTATTAGGAAAATAGAGTCCCGATCATGGTTTTTTAGCAAGGAACTTACAGTTTTAATTTTTGTGCTAAGATGGCTCTGCTGAGTAAAACTCAATGGGAACAGAGAGCATACAGGGTTTTTCAACAAGAAAACTTGAAAACAGTGGAGAGAGTGGGAATTTTACGAGTTTCTTATTGGTTCTGCGGGCGAACAGGGGCCAGATTTCGAGCTTTAACAACAATTTTGCAGAGGGTGACAGAGTTTCCAGGTTTTCGTCGCAAATGAGGTTATACAGTGGGGCAAAGAGGAGAAGCTCGCGGGTGCCAATGTCTTCAAATTGAATTTTAGGTGTATTGGCGATTTTTGCAGAGAAACTATGAAAAACAGGGTTACGGGCGTTTCCTGGGTAAATAACTGTTTTTGGAGGCTGTGCTATGAAATGTGGTTACAGGCAGAGCCGAGGAGGTCGGATTGTAGGTTGACTACATCTGGGTAGCAAACTGAAACGTCGAAGGCAGGTTGGACGTGATTTGCATGCAAAGACTTTCACTATTGGTCGCGTAAAAAACAACAAAACATCACTTTCATTGGTTTTTTAACAAAAAATTGTGATTTTATGGGCTTTTGGCGTTTTTTCGTGCTGACGTCAGCGTGAAGTCACATGGCACTATAGCAGGGTACGGTGGGTAATGTGGCGCCTAACGTGGATGGGTGACGGGGCGGCCAGGGTGGACTGTACAGTAGCGGAGGTGTTGAAGAAAAGACTGACGCGGAGTGACATGGGCGGCGGGGAGGACAGGCGGTAAGTGGTTTGCTATTGGACCGCCTTTGGTACAGGGACAATATGTGTCAATGGGGCCCGATGCAATGAAAACGGGCCACGCGTCCCTGCGTACGACGGAAAAACCACCTTCTATCGGGAGCTAACCCTCGTACAGCGGGGTCACTCCGAAATCGGCGAGGGCCATCGGATCTGGGAGGGCGGATCAGAGGGTTAACAGGATGCAAAGTTGTGGGCACGATACGATGCGGGGACCCGCCCGTATATTTAAACATTATAAAATTATGTCGGGGGATAAACTTTAGGTTTAATGGGTTTTGTGGGTTCGGCGCATATGGTCATGGTTATTCATTTGATCAAATATCAAATGAAACCCAAAATATATGAGCACGGTGGGTAATGCGGTAAGGTTTATGCGAGAGGGGGTCAATGGTTATTATTTTAACCAAATGTTAAATTAATCCCAAGGTATATACGCGGAAGGGCTAATATCAGTCCCAAATGAACTTTCATTTCCCAAACTTTATATTATATGGCTATAGTGCCAAGGGGTGGGGAAATTTACATTTTTTAGGTTTTTAATATAGTTTTTGCTTTCTTTGTAAAAATAGGGGTGGGGAAAATGACTTAGGGAGCTAAATAATAGAGTTAGGTGTTAGTATGATTTTATGGAGTGAGATTGCATAAGTAAATGCCAAGTTTATAAAGTGGAAAACTTAGACATAAGAAAATGAGAGGAATGTGTAATCATGACTTTTTACACAAGAAATGTGGCTTATTTCTACTAAGCAAACTGATAGTTTAACTTAGTATTTTCTATAGAATGAAGTGAAACAGGACTATTGGGCAGATCCCAATGTCCTTGAGGGGATGTTAGCAAATAAGTTCTGGGGAATGAAGGGGAAATTAGTAATGCTTCCACTGTTCTGCAAACAAACAACTGCCAAGGTACCAATGTCATTGATGAGATGAATCTTTCTTGACAAGGAAAAAGATCATAACCTTGTTTTTGCAACCTCAAACTACCTACCTAGCCTAATACACCTAACATTTTTTCTTCCTTTGGATTGGGTGCATTTGGACTAGCAAACCCTGAAGTTCCTCTTTTCTTTTGACTGCCCTCCTATCTAAGTCTACCCTTATCTCTTCCAAGGGCCCAGATTAAGTAGTTGGGCTCCTTAATTTCTCTACTTATCTACTCATCTGCATAGCTTGAACTGTTTGGACAAATATTCTTTCTCTATTCTACAACAAGCAATTTAAACATGGCATGGTCCAGATTGAACTGTTGGGCCATCCATCAAGTGTTGTAAGCACAATATCTGCACATTGTGAACTTGCAAATAAGATAGCAGTGGCATTTTTGACTGGCCACTTTCCTGGTCTTTCTTTGGGGTTCATTTCTATTACTTTTTCCTGACCAATTTACTCTTTTTGCCCTTTGATTTTTCTTTTAGGGCATACCCTCTTTACATTTTTTAATTTTCCCTATCTGTATAAAAAATATGGAACCTTTGCAGCATGAAAAGATGAACATATTTGGCACTTCCCTGGTCAATCATGAAAGATGAAACCTATTGGTATAGGAACCTAATAGTGGCTCCACTTGGGGATGGCTTTTCCTGGTGAAAAGCCAAGAACAGTAGGTCAGATGGCCTTATTCTTAGTTGGCTGCTGTAATTTCAAAACTTTCTTCTCCTGGGAATCAATGATCTGAACCTTTGTAGCATGTGTGCACTCCTTATGAGCTGATCTGTGCAAAATTACAGTTTTGTGCTTTGCTGGTTTTTCTGAGTATTTATCATCATCTTTATAAATCCCAAGCTTTCTTCTTGATCCTTTGTTGTAATTTCAAAATATACACCCAAAGTGGTGTAATTCCTTGACTTTTTCTTCAAAATCTGCTGCATTTTTTCCTTATCTAATTGTAAATGAAAACTGCTGGAAATACAAATATTTATGTACAATATACAGTTGTGTTGTGTTGATCAAAGGGAGTCAAAATAGTGCTTGAGGATTCTCCCATTGACCGGGCCTTCCTCATTATCTGTGCCATCCAAACTCTTCAAAAAATAGGTGTTGTTACCTTGTACAACATAAATAACATATGGTCCTTTCCAAAGGAAATAAAATTTCCCATGTTTCCCTTTATCCTCTCTTCTAGAATCCCATCTGAATACTTTATTTCCTATGCAGAAGTCATCAACCTTTGTTCTTCTATCAAAGATCTTCTTAAGTTTATCTTGTAGAACCTGGGTTCTATGATATACTTCCTCTCTTGTATGTTGCAAGTGAATAGTTTGATTGATCCTTCTTTGAATTTCATTAGGCTCTGCTTGTGTCTCTTGCAGCAACTTGATTACAGGGATTCCCAAAGATGAAGGGAATCTTGCCTCCATTCCATAAACCAACTCATATGGACTTGTGCCAATAGATCTTTTGGTGGTCAATCTGTCTGCCCATAGTGCATTCACAAGTTTTTTATGCCAATTCTTTTTGTTCTCCTCCAATACCTTTTTGATGATGTTGATAAGGCTTTTGTTGGATGACTCAGCTAAGCCATTACCTTGGGGATAATAGGCTGTGGAATGGCCCAAGGTAATGTGGTATTTGTGGCAAAAGTTGATCATTCTTTTGGATTTGAATGCAGCAGCATTGTCTTTAATAATTTTTTCTGGACAGCCAAATCTAGACAAGATGTTGGTTTCTAAAAATTGCATAATAATTGAGTCGTTGGCTTGCCTACAAGGGATAGCTTCTATCCATTTGGTGAAATAGTCTGTGGCAGTCAAAATCCACCTAAGTTGACCAGAGGATGAAGGGTGGATTTCACCAATGAAGTCTAAACCCCATTGTTGAAATGGTCTTTTAGTTGAAACAGGTTTGAGGGGTAAAGGTAACAGATTTCTCTTGCCTTCAAAGATCTGGCATTTATGGCAAGACATTACAAATTTTGTCACATCAGCAAACAGAGAAGGCCAATAAAAACCAGCTCGTAGAATCTTATCAGCTGTTGACTTCCAATACAAGTGTCCTCCACAGTCCCCTGCATTAAATTCCTTGAGTACTTTGTCAGTTTCATCTAATGTTAGGCAATTAAGTAAAATACCTTCATGATTTTTCCAAAACAACACATTATATATAATGCAAAACTTTGATGCTTTCATCTTCAAGAATCTCTTTTTAGTTCTGGACAACCCTGGAGGAGCTTGCAGGTTTAACAATACAAAACATATGTCAGCATACCAAGGTGATTGTAAAAAGGCTTGATTGATATGTGGAGTCGCCATCTCCTGTTCGTTGTCCAGTTCATTGATGTCAATGGCTTGAAAATTGGTTTCAGTCATTAGTTTGGCTAGCTCTAATCCTTTTATTAGTTTTGTAGGCTTGATTTCAATGTCATATTCTAAGATGTTGGCTATCCATTTGCCCCTCTTACTTTCAATTCCTTCTTGAGTTAAAATGTCCTTTAACACAGCATTTGGAACATAGGCTATCACATGTGAGTACAAGATATAAACTCTGAAATCCTTGATGGCCTTTACAAGGGCATAAGCTTGTTTTTCCATGATTTGATATTTTAAAGGTGCATCCCTAAGGGCTTTGCTGAAAAAGGCAATGGGCTTGTCACATCCTTGGTCATATTTTTGTAATAGGACAACAACAATTGTATGCTTAGATGCAAAGGAAAAAATGATGAAATCTCTATCAAACTTGGGACTTGTGAGGACTGGTGTTTTTGTTAGGGCTATTTTGATGTCCTCAAAGGCTTGTTTTGCTTCCATCGTCCATTTGACTTTAGAATCTTTCTTCAGCATATTATTTAACAGTCTTATAAGCTCAGCCAAATTGGGAATGAACCTTCTTAGGAAATTGATCATTCCTAAAAAAGCTTGCAATTCTTTGATGTTCCTTGGATGAGGCACTTGAAGGATAGCTTGAATTCTGTCCAAATCAATCCTAATGCCATCTTTTGAAATTATGTGACCTAGGAGTTTTCCTTCTTCTAGGCCAAACAGTGATTTCTTTGGGTTCAATGATATGCCATATTTTCTGCAAATTAGGAACACTTGCCTTAAATGTTCTAAATGTTCTTGGTTTGATTTTGAAAAAGAAATGAGATCATCAAGGTATATGACTAAAAAATCATGGATCTCCTTGGCAAAGGCTATATCCATTGCTCTTTGAAAAGTGGCCCCTGCATTTTTGAGTCCAAAAGGCATTTTGACATATTTGAAGGTTCCCCAAGGTGTTGTAAAGGCAGTTTTGTCTTGATCATCCGGGTGGACTAGAATCTGATTGAATCCTGAGAATCCATCTAACAATGATATCCTAGAGGCTCCTACTATCTGTTGTAGGATATGATCCATTTTTGGTAAAGGGTAATGGTCTTTGAGAGAGACTTTATTCAAATTTCTTAGGTCAATACACAGTCTTATCTCTCTCGTTTTCTTCCTAGTGGGTACTAGATTTGAAATCCACTCTGAGAACCTGATAGGTGCAATTATTCTAGCTTCATACATACGCTTAACTTCTTTTTCAATCAAGGGAAGGAGGACAGGATTCACTCTTCTAAGCTTTTGTTTAAAAGGTTTTTGATTCTCTTTCAAGGGTATAGTATGTTGGATGACTGAAGTATCATAAGATTTGAGGTCCTCATAACTCCAGGCAAACACATCTTGGAATTCCTTAAACAAGTCTATGTATTTCAATTTCTGATCAGCAGGCAAGGCTTTGGAGAGTTTTACCATTTTGGGATTTTCTGTGGTTCCAATGTTGCAGTCCTCAATTTCTGCATTTAGAGGTTGTATTTTTGGCTTCCTTGAAATATCATTTGAATCAAATAAATCCTCCAAAGGAGTTAAGCCTGTGGGCAGAAAATTGTCTTTTAGTTCAATTACTTCAGCTTCTGCTTCAACTATTTCATCAAGGTCTGTTTGCTTCAGATCTTGCAAATTCTTGTCATCAAAAGTTGTTAGGTGTAAAATTAGATTTTTTGTTTCATCTGATATGTTTTGTTCAATTTTGTCCATCTGTTGTGAATCCTCCATGGTGCTTGTATCAATGTTTATGCTGGAGAATTCCTCTTTCAAAGTTAGGAAGTTATTTATTTGTGTATCGTTTTCAAAGACTTGCCAATTTTTTACATTATCTGGGACAGTAGGCCTATGTTTGATTTTAGCAGTGAAGTATTGGTTGGGTTCAAAAGGCAGCTTGCAAGTGCTGGCAAAAGTTGCCGAGCTATGTGCATGTAAATTGTGCTTGATAGGGATTTTGGTTAGCTGAGATTCTGAGAAGGCGTTAAGTATTTCAATGGCTGCCCCTCTGTAAGCCCTCAACCCTAGATCGTTTGTAACAAAGTTTCCCTTCATCTGTTGTATGATCAGATCTGAATCCCCCAGAATTGAAACTTTGGTTGCCCCTAGAGCTTTGATCTGTTTGAGTCCTAACAGCAGGGCTTCATACTCAGCCATATTGTTTGTGCATCTAAAATTTAACCTATATGCATGACCTTCAGCATGGTCATTTTGCATGTTGTGTATCCAAACCCTTGCCCCTGCTCCTAACTTGTTTACTGAGTCATCAAACTCTAAGTAAAATAAGATTTCTTGGTTATGACTTGTTGTTACACAAAAATATCGTCACCATGATAATTTGCAGTCAGTATGGGTCTATCATCACTTGTACTGTCCTCCTAAGCAAGTCTCAGACCTCAGCTCTTCAAGTCAAGCTTTGAAAATGGGAGAAAGACATTAAAAATCAATGAAACTCTGGTTCTGCACTTTCTCTCACTGTCACCTGCGGTCCCGCACCTTCTGTGTACAAAAACTGCGGACCTGCCCACTCTTTCCCTAAAGGTGTGGGTGCGGACCCCTGTGAAAGTCAAAAGGCGCAAGTTTTATCTTAAAAAACTCACTTTGGGTTAATTCTAGAGGATTCTAGAAGGAATTTTGACGTGGATTGTTCGCTCTGAGGTGGTTCATGCATCCCAAAGGAGAAGGAGATAATCCCTTGATGAGAGGAGCTATCCCTTTGAAGGAGGACCTAGTAACCTCCCTCCATTGCACTATAAATTCAGGCATTGGGCTGGTTGCTGGAGAGGTTAGAAGCTGAACATTTTTTAGGGTAAATGTTGGTGAAATCAAGACTTCCTAGTTGAGCTTAAGAGGAGAGATCACATACCTTTTTGGCTTCATTGGGGAGTGAGTGAACCTTGTCAAAGTAGAGGAGACTTCTTGCTGGACCCTGGGAGGAGCTTGTACAACGTCAAAGCACAGGTTGTAAAGTTCTTCTTCTTTTGAATTAATATAATCAAACTCATTTTTCTCAACAAGTATCTCATGTTATTTTTTTCATGGACTCCTTGACTTTCATGTTAAATATGTTTTATGATATTGGCTTTTCAGGTGCTATTTAATTTGTTTGCCTTGTTTGTGTTTGCAGATTCGCGACAAAGGAGCTCATTTGGATCGAAGGAGCGAGGGAATCCACAAACTTGCGTTGGATCTAAGGTAGGCCTTAAAAACACTTGTTTGCCATTGTTTATAAAAGCATATTTAGAGAAATATAGTGTCTGGTTGGTTTGCTTGTCATTAGGTCTTCTTTAGATTCTAGGAAGGTCTATCTTGTCCACAAGATCAACTTATTCCATGTGACAAAATGGCGACTCCACTGGGGACTTGATTGTTTTCCTTGTTTTTACTTTGACCTGAGAAACTATGTTTTTGTTTCTGTTTTTGGCTGCTTGTGTGTAAAATTGGGTAGAGTTTGTAGATCCGGGGTTATTTTTTGTTTTTCATAGCTTTGGGAGAGGACTGCACCCTAACCCTTTGACACAGTGCGTACCTATCCACACCTTTTCTTTTAGCACAGAGCGGGACCACACCTGTGTCAACTGTGGGCCTGCGGACCCTGTCAAAATTTTGAAAAACCTAAGATTTCCTTTGTTAGTCAGCTTAGTTTTTGTTTAGAAATTGTTATCCACTACCCAGACCTGCATATAACTTGTAAGAGGCTTTCCTTAGGTTGATTTCATTAGTGTTAGGGTTTTAGGTGAAATTCCTAGGAGTTTTGCTTGTTGGGACTTCAAATCACCTGAGTGTCTACAAGCCTTCTTATGAGTCTGACCATTTATGAAATCTCCCCTTGTTGAGAAATCCGCTTTGAGTTTTCTCTTTATAAAACTTCGAAAAGCTTGTGTTTAAAAGTTTGGATTTTCATTTTCAAAAAGAAAACAAAATTGGTTGTTCTTGACTGATTTGTGATTCTGCATAAATTGGTCCTTAGCTTACATCTAGCTAAGTAAAACATCCTTAAAAATACATCTTGTAGGCTTTGACTTCAAATAGGTTTTTGTAGTTTATAGATCTCAAAGTTAGTCATTTGCATAGTTTTGAGTGTTTTATAAAAAATAAAAAATCTCTTTTCGAAAAAATTTTGTTTTATGTAGTGGTTGTGTAGTGGCTCTGAGCTTAGAAGTTGTAGGGACTTCAGATCACCTTAGTGTCTACAAGCCTTCTTATGAGTCTGACCATTTATGAAATCTCCCCTTGTTGAGAAATCCGCTTTGATTTTTCTCTTTATAGAACTCCGAAAAGCTTGTGTTTAAAAGTTTGGCTTTTAATTTTCAAAAAGAAAACAAAATTGGTTGTTCTTAACTGATTTGTGATTCTGCATAAATTGGTCCTTAGCTTACATCTAGCTAAGTAAAACATCCTTAAAAATACATCTTGTAGACTTTGACTTCAAATAGATTTTTATAGTTTATAGATCTCAAAGTTAGTCATTTGCATAGTTTTGAGTGTTTTATAAAAAATAAAAAATCTCTTTTGGAAAAAAGTTTGTTTTTTGTAGTGGTTGAGTGCTTTGAAATGAAAAAGAGAAATTTTTGTGAAATAACTAGTTGTCTCGTTTTGAGTGCATTGGAAAGGACAAAAGCTCTTCTTTTAATTTGTTTTTTAAGAAGGATTTGTGTTTACAAAGTATTTGCATTCTCAAACTCTTTCTTAGTTTAGAAGTTCATCGAAGAGAAAAAGATTGTTTAAATCATCTTAGGTGCATTTTTAGTGATTTAGAGTCGAGTCTTCATACCATGAGTTTCATCTCCACACCCTTTGAATTAAACAAAAACCAATAAAAAATAACGCTTAAAGTAAAATTCATCTAGTAACATTTTTATTTCTAGGGCTCTGATACACCAACTTAGCTTAGGCTAGTGTCTTGGAGTAGGAGAGTAATTAACTCTCCAAGACAGTAAAAACAAACAAGTAGCTGTATCTTGTGGTAGGGAAGAAATCCAATTGTTGCATTTATGCTCTGGGAAAGCTCCTCTTAAAGGAGAAGCACGAGATCGTGTCTGAACCAGTGTGGGAATCAATCCTTCCTCATTGGGAACGACGCTAGATATTCACGTATTAAAAATGTCAAACCTCAGATTAACCATTGTCGAGGTGCCTGGGGTCACTTGTTGGTAAACCTTGGATTATGTCAAGGAACCTTCAAGGGGATTGAGCTTGCTACTCTTCCCTTGTGTGCGTATCGGATCGTAGATTGTTCCCCCATGTATATTTGTTTCAGTTGGTAACCTTAGTGGCTATATTCTTTAGGATTCTTCCTGAGGTGACAATGGTGGTAATATCCCACTGTACCTGGAGCAGACGTCGGCTAGACTCACTTGGATTTTCTGGGGGGTTCTCTTCACTTGAGACGGTTAAGTGGAGGAACTTGTGCCAGTCTATTCATTAAGCAGGTTGCCGGTGTAACTGTTCCAACCGCCATTTTTGTATTGAACTCTGCGACGTTGGATTTCATCACCAACTAGTGTTTTCAATACGGAAAGTTACTGTTTGTATGTGTTTGATCTCCTAGATTCTTTAGGTGTGTGATTCAAATTTGTTTGGTTCTTTAGAGGCTTTAGGTGGTTTTCATTGAGATTTTACTTTGTTTGCGTGTGAAGTAGTTAAAAGTTTTTAACTGTGGCTGAATTACCAAGGCAGTCCCGTAGACTTCGGGGCCAACCTCCTGAGTTTCTAAACGTGGTTGAATTACTGAGGAAGTCCCGTAGACTTCGGGGCCAACCTCCTGAGGAAGTACCGAGCCATCTTGAAGGCTTGAAAGTCCTTGTAACTCTTAGAGACAGTAGAGTTGGGTCACTTGAAGAAGGAGAATCTTCTTTGATAGTACATCCTGATTTTCAAATGTTAGCGGCATATTATAATCCATAGTCAGTGTCTGTTTCCGAAGTTACTGGTAGCTTTTCATCTACTAGTGATATAGGTGAGGAACCTGAAATATCCGAGCCTGAAAGTGAATTTGCTGCTACTCCGACATCGGGGTTTGTTTCTCCAGCTTCTAGTGGTCTTGGTTCACCTAGGGTAGAAAGAGTAATCACCCAAGATCTTCCTTCTAGACTTATTTCTATTGAAGAACTTGCTACTCCGGAAGAAGAAGTAGGCATCCCTATCCCTGAAAATCAACCTGTTATTGAGCTAAGGGAGCGTGAATCAATTTTTTACAGTCCACCTAGGAGCAGTACTTGGTATCTTTCTTTGACTAATTTCTTAGAAAACCCAGGGTTAAGCTTTTCACCACCTCCCGCTCCTTATCACCCAACACCTAGAGGTTATTATCCTCCGTTAAATATGTTAGGATAGTCATCCATGTTTACTCAATCACCTGAATCCTTTTTGTACGACAATCCTTCTGTTCCCTCTGGGTATCAGTCCCTTTCTGGTACTTTTTTGGGAGCATCTCCTCAATCCATTGAGCAAGGGTTATTAAATGGAAACAATAGTACTAAGCCGTTGAGCGTAGAAAACATTCTCATGATGTCAGGTTCTATTCCCAATCCTCAACCTCAAGGTGGCCAATTACCGCCTAGGGGGCAGCCTCAATTATCGCCTGGGGGGCAACCTCAAGGTACACAATTTGCATCTGGGGGGCAACCTCAAGGACAGTACATACCTACGGGATAGTACGTTCCTCAAGGTCAACCCCAGACTCAATATGTACCCCAAGGTCAACCCCAGTATCAATTTATACCTCAAGGTCAACCGCAGTATCAGTACGTGCCTCAAGGGTATCTACCCCAAGGTCAATACTCGAACCAAGGTTTCCAACCACCCTCCGGTCAAACGTATGTTCAAGGAATGGGAAATGTACCTTTAAATTATCAATCCTACCCTCAACCCAGTTATGGTCCTCAATATTATCAACCTATTATGGGTCAGTACCCCGGAATGAATATATTGTGGGATCCATCACAAACTCAACAGGTGTTGTAGCCAAATGTACAGTTGTCATCTCAAACTGGACAACCCTTAGTTTCTGGTACACCCCAGCAACCTATCCAGTCTAACATTCAAACTTCTATACCTTCGGTAGTTTCTCAGCCTGGGCCTAGTACGCCTCGTACTCCGCCTCAAACGACTGCTACAACTGCCGCAACATCTATTCAATCTACCCCACCTACTTCCGGAGTATCGACAGCTCCGGTTTCTACTGTTCTTGTATCTACTCCTCAGACATCTTTACCACCGTCTGGATCTAAGATTCAAACTTCAGTTCAGATGCCTGTAGGATAACCTGGTTCAAGTATGGTTGTCACAAGTCAACAACAATTTACTTATCAACCGTACCAGGGACAGTACCAATTCGGTCCTGTTGTGCAACAGCCAGTCTATCAGTATCAACCGTACCTTGGGTACACTTATCAACAACCTCAACAACCCCAGTACAGTCTGGTTAATCCTGGTTTTCCGGGAGGATACAATATCCCAAACGCAATTCCTATTCGTAGTTATCCTGGATATCCTCCTCCTGGGACTGGTCTCATGACCCAGAGTTTTAGGGACCCTAATCGTCAGTTACCGCTTATCGCAACTTTGGACTTACCTGACTTGTCGCGCCTAATGAACGATCCCATTAATTATCTTCCATTTTGGCCACCAATGCTGAATAAGTTGCTCAGTGACATTCCTAAGTTCGAAGGTAAATCAGGAAAGGACCCGTCGAACCACGTGATGACTTACAACCTCTGGTGTGCATCTAACTCCATTTCAGATGATTCAATCCGTCTTAGACTTTTCCAGCGCACTCTAATTGGTCTCACGGCCAAGTGGTACATTGAGTTACTGCGATGCACTTTTTATAATTTTAGTCAGTTAGCTACCTCGTTTTTAACTCATTTTCAGTTTCCAGTCTGATATGACAATGGCACGGAATTTTTAACTTCGTTAAAACAATCAACATCCACTTACATTTCAGATCATATTCATGAGTGGAGACGTCAACGACGTTTAGTGAAGGTGTTTATTCCGGATCAGATCTTGGCCGAGTGGTTTGTCAAATCTTTGTTGCCAAAGATCACTGAAGATGTAGCTAAAGCCGTAGTTGTTACTGAGGAGCAAGTGATTTCTCAAACACAATACCTTTACTTGGTCTATACTCAGTCAGGTACGTTACACGAGAAAATCCCCGATCTTCCCAAGCAAAATCAAATCGCTGCAGCTCCTTCGGGATCTCATGCCGCCGATGGTATGATCGGTACGGTTAACACTAAAAGTAAGAAGAAATCTTCCAAGAATTCTTCTCCTATCATAACCTTGCCTGATTCCCCAACAGGAGATTCTTCTGCAGAGATTTCCGCCGATATTCACGTTGTAGAGTCATCTACAGCCAAATCAAAATCCGGTGGGAAGAAGAAAGGAAAGAAGAAGAATAAAACGGACAAAAATTCAAAGGAGAAACCTAAAAAATCAGAATCCAATGATGAAAAGCGCAAACCTCGTTATCCTTGTCTCATTTGTGATGATGAACATTTTATAAGAGACTGCCCTCATCATGCAGAGGTTGCGAAGATTGTCAAAGGTTCCCAAACTCCTGTTGTTTTGAAGGATCCTTTTCCAGCTCAAGACAGTAAGATGATAGGTTCGTCCTCGAGCACCAATGAAGAACCCATACTGATGATGTCCCATGTTCGGATTGTGACTCGATCGCAAGATTATGGTAGTAAAAGTCCTATTGATGGTAAAGAAGCAGAATCTTATCATTCTAATCCATCAACCTCAGCTCCGGGTTCCGATCCACTACAGATCGAGAAACCTAATCCAGACTTGGTAATCAAACCACCCGCCAAGGGTATACTTTGAAAGTCAGCTTTCAATCCACATGTGAGAGCGGCTCAGAATTATAACATTGTTGAGGATTTAGTTGTTCCACCCTCAGCAATGCCGGCTTTGGAAGTGCTGCAATCATGTCCAGCACAATGTAAATTACTTTTTTCGGCTATAGGAGCTGTTGACGTTCAGGACTCGAACCTAATAATTTTTGATCTAGAAAATAGTACACTACATTTTCCTCATCAAATGACTTTCCAGATTCCAGTGATAGTCAAAAATAGGCCTATTCATCAGACTGTAATTGATGAGGGAGCCTCAACGTGTATTATGTCGATACAGTGTTGGAGATTGCTTGGTTCTCCTTCGCTAAACCAATCCCCGATGATTCTAAAGGCCTTTGATGGCCGTGGGTTTCATCCTTTTGGCATTCTACAGGATTTGCCTATAGGGGTTGAAGGAAAAACCGTTAGTCTAGATGTGGAGGTGGTTGATGCCCCTCTAGATTACAACCTTCTCTTCGGTTGAAGTTGGTCTTACGCTATGACAACGGTCGTTTCATCAGTCTTTCGAGTAATAAAGTTTCCACATAATGGAAAGATCGTAACAATAGACCAGCCAGCTTACTTTTCATCCGACCCAGCCTCTTCTGAGAGTATTCAGCATGTCGGTAAAACGACTATCCCATACAAGGATATTGGAGTAGGACTAGTTAAAGACGACAGTTTACTGGGAACTTTTCCTTTTCCTCCGATCAACGCATCGTCTTCATTTGCAACCATTCATATGATCACATCAGACACCATTATTTATGATGATCCTTGGATCATTCCTTTTGAATCTGAGATAGACTCATTTGGTGATGTCATGCCTTTGAGTCCATATGAAATTGCGTATGAGGCCATGCAATCGTTTACCGACTCATCTTCAACTGAAATTGACTTCATGAATGTGGTCCATGAGGAATCACTTTTCACATCAAGCTCGGATTTAATCATGTTTTCTGAACTTGTTCACTCTGATGAGAAAATTCGTGAAATCCTATGTGTAGATGATTTACCATGGGAAGATCTTCATCACAGATCTTCATTTACCCGAGAATGATTGTTTTGAAAATGATTTCTCATCAATTTTTACGACTGAATATGTCAAGGAACCTCAGAATCCAATGCAACATCCTGATTCAGAGTTAAATTTGGGAAACATCTCTCGAACTATTCCTATTGAAATTTCGGTTAAGCCTGGAATTGTTGAGAACATTCATATAGGTGCCTCATGTATAGATGACGAAATTCAGCTATATAAGGCCCTATTTCAAGAATTCTGTGACGTGTTTGCCTGGTCCTATGAGGAAATTCCAGGAATTGATCCCGCAATTGTTGTTCATGAGATCAAGACTTACCCGGACGCTAAACCCGTCCTGCAACGTTTGCGTCAGATTCACCCAAGAAAAGCTGCTGCAATTAAAGCAGAAGTTGAAAAATTACTCAAAGCAGGTTTCATTTATCCGATCCTGTTAACGGATTGGGTATCGAATATTGTTCCGGTTAACAAAAAGCAGGGAACAATAAGAATATGCATCGATTATAGGTACATTAATCGAGCCTGTCCAAAGGACAATTACCCAACTCCCTATATCGATCAAATTATTAATGATTGTGCCGGCAGCGAAATATTCTCCTTCATGGATGGTTTTTCCGGATACAATCAAATCAATATTCTACCTGTCGATCAACCAAAAACGGCTTTCATTTGTCCATGGGGGACATTTGCTTATTGCAAGTTACCTTTTGGGCTCAAGAATGCCGGAGCAACTTTTCAAAGGGCCATGTCTTATGCGTTTCATGACATCAAGCACATTGTGCAACCGTATCTCGATGACTTGCCTGCTCATTCATTACATCGAGCTGATCACCTCGTCCATTTACGAGCAATCTTTATGAGGTGTAGGCATTATCGGATTCGATTGAACCCACACAAATGTGTCTTCTGTATAGAAACAGGTCGATTACTGGGGTTTGTAGTTTCGAAAGTCAGCATTCGCGTCGATCCCTCGAAGGTCGAAGCTATCGTCAAATTGCCTCCTCCTTTGAGTCTTCGCCAACTCCAAAGTTTGCAAGGGAAAGCAAACTTTTTACGACGATTCATTCCTAACTACGCCGAGGTTACAAAGGGTTTTACCCGATTGTTGAAACAAAATACTCCAATTTATTGGGATGAGATAGCTTAGAAATATTTTGATGCACTTAAACACGCATTGACCCATGCATCGTTATTGCATCCTCCCAACTACAACTAGGATTACTTCTTGTATCTCATCGCCTTTCATTCCACCATTGGAATGGTCTTAGTTCAGGAAGATGAATTTGGAACTGAACATGTGATATATTACCTTAGTCGAACTTTAAATCCAACTGAGCTAAAATACTCACATGTGGAGAAATTGGCATTGGCAGCCGTTCAAGCTGTCCAAAGTTTTCGTCACTACATTTTACTACGTAAACCTACAGTAATTTCGGATTGCAACCCTATGATCTACATTTTGACCAAGCAATTGCTAGGGGGAAAGTACTCTAAATGGATTGTTATCCTCCAGGAGTTCAACTTGGAATTTGAGAAATCCAAATCTAAGAAATCTTTAGTTTTTGCGGAGTTAATGTGTGACTTCCCGCGTGTTGACACGGAAATTGTGGTGGGGGAGCCCATTGCGCACGAATCCTTGTTTCTAATTGTGGTATGGATATATCATTGTTTATCTCCAGACCCAATCCTTTCGGCCAGAAATTTCAAGGTCATAACGTCGAAAAATTCGATTCCAGTCCCATCAATTCAGGATTACTAGAGATACTCTTTATCGCCGTGGGGCAGACTCTGTATTTCGACGTTGCTTAACTCACGAGGAAGCTGAAAGGGTTCTAAATGACTGTCACTCTGGAGCGTGTGGCGGTCATATGTCTGGGTATGCCACAACCCAAAAGAAATTGCGCGCTGGCTACTTCTGGCCGTCTTTATTTAAATATTGTATTACGGCGGTTCGAAAATGCCACAAATGCCAAATTTTTTGATTGAAAGATGCGCGCTCCACCTACTCCTCTCCACCCTATAATTTCCGTTGGTCCTTTTGCCAAATGGGGTATCAATTTTATCACATGTAACCCTCACTTGGCCGGGGGGCATGCGTATATCATCCTTGCGGTAGATTATTTTACCAAGTGGGCCGAGGCGATGCCTACATTTGAGGCACACGGCAAGACAGTTGAAATTTTCGTGTTCAATCATATAATTGCTAGGTTTGGTGTCCCGCAAGCAATAATCATTGATCATGGGTGTTATTTTTGAAATGTTATGATGACCGAACTTACAGGCCAGCTTGGTTTACGTCACGATAGTTCAACTCCTTATTATCCACAAGCTAATGGTCTGGTTGAATCCATCAACAAAGTTTTAGTCATCATGACCCGATGAATCATTTGCATTCATCGTTCGAATTGGCATAACATGCTATTTTCAGTGCTTTGGGCGTACACACTTCAGCAAAAACATCAACAGGGTTCACTCCTTTCCAACTAGTCTATGGTTTGGAAGCTGTGTTACCCATTGAATGCAAAATCTCATCACTGCAAATGGCCATCGAGTTACTTCCAGCCACTTCCCAAGAGGAAAGCATTTGTTATACTTGGCTCAGTTAGATGAGAATCGACGTGATGCTGCATTAGCGATCGAGACTCACGCAAAATGCATGAAAGCTCAGTATGATCGAAATGTGACGCCTCAAAATTTTTCGGAAGGAGATCTAGTCTTAGTTTACGATCAAGCTGATGATAAATTAGGCACTGGAAAATTCGTTCCTATGTGGCATGGTCCTTATGTTGTCAAGCGAAAGCTAGCAAAAGGGGCCTATGAATTGGTAGACTTTGACGGGGACTCTTTAGGTAAACCCAGAAATGGTCTTTACTTAAAGAGGTATTATGCTTAAAGAATGGGTATGGAGATTTTTAGTTAGGATAGTTTTTCTTTCTAGCTGGTGTGTTTTAGTTTAAACAGTGTGCTTAGCTTAGAGATTGTTTTTTCTTCATTATTCCTGCTTATCTTGGTTTTACTCTTGATATTGCAGATGTCGATGCCTCTCCAAACATACATTGGTTTCGTTGATGGTGCTTGTCGTAATACACGGAACATTTCTTCCACAGCTTGGGTTATCTATTCGCCCTCTAATGAGTTAGTATCTATGCATGGGGTAAGCCTCGGTCAAACAACGAACAACATTGCCGAGTATAGTGCAGTGATTGAGTTATTATCTGAATCTATTTCATTTGGGATTCGGAGTTTGATAGTGAGGTTAGATTCTGAACTCGTTGTATTACAGCTTAATAGAGTGTATGCCATTAGAAATCCAGTTTTATTAAGAATATTTTTGAGAGTGCATCTCTTGGAACGTGAATTTGATTATATTGAATATCTGCATATTCCAAGATCTTTGAATACATTAGCAGATGCAATTGCTTCTCGAATGTTAAATAGACATTTGCAATAATCATACATGTAAATTTAAAACCATTCCATAACATGATCTACAAGGTAAGCCGGTAATAGTGATATATATATAGGAGTGTGTCAAAAAACACATCATCCTCGATCATAGGTTGAAAAACACCTTATGATCGGCAAAAATGATAAGTACAAAAAACAAAAATGTCATATGTGCCCACAATAGGCGATCATCCTATCACTGGTGATGATCTCGATAAGAAACCACTGCACAGGCCACCTTGCAAAGGAACCTCCTAAAAGGTCCCGGGACCCCAATCACATAGCGCTGAAGTCGACGAGGAATGTCATCTATAGTGGTCTCTGGAATATCTCCTGTCAAGCGCTCGAGATGACCCTCCAACTCGGCCAAAACCTCTGTTGATTCGTCCTGTGGGGCTGGCGTGGCTGCAACTGGTTGTTTCCTCTCGTAAGGCCGGAGAGCGGCTGGTCGCTGTGGACCCACATATGCATTTGAAACTTTTGCTATCAGTTTTGAGACGATGGAAAAAATAATAAAAAAAATTAAAATTGGAAAAATGTTGAAAATGATTTTACCTGAGTCATCCCACTGCTCTCCTGGTGGAAGAACCATGTCTGGGTCACCATGAAAATCTATCCCAGCATAAGGGAAGTCCTAAATAGAAAAGACATGGTTTTCCAGCCATTAGAAATACTCAGGTTTGAATCGAGCAACCTCTGTCCTTTCGTCTGGGTGACGGGCCATAACTGCGACCCATCGCATTAGTTTGGGCTCTCGAGGAAGCCCAGCTCCAACAGTAAAGTGATGCGGGATCAACATGGGAACCCTATCCAGGCCAAAACTCACAACCAAAGCCCCATAACCAAAGGTCCTTAGTTGTCTGTTCTTGGCCCTGGTCAGTTGGCCTTTCAGATTGGCCAACATAGCATCGCACCAATTGAAGATGGTGCCTCGAAAGCAATCAACTGCCATACGCATCTGGGATCCGGTGGCAATATGTAATGCAGCAACCCCGCAAAGTCTGGTGATAGTAAACGCAATCACCATGAGTTCGGGATGGGATATGGCCTTTATGTCTATCCCTTTGTCTCTAGCCTGGCTGTTGCAGTACTCTAGCCAGAGGCTATCGACAGACTGGCCACCTGGCCTAGCCCCAAATAGAGTCAAGTCTTCACCTCTCTTAGGCAAACCAGTCAAGAAATATATGTCCGTCAGCTCGATTTCGAGCTGGTAGCCACCAATGAAGAAGCACTGGTCCTGTAAGCTCCATCTGTCAACCAACCACTGTAAGAAATCCACCTGAGCCCTCATGCCAGGAATGGCCCAAAATTTGTACAAGCCGCACGCCCTTAAAGAATCAAGTGAAGGCCGATGATTCCATGTGGCAGCATCCACGTCCTCATGCTCTCGTTCACGCCAATCTAGCATGATGTACTCTCTGCATCAAGTAGAAAGATAAATTAAATTGCTAGAAATTATTTTGTTTGGTCCATTTTTGGGAATTTTTGGGTTAAAAACCCTTACGACGGGGACCGCACCCTCCGGGTTAGACACAGTGTGTGGGACCGCAATTTTTCTACATGGAAGGTGCGGACCCCTAGCTTTTTCCCAATGGAGAAAAAGTCGGGGTCGCATGCCAGCAGTGGTAAACCTGTGGGCCCCTGCGCGCGGGTTTTAAGCCTAAAAACCCTCCAAAAAATGAAATGAATGCCTAAAACAAAAAATGAAACGAAGAGCAAGATGATGTGGATTACTTGGAGAAGACGACGTTCAATTCCGATGGTTGGATTTTCCGCAATATTCACGGGAAGTTTTCTGAACGAAAGCACTATTTTCTCACCCAAAACTCAAGCGGTAAAAATGAATTGATGAAGGCCCTTTTTATAAGTTTTTTGAGTAAATAAATTGAAAATTTGTTTATGTTTCACTTTGAAAAGGTATTTTGCGACATTTTTATCCATTTCAAACAGGTATGAGTAATGTTTGCATTTTTGTTCAGGATAACGGATTATTCAGGCGAAATCTATCATTTTCAACGAAAAAACATTTAGAGTCACCTTTAAGCTCTTTTCTGACTCCTGAAACATGAAAATATTGCCGAGTTTTTCTTTTAAACTCGTTAAAACGGAATTAAAAGATGGTCCACTTACAGCTCTTTTCCGACCGTAAAAACATGAAAAGATTGCCAGATTTTTGTCGTTTCAAATTCGATATTGTTTATAAAACGACATGTCGTTGATCGTTTTTTTACTTTTTCGGATCAGGGACACTAATTACGAAAAGTACTCCTTGGTCGTAAAAGATCAAGCGATTCTCTCAAGTATTATTTTATACTTTTTCGGGCATGGGAGTCACAAATTTACAAAAAAGGTCAACCCTGGAGTCTTCTTAAGTTTTTCAGACTCTCTAAAATTGAAAAACGTCGAGTTTCTCCTATACTGGACTCGTTAAAATTTCACAGTAAAGGACCTGTTCAATTACAAACAGGAACAAACCACTCCTTCTTAGGGTTCGAATTTAAACTAAGTTGGACTCATCCGAAGGATGAGCTTATAATCAAGAAAACGTTATCCTCCTCAAGCTTGTCAAAAATAAAGAGGTACTTGCCAGAAATGGTGGGGGAAAAGAGAGAAAAATGAGCCTGTTTGTCATACTTTGTAACTACTCTTGAACACGACACTTTTATTCACCTGGGTTGGGAAATCCTTTGCCTAACAGTTGATCAAACCACATTGAAAGTCTTTAGCCGGTTTCTAGGTATTAAATTTGGGTCAATTGTCACCAAACCATCTGTCGTGTTGTTATGTGTTCAAGAGGTCATTGCCAATAAGCCATTCATCTGAAAAATATCTGTCATCCATCTTGACCATCCCTGAGTCAGTCCTTGCAACTAAATTTCTTTGACTTGATCTATGATTTCGTGTTGTGGGCTTGCTTAGGACGGATCGCTTTCGATCGACTTCAGCTCATTATCTAGAAAGATGATCTAGAAATCGTCAGTACCTTGAGATCTACATGCCTCAATGGCAGGTTTCTCGCCTTTGACGACAAGTTGCATCATTGACCTTTGATCAAAGGATTACGTGACATGTTCGACATCAACACATTTATTCACATCTCATGGATTGTACTGGGTACTTTGAGAGCCATTGACATCACTGGTGGTTTCTCTCACACTTGTTAACAGTTTACATCATTGACTAGTAATCAAGTGGTTTCTACCATGTTCAACATCAACACATTCATTCGCATGGATAGAATCGTACTATTTTGGGAAGTAGAAATGAAGACCCTGGATCTAGTTTCCACAATCCAGGCTGCGAGGAATTTTGTATTCATTATATAATGGACTGTTCATAAACAGATGGCTGCGTCCATACTGTGTCCACATGAGTCCATACTTGTGATGTTTTACAAGATCATTCCTGTATCAGAGCAGTAGTTAGTTTTCTAGTCAGTTTTGATCTGAGTATGGGAATGCCTACCTCAGCGATGATACGATCTCATATATATATCTTGCATTGAATGTTTTTACAGGTTCCAACCGGGCTCTCCACAAGATGATCCTCGAAATGATAAAGTACTTCACTCTTCCTAAATGATAAATGAAATCCTAATCTACTATAGACTTTTCACTTTAGGGGGCAATCTGTTACACAAAAATATCGTCACCATGATTATTTGCAGTCAGTATGGGTCTATCATCACTTGTACTGTCCTCCTAAGAAAGTCTTAGACCTCAGCTCTTCAAGTCAAGCTTTGAAAATGGGAGTAAGACATTAAAAATCAATGAAACTCTCGTTCCACACTTTCTCTCACTGTCACCTGCGGTCCCGCACCTTCTGTGTACAAAAACTGTGGACCTGCCCGCTCTGTCCCTAAAGGTGTGGGTGCGGACCCCTGTGAAAGTCAAAAGGCGCAAGTTTTATCTTAAAAAACTCACTTTGGGTTAATTCTAGAGGATTCTAGAAGGAATTTTGACGTGGATTGTTCGCTCTGAGGTGGTTCATGCATCCCAAAAGAGAAGGAGCTAATCCCTTGTTGAGAGGAGATATCCCTTTGAAGGAGGACCTAGTAACCTCCCTCCATTGCACTATAAATTCAAGCATTGGGCTGGTTGCTGGAGAGGTTAGAAGCTGAACATTTTTTAGGGTAAATGCTGGTGAAATCAAGACTTCCTAGTTGAACTTAAGAGGAGATATCACATACCTTTTTGGCTTCATTGGGGAGTGAGTGAAACTTGTCAGAGTAGAGGAGACTTCTTGCTGGACCCTGGGAGGAGCTTGTACAGCGTTAAGTCACAGGTTGTAAATTTCTTCTTCTTTTGAATTAATACAATCAAACTCATTTTTCTCAACAAGTATCTCATGTTATTTGTTTCATGGACTCCTTGACTTTCATGTTAAATATGTTTTATGATATTGGCTTTTCAAGTGCTATTTAATTTGTTTGCCTTGTTTGTGTTTGCAGATTCGCGACAAAGGAGCTCATTTGAATCGAAGGAGTGAGGGCATCCACAAACTTGCGTTGGACCTAAGGTAGGCCATAAAAACACTTGTTTGCCATTGTTTATAAAAGCATATTTAGAGAAAGATAGTGTCTGGTTGGTTTGCTTGTCATTAGGTCTTCTTTAGATTCTAGGAAGGTCTATCTTGTCCGCAAGATCGACTTATTCCGTGTGACACTTGTCTTAAGAGTTTTGGAAGTTTGTTCAGAGGGCAGATTTGGCTCTTGTATGTCACATGATATATCATTTCCCTTTGTAGCATCAATCATAACAACAGTTTTTTGATCTTGAGTAGCAAATTGTTCATTCATACTCTCTGGTTGTGCTGTTATTAGGAGTTTGACATCAGTTTTGGGACACATGTCAACATTGTATAAGATGAATGAATCCATGTCGGAATGCGTTGCATAGATGGGGAAGTTTTGGGGCTTTTCTTGATGTAGGGTCGTTAATATGCCATTATTATTGTCACTTGTGAATGTTTATTCCACCCATTTCTACCATTCTTCATCATGCCATTTATTATAATTTATCATTTAAATCCATTTTATTAATTATTTATGCTCTCATGAATAAATATTATTTATTCTCCTTTATTTCTAATAAATTGATGACTATGCATTATTTTACCAATGATAGTGCTAATAAGTTGGTTATAACATTATTCACCATTTTTAGCCTCCAAGGTAACTTCCAGATTGAAGATTTGATTTTTAAATCTGCCAACTCAGAAATTCGCTGGTTTAAGGAGTGACAGTTTTGCGGTCGAGATTCTGAGCAAATGAAGACGAATTTGGAAAATCCGGAACATGGGTTTTGTCCAGAACGGGCCCAATTATCTTCATAATGTAGAGTTTGCCCAAATTCGGCTTGTACAGGGAGAAACGCAGGGTTCTTTGAGCACGATTTTCTCAGATTTGCAGTTGCAGCCGCCCTCCAAATCTCAGCTGTAAACCCAAATTCGTCTTGCTTTTGTTGAAGAGATGAGAGGGAATATATTTTCTTGTTGATCATCTGGTTAGAATCAACCCAAATTTGTAAAACAAATCATGTTGTAATTATCTATGCTCTCTGATCTTTCTCTATTTAAATGAGAACAAAGATCAGAGAGGGGGGACGTGATGATGGATTGGGGGATTCGAATGATGGAAGAATGATAGAGAAATGATGGACAATGATGGTGGATTATTCATGATAGGATAGGGATTGTTTCATGCTGTAGCTTTTGCTGTTGTAATGATTACACAATTGGCTGATTAATAAATGAATTGGGAGTTGCTGTTCATTTTTCTCATTCTGAAGTAATCCCGCAGCATCCGGTGGCGGCTAAGGGCCCAGCCTCTGGTGGAGTACGCTGCTGCTATTGTGTATCATATCTTTACAATTGCTACTGTATGATATCTTTTCATGTGTGGATTTTTTATATAGTTTAGTAATCTGATGTATTTGTTATATGCTGTTCAACGCTCTGTTACGACTAATTCATTAATGGTTTCATTCAAGAAGTTTATGTAAGTGACTCTATGTTGCGTAATGAATCTTTTCGGAGTGATTACATGTTCACTATTTAAACCGATTGTTTCTGTTACAGAGCTTTCATATTAAATATTGCTATTGGATTCATTTTGAACTCTTATTCGTGGGAACCCGAAAGTAATATTATTTCATTTGGAAACGGAAGTCATGTTCTTTGGAAACATCAGATTGCTATAATAAGTGTGTCGTGTAAATATGATAAATGTCGTTCCATAATTCATTTGTAAATATCTTCTCGTAAAGTAAAGATCATTGGAATTGCTTTTGAAGATTGTTATTTTATTGCAGAATGTGAGTAAGTTGGTTTTGACTCGCGAGATGTAGTTCTTTTGATTGATGTTTCATTTACTGCTGTTCTATTTCCTTTTGTTATTTCATTTTTACTTGCTGTCATTCCATTTCCTTGCATTTATTGCTTTGGTGTGAGAGAAGGTCCAAGGCTGTCGTGAGCCTCAGCAGACGCTACCATGCTCCCAGATCCATGGTCCATACTCTATTCCATCAATTTCTAGAGGAATGAGTTATTGCTACTATATCCTCGATTGATGGTTGTTTGAATGAATGATTTAGTTTAGAACATTTCAGTTTCTTGCTGTTCCAATTAGATTCTTTTTCAAGCATTTATTTACTTTTGGGTTTTAAGCACTATACTGCAAAACATTACTCTTAAGTAAATAGCCGCCTCAGACAGAGTACACTCTTGAAATAAATAGTCGTCCCTGGGTTGATAATTAATGTGAGGTAATTAGGAGTTCACAAGACACCTTTTTATCGCTCCACATTTTTGTCGGGGAGAGTGTAGCCATTTCTAAAGAGTAGTGTGAATCTGATGAGTGCCTGCTAGGGAAGAGTTGGATCTTAAAAACGGAAGGTAAGAACCTGCGTACGGAGCATGTAAAAGCCCTGCTCCCCCGTCCACTTTCCAGCAGGACTGTTAAAGAACCTAGAGTAGAAATAGATGTTTGAATTTTTTTGTGTGAATGATTAGGAAAAAGATAGAAATTTTTAAAAAATGAATCACATGATCTCACTTAAGTGGTGATGTAAGCACCACCCATTTCACTAACTAATTGACAGGAACATTTGAAGAAGGAGCCTTGAAGAAACACATGAAGAACATCTTATATTATGGTAAGAAATGGCTCACGTTTCTACTTTTGAATTTCCTATCAAAGATCAAGGAGGAGTGACACAAATGCACATAATTCCCCCATCTTTACCAAATTTTCATGGTTTAGCAAATGAAGATCCAGATACATTTTTATTTGAGTTCAAAATACTTTGTAGAGGATATGATTATTGTACTAATGATCAAAGATTGAAAGTGTTTCCTCTTACTCTAAAAGGAGCAGCTCTCCGATGGTTCATGAGCCTAGGTGGGAATTGCATCCAAACATGGGAGGACATGAATAACATATTCTTGAAGAAGTACCAAGACTATTGCAAATCTAATGAAGATATTTTCAGTATGATACAAGGGGAAGATGAAAGCTTGGAGGATTATGTAGATCGATTTCAATACAACCTTCAAAAATCAAAATATAAACATTTGGAAAAAGAGATCTTAAAAACACTCCTTCTTAAAGGAATCAAAGATGAATTTTTAGAACTTTTAAATCTGATAGGAAAAGGTGATGTTTTTCAGTTATCATATGATGATGTTTGTGAGTTGTGCATAAGGTATTCAAGAGGAATCTCCAAGGCTGGTAAGAATCCTAGAGATGTTTTTTCTTTGTTTTCCAAATCTGCTACAAGAACAGGAGACATAAGCGCTGAAATCAATGTGTTATTTGAACATTTTAAAGTTGATTTTATTAGCTCTCTAAATGAAAAATTGGATGTTTTGCAGGTTCATAAAAATGAAGAATTTGATGAAGTGTTTTGTTCTCATGACCGAAAGAAGCATCTCATAGATACTCACTCTTCCTTATCTACGATGGAAGTAGCATATCAAAGAGATGAGGAAGCTGCAACAAGGTCAAAACCACGGAAATCATGGCCTACAGGTATGGTTCAAAACACTCCCTCTCCACTTTCTCACTTGCATAATCCATTATGGAATACTAATGTGTTAGGGCAGCCATGTCAATTTCAATTTAACCACCTATCTTGTTTACAGGTTGGGCATGGTTCATCTTATGATGGCATGACTACTCTCCCTCATCTTGTAGCACAAGCACATTCTCCATATTCTCCACCAGCTCTTTCACAACACCTTGCTTGCCCATCAAAACCATTCACACAACCCAATCAGCCACATCATCAAAATGCTCCATTCCATACACATTTTCCTGCTCAACTAATTCCACACCCTCACCATAATAAACCAGTACAACATGCTTACAATGTTGAGCTGACAAATTTACCCACCTTTCCCACCCATTCTATCTCACATGCGCCATTAAAGAAAACCTACAATGAGATTCAGAATGTTTCAAATGCAAAAATTGTAGAAGCTATGGAAGAAAATGAGGTTTCTTTTACTATGCATCAACAAGCTATTTTAAAAGCTCAAGAACTTCATGATATGATGGCTATGCGAAATCAAGAAAATAAAGGATACATTGAAGATTGGTTTCACTCCATCATTTGTTTGCAACATCACTCCATGCTTCAACAATTTTTGATACCATTTTTTGAAGGGAAGTTGGCTTCTCATACCCTAATATCCATTAACATGCATTTTTCAAATTTGGGTATGTGCATACGTGAAGCCGTAGTTCGAAAATGGCTTCACTGGAAGTACTCATATACGTAGTCATATTCATCCTTCAATCAAAGTAGGTTAGTGAAAAAAATAAAATAAAATAAAATAAGGGAATAAATAAATGCATTTTGTTCTTTTGTAAAACTAGGGTTTTTGTTGCAACATGCTATGCAAATCAACATCGGTGATAATTTTTTTATAATTTGTGTATGTAGATGAATCATAATGGAAATAATAAGTTCTACAAACACTCATTTTCATTTTTATCACCAATTTGAAAAAATGCTTGAATTTCATTTTTTTTGGCTTGCGGGCTTGATGAACTTTCTGGAAAAACAGTCGGGACAGTCATGTTTTGAGGGACCAAAAGTGAATATTTTTAAAACCTGTTTCTACCCTAGGTAGCCCTTGATCTCTACTTTCTAACCCAATTTGAATCACTCAATTTGGATTTGAAATGAAAAAGTTAGAACCAAAACATTGACAGGGTGTCTAGCGGGCAGCTCAGGAACAAAGTTGGGACAGTCAGTTTTTGGAGGCCTAAATGACCATATTTTTAAAACCTGTTTCTATCCTAAGTCCCCCTTGATGTCTACTTTCTAATCCAATTTGAATCACTCAATTTGGATTTGAAACGAAAAAGTTAGAGCCAAAACATTGACCGGATGTCTAGCGGGCAGCTCAGGAACAGAGTTGGGACAGTCCGTTTTTGGAGGCCTAAATGAATGAATTTTTAAAACCTGTTTCTATGGTAGATCCCCCTATGAATATAGTTTACAATGCAATTTTAATCACTCATTTTTGATATCGTATGGGGAAGTTATGATCAAAATAATGACTGTTTATCGTAAATCAGCACTCTTAAAACTATGTCTTTCCAGCTGTTCCTTAAAGTATTTGACCTATCAATTCTTCTTGTCTTCAAAACATGTTTCTATTGGAGATCAATAAATGAATCTATTTTCATTTCCAATTTGAATCATTTGAATCCGACATCAAACGAAAAAGTTATTCTTGAAATATCAACTGTTGGTCTAAGCCGGGTAATCGAAAATGACTCTATTATGCAGGTTGTTCTAACTAAAATTGACATATCATATCATTGAATTTTTAAAACCTATTTCTACTGGAGATAAACCTTTGAATTAGCTCTCATGTGGCTTTGGAATCACTCAATTTCGACGAAAAACAAAGAAGTTGTGATTAAAACACTGCAGGTTAGTATGATTGGCCATTGTTCTCCCACAGGTGACAAATAAATTTTACTTTGTTATTTTCTCCTTGGATTTGTTCTATAGAAGTAACTACTTGTTAGTTTTTTTGCATAATTCTTGGATTAGGGGAGCCGTGCACCTCTCTTTCTCCATGATTTAATGTTTTATTGCAGGTAGACACTCGTTTTTTACAGGTCTTAGGAGAAAAAGAACGTCAATTTATGGACAAGTGATTCTTGAAACAAATTTTAATAAAACAAAGGAATTTCATCCAACTTATTACCCAACGGATTCATAATAGAAGAAATGAAGAATTGATTTCCATTTGAAGATTCATGTCATCTCTTTGCTGCCAAAACATTTTTCAAAAAGATCATTTTTTTTACATAATATCGTAGTTGTTGTAACTTAATTTACATATTGTTTCTAAATAAAATGTTTTTTTTTTCTAATTTCTTTTATATTTTGTGTTTCAGGTGTTGCTTCATTCAAAGTGAAACTCATCCTCAGCATCAATGCAGTAAACAACTAATTCATTCTTTGCGTGTTTTTGCTATTTTTGCTGTTCCTTTTCGAAATGGAACAACATTTGTGTGATTTTGCTGTTCCTTTTCAAAAAAGAACAGCACTGTTGGAAATAATACTGAGAGGGGGGGTGAATCAGTATTATCTAGCAATTTACCAAATCTTCCTTATTTGATCTTTTGAATTATTCTTGCATATCAGTACCATAAAACAATGAGCATGAATAAAGAAAATAGACAGTCACACCAAAGAACACAAGATGTAAGGTGGAAACCCAATGCGGGAGAAAACCACCTGCTGCAATATGTCTCTATCTTCTTTCAAGAAATTCTTTTTACAATGATTTTGTGCTGGTGCAGTCCTTTACCAGCACGCAGGCTGCAACCTGCAGAGAGCTACAACTCTCTCTCGTTTTCCAGTCTCTCCTGGAAGGGAGCTACAACCCCCTACTTCTTTTCATGAAGAATCAAATGATCAACAAGTATACAACAGATACAGTCCACTACAGATATCAGATCAGTAATTACAGAAATAACCCAGAACACCTTACGAATAGAAATATACAGTCAACAGATCATCTCAAGACAGGGACGCATATTTTATTTCTGTGGCCTGCGACTGGACGCAGTCTACCTTCCGCTGCTCTGCGTGCAGACGCACTGTTCCTCTATGCTTAGCTGCGACCGGCGCACCCAAAGACACTGTCGCGCCGCGTCTTTTGCTTCAGAGACGCACCCAATAACACAGTCGCGCCGCGTCCTTTGCCTCAGAGACGCACCTGAGCCTTTACTGTACTGCGTCCCGGCGCACTTTCCCTTCACTGAATCTGCGTCCCTTCAGATATAGAAGATAAGAGGACTTCAGAACCAACCCAAACACTCAGATCCACAGATCTGATCATGCGCCATAGAGATCACAGTCCATTAGAAGATTAGCCTTCATAGATCTGGACTAGATCTCACCAAAAGATATTCAACCAAGATGATACCTAATCCAAATGAACTCCTTTGCTTTATATAGGCAAGCTTCTCCCCAAAACATGGAACAATACCACGAGCCGACACCATAGAAACACAAAACCGTCGGCTAGATACCACACAAGAAACCCCCACGTGCTTTTCTCTGCCTTGAAATGTGTGCACTGGGCGGACGCACCTCCTGAACGGCTGGCCTGCGTCCCTGGACGCGGGTTCTGTATGGTATACATGTGGGGACGCACTGGCTGAACATATTTCCAGCGTCCTTCTTGATTTATCACCTGAATGGGTTTGCCATCAAGGACAACACCTGAATCATAATGCTAACAATCTCCCCCTTTGGACTTGATGGCAACCTCATAATCTTCAGCTTCATTCTCCCCCTTTGACATCAAGGGCAAAGGGTATGCTCCCCCTATGCTCATGCATCTCCAGATCTGTAACCAGAAATCCATCATGAAGGAGATAGAGACATATTGCAGCTATTTCCAAGATCTCCTTCTCCATAATGCCAACAATGCATTATGTGCTCCCCCTGAGCCTATACCACCAATAGGAAGATGATCAACAGTAAGATGATGCATCAACAACCCCCAGCTTTTGCCTGAGGTATTCAAAAGTGTCCCTGGGCAACGGTTTGGTGAAAATATCAGCAACTTGTTCCTTAGAAGGAACATACTCCAACTTGACCTTCTGTTCAAGTACTTGTTCCCGGAGAAAATGGTACTTGATTGGTATGTGCTTGGTTTTTGAATGCATAACCGGATTCTTTGAGATGCTGATTGCACTTGTGTTGTCACATAAGATAGGGATTGGAGGAGTACAAGTGATTTGATAATCCTGCAAATTCTGCATCATCCAAAGGAGTTGGGTGCAACAAGATGCAGCAGCAACATATTCTGCTTCAGCTGTAGACAAGGCAATTGAACTCTGTTTCTTGCTGAACCAAGAGACCAGTCTGGGACCCATAAAGAACGCACCACCACTTGTGCTTTTCCTGTCATCCACGCTTCCGGCCCAATCTGCATCTGTATAGGCATGAAGAGTAAGATCTGTATCTCTAGGATACCATAAGCCATAATTTTGAGTCCCTTGAAGATATTTGAAAATTCTCTTCACTGCTTGAAGATGAGTCTCCTTCGGATTTGCCTGAAATCTTCCAACTATTCCAACTGCATGCATGATGTCTGGTCGGGTACCTGTCAAATATAGTAAACTTCCAATCATAGATCTGTAGGTTGGTTGATGTACTGCTGCAGAATCATCATTTGCACTGAGACTACATCCTGTGACCATGGGTGTACATACTGGTTTTGCATCTTCCATGCCATATTTCTTCAAAATCTGCTTGAGATACTTGGTTTGAGATAAAAGGATTCCTCCTTTCTTTTGTTGGATTTGCAAACCAAGGAAGTATGTCAGTTCTCCTAGCAAGGACATTTCAAATTCTTTCTGCATGACTGAGGCAAAGCTTTGGCTCATAGCTTCTTCATTGCTGCCAAAAATAATGTCATCTACATACACAACAAGTATTAGCAATTTGTCATTTTCAATTTTTATATATAGATTGCTATCTGCTGAACCTTTTGAAAAACCTTGCTGATGAAGATATTTGTCCAACCGGTAGTACCAAGCCCTTGGGGCTTGTTTGAGACCATAGAGAGCCTTTTTCAATCGGCATACAAGATTTGGATCATTTCCAAGAATGAACCCATCTGGCTGTTCAATGTACACTTCTTCTTCCAAGTCTCCATTCAGAAAGGCTGATTTTACGTCCATTTGAAATACTTTGAAGTTCTGAGAACTTGAGAGAGCAAGGAACATTCGAATGGCCTCAAGTCTTGCAACAGGAGCAAAAGTTTCTTCAAAGTCTATTCCTTCTTGCTGTGCATACCCTTTACAAACAAGTCTGGCTTTGTTTCTAATTACTTCTCCATTTTCATTCAATTTATTTTTGAAGACCCATTTTGTTCCGATAACATTCTTATCCTTTGGTCTAGGAACCAGCTCCCAAGTGTTGTTCTTTTCGATTTGCTCGAGTTCTTCATCCATTGCTTTCACCCAACATTCATCTTTGCATGCCTCTTTCACATTTTGTGGTTCAGTAGAGGAGAGTAATGCCAAATAACTTGAAGCTTCTGCAACTGTTCTTCTAGTTTGTATACCTGCTTCTTTTTGTCCCATGATCTGAGATTCTGGATGGTTCTTTTGAACATATCTGGATGGAGTCTTTTCTTCTATTCTTGTTCGTTCTTCTGCTTCTTCGTGAGGTTCTTCTTGAGATTCTTCTTGCGGTTCTTCTTCTTCATCATTCTGTCTTTGAGGGTAGCTTTCATCTTCTTCGATGTCTTCACGATGTATTTGCCTAGGAATGTATCCCTTCTCATCAACCACTACATCAATGCTGTCAACAATTCTGCCAAGTCTTTTATTGTAGCATTTGTATGCTTTGCTATGTGGAGAATAGCCAAGAAGAATGCCTTCATCTGCTCTAGGATCAAGTTTGCCAAGCTGCTCCTCAGTATTCTTGATATAGCATTTGCTCCCAAAGATTTTGAAGTGCTTTACCGAAGGAGTTTTACCACTCCAGAGCTCATGAGGGGTTTGAGTGCTGTTCACCCGGACATTTGTCTTGTTGAGAATAATAACCGCAGTATGTGCAGCCTCACCCCAGAAGGTTACGGGGGTTCCTGATTCATCAAGCATAGCACGAGCCATTTGTTGGATTGTTCTGTTCATTCTTTCAACAACTCCATTTTGCTGAGGCGTTCTAGCTGTAGAGAATTCTCTCCTTATCCCATGTTCATCACAGAAATCGAAAAATTCATTTGAAGTAAATTCCCCACCTCTGTCAGATCTGAGGCACTTAATTTTGTGACCTGATTCATTTTCAGCCAAGGCTTTGAAGGTTTTGAATTTTTCGAATGCTTCATCTTTGTGCTTCATAAGTCCTAACCAAACAAACCTGGAGAAATCGTCAATAAATAATATCAAGTATTCCTCTCCTCTAGGAGTTCTTTTCCTGAATGGCCCACATACATCTGTATGTACTAGCTCAAGAGGCATGCTAGCTGATCCTTCTTTCTCTGGAAAGTTAGTCCTGGTTTGTTTTCCAAACTGACATGATCTGCATATGATGTTGTCAGGAATTTTGATATCTGGAAGATCGCGAACTGCCTGATATTTACATGCTTTCCTTATTTGTGAGAAGCTTAGATGTCCCAACCTTCGATGCCATAACCAGTGCTCTTCATCCTTGCTTAGATAGCATTGTTGTTGTCCTTCTTCAAATATGTACAGATTATTTGGAGTTCTTTTCCCTTTGAGAACTGTTTTCCCTGTATCAAGATCACGAACAAGACATCCATTTGATCTGAATATAACCTCGGTTCTTTGATCACACATCTGGCTGACACTTAGTAGATTATGCTTCAATCCATCAACAAATAAAACATTTCCAGCCTTAACATCTTCTTTTAAAGGAGCAATACCTTTTCCTTTTATAGTTGCAGGAGTATCATTTCCAAAAGAGACTTTCTTTCCCTTTTCTAAATTAGAATAAGACTCAAGTTTTTCTTTATCACCTGTCATATGCTTCGAACATCCACTGTCAATGTACCATAGATTTTCTTGTCCTTCTGCATAAAATGCTATCCCACATCTTTCTGTTTGAGGTTCCTTTATTCTCCATGTTTTGGCGCCTGAGGCTTGTTCCTTTTTCTGCTCTTGTACCTTTCTTTCCGGAAACCTGCTTCTGCATTCAAAGTCTTTATGTCCAAAATTATTGCAAATAGAACATTCAACTTCATTTTCAAGAGCTGAAAAGTTGTTATAGGTCCTTTTTGTAATCCCTGTCATACTTCTTTGTTTTTGAGCTTCCCTAGTCATGATTGTTTTATACGCAACACATTGAGCTGCTTTGTGACCAAAGTTATGGCAAGAAAAGCATTGTCCATTGAAGAAGCTTCTGCGATTATTGGATCTACCAGCCAACTGATTGTAATTTCTATTTTCATCTATTCTTGAACCAAATTGAGAAGATTTTACCTGTGGCTGGTTGTGGCTTTTGTTCACCCTTGAGCTGGATTTCCCTTGATAGTTTCTGTTTGACATTTGTCCCTGCTTTACCTGATGATCTTCCTTGTGCTCTTGCTCATTTCTTCTTGCTGCATCAAGATAACTTTTTGAAGTGGATGCTTGAGAAGTTTCTCCATTATAGCCCAAACCTGTCTTATTTAGTGGAGACCGCTGCACACTGATAATCTCATCCAAAGTTTCAGATCCTTTGACAAACTTGAGATTAATAGTTTTTGTTTTCTCAATTTCTTTTCTAAGACCAACAATTTTACCTTCTAATTTTTCAAGATGTTTTTCTTTTTCATCAATTTGGAATTGTAGAGTATCAATAATCATGTTCTTTTCTTCTATGCATCTCTTGAGTCTAGTAATTTCATCATAAAGGTTATCCACATTTACAGCATCCTCATAATCATCATCTTCAAATGCCATTAACAACCTATATTTATTACCTTGTTCATCTTCATCACTGTTTGATAAGCCATCACTATCTTCATGGGTGTAGTAGCTTTTCTTATTTGCACTCTGTTTCTTGTTCCATCTAACTGGTTCCTTTCCTTTATCCTTATAAGAGCATTTTGCAGCATAATGACCTACTCTTCCACAAGCAAAGCATTTGAAAGGTAGCTTACCTCTGAACCTTCCAGAACCCCTTTGAAGATTTCTGACAAAATTTGATTCTTCTTCCTCTTCTTCTGGAACATGACTTGCTTCATAGTGATCTTCTTTGCCTGATGCTTTAAAAGCAGCTTCCCTTCTGTCTGATGGACCTCCCTTTCTCATTTCATAAGCAGTTAGAATTCCATGCAGCTGAGACATAGTGAGAACACGGAGATTTTCCTTTTCTTCTACTGCAGATACTTTAGATTCAAACTTGGGGGATAATGATCTTAGAATCTTTTGAACTACTATAGTCTCTTTTATTTCTTCACCCAAATTTTTCATACAATTAACAATCTCATCTACCCGAAGAAAATAATTAGCCACACTTTCATCATTGTACATCTTGAGAGTCTCATATTGAATCCTGAGAGTTTGAAGTTTAGCTTCTTTTACCTGTTCATCTCCTTCATAGCTAGTGATCATTTTGTCCCATATCTCTTTTGCTGATTTGAAGTGCATGACCTTCATGAACTCTGTTTGGGATATACTTCCTAATAGAGTACTGACTGCTTTTGCATTTGTTTCATACTGCTTTTTCTCAGCTGGATCTGTAGGAGTAACTGAAGGAAAGGCATAGCCTGTTTCTACAATGTTCCAAACTTCTGTACCAAGAGATTGAAGATATGCAGTAATTCTTACCTTCCAATAATTGAAGTTTGTCCCATCGAAGACGGGTGGCCTGATTGATGCTTCTCTCTCGTAGTTGCTCATGATGAACGATCTACCTTCAAGCGATCAAGCTTTTCTGAAGGACCTGCTCTGATACCAATTGTTGGAAATAATACTGAGAGGGGGGGGAATCAGTATTATCTAGCAATTTACCAAATCTTCCTTATTTGATCTTTTGAATTATTCTTGCATATCAGTACCATAAAACAATGAGCATGAATAAAGAAAATAGACAGTCACACCAAAGAACACAAGATGTAAGGTGGAAACCCAATGCGGGAGAAAACCACCTGCTGCAATATGTCTCTATCTTCTTTCAAGAAATTCTTTTTACAATGATTTTGTGCTGGTGCAGTCCTTTACCAGCACGCAGGCTGCAACCTGCAGAGAGCTACAACTCTCTCTCGTTTTCCAGTCTCTCCTGGAAGGGAGCTACAACCCCCTACTTCTTTTCATGAAGAATCAAATGATCAACAAGTATACAACAGATACAGTCCACTACAGATATCAGATCAGTAATTACAGAAATAACCCAGAACACCTTACGAATAGAAATATACAGTCAACAGATCATCTCAAGACAGGGACGCATATTTTATTTCTGTGGCCTGCGACTGGACGCAGTCTACCTTCCGCTGCTCTGCGTGCAGACGCACTGTTCCTCTATGCTTAGCTGCGACCGGCGCACCCAAAGACACTGTCGCGCCGCGTCTTTTGCTTCAGAGACGCACCCAATAACACAGTCGCGCCGCGTCCTTTGCCTCAGAGACGCACCTGAGCCTTTACTGTACTGCGTCCCGGCGCACTTTCCCTTCACTGAATCTGCGTCTCTTCAGATATAGAAGATAAGAGGACTTCAGAACCAACCCAAACACTCAGATCCACAGATCTGATCATGCGCCATAGAGATCACAGTCCATTAGAAGATTAGCCTTCATAGATCTGGACTAGATCTCACCAAAAGATATTCAACCAAGATGATACCTAATCCAAATGAACTCCTTTACTTTATATAGGCAAGCTTCTCCCCAAAACATGGAACAATACCACGAGCCGACACCATAGAAACACAAAACCGTCGGCTAGATACCACACAAGAAACCCCCACGTGCTTTTCTCTGCCTTGAAATGTGTGCACTGGGCGGACGCACCTCCTGAACGGCTGGCCTGCGTCCCTGGACGCGGGTTCTGTATGGTATACATGCGGGGACGCACTGGCTGAACATATTTCCAGCGTCCTTCTTGATTTATCACCTGAATGGGTTTGCCATCAAGGACAACACCTGAATCATAATGCTAACAAGCACTTGCGTGTTTTTGCTGTTCTTTTTAAAAAAGGAACAACATTTGTGTGGTTTTGCTGTTCATTTTCAAAAAGGGACAACATTTGTGTGGTTTTGCTGTTCCTTTTCAAAAAGGAACAGCATTGGTGTGGTTTTGTTGTTCCTTTTCAAAAAGGAACAACATTCATGTGTTTTTGCTGTTCCTTTTCGAAATGGAACAGCATTTGTGTGATTTTGCTGTTCCTTTTCGAAATGGAACAACACTTGTGTGACTTTGCTATTCCTTTTCAAAAAGGAACAACACTTGCGTGTTTTTGCTGTTCCTTTTCGAAATGGAACAACATTCATGTGTTTTTGCTGTTCCTTTTCGAAATGGAACAGCATTCGTGTGATTTTGTTGTTCCTTTTCGAAATGGAACAACACTTGTGTGACTTTACTGTTCCTTTTCAAAAAGGAACAACACTTGTGTGTTTTTGCCGTTCCTTTTCGAAATGGAACAACATTTGTGTGATTTTGCTGTTCCTTTTCGAAATGGAACAGGACTTGCATGTTTTTGCTGTTCCTTTTCGAAATGGAACAATATTTGTGTGTTTTTGCTGTTCCTTTTCGAAATGGAACAACATTTGTGTGTTTTTGCTATTCCTTTTCGAAATGGAACAACATTTGTGTGATTTTGTTGTTCCTTTTCAAAAGGAACAGCACTTGCGTATTTTTGTTGTTCCTTTACGAAAAAGGAACAGCACTTGTGTGTTTTTGCTGTTCCTTTTCGAAATGGAACAGCATTCGTGTGTTTTTGCTGTTCCTTTTCGAAATGGAACAACATTTGTGTGATTTTGCTGTTCCTTTTCAAAAGGAACAGCACTTGCGTATTTTTGCTGTTCCTTTGCGAAAAAGGAACAACACTTGTGTGTTTTTGCTGTTCCTTTTCGAAATGGAACATCATTCGTGTGTTTTTGCTATTCCTTTTCGAAATGGAACAACATTTGTGTGATTTTGTTGTTCCTTTTCGAAATGGAACAGCACTTGTGTGACTTTGCTGTTCCTTTTCAAAAAAGAACAGCACTTGCGTGTTTTTGCTGTTCCTTTTCGAAATGGAACAGCATTCGTGTGTTTTTGCTGTTCCTTTTCGAAATGGAACAGCATTTGCGTGATTTTGCTGTTCCCTTTCGAAATGGAATAGCACTTGTGTGACTTTGCTGTTCCTTTTCAAAAAGGAACAACACTTGCGTGTTTTTTGTTGTTCCTTTGCGAAAAGGAACAACACGTGCATGTTTTTGCTGTTCCTTTGCGAAAAGGAACAACACTTGTGTGTTTTTGCTCATCCTTTGCGAAAAGGAACAACATTTGAGTGTCTCTGCTGTTCCTTTCTCAGAAGAAACAGCATTTGTGATTTTTCGAACGACATTTGCATTTTCACGTTTTTTGTATGTATTTTTGTTTTTTTGGTGTGCATTTTCTTTGATGTTCCTTACACGAAACACCGCTTTGTGAGTGTTTTTGCTGTTCATTCAAAAGAGCAACACTTTGGGAATATTTTTGAGGGCAACCCTTTCCTTTCTCTTGTGGGATTATTCATAGTCAGCTCAACCACATTCTCCTGATTCTCTTTCATGGCATGAAGTACACTATTTTTATGAGGACAAGAATTATGGATTCTTTTGAAGCAAGTATTATCATTTACGTTATGATATTTAAACAGGACAGCTCCTTGATGACAGATTTTTTTTCAAAAGAGACACAATTATTTATATACTACTTTACTGCATTGTTTTCTGTTGAACATGATATTGATTGATCATCTTAATACCATGCTGGTTCTATCATCCCTGGTTATAACCTTCTTTGTCTGTAATAAATGAGATTATGGGTATATTTTTTTCTATTGACATCTTCAACTTCTTCCGCCATCCTTGCTCTTAAGGAGTACTAAGCCTCCCTCTTTTTATCATAAAAATGTGTAATAACAACAAAATTTTGTTCGCAGATGGAGGATAGGGGGTCTCATTACGAGCCAGCCTACCATGTTCATAAGGCTGTAACAAAGTGACATTCCCATTATGGCCACCACACCAGGGTTATGATCCATTGGATAGCCAAATTATCCTTGGAACAGGAGGTCTCATCACGAGCCGGCCTGATCACTTTTGCTACCTCCTAGTGAATGGCAGTGTGGTTATCTGGTTACCACGCCAGCACACTGATCTCTTCTGTAGAACAGCACTATAACTCTCCATTTATAAATTGAGGATCCTAGCTCATATGGGTTAAACAACAACCCTACCGAGGTTATGGACGCCTGCTGGCAGTAGAGGCTCTGCTTATGGTATTGAAGTTATCTCTTTTCGTCAATTATTATTATAATACCCTTTTCTTATTTTCTTTTTATCAGAGAAGTTATTTCCTTAACTTTTTCCCTATTTGAACCTTTATGCATGAAAAAGTGTTTTATGATCAATCACATCATTTTCAGCTAGAATACCGTCAGCAAAGCATCTTTTTAGCATATTGTTGTCCTTTTTCGTTTTGTATAAACTATCATCAATCCAAAGCGTCCTATCTCTTATTCATAACTATCTTTACACACTTTGCTCTCAAAATAACCATAACTTTCACCGTCCTATCATTGATAAGTGTACTCTGCCTCCCTTACTGATATATTGTTCATTCCATTGCCTTGCCGTTAGCACCACCCCTTTCCTATGCTTTATGGTTATGGAACCCATTTTCCAATTGGAGGGGGGAATGTATGCATTATGGGATTGCATGTGATATGATTACTGCACTTTGCCATACCTGGTTGATTTGACAACATATTAGTATTGCATGTATACATAAGTTTTTCTAATTGCAATTTTGCATGCATCTTATCTGTTGATATTCAAAGCTAACACTATGGATTCAAGCACATTGTATGCAAAATCGTGCTTTGTTTACAGGAGAACAACAAGTATGGGAAAAATTCTATTCACAGCATGACCGCACTATTGCAACTAACAAACGCGGCTCGAGCAACTTGCGAACATGAACAACTCTTCAGACATTATGTGCTTACCTGGATTCCACCTTTTGCATCACTTTCAGCACCAACTCTGTCTACATCAGCTTCAACAACTGCCAGTCCATATATGTCATTCCACATTTTTTGGAGGTAAAACTTGAGGTAAAATCGCATAGTTTTCTAATTTATTATGAATTTAGGAGAATTTAATGAAAACCTATTTTGAGCATTATTTGTCATCTTTCATTCCACATCTTTACCACTTCTCCTTTTTCAGTAGCATATCATTTCCGAGTATGGGGGAGTGTTCCTTCATTTCTTTCTTATGACCATGTCATTCATATTCTTTATCATCCATTGCTCTTCTTATTCACTCTCAACACCTCCCTTATTTCATGTTGTTTTACACCAAGCATAGCATTTAACCGCTGGTAGCAACCACCTTTATTTGTTTTCTAGCATCGCATGAGGACATGCTAATTTTTCAGAGAGAGGGAGGAATTGCTATGCATGATGGATGTTTTCTACTTTCTTCCTTATTTAAGGCATACAATTTCATTTTTACACAGTGCAGAAATTGATTTCCACATATTTTTTAAAACTATGAACTCAATCCTTGTAATTTTTGGAAAACACATACGTATCATTAATACAAATCCACACAATTTCAAGAAATATTGGTTCATAAAATTTCGGAAATCATGCACTCTCACCTACAGCCATTTTGTTTATATCTCATGATCCATGCATCAAAACGATCTGATTTTTGGATCATAGAAGCCTTCATATATTACAAATCTACTTGCAACATTTCAACAAAATCTGGTTTGTAGTTTTTGGGAAAATGGTTAATGAAGTTTGTTGTTATCTATGTCATATTTTGCTGCAACTTCATACATATAGTTGAATGTCAATGTAAAAATTGTTATGCCTTCATCGAGATTGCTAAAATTGAATATTCATTAATTAAGGAAGCATTCATTTATTCTCAAATTTTTATTGCTTGGTTAACACATGGCTTTTGTCTTTGGGTTGCATGAGGACATGCAATATATTCAGTTTTCGTTGCATGAGGACATGAAACATATTGAGTGTGGGGGTATGTAGGGTCGTTAATATGCCATTATTATTGTCACTTGTGAATGTTTATTCCACCCATTTCTACCATTCTTCATCATGCCATTTATTATAATTTATCATTTAAATCCATTTTATTAATTATTTATGCTCTCATGAATAAATATTATTTATTCTCCTTTATTTCTAATAAATTGATGATTATGCATTATTTTACCAATGATAGTGCTAATAAGTTGGTTATAACATTATTCACCATTTTTAGCCTCCAAGGTAACTTCCAGATTGAAGATTTGATTTTTAAATCTGCCAACTCAGAAATTCGCTGGTTTAAGGAGTGTCAGTTTTGCGGTTGAGATTCTGAGCAAATGAAGACAAATTTGGAAAATCCGAAACATGGGTTTTGTCCAGAACGGGCCCAATTATCTTCATAATGAACAGTTTGCCCAAATTCAGCTTGTACAGGGAGAAACGCAGGGTTCTTTGAGCACGATTTTCTAAGATTTGCAGTTGCGGCCTGTTATAGACATTTTTGTGCCTCGCGTCAAGGAGCAGGGAATGTCGATAATTACAGGGATCCTCAGTCCCTAAACATGTTGTTCTTACCCCTAAAAGAACAAGGTCATCAATCAACAGCACTTCCAATCAGTTCTCCACCTGAAAACACTTCAGAACAGGCTTATTTTGGATCATGTCAGCTGCTTAACTGAGCTTCTGCGCTGTATTGCAACTGTCCCACTCTGTACCTGCGCTGGAAGTCAAAAACAATGAAGGCTACCTGCGCTGGGCGAGATTGGCCAAGTGGCACAGTCATCCTGCAAGGTGTCATTTGCCCAGGAAGCTTCCAAACTGACACTTGGGTCATGAGATTCGCCCTGTGATGAGTAAGAGGTACTTGATCACCATGTGTAAGCAAGGATCTCCAAGTGGACACAGGAACTGAAGATTAACTGAAGATGGAGAGGACACTAGTAAGCTATATGCCAGCCTCCAGCTGACTCATCCTTTCCTCTTCCCTCCTATATATAGAGCTCTTCTATGAGGTCTAAGGGGGCTGGAATTTTGTATAAGCAAGGAGGTGCTGTTGGTATACTGCCAGGATTATTGGGTGATTGTTTTACTAGAGGTGAAGAAGAGAGTTCTTGCTGCCGAGGAGGTGCTGCTGGATTGGAGCCAACATCATTGGTTGTAACTTCCTCTGGAACCCTGTTTCTTTCTATCAATAAAGTTTGCATGTTCTCCTATATACTTGTTTTACATAGATGCTTTTGTGTTTACATGTATATTTGATGCAACCTAATCCATGCTTCAATTATGATTGCTTGTATCTCGTAGTTTGCTCTCTTTTGTTGTGCAGATTCTGTGTGTAGCTGGATCGGCTTGGAGAGCAAAGAGCTGGGGACAGGATACAAAGCGAGAAGGACAAGGATCGACTAAGCGCAAGACACCAGGTTGGTTGATCCTCTTTCCATTCTCTCTATGCTTTCATAAAGTGGAACATGAAAACTTTATCATTCAGTTGTTGCTAAAGACTGTCACCTTTAGAAAGGGTTAGTGTCATCCGCATCAGATACTTTTCCCCACAACAAACTGGCGACTCCGCTGGGGAGATCCTAGTATCTTGTTGTTGTAGAATTTTGCTATTCATTTCTTGAAGAAAGGAGTACCGAATCGAAAAGCTTTTGACTCTATCAAAAGCGAAGTAGAGGGTTTTGTTACTCTTGCTCCTTTGCTGAGCAAATTCAAGATTTAAAGAGCTAATCTACAGATGAATCCTTACTCTTAGTGATAGATCTTTATCCTCTTGATCATCCCTTAGCCTGTACTTAACCCATAACATTTTATTTCAGTCAAAACAGTACATTTTTGAGCTTTTTATGACCCGGAATTCTTAGCAGACGTAACTCTCGTAAGTCAGTGCAGGCTGTCCACAGGCAGTCTGCATTACAGCGCAGGTGCTCCCTTCGGGAACTGCGCTGAGAGTGAAACTGGCAGACCAGTGCCTGCGCTGGTCCAGTTGGCCTTAGTCTAGCTCAACTCTTCCTTTGTGTCTTGGCCCTGTTTGCACTTGTTTTTGGCTGATTGCTTGCTGGTTATTGTATTTACTGTAGACCACTTCTCCTTGACATTATTCCGCCTCAGTTGTGTGATGAAATTGTAAACGTTCTTTCAGTATTTCTTGTTTTAGTTACAATTTCCCATTGTGAAAAGCGAACCTAGTAGCTGTGGCCTCTTAGATTGCGATCTTATGAGTTAGTGTTATTACTGTTCATAGCTGTTTAAGTTGGTTTGTTTTCACTTTATGGTTTGAATTCATATATTTTTGGTGTAAAACAAGTACCTGTAAAGCGTCTTTTCATTTAGACAATACTTGTTTGTTTACGCTTCAAATTGAATTCGAAAGTCATACAACAGTTTTCCTTTTGTTAGCATCAACATTAAAGGAAAAGAAAAGAAATACATGCATCTTGCATTTGCATTTTTGATAAGTTTGGGTGTCTGATCTAGGAGAAAGTGCATTAGTTTGTGCTTTGTGCTCTGTGTGGAAAGATATTGTTTTTCTCTCCCCTCAGTAGTTAGGATTTTCAAAGCTAAAAGGATTGTGAAAGCTTGCTTATCATTTTAGCTGCATTTAGGAATTTGTACCAATACATCACGTGGTGATCCTGAAAGACAAACTGATAAACAAGATCAACTTAAAATATATTGAATGAACCTAAAAATGCATTGTAACATAACGCTCACAATAGAGGTCTAGGTAGAGACGTGTTCCGGCGTCGTTAAACGTAGTGACTGTCGATCTCTACGAAGGTGGGTGATTCCTCCTGAGGGACGATAACACTAATACGGATTTGAGCTCCCGCGTACCGTCGCGTATATTGGGAGACCCCTATAGGCAATCATCCTTTATCCCTAGGAAGCCGTGTCGACCGCCCTACTGATCGCGATGCAGTGAACACAGCATTCACGAAGATCGACCACCCGTACCGTAAAACGTATTCTGTGGTTTCGCGAAAGGTTTGGCACACCCTCTGCCTAGATCTCCAGAGCAGTTTCTTTTGGCCCTTTTCAAACTCTATAACTGAAAAGGTCCAACCGAGCATTTGTCACTTCGGGCTCGTTAATACATCGAAGGCGACTAGAGTCATCTTTAGCTTTTTCTCGACTCTTAAAACATGAAAAAGCAAAGTTGTGTCTAAAAGCGTCTAATAAAATTCATTCAATACGGAAACATAATTCCCCTTTTTGTATTTTAGTTGATCAAGTAATCCGCAATCGTGGAGGAAAGTCAATTAAAACCCCGTCGTTCAGGGAGGCTTGCGAGTCAACCACCTTTGTCCCCGGAACCGAGAGTAGTACGGGCAAAGCGATCTCGCTGGACCAGGTCAAAATCTCCTCTTAAAGTTAGAACAGAAGTTCCAACAACATCTGAGATTCTGGTCACTCCCGATATTTCTGGAATCCCTGCCTCTATTGAAGAAGTTCAACGGCAACAGAAGGACAATTGTATTGATCCTAGTCTGAAAACAAGTACTTGTTTAACTGAACCAGTTCCATTTGAAACCGGTCCACAGAGTCTTGTTGTTCAAACAACCGTCGCTGTCGAAACAACCACTTCTTCGGCACCAGAAATCTTTTACGGACCTGACGGTCTGCCTCTTCCTCCTAGTCTGATTGCAATAGAGGAAATCGTAGAGGACCAGCAAGCAAATACTCCAACTCATTTTGGAGTAGGTTCCACTTTTTTTCCTTCTGCATCAGAAGTTTGTCCATCACCACAGGAAGTTCCTGAAGAATCGTTAGGAAGTTTATTGGATAGACTTAAAATGTCTGAACAACCGTCGACATCTAGAACTGTGCCAAACGACACAGCGACAGCAGAAGCTCCTGCTGCCATTCCAACGATGTTTGCCGGCATACCATCTGTCTCGACTAGTTCTCATCAACTAGAAGGAGTCCACCCAGGGACTATTATGACAACTTGGTTTGTTCCAGTTTGTTCTTCCGGTATAATACCCGGTAATTCTTATGTTGAAACTAGACAAATTGATCCCTTTGGGAATCATTTTGGGCCATCCAGTCCTCAAAGGCCATCTACACCCTTGAGCTCCGGATTGTTACCGTATGGGGGGCAATATGCCCTTTCACTTCCTCTTTCGGGAGGATACCCATACGGCAGTTTTCAACCGCATTCAGGTTTGACTGAAGTAACGACGAGTGGTTGGGTACCTATGTTACCCCAACAACCAAGAATTGTATATTCTATGCAACAAAGTGTACCTATGTCTAGTATCCCGACGACGCCAGCAATTGTAACCGTGTCGCAAGTTCAATCGATGCCTGTTGTATGTCAACCCCAAGTTGTAATACAACAGCCAATTGACCCTGCAACACAACCACGATCGCCAACTGCCGGGACGACACAGATACGAACGGGGACCCCATAACCTCGCATCTTGGGCCGTCGGTTAGTGTCGCACAGCAAAACATGGCTTCACAACCATGGATGGTGCAATACCAACAACCTCAGTTTCAACAGGTATACCAGGGATCTGAGCAACAGATCTTTGCAAATAGTGGGCAACCCTATATTCAGAACGGGTTAAACCAACCACTTTACAGTGGCCAAGCCCACCAGCCATATCAGTCATATCAACATCAGTTGCAATATACTGGTATGCAAAGACCTACTGCTCAGGCGATTCCATCATACCCTGGGTACGCCTCGCCAAACCTGAATCAGCAGTTGCCATTCGTGGCAACCTTAGAATTGCCAGATTTACATCGCTTGACGAACGATCCAATCGCCTATGCCCATTGGTGGCTAGCGATTCCTCACAAACTTCCTTCGGACATTCCTAAATTCAATGGAAATCCGGGCGAAGACCCGTCGAATCATGTGATGACATTCCATCTGTGGTGTTCGTCGAATACCTTGAATGATGATTCGATAAGGCTTCGCCTTTTCCAGAGGACATTGACTGGTCCGGCGGCCAAATGGTATATTGAATTACCTAGAGCCTCTTTCGACAATTTTAGTTCCCTAGCCACGACTTTCTTAACACACTTTCAGTTACCTATAAGGTACGAAACTGGAACAGAAATCTTGACCAATTTCAAGCAGACAACGGCCACACATATATCTGATCATATACATGAGTGGCGTCGTCGGCGAAGAATGGTAAAAACCTATGTTCCGGATCAGCTATTAGCTGAGTGGTTTATAAAGTCGCTTCTGCCGGCAATTACAGAAGATGTGGCCAAGGGAGGCGTCGTAACAGAGGAGCAAGTTATTGCTCGTGCTCAGTATTTGGACTTAGTATATACTCAGTCGGGCACGCTCTATGATAAGATACCTGATGCCCCCAGACCAGAATTTTCAATCCCTCCTCCTCCCGGATCGAACAGTGACTCTCATGCCGGTGATGGCGTGATTGGAACTGCAAACGCTAAGTCGACAAGGGATTCGAATAAGAAAGCCCGTAAGACTTCGAATCAAAAAGAAAATCAGGAAATTCTTGCTTCGGAGGTAAACGCTGTATCTACGGATAAAGACAAAAACTCCAATCAACCAGGAAGCAAGAAGAAACAAAACAAAGGGAAGAAGAAGAATCAAGGTGGATCATCCCCTCAAAAAACTTCTTCAAACCCTCCTGGGAAAAAGAAACAATTTTATCCATGTCAAATATGTGATGAAAATCATTCAACAAAGGACTGTCCGTTCAAAGCTGAGTTAAAAAGGTTCCTAAAAAGTTCCCAAACTTCAGCTGTGTTGACTGATCCGTTTCCTGCCCCAGGTCAGAATATGGTTGATAGTGGAAATGCTTCCCCGTCTCAAGTGCTTATGCTGTCGGTTTCTAAGCAAAGTGATGCTTTGACATCGACTAGGAATAAAGATTATGGGAATCCGCCGGTGTCGAATGACAAAGGGAAAGATCAACCCAGTAGTTCGACAACAACTTCGGCAGAAGTTGTACCCCCCCTCACGCATGAATTAACAATAAAGCCGCCTAAGGGAGTAGTCCACAAGTCGACATTCAACCCTCGCGCCAGAGCGGCGCAACACTATAATGTAGTGGAGGATTTGGCCCAATCGCCATCTGCTATGTCGACATATTTTAGGAAGATCGCATTCCCATTTGAAGGAGGGATTACGATCGTCGACCAACAGAATTTCCTCCCTAATGGTTCACAAGTTACTGGAAGCATTCCCCTGATCCATGGGAGTGACCATTCGATAAAAGATATAGGAGTAGGCTTGCTAAAAGATCCCACGATGATGGGAACTTTCGCGTTGCCACCTCCTTTCCATGAAGGGAATATCCCGTTTGTAGCAACATGCAACATGGTATCTTCATCTAAGGTCGCAGAAGACAAAGTCGTCATGGATCATCAAGTGGTTTTGCCACCTAGCCCCATTGAAATATTGTAGCAATCAATGTTTCAGGCATGGGAGGCGAGCCCAAATGAACGCTCGTCAAGCGTTTGGGTAGATAGGTCCGAAGAATATGGTACCCCATTAGATCCATGGTCAAAAGTTCATGGGACTGACGAAGGAATCTTACAATCAATGATGATTGAGGGGGCACCATGGAATGATAACCACCATCGTTCCCTTCTTCCAGAGTGTGAAGAAGAAACTCATCACGACCTATACCACCCTTCAGTGTTTGAATTCCTAACAAATACTGTAAATACGGTGGATTCAGAGAGAAACCTATCCAATATTGAAGAGACTGTAGCCATAAACATCTCGACAAAATCTGATGTTGTTGAGAACATTCATGTCGGCAAAAGTTGTTCCCCTTCAGAACTGGAAATATATAGTGCTCTCTTTCGCGAATTTAGAGATGTCTTTGCATGGTCATATGATGAAATGCCAGGCATTGACTCGAGCATAGTTGAACATGAAATTAAAATGTATCCTGATGTCAAACCAGTAAGACAACGGCTTCGGCAGGTACATCCGAAGAAATCCGCTGCCATTAAGGCGGAAGTTGAAAAACTCCTCCATGCTGGATTCATCTACCCGGTTCCTCTAACCGATTGGGTATCGAATATTGTCCCTGTTATGAAAAAACAAGGGACGATAAGAGTGTGCGTCGACTATAGGGATGTAAACAAAGCTTGTCCAAAGGACAACTACCCTACACCCTTCATCGACCAGATAATTGATGAATGCGCCGGATGTGAAATCTTTTCCTTTATGGATGGATTTTCCGGGTATAATCAAATAAATATCCGCCCACAGGACCAGTCTAAGACTGCATTCATCTGTCCGTGGGGCACATTCGCTTATCGAAAATTACCCTTTGGTTTAAAGAACGCAGGGGCGACGTTTCAGAGGGCAATGAATTATGCCTTTCATGACATCAAGAACATTGTTCAACCTTATCTCGACGATCTTCTAGCTCATTTGCGAAAACGGACTGATCATCCGCGGCATTTGAGAGCGATATTTCTACGTTGCCGACATTATAAGATAAGACTCAATCCACACAAGTGTGTGTTTTGCGTCGGTTCTGGTCGTTTACTTGGCTTTGTTGTCTCTAAGGACGGGATTCGTCTCGACCCCTGTAAGGTTCAGGCAATCATTAATTTGCCTCCACCTTCAAATTTGCTTCAGATTCAGAAACTCCAAGGGAAAGCAAACTTTCTGAGGAGGTTCATTCCTAGTTACGCAGAACTTGCCAAGGGTTATACTCGTCTTTTGAAAAAGGATGTACCTTTTGTCTGGGACCAGGTTGCGCAAGCTTCCTTTGACGCTCTGAAAGATTGTCTAGTAAGAGCATCATTAATGTACGCCCCGGACTATCAAAGAGATTTTAACCTGTATCTTGCTGCAGCAGATACGACCATTGCGATGGTCTTAGTGCAAGAAGTCGATGGAATAGAACATCCTATTTATTATTTAAGTAAAAACTTAAATGACACAGAAAGTAAATATTCCTATGTTGAAAAACTAGCGCTTGCTGTTGTTCAAGCGATTCAAAGGTTTCGACATTATGTCCTCTTTAGGAAAACTACCGTTTTGTCAGATTGCAATCCCATGACATATATACTGTCGCGACAGTTGCTTGGGGGCAAATATTCAAAATGGATAGCCATCCTTCAAGAGTTTGATTATGTAAAATCCAAATCGAAGAAAGCTCTAGTTTTCGCGGAATTATTATGCGATCTCCCATCGTCGTCCAACGATGAAACATCAGAAGAGTCAATCGTGGATGAAAATTTGTTTCTGATATCAGTAAGCGATGAGTGGTATGGAGACATCATTGTTTATCTCCAAACCCAAAAATTTAGGCCTAATACCTCACACTCGGAACGGAAACGTATACGATACCAATCTAAAGACTACATGATCGTCGGTGATACACTTTACCGTCGTGGCGTCGATACAGTTCTGAGGAGGTGCCTTACCCATGAGGAGGCCGAAAAAGCCCTGAATGATTGTCATTCAGGCGCGTGCGGAGGGCATCAATCTGGATATGCAACAGCACAAAGAATCTTACGAGCAGGATATTTCTGGCCAACTATGTTTAAAGATTGCATAATAGCTGTCAGAAGTTGCCATGCATGTCAGATCTTTGATAGCAAAACCAGAAGACCACCCGCACCCTTACAGCCGATAGTTGCTGTTGGGCCCTTCGCCAAGTGGGGCATCGATTTCATGCAATGTAACCCCACCTCGACCGGGGGGCATGGGTATATTATAGTCGCTGTTGACTATTTTACCAAATGGGCCGAGGCGATGCCTACATTGGATAACACTGGTGAAACAGCTGCCCTTTTCTTTTTCAATCATGTAGTCGTCAGGTTCGGCGTTCCGCAAGCTATAGTGACAGATCATGGATCACATTTTCGCAATCACATGATGGTTGAATTAGCTGCCAAACTAGGGCTATCGCACGACAACTCTACCCCGTATTATCCACAAGCCAACGGACAAGTTGAGGCAATCAACAAGGTCCTGAAGCGTATGTTGCAAAGGATGATCGGGGTTCATAAAAGAAGATGGCATCTAATCCTATACTCAGCATTGTGGGCTTACCGAACCTCGGTAAAAAACGCCACTGGGTTCACACCATTCCAATTAGTGTATGGCCTGGAGGCAGTTTTACCGATCCAGTGCGAAATTTCGTCTCTTAAACTCGCAATTGACCTCCTCCCCGGAACCTCAGAAGAAGAGGCTCGTTTCTTAGAATTGATCCAGTTGGATGAAAACCGTCGTGACGCCGCTTTGGCGAACGAGGCTCATAAGAAACGAGTCAAAGCACAGTTCGACAAGAATGTCAAACCGCGCATCTTCTCTGAGGGTGACTTGGTTTTGCTTTACGACCAAGAATCCGATAAATTAGGAGCAGGGAAATTTCAGTCCTTATGGATGGGTCCTTATATTGTTAAAAGGGTGTTAGCAAAAGGAGCCTACGAGTTAATGGATTATGACGGAATACCACTGGCGCAACCCCGTAACGGGTTGTACCTCAAGCGTTACTATGCCTAAATAGTAACCTGAGTGCTTTTGTTGTATTTTGTTTTCGCTAAAATGTTTGTTTCGGTAGTAATCCACCCTTCTCGTTTGTTGCAGATGTCGCATATGTGGGATATGCCGACGGAGCGAGTCGTAGTACGCGGAATTTGTCCTCCGCTGCCTGGGCCATTTTTGATCCAAGCGGCGAGTTAGTGAGTTTCAGAGGTGTGTGTATTGGACGGTCGACAAACAATATCGCTGAGTATAGTGCGTTGATCGAACTCCTCTCTGATACCATTGCTCATGGTATACGCCGGCTAATTGTTAGGCCAGACTCACAACTTGTGATACTACAACTCACTGGTATATATTCAGTCCGCAATCCAGCTATTTATCGTATGTTTCTAAGAGTTAAGATTTTGGAAAGAGAGTTTGATTCAATTCAATACCAACATATTTCCAGAAACTTGAACACATTAACAGATTCATTGGCAAACTATGTATTAGATAGACATTTACAACATATATAAAAAGAGATACATCGGTGCTATGCAAGTGGATCACAAATAAACTGAAATAAACTCCGAAAATCAAAATATATAAAGCTGTTTATAGTTTGTACATAATGTGCTGTAATCAAAACAAAATTGGTCATACGACCTAGAACTCAAAAAGATGCTAGGGGGCACCCTAGCCTAATGGTGCTCATGAAAGTACGTCACGGTCTGTGCGATCATGCGCAAGAGACGAGTCCATCGTCTAGGCACACCAATGGTGTGTCGCTGCAACTGTAAAGGTAACTCGTCAATCTGTACATCCGGAAGACCACGAGTAAGGCTCTCAACCTGCTCCTGCACAGCTGCAAGTATCTCAGTATCACCAAGGTCGCGAATAACAACTCTCCTAGCAGGCTCTGCTGCTGGGGCAGCAACTGGCGATCGTGGACGAGCTACTGGACGAACAGGACCAACATCTGCATGCACCCAAGAGTTTGATCAGTTTTGAACAGTAAACATCATGAATGAAAATAATAAACAGTGATATGGTCAGAGATTTTACCAATAGCACCCCATTGCTCGCCATCCGGAAGCACCAAGTCCGGATCACCTCGGTAGTCCATACCCACGTATGGATACTCAGAAAATGCCATCTCCTGACGCTCGAACCACCTAAAGAAGGACTCAGTGAATGTAATATGAGGTTGACCAGCATGCCGGGACATATGGTCAACCCACCTCTACATGCGTGGCTCGGTCGGAGAAGGCACATCAAGCAAGATGTACTGAGGTTGCATCAATGGGATTTTCTCCAAGACAAAGGCAGTGAGAATAGAACCAAATCCAAAGTTCTTCAGCCCCCCGTCCTTTACCTTGGTCAATTGACTTTTCATCTGGATAAGTACTGCATCACACCAGTTAAACACTTTCGGTTGGAGACACTCCAAGGCGTGCTGCATATAAGATCTGTTGGCAACATGCAAAGCTGCGCTACCGGCCATCCTACCAATAGTAAACAGAATGGACCTGAGAGACCTGTCAGTGATGTCACGGATATTGATCTTGCCGTCTTTGCTCGGCTGTGAACCTTCCCGGCAATACTGACGGATATAGTCTCTGGTGGAAGTAGTCCCTCGAGCCGTACCTGACAAAGAAATGGGAGCACCTCGCCTTGACAGCCCAGTCAAGAAGTACATGTCCTCTATGGTCAAGGGGAAGGACTTCCCCCTAATCTGGAATACTTGGTTAACAGGATCCCAAGCATCAAGCATATACTGCAGTAAAGAAATCTGTGCTCTCATGCTAGAGATACGGAAGAACTTCAGCAGGCCGCAGTTCCGAAGCGCGTTCACCGTGACTGGGTCATGGAGTGCAACCATGTCCTCCGCTTCATGTTCTCGTTCTCGCCATGTAAGGGACATTTTGTCCAAAGTTCCCTACAATCAAACAAGAGAAAGAGTAAGTTCCTGATTTTGCTGAAAATCTGGCGAAAAATCATCAAAAAACTCATGCAAAATCAGCTCTTTTAGGCCCAGCGCAGGCAGAGAGTGTTCCCCCTGCTCTGGAACTCAGTCTGCCTTAAGGCTGCCTGAAGTACAACGCAGATTTCGAAAGGGGAACCTGCGCTGATGCCAGGGCGCCCTAATGAAACCCCTGGGGCCCAGAAGCTCTGAAAAACAGGCATGAAATTGAAAAAGGAAACCATGAAACTGAAGGGCTAAGGTTTAGCTCCTACCTGGTCCAAACGGCGCCGAAAATCGTCCACAGAATCTCCCGGAATCAGCTGGTGAAAATCAAGGAAGAAGAGGCACCTCCAAGAGCTCCAACAAGAAAAATGCAAATGAAATGGTAAATGAGAGGTAAAAACCCCTTTTTATGACTTTTTACACCGTTTAAAGTTAAATATTAGGGTTATATTCTCGTTTTCATGCAATTATTATCCATTTCTAACAAAATTTGTTGCAGCAATTGATAATGAAGTACTACATTTGAAAAGAGAAAAGCTAATGAAAATAAAAAATTAAATTTGACCATGAATCGAGCAGTTTTACCACGGAATTTATGCTCGTTAAAAAATAGAAAAGTGTGGGCAAAGTTTTTCCGCCAAAGTTCAAGCTCATTAAAAAATGAACCTATCTCGGTAAATAACCATTGCGATCGTAAATTTATAAGCCTTAAAAGCCTTGGTCGTGTTCTCATCCATCACCTCCATTTCATTTGGCCGATCGTTCACCCCCATGTGTGTTTACCTATTTTGAGGAACAGCTGCGAAGAGTGATTTCACCTAGCCCTTCTTGTGACACTACCGTGATTGGAAATTCCAATTTGTACCTGGAATCAGTTGCTATCCTTGTTTATCACTCGTTCCTCAAAAAGACGAGTCTTCTTTGAGCTCTTTTCACTGACTCGTAAAATATGAAAAGTTTGCCGAGTTTTTGGCCTTCTAGCTCGTTAAACGACCGAAAGCTATCCCTCCTCTAGATTTTAATCTTTCTGGACCTGAGGGATTATTACACAAAAAGATCGAGCGCTTGTCTTGTTCGGCTCGTAAAAATACCGAATATCCATCCCTTCTGTATTGTTTTATACTTTTTCGGACTTAAGGGATTAGATGACGAAAAAGGAATTATGGAGTTGACTTTCTGTACCTTTTTAGACTCTCTAAAAATGAAAAGGACCGAGTTTTCCTTGTCGTTAGACTCGTTAAAATGATTAAATAGCGACAAACTTGTCTTTAGACGAGAACGAGTTTCCCTATCGCTAGGCTCGTTAAATCTTAGCGATGGGCTTGCCCGAAGGGCAGGTTATAGAACAAGCATATGTTATCCTCCTCAAGCTTGACAAAAATAAAGAGGTACTGGTCAGAAATGACTGGGGAAAAATTGGGAGAACATCAAAGTTTAAAGGTAGCAAGTCACTCTTGAACATGACACTTTTCCTCCGTATCACATCGGGTTGGGTTGTCTCATTCACCGGTTTCATCACCATGGTCCTCGCCACACCATCCATTCGGGGTAATGCTACCAATCCATCACATCAGTGTCGTTATATGTTCAAGAGGGGTCATTCAGAAAGTGTCAACCATGTCCCATCCACTACCATACATTATCCTTCATCCATTTCATGATCGCCACCCTGAATCATATGTCACAGTTTGTTTCCACCTCCACTAAATCATTAGCTCCGTTCCGTGTCATTGATGTGGGATTCATTAAGGCCCTCCTTTGACGGATCGCTTCTTGTCGACATCAGCTCATTATCCAAGAAGTCGATCTAGGAACACCCCCATCAGTACTTTGAAGCTTGCATGCCTCAATGGCAAGTTTCTCACTTCCGGCGACAGGTATACATCAATGACCTTCGACCAGAAGATTTTGCGTGGCGTTCGACGCCAAGTCCTTTATTCACGCCACGTGAATTGTACTGCCGTACCTTGAGGGTCATCGTCATTATTGGTGATTCCTCTCGCGCTTGTTAACGGTTTTCATTATTGACCGGTAATCAAGCGATGTCTTTTCATGTTCGACTTCAACGCAATTCTCACATGGATCGACTTGTACTTAGAGTGAAGATCGAACGAGTTTGAAGACCCCGGATCTAGTTTCATCCATCCGGGCTGCGATATATATTCAGGAAATATAAAAGCATTTGCCATGTACATCATTGCAGCAGATGATCATCCTCCTCAAAGGATGATAATTTTAGCGGAAGATTATCAGTCTGTCTTCAGACGATCGTCTGTCATATGTACCAAAATGTATTTATAGAAAGCTGAGCATGGGAATGCCCGCCTCAGCTAGATCATGAGAATAATGATGAATGAAAGATAATGTATTGTATTGTATTGTATTACAGGGCACTCTCCTCAGCACTGGAACGAACTTCGGACCCTCTAGCTAAAGCATTTCACCCAATTAACGGCCTCATACTTTAGGGGGCAACTGTTATAGACATTTTTGTGCCTCGCGTCAAGGAGCAGGGAATGTCGATAATTACAGGGATCCTCAGTCCCTAAACATGTTGTTCTTACCCCTAAAAGAACAAGGTCATCAATCAACAGCACTTCCAATCAGTTCTCCACCTGAAAACACTTCAGAACAGGCTTATTTTGGATCATGTCAGCTGCTTAACTGAGCTTCTGCGCTGTATTGCAACTGTCCCACTCTGTACCTGCGCTGGAAGTCAAAAACAATGAAGGCTACCTGCGCTGGGCGAGATTGGCCAAGTGGCACAGTCATCCTGCAAGGTGTCATTTGCCCAGGAAGCTTCCAAACTGACACTTGGGTCATGAGATTCGCCCTGTGATGAGTAAGAGGTACTTGATCACCATGTGTAAGCAAGGATCTCCAAGTGGACACAGGAACTGAAGATTAACTGAAGATGGAGAGGACACTAGTCAGCTATATGCCAGCCTCCAGCTGACTCATCCTTTCCTCTTCCCTCCTATATATAGAGCTCTTCTATGAGGTCTAAGGGGGCTAGAATTTTGTATAAGCAAGGAGGTGCTGTTGGTATACTGCCAGGATTATTGGGTGATTGTTTTACTAGAGGTGAAGAAGAGAGTTCTTGCTGCCGAGGAGGTGCTGCTGGATTGGAGCCAACATCATTGGTTGTAACTTCCTCTGGAACCCTGTTTCTTTCTATCAATAAAGTTTGCATGTTCTCCTATATACTTGTTTTACATAGATGCTTTTGTGTTTACATGTATATTTGATGCAACCTAATCCATGCTTCAATTATGATTGCTTGTATCTCGTAGTTTGCTCTCTTTTGTTGTGCAGATTCTGTGTGTAGCTGGATCGGCTTGGAGAGCAAAGAGCTGGGGACAGGATACAAAGCGAGAAGGACAAGGATCGACTAAGCGCAAGACACCAGGTTGGTTGATCCTCTTTCCATTCTCTCTATGCTTTCATAAATTGGAACATGAAAACTTTATCATTCAGTTGTTGCTAAAGACTGTCACCTTTAGAAAGGGTTAGTGTCATCCGCATCGGATACTTTTCCCCACAACACGGCCGCCCTCCAAATCTCAGTTGTAAACCCAATTTCGTCTTGCTTTTGTTGAAGAGATGAGAGGGAATATATTTTCTTGTTGATCATCTGGTTAGAATCAACCCAAATTTGTAAAACAAATCATGTTGTAATTATCTATGCTCTCTGATCTTTCTCTATTTAAATGAGAACAAAGATCAGAGAGGGGGGACGTGATGATGGATTGGGGGATTCGAATGATGGAAGAATGATAGAGAAATGATGGACAATGATGGTGGATTATTCATGATAGGATAGGGATTGTTGCATGCTGTAGCTTTTGCTGTTGTAATGATTCCACAATTGGCTGATTAATAAATGAATTGGGAGTTGCTGTTCATTTTTCTCATTCTGAAGTAATCCCGCAGCATCCGCTGGCAGCTAAGGGCCCAGCCTCTGGTGGAGTACGCTGCTGCTATTGTGTATCATATCTTTACAATTGCCGTTGTATGATATCTTTTCATGTGTGGATTGTTTATATAGTTTAGTAATCTGATGTATTTGTTATATGCTGTTCAACGCTCTGTTACGACTAATTCATTAATGGTTTCATTCAAGAAGTTTATGTAAGTGACTCTATGTTGCGTAATGAATCTTTTCGGAGTTGATTACATGTTCACTATTTAAACCGATTGTTTCTGTTACAGAGCTTTCGTATTAAATATTGCTATTGGATTCATTTTGAACTCTTATTCGTGGGAACCCGAAAGTAATATTATTTCATTTGGAAACGGAAGTCATGTTCTTTGGAAACATCAGATTGCTATAATAAGTTTGTCGTGTAAATATGATAAATGTTGTTCCATAATTCATTTGTAAATATCTTCTCGTAAAGTAAAGATCATTGGAATTGCTTTTGAAGATTGTTATTTTATTGCAAAATGTGAGTAAGTTGGTTTTGACTCGCGAGATGTAGTTCTTTTGATTGATGTTTCATTTACTGCTGTTCTATTTCCTTTTGTTATTTCATTTTTACTTGCTGCCATTCCATTTCCTTGCATTTATTGCTTTGGTGTGAGAGAAGGTCCAAGGCTGTAGTGAGCCTCAGCAGATGCTACCATGCTCCCAGATCCATGGTCCATACTCTATTCCATCAATTTCTAGAGGAATGAGTTATTGCTACTATATCCTCGATTGATGGTTGTTTGAATGAATCATTTAGTTTCTTGTTGTTCCAATTAGATTTTGTTTCAAGCATTCATTTACTTGTGGGTTTTAAGCACTATACTGCGAAACATTACTCTTAAGCAAATAGCCGCCTCAGACAGAGTACACTCTTGAAATAAAAAGTCGTCCCTGGGTTGATAATTAATGTGAGGTAATTAGGAGTTCACAAGACACCTTTTTATCGCTCCACACTTGACTACTAACCACATATTTCTTTAATGTTTCCCAGTATAATCTCTTTGGCTAGCCAAAGACTGAAATAGTGGCATAGGACATGTCTAGTTGCAAAGATCCTTGGAGTTTTGCACCTCAAGATCTTGACCAAAGCATACCATACTTGGGTGGAATATCAGCTACCACCACATCCATCAAGATTGTCTTAGTTGGATATTGGACTAAGGATACACAAAGGTCTTTGATTAGGCCTAGACACCTGACCTGGCTGGAATCAAATGAGAATAAATCTTTGTAGGGTATTGTGATGTCTAGGTCTAGTCTTTCCATCACAGATTTTGGCATCAAGTTATGGGAAGCTCCTGAATCAAACATAGCATTATGGATCACCTTGTCATGAATGTTCAAGCTGACATAAAATGGAGGAACTCCTCCATCCACTGTTTTACCATTGACTTCCGGACCGAAAATCAACTCTGGTTGATCATCTAAAACATTGGCTGCATCCTTATTCTCTGGTATTTGGAGTGACCTATTGATTTGCTGTCTGTAAACTTCATGTTTGGCCAATTCAGAGAGAGGAATGGCTATTTTCAGCTTACCTATTTCCATTTCTAAGTTGAATGGTTTTTCTATCTGCACTTTTGTGTTGTGGACATCAATCCTTTCCTTTTCAGCTGAACTTTCATTGAACTTTTCTTGATTATGAGTGCTGTTTTGAGGTATTTCTGATTTGAAATTATTTTCAAGAGAGCAGTTTGGACTTTCCTTATAAGAATGGGACATGTATGGCTGTTTTTTTAAAGACTGTGAATCTGATACATCTTCCACAATGACTTCCTTTGGGCCTGGATATGTTTTATTAGAGGGTTCCATTTGGACAGTGTTATCCTTTGTTTTCCTTGGCTATTTGGTATCCTTCAGCTTGGTAGTTTCAGGCACATCTATGGTTCTACTTCTTAGTTTGTACTTTTTATGAACCTCATAGACTGCTGCATCATATCCTTCCCTAAAATCAAATGACTCTCCGAATTTGGTTTGAAATTGATTGATGTTGTGACCCTCTTGATCATCTTGGGTCAAAAATATTTGTTGATAACTGTTTAATCCCATTAGGTTGATTTGGGTGTCCTCAGTTGGTTCACTAGATGTTGAGGCTTCAGCATAGTTTTCTTGGAATGGAGGTCTGATGTTCTGATCAGGGCCAACCCTTCCAACATTAGGATTTTGACTTTTTCTAAAGTTTGGGTTTCTTGTATTGTTACTTGGTTGACATTCCCATGATGATTTCCTTTCAATAGTTTCCACCCTATCCCCAAGTCTGTCCATGCCTTTAATAATTGCATCAAGTTTTTGTTCAAATGTTGAAGGTTCCACTTTGAAAGTTGTCCTTCTTTTAGCTCTTGCCCGATTTCGTTTAGCAATTAGGTTTGCCTCCACACTAACAGCTATATTTTGCATGTTTGCTAGGCTTGGAGGGGCTCTTTCCCTCAATTGGTATGCCTGTTACTGGGAAAAGTGTCTATTTAGAACTGCTCTATCCCACTAAGGTGTGACAGCTGCCTTAGAAACAAACAGAGAAAACTACTTTTGTATTTCCTTTATGAATTGAAGATAGAGGGGGATAGAAAGAACTGACCTGTGTCTTACGCTAATCCTTTGATCCAATCCCTCTCTTCTTTGACAGCTTCTAGTTACCTGCTCCCTTACTTGCCCAGCTTCACCAAGTACCTATAAGATCACAGAAGAACAAAACTATACAAAGACATGGATCTATATTCATAAACAACTTAGGATCAAATTTAAGCTAACCATACAAATGTAACAAGCATTAATGATACAAAAACATGGAGGAAAAACTCAAATAGTTTTTATTGATATACAAGAAGATCCAGGAGGAGTTACAACCAATGATTCCTAACCCAGCATCAACCTCCCAGCAAAGAAGCCCCTCTTCACCTCCAACAAAGCATAAATCACCCAATACTCTGATATCTATCTCAAAACCAACAGCAATTCCTTACAATGTGCAAAACTCCAGCCTCTGGATCTCTGGGATGAGGGATCCATATATAGATGTATACAAGGAGGATGAGTCAGCTTATGATTTGATTAGTGTCTTCTCTCTTTCAGTTCTTGCTTCCACTTGGATACTGAAGGCCTCTTACTCATCCTTTGTCGAATTCAGTGAGGCAAGTGTCATAGGAGAAGATTCTGGAAGCTTCCATTGTCTTTCCACCTCGCGGAATGGCACTGCCATTTGTCATTTCCCTCTCAACGCACCCTCATATTGCATTTAGGTGCATTGCAACGCACCTAGCTAGTGTATTTAGGTGCTATGCAACATAGCTAGCCAGTGGAGCAGCTGAAATGATCCTGTTTTGACTTATTCTGAGTAGCTTCTGGTGGAGAACTTCTGGGAGAAGCTGTAATTTGTTGACCTTGTTCCTTTAGGGGTTAGAAAAACACTTTTAGGGACTTAGGAGCCCTTGGTTTATGGAAATTTCATGCTTGGAGCTGCAAGGCACAAAAATGTCTATAACAGTTGCCCCCTAAAGTATGAGGCCATTAATCGGGTGAAATGATTTATTATGAGGATCCGAAGTTCTTTCAATGCTGGGAGGAGACCTGTAATAAGATGCAATACAATACATTATCTTCATACTGTTTTTCTTGATCTAGCTAAGGCGGGCATTCCCATGCTCAGCTTTATAAATTCATTTTCATGTACATAGGACAGACAATCGTCTGATTGTAGACTGATGATTCTGATAGAGCCATCATCCTTTTGGTAGGATGATTATCTGTGCTGCAATGCTGTACATTTTAATGTCTTTATTTTCCTGAATATATATCGCAGCCCGGATGGATGAAACTAGATCCAGGGTCTTCAATCTCGTCCGGTCTTCACTTGAAGTACAAGTCGATCCATGTGAGAAATGTTCTGAAGTCGAACATGGAAAGACATCGCTTGATTACAAGTCGATGATGTAAACTATTAACAAGCGCGAGAGGAATCACCGATAATGATAATGATCCTCAAGGTACTGCAATACAATTCACGTGGTGTGAATAAAGGACTTGGCGTCGAACACCACGCAAAATCTTTCGGTCGAAGGCCATTGATGTAAACCTGTCGCCGGAAGTGAGAAACTTGCCATTGAGGCATGCAAGCTTCAAAGTACTGAATGGGGTGTTCCTAGACCAACTTCTTGGATAATGAGCTGATGTCGACAAGAAGTGATCCATCAAAGGGGGGCCTTAATGAATCCCACATCAATAACACGGAACGGAGAAAATGATTTTGATGGAGGTGAAAACGATCTGATGATATATGGTTCAGGGTGGCGGTCATGAAAGAATGAAGTATAATGTATGGTAGTGGGTGGGACACAGGTGACTTCTCTGGATGACTTCTCTTGAACATGTCAGCGACACTTATGTGATGGATTGGTAGCATTAACCCAAAATGTGGATGGTATGGCGTGACCATGGCGATGTGACCGGTGAATGAAACAACCCAACCCAGGACACGGAGTGGAAGTGTCATGTTCAAGAGCGACTTGCTACTAATAAAGATTCTTTGAGTTTTCTTCCCAATTTTCCCCAGTCATTGCTGACTAGTACCTCTTTATTTTTGTCAAGCTTGAGGAGGATAACATATGCTTGTTCTATAATTTTCCCTTCGGGCAAACCCATCGCTATGTTTTAACGAGCCTAGCGATAGTGAAACTCGTTCTCGTCTAAAGACAAGTTTGTCGCTATTAATATTTTTAACGAGTTTAACGACAAAGATAACTTGGTCCTTTTCATTTTTAGAGAGTCTGAAAAGGTACGTAAAGTTAACTCCAAAATTCCTTTTTCGTCATCTAATCCCTTAAGTCCGAAAAAGTATAAAACAATACAGAAGGGATGAAATTTTTATAGTTTTAACGAGCCGAACAAAACAAGCGCTCGATCTTTTTGTGTAATAATCCCTCAGGTCCAAAAAGTTTAAAATCTAGAGGAGGGATAGCACTTCCTGTCCCTTTAACGAGCTGGAAAGGCCAATGGCTCGACAATCTTTTCATATTTTACGAGTCAGTTGAAAAGAGCTTAAAGGAGACTCGTTTTTTGAGGGACGAGTGATAAAATGGGTAGTAGCTGATTCTAGGTAAGGTTTGGAATTTTCCAATCACGGCAGTGTCACAAGGATGGCTAGTGAAATCACTCTTCGCAGCTGTTCTTCAAAATGGGTAAACAATCAAATGGAGGTGAATGATCGGCCAATGAAAAAGTGGAGGTGACGGTGCAAACACGACCAAGGCTTTAATGGCTGAAGTACTACATTCATGGTGGTTATTTACCAGGGAATAGTTCATTTTTTAACGAGCTTAAACGCAGGTGGAAACATTTTCTCATGTCTTATGTTTATTTTTTCACGAGCTTGAACTATGTGCTAAAACTGCTCGATTGAATTGTCTTGTTTTCATTTTACCATAAATAGCTTTGTCCTTTCAGAGATCGTACTGTATTTTCAACTGCTTCATCAAACTTGTCAGAAATGAACAATATTTGCTTGAAAACGAGTTAAAACGCTAATATTTTACTTTGAACTGCGTAGAAGTAATTAAAAAGTGTTTTTTACCTCTCATTTTACCATTTCATTTGAACTTGGTTTGTTGGAGCTTTGGAGGTGCTTTTCCCCTTTGATTTTCATTAGTTGATTTCGGGAGATTCTGTGGACGATTCTCGGCGCCGTCTGGACCAGGTAGGAGTTAAACCTGAGCTCTTTCATTTCATGGTTTCCATTTTGCATTTTGAGCTTGATTTCTAACTTTTCTGAGCCCTTGGGGTTTAGGGAACTCGTTCTGCCATCAATGCACCCTCAGTGTATCGAAACCTGTGCTGAATGTTGGCCTATCTAAAGGCTATCTGGCATTCAATGCACCTAGAACACTGCTGCAGGTGCGTTGGGAGCAAAAAGGGAATTTGATGCATAATTTTTGATGGAATTTTTTCCTGTTTCTCACCAAAATCAGGACCTAACTCCTCTCTTGTTTGATTTTCAGAGGTCTTTGGAGTAAGATGACCCTTACATGGCGAGAACGTGAGCATGAAGAAGAGGACCTACTTCCCCTACATGATCCAGTTACAATGAACGCGCTGCGGAATTGTGGCTTGCTGAAGTTCTTCCACATTTCTAGCATGAGACAACAGATCAATTTACTGCAGTATTTGCTCGATGCTTGGGATCCTACCAATCAAGTTTTCCAGATTAGGGGCAAATCTATCCCCTCGACTACAGTAGACATTTATTTCTTGACTGGCTTGTCGAGGCGGGGTGCCCCCATCTCTTTGTCAGGTTCGGCCCGAGGAGGCGATTCTGTGAGAGATTATGTCCGCTGGTACTGTAGAGAAGGATCTCAGCCGAGTAAAGATGGAAAGATCATCATCCGTGATGTCACTGACAGGTCCCTTAGGACTATTCTGTTTACTTTTGGTAGGATGGCCGGTAGTGCATCTCTTCATGTAGCCAATCGATCTTATATGCAGCATGCCTTGGAATGCCTCCAACCGAAGGTGTTCAACTGGTGCGACGCAGTACTTCTTGTGATGAGAGAACAGTTGACCAAGATAAAGAACGGGAGGTTGAAGAGCTTTGGGTATGGTTCTATTTTGACTGCCTTTGCCTTAGAGAAGATACCACTGATGCAGCCGCAGTACATTGCACTCGATTTACCTTCTCCTACTGAACCACGTATGCAGAGATGGGTTGACCATATGTCTAGGAATGCTGGTCAGTCTCAGATTTCGTTTTCTGATACCTTCTTCAGGTGGTTTGATCGTCAGGAGATGGTTTATTCTGAGTATCCATACGCTGGCATGGACTTCCGGGGTGATCCAGATTTAGTACTTCCAGATGGCGAACAGTGGGGCGCCATTGGTAAAATCTTTGACCATATTGTTGTTTATCGTTTTTTTCTTATAATGTCCTTTTGCTTTATTCTATCAAGACTTTAATCAAACTCATATGTAGATGTTGGTCCTGTTCGTCTAGTAGTTCGCCTGAGAGTACCAGCTACTGCCCCAGCAGGAGAGGCCGTCGGAAGAGCTGTTCTTCGTGACCTCGATGTGGCCGAGACTCTCACAGCTTTGCAGGAGCAGTTTGAGGGCCTCACTCTCGGTATTCCAGATGTGAGGACCGATGAGCTACCTTTGCGGTTACAGCAGCATACTACTGGTGTGCCCAGACGATGGACTCATCTCCTACGCATGATCGCACAGGCTGTGACTTGCTATCACGAGCATCATTAGACTAGGGTGCCCCCTAGCACTTTGAGTTTTTGGGTCATTTGACTGATTTTGTCTTGGTTACAGAACATTATGTGTAAACCATAAACAGTTATATATATTTTTGATTTTCAGATTTTTGTTTTGGTTGAGCTACATGATCCACATGTGAAACATTGATGACATGTTTCTTTTTATAAATGTTGCAAATGTCTATCTAACACATAGTTTGCTAACGAGTCAGTAAATGTGTTTAAGTTTCTGGAAATATGTTGATACTGAATAAGATCAAATTGTCTTTCCAAAATCTTAAACCTTAGGAACATGCAATAAATAGCTGGGTTTCGGACGGAATATATACCATTGAGTTGTAGTATTACGAGTTGTGAGTCTAGCCTGACCATTAGTCGGCGTATACCATGAGTGATGGCATCAGAGAGAAGTTCTATCAACGCGCTATACTCAACGATGTTATTCGTTGATTGACCAATACATACACCTCTGAAACTTACTAACTCACTGCTTGGATCAAAAATGGCCCAGGCTGCGAAGGACAGGTTCCGCGAACTATGACTCGCTCCGTCGGCATATCCAACACATGGCTCCAATAGGTTTGACATCTGCAATGAACGTAAAAAGTGGATTACTTGACCAAAACAAACACTTTAGCGAAAACAAAAACATAACAAAAGCATGTTGGTTACCATTACGCATAGTAACACTTGAGGTACAACCCATTACGAGGTTGCGCTAGTGGAATTCCGTCATAATCCATTAACGCGTAGGCTCCCTTTGCTAACACTCGTTTAACAATATAGGGGCCCATCCATAAAGACTTAAATTTACCTCTCCCAATTTATCGGATTCTTGGTCGTAAAGCAAGACCAAGTCACCTTCTGAGAAGACACGGGGTTTGACATTTTTGTCGAACTGCGCCTTAACTCGTTTCTTATGGGCTTCGTTAGCCAAAGCGGCATCACGACGGGTTTCATCCAATTGGATTAATTCCAAGAAACGAGCCTCTTCTTCTGAAGTTCCGGGGAGGAGATCAATTGCGAGTTTGAGAGACGAGATTTCACACTGGATTGGTAAGACTGCTTCCAGGCCATATACCGGTTGGAAGGGTGTGAACCCGGTTGCATTCCTTACCGATGTTCGGTAAGCCCACAAAGTTGAGTACAGGATTAGGTGTCATCTTCTTTTGTGAACTCCGATCATCCTTTGCAGCATGCTTTTCAGGACCTTGTTGATCGCTTCAACTTGTCCGTTGGCTTGCGGATAATATGGAGTAGAGCTATCATGAGACAACCCTAGTTTGGCAGCTAATTCAATCATCATGTGATTGTGAAAATGTGATCCATGATCTGTGACTATAGCCTGTGGTATGCCGAATCTGGCGACTACATGATTGAAAAAGAAGAGGGCAGCTGTTTCACCAGTATTATCTAATGTAGGCATCGCCTCAGCCCATTTGGTAAAATAGTCAACCGCGACTATGATATACCCATGCCCCCCAGTCGAGGTGGGGTTACATGTCATGAAATTGATTCCCCATTTGGCGAATGGCCCAACAACAACTATTGGCTGTAGGGGTGCGGGTGGTTTTCTGGTTTTGCTATCAAAAATTTGACAAGCATGGAAACTTTTGACTACGGTTATGCAATCTTTGAACATTGTTGGCCAGAAGTATCCTGCTCGTAAAATTTTTTGTGTTGTAGCATATCCAGATTGATGCCCCCCACACGTGCCTGAATGACACTCATTCAGGACTTTTTCGGCCTCCTCATGGGTGAGGCACCTTCTCAGAACTGTATCGATACCGCGACGGTAAAGTGTATCACCGACGATCATGTAGTCTTTTGCTTGGTATCGAATACGTTTTTGTTCAGAGTGGGAGGTGTTTGGCCTAAATTTTTGGGTTTGGAGATAAATGATTATATCTCCATACCACTCATTGCTTTTAGATATCAGAAACAAACTCTCATCCACGATCGATTCTTCGGATGTTTCATCGTTGGACGACAATGGGAGATCGCATAATGATTCTATGAAAACTAGAGCTTTCTTTGACTTGTATTTTACAAATTCTAGATCAAACTCTTGTAGGATTGCTATCCATTTTGAGTATTTTCCCCCTAGTAACTGTCGCGACAATATATAAGTCATGGGGTTGCAATCTGACAGAATGGTAGTTTTCCGAAAGAGGACATAGTGTCGAAATCTTTGTATCACTTGAACAGCTGCAAGCGCTAGTTTTTCAACGTAAGAATATTTTCTTTCTGTATCATTTAAGTTTTTACTTAAATAATATATAGGATGCTCAATTCCATCGACTTCTTGAACTAAAACCATTGCGATGGTCGTATCTGCTGCAGCCAGATACAGGTTAAAGTCTCTTTGATAATCAGGGGCATACATTAATGATGCTTTCATTAGGGAATCTTTCAAAGCATCAAAGGAAGCTTGCGCAACCTGATCCCAGACAAAGGGTACCTCCTTTTTCAAAAGACGTGTATAACCTTTAGCAAGTTCAGTGTAATTTGGAATGCATCTCCTCAGAAAGTTTGCTTTCCCTTGGAGTTTCTGAATCTGAAGCAAATTTGAAGGTGGAGGCAAATTTATGATTGCCTGGACCTTACATGGGTCGAGACGAATCCCATCCTTGGAGACTAAAAATCCAAGTAAACGACCAGAACTGACGCAAAATACACATTTGTGCGGATTGAGTCGTATCTTGTAGTGTCGGCAACGTAGAAATATCGCTCTTAAATGCTGCGGATGATCAGTCCGCTTTCGCGAATGAGCCAGAAGGTCGTCGAGGTATGGTTGAACGATGTTTTTGATGTCATGGAAGACATAATTCATTGCCCTCTGAAACGTTGCCCCTGCGTTCTTTAAACCAAAGGGTAATTTTCGATATGCGAATGTGCCCCACAGACAAATAAATGTAGTCTTTGACTGGTCCTGTGGGCGGATATTTATTTGATTATACCCAGAGAATCCATCCATGAATGAAAAGATTTCGCATCTGGCGCATTCATCAATTATCTGGTCAATGAAGGGTGTAGGGTAGTTGTCTTTTGGACAAGCTTGATTTACATCCCTGTAATCGACGCACACTCTAATTGTCCCTTGTTTTTTCATAACAGGGACAATATTCGATACCCAATCGGTTAGAGGGACATCTGTTTTGGTCGAGATATTTATGGCTATAGTCTCTTCAATGTTGGACAAGTTTTGCTCGGAATCCACCGTATTTACACTATTTGATAGAAAATCAAAGACTAAAGGATGATAAAGGTCATTTTGAGTATCTTCTTCACAATCCGGAAGAAGAGAACGATGGTGGGAATCATTCCATGGTGCTCCTTCAATTACCATAGATTGGACAATTCCTTCGTCGGTGACATGCACTCGCGACCAAGGATCTGAAGGAGTACCATATTCTCTAGACCTATCTATCCAAATGCTTGATGAGCGTTGATTTGGGTTTGCCTCCCATGCTAGGAACATTGATTGCTATAATATTTCCATTGGGCTTGGGGGCAAAACCACTGCATGATCCATGTCGATATCATTTTCTGAGATCTTTGTAGAAGATATCATGTTGCAGGTTCCTATCGACGCTACTTTCGCCAGATTGATTGGAGGTGGAAGAGCGAAAGTTCCAATTAGTATAGGATCTTTTAGTAGGCCTACTCCGATATTCTAAAGCGAATGGGGGCTTCCATGGATCATGGGAATGCTTCCAGTAACTTGAGAACCATTGGGGAGGAAGTTTTGTTGATCGATGATTGTAATCCCTCCTTGAAAGGGAAATGCAATCTTTCTAAAATAAGTCGACACAACAGCTGCCATGGCATAAATCCATGGTCTTCCTAGTAGGATGTTGTAATCAAGATTTCCATCGATGACTTCAACATCTATTTCTACCGTTTTCCCTCCTAGTTCAACTTTCAAGTTATTTAGGATACCATATGGGGTATATGTCCTTTCGTCGAATGCTTTTAATGTCGTCGAAGATCACGACAAGGTTGGAGATCCTAAACTTTTCCAGCAACTCATCGACATAATGCATGTAGATGCCCCCTCATCAATAATTGTTCGATGAACAGTTTTGTTGAGGGCTTTCATTTGAATAAGGAAAGCTAGTTGAGCTGGTAACTGAGGATCGTATCCTTTATGATCGAAGGATACAAGATTGGAATCCTTTGGGTCAATCCCACCAATGGTTGATAATAAAGCCTTCCATTGGGATGGGCAATTTTGTAGTACTTCAAGAGTCAACATAGCGGATGGCGATTGGGCCAAATCTTCCACTATGTTATAATGTTGTGCCGCTCTAGCGCGGGGATTAAATTTCGACTTGTGTACTACTCCCTTTGGCAGTTTTATCGTTAATTCAGGAATGGTGGGTGGCACAACTTCTATCGAAGTTGTTGTCGAACTACTTGGTTGATCTATATCCTTGTTGTTCGACAACTGTGGATTCCCATAATCTTTGTTCCTTGTCGATATCAAAGCATCATTTTGCTATTTTGAAACCGAAAACATTAGCACTTGAGACGGGGAAGCATTTCCATTTTCAACCAGATTTGTTCCTGGATTTGGAAACGGATCAGTTAACACTACGGAGGTTTTTGAATTCTTGAAGAATTTTTTAACCTTAGCTTTGTATGGACAGTCTCAGGTCTGATGATCCTCATTGCATATAAAGCATGGAAATTTTGGTTTCCTATTTCCAGGAGGGTTTGAAGAAGATTTTTCAGGTTATGATTCCTCATATTTCTTCTTCTTCCCTTTGCCTTTCTTCTTGCCCCCTGGTTGTTTGGTTTCTTTGCCTTTATCTGTCGATACGGCATTTACTTCCAAAGCAAGAAGTTTGTCTTTTACATTTTTACCTGAAATCTTACGGGCCTTTTTGGATGTAGCCTTTGTCGATTTTGTGTCTTTCGTGCCAATCACTCCATCGCCAGCATGAGAGTCATCGTTTGATTTAGGAGGAGGAGGAATTGAGAATTTCAGTCTAGGGGCGTTAGGTATTTTGTCGTAGAGTGTGCCGGACTGAGTATAGATCAAGTCCAGATATTGTGCACGAGCGATAACTTGCTCTTCTATTACGACTCCCCCCTTTGCCACATCTTCCGTGATGGAAGGCAGTAATGACTTGATAAACCATTCAGCTAGGAGCTGATCAGGGACGTACGTTTTTACCATCCTACGATGATGTCGCCACTCATGTATATGATCAGATATGTGAGTGGCCGTTGTCTATTTGAAGTTGGTAAGAAGTTATGTTCCCGTTTCGTACCTTATTTGTAATTTAAAATGGGTTAAAAAGGTTGTGGCTAAGGCACTGAAGTTGTCGAACGAAGCTCTAGGCAATTCAATGTACCATTTTGCCGCTGGACCTGTTAACGTCCTCTGAAAGAGGTGAAGTCTTATCGAATCATCATTTAGGGTGTTTGATGAACACCATAGATGAAAGGTCATCACGTGATTCGATGGATCTTCACCCGGATTTCCATTAAATTTAGGAATATCTGATGGAAGTTTATGCGGAATCGCTGGCCACCAAGGGGCGTAAGCAATTGGATCGTTTGTTAACCGATTTAAATCAGGTAACTCTAAGGTTGCCACAAAGGGTAACTGTTGATTCAGGTTAGGTGAAGCATACCCAGGATAAGATGGGATTGCCTGAGCAGTTGGTCTTTGCATACCAACATAATGCATTTGATGCTGGTATGTTTGGTAAGGTTGGTGGACATGACCATTGTAAAATGGTTGATTTTGACCGTTTTGAATGTACGGTTGTCCACTGTTCGCAAAGATTTACTGCTCAAAACCTTGGTATACTTGTTGGAATTGCGGTTGTTGGTATTTCACCAGCCATGGTTGTGAAGCCATGTGCTGTTGCGTGATACTAACCGTTGGACCAAGGTGAAGGGTAATTGTACCCGTCTGGACCTGTGTCGCCCCACTGGTCGGCGATTATGGTTGAGTCACAGGGTCAAGGGGCTGTTGCATTACAACCTGAGAAACCTGAGGTTGGCATACAACAGGCAGCGTTTGAAGTTGCGACACCGTCACAATAGTTGGCATAGTCGGGATATTTGACATAGGTACGCATTGTTGCATCGAATACACAACTCTTGGTTGTTGAGGTAGTATAGGTACCCAACCACTTGAGGTAATTCTAGTGTAACCTGAATGTTGTTGTGAATTCCCGTATGGATATCCTCCCGGAGGGGATAATGAAAGGGCATACTGCCCCCCATACGGTGGTAATCCGGAACTCAAGGGAATTGTTTGCCCTTGGGGACCGAACTGCCCAAATTGACCTCCAAATGGATCAATTTGTTGAGACTCAACATAAGAGTTTCTGGATATTATTCCGGATGAACAAACAGGAACGGACCATAATGTCGTAATAGCCCCTGAGTGGGCTCCTTCTAGCGGCTGGGAGCTGGTCGGGACAGATGGTATGCCGGCGAACATTGTAGGAGTGATAGCAGGGAGTTCTGCCGTCGTTGTGTTAGATGACACAGTCCTAGATGTTGACGGTTGCTCAGACATTTGTAGTCTATCTAAAAGATTACCTAGCGATTCTACAGGAGCTTCCGCTGGTGGTAGACTAACTTTTGATGAAGAAGGATATAGAGTGATCCCGACTCCAAAGTGCATTAGAGTACTTGTTTGAGGATCTTCTACAATTTCTTCAATAGCAATCAGACCAGGTGGAAGGGGAAGACCGTCAGGTCCATAAAATATTTCTGGTGCCGAAGAAGGTGTGAAATCGGCAGCGACAGATGTTTGAAGAGCAAGACTCTCCGAACCGGTTGTAGATGAAACTGGTTCAGTAACACAAGTGTTTACTCTCAGACTAGGATCAGTATCACTGTCCCTCTGTGGTTGTTGAACTTCTTCTGTAGAGGCAGGGATTCCAGAAATGTTTGGAGTAACCGGAGTCTCTGATGTCATTGGAACACTTGTTCTAACTTTAATATGAGATTTGGAACCGGTTAAACGAGTTCGCTTTGTCCATACTGGTTTCGATTCCGGAGACAAAGACGGTTGACTCGTAAGCCTCCGCGAACGACGGGGTTTCAATTGACTTTCTTCCACGATTGCAGATTACTCGATCAACTAAAATAAAAAGGGGAAGTATGTTTCTGAATTAAATGAATTTTAGACGCTTTTGACACAACTTGTTTTTTCAATTTTTAAGAGTTGAGAAAAAACAAAAGATGACTCTAGTCTCCTTCGATTTTTAATGAGCCTGAAGTGACAAGTGCTCAGATGGACCTTTTCCGTTAAGGAGTCTGAAAAGGAATGAAAGGGACTGCTCTGGAGATCTAGGTAGAGGGAGTACCAAACCAATCGCAAAACTGCATAATACTTTTTACGGTACGACAGTCAATCTTCCCGAATGCTGTGTTCAGTGCATTGCGATCGATAGGGCGGCAGACATGGCTTCCTAAGGATAAAGGATTTAAGCCTATAGGGGTCTCCCAAAATATACTCGACGGTACGTGGGAGCACAAGTCCATACTGGCACTTATCGTCTCAAAGTGGAGGAATCACCCAACCATCAGTGAGGACAACAGTTACCAGGCTTTACGTCGCCGGAATACGTCTCTAGCCTAGACCTCTAAATGTTGTGTGTTAAGTTCCAATGCGTTGTTAGATTCATTGAATTTATTTTAAGTTGATCTTTCTTATGAAGTTTACCTTTTGGGTTCACCACGAGATGTAGATGTAATTCCTAAAATGAAATCTAAAGATGATAAACAAACTTTTATCTCTTTTCTGCAATGAAAATCCTAGCTACTAAGGGAAAAGAAAGACACAATCTTTTCACAAAGAGCAAAGAGCACACTGTAAATGCACTTTCCTAAATCAAGCCAAACAGACTGCCAATATGCAAATGCACATGCATGTATTTGTTTTCGACTTTCTTAGTATTGATGCTAAAAAGAAAGTTGATGTACAAATCTGAATTTGCTTTCAAGCGACAAACACAAACAAGCTTCTTTTTGGAATCAAAAGATAAAGAGGATTACGACGCTTTACGATTTTGAAATGAACACTTGTTTTTGACACTAGAAAAACACAAATTCAGACCAAAGGCAATAATACAAGTATAATCGACCATCAACAGCAATCAAACTTTCTCCTATGATCGAAATCGACAATTGCGACAGATCTAAATCAAAGGACGATAGTACGACTATTCTACTTTTGCAATGGAAAACTGTAAACGACTCAACAAAAACACAAAAACATCTACAGTTCTTTTGTACAAAGGAGGCGGAATAACAGCAAGGAAAAGGGGTTTTTAAACAGACACATATACTGATCATAGGCTACAAAAATCAGAGACAAAACTGGAAAGAATGAAGCACAAGAACCTCAGCTGCACAGGGCTAGTCTGATAAGCGCACCTGTAACACAGAGAAACTGGATTGCAACGCAGGTTGCCCTTTCAGGAAGTACGCTGAAATGCAGGAACTCTTAACAGTACCTGCGCTGGGCCAGAAACGAGAATCTGTCCGGGTTCTGGGTCACGGTTTGCAGTTTAATCTTTGGTTTTTTGGCCGAGTAAAAGCAATCAGTAATGCACAATCAGGGGGTAGATCTAAGGAGGGTCTAAGAGCTATCACAAAGGGAAATCAGATCATTTGTGAATCAGATGTTCAAATCATAAACAAATCCAGTGAATGGATTGAAGCAGCAGATATCTACTTTGCATTTGTTATGGAAAATGCAGTTCAAATGCTACTTATAAGTTTATGAATCAAACAACAAAAGATACACAAACAAACTAATTAGACAATCCTCCCCAGTGGAGTCGCCATTTTGTTACTGGGAAAAGTGTCTATTTAGAACTGCTCTATCCCACTAAGGTGTGACAGCTGCCTTAAAAACAAACAGAGAAAACTACTTTTGTATTTCCTTTATGAATTGAAGATAGAGGGGGATAGAAAGAACCGACCTGTGTCTTGTGCTAATCCTTTGATCCAATCCCTCTCTTCTTTGACAGCTTCCAGCTACCTGCTCCCTTACTTGCCCAGCTTCACCAAGTACCTGTAAGATCACAGAAGAACAAAACTATACAAAGACATGGATCTATATTCATAAACAGCTTAGGATCAGATTTAAGCTAACCATACAAATGTAACAAGCATCAATGATACAAAAACATGGAGGAAAAACTTAAATAGTTTTTATTGATATACAAGAAGATCCAGGAGGAGTTACAACCGATGATTCCTGACCCGACATCAACCTCCCAGCAAAGAAGCCCCTCTTCACCTCCAACAAAGCATAAATCACCCAATACTCTGATATCTATCTCAAAACCAACAGTAATTCCTTACAATCTGCAAAATTCCAGTCTCTGGATCTCTGGGATGAGGGATCCATATATAGATGTATGCAAGGAGGATGAGTTAGCTTATGATTTGATTAGTGTCTTCTCTCTGTCAGTTCTTGCTTCCACTTGGAGACTGAAGACCTCTTACTCATCCTTTGTCGAATTCAGTGAGGCAAGTGTCATAGGAGAAGATTCTGGAAGCTTCTATTGTCTTTCCACCTCGCGGAATGGCACTGCCATTTGTCATTTCCCGCTCAACGCACCCTCATAATGCATTTAGGTGTGTTGCAATGCACCTAGCTTGTGTATTTAGGTGCTATGCAATGCAACTAGCTAGTGGAGCAGCTGAAATGATCCTGTTTTGACTTATTCTGAGCAGCTTCTGGTGGAGAACTTCTGGGAGAAGCTGTAATTTGTTGACCTTGTTCCTTTAGGGGTTAGAACAACACTTTTAGGGACTTAGGAGCCCTTGGTTTATGGGAATTTCATGCTTGGAACTGCAAGGCACAAAAATGTCTATAACAATGCCATATCAGAATCAAATCCATTGGGAAATTTGATCAAAGCTAGATCAGGTGGAGGTCTAAGGTTTTGAGCAATGGCATTATAAACATTGTTGAACCTAGCACAATAGTCTTGGATAGTTTCTTGTGGGTTTCTTTTTAAATTGTCATATTCTGTTAATATGTGAAGGGGGTCTTTCTTCTTTTCCCATCTATTTAAGAAGGATTGGTAAAGAGCTTCTGAATCAGCTATAGAATTTGCAGGAAGTGCTCTAAACCAAATCCTCACTTCACCAGTTAAACTTTGGACAAAAATCTTCATTCTCACATCATCATCATCTATTTCATAATTCTCAAAATAATTTTGCATTTTCTTAGTGTGTTGCTGGGCTGTATAGGAGCCAATACCATCAAAATATGTGATTTTACTCTGATAATCCTTAGGCATAGCCCCTGGATTTCTAGGAAAATAAAGAGGAGCATAGCGATTTGCCATATTTACAGGGATAATTGGGGAAGCAGGAAGAAATGGGACAGCTGGAACAACAGGGACAGTGGTAGAAATAGGTGCAGTGGATGGGGGTGTGGAGAAGGTGCTTTGAGAGGTGGATGAAGAACTAGGAGAAGCAGCAGTAATGTGAAGACGGATTGAGGGATTAGTAGGAGTTGGGATATAGTTCTGCTGAACTGTTTCAAGGTCTAAATCAACAGAACTTTCTTCAGCTTCTTGTCTCCTAAGGGCCTTAGGGATCAAGTTGGGATTTTCAAAAACAGCTGGAGGATTTGGGTCAAGTTTTAACCTGGTGTACCTAGTTTTCTTCTTTGGGGCTAGCTTCTAAATTTGTTTTTGGTATTTTCTAAGAGTGTTTTAAGATCACAATTTTTTCACAATATTCTATGAGAGTTTCTTTAAAATATAGGAGGCTTTGGGCTTTCGTTTGAATATGTTGAGACAAAGAAATTGATCAAATCTTTGGAACAACTGTTTATAGCCTAAAACTATACTGGAGATTGACTGAAGCAGCTTTTATTTACTTCTGTAAATGCAGAGCAAAGACAGTTTTCAAAGGCTACCTGGCTAACTTCAGGCTCCATCTGTAGCTTTCAAAAACAGACAACAGTTATAAACAAACATTCAGGTCCCAGTGGAGTCACAAATGATGTTATCACTCAGGTTGTTCCCTGCTTCCTGGAGGGAATATGGCCGAGGTAACCACTAACCAATCTTTTGGTTGCAGATCCTAGCCTACCTGCAACCAGAGAGGGCTCTCTCTTTGTAATTTAGCTTTGTTTTGTAATATTTTAGGCTAGTTATGATGCACAGGTTTTTGTTTTAAGTTTGTTGGAAGGTGATTTCAAGTAGAGCTGGGGTGAAATTCTAAGACAGTCTGTTCCATTGGGCTATGGAGTCGATGGTGGTGTACAGCTGAAAGTGTTTCTTGGATAGATGGTAATGCTATAGAGCAAGATAGGCAGTTTTGGAACAATTTTCAAATCTAGAAATGATGGAATGAAGTCAGGGAATGAAAGGCAATCAAGAATCTTTCATTATGCTGGCAGAGGGAAAATGTATGAGTATTGTCCAAGAGCAATTAAGAATTCCCAAACAGTATTCAAAATGAAGGAATTAGTGCAAACATGAGCAGTTAAGGATTCATATTTATGACTAATTCTGAGGAAAACATAAGTAATATCAGAGATTGAGCACATGGTGCAATTTAAACAAATCCTGAACTATTCTTCTTCTCTGTTACTAAGATTATGGAATACATATGAAATTTGCAAACACAGAAAACATAAAACATAGTTTAGAATAACTTATTGTTCCATTGAATGACTCAGGAATTCACTAGCAGGTCCCAGAACATCATTTTCTCATTCAGATAGCGCAGAAACCATGAAATTCAACAACCGTTTGTATTAGAAAGTCTTAGAAATTATAGCGTAGCTTAGAGAGAAAATCACCAACCCCAAATACATATTATGGGGAGGTATTTATACAAAAGGGTGATACAAAATATCATGAAGATAAGTCTTTTAATTCATAACTTTCTTTACCAACTCTTAAGAAGTAGTATATGAGGGAATAAATGTTGTAATAATTATGAATGTGCTAGCTGTCCAATCGGTCAGAGATATTTTGACTTTTCTGGGGTGTGTGAGTCGGCTACTTGCTGCACATTCATTCTGCATTTGCTGTCCTGATGCTGGTACATTTTTGTTGTTGTCTTGGTCTTTATCATCAATGCTCGATTTCTTTGCATTCAATGAGCTGTAGTGACCGTTTTGTTTCTGTCTTGCACTGCTTTTTCTTCCCTTTGACAGGTGGACCGTGCTATCTGTGTGTGCTGACCTGTAGCTGATAAAAAAGAATTAATAAACAAATCACTTGAGCATTGTTTCCATCATTCCTTTCCACCAATCCTCTGTAGGCAGCTGATGTCTTTGTATCTTTATCAATGTTTCATCAGCTTCAGTGTATTTATAAAAGTTTGGCTGGACTTCAAAGAGATGGTTTATCTCATGCTCAATGTAAAACAGGTTTTCTAGTTTGTCATAGAGACTCTATCCAGATGGAGGCCCTGTTTCTTCTGATGTGCTTGAGGACGCTGTGATTTGATTGGAGGCATAGTTGTTTACCCTGTTGGCATAATGCTCATGAGATAGCAGTCTTCCAGTGCTAGTTACTAAACTTGGTAGCCCTCTACTCTGTAATGCTGCAAACTTTATTCTGAACTCATTTACCTCTGCTTGCATTTCTTGGCATTTTCTTTCTAGAGTTTGTACAAAATTCCTTAGGGTTAGCACCCTTTTTACTAGTAAGATGGTATTAGTCTTATTCCTGATACCTATTGCTGCCAGTTGCTCTTTAGTATGAGTATTTAGAAATTGAATCATCCTGTTGGCTTGCTCAGGCATATTCCCTAATGATGCTCTAGCCTTTTGGTTTTCAAATTGAGCTAAGCCTATCAAGTCCATTTTCTCATGTATGGTTTCAATTGATTGCCACTGGTCAGTAATGGATTGGCCGATCTTGGCCCACAAAATTTTCTTGACCTCAGCTAGGGTCCTATCAAGAGTAAGCTCTTTCTCTAGCTCCTTTATTCTTTTTTCCAAGGTTTTCACTTCCCTTGTCTTCTCAGCTACATCTTGCTTTGACTTGTCATATCTTTCCTCAATTTTGGCCAGCTTTTCTTTGGCCTCTTTCAATTCTGCCATCTGCACTTCCAGGGCTTTTATTTCTTTCATCATTCCCTCCATACTTAAGCTGGTCTCTTGCTCTGTTGTTGCTATAGTTGCTGCTGAAACTGGTGCTGAACTTGAGGTACCTGTTGTGGATGTTGGATCAATGGGAGGGACTGTTGTGGTGGCCATAGGAGGAGCAGGTGTAAGAATGTGATCTGTTTGAATTGGTTGAGAGGCCAACTCTCCCTGTCTTCCTTGCAATGATGCCTCCAAGGCACTCTCTGTTTCTATCAATCTTTTGTGCAAGCTCACAAGCAAAGTTACCACATCCTGCTCTTCTTTTTGTTGTGCTATCTCTGTGGCTTGGGGATGTAGTGTAGCTAGCAGCTTGAGTTGTCTTTTGAGGGCTGCTATGTCTTCCTCTTTCTTTTTGATCAAGGCCTGAATTCCTTTCGGATCCTGGGGATCATGTCCCAACTCTATAATAATCTCCTCCAAGGACTTGATTCTATTGTCCTTGGCCTGTGATGAAGCTTTCTCCAATTCTAGTTGGGCAGAAGTATTGTGCAGAGAGTTTTGCAATCTATGGGCCAACAATGTTTTGTCTACCAAGGTAGAATATACCATTTCCCCGGTCTGCTTGTGCAATTCAATCTGGTCCATCGGATGGATGTCTTTGGAGAGAACTTCCAAATTGGTTCTGATATAGTCAGTAGCCGATTATGGTTTCTGCATTATTGGTCTGAAATGACTGAGAGTCATTTTGCCTTCTTGGATGTCATAGGCTACCATTAGCCTTTGCTGATTAGTGGGAGCCATCCTTAGCAACTGGTTGTAGAGCTGGTACCTCACTGGCTCATTTCTAGCCTTAATATCGGTGAATTCCTTCTTAATATCAGAGCCCTATCTACTTTGTTGCCTGGTAGGTGTTACCTCCACCCCTTGTTGTCTTTCTTCCTCTGACTGGAAGGAGATGGCTGACATTTCCATGCTTGGGGGTACTTGCTGTTCATTTGGCCCCTCTGGCATTTCTTCTTCTGAATAAGGATTTAATCTCTATCTCTTTTCTCCTTGCTGATCTACAGATGTCCCTGTAGGAGTCTCTTCCTGTCTATCTCTTTTCTTGGCCCTTTTCTCATTAAGAGGAGCTTGTAATACAGGAAATTCAGTTGCCTTTGCTTGAGTTGAAGGGTCTTGCCCTTGACTTTGTTCATCTGTAGAAGCAGGCCGGTCTGCCATTGTTTCTTGCTGTTCCAAATTGTGCACTTGTTGTTCTGAATGTTGCACCTCTTTTCCTTTATATGTTCTTGCTAACGGAGCGCTTCCTTGGGCAGGTTATTGGGAAGCCGTGGCAGATGAGGTGCCTTCTCCAAGGTGCCGAGGAGCTTTGAAAAACACATGTCCAAAAGATTCCAAGTCAACTGATTTTTCAAGATTCTTTATTGCTTTTTCTATGATATCTTCTTCAGTAAGCTCCTCCACAAGTGTGCCCTCTACCCATTCTTGTTGGTTGGAATATTGTTCAATTTCAGGGATTCTGTGATGGGGATACCCTGTGAGCTTGTTTTTGACCCTTCTAAAGCTTATGAAGTGTTTAGGGTCATATGGTGACCAATAGAAACTCAGTTTGAGCTTGAGTTTTTCTCTCAGAATCTCATCAGCATCCTTCCATGCTTCTTCCCTTTTATTGAAGATGAAGGGGCCCAATTGATGTCTAATTTTAAGCTATGCCTTTTTCCTAACACCATAGAAGTGCTTTAAGTCTGCACTGTTGAAATGCCTGTAGTACTCCAAGGCAAAGAGTCTCATGGGGACATATTTTGGTAGTCTGCATGGGGCTAATTGGCAGCCATAGATCCTTATTACAGTGTGGTTTTGGTAGTAATACCAGTCACCGATGCTGTATCCTTTTGAGAGGTGTAGAATTCTCTGCATTTCAGCAGTGAGCCTAGGAGGAGGATCTGCTGACAAAAGGCAAGTGGCTGGGAAGACAAAGAGGTCAATGAATTCACAATATGTGTAGGGGGAGATATTAACATGATGGAACACTGATGACCAGAATATCAATGACCTTCGCTCCCCCTTAGCATCCAATTTCTTAAGGAAAACCGAGAAATTTTCAGACTGATAGTATAGCAGCAAATGATAGATATATGAGGTGTATTTGAATACCCTTTCCCTCTCTAAGTTCATGAACTACTCATGAATCTTGTTGGCTATGAAGGTGGCATAGTCATACTTGACAGCAGGGGGTTGTCCTGGAGTGAAGATAGACATCAAGGCAAAGACAGTTTCATCTACAATTTCACTAGTTCTGAATCCCAGGATGTAGGAGATCATATCTATGAGCAATTTTCCCTCCTCAGTAAACCAAGCATGGTGATAGGGAATTATGAATCTGGAGTAACACTCTGGTGGCATAAACAGCTTGGCAACCCGGTCAATTTCTGCAGAGGACAACTTTGAGGCTTGATCCAGTAATTGTTTCATGGAAAGGGAGACCAGAGGCTAAGTTGGCTTGAATTGAAGCATCTCATTTATGGACTGAGGAGTAATGTAAAAGAGGACATTTCCAGCAGGGTCCATCACTACCCTTTGAGAGGGTTCATAGTTAGCACAACACTGATGGATGAGGTCAGGGAAGACATTTACTGAGGGCAGGTAGTACATTGGCATGTTGGATTCCCATATTCCCAATAGGTCATCTTTATTTCTGAATTTATTCCTTATCTCACAGAAAGCCTGAAGGTGAGGCTTGACTCCCTCCATATCAGTAATTTGATAGTCTCTGTCTGCCAGAGGTATCCATTCTAACTCTCTATGGGGTGCATTTAGTGGTGCAATATTGAGGGCAATAGGGGCCTCCATGATTTTATTGGGATTATAATTGGATTTGGTGTATACTTTATTAGGAAAACATAGTCCTAACCGTGGTTTTTTAGCAAGGAACTTACAGTTTTAAGTTTTGTGCTAAGATGGCTCTACTGAGTAAAACTCAATGGAAACAGAGAGCATACAGGGTTCTGCAACAAGAAAGCTTGAAAACAGTGGAGAGAGTGGGAATTTTACGAGTTTCTTATTGGTTTTGCAGGCGAACAGGGGCCAAATTTCGAGCTTTAACGACAATTTTGCAGAGGGTCACAGAGTTTCCAGGTTTTGTTCGCAAATGAGGTTATACAGTGGGGCAGAGAGGAGAAGCTCATGGGTGCCAATGTCTTCAAATTGAATTTTAGGTGTATTGGCGATTTTTGCAGAGAAACTATGAAAAACAGGGTTACGAGCGTTTCCTGGGTAAATACCTATTTTTGGAGGCTGTGCTATGAAATGCGGTTGCAGGCAGAGCCGAGGAGGTCGGATTACAGGTTGACTACGTCCGGGTAGTAGACTGAAACATCGAAGGCAGGTTGGACGTGATTTGCGTGCAGAGACTTTCGCTATTGGTCGTGTAAAAACAACAAAACCTCACTTTCATTGGTTTTTAATGAAAATTTGTGATTTTGCGGGCTTTTGGCACTTTTTTGTACTGACATCAGCGTGATGTCACATGGCGCTGTAGTAGGGTATGGTGGGTAACGTGGCGCTTGATGTGGATGGGTGACGGGGCGGCCAGGGCAGACTGCACAGTAGCGGGGGTGCTGACGAAAAGGCTGACGCAGAGCTGACGTGGGCGGCGGGGAGGACAAGTGGTAAGCAGTTTGCTATTGGACTGCCTTTGGTATGGGGGCAGTATGTGTCAGCACGGGCCCGATGCAATCAAAATGGGCCATGCGTCCCCACGTACGGTGGCAAAACCACCTTCTATCAGGAGCTAACCCTCGTACAACAAGGTCGCTCCGAAATTGGCGAGGGCTGTCGGATTTGGGAGGGCGGATCGGAGGGTTGACGGGATGCAAAGTTGTGGGCACGATACGGCATGGGGACCTGCCCGTATATTTAAACATTATAAAATTATGTCGGGGGATAAACTTTAGGTTTAATGGGTTTTGTGGGTTCGGCGCATATGGTGACAATTATTCATTTGATCAAATATCAAATGAAACCCAAAATATATGAGCACAGTGGGTAATGCGATAAGGTTTATGCGAGAGGGGGTCAATGGTTATTAATTTAACCGAATGTTAAATTAATCCCAAGGTATATACGCGGAAGGGCTAATATCAGTCCCAAATGAACTTTACATTTCCCAAACTTTGTATTATATGGCCACAGTGCCAAGGGGTGGGGATATTTACATTTTTTGGGTTTTTAATATAGTTTTTTCTTTCTTTGTAAAAATAGGGGTGGGGAAAATGACTTAGGGAGCTAAATAATAGAGTTAGGTGTTAGTATGATTTTATGGAGTGAGATTGCATAAGTAAATGCCAAGTTTATAAAGTGGAAAACTTAGACATAAGAAAATGAGAGGAATGTGTAATGATGACTTTTTACACAAGAAATGTGGCTTATTTCTACTAAGAAAACTGAGAGTTTAACTTAGTATTTGCTATAGAATGAAGTGAAACAAGACTACTGGGCAGATCCCAATGTCCTTGAGGTGATGTTAGCAAATAAGTTTTGGGGAATGAAGGGGAAATTAGTCATGCTTCCACTGTTATGCAAACAAACAACTGCCAAGGTACCAATGTCATTGATGAGATGAATCTTTCTTGACAAGGCAAAAGATCATAACCTTGTTTCTGCAACCTCAAACTACCTACCCAACCTAATACACCTAACATTTTTTCTTCCTTTGGATTGGGTGCATTTGGACTAGCAAACCCTGAAGTTCCTCTTTTCTTTTGACTGTCCTCCCATCTAAATCTACCCTTATCTCTTCCAAGGGCCTAGATTAAGCAATTGGGCTCCTTAATTTCTCTACTTATCTATTCATCTGCCAAGCTTGAACTGTTTGGACAAATATTCTTTCTCTATTCTACAACAAGCAATTTAAACATGGCATGGTCCAGATTGAACTCTTGGGCCATCCATCATATGTTGTAAGCACAATATCTGCACATTAAGAACTTGCAAGTAAGATAGCAGTGGCATTTTGACTGGCCACTTTCCTGATCTTTCTTTGGGGTTCATTTCTATTACTTTTTCCTGACCAATTTACTCTTTTTTCCCTTCGATTTTTCTTTTAGGGCATACCCTCTTTACATTTTTTAATTTTCCCTATCTGTATAAAAAATATGGAACCTTTGCAGCATGTAAAGATGAACATATTTGGCACTTCCCTGGTCAATCATGAAAGATGAAACCTATTGGTATAGGAAACTAACAGATTCTAGGGTTTCGCTGCTCCAAACAGGTCATCGTGGAATTTTCACTATAACTTTTTTATGAAACATTTCAAAAGATAAAAAACAAACCCATTTGAGAAGTAATCGCGCTGAACCTTGGGTCCAAATTTTAGAGCTTTTCAAGCTATATTTGCGGAGATATGATCTGAGGAAGTTGGTCTTTTTGCAGACTCCTGCATTACATTCCAAACAGGTGACCTGGGGAAAATCATCATAACTTTCTCTCTGAGCATTGGATTAAAATTTCATAAGAAGGTACAGAAAGAGGACGGATTTTAGTTTCGTTTATATCTTTTTCAGATCCAAAGGTCGAAACAGTGACTCGTGGCACGTCATACAAGTTCGCGCTACTGAACTAGTCTATAATCAGGTCAGCTTGGGAGATTGTGCATAACTCTTCCTTGGAGAATCCAATTTGGATCAAACTAGTGGCATTGGAAAGAGGACACAGAGGGCTACTACAAATCAAAATTTTAGAACTGGATGATCCGAAATTGCAGAGATACATCAGATTCAATATCAAGCTTCTATAAAGTGAAAAAATGTGTATAGTTTTTTTTTAATTTTTGCATAATCTTGGTTTGAAAAATTAGTTTGAAACAGTAATTGATGCCCCAAGGAAAGAAAATTTAAACACCTAGTAAGCAATCTAAAAGCTCTAGCATGACTCATGAAGAATAGGAAGAAATGCAACATGATATATCAAAATTATGAGACCAAGTGCAACAAGTGTCACTTGCACAAAAAGCAACATAATCTAAGATGGACGGTTTAAGAAAGATGTAGAATCTAAGATGGATGGTTTAAATAAAGGTGTAGAAGCTAAGATGGATTGTTTAAAGAAAGGCATAGAAGCTAAGATGGATGGCATGGAAGCTAAGATGAATGGCATGGACACTAAAATTGATGGCATGGATGATAAGATGGAAGAATTAAAGATAAATATGAATAAGTTGCTACAAGAAATGGTCACTAATGGTGAAAGGGTAGTAAAGGAAACTGATGATGAGAACAAAAGAAATGTTAATCATGATTCCATAGACTCTAATATTGGATTGAAGACCCACCATATTCCAAAAATTGATATGAGGAAGTTTGATGGCAAGGATCCCGCAACATGGATATTACAGATGGAGCAATTTTTCGATCTCAATAATGTGCAAAACACACAAAAGGTACGTATTGCAACTTTATATTTGGAACCAAATCAGTTTGTATGGTATCAATGGCTTTGCTCTCGTAAACAAATTATCACTTGGGCAATTTGTATGGAAGAATTGACAGCACATTATGAGGATACAAAAAGAAACACTTTTTTTAACCAATTGATAAGTCTCAAACAAAAGGGTTCAATAATGGAGCACATTGAGGAGTTCCAAAAATTGAACATAAGGGTAAAAAATATTCCAGAGGAGCATAGGATTGATGTGTTCATAGGGACTTTAAAGGATAATATCCAACATGATGTTCACCTTTGGGAACCTGATTCATTAGAGAAGGCATTTAGGTTAGCAAGAAAAATGGAAAGCAAAATTATGGCAACCAGGAAGCATACCACTCACAACTATAAAGATGGAAGTGTCGTTGCCCCTAGTCTTCCACAACCTATAAGTTTGACACCATAACAATTGGAAGAAAAAAGAGAAAAAGGGCTTTGTTACAGTTGTGATAGCGAATAAACTAAAGGTCATAAGTGTGCTGAGAAGAAATTATTGTACATAGATTGTGAAGAGGGAGAAGAAAAGGAGAAAGAAAGGCCAAAAGAAGAGGATATACTCTAGGAACAAAGCCTAGATAAAGAAGAAATGAATCCTACCATATCTTGTAATGCATTGGCGGGAATTACCACTCCTCAAACCATCAAGATAGAAGGAAAAATCAAGAAGAAAAAGGTAATAGTGTTGATTGATTCAGGAAGTACCCACAATTTTATTCATTGTAAGGTAGCAAAAGAATTGAATTGCTTCTTATATCCAACACTAGAGTGTCAAGTGATGGTTGCAAATGGAGGAACAATAAATTGCTCTGGAAAGTTCCATAATATCAAGCTATCCATGGGAGAATATGTATTGACTAGCACAATGCTTTCCATTCCAATGGGAGGTGCTGATGTTGTACTAGGAGTCCTATGGCTACAATCCTTGGGTACAATAGCTTTTAATTTTCAAGAACTTTTCTTGAAATTTTCTCTGGAAGGAAAGGAAGTTGAATTAAGGGGTATTGCAGTGAAACCGGGAAAGATAATAAGCTCTAACGGTATGAAAAAGCTTCTAAAAAGGAACAAAGAGGTGTAATTGCACAATTATGTTCACTAGATGTTTCCACATTGGAATCATCTATTTCTCCAGATCTCCAAAAAGTCTTGGACAATAATTCCAAGGTATTTGAGACTCCCAAAGGTCTCCCACCTATTCTTGATCATGATCATGCTATTCATCTGATTCCAGGAAGTGTTCCTCCAAACATCAGGCCGTACAGATATCCCTATGCCCAAATGAGTGAAATTGAACGTATGGTTTCAGAAATGCTAGAGGCTGGTATAATTCAACCGAGTCAAAGTTCTTTCTCTGCTCTAGTAGTATTGGTGCACAAGAAGGATGGATCGTGGCGCATGTGTCCGGATTATAGGGAGCTCAACAAGCTCACTATTAAAGATAAGTTTCCCATTCCTATCATTGATGAATTAAAGGATGAATTGCATGGATCAATTTACTTCACCAAGTTGGATCTTCGTTCAGGATACCATCAAATCAGAATGAAGACTGAAGGCATTCTGAAAACAGCATTTAGAACTCATGAGGGTCATTACGAATTTTTGGCCATGCCTTTTGGCCTTACCAATGCACCTTCAACATTTCAAGGTTTGATGAATTCCATTTTCAAACCATTCCTTAGAAAATTTGTCTTAGTACTTTTTGATGATATACTAATCTACAACAAGTCTTGGAAGGATCATGTTGAACATGTTGACAGGGTGTTACAACTAATGGAGGAGAAACAATTATATGAAAAAAGATCCAAATGTTTCTTTGGAGTACAAGAGGTGGAATATCTGGGTCATATTGTATCTCGTGAAGGAGTTAAGGTAGACCCTAGCAAAATTAAATCCTTTAAGGAATGGAAAATCCCCACATCCATAAAGCATCTGCAAGGATTTCTTGGGTTGACAGGGTATTATCGCAAGTTTGTTAAGAATTATGGGAGAATAGCAGCACCTCTAACAACATTATTGAAGAAAGATGCATTTTCATGGATGCTAGAAGCAACAAAGGCCTTTGAGCATCTTAAAGAGGCAATGTGCCAAGCACTGATCTTAGCTACACCAGACTTCACAAAAACCTTTATTGTGGAATGTGATGCTTTAGGAAATGGAATTGGTGCTGTTTTAATGAAAGATGAAAGACCCATTGCTTTCAAAAGTCTTCCAATCAAGGGAAAGTTTTTACACAAAGCTATTTATGAGAAGGAAATGTTGGCAATACTCCATGCACTTAAGAAATGGCGACCCTACCTAATGGGAAGACACTTCAAGGTAAAAACAGATCATGATAGCCTTAAATACTTTCTAGAACAAATATTATCCTTTGAAGAACAACAAAAGTGGGTCACAAAGATGTTGGGTTATGACTTTGAAATCATCTACAAAAAAGGGAAGCAAAATGTGGTGGCAGATGCACTCTTAAGAAAGGATGAGGATGTGGAAGCATTGTTGTGTGCCATTTCTATTATCCAACCAGATTGGATAAACGAAGCAAGGGAGGAATAGAAGAATGACGAAGAAGCATGGGCACTTATTCGAAAGTTACAACAAGACTCCAGTATGTCTGATACATTTAGCTGGCAAAATGATTCGTTATGGTACAAAGATCGCTTATACCTCTGTAAGAATTCCCAGCTAAAACAAAAGATTCTTATGGAATTGCATACTTCTCCCTTAGGAGGGAACTCAAGATTTTTAAAAACTTACCACAGGGTTAAGAGGCTGAATTCTAAGGCGTTGATCTCTCTTTTCTATCTTTTTGTGAGCTAGTTTCATAACATCCACCTCCTCAAAAGGAAAGATATGTTTGAAGTTTCCTAGGCTTAGCATGGCATTATAGAAGATTCATTAAGGATTTCAGTATGCTAGCCTCTCCATTGTTTGGTATTTTGGGAAAAGATGTTGAGTTCATATGGACTGAAAACTGTCAAGAGGCTATAGATACCTTGAAAAGTAAACTGGTGATTGCCCCAATTTTGAGAGGTCCAAACTAGGCCCTACCTTTCCACATTCATACAGATGCCTCGAAAAAAGTGATAGGAGCAGACTTAGGGCAAGCTGATGAAAAGCTGCCTTATGCCATATATTTTGTAAGTAAAAACTTGTCGAAGGCGGAATTAAACTACACTGTAACCAAAAAGGAGTTCCTAGTTGTAGTCCATTCCCTAAATAAGTTCAGACACTACCTCACCGGCTATCAAACATTTGTACACACTGATCATGCTGCAATTAGTTATTTAATGAAAAAACCAGATGTAAATGCTCACATTATTAGATGGTTTCTTTTGTTGCAGCAATTTGATTTAACCATTGTTGATAAATCGGGTAAGGAAAATGTTGTTGCTGATTTTTTGTCTAGACTAGATCTGCCTGCAGGTGAAGAAGGAATAGTGGATGATCAAATGCTATATGAACACCTATTTGCTATCTCAGTACTCTCTCCATGGTTTTCTAATATAGCAAATTACTTGGTTTCCGCACAGTTCCCACCACACTTGTCCTCAAAAGAGAAGAGCAATATCATGAGGAAAAGTGCCCCATTCACCTGGATTGGGGGCAATCTCTTCCAACTTGACCCAGATCAGGTTTTGAGGATATGTGTCAGCAAGGAGGAAGTTTTTGGCATTCTTCTAACATGTCATGATGGGCTCTGGGGGGGGGGGGGGGGGGGGGATTTTGCAGCAAATAGGACTGCCTTCAAAATCCTGCAAGCAGGTTACTATTGGCCCACTCTTCATCAAGATGTAAGGAGACATATCGGCCAATGTGACCGATGTCAAAGGATGGGGAAACCTACTCCAAGGGATGAGATGCCCCTGAAACCTCAAGTGAGTTTTGAGCCATTTGAGAAGTGGGGCATGGACTTTGTGGGTCTTGTCAACACTCCTTTAAAGCATAAATCTTACATCATCGTGTGCACTAATTATTTGACAAAATGGGCAGAAATAAAGGTGATTAAGGTAGCAACAGAAGAAAAGGTAGCTGAGTTTTTGAGAGAGAACATATTCTACAAGTTTGGATATCCAGGAGAATTAGTCACAGATCAAGGGAGTCAGTTTACCTCCAATCTGATTGAAGACCTACTCACACATCACAAAATTAAGCATAGAACTTCCACCCCTTATCATCTGCAAGAAAATAGATAGGTGCAAGTCACTAACAGAGCTTTGAAAGGGATTTTGACTAAGGTAGTGAGCAACAACAAAAAAGATTGGGCATATCGATTAGTTGAGGCCACCTAGGCCTATAACACCACCTGGAAGACCACCACAAGGTTCACACCCTATAAGCTGGTCTATGGGAAGAAGGCTTTGTTGTCAATAGAATTTGAATATAACACACTAAGGATGGCAACTTAGCTAGACCTAGATCTCAGCCATGCACAAAAGGAAAGGTTACTTCAGTTAAATGGATTGGATGAACAAAGATTGCAGGCCCTTCTCCACTCAAAGGTAGTCTAACTTCAAAGGAAAATATTGCATGACAGATAGCTCAAAGAGAAACAATTCCAGGAAGGAGATTGGGTGCTACTGTATGATTCAATGTATAAGGATTTCAAGGGAAAACTGAGGACAAAATGGTTGGGACCATACATAGTAGAAAGGTGCAATGACAATGGTTCAGTTCTGATCAGGACCATCGATGAAGAAGCCATCCCCATGCTTGTCAATGGACATAGGTTGAAAATATACAAGAATCCCCTCTCCAAACAAGAATTCATTGAGAATCTGAGTAAAATAGTGTTGGTAGTGGAGCAGGTCTCTGCCTCCACTCCACCGACACCCTAAAAAAAAAAAAAAAAAATAGAAAAGAAAAATGAGGAGAATAAAAGATCCCTAGGTGAAAACCTCCCCTTGGAGGCACCCAGGGCAGGCAGTGAGGGTGAAAACCTCCTGGAGGTGCCCCAACTGTCTCAAAAAAAGAAAAAAAGGAAAAGAAAAAGAAAAAACAGGAGCAGAAAATTAACTTCTTTTGAATGCATTGTAGATTGTAGGAGGGCCACAGAAGAAAAAGGGACATGGCCAAGCTGAGTACACCTCTGATAGACCAATTCTCCATCGCTATTGTTTTTTCCCAATCCCTGGTCTCACCTGTTCTAGAAATTATGCATCCTACAAGAGGCTCTATGCATTCTACAGGAGGCTCTTGTAGAAATCACAGAGAGCTCGAAACCAAGTCCAAAAAAGGATTAGAGGGCTAGAAACTTGTCCAGAAGGCCTGTGGACCCCCCTACCACCATTGATCCTTGTAACTCTCCATTCCATACCTGCACCACTGCATTTCCACTTGCTTCTTTCTTCCCTGCACAGAAAACATAGAAATCTTGTTTCTTTTGTTTTAAGAAAAACGAAGAATAAACCAGCAACACCCTTAACTTAACTCTTACCTAATGCATACCAACTGCTTTTCCTTGACCGAAATAACCTTCCTCAGCTATCTCTCTTGTCCCTACTCAAGCCACAACCAAAAGTTTTAGAGGGAGAAGCAGTTACAAGAAACCCTACAGGATTCCTGTAACAGCTGATCCCCTTAAAAATCAAGCTCTAAAGGTAGGGTCAGTGCAACCACAGAAGTATAAAACTTATAAGGCAGCCGAGCCATCAATTCAGAAGCCACGGGAACTAACAATAGCAATCCATGAATAGAACGCCAAAGTCTGAGCATGCAACAACACGATAGCGACTAACAGGTAAGTGACTAAACCCATTCCTCTGTTGCATGAGTATAATTTAGAAACTGCATGGACAAGTGAGATGGTTGCAATTAAATGAGATCAGTGGCTAGCTAACTGGCCACCCTCATCCAGTTCAAACAACATCCCTTGTCCAATTCACACAGTGGCTTGTCCAGTTCAAACAATTCTCATTGGGTGCAATCAGCACATGTGTTCAGTCAACTCGGGAAAAAAAACTCAAAACAAGTAGTGGCAACATATAACGAGAATGATGGAAGTGATTGCGGGAAGGCGACATGAAGTTTCTTGATGGCACTGAAGTAGGGACCAACGGTCTGGATAAGGGTAACGTACCCTTCCTGCCACCTCACGTCATCACCGCAGAACACTCCTGTAAGCTTAAGTATGTTGCAGTCAACTGCCTCCATCACCTTTGTTTTCATTTGTATTGACGAGTTCTCGGATGTAGCAACCTACCTACCACCTCTAGAGCCTCAAAACAATCGCTCTCTATCAGTTTCAGAACCCTTCCACTTATCGGTCTCTACAGGAGCATTATCAGACTCTACAAGAGCAAAAACACAGTCCTACAAGAGCCTTTCTACAGGAAGGCCAGTGAGTAGCATCGTAGAGGAAAACTTAGAATTTTAGGACAAATTCGAGCTGAAAAAGGTAGGCTCAGTAAAACCCACTCTACATTTCCATATATATACAAAAGGTGGTGGGATTCGAAGCGAAGTATTGAGTTGAAAAGAAGGGAAAAGTGAGAACAAAGTCTGCCTGTGTTTTAAGAAAATATATATATACAGTTTCTCCATTTACTCTTTGCACTGAAATACTATCTCTTTCTCCTCCATGGTATTTTCCTGTGTAAAGAGATGATGCAACTCTAGAAAATTAGGCTTGTAAAAAAGTGAATTTGCATTGGGTAGTCTGCTTATTTTGTGAAGGCGAAAAAACATTGTCCTGTATACTCTTTGCCTTTTTAAGATATTGTTTCCCTCAAAGAGACCAAGAAGTAAATTAAGTTTAAGAACAAAGTTTGGAAGGAAGGAAAGTTGCAATTTGTTTTTGTTAAAAAGGAAGAACACGAAAAACTCTCTCTCTGGTTCCAGAAAGAAAACCTTAGTTGTTCCTCTGTTCCCGGGTTTGAAATTTGTTGCCTTCCTCCTCACCTGAGACATTCCAGCAATCTATGAACATCATGACAGGGGGTTTTATGAGGAAGGAGCCTTTGAATTCAACTAAACTATGCATGAACATCTAGAAGTGGTAGCCCTCTTTACCAGGGCAAATTGGATGTCTTTCTTTGAAAAATTTCATGGGTATGATGAGGAAGTCATAGAGGAATTTTTATTGTCTTTAAAACCTTACTCAAAAACCATGCCAATGTCAGCTTCAGGGGTCTAACCATAGAACTCACACCAAAATTCATTAGTAGGGTCATCGGTCTCCCACTTGGGCTACCCTGGAGCAAAGAAGAAAAACCACTGGGGCAGGTTGCCAAGAAGACCTTTCTCTAGCTTAATGAACATCCTGTGGAGGATAAGAATGGCATCAAAAGGACAAGTATACCTTATCCATGGGGTGAGGTCAACTATCAAATGATGAAATATATATCCTGTGAAGGAAGATACAATATAGTTTATGGGTATCATTTCATACTGTTACATGAACTAAGATATGGCATGTACCTTCCTGCATCTAGAAAACTGAGTATTCCATATTTTCTCCTCCAATCCTTAATAGAGTCTAGCACAAAATTGAAGGCAGGGGTTCTAGACCAATTGGCCCACCATGGCCGAATTAAATTGCTAGTGGAGGATGCCCTCCACACTTATACAATCCCCATATCCTGGGAGATTTTTAGGAACATGACTAAAGAGGATGATATAAAAATTCTCACTGATGACCTTAGTCCATCTGGAAGTGAAGAGGAGGAACAAAAAGGAGAAGCTGAGAAGGAAAACCATGAAGAAGAGGAACCACACACAGAAGAAGAAGGAAACTAGATAGGAGAAGAGAAACATGACACCACCACAAATGAGCTTAAAGCAGAGAAGAAGAAAGAATCAAAAGAAGAAAAGGGTAAAACCACAACAGAGAAAAAGAAGAGACCAAGAACTAAAAAGAAGAAGCCTAAGACAGTGCAGAAAAAAGGTTGCCACAGGAAAGGCAAAAACTAAGCAAGCAGAGGAGAAAACTAGCAGAAACAGGAAAAATAGAAAATGAAGAAGAAGAAGCAAAGAAAGAATAACTATCACCTGAGACACTAGCAAGAGAGGCAGCAACTGTTCTTGCTGCACTTAGTACCATAGCCAAGCCCAAAGGAAAAAGGAAGAGACAACCATCTATGTACTTCAAGGCTCGAAAGAGCACTAGAATAAAGATGGGGAAGCCTCAACCACCTTCAAAGGAGCCCATCATCATTGAGGATGTCCCTACTACAACAAGGGAGGAATCTCCCTCCAAAACTGCCATCACTTACGAAATAGGAAGTCATAAGACCTCTACTTGGAAAGAAAGGATAAAACTAATGGACTCTAAAATAGTCCTAAGGGAGGCACAGACCTCTCTACAGGAGACATTGGCAAAGCTCCAAGAGACTGAAAAACTTGAAAAGAAGGAAAAGAACAGACCAAGGAGGAAGAAAAGGCAAAAGAGATACCAGAGCTTGGACCTCAACCTAACTTAGGCTCCTACTACAACCTTCTGGAAGGGGGGAAAAACATCCCACAAAAGTTTGCAGTCCCTCTTTTCTTCAAGCTAGAAAAGGAAAGATTCAAGACCCATACATGGATGCAGATTGCAAAATCAAAAGGGGTGGAAGACATTGGGCACATGGAAAACAAATTGAGGTAAATGGGCAAAGAATTAAGCATGGTCAGGCATAAGGCCAATTGGATTGGCCTCAAATTCAGTCCTCCACTACTGCTAGGACTGCTGGAAGGAGTAAAAGAGGAATAAGAACAGAAACCATGGGAAGAGGTGGATAGAAAGGCAGGATTCCATGATAAAGAAGAAGATATCACATCAGAAGCGTGGGATGTTAGGGAATCTATCAGAGCCATCAAGGATGAAGAGTTAGACTAGTTGCTCAGAGGATGAGCAACCCGTTTAGTAGGGGGTGATGATGAGCCCCAGAAATGGGTAATTATATGGGCTCATTTTGCATCTTAATTTGACTTAATACACCATTCTCATTATTTTATTGCATGTTTTTTAATATATTTATGCTAATAGAGTGAATTGGGTTAGTCATTTTCCATGTAGTCTAATGTGTGCTTTATGTTGATTTTTTGGTCAATTTTGGACAAAGTCAAGGGATTTATGAGCAACTGACAGCAAATACTTGAGGGAAACAGGGAAGAGGATTTGTAGGGGGGTATCTCCTTCATTTTTGACCCCTTTCCTTGAATCCTCCATCAGCAACTTGGAGAACAAAGGTCCACATTCCAAGGGGCAACCGAGCAAGTAAAGAAAGATTGTTGTTTATCTCCAGCTCTGGAAAGCCGAGCTCCTTGATTTTAGGAGGACTGTTGGAGGACTATGTTTGTATAAATAAGGGGGCTTATAGCCTCAGTAGTTTAGCCAGTAATTAGTATAATTTTTGCACTTTTGTACAACACTTGTTCAACTTATTTTCGAGCTTCTTTTTTAGAATAGTTCATGTAATGTGACTATTATTTTTTATAATGAAGATGAAACAATTTTTGAGCCAGCACTGATATCTTTCAGAGGGCTAAATTTCTTGGTTTAGGGCCTAAACCAAGCTACCTAGCACCTCTTTCTATGTACTTATATGTTTTTGCTTCAGTTCATGAGTTAATTTATGTTACATAGATTCATTTTACTTTGTTAGATTAGGTTGCTTTTGATGGTTTGCATCGTTGTTTTTGTTTCAGTTTCTCAAGTAGGTTACTAAAGTGACAGAATAAGATTCAAAAAAGGCCAATAGTAGGCCTTGATCTCCTTTCTCCCTTCCTGGGACTATGATTTGAGGTCAAGGCACTACTACTGCCACCAAAAACACAGTTTTGCTCTTCCATGCAACTACTAGTGTGATAACTTGCTTTGGAAAGATTGATATATTGGTTCAGATCTAGTTCCCTAGATAGTTTCCTATTATTTTACCATAGATCTCTTTGCATGCTTTTCTGTTCAAAGGTTACTGTCCAACATTTTATGTTTGTAGGTCATAAATTAGGTCAAGCTGGAGAAATTTATGTTTTCATGGTATAGTTAGTCCTTTCTTTGATCAGTTTTTGTAAGAAGATGTGAAGATCTCTTGCAGGAAACCTTAGCTCACCATCCATCCATAAAACATCTAGCACCAGCTCATTTCTCACAGATTTCCCCAAGTCATTCGCAACATTTTGCCAGCTTGCCCTAATTTCTGCATTTTTCTCTATAAGCTTCCCTCTTGCCATTTGAACAAATCCAACCATCATGTTCCCTCTTGACCTTCCTTTACAAGCTACAAACACATCAACACCTTCATCTAGCCTTCAGTTACCCTTTCCCATCAAATTTCCACGTTTAAAACTCCAAAAATAGCTCTCGGCCTCCTTTTGTAGATCCTCCTGTAGATCCCCTGCAGCCTCCTATAAAATTTCTCGTGAGTGATTTTTCAAAGTCTGATCACTATGAAAGTCTTCAGAAGGGTACTAGGTGCTTCTCAGGACCTCTCCACACCTTCCTCCACCTCTGCAAAAGCCAACTCCACCTTCCTTCACCACCAAACCTCTGGACAATCACAAGCATAATAATTTCACATAAAAACACTCAAAAGCACAAAAAGATGTTTTCTTCTCATTTCTTTTCAAAAGTAGCTTGAATAAATGCAATTTACCTTTTTAGTAGTCAATGGCACTTATTTAATCAATTTTCATCTCTTTTCCTGAAAAAGTAGAGTTAATAGGTAAATTAGGGTTTGCTAGGGTTTGAATTACATTTCAGTTTTCCTTATCCTTTTGCAAATAGAATAACCTCTGTAGAATTAGCTTCTTTCATCACAGTTAAAAGCTTCTTCTAGAAACTCATAGAAGTTTGCTTGAGCTCCTAGTGATCTTGCGGTAGCTAACCAAGTGATAGCCTGCAGTAAGAGCTAGTACTTGTGCATACAACACCGTCACTTCCAAGTTTGTTACGAACTACCGGGTCGACAATAGTAAAGTAGGAAGATCCTGGAGTTGCAACATTATTGTTGCAATACTGGTGCTCACCATCTACTGAGACACCAATCACCTCTGTGGGAAGTGTTTGTAATATGTTTTGCAATGGTCAACTCTACTTCTTTGAACTATTCTCTATTCTCTAACTTTGTGTAGTTACCTTTCATTGTGTTGTTTTACCCAAGCACTTCCTTAAACCCAAAAATTCAAAAAATTCACTTATGTGACCAAGCTCTCTAATTATGTGTAGTCAACCCTTACTATGTCATTTTCAACTAGGAACTTCCTTCAACTCAAACTTTCAAAATAGACACTTCCTTCAACCCACTATTAGAAACTACACAGTGTGCTTACCGACATTACACCTTCATTATTGGTGCTTCCTTCAACCTACTTTTTAAAATTCGGTGTTCATAACACTTAGCACTTAATACTATCAATAAAAAACAATCGTTGAAACATAGCAACCTTGGTGCTAAACAAATTCTCCACATAGAACCCTGTGCTATGCCCTCACTGTTATAGTAGTATTGTGCTACTAGAGTTTCACAACATGAGCTATCACATGATATTACTGAGTAGTTTTAAATATAAACCCCCCAAGGGCTGTATTCAACCACCATAGTTTCCAAGAGCTGTAACCAAGTGCTTAGTGAAATATTAGTTCACCAATGAATTTGAAAAATACACATTTTTTAAAGAATTTTGGGCTGAGGAATTAAAACTTAAGCCCCAGGTTTTATAACCCAATTCCTTCATGACCAAGTGCTATAATCGAGGGCTTACGAGATATTAGAATTATGGAGAACTACTAAACTATACCTTTTATAAAATGCCAATATGTGATATGCTAAGGACCTAAGCTCCAATTGCTACAAATAAGCACCACATGACCAAGGGATATGATCGAGTGTTTATTGGGTATCAGGATATCAGAGAAATGTGAACATGTGCTTTAGAAAAATTTCTTGGTAGATGATATACCAAGGATCTTAATCCCTCTGGTGTTACAACTAAGAACCCTACAACCAAGGGTTATAACCAGGGGCCTACTAAAGGTTAAAATTTTGAAAAATTGCATAATATGTGATTTAAAAAAAAGTATCGTTAGGTGATACACCACGAACCATAAGATCTAGGTGTTATAACTGTTCTCCTTCACAATCATGGGCTATGATGAAGGGATTATTTGGATTCAGAATATTGAAAAAAATTGCTTGATTGTGCTTTATATAGGAGTCTTGATATGTGAAGGCCTTAATCTCCAAGAGCTATAAACAAGCACCTATGTGACCAGGGGTTGTGACTAGGGCTACCGAATACCATAATATATAAATAAATGTTGAACATACCTTTTATGGAAACCTTAGCATGTCGAGGGTCTAATAGATAGATTGTTAATTGAAAACGATATCTTTGTTAGTAAATTTCCACTAATTAATGGATACTGACACAAAACTTTGGATTTTGCAACTTTTCCACATTATAAAGTAATATGATGCTTTTTTGATATTTCGTACTTTTTACATCTCCTGCACCTCAATCCTCAAATCACTCATCATACCTCTTTCACGCTTCAAACCTATTTGTTATTTATCCTCAATCCTCAAAACTTATCACACCTTTACTCCTTGTACCTACTTCTTGCCTCATATCACATTCCATATTTCACTTTATTCCCTCTAATGTGCTCACCAATCCTTTCATTTATAAGGATTCAACGCTCTCTTAAGGGGATGCCTTGAAACATTTGTGAGGCCAATATTAAAAATCCCTGCCACCCCCACCCCAACATATTATTCACATTAAGGTCTCCCACTAACTTTGACATAAATGACAACACTATAATGATATCCTCCTTTATCATTGGTGGAAACCTTCAGACAAAATTTGCAGAATGTTGTGGAATTCCTTTGATCTACAACTTCTTCCCCTTTGACATCAATGGAAAATGGATGCTCCCCCTAAAATTATGTTTCTCACCATATACAACTCTTCCTTGACAATGCTCCCCTTGAGCTTATGCTTCCTTTTACTAATTAGATGAGAGAGATATCACTCCTAGTTTCTGTAAGGTATTTAAATGTCTCTCTAGGAAGGGATTTGATAAATATATCTACAATATGTTCTTTAGCAGCAATGTTTTCCATTTTGACATTTTTATTAGCTAACTTTTCTCTTAGGAAGTAGTGTTTGATAGGAATATGTTTTTTCGTTAAATACATAACATGGTTCATTGATATATTGATTGCACTTGGATTATCAAATATGATTTATATTAGTTGATCATAGTATATCCTGATGTTTTTCAGAGTCTATTTCATCCAAAGAATATGATTGCAACATGTTTTTTCTATAATGTATTTGGCTTGAGATGTGGATATAGCTATTAAGGTTTATTTCTTGCTCAACCATGAAAATATACAATTTCCCCAAAACAAATTTCCTCCCCTGGTGCTTTTCTTGTCATCAAAACTTCCTTCCCAATTTACATCTATACATATTGTTAAGGTGAAGTATTTTCTTATTAAGTACCATAAGCCAAAGTCCATAGTGCCCTTCAAATATTTGAAAATTATCTTCACTACTTGCACATGTGTCTCCTTTGGTGCAGATTGAAATCTGGCAAAAAATCCTATTGGTTGCATGATATCTAGTCTTGGTGTTGTCAAATATAATAAGTTTCCAATCAATGAAATGTACAAAGTTTGATTTGCATCTAAATATTCATCATCTTAATTAATTTTCATCTTGTGATGATGGATGTGCTAATAGGTGAACAATTTTCCATTCCAAAATTTCCAACATATCCTTAATGTATTTAGTTTGGAAGATGAATATGCTTTTACTAGATTAAGAAAAATGCAAACCTTTGGCTCATTGTGTCAACATCACTTCCAAAAATGATATCATCTATGTACATGTTATAGACATTTTTGGGCACTGCAACCCCAAGCATAAATGTCCATAAACCAAGGGCTCCTAAGTCACTAAAGGTGTTGTTCCAACCCCTAAAAGAACAAGGTCAACTGATTACGACATCTCCCAGAAGTTCTCCATGAAAAACTACTCAGAACTGGTCAAAACTGGACCATTTCACCTGCTCCATAGGCAAAGTGCGTTGCATCCCACCTGAATACACACAGTAGGTGCGATGCATGTCAAAAAACCCTTCTATGGGGTGCGATGGGCGAGAAGGGACAAATGGCAGGGTCAATCCGCAAGGTGGAGGAGTATGGAATCTTCCAAAAACTTCTCTTGTGACACTTGCCTCTCTGAATTCGACCAGGGATGAGTAAGAGATCATCAATATCCAAGTGGAATCAAGAACTATCAGAGAGAAGAAACTAATCAAATCTCAAAAGCTGACTCCCCTCCCTTGGAGACATCTATATATGGATCCCTCATCCCAGAGATCCAAAGGCTGGAATTTTGTATCTTGTAAGGAAGTGTTGTTGGTTTCTTGGTGTAATATCATAGTGTTGAGTGATCTAAGATTTTCATGTGGTGAAGAAGGGCTTTCTTGCTGAGAGGATGATGCTGGGTCAGAACAATTGGTTGTAATCCTCTTTGCTCTTTCTTGATTATCAATAAAGCTATTCAAGTTTTCCTCCACATTTTTGTATGATTCATGATTTATGCACTTGTGTGGTCAATGTACATCTGATCCTATATTGTTTATGATAATAGGTCTATGTTCTTGGATAGTGTTATTCTGCTTTGATTCTACATGTACTCTTTGAAGCTGGGTAGACAAGGAAGCGAGTGGCAAAGACCTACCAGAAGAGAGAGGAATCAAGCAAGGAACCAAGCGCAAGATAGAGGTTGGTCTCCTTATTCTTCTCTTATCTATTTCTCATAAAGGAAAATGAAAGTAGTTTTTAGTGTGTTTGTTTCTAAGGTAGCTGCTAGCCTTAGTGGGACTAGCAGCTCTATATAGACACTAGTTTTCCCGATAACAATACACACCATTGATTAATTAATTTTCATTATCAATTTTGATGAAAAGGTTTCCATCTCCTACTCCTATGTTGAATCCTTGCTATTATAAATATTTTTCAAGTATTGAGTACCAAGCCATGGGAGCTTGTTTTAGTCCATAAAGTGCTTACTTCAATCTATATAAATAATTTCCATATTCTAATAGCTAAAATACTTCTAGGTTTTCAACATATACCTGTTATGCTAAGTTTCCATTTAGAAAATATGACTTGATGTCTATTTGATAGACTTTGAAATTTCTAAAAACATGTAAATGGCAAGAGAATTCCAATTACTTCTATTTTGGAAACTAGAGAGAAAGTGTATTCAAAGTCAACACCATATACTTGAGCATATCCTTTACAAAGCAATATAGCCTTATTTGTTCCTATTTATACATCCTCATTCAACTTGTTTCTAAAAAACCATTTGCTTCCAATCACATTCTTATCTTTTGGTCTAGGAACAATTTCCCATGTCTCATTCTTCTTAGTTGATTCATCTCTTCTTCCATAGCATTAACCCAATTCTTATCTTCACAAGATTGTGAGGAGTTATTAGGCTCTATTTTAGATATAAAAGCAAAGTTTTCATGCTTTGGTGTGTTTTTCAATCTCCTTTTGGTTTGAACCCTTGCATTTTTGTCACCAAAATTTTGATTTTCTAGATGATTTTCCAAACATATCTGGATGGAGTCTCTATGTTTTGATGTTCTTTCTATTCTTCCTCTTCTTCTTATTCTTTCTTTTCATGTTATCTCTTGATGGTCTCCTTAAGATCTTAATTTTCTTGTGGAATTTATTTTTGAGGTAATGCTTTATCTACTCTTACATCAATTCCTTCTACTACCTTGTGTAGTCTTTTGTTGTAACATTGGTATTCCTTTCTTCTGAATAATCTAGGAATATTACTTCATCTATTTTGAAATCAAATGTTACTAGATTCTCTTCATTTATCTTGATGTAGTGCATGCTTCCAAATACTTTGAAGTATTTGACTGTAGCTAGTATGCATTTTCATAATTCATAAGGAGTCTTACTATTGTTCACTTTGATTTTTTGTCCATTCAGGATGTAAATTGTTTTACTATTTGCTCCTTAAAACATTTCTAGTATATTCACTTCATTGTGCATTATTGTTTCCATATCTTGCATGGTTTTGTTCTTCCTTTCAACAATACCATTTTTTTGTGGAGACTTTACCATCGGAAAAATGTCTTTTAATCCCATGATTTGCACAAAATTACTTCTATTTATCAAAAGTAAACTCACCTCCTCTATTTGATATCAAGCACTTGACCTTTAGATTAGTCTCATTTTCAACCAAGGCTTTGAAGGTTTTACACTTTTAAAATGATTTATATTTCTCTTTAATAAATGTAACCCATATCATTCTTGTGTAGTTTTCAATCATAAGCATAAAATATTTCTCCCCTTTTAATATTTATGTCCTTGTTGGGCCACAAAGGTCTGCATGAAAAAATTCCAATAGCTTCATTGATTAGTACTCTTTTTACTTGAAGATATATCTAATCTACTTCACATGTTGACATGGCTTGCAAATAATGTCATTAGGTTTTGAAATATTTGGCATGTCTCTCACTGTTTGTGATTTGCTAAGTTTCACAAGATTGTTGAAATTGATATGGCCCATCCTTCTATGACATAACCATCTTTAATATGATTTCCCCATACAACATTTTTCTCCCTTAACTTCATCTAGTACCTACTTGAGATCCTATCCACACTTTCCACTAATGTTATTGATGTTAATTTTCTTATTTTGACATTCAGTTCTATGTTGATCCTCAACGCCCTTTCTAGTGATGCTTACATTGTTGATAAAGCCTTTGGAAAATTCATGTCTATGCTAGTCCTCATCTCCTTCCCTGGTACTAGTTTCATTGTTGATGGAACTTTTGAGAATAGTTACATAGCTTTTGGGTTTTTCTTTATTTTGTTTCTATGCCATCTTTGTGCTTGATCTATTTTGGAGTTCTTAAAATTTTTCTTTGTAGCTAGGACCTATTTCATGAAAGGAGACCTCTATCAACTAAGAATGTCATATAAGATTTCAATATTTTTTTTTACAAACTTCAAGATTTTATCCAACTAAAAATTTTCCTTTTATAATTCCTTCATCAAGGAAATGACCTCTACTTCTAGCTTTCCATAATGTCTTTAATTTTCTTTCAACTACCTTATCAATAATTCTTCTATTATTTTTTCCTCTTCTAATTGTGTCTTTAGGATGATAACTATTATTTCATCAAGATTACACTATTTATTACCATATTTATGCAATAGCTCATGTTTTTTAATCTTTCCTTCGAGTATATCTATTTCTTTTAAGGTACTAATAAGTTGTTCTTCGAGAATTACTTCCCTGTCAATATCTTCTTCCTTATGAATCTATTTTCTTCTCCTAGTTGTCTTTATTTTCTTGGTCAACAATGGCCATGATTAGGAATTCTTCTTTGTCAACATCAAATGCATATCCATCACTCTATTTTGAAGAGCTATTATCTTCTCTAGAATACAAACTTTTCTTCTTGGAATATCTTCCCTTTTTGTGTCTATGATAATTACTTCTATTTTCATGTTCTTCATTATCACTATCTTCTCGTTTTGAATTAGACATTTAGCAACAAAATGACATACACTAATAGAATTATAACATTTGAACGATAACTTACTTTTTTATTTTCCAAATCCACTTTTCAACTTTCTCACAATTTGTGGTTCTTCTACATCTAATTCATTGCTAGAATAATTATAGGATTTGAGTTATTTTGTCTTCTTTGAAACTTTGAAAGTTTCTTCCTTCAGTGCTGAGTTTCTTTTTTCTTTCCTCATTTCATATGTAATGAGAATCCCATGTAATTCATCCATATTTAGATTTTATAGATCTTTCATTTCTTTAAAAGATGATACTTTTGAATCAAATCTCAAGGGGAGAGATATCAACACCTTCTAAACAATTATTTATCCTTTAACTTTTTCACCAAGTCCTCTCATAGTATTATAAATCTCATTTACATGAAGGAAGTAGGATGAAATATCTCCTTCATCATTCATATTCAAACTCTCAAACTATCTTCTAAGATTTTGAACCATTTCCCCCTTTAGCTTGTTATCTCCTTCATGGATATTTTGAATTTTGTCCCAAATGTCTTTTGCAGACTCATAATCCACTAATTTGACAAACTTTGATTCTAATAGGCAATAGAAAATGACATGGATTTTTCCTTATTTAAAAAATACTTCTTACCATGTTGATCAAATGGAGGAGTAGTTGGAGCCTTAGAACCATCCACTACAAATTTCGAACTATCAAAGACAATATACACTATATAAATCCTCACCCTTATCCCCTAGAAAGAATAATTTGTTCCATCAAATAATAGAACTTTGTTTCTGAAAGAGCCATCCTAACTAGCATGGTCCCTTTAATATATTCCTTCTAGTTTTTAGGCTTATTTTGAAGGAAGCTACTCTGACAAAAAATGTTGAATTCACACTTATACCAGGTGGGGGGATGGTAAATCAATATAAGACAATTTTTACTTATTTAAACATTCAAGAACCATAAGAAGACAATCTCATAAGTAGAACATGAAACAAAAGATATATGTAGAACCCTTTCTAGAGAAAACCAAAAAAACTTATTTATGTAATATTTCTTTGTAAGTACCAACCTACTATTACAACAATTTCTAGAAAACAACCTACTGGAGACACCAATCCCCTCAACATCACAATTTTGCAGGAACTAACCCACTAGGCAAACCAGCCCCCTCCCCCCCCCCCCCCCACAACTTCAAGAATTTTTCAGGCACTAACCTTCTAGAGACACCAATCCCCTCTGTTGCAAGTGTTTGTAATCTATTATTCAATGGTCCACTTTTCTTCTTTGAACTTTTCTCTCTTATCTATGCTATCACCCTTCACTGTGTTGTTTTTAACCATACACTTCCTTCAATCCAAACATTCAAAACATATGGTTGTGTGACCAAGATCTTTAATTCAGTGCAATCACCCCTTACTGTGTTATTCTAAACCAGACACTTCAACCCAAAATTTCAAAGTATGTGCTTCCTTCAACCCACTTTCAAAAAATGTATTTTGTTCTTACCAATGTTACACCTTCATAATTGGAGCTTCCTTCAACCTACTTTAACACCAGCTTCTTAAGATTATCAATAGCACACAATCATTGAAACTCCACAACCTTAGCATTAAACACATTCTCCACATACAATCATGCATTATTCCCTTGTGCTTACTGAAACGTTGGGCTACTAGAGTTTCACAACATATGCTATCACACAATGTTACCAAGTACTTTTAAATCTCAAGCCCCCAATGTCTATAGTCAACCACCCAATAATTTAGGCACTATAACAAAGTGCTTAGTAAAATACCAATTCAATGATGAGTTTGAACAATATATTTTATAAGAATTCTAGGCCAAGGACTTGAGCCTTAATCCCTAGGTGTTATAACCCAATGCATCTATGACCAAGCACTAGATTCAAGGCCTTACCAGATATTAGGAAATGAGAGAATTGTTAAACAACAACTTTTATAAAATCCCAATATGCAATATGTTGAGGACCTAAGTTCCAAGTGCTATACTGAGCACTATGTGACAAAAGGCTATGACCAATTTCTTACTTGGTATCAAGATACTATAGAATTACAAACATGTACTTTAATAAATGTCTCAATAGGAAATATTCTGAGGACCTTAAGCCCTCAAGTGCCACAATTAAGCACCCTATGACCAAGAGTTATGACCAGAGGCTTACTGGAGGTTGCAATACCAAAGAATTACATAGTATTTTCTTTAACAAAAAGCTTTGGTAGATGATAAATTGAGAGAATTAAGCTCTAAGTTCTATAATCAAGATCCTCTGCGACTAAGGACTATGACTGAGGGCTTATTGGGTGTCAAAATACTTAAAAATTGCATAATTGTGCTTTATCCAAATGTATTAATATGGAAATATGTGAAGGGCCTTAAGCTCTAAGACTTATAACCGAGTACCTCCACTACTAGGGGCTATGACCAAGGGCAATTAGATATCAAGATATTGGAATAAATGAAAAACATACCTTTTATGAAAATCCCTATATGTTATGGCTTTGGTAGATATATTATCAACTAATGGTAGGATTTATAAATTCCAATTAACTAATGAATATTATTGTGGTACATGATTCAATGATAAATACAAAATAGTTTCATATCACTCAAAAATGGTTATCCAAATATACCCTTAGATTTGGAAATAAAGAATTCCACTTTTTGTGCTCGCCTCCAGTACTATGACCTAAAGTCAACCAAAATAGGCCCAAGGATGGCATAGTTCATAACACAATTGAGAAGACTTGTAGATCACCTATGTTCTCTATTTTATGTGCCTCACCTTCTTTCACTACTTTTAATCTTTTGGCCAATACACATTATGTGCAAATGGTCCTAATCATGCACTACATGACAAGTACAAAGAAGTGAGGCATGTTTCTGATGGATTGGGCTGCTACAGTGAAAAAATCCTCTCTGTTTTCTCTCTTCTTATCTACTCTCATGCAATCTACTAATCTATGGAAAAAATGAACTTGAAATGATTGGAACCCCTTTTCCTCCTAGCAAACTGGTTATAATGTGACCTGGTAGCCCACTAGTGCTTATATTTGACTCCCTTCAACTCTTACAAAGAGTTACAATATGGACTCTGTTAGAGTCTTCTTCATCATGATACATGGATAGCCCATTTTCCATGAATGATGGGGGCTGACATGGCTTCCTCTTGAATTATGGTGGTCAAAATAGGAAGGACAATTTCTGAGTGGCATAAATTTTGCATACAGACTTTGATTGAGGTTATTATAACGTAGTTTGAAAGGTATCCGTGTGCATAATAATGTAGAAAGGTGCCACATTTGAGAAATAAAGTCTTACCTCCCAAAACTATTGTTTGATCCCTCAAACTATGTTAATTTTCTTAGGGCTTGATTGTTCTTTGCTTTAGATATTTGCATTTATAACACATTCACCCCTATAACATGTTTATCATTAATAGAAATTATATAAAAAGAATAATAACTTCAACATTGTAGCAAAACATAAAAGGGACATCAAAAGAAAAGCATGCACAAAATAGAGACACTTGGATTTGGTTGGAGACCAGGGGAAAACCCCACAAGGGAGAAAAGCCAAAATTATTCTTCTTCTTCTATTAGATTTCATCAATTTTTCAGCTAAGATACAAAGTATCAATGTTATGAGACATAATCCTACACATTAGATAACCTAGAGCCCATGCATATCTTGTTCACAACTTCGTTTGTGAACAATATTTATTGTCAATACTGCCATACCATACTATTATCAAATAATAGCGATGACGATGATATCATGCAACCACATTACTGAATCATTTCTCCTATAATATATTTGTGAGCCATGCAGGTCATTCCATACCACCAATCCATGTTTCCAAACACCACTGCACCATGCTACCATATAACCCATTGGGCTAAGCTGCCCAACACCACTGTGCCATGCTACCTTATAACACATCGGGCCATGCTGCCCAACACCACTAGCTTGTTGAGTGCTGGGCCATATCTTGGTAGGCCATTTGAGCCATATGTGACCATGGAGTAAGCCATACTACTATCGAATTTGGGCCATACCAAACACACATATAATGTGCAAGCCATGCTGGGTGGACTAGGTCATACTATGCACGAACCATGACAATCAATTACCCATCATAGCCATACGATGATCATTCTAATCCATGTGAGCCATACCCACATGAGTCGTAACCATGCAAGATAATATATATCACAAAGATCAAGAATATATATACCAAACTAAGCTAGTGATCATAAATCATAGAGAAATATGCTGCATATAAACTATGGTCATGATATATCACAATCTGGAGTGACAGTTCATTCTCCGAGGATAGTGATAAACTGAATACCATATAAAAACAGATGCAAGATGATAATGATGAGATTGTAACCATAATAAATAATGTTAATGATGAATGTAATGTAATGAATACAATCAATGAGAGGCTATAACAATGTGATGCCTGTAATGAGTTGACATTGTAATTGTGTTGCTACTATTATAAAGAGAAATGTAGTCTTGCCACTATCATAGAGAAAGTTCGAAGTGAGTGTAGGAGTCCTGAGGTAGCACGAAATGTAATCCTAAGGCAATATAAATACTAGAGATCATGATGAAAAAACATATATCATAACTCTTTGCAAAACCCAAAAGTGACATCTGGAATCACAGAGCCATAAAAGCCATTGAACTGCACTTGAAGATTAACTCAATAGGATATTTATAGTTGATGGCCATTATGAAGGGTCATGACCTTGGAGGAAGATAACATGAACATTTGAACCCGGCTTTGAAATTTTGGTGGGAAATTTAATAATTTAAATTCGAATAATTTGCCTTCATAATTATTTTCTCCAAAAATATATTTGTGCCAATTGATAAATCCAATTAAATTCCTTTCTGATTTAAATATTCTTTTGGGGCACAAGGGTTTCTATGGGAAATTCATCCCATAGCTTCCCTACTTTCCAACACTCCCTCTCAGCTAGGGAGGAATTTCCATTAAGTCATATCTATATCTTAATCTCCTTTGATCATCAACTGAACAATATTGATCCAATAGAAGAAGAAGAAAAAGAAGAAGAAGAAGAATCATAGGGAAGTCTACCTCAACCCATATCATTTTCATAGGGAAGCATTCAAATTTCATCCTATATCCAATAATCCATATGCTCATCTGAAATAGAATCATCATCTTCATCAAGTCATATATTTTCCTAACTCATTTCTGCTCATCTGCAACTGTTCAATAATATTGAATTTGAAGAAAAATTATCTGACATCATAGGGGATCCGAAATCAACCCACAACAACATCAAAGAGCTTAGGTCAAATTGGAACAACATCAGGGAGCCTTGCTTAATTTGGAACCACATTGGGGAGCCTAGATCAACTCAAAATATTAGCCAACGAGGAGCCTAATGCTACTACCTAGGAATTTTGTCATCAAGGACCCAATGCTTCCACCTGGAATCCATAGACAATGAGTGAGATCAGACCTAACCCAATGCATAGGGATCAAAATCTATCCTAAATTTCCTAACAATAAGTGAGATCAATTTTCCAAAGGCAATGATCACACTCTACCCTATTTTCCTTGATCTTCCCACCTTAACCTTTGAGAGTCAAATGGTAGGACACTTGCATCCACCAACTAGGGAAAGGTCCACCTACTGCAAAGGGTAGGGATCACACTCTATCCTAAGTCCCTCATCCCATTTTCCAAATGGGGAGGTTATCCCACAAAGTGGGAAGGATGCTAACTGGGGCATACTATGATTAGGGGAGATCCCATATCTCTACACACGCTATTAGTCAAAGGTCTCTCATCCCGAGGAGTCCTCCAACTCCATTCCCCACCCTCAGAGCTCAACCAAGGGGGAAGATAAATGATAAATGTTCTCAATCAGCCCAGACCCTTACTTAGGAGGGTCACATCCATCAATCGTTGTTTCTCTCTACATATCAAAGTGCTTGTATCTAATGTCAACTCAAAATACCCATTGAGGACATCAAATCAAAATATTATGTTAGAACAAATATATGTCTTTAACAAATAACTTATTCATCCTTTCTCCCTGTCATGGAGGAAGCAACCACAAGCCTAAGCCTATCTCATATAGAAGCACTTTCTTAGTACATGAATATATATCTATCTCAATTATATACGAGAATCTTTTCCAATAGGATCCCACTCTTGTTGTCGCAAAATTTCACTATTGTATTCATGACCTATTCACACAATTTTCCAAAGATATTTCTCCACCAAAATTTCTCATAGCGTGCTAGCAATAATTTACTCAACCTTGACTATGTTGAAAGCTATAGACTTATATTTCCTTATAATCTGAGATATCATCATAGATCCAAGCTAAATCAACACCCATACGTGCTCTTCCTGTCAATAGACTGATCATTATTAGCGTATCCATGCAGATTGATATCTCTAGAAGTATATCTCCGAACAATATCTCTCATCTCAAACTCAAAGGTCAGCTCCTTCTTATACCTGATCATCAGGGGCTCACTATCTGTCAAGAATACATCGTCAATATAAAACCAAAATCAAAGGCATATCTTGGACCTCCTTGAAACAAAGGTTGGAGTCAACGCTGCTTCTTGAGAATCCATGCTTAACCAGGTAACTATCAATTTGGGCATATGAGACCTAGGGAGCTTACTTCAAACCACATAATTCTTTCTGAAATTATGAATCTCCTTTAAATTCCAAATGCTTCTCAACATATACTTCTTCCTTTCATTTCTCAATGTTTCCATCGGCTTCATACTTCATATTATTTAGTCATTTTGAAGATACGACAGACTTTCCATTAGGTCTTGGAACAATGTCCTATACATCCATATTCAAGACGAAGCCACTATGATCTCTTCCTTTAACAACATCATATGATCATGTATTCATGTTCAAAATCCTTTCTTTATTCTACAATCATCCATCGCAAATAATAGAAGGGGAAGGTATCTCATCAAGAGTCACTCCTTGTGAATAGTAAGCCTCTTTAGTTAACTTGTCTATAATATTATTATGAATCAAAACAACTATTAGGTCACAGAGTCAAGCTATATCAAATTTTCATACATATATGCAACTTGACATTAGCTGCTTCATTTGGCACATATGAATATGACATCAAATTTTCATCAAAGGCTAGTGTCAAATAAGAGCATCTTTAAACTTCAAGGATTATAATCACAACATCATTTCTATATCACATCAAATAAAGGCATCCATTTGACACATAGTAAAATTTACCATGCTTGATAAGACATCATAACAATTACAATTTGTTAAGGCCTTATCAAGATCAACAAGGAAATAGTCAATAGATCAATATTACAATCACATTATTTCCATCAAGGTTATCATACTCATTACAAGCATGGAAAACAATATCGAGTTACCTCAAATCAAAATAAATGATTATGACCTTTACAAAATCATAGGACAAGTATCAAAATTTTATATATCAAGGATATCATATTAACCGTTACTATGGATGCACCAAAATATCACATGCATTAGAGAAAAAACTTACTTTCATATGCATGTGACTGGCTTGCATGAGTCAAGTCATTCATGGGGGTGATATTCTTGTCATATCCTAGAGCTCAACTTGTCATCCAACACACAAAAACAATATACTATACATACCTTGCAATATTCAGATACCTTTAACAATTCGTAGTACTTGTTTTCCATTAGTAGTTGTAACACATGCATACTATAACTGCTTTGTCAATTTTCATATCTGCTCCAACTTCCTTTTTCTTGCACCAACTTCTTCTAGTACCATCAGTATTGTCTCTCTTTTCCTGCATCACTTAGTGTATAGATAATCCTTAGGAAGGATATGCTCATCACCACTTCATTAGGAAGTTAGAAGTATTAAAATACTCAAATATGCAAGAAGGCTAAGCAATAATCAAAGAAATAAGTCTAGAAGGTACTTATCCTTAACGAGGGTTGAAGGAAGACATAATCTCCCTCTTGATCCTATAGTCAAGAGTTTACAAAATAAATGAAACCATTCACAAAATCATAGTTCCAAGTCCTTTCTTAATCATGAGGTGCCACAGGTCATCAACAAACATCAACAAAGGAGGAGATGCCTCAACTATCAACAACCAATCCAAACATACTATCTCCTAGAGTGAATATAGAATTATACTAAGTCTTGCATAGGTGCTTGTAATTTTCAAGCTAGGGTTTCAAGACTTCATGCCTTCACCATATCCAAGCCATGTTTCAAGGTTTCTTCCAAACCATAATCTTATGCTATCTACCAAAACATAACTAGGGTGCCTAGGGTTTCCTTCAAACCCTATCATTCTTTTAAGTCTCAACCATATTTAGTTTCTTCCATCAATGGTGACTTCATAGGGGTGATATCCATGACTTTTCTTTAGCCCAACTCTGATTCCATGTTACTTTTCTTAGGGCTTGATTGTTCTTTGATTTAGATAATTTCATTTATAACACATTCATCCCTATAACATCTTTAACATTAATATTAATTATATAGAAAGAACAATAACCTCAAAATTGCAGCGGAACATAAAAGGAACATCAGAAGACAAACATGCATAAAATAAAGACACCAAGATTTGGTCAGAGACTAAGGAAGAACCCCACAAGGGGGAAAAATTGTAATTCTTCTTCTTCTTCTATTAGATTTCATCAGGTTTTCAGCTAAGATACACAGTATTGATATCATGAGACATAATCCTACACATTAGATAACCTAGAGCACATACATATCTTGTTCACAACTTCATTTGTGAACAAGATTTATTGTCAATACTACCATACCATACTGTAACTATCAAATAACAGTGATGATGCTAGTGTCATGCAACCACATTACAGAATCATCTCTCATGTAATATATCCTAGAGCCATGTGGGTGATTCCATACCGTTGGGCCATGATTCCCAACACCACTGTCTTGTTGGGTGCTGGGCCATATCTTAGTAGGCCATCCAAGCCATATGTGACCATCGAGTAGGTCATACTACCATCGAATGCAGGACATACCAAACATACATAAAATGTGTGGGCCATGCTAGGTGGACTCGGTCATACTATGCGCGGACCATGGAAACTGATTACCCATAATAGCCATACGATGATCATGCTAATCCATGTGAGACATACCCACGTGAGTCATAATCATGCGAGATAATATCTATCACAAAGATCAAGAATACATATACCAAAATGATCTAGCGATAATAAAACGTAAAGAAATATGTTGCATATAAACTATGGTCATGATATATCAGGATATGGAGTGACACTTCAGTCGCTGAGGATAATGATACCTTGAATACCATACAACAAGAGATGCAAGACGATAGGCATGAGATTGTAACCATAATCAATGATGTTAATGATGACTGTAATGCAATGACTGTAATCAATGAGAGACTATAACATTGTGATGACTGTAATGCGTTGACATTGTAATTATGTTGCCATTGTAATTGCGTTGCTACTATTATAAAGAGAATTGTTGTCTTGCCACAGTCATAGAGCGAGTCCCAAGAAAGTGTAATATTCCTAAGGTAGTGTGAAATGTAATCTTGAGACAATACAAAGACTAGATATCATGACAAAAACCATAGACCATAACTATTTGCAAAACCCAGAAGTGACACCTGTAATCACAGAGCCATAAAAGCCATCGAATTGCACTTGAAGATTAACTCAATAGGGTATCTATAATTGAAAGCCATTACGAAGGGTCACGACCTTGGAGGAAGCTGACAAGAACATTTGAAGCTAACTTTGGAATTTTGGTGGGAAATTTAATAATATAAATTCGAATAATTTGCCTTCATAATTATTTTCTCCAAAAAAATATTTGTGCCATTTGATAAATCCAATTAAATTCCTTTTCATTTTAAATATTGTTTTGGGGAACAAGGGTTTCTATGGGAAATTCATCCCATAGCTTCCCTACTTTTCAACAAACTACTTGAGGAAGGCTCTAGACCCCAACTTGTCAAATTGGGTCCCACCAATAAAAATGGTCTTGTGAACTTATTCCTCCACCTTTTGCACTCTAAAATATTGAATATGGACGAAGAAAAATATAGTGATCAAATCCAAATCACTATAAGATCCTATTTGTGATTCTAATCAAACAATATCTAATTATAAACATCCTTGTCAGTGAATCCCATCTAAATGGTCATTTCCATGCACTTTAAAGACACAAATCCACAAGAAAGTTGTGCCACTATTTTGTTAATTTTATTTCGAAATACACATTACACTTTATCAAAATAATTTATTCATTTAATACAATGTTTATTGTATTTAGTTTGACATACACACACACTAACACTTCAATATAGTTTAATATAGTTTTATATGTAGAGTTTAATATATATTTATAAACTTTAATATAATTTATATATTTCGATATATAATACACACACACACACTAGAAACCGCCTATTTAAGTAAAAAATGTTGATACACACCAATCAACATAATTAAATTTTGAAGGGTAGAAAAAAGCACCAATTAACGTATATCAACCACCACTTTACTTAAGAGGTTGTTCCTAGTTAGATTCCCATATTTGAGATAAACAAGTGGTGCTAATTTTACATTGCATTGCATCATCCTTGGGCCTTGTTTTGGAAACTTAGGGTCACATGCAGAAATCTAAGGCATGTAAAGTTAAATTCTTCATCTAAAATATAAGAACATATTTGGATACTAGTTTGGGGGATTTGAAAATGGCCTAAATCAAGCATTGTTCCATGCCATTGTTGGTCCTCTTTTGTGAATCTTTGGGTCATGTGAACAAAGACAAGACATGAAAGGTGCAATTTTACATTTCCAAATGTAGGAGCATATTTGTTTAAAATGGTTGTTATTGATGTTAAAGGTTGTCCAAGTAAGCCCCATTTGGATACCCTATATTTGAAGCCATTTTTAGTCCAATTACCTATCTCAAATGGGAGGATAGGATGTTGAAAATGCAACAAGAAATCCCTAATTTAATTTTTTCCTTGAATTAAATTAGGATTAAAATTGTAATTCCACATCACAAGACAACTTGTACAAGCTAACTAAGTTAATTTACTTAGTTTTCTCAATTAATTCGATTTTAGGGTCTAACTTGAGTCATGTATAGTGTCTCCTACTTTATAGGAGCCCTAGTTGAGTTTATTTTGAGTTGTAATTAAATAATTCAATTTAACTGAATTAAAGTCAGTTAAACTAGTTACAAACGAAGGAGGAACTAGTAGGAGGTTAGACAGTGGGTGTTGCTTCATGTGTTCAACCGGTTAACTGATGATTCACTCATAAATAACTCATGCATGTTAGAACTGAGAGTTACCCAGTTAATATTGGAGTTCAAGGGAAGTGTACTATCAATTGTATAATCCTCCAAATTGTATAGGTGGTGCATGCAGTCAGAGAATCCCCTATGAGGATTGTGCAATTCAATTGAGGAATGTCCCTAATTAATTAAGGGATAATTCCCAAGGAAACATAACAAGGAAATAGGGACTTGGGTAAGTGAAAATTTGGTTAAGTATTGGCTTAGGCTTGTATAGGAAGTTGTGAGATAGAAAGATATAGTGCAGAGGTTGCTCAGGCTTGCGAAAAACATTTTAATCTTCTCATATTTTATGACTAATGCAATATACAAGTAGCAGGGGTTTCCAGTTGTGGATTTCACTAGGAAATCGTTATGTAATGTGTTGATTGAATTATTTCTCTTGTATGCTTCATTATTTCACGATCATTTAATTTTTTTTGTTGATGAGTAGAGTAGATTCAAGTCTATTGTTTTAGTACATTACAATTAGCAATTTGAATCTACAAGGAATTTCTACATGGTATGAGAGAAAAAAATCACTCTAGAAGAGGACAATACGAGTTTGTCTTTTATTGGTGAAATTGAATTTGCTATATCATGCTTGAGAGCCAACAAGATGTCATTCTATGGATTTAGACTCGAATATGCCCTTTAGGGTAGTTCAAACTATATTGCTTGGAAGGTCAGGATGGAACTAGTGTTGGAAGCCAATAGGATGAAGGAATTCATAGACAAAGATATTCCTAAGCCTCCAACAACAAATGCTCAAAATCTAGCAAAGTGGAGGAAATGTGAATGATCATTACTATAAGGATTTCGATGTCATATTTTCTCAAACCTCCATGGGAAGGACACACCATATGAAATGTGGAAAGCCTTGATCGAATTATTTCATAACAATAGTGACCAGATGAAGCTAACACTGAAGGACAAACTTTGGAAGATAAAGATGGAGAAGGGTGACACACCACAATACTTGAGCAGGATCACCCAATGTCAGAATGAGCTTGGGAGTGTCGGTATTCCAGATGCTGAAGATGATTTGGTCATCCTAGAACTTCTATGCCTTCCCAAGGGTTGGCACAACTATCAGGATTCAGTAAATGGGAGGGAGTATCTACCAAAGTGGGAGTGTTTGTGTTCCGACGTGGTGCAAAAAGAGACAAGGTGGAGAACCAAAGATGGAACCTCATCCAAGCATGATGATGAGGAGAACTATGCCTTAGTTGGAAAGGTGAAGAAAGGGAAAGGAAAGAAATTCAAATCCAAAGGAGATTCCAGTCAGGGAAGAAAGAAGAAGGACTTGTCAAAGATTAAATGTTTTCACTGTCATGAGTTGGGACACTATGCCACAAAGTGTCTGCACAAGAAGGTTGACAAGAAGCCCTCTGGAGGAGTGGAAGGTGAAGCTCTTGCTTCACAATTTGAGTTCGATTTCACCCTCATTGTTTGCATCGTGACATCGATAATGGGTAGTGTGTGGTATCTGGATAGTGGAGCCTCATTCCATATTATGGGAACAAAGGTTTTTTTAGTGACTTGGAGGAGAAGGACTTCTAGATGCATATCAAAATGGGAGATGATGGAAGGTATAGCGTGACTGACATCAATACTGTTGCTTTTTAGAGGGAGTTTGTGTTAGAGACATTTTTGGGCACTACAACCCCAAGCATGAAATTTCCATAAACCAAGGGCTCCTAAGTCCCTAAAAGTGTTGTTCTAACCCCTAAAGGAACAAGGTCAACTGATTACATCTTCTCCCAGAAGTTCTCCATGAAAAACTGCTTAGAACTGGTCAAAACGGGATCATTTCAGCTGCTCCATAGGCAAAGTGCGTTGCATCTCACCTAAACACATTGTGTGGGTGCGTTGCATTTCCAAAAGCCCTTCTATGGGGTGCGATGGGCGAGAAGTGACAAATGGCAGTGTCATTCCGCGAGGTGGAGAGGCATGGAAACTTCTAGAAACTTCTCCTCTGACACTTGCCTCTTTGAATTCGACCAAGGATGAGTAAGAGATCATCAATCTCCAAGTGGAAGCAAGAAATATCATAGGGAAGACACTAATCAAATTACAAGCTGACTCATCTCCCTTACAGATATCTATATATGGATCCCTCATCCCATAGATCCAGAGGCTGGAATTTTGCATATTGTAAGGAATTGTTGTTGGTTTCTTGAGACAACATCAGATTGTTTGGTGATTTAAGCTTTGTATGAGGTGAAGAGAGGCTTCCTTGCTGAGAGGATGATGCTGGGTCAGAACAACTGGTTGTAACTCCCTTGGATCTTTCTTTTTTATCAATAAAAGCTATTCAAGTTTTCCTCCATACTCTTGTGTCATTTATGTTTGCTGCATTTGTGTGGTCAATTTACATCTGATCCTAGATTGTTTATGATTATAGATCCACGTTCTTGTATAGTGCTATGCTACTGTGATCTTACAGGTACTCTGTGAAGCTGGGCATACAAGGGAACAAGTAGCGAAAGACTATCAAGAGAGAGAGGAATCGAACTAGGAGATTAGCGCAAGACAAAGGTTGGTCTTTTTTGTTCTTCTCTCATCTATACTTCATGAAGTAAAAACGAAAGTAGCTTTACTTTGTTTGTTTCTAAGGTAGCTATCACACCTTAGTGGGATAAGCAGTTCCGTGTAGACACTTTTCCCTGTAACAAAATGGCGACTCCACTGGGGGCGAATTAGTTTGTTTATTTATCTTTGTTGTTGTCTATTTTATAAACTTACAGATGGAGCCTGAAGTCGAGCCATGTATCTTTCGAACTGCATTTTCCATGCAAATGCAAAGTAGATAAATGCCGCTTCAGTCAATCTCCGGGATTTGTTTATAAATTAAACAACTGATTTACAAACTCTTTGATTGCCCTTTGTGATAGCTCTTAGATCCACCTTAGATCTACCCCTGATTGTTGCATTACTGATTACCATTTGCTCAGCCAAAACCCATGAACTGAACTGCAAACTGTGACCCGGAACCCAAGCAAAGTATCGTCTCTGGCCCAGCGTAAGTACTGTTCTGTGAATCTGAAATTCAGCGCACTTCCCCAGTGTAGTAGGTGTGCTACATTTCAAATTCCCTGTGTTACAGGTGCATTGATCAGACTAGGCATTGTTCAGTTTTGGTTTCTATGATTCATTCTTTCCAGTTCTATTCATGAATTTTGCTACCTGTGATCAGTATATCTCTATTTGAAACCCCTTTTCCTTGCTATTATTCCGCCTCCTTTGTACAAAAGAACTGTAAATGCTTTTGTGTATTTGTTGAGTCATTTTCAGTTCTCCTTTGCAAAAGTAATGTAATCATACTATCGTCCTTTGATTTGAAAGCGTCGCAAGTGTCGTTTTTAGCCATAGGAAAGAGTTTGGTTGCTGTAGATAGTCGATTATCCTGTTACTATTGTATTTGGTCTGAATTTGTAATTTTTCTAGTGTCGAAAGAAAGTATTCATTTCCAAATCGTAAAGTGTTGTGATTATCTCCATTTTTTGATTTCGAAAAGAAACTTGTTGGTAATTGTCGCTTGAAAAGTAATGCAGATTTGTGCATTAGCTTTCTTTTCTCCATTCACATACTAAGAAAGCCGAAAACAAATACATGTATGTGCATTTTCATTTAGACCGTTTGATTGGTTTGATTTAGGAAAGTGCATTTAGAGTGTGCTCTTTGCTCTTTGTGAAAGAATATTGTCTCTCTTTCCTTAGTAGCTAGGATTTTCATTGCACAAAGAAGATAAAAGATTGTTTATCATCTTAGATTGCATTTTAGGAATTACGCATCTACATCTCGCGGTGAACCTGAAAGGCAAACTTCATAAACAAGATCAACTATAAAATAAATTCAATGAATCTAACAACGCTTTGGAACCTAACGCACAACATTTAGAATTCTAGGCTAGAGACGTATTCCGGCGTCGTAAATCCTGGTAACTGTTGTTCTCACTGATGGTTGGATGATTCCTCCACTTTGAGACGATAAGTGCCAGTACAGACTTGTGCTCCCATGTACCATCGAGTATATTTTGGGAGACCACAATAGGCTTAATCCTTTATCCATAGGAAGCCGTGTCTGCCGCCCTATCGATCGCAATGCACTGAACACAACATTCGGGAAGATTGACTGTCGTACCATAAAAAGTATTCTGCAGTTTTGTGATTGGTTTGGTAATCCCTCTACCTAGATTCCAGAGCAGTCCCTTTCATTCCTTTTCAGACTCCTTAACAGAAAAGTTCCATCTGAGCACTTGTCACTTCAGGCTCATTAAAAATCGAAGGCGTCTAGAGTCATCTTTTGTTTTTTCTCGACTCTTAAAAATTGAAAAAATGAGTTGTGTCAAAGCATCTAAAATTTATTTTAAACGGAATAATCATCACCTTTCCCTACGTTGATCTTAGGTTGAGAAAATGGAACCCACCAACCAAGGAATTCCCCTTGGAGGAAATCCTAGTCCCTTCTCCTCTTGGGGAGATGTTGGTGCACCCCATATGGCCACATTGTCGCTTCCGGGATTGAAAATTGGCTTGCCCATATGGCTCTTCTCAACCTCTGTCGTTTAGAACACCACAATTCCTAAACAATCAAGTCAACAACTAGACGCATCCAGAGTTACCCACCAACCTTCTACTTCCTCCAATTCTTCCTCTCCTCCTTCTTCTTCGCTTGATGGGGCTGGTAAAGCCAAAAATCAAGTACCTGAGAAGAAGAAGGAAAAGAAGAAGAAAGAGAAGAAGAAGAAGGAGCCAAAAGCGAAAGGGGGCAACCAAGCGTTGTCTAGCAAAAATCCACACACTGCACCGACCAGGCCTAAATCACCATGTGTCATTTGCAAAGGATACCACTGTCATAGAGATTGTCCTTGCATCCCTCGGATCTTAAGGGACTGGTCTCCTCATTTGCACAACCCGATGTCGTCAACCTCTGATGATCATGTTGAAAACACACTGTTGACTAGCGAAAGTGAAGCCCTAAGACAAAAAGGAAAATATAGATTTCCTTGTAAACTGTGTGAAGGCAACCATGCCGTCCACCATTGTCCCTTCTTAGACGAGGCTAAAATATTTTTGGACGATCGTCCGATCTCACCGTTACGACTTCCTCCTGGATATAAAAAACTCTTGCCGAGTCCGTCACTAGTTGAAAATCCGGCTGACCCACTCAGGTGGTCGGCCGAAGCATCTATCATTGAAGACAAACCATCTGAACCCATGCCAGAAAAAAGTCAAAAGGTCGAGGCGGTAGTTGACCCAGTCTTGCCTTCAGAGGTTCCATCTTCAGATGATGCAGTCACAGAAGAGAATAAGGATGACACCGTCCAAATTCTTTTCATAAGCACAGACTCCAATGAACATGGGGGCAATTTACCCATTCCTTTACCACAGGAAGGAAGTTCGTCAGAGTCATACCCAGCCGTCTATTCGGTCCCACCTCCAAGCAACCTAGTTGTCTCCTTCGACTGGAATCAACTAGGCAGACCCCATTTACCGGCTAGTGTACCATTCCGAATTATTTCTTAAGTATACAGAATGGTTATGGCTGGTACCATCATAGATGAAGGGACTTCTGTGAGTATCCTTTCCTCGACTACTTGGAAAGCGCTTGGTTCGCCATCGCTTTTGCCTGAGATGAGAAATCTAATAAGCTTTGACAAAGGAACCAGTCGACCGTTAGGGATCCTTCCCAATGTGCCCATAACATTGAGAGGGAAAACCATTCACATGAACATAATGGTAGTTCAAGGACCCCTGGATTATCATCTACTCCTTGGACGAGACTATATTTATTGCATGGTAGCCATTGTCTCATCACTCTTTAGAGTAATGTGTTTTTCGCACGAAGGAAGAGTGGTCAAGCTCATAGACCAGCTTTCGTTTCTCAGATCACGCATAGAAAATAGTCATATACCATCCCTGAATGGTCTTTTTTCACAAAGAATGTCTCATCAATCTCCAGTCCGTCCGCCTGATGAGCGCGAGTGATTCGAGGGACATGACTGAATCCCAGGGGGCATGCACCCTAGTCTGCTTTGGTTGGAAAACTTTGGGTATAGGGTAGGTTTCCGCGAGAGATATATGACTGGTATGTACTCCCGTCCGTGATTGGAAGAGGGAGTTATTCTGGAACAAGATTCTCTCGTCAAAGTTATGTGAGTAGAGTAGCCTCCTCCACTCACCTTTGTCTATTTCGGTAGACATCGTCGAAGAAGTGTTTTGTTTGCGCTGTGAATAGAACAATCTTTGGTAACCTAAAAGAGGATTACCTTTCCTGATAAAACAAATGTTTTGTCGGTAGAACAAAAGGTGGCCTTGAAACTTTATTTTATACCTGGGGGCATGCAAACCTTTTGGCATGCAAGCGAAGAGCGACTATTTTTTTTTTTTAAATTTGTAAGTCCTCTAACCCTTTAAACTCGTAGGATTGGTCGTTTCCTAACTTGCATAAAGAAAGGATGTGGGGTAAAACTCTAAAAATTGTCGTTTTTAAATGGGACATTCTTATTATACGACTGGATTAATCGAGTAGTGTTACCGCAAGGTTCAAGCTCGTTAAAAAATAAACCCGCATCGAGGAGTTTTAGCGCATAGTTCAAGCTCGTTAAAAAATAAACATAAGCCATGAGCAAATGTTTCCCCCCGTGTTTAAGCTCATTAAAAAATGAACTATTTCCCGGTAAATAACCATCATGAATGTAGTACTTCAGCCTTTAAAAGCCTTGGTCGTGTTCTCATCATCACCTCCACTCTGTATTGGCCGATCATTCACCTCCATTTGATTGTTTACCCCTTTTGAGGAACAGCTGCGAAGAGTGATCTCACTAGCCATCCTTGTACCACTGTCGTGATTGGAAAATTCCAAACCTTTCCTGGAATCAGCTGCTACCCAATTTTATCACTCATTCCTCAAAAGACAAGTCTCCTTTAAGCTCTTTTCAACTGACTCGTAAAATATGAAAAGATTATCGAGCCATTGGCCTCTCCAGCTCGTTAAAGGGACAGAAGTGCTATCCCTCCTCTAAATTTTAATATTTTTGGACCTGAGGAATTATTACACAAAAAGATCGAGCGCTTGTTTTGTTTGGCTCGTTAAAGGTATCGAAAATTCATCCCTTCTGTATTGTTTTATACTTTTTCGGACTTAAGGGATTAGATTATGGAAAAGGAATTTTGGAGTTTCCTTTACGTTCCTTTTCAGACACTCTAAAATTGAAAAGGACCGAGTTATCTTTTTCGTTAAACTCGTTAAAACTTAATAGCGATAAACTTGTCCATAGTAGACAAGAACGAGTTTCACTATCGCTAGGCTCGTTAAAACATAGCGATGGGTTTGCCTGAAGGGAAAATTATAGAACAAGCATATGTTATCCTCCTCAAGCTTGACAAAAATAAAAAGGTACTGGTCAGCAATGACTGGGGAAAATTGGGAAGAAAACTTGAAGAAACTTTGTTGGTAGCAAGTCGCTCTTGAACATGACACATTCACTCCACATCCAAGTCGGGTTGGGTTGTTTCATTCACCGGTCACATCACCATGGTCCCATCACACCATCCACATTTGGGGTAATGCTACCAATCCGTCATGTCAGTGTCACCGATATGTTCAAGGGAAGTCATTCAGAGAATTCACCTGTGTCTCACCCGCTACAATACATTTACACTCCATTCTTTCATGACCGCCACCCTGAACCGTATGTCATTAGATCGTTTTCACCTCCATTAAAATCATTTGCTCCATTCCATGTCATTGATGTGGGATTCATTAAGACCCTCCTGTGACAGATCGCTTCTTGTTGACATCAGCTCATTATCCAAGAAGTCGATCTAGGAACACTCCATTCAGTACTTTGAAGCTTGCATGCCTCAATGGCAAGTTTCTCACTTCCGGCGACAGGTTTACGTCAATGGCCTTCGACCGAAAGATTTTGCGTGGTGTGAGATGCCAAGTCCTTTATTCACACCACGTGAATTGTACTGTAGTACCTTGAGGGTCATTATCATTATTGGTGATTCCTCTCGTGCTTGTTAACAGCTTACATCATTGGCTAGTAATCAGGCGATGTCTTTCCATGTTCGACTCCAGAACATCTCTCACATGGATAGACTTGTACTTCGAGTGAAGATCGAACGATATTGAAGACCCCGAATCTAGTTTCATCCATCCGGGCTGTGATATATATTCAGGGAAATAAAGACATCAAATGTACATCATTGCTGCACAGATAATCATCTAATCAAAGGGATGATGGATCTACCAGAATCATCAGTCTACACTCAGACGATTGTCTGTCCTATGTACATGAAAATGAATTTATAAAGCTAAGCATGGGAATGGCCGCCTCAGCTAGATCATGAAAAATATTATGAAGATAATGTATTGTATTGTATCTTATTACAGGTCTCCTCCTAGCTTGAAAGAACTTTGGATCCTCATAATAAAGCATTTCACCCGACATCAAAAGATTAACTACCTCATGCTTTAGGGGGCAAATGTTATAGACATTTTTGGGCACTACAACCCCAAGCATGAAATGTCCATAAACCAAGGGCTCCTAAGTCCCTAAAAGTGTTGCTCTAACCCCTAAAGGAATAAGGTTAACTGATTACAGCTTCTCCCAGAAGTTCTCCATGAAAAACTGCTCAGAACGGGTCAAAACAAGATCATTTCAGCTGCTCCATAGGCAAATTGCTTTGCATCTCACCTAAACACATTGTGTGGGTGCGTTGCATTTCAAAAATCCCTTCTATGGGGTGCAATGGGCGAGAAGTGACAAATGGCAGTGTCATTTCGCGAGGTGGAGAGGCATGGAAACTTCCAGAAACTTCTCCTGTGACACTTGCCTCTCTGAATTTGACCAAGGATGAGTAAGAGAGTATCAATCTCCAAGTGGAAGCAAGAACTATCAGAGGGAAGACACTAATCAAATTACAAGCTGACTCATCTCCCTTATAGATATCTATATATGGATCCCTCATCCCAGAGATCCAGAGGCTGGAATTTTGCATATTGTAAGGAATTGCTGTTGGTTTCTTGAGACAACATCAGATTGTTGGGTGATTTAAGCTTTGTATGACGTGAATAGGGGCTTCCTTGCTGAGAGGATGATGCTAGGTCAAAACAACTGGTTGTAACTCCCTTGGCTCTTTCTTGTTTATCAATAAAATCTATTCAAGTTTTCCTCCATACTCTTGTGTCATTTATGTTTGCTGCATTTGTGTGGTCAATTTACATCTGATCCTAGATTGTTTATGATCATAGATCCACGTTCTTGTATAGTGCTATGCTACTATGATCTTACAGGTACTTTGTGAAGCTGGGCATACAAGGGAACAAGTAGCGAAAGACTATTAAGAGAGAGAGGAATCGAACTAGGAGATTAGCGCAAGACAGAGGTTGGTCTTCTTTGTTCTTCTCTCATCTATACTTCATAAAGGAAAAATGAAAGTAGCTTTACTTTGTTTGTTTCTAAGGTAGCTATCACACCTTAGTGGGATAAGATGTTCTGTGTAGACACTTTTCCCTGTAACAGTTTGGTTCTCGTCTCACATTAAAAGATGTCATGTATATTCTGGGTTTGAAGAAGAATTTAGTTTCAGTTGCTATGTTGGAAGACCATGGCTATGATGTGATATTTACCAGAGGAAAGGATTTCCTTCGTCATATAGCCACATAACAAGAGAAAAAGATCGAGGTTTGGGTGAGGAACCTCTACAAATTGGAAGTAGAAGGTTGTGTTGCTTTGAGCAAAAAAGCAAAGAAGGTGCAGAACTGAGACATCAGTGAACTATGGCATAGAAGATTGGGCCATCTTCACCATGGAGGTTTGAATATTATGCAATAGATTTCTACAGGACTTCCTAAGGGTGCACTAGAGTAGAGAGATACATGCAAAGGGTGTACATTAGGGAAGTACACCAAAGTCACATTTCATGATAAGGACATTCGAGCACAAGTGATCCCTGAAAGAGTTCACTCAGATGTGTGTGGACCGTTCTCAACATACTCCACAACCAGACACGTGTATTATGTAATATTTGTATATGATTTCTCACGTAAGTGTTAGATTTTCTTCATGTAAAAGAAAGACAAGATGTTCTATAAATTTTGTGAATTTAAATCACTTGTTGGGAAAGACGCTGGCAGGAAAGTGAAGGCTTAAGAGAAATAACGGTGGAGAATATGTGTCGAATGAATTCAAGAACTTCTGTGCATTAGAAGGAATTCAATGGAGTTAATAGCACTCCATAACCCAAAACAGAATGGGGTGACTGAAAGCAAGAGCATAAGTATTGTGGGAGTTACACGGAAAATGTTACATGATCAAAACCTACCATTTCACTTGTGAACTGAAGCATGCAACACAAATATATATGTGTAGAACAAGAGTCATCATCGGATTCTTGGGATGAGTACACTAGAATAAGTTTTTTCAGGTAAGAAACCAAATGTGGCACACTTCAGGATCTTTGGTTCATCAATTTACTTTCATGTTACCAAGGATACAAGGAAAACATTAGAGTCAACATCTGAGTTGGGCATATTTGTGGGGTACACTGATACACCTCACAACTATCGGGTTTACTTGCCATCTCAGGATGACAATGGTTTGTAGAGATGTGAAGTTCGATGAAGAGAAGGCCATGAGATGTTCCCTTGAGATGGATCTTCAGTTGAATGCAGATGAGGAGCTTTTAGCCCCAAAGGAATAACCTCAGGATGATGTGGAGAAACCACATGCAGAGGAGAATAGAGTGTAAGCACCCACTCATGTAGAGACTTCTATAAATGGAAGGAAGTGCACCATAGAAGTTGGTAGATTGATGCATGATGCTAGAGAGAATGTGGGAGTACCCACATCACATCGTAGGAAAAGAGATCAGTACAATGGCTACATGGATCTGATGAGCGAGAGTGTATAGATTGAGCCATCCTCATTCGAGGAAGCAATGCATAAACTAGTATGGCTTGATGCCATGGTAGAGGAGTATGACTCCATTATCCAAAACAATGTTTGGGAAGAGGTACCAAGACCAGCATACAAGCCAGTGGTGTGTTCTAGATGGATTTACAAGGTAAAGCAAGCAGCATATGGGAGTGTCAAGAAAAAAAAGGCCAGATTTATGGCCAGAGGGTTCTCTCAGGTGGAGAGAATTTATTACGACAAGAACTTTGCTCCTGTAGCAAGGTACTCTTCAATCATATATATTCTAGCACTTTTAGCGCAGATGAGATAGAAGATACATCAGATGGATGTGAAGACAACATTCCTCAATGGAGTGATTGAGGAAAATGTGTACATTGAGAAACTAGAAGGATTTGAGACCTTCAATAGAGAGTCACGTGTGCAGACTCAAGTGAGAACTATATAGATTGAAACAAGCACCCCGTGCTTGGTACACCAGGATTGAAAATTATTTCACCAAGTTGGGATTCAACAAACGTGAAGCATATGCGAACCTTTAACATATGGTGGTTGAAGGTAAATGATGGATTATAGTATTATATGTCGATGATTTAATTCTAAGAGGTGATGAGAAGCTAGTAAAATCTTACAAAGAGGATATTGCAGGAGAATTCGAGATGAAGGACCTAGGGATAATGCATTATTTCCTTGGTATGGAAGTATGACAAGGAGATGAGGAACTATTTATCTCTCAGGGAAAGTATACCAACAATATACAAAATTTCCACATGGAGAGAAGCAAACCCATGGAGACTCTTCTAGCAGGGAATTAGAGGAAGGAAGATGCTACTTTAGGTGAAGTAGTGGAGGCTACTATTTACATGCAGCGTGAAGCTGCAAGGCTTCACAGATGTAGATTGGACATGGAGTCCATCAGACAAGAAGAGCACATCAAGGGGAATATTCAGTATTCAGTCAACAACACTTTTTTGGTACAGTGGGAAGCAGAGATTAATTGCACTCAGTTTGACAAAATGAAAGTACATGGTTGCTAGGAAAGTAGCTTGTGAAGCTATCTAGATGAGGAAGATCCTTGTTGGGTTATTTTGTCAGCAGATGGATCCTTCAGTGATTTATTGTGACAATAAAATTTGTATCAAACTCTCTGGGAATCCAATTTTTGATGATCAGTATAAGCATATCGACATCTGGTATCACCATCTACGAGATTGTGGGTAGAGGAGAATCATGTTGCTAGAGTACATTGCTACAAAGGAATATGATGCAAAAATCTTGACTAAGGCACTGATAAGAGGCAAATTTGAGTTCTATAGAGATAGGATTAGGGTATATTATAATCCCTTTCTTGTTGAGAGGGAGTGTTGAAAATGCAATAATACAATCATGACTTAATTTTGTCCTTGAATTAAATTAGGAAAAAAATTGCAATTCCACATCACAAGACAACTTGTACGAGTTAACTAAGTTAATTTGACTTAGTTGGCTAGCTAATTTGAGTTGAGGGTCTAACTTGAGTCATGTAGAGTGTCTCCTACTTCATATCGGCCTTGGTTGAGTTTATTTTGAGTTGTAATTAATTAATTCAGTTTAATTGAGTTAAAGTTAGTTAAACTAGTTCCAACTAATGAAGAAACTAGTAAGAGGTCAGACAATAGGGTGCTACTTCATGTGTTCAACCAGTTAACTGATGATTCACTCATAAATAACTCATACATGTTAGATCTGAGAGTTACCTAGTTGAGATTGGAGTTCAAGGGTAGTGTACTATCAGTTGTATAATCATATGAATTGTATAGGTGATGCATGCAGTCAGAGGAAGGCCTATGAGGATTGCACAATTCAATTGAATAGTTTCGCTAATTAATAGGGGGCTAATTCCCAAGGAAATTGAGAAAGGAAATAGGGACTTGGGAAAGCAAAAATTTGGTTAAGTATTGGCCTCAGCTTGTCTAGGAAGCTGTGAGATAGATAGAGATAGTTTAGAGGTTGCTCGAACTTGAGAAAAGCATTGTAATCTTCTCATATTTTCTCACTAATGCTATATACAAATAACAGGGGTTTTTAGTTGTGGCTTTCCCTAGGAAATCAGTGTATAATGTGTTGATTGAATTCTTTCTCTTGTATTCTTCATGATTTTGCGATCGTTTAATTGTTTTCGCTGATGAGTAGAGTAGATTCAAGTCTATTGTTTTAGTAAATTAAAATTAGCAATTTGAATCTACAAGTAATTTCTACATAGGATACATGGTTGGAAAGCTTATTCCAAGACCTTTCCAATGATATATGGCACACCTTCTAACTCCTCATAGTTGAGGAGAAACAATATTTTTTAATATTCATAATACATTCTACCAGTTACATAAGTTAGTCCAGCTAGTGGACAAGTCAACATAATCTATACCTCAAATGCACTATAAATAGGCATGAGATGGAGAATTTCTAACCACTGAATCAAGCAATTTCAGATCTACTCTAGGAGTCTTTGGCAAAGGAAAAGAGGAGAAAAACAAGGGTTCACACCTTTTGAACCAAGAAGGGCGAGCCAAATTCTGTTGGAGGGTAAGCCGAGTTCTGTTATAGGGAAAGCTAAGTTCCGTTGAAGGAAAGTTGAGTTATATTAGAGGTAAAGTTGAGAAAGTTTATTTTTGTTCAAGGGAATGATGAGGTCTATTGGAGGGAAATTTGAGCATTGTTGAGGAGGTTGAATTTAACTAAGGATGTTGAGTCTTGTTTAAAGCCAAGGTATTGTTCTATTGAATGCCAAGATATTAAGGAAGAGTTACAAGAGGAGATTTGTATAAATTGTCTTGTATTTTTTTATGTTTTTTTTTTTTATATTTTTTTTAGGGCAAGCTTGGTCTATTTATTCCATAGGCCTATAAGACATATTTAATAGAAGTGACAACAAAATAAGGACTGTAAAGGACAATTAAGTACTATTAAAACAAGTAAAGTATTTGATATAAACTTCCAGGTGGGTATATTTGTTTTTCACCATACTAGAAGCCTAAATATTGACAATTGAATAGTCACTGAACAATATAGTGCTAGATTGAATTGAATTAGAGAACATGAGTGTTGTCATCTATATAGCAGGTTGGAGCCTAAATAACTACAAATTGGTGCATACTGAGGATTGGTGTCCTCATCTTCATGACATAATGGAGAATGAAATATTTTGTAAGTTGGTGCTTACATAGGATAGGTGTCCTCATAAGTGGTTGTAATAAATTAAGGACTATTTGAAAAACATTAAAATGTTTCTTGTTCAAGTTTGGATCTTTGTTGGCCGTTTGGAAAATTAGCGTTGTCATCAATGTAAAATTATGTTAATTTCAAGGAGAGCTTGTTGAGTATCATGATGCTAGTGACGTCATTACTATTGAGGGTGTATAGTGTTATTTATTATTGAGTATATGTTGTAGATTGTTGGCCTTGAGGTGATGAATGCAAACCAGTTGGATAACCTAACTTGGAAAATATTTTTCTTGTATTTATCTTAATTAAACGAACATGCAAAGTGTTAGGTTAGAAATATATCTCAAAGGTATTTCCTTTGATATATGGAACTTGGTAAACTTCCTAAGGAATTGGGATAAAAATCCTTTTTGAAGTGAAGGCAGTGTTAGTAGGCAGATATGGCTTCAATGCATCTGGCATCTGGTGCCTTCTCTCCTTCGCTATGAGACTACTTCATCGGCTAACTAGATGTACATATCAATATATTGAACCTTGTGGTTTGTGATGGGTCCTGATCCAATGATCTAGGATCTAATACTATCTACCTCTACTAAACACTTGCTCATCCCAGCCTTCGGATGCCAAAATTACAAAAAGTGTCAAAATTATTTTACATTGCGAAGCCTTGTCAAACAAACTTCTTGGCATGAATCCTAAAGCTTACCACCTCATCTTCCATGTCACTAACACATTGTCTTTTTGTCACCTGCCATGTGTCATGACCTCAGTGTACAACATCATCATTTGTTCTACGTCATTTCCTCCTAATTCCACCTGAATGCTACCATGCACGATGTGTGTTTCCAGGTCATGCTAGCGTCCATTTGATGTTGAGAACTAGGAAATCCATGATCCAACTGTTTTCTCCATTCATTACATGTTGAAACTCTCACACCCTAGATGCTTGAATGGTATTGAAAGGATGAAATTAATATGGATAATTTTCATATTCAACCTTCTCCTTGAGTAAGAGAACCTTGCCTTTCTCAAACCTTGAATGACTAGATGCATTGAAGCCATCTCCTGTTGCTAACACTATTGTCACTTCAAAAAGGGTTTTTCTCCTCATTCCTTAGAAATTTTACCAAGTGTTATATATCAATGGAAATTGAGAGAGATATATAACCCATTATTTTTCATGTTCTTTTGATCAAGATAAATATAGGAAAAATATCTTCCAAGTTATGTTATCCAATTGGTTTGCATTCATGACTTCAAGGCCAACAATTTACAATATATACTTAATAATGAATGACACTGGACACCCTCAACAATAATGACATTACTAGCATCAACATCACTAGAATCATGAATACTCAACAATCTCCCTCTTAGCTTAACATCACCTGACATCAATGGCAACACAAAACTTCCTAACTTCCAATAATCTCCTTCTTTGTAATTGATGGAAACTACACTGTATATTGTTGGTAATTTATGGTTGTGGATTTGAATCCTCCTTGCAGGTGGCTAAATCTCCCACCAACTTTGAAATCCAATGTTTGCTAACTCATTCTGCCCCTTTGAAATAAATGGAAAAGGATTGTACCTATTGACTTTCCCAAGTGAGGTGGACACCAAGTATAACTAAGTTATTTATACAAGAAGACACTAATGGTTGTTCCAAGGGAGAAATTCCCCCCCTACTTCAACATATCTGGCTGTTGATGCTACCAACTACTACAATAAATAAGACGAGTCATATAAATATGCAAATTTTTCATTTCATCATCTTGAGTGCAAGTCTCTTCTCTTGAACACATGCTGCATAATATGTAGATTCAATATTACTCATGAAATTTACTAAATCACAAGACTTGAAGCTACTGTACTGATCTATTGAAGTTAATTCACCATCTAAAACAAGAATCATAGACATGTAAAAGGAAACATCACACATGCACAAATATTTATCTAGGGGAAAATAACTGCTCGAAACACCTTACTATCTATATTGCATTAATCATAGAATAGAGAAGAAGTACAATGATTGCTTAAGCCTGAGCAACCACTACAAGTGTATAGTCTATCCCTCTTCCTAAATGACAAAACCTAGCCAATATTTAGCCAATTTCAAGCCTTCCCAAGCTCCTTTTTCTTGCATCGTTCCCTTGGGAAATTGGCCCCTATTAATTAGGAAATTGCCTCATCTGGATTGCACAATTCCTTTAGGTCCTTCCTTTGCTTGCCTACACCACCTGTACACTTTGGAATAGTCTACAACTAATAATACACTTCCTTGAAATATCCATCTCAATTGGGTAACTCAAATTCTCTGCATGCTTGAGAAAAATTAGGCTGATTGATTAGTTATTTGGATGATCGTTGAGTGCATTGGAAGTTCCACTTCCACAACTTGACCTTCCATTAGTTCCTCCAACGGTTAGAACTAGTTTAAGTTAGCATAACTCAATTTAACTGAATTAAATTTCAACAACTAAAATTAACTCAACCTTGGCTCCTAAAATTTAGGAACCCACTGCACACAACGAACTTCATGTCCCTAACTTGAATTAACTAAGCTAGAATCCTATTTTTTAGGAATCAACTCAAGCAAACCAAACTCCAACTCATTAACTTGAATTGACTATTCTTAATTGAGTGACAAGAGCCATGTCACATCATTTAACTCCTCCAAGTTGTCTATTGATGTGGAAATTCAATTTTCCTCAATTTGATTAAGGAAAAAATCAAAATTGAGACTTTCTTGTTGCATTTTCAATGCTCTCTCTTAGAAAGAAAGTGATTATCAACCACCTGTATCTTGCACCATTGGTATGTACTGCATGTAACACCTCTCACTATTGTTATTTCTTCTGCAACACTTACAACTGAGAAGCATAAAAAAGACATTGAATCAACTATGTTTGCAAATATCTACTGGGAAAATTGTGTTGTTGTTGACTCTGCTACTGAGCCTCCTGCTCCGATGTCAACACTCCTCTACACTTCTCAGTATATTACTGACATTGGTCCTCCTACTACTAAATACTATGGGCCCCCATAGCAAGTTAATGATCCATGAGGAGAATGCCTCAATGGATCGTTCCCAAATTTATGTAAATCTTCCTTCTTCGCCCTCCACCTAAGCTGCGCAAGAAGAACCCAAAGACAATCCCAGGGAACAATAAAGCTTCATAGGGTCTTTCTGTCCAGATGCAAGTAGTCCGCATCTTCACAGACATGTCTATTTCACCAAGTCTCTCTCCGAGACAGTGCCCAGATCGTTACACCTTTCATGCGGGTCGGAACTTACCCGACAAGGAATTTCGCTACCTTAGGACCGTTATAGTTACGGCTCCCGTTCACCGGGGCTTCGGTCACTGGCTTCCCTGTCATCAGGTCACCAACTTCCTTAACCTTCCGACACTGGGCAGGCGTCAGCCCCCATAGACTAGGGATTCACATCACCCCACCTCACACCTAGAGGTATGGTTGTGTGTGCTCCCTCTTCCCACTTGGCTCGAAATGTCCCCTTCTTGAAGGTCTCTACTTGTGTGGATGTCTCCACCCTACCTCTTGGCCACTTTTCCATTTGTGGCTGCTCCACAACTTCTCGAGGCTCCTTTTGAGGCTACATATTGAGAGGTCTAACATGCTCCCTCTCAACCATTACATCTCTAGTCTTTGCCTTGCTCCTAGGGGATTTTTATGTATCTTCTACCTCAAGTTCATACAGGTTCTGGAATCAAACCTGGGTTTGCTTCACCTGTCCCATGGTTATGTGTCTCAGGAATGCCTTTCCTTTGTTGAATATCACATCGTAACCACGATATTCTGCAAGGGAGACAAGATTCTTCTTTAGATTCTTCTTCACATCCTTGACTCTGAGAGGGGAGACCGACTCCCAATAAAAGGTGATAGTACCAATCCCAGTTGCACTATACCTTCCTTTGTCTCCAAACTCAATGTTCATCTGGAGATCTTTCTCCTCCAAGTCACTGAAAAATTCTCTATTCCCTGTCATATGGAATGAGGAACCACTGTCCAAGTGCCACATGCTCCCCATCACAATGCTCACCATGCATGTGATGAGAGTGAAGTCAAGCTCAAACTGTGAAGCTTGAAAGATTCACCTGTTGTTGCTACTGCAGGATTTCCTTCTTGTGTGGACACTTCATGGCATAGTTCTTGAATTCATGATAGTGAAAGAACTTGATTTTGGACAAGACTTTATTATTTCCCTCTTGGTTGGAATTAGCCTCACCTTGGGAGTTCTTCCCCTTGGCATTCCTTCCTTTTCCGACTAATGCAAAGTCCTCTTCCTCTTCTTTGGATGAGTTCCCATCTTTGGTATTCTACCTTATTTCCTCCTGCACCAAGTTAGACCATTCACACTCCCAATTTGGTAGTTTCTCCCTCCCATTCACCAAAACATAGTACTTGTGCCAGTTCTTGGGAAGGCCTAGAAGGGCTAGGCTTACCAAATCATCCTCTGCTATAGTAACACCAACTTGACCAAGTTCATTACAAAATTGTGTGAACATGTTCAGGTACTACAGAATGGTCTCGTCCTTTTGCATCTTGATATTTTGAAGTTTGTCTTTGAGCACCAACTTCCTGTGGTCACTACTATTATGGAACAAATATGTTAATGCTTGGAACATTGCATACATAGGGTCTTTCGCATGGAGATTAGAGACAATATGGTCTCGTACTCCCTCAAATATGTTCCTCTTCACCTTAGAAACACACTTCTTCCATTCTGCTAGATCCCTTGCATCAAATGTTGTTGGTTTGAGAATATCATAATGAATTCCTTCAACCCATTATCCTCCACTACTGCCTCCACAAATTCCTTCCATGAAACATAATTTGAACTTCCCTCAAGGGCACACTCGAGCCTTATTCCATTCAAAGACATATTCTCAGTCCCGAAGAAAACTTGCAACCTTGATCTTCAAATTTAAATCTCTTGCAATGAAAACTTTGAAATCTCTGCTCTACAGTGATTCCAGTTTTGATACCTTATAGAAATTAATGTGTAGATTCAATATTGCTCGTGAAATTTACTAAATCACAATACTTGAAGCTACTATTTTGATATGTGGAAGTTAATTCACCATCTAAAACAAGAATCATATACATGAAAATGGAAACATCACACATGTACAAAGATTTATCTAGGGGAAAGCAACTGCTCAAAACCCCTTGCTATATATATTGCATTAATTACAGAATATAGAATAAATACAATGCTTGCCTAAGCCTGAGCAACCTCTGCAAGTTTATAGTCTATCCCTCTGCTTGACTTACTGAAACTGGCCAACACTTAGCCAATTTCAAGTCTTCTCGAGCTCCTATTTCCTTATGTTGTTCCCTTAGGAAATTGGCCCTTATTAATTAGGAAATTCCCTCATCTGGATTGCGTAATTCCTTTAGGTCCTTCCTTTAGGTCCTTCCTTTGACTACATGCACCACTTGTACACTTTGGAATTTAGGCTAATCAATTAGTTATTTTGATGATCAATGAGTGTGGTTGAAGTTCCACTTCCATAACTTGACCTTACACTAGTTCCTCCAATAGTTAGAACTAGTTTAAATGACCATAACACAATTTAACTGAATTTAATTGCAACAACTGAAATTAACTCAACCTATGATCCTAAAATATAGGAACCCACCGCACGCAACTAAAATTCATGTCCCTAACTAAAATTAACTGAGCTAGACTCCAGTTTTTAGGAATCAACTCAAGCAAACTGAACTTCAACTCATTAAATCGAATTGTTTGTTCTTAAATTAGTGACAAGAGCCGTGTCACCTAAGTTAACTCCTCCAAGTTGTATACTAATGTGGAAATTCAAAGTTTCTCAATTTGATTAAGGAAAAAATCAAAATTGAGACATTCTTGCTATATTTTCAACATTGCATTTGCTGAGCTTGTTGCTCCCCATGAGCTAATGCTATATCCTTCTTAGTGTTTGTATGTTTATGTGGTGATGATATTGAAACTGTGATGTCGTAACTTCCTCCACAATAGGCATTTTTATCATCAATGTTTCGAGTCTAAACCAATACCCATCGTCAGGACAAAGGTCGAGGAGAAGTGAATGAAAAATGTATAATATAAATAGAGATATTGGGCAATAAAAAATGGCCGACAATATGAAATCAATTAAAATAATATTGCTATAAGTTGAAATTATATATAAATGCTAATTTAAATATGAATTAATGAGTTAAATGTATTGATTTAACATAAGTATAATGTATTAATATAATTTAAATCATATTACTTTAAATATGCATTAATTTGAATATATATATATATATATATATATATATATATATATATATATATATAAATTTTTTGTGACAAAGAGGAACCCAACAACCCACCTGACACGCAACTACTAGTAAACCTCTTGGGGTCTACGACCTGTCCTCCTCTCTATAAACCGGGTCACAAACAAGGGGATTTGAACTTGGGTCTCTCGAGTTTCAACGATTTCACATATCTCAAATTACCAATTAAGATGCCCCCCTAGGACAAATATATTTAAATATATTAATATATTTAAATGTTGATTTAAATATATATTCAAATATATTTAAATATATTTAAATATTAATTTAAATATATTTAGATTAATGAATTTAAATAATAAATAAATAGATATTAATTAAAATATAAGTTGGATGTAATTTTTTTTAATTATTATAAATTATTTCAGTTCAAATTCTGTGAGATAGTAAACAAGATCCTTCTTAACCCCCCACTGATTCTTAAATATGATAGTTAATTCATTCCAAGAACGAATTGAATTAACTCTTAGTTGTCTAAACCAAATCCTAACATTCCATTCTAGTGATTGAACAAACAATCTCATATATACATCTTCATGTTCTATGTTCTATGTTCTACAAGTGTAAATGTACATCCAATTCTTCTTCTGACTTGGGTGAATCTAAAAATATTCAGGGATTTTATATGATTCCAAAGAATGGAATAAAAGGGCTGACTACAGATCAACTCCTTTGGATAGTAGTTCTAAAACCCTAGGTTTTAAATAAGCCAAGTCTAATGGAGATGGAATAGACCTAAAAGGATCAGAAGTTGGAATATCTTCAAGTTGTAGTGGTACAGAAGAAGAGGTAGAAGCTTCAAGTCTCCTTCTCAAGGAGGTGTCTCTTACTAGTCTCTTTGGATCAGATAATGGAGAAACAATTTGAGAGTCAAAATGAGACCTGGTGTGTTTTGAAGGAGCCAACTTGGGCTTGTGGAGTTTCCAAGTGAAATATTTTAACCCACAATTCCTTTATTCACCTTAAAGGAAAAGCCTTTATCGTTTTCCCAGAGAAAAATACTTTAATTTTCATTCCCCAACAAAAACACCAATCTGATGTTGTCCTCTGAGATGATTCTAGGATAATTAATCATGCTAGAGCATCTATTTTGTTTATTTTAGAATTTTTGGATGACCAATGTTATGAACAGTTGAAAACATGCTCTTAAACTTTAACACTTGGGAAAATAAAATGAAAAGGATGTTTATTTGTCTTCAAATAGTTAATTGATTTTAATTGAATGAATAACAGAGTTTTAAATAATTACAACTTACTAAATATTCAAACTGAATATTTAATTAATTATAAGAGAAAATGCAGGTAAACAATGTTTACACATTGAACAAAATGTATTTAATCTTATGAAGATGGGTGTGACAATTTATATATGTGGAGGAGTTTATAATAACATGTAGTTTTATAAACTTATCTCTAATTATTGATAATAACTTCACAGAGGATTTCACACAAGTGATCCCATCTATCTTCACTTGGTATAGATATATTAATCAGTTTTATGTAGACTTCATCAACCTCAGTATACTTTTCAAAAGTAGGCTTATTAACAAAGATATGTTTAATTTCATTCTTGATTATTAAATCAAAGTTCAAAGCCTCTAAGAATTCCTTCCCTGTAAGATGACCTTTAATACCTGCAAATTTAACTTTATCAGTTGCAATTGCATAAATCTTTTGACAATATTTCTCCAAACTAATTAACTTGTCATTTGATGCCACTAATCATGGGAGTCCTCTTTGGTTGAGAAAGTTGAACTTGAAATGAAACCTTTGGACAAGAATTTTCAATGTCTGGCATTTTGTCTCCAACTGAGTCATGAGATTCTTTTTCTGAAAAACTTTTTTAATCTTCATAATAGTTTTTGTCCTATCAACAATCTAAATCTCTTCCAATTTGGCCTTGGTTTTTGAATTGAGCACTTTAATCATATCTGTAGCTTCACTTGGTTTTTCCTTAAGGAATGCTTTGGCTTCTTCAATAGCCGTTTGGCATCTATTGATGAGCTCTTCCTGTTAAAAAATAATATGTATTGAGGGTTAAACTTCAGTTATAGCTTGACTGATATCTGCCCAAATATTTTCCTTGGCTTGGGCCAAGGTCTGAGCCATTAGTGACTCATTCTCCAACTCTTCAATCCTTCTTGTCAATATGTGGGAATTTTACATCTCTTCAACATAAAGAGTATCATTCTTAATCTTCTGTGTCTCCAAATTTTTGAATTTCTTATGAAGACTTTCGTTTTCCTATCTTTGGAGAGACAACTCGTGTATCACTTTGTTTAAATCACCTGGTGTTGATGTAGAATATGATGTTGCTGATGTCGATTCCCCTGTTGTCCCTACCATTGTAAGGGTTATAGTTGTAATTGGAGCTATGACCACTTGAGCAGATTCTTCCTTTTATTTAAGTAATATTTCTATTTCCTCTTCCATTGTCTTTATTTGTACATTTTTCTCAATGATTAATTTGAGCATTTCTTCTTTGTGCTACTCACTTTCTTCTATCTCCTTAGTTTGAGGATCCTTTGTAGAAGGTAGTTTGAGTTGCTTCCTTAATGCTAAAATATATGCATTCTTCTTTTTGATAATGTCCTCTACAGTTTTAACATTAATGGGATCATACCCAATTTTGATCACTAATTCTTCTAATGATTTTACCCTATTATCCTTTGCCAAAGAGGATATATTTTCTATCTTTAATTGTGACTGCACATTTGAAAGAGTTGTTCTTAATTTTGACAATTCCATAGCAGTGTTAGTCATGGTAGAGAAAAGCATCTCACTAGACTATCTGGGCATGTCCATCTAGCTGATTGGGTGTATCTAGTTGGAATCAAAGGAAAATATGGTCTTATTGCAGTCTGAAGAAGCCTTTGGAAAAGGCACTTGAGCTGGTAGGAATGCCATTTGCATCCTACCTTTTTCACTGTCAAAGGATATTAATAATATATGTTGTGAAGTAGATGTTTGTTTTCAAAATTGAGCATAGACATTTTCCTTCAAAGATTCATTCTTATATTTAATTTCAAGGAAATTGGTGAAGATGTTTGGCTTCTCTTGCTCACTTACACCCGCTGACTGGGTGACCTCCAATAAATTATGTGAAACTGAAGAGGAGGATGGAGTGGTGAGTACATTTTCTTCTGACCCTGTAGAAACCTATGAATCATCTAGATTTATGATTATAAGCTCTTTCTGACCTTGACCAGTAGTACCTTTGGAGTCATTCTTGTGTTTCTTCTGATAAATAATGAATTCCTTTACACCCTTTGCTGAAGATGAATATTCTTCTGTTGGCCTCTTTTCCTGATTTCTTTGAGAAGTCGGAGTCTCGAGGGCAGAAGCAAGTAAAATATATTCTTCTAATTCCTAAAGTGTGTTTTCCTCCCATTGTTCCTAATTTATGTATTTTCAATCTCTAGTCTTGGAGTATGATTGTAAGGTGTGGTTTTGAGTTCCACCCTTAAGTTGGAGATTATACTAAATGGGTCATAAGACCAGGTAAAACTTGGTTGGAATCCCATATGTCTAAGGATTGAGTCTGCTTCAATGCATGCTGATCTGGTATTGCAAATAAATGATCCCACTTGGGATTTGATCTTAAAATGAGATTTTTTCTTCCTTGAAACAAAATGTTGCTCATCCATGTTGATCATTTGCCTTATATATTCCAGAGAGAACAATATCATTGGAACATATTTAGGCAAGTTGTATGGAGCTAACTCATAGTCATACACCCTAATTTATGTGTAATTCTGGTAAAGATACCAATCTCCTGTCTTATCTTGATCACTTAGGTGCAAAATTATTTTAATTTCTAGGTTGATTCTAGGCTCACTTTGGCTGCTGAGAACCTGTGCAACTAGATGAATAAAATAGTCGATGAAATATGAAATTTAGACTTAGTTGAGTTCCTTCTGACCAATGAGGTCCACTATGTGACTGGTTAACTTACTTGCTAATCATCCTGCCTGCGTAAGGTTATAGGAAACACGTCTCCTTGTTTAAAAAGGAACATATGCACTAATACATAAAAATACTTGAATACTCCTCCAGTAGTGATTTTGATTATTGTTCATGCACACTTTTATCCAAAAATTGACTGTAATTATACATGAAAGTTGGTTTGCGTTCTTTGGAGAAGATGGATAGATCAACTAGAATAAATTAATCTACCCATTGATCTATTTGGTAACCTAACAAGAAAGAAACTGAAGAAATGATACATTTAGCTCTCTCAATGAACATTAAGGCTGAATAAGGAGAGTTATTTTTAGGAAGTTCAACATCTTCTGGAAGAAAGATCTCAAAAATTTGAGCTCTTTGGGGGAAAGTGATCTTATGGTATAGATCCATGAGGATAGAAGTGGAGAAAAAGCTAAGGGAATAACTCTTAGGGATAAGAAACATTTTATTGATGGTTTTAGGTGTGATAGATATCAGAATGTCTCCATTCTGAGCTACCACAATTCTCTGCAAGGGATTGTACCTAGCTTGACACCACATGACTAAATCAGGAAATGGATGGGTTTGAGGAAACATGAACATGGGCAATAAAGATTCCCATAGGTTAATTTCATCTTTTGAGTCCCGATAAGTTTTTTTTAACCAATGGTGCAATTTGAACATATCAAATTCACACTCCATGTCCACAATTTTGAAAAATTGGTCAGCTAAGGGAATGTGCTGAAGGTCTAGGGTATTAGTGACTTTGGTAATTTCCTGCGAAGAGGTTTTACTACCAGAGGGCTAGTCTTTTCCTTTTGGTGCCATAATTGTAAAAACAAATGGAAGAAGCAACAGAAGGCTAGGAGTAGGAATACCTAACAAAGAGCAGGCTTTGTTTGAATGATAAATCTAGCTATGCCACAAGGTAGGCGCAGAGGACAATCAAGCTTTGAAAACCTATAAATAGAAAATTGAAATAAAACCAGGGAAATTGTGTGAAGGGGATGAGGGGTTTATTTATAATGGGGAATTGCATAACCATTACCAAATGGGAGGGTGTTCATTTATGGCCAATGGGAAGCTGGTAGTGGATAAAGAAACAGATAGGATCATAATGAATATGGACACGTGTAGGGAAAATATTAGTGGGCGAAAGGCATAGGAAATAGGGATAACCGTTGGTGGGATGACATATGGATGAAGTGGGATGAGCGGATTTCGGATGGGGGGGGTGCGAAGTAAGGAGGAGGTGAAACGTTACAATGGGCCCAACATAAAAGAAACCTCTTTTTGGACCCCGACCTTGCCGTTATCGTGTAATGGTCAAGGGGGTGTGAAATGGCTTCCCCGTTGTTGATCTATGTGGGGAAGAGGCTCGCAGTCCAAAGGTACCCGCTTGTTAGTGGTTCATGACAAATCACTTTTGTCATTTTATGAATTTGGTAAAAAAAACATCACAAGGTTTTATTTACACAAAATTAATCACCTTTAAGAGGTAATTAAGTGCTAATCAAACAAACATTAATCTAAAATTTGGCGCATTTTTTCTAGCAACCAATTACTTGCCTAATTTTTGTAACCCTAATCTAATACATCACTTGGCCAAATTTTGAGCATGTTAGGCCATCATTTTATTCTATTCTATCCTATCTAATCATGTTCTACCAAGATTAAAAAATTTGGTGAACTTATTCACTAATATAAGAACATAAATTTAAATTATTTGATCATGATTAAACTATATGATTCAAATCAAAACACCAAGTTGTGGCATTTTAAACAAGATGCACACAAAACCATAGTTTATTTACAATGTAATTTTATTATTTTCAAGTGGCATTTAAATTTGCTCACTTCTACAAATTTTTATTTTCTTTTGATGGGGTTTCATCTCATCCCTTTTTTTTTCATTTTCATTTTTTAATCTCTATTTTTTATACCCTCTTTTATAAATAAAAACTAACTTATCAAAATAAAAAAAAGTTACAACATTGGCTTCAATTGGGGACTTCTTCCTCTTGCAGGTTGCAGAGAACTTGCAGATCCATGTGCCTTCTCCTCAACCTAATGGAGTCTCTGTTGAAAACAATTACACACTACGTGTAAAATAAAACACTCGAGTCATATACAAATGATGAATGAATGAGGAACTCCTCAATATTGAATGTAGTGCTTCAAGTATTTCCCATTGACAGGCAACTTGGAATATTGTCCTTCCAAATTTCGTAGAATAAATGTAGTGTTTCCCTTAACCTCTGCAATGCTAAATTTAGTTCCAAACCACAATTTATAAAACTTTACATGTTTTCCTATCTCTTCTCTTTTAGCATCCCATCTTAACACCAAATATCCTTCTTTAAAATCTCTTTTCTAGCTTTTCTATCAAACAAACTTTTCATTTTGTTCCGATATTTCTGAAGCTTATAATGAACTTCATCTCTATTTTCATTAAGTTATATAATCTAATTTATTCTTATGGAAAAATCATCAGGCTCTTCATTTGCTTCTTGTAAAAACCTCATGACAGGAAAAGCTAGATGTGTGGGAAATATAGCTTCCTTACCATAGACAAGATGAAAATGAGATTTACCTATTAATCTCTTAGGAGAGATCTTGTTTTCCCAAAGTGAAAAAATGAGCTGACTGTCCCAACTCCTTTTGTGATCCTCCAATGTTTTCTTTATGACTATAACCAAACTCTTGTTTGACCACTCTGCCATTCCATTTCATTGTGGATAGTATGGAATAGAATGATGCAACAAGATTTGGTATTTCTGAAAAAATTCAATTATCTTGACACTGTTGAATGTTGTTGCATTTTTTGTCACTATTTGTTGGGGCCATCCAAACCTAGACAATATGTATTCTTCAATAAATTTAATAACTACAGTGTTAGTTGCATTTCTAACTAGAATGGCCTCTACCCATTTGGTAAATTAATCTATGTCAGTCAATATCCATCTGTGCTGACTACTTGATGGAGGATGAATTTCGCTAATGAAATCTAGTCCCCATTGAAGGAAAGGTGCTTGGACTAGTACTGTAACTAATGGAAGTGTTGATAATATCTGCTTTCCAACAAATATTTGACATTGAGTACAACTTCTGAATTTTTCTCCCACTTGTGCAAACCAAATAGGCCAATAAAATCCTACTCTTAAAATCTTGTATGTTGTATCCCTCCAAGCATAGTGCCCTCCACAAATACCTGCATGAAATTGATCAATAATTCCTTCTGTCTCATTTTCTGTTAATAAAAGTAAAAGGATGTTAAGAGGATCCTCCCAATACAAGTTTGCGTTAATAATACAATATTTTATGGCCTTCAACTTCAATGTTTTACATTGATTCTTTGTAAATTCACATGGACACTCAAAATCCCTAAGAAAAATCACAATATCAATGTAGCAATTAGATAATAAAAATTTCTCATCAATATAGATTAGAATTGATTGGTTTGAAGAAGAAGGTTCTTGTGGATTATTCTTTGCTGTAAATGAAAGAGTTTCTTGTGGATTCTTCTCTACCATAGATGAAGAAGGTTCTTGTGGATTTCTCTGCTGGAATTTCAAAAGCATAATTTATTCCCAAGATCTTACAATTTGACTCAGCAAGAAGTTTAGCCAAGCCTTTACCCTTTACAAATTTTTTAGTTTTGATAATGAAATCATACTCTAAAATCTTAGTAATCCATCTCCCTCTCCTTCCATCAATATCAGGCTGATTTAACACAGTTTAACAACACTATTGGGTACATAGGCAATAATAGAAGAGTGAAGGACATAGACTCTAAAAGCTTTCAGGGCTTGAACTAAATAATAGGCCTATTTTTCAATGATGTCATATTTTAGCTCAGCATCTCTCATGACTTTACTGAAAAGTGAAATAGGTTGGTCATCTCCATATTTATTCTTTTGCAAAATAATAACAATCAAGGTAGTTTCAGAGGAAAAAGAAAAGATACTTAATGGTTAAGAATAGTTTGGGCTGGCCAATATAGGAGCTTCTAAAATGGCCTTTTTAATTTGATCAAATGGATATCTTGTTGGAATGGTCCATTTAACTTCATGATTCTTTCTTAGCATATCAGTGATATTTCCTTCTTATTCCTTGGTAATGACAATGCTTGTATAACTAAAACTCTTTTAGGATCAATTGTTACTCCTTCCTTGGAAATAATATTTCCAATCAATTTTCCTTCCATGAGTGCAAAAAAAGACTTTTTGGGATTAAGAGAAATCCCAAACTTTCTACACCTGTCAAAACCCTTCCTCAAGCGCTTTAAATGTTTTTATCAGAATTGGAAAAAATAGTGAAATCATCAAGATAAATAACAACAAATTTGTTTGTCTTACCCACAAATGCTAAATCCATAGCTCTTTGAAAAGTAGCTCCATCATTGGTTAACCCAAAAGGCATCCTAGCGTACATAAATGTACCCCAAGGAGTTGTGAATGTTGCCTTTTCTCTATCCTATAGACTGACCATAATCTAATTATATCCAGAAAAACCATCTAACATAGAAATTTTGTTAGCTCCTGAAACTTTTGAAGCAATTGATCCATCTTGGGTAATGGATAATTATCTTTCAAATATGATTTATTCAAATTCCTAAAATCCACACATAATCTAATTTCACCATTTTTCTTTCTCACTTGGAACTAATTTAGCTACCCAACCAAAATATCTCAATTGAACTATAATTTTAACATCAAGCAACTTTTTGAGTTATTTTTCAATGATAGGAAGAAGGACATGATTAATTCTCCTTAAATTTTTCTTAAAAGGTTTAGCCTCAAGTTTTAAAGGTATTTTATGTTCAATGAGAGATGTATCATATGTCTTTAATTCACTAGAAGACCAAGCAAAAACATCTTTATAGGCTTTAAGGAAAGATAAATATTTATCTTTCACTTCCATTGACAAGGATGCAAAATTTTTAATATTTCCGATTTCTTCAGAATTTCCAATGTTACAAATTTCAATATCTTCCTCAGGTGAATTTGATAATATATTTTTTGGAACATCATTATGATCAAAGAGATTTTCAAGAGGGACCAACCCCTTAGGAATAAAATTGTTGTATAATTGAATAATGCTATGATCAACAATTTTTGAGTCAAATTGTGGTGTTTGATTTTCCTTATAAGATTCATGATTATCGAGTTGTTCTTCTTCAATTTGTAGGGTTGAAAATTCATCAATTACTTGCAAAAAGGATTTTAACTTCTCATCATCATCAAATATTTTCCAATGTTTAATATTGTCATGAATAGATGGTCTATACTTAACTTGAATTTGATATTTGACAAGCATTTGATTAGGAATTTTAAAAGAACTAGCAGAAACAACCAAAGAATCTGCATGGATATTTTTTTCTCTTGGAATAGTAGCGATGTTAAATGCTTGAAAGAAATTATCCACTGAATCCCACACTTCCATTCCTATAAGATCTTAGTCTAGGATGCTTGTTTTGACAAATATTCCTCACTTGTTTGACAATGAGTTCTGAGTCATTGAATACACTTAGATTCTGCACTTTAAGACTTCTAGATAATTCCAATCCTAGCAAGAAGGCTTCATACTCTCCAATATTATTTGTCACATCAATGTCAAGTTTATAGGATTGAGTAAAATTCTCTTTGTCAGGTGAAATTAATACAATTCCAACTCCAGCTCCTTCCTTTGAGAAAGAACTTTTAAAGTATAATCTCCAAATATCAGTCTTAATAGTTTTTGGCTTGTCTACAATGTTTTCAATACTAAGCTGAGTGTTTTGTGAATTATTTGATGATAATTCAAAACATATAAAGTCTTGATCCATTGCATGAATGGGGTGATTCATTACTTGATCGTATTTACAGATAGTATTCATGAATCTTAATTCTTTGTATAATATGAGTTTTTCACCCCCATATACAAGAATAATAGCATAACACATATCCATTTGAAGACTTCTTCCTAATTTGGCACTATTAGAGTCGGTCTAGTCATCCCTCCATCAGAGAACAAAACTCTTTTTTGCATTTCATGTTTAGGTGTCCCATCATTTTTGATCAGTTGCATTTCTTTAGGAGCATTCCGTAAATCTGACGAAAAGGTTTGTGTCACTCATTCCCCTCGTGCTTGGCACTGCTGGCTCAGGTCTGTTCATAAAAATCAAGTCTTGAAAATTCATTTGCAGTCATGTTTCAGTTTCTAGGTCATAACAGTTTTTTCGGTCATTAGGTCTAGGGTTAAGTCAATTTGGTCTTTGAAAAAGTCTAATAAAGCCAGCAGGCCAGAGGGAGGTCCTTGATATGTTGTTATCTCAAAGATTTTTATTGTCAAATGGATAGATTATGACTTCTCTTCAAAACTCTGTTTTGAAGATAAGTCAACATTTCATTTTTGTAATAATTTTTCAAAAATTGCAGTCCTTGAATTATCCAGGCGCAACCTTGGTCTCCTTTTCCAGATCATATCACAGCTATCCCTGCAAAAAATTGTCAAAGAAAATCATTATTTCAACCGAATTTAAGGAGGAAAAAAAAAGGTCAAAATTCTATTAATCTTGAAAAAGTGTCAATTGCAAAACATAACAAATTGGGTTATGGAAGAGGCAAAAATCAAATTGGTGTCTATGTAAAGGTTTTTCAATGAATTTTCAAGTCATTGTGCATGCCAAAGGTGGAGAAAGTCATTCCAAGTCGAATTTGTGCATTTTGGAGGAGATCGGTCCCCATTTCACCTACACGGCGCATATAACTTGCGCGGCGCACACAACATTTCCAGCCAGTGAAAAAATGAACCAGCGCGACGCATATACCTTGCGTGTTGCACTGGGTAATGAGCGCGACGCTTATAGTTTTGAGCCCGGAATTTGTTGCAAACTCATCAAATCGCCCAAAATTCGCATAAATTCGCCAGGTAGGCTCACATCCATTGCTTCTATTTTGTATTTGATGGTGAAATGTGAATGGTTCATGGATGATGGCCATGGAAAAAAGACTTTGAAAGCCTCCCTTTGCCAATAAGAAAAATTGTTGTAGGTTTTGAAAACAGTTTTGTCACCAAGGTTTTTTCTTTTCCCATTTCCCTTTGTTCCTCATTTCCAAAATCCACTCATCAATCCTACACTACAATCCCTAAACCCCTAATACCTTACCCTTATTAAAAACTCCTTAACCCTATTCAATATCCCAAACCCTAAAACCCTATTCCCATATATACATTTCCCCTCCCTTCCGTAATTACATTTTATTTCAAAATTCCCTAATTCCCTGATATTGTCCCCTTCCTAACATTTCCTTGTACATTTGTTTTCCCCTTGGTCACAACATTGTTTAGATCAAAAGAACAATCCATATTCAGTTGCACACAGCAGTTTCAGATATCAGCATTCATTCAAGGCAGTTTGCATATCAGCGGTGATGTCATCTGGTCACTCATCTGAATATGAGGCAGAAACCCAAAGTGATTCTCCCTTGGGTGAACAGGAACCCTGGAGGCCTCGTAAAAGTGGCAAACATGTCAGAGAAGAACCAATCAACCTTAGAGAATTGCATGCTTGTTCTCTTGCTATGCAGTGTTTTGAGCATCAGTCATGCTATGAGTTTTGTCAAAAGGTGGCTGAGGTCTAGTTTCATTATGAGTTGGCTCGTCTTTTTGTCTTGCATTTGCACAGAGATCAAACTACCTTGGCTGGGGTTACCTTTACACTTACACCAGAAACTGTTTCGTTAGCAACATGTATACCAAATATTGGTGAACTATGGCGCAAAAAACAACAGATCGCTCGGCAGCATTATGAGCCATACATCAAACCCAATTGCTTGAGGCATCTCAAAAGAATGTTCCCGTTCAGGTACCTGAAAGATGAATATGCTCCACTCATGAGATTGATCATGAAATATTTCAGTTGTGAGGGACGATTCTCTCATATTTATGCTTATCACATCAGGTTACTCATGCATTTCACCAGGGTGCGGATGATGAACATTCTGTATTTCATCTGTTGGAATATTGAGAGGATGACTACCTTTATACAACATAGAACCCCTCAGCAGCAACTCAATAGTGTCTATCATTTTGCTCTTATAAAGATTTTAGTGGTTCATCAGCTTTGTTTGCAGGGCATCACTTGGGATGACTTCATCTCATGTGATTTCTTCAGAGCTTCACGAAGAGTATCAGAGGTGAAACATGAGGGTGAACCTTCTCAGCAATATGAGCGTCATGAGACCAGGCCTATTTTCATTACATATCAGAGAGGCTATCCGAAAGGCACTAGACCTTTGTTTGCAGCAGCAAAGCGAGTATTATCTCCACCTGACATGGAAGGGGCCTCGCTTCCGACATCAGCACCACAGGTACAGGACAAGGGTAAGAAGCCCAAGCATGAGAAGGGGCCTTCAGGTGAGCCATCAGGTTTTGTTCTCATTCCTGATGATGAGACAGCTACGGATTCAGAGAAGTCCAGATATAGAAGGATTATCGAGGAACAAGAAACAGACATTCAAGCCTTGGAAATCTAGTTGGAGATGGCCAAATGGAACATCAAGTATCTGGAACAGAGAAATAAGTAGCTTGAAGACTAGCATGCGATCATGGAGCTACAAAACATCTGTGAGAATCGCCAAGCTGCCCGACATAGGAGGATTGAGTTCACTTCTCTAGAGCGATAGGTCAATGAGGATCAAGAATCTAATCTTGAGAGGGTCAACATTTACTTAGAGAAGCGGCTGAACAAGGCCAATAGAGATAATGCATTGTTGAGACACATGGCACGGAACCAAGTTTGCAAGGCTCAGATAAGGAATCTAAAGGCGAAATTGAAGAAGGCAATCAGTAAGCAAAAGAAGCAAAGGGAGCTCGATCGTCTTCAGATTTTGGCTGAGGCCTCTTTATCTCATCATCACACTTGATAAGGAATCTCTAGCCCAAATTTCAAGAGATTTGGGGCATTTTTGGTCATTTTGGAATTTTTGTACTAAAAAAACAGGGTTTTCCCTATATGCGTTGTGCACCTTGTGCGATCCATAGGATTGGGAGCTCCAAATTACAAATGGCTTACAGTTTTGGATTTTTCATGAGAAATCATGAATTTTGGTACTTGGACAAGAAATTTGGGCAAGTTTTGGGTCCTCAAAAGGTCAAAAAACATGCAAAAAATGACCTCACTGCCCCTATTTTGACACACAGGAAGCAGTCTTGGGAGAATGCACTTTTGGAGGGGAAAATGGACACCAATTTGGAAAATTCCACTTGGGTTGGATAGTAGACAGGCAAGACTTTCCAACAATCCAACCTAATCTCAATTTGGACTCTTGTAGGTGCCTCAAAAGCAGTAGAAAAGTAGCGCAGCACATATAGAAATCAGCGCAGCGCATATAGATTTTTTTCCCAGTTTTTCATCTTTCAACTTAGAAATTCGGCCAGTTTGACTAGTTTTACTTTGTGATGTAATTTTTGACTTATCTTGATGTAATTTATTGAACATGATGTAATTTTGACACTTAGTTACTTGTTCTAGAAGATTCATTCACCAAAGAGTGAAAATTTAATGAATGAATCAGTTTCCTACCTTATAGAGGCAAGTTGTTTTGACTGCTTAGATTGTAGTGCTTTGTTTAGAATTGGTTGAAATAGCTCCTAGAATGATGAGCTCGACCCCTAGAGGCAAGGGAATAGGTTGGCTTGCCTATATTATGTAATTTCTAAGTCATTTTCAGGGTTGGACTCTTGGGAAAAGCTTGACACTCTATTGTACATTCACTTCTGCATTTTTGGCAAAGGAAAGACCAGGGTTTTGCAGCACTATTTGGGATCCATGTGGATTTATGTGTTGATGGTTGCTTCTTTTAGTAATTGTAAGTTGTTATGTGTATCGTTTTCCTTCTCTCGTCTTCTGCAATTGAAAAAATGAAGTGTTAAGGTAGAATCCATAGATTGTTATGCTCTGCCTCTGAATTTGTTTGATTTTCCATGTTTTCATCTGTTTAAGGAGAATCATTGAAAGCTTCTTTCTCTCCTTAGCTTCTCACCAGTCAGATCTAGCCATTCATTCTCTTTAAAAGCATCAAGACGATCGCCTACCTTGCCCCAAGTAGACCTCTGCAAAAACTGTGTCTTATCCCCATAACCAAAATTTCCTTTTCCTTTGATTCAACAAAAACCTCAAAAAATCAACCTCAAACTCCTTGTACTTCATACCTAGCCTAAGATCAATTACCAATTTAGTCATCTCGAGCCTCATTGATCACCTTTTGCTGAGATTGACCCGGAGAGAGCCCTCTCCTGTCCTCGTAGGGCTAGCTACCAGGCTAAGCGTGGTTTGATGTGGACCTAGAACCTTGTCTTTTCAGCCTGAGACAAATCTAGGCTCTAACAGGCACAACAAGATCTTGATAATAACATGCCAAATTTAGGAGGGATATCAGTGACTACAATGTCTAAAACCACACTCTTAACAGGGATTTGAGCTAAAGTGACTACTAGATCTTCTATAAGTCCAAGACAAGGTACTTTCTTCAATTCAAAAGTGTAAAGATCGTGATAAGTTTTGGAAACCTCTAATTGAAGCTGTCCATGATAACCTTTGGCATCAGATTATGGGAGGCTCTATAATCTAACATACAATTATATAACAAGAAATCATGAACCTTTAGAGTCACATAAAAATGTGATACATTTTCATCAATCATATCTGCGCTGGGACCAAAGAATACTGAAGGTTTTTCATCTTGTAAGATTATTACATCTCCTTCAGCATCAACACTGGATGACTGGATCCACTTAGAAACTTGATTTTTATACCCTGGATTCTTTGAAGGTTCAGATAAAGGAATGGTTATTTTAATTCTTTCTAATTCCCTTTCAACATTGAAGGTGGTTAAAGCAGTTTTATCAATTAGAGTTGTTTCCACTATTTGATTCAATGGTTGAATTGTTTTTGTTTGGGTTTTGGTAGATTTGATTTGTGGTTCATTTACAATGGTGTTTTTCAGAGGTCTACCAAGCCTTGACCTATGCCTTAAATCATATCTCCTATTCAATTTTGCAATTAAAAACTCAGAAAAGGCCTGATATTTCAAAATTTGAGAGTCTCCTTGATCTTGAGAAGACTAATTTAAAGGAAGAGAGACAATAGCATTTTGTAAATATGAATGATCCAGCTATTTATATCTTTAGAAATCAAAGGGATAATGTCTTCAGGTTGTTGGTCATCAATCATCAATGGGGGTTGAATCTGTTGATCAGTGTTTGGTCTTTGCAAAATTTGAGTTTGGGGGGCTCTTCTAAATTGAGTTTGAGGTCTAACAACAGTTTGTTGAATTGTTCTAGGCTGAGTTTCTATTTTTGAAATTCTATTTGAAAGGTTTCTAAGTAATGAAGTGATTTCATCTATCTTTTGATCTTCATTTTTAGTTTTTGAGGAAGAACCTTCTTCCTTATCTTTCATTTTCCTTTTAGCTTTTTTTTTTTGTAGCTATAACTTTAGTTGATGTTGACCTATTGGCCTAAACTTCTATAGCATTTGTTTGCATGCATTCTAGCATATGAGATGTCCTTTCCCTAAGCGCAATTGCAAAATCATCTTCAAATGCTTTATAAAATCTAATTTTGGCTACTGTTAGAGGTGGTTTACAGTCATGTGGCATATTATGATAAAGTTTTCAGAGTCTTTTTATGAAATCTGTCATTGGCTCACCATGGTTTCTTTTCAGTTCTTCAGATTCCGTGAGATAGTAAACAAGATCCTTCTTAACCCCCAACTGATTCTTAAATATGGTAGTTAATTCATTCCAAGAATGAATTGAACTAACTCTCAGTTGTCTAAACCAAATCCTAACATTCCATTCTAGTGATTGAACAAACAATCTCATATATACATCTTCATGTTCTATGTTCATGTTATTAGCAAAATCCAAGAAGGAAGGTAAATGATCTTCAAAAGACAAACCAATTTCTCCATTAAACCTTAGTAAGTGTTTGAAATACACATCAAGAAAATTATTGAGTAAATTAGGAAGTTGTAAAGCAACATACCAAGCTTGAATAATGGGTTGAAAATTAGCCACATTTGAAGATCAAGATGAATCAGTAAAAGATGAGGTAGAGGATGAGGTAGAGGATAATGAAGCTATAGGTGAAGATGGAGGAGTAAAAGTAGGAGGAAGAGGAAAAGAGGGTGGAGGATCTATAAAAGTTTTAAAAGGTGTTTTAATAACTAACATCTGAACCTCTGTTTCAACTTCTTCTTTATTTTTAAACAAAGGATTTGAATATACAAAAAAAATTTCCTTAGGTTGGGCAAAATTAGATGGAAATGTATAATGAGTGGGGGAGATAAAATTAGTAGGTTTTAACTCTAGTAAATGTACATCCAATTCTTCTTATGACTTGGGTGAATATGAAAATATTCAAGGATTTTATATGATTCCAAAGAATTGGCTAAAAGGGTTGACTGCAGATCAACTCCTTTGGATAGTATTTCTAAAACCCTAGGTTTTAAGTCAGCCAAGTCTAATGGAGATGGAACAGACCTAAAAGGATCAGAAGCTAGAATATCTTCAAGTTGTAGTGGTACAAAATAAGAGGCTGAAGCTTCAAGTCTCCTTCTCAAGGAGGTGCCTCTTACTAGTCTCTCTGGATCAGATAATGGAGAAACAATTTGAGAGTCAGAATGAGACCTGGTGTGTTTTGAAGGAGCCAACTTGGGGTTGTGGAGTTTCCAAGTGAAATATTTTAACCTAAAATTCCTTTATTCACCTTAAAGGAAAAGCCTTTATCATTGTCATAGGGAAAAATAATTTAATTTTTGTTCCCCATCAACGACGCCAATCTGATGTTGTCCTTTGAGATGATTCTAGGATAATTAATCATGCCAGAGAATCTAAATGTTTTTGTTTGTTTTAGATTTTTTGGATGACCAATGTTATGAACAGTTGAAAACGTGTGCTTAAACTTTAACATTTGGCAAATAAAATGAAAGGGTTGTTTATTTGTCTTCAAATAGTTAATTGATTTTAATTGAATGAATAATAGAGTTTTAAAGAATTACAACTTACTAAATATTCAAACTGAATATTTAATTAATTATAAGAGAGAATGCAGGTAAACAATGTTTACATGCTCAACAAAATGTATTTAATCTTATGAAGATGGGTGTGACAATTTATAGATATAGAGGAGTTTATAATAACAAGCAGTTTTATAAACTTATCTCTAATTATTGATAATAACTTCACAAAGGATTTAAGATGGACTAATATTAAGTTTAATCTTACCCAAATTTCTCCATAAAAACTTAAATACACAAAGAAAAACATAATGAAATGAACACATGAGAAAAAGTCACTATGAGACAAACTATTTGAGGCAAATCCATAATCCTTTCATTAATTTGAAGCAAATCTCCAGTTTGATTACAATTCTGCTTTGAAAGCTCATCCAAGGGTTCAACCCATAATAACTCGAAGGAAGAGTTATTTATACAAAATGAAAGATATTCTAGAGACATCCTTTAACAAGAAACAAACATAGCACAAAATATAGGAATCCCAAAATTGTTGAGTTGCTGGCACTGTCTTCAAGGAATTTGTTGATGATCTGGCCCTCAAAAAGCGCTGCCTTGCTTTCTGTCAGTTGGTGATGAAATTTACTCGATGATTTCACATAAGTGATCCCATCTATCTTCACTTGGTATAGAAAGATTAGTCAATTTTCTGGAGACTTCATCAACCTTAGTATACTTTTCAAAATTAGGCTTATTAACAAAGATATGTTTGATTTCATGCTATATTATTAAATCAAAGTTCAAAGCCTCTAAGAATTTCTTCCCTGTAAGGTGACCTTTAATACCTTCAAATTTAGCTTTATTAGTTGCAATTTCATAAGGATTTTGAAAATATTCCTCCAAACTGATTAACCTGTCATTTGGTGCCATTAATCCTGGGAGTCCTCTTTGGTTGAGCAAGTTGAACTTGAAATGAAACCTTTGGACAACAATTTTTAATGTCTGGCATTTTGTCTCCAACTGAGTCATGAGATTCTTTTTTTGCAAATTTTTTTTGATCTCTAGAATAGTTTATGTCCTATCAACAATCTAAATCACTTCCAATTCGGCCCTGGTTTTTGAATTGAGCACTTTAATCATATCTGTAGCTTCACTTGGTTTTTCCTTAAGGAGTGCTCTGACTTCTTCAATAACTGTCTGGCATCTATTAATGAGGTCTTCCCATTCAAAAATAATCTGTATTGAGAGCCAAACTTCAGTTATATGTTGACTGATATCTGCCCAAATATTTTCCTTGGCTTGGGCCAAGGTCTGAGCCATTAGTGACTCATTCTCCAACTCTTTAATCCTTCCTGTCAATCTGTGGGACATTTGCATCTCTTCAACATAAAGAGTATCATTCTTAATATTATGTGTCTCAAAATTTTTGGATTTCTTATGAAGCCTTTCATTTTCCTGTCTCTGGAGAGACAACTTCTATATGACTTAGTTTAAATCACCAGCTGTTGATATAGACTGAGCTATTGCTGATGTTGATTCCCCTGTTGTCCCTGCCACTGTAAGGAGTATAACTTTAATTGGGGCTATGGCCACTTGAGCAGATTCTTCCTTTTATTTAAGTAATATTTCTATATGCTCTTCCATTTTCTTTATTTGTACATTTTTCTCAACGATTAATTTGAGCATATATTCTTTGTGTTTCTCACTTTCTTCTATCTCCTTAGTTTGAGGATCCTCTATAGAAGGAAATTTGAGTTGCTTCCTTGATTATGAAATATCTGCATTCTTCTTTTTCATAATGTCCTCTACAACTTTAACATCAATGGGATCATACCAAATTTTGATCACTAAGTATTCTAATGATTTTATTGTGTTATCCTTTGCCAAAGAGGATATGTTTTCTATCTTTAATTGTGACTGCACATTTGAAAAAGTTGTTTTTAATTTTGACAATGCCATAGTAGTGTTATTCATGGTAGAGAAAATAATCTCACTAGATTGTTTGTGCACGTCCATTTGGTCGATTGGGTGTATTTGGTTGGCATCAAAGGAAAATATGGTCTTCTTGTAGTTTGAAGAAGCCTTTGGAAAATGCACTTGAGCTTGTAGGAATGCCATTTTCATCTTGCCTTTTTCACTATCAAAGGTTGTTAATAACATGTGTTGTGAAGTAGATGTCTATTTCCAAAATTGAGCATAGACATTTGCCTTCATAGATTCATTCTTCTATTTAATTTCAAGGAAATTGGTGAAGATGTTTGGCTCCTCTTGCTCACTTACTCTTGCTGACTGGGTGATCTCCAATAAATTATGTGAAACTGAAGAGGAGGATGGAGTGGTGAGTACATTTTCTTCTGACCCTGTAGAAACCTGTGAATCATCCAAATTGATGATTATAGGCTCTTTCTGACCTTGAGTAGTAGTACCTTTGGAGTCAGTCTTGTGTTTCTTATAATAAATAACGAATTCCTTTGCACCCTTTGCTGAAGATGAAGATTCTTCTCTTGGCCTCCTTTCCTCCTTTCTTTGAGAAGTCAGAGTCTAGAGGGTACAAGCAGGTAAAATTTGTTCTTTTGCTTCCTAAATTGTGTTTTCCTCCTACTGTTCTTGATTTATGTATTTTTAAATCTCTGGTCTCGAAGTATGATTGTAAGGTGTGGTTTTGAGTTCCATCCTTAAGTTGGAGATTATACTAAATGGGTCATAAGACAGGTAAAACTTGGTTGGAATCCCATCTATATAAGGATTGAGTCTGCTTCCAATGCCTACTGATTTTGGTATTGCGAATAAATGATCCCACTTAGGATTTGATCTTAAACTAAGATTTTCTCTTCCCTGAAACAAAATGTAGCTCATCCATGTTGATCGTTTGCCTTATATGTTGTAGAGAGAAAATTCTCATTGGAACATATTTAGGAAATTTGTATGGAGCTAACCCACAACCATACATCCTAATTTATGTGTAATTCTGGTAAAGATACCAGTCTCCTACCTTAGCCAAATAAATTAGGTGCAAAATTATTTTAATTTCTGGGCCGATTCTAGGCTCACTTTGGCTACTAAGAACCTATGCAACTTGGTGAATAAAAAAGTCGATGAAATCTGAAAATTTGAACTCAGTTGAGATCCTCTTGACGAATGAGGTCCACTGTGTGATTGATTGACGTACTTGCTAATCATCCTGCTTGTGCAATGTTATAGGCAACATGTCTCCTTGTTGAAAAAGGAACATATGCACTAATACAGAAGAATACTTGAATACTCCTTCAATAGTGATTTTCATTAATTTTTCATGCATACTTTCAGCCAAAAATTGACTGTAATTATACATGAAAGTTGGTTTGTGTTCTTTGGAGAAGATGGATAGATAACCTAGAATAGATTCATCTACCCATTGATCTGTTTGGTAACCTAACAAGCAAGAAACTAAATAAATGATATGTTTAGCTCTCTCAAGGAACATTGAGGCTAAATAAGGAGGGTTCTTTTTAGGAAGTTCAACATCTTCTGGAAGAAAGATCTCAAAAATTTGAGCTCTTTGGGGGAAAGTGAGCTTATGGTATAGATCCATGAGGACAACAATGGAGAAAAATTTAAGGGAATCATTCTCAGGGATAAGAAGCATTTTATTGATGGTTTTGGGTGTGACAAATATCAAAATGTCTCCATTCTAAGCTACCACAGTTCTTTGCAGGGGATTGTACCTAGCTTGACACCGAATGACTAGATCAAGAAATGGATGGGTTGAGGAAACATGAACATGGGAAATAAAGATTCCCATAGGTTAATTTCATATTTTGAGTCCTGATAAGGCTATTTTAACCAATGGTGCAATTCAAACATATCAAATTCGTACTCTGTGTCCACAATTTTGAAAAATTGTTGAGCTAGGGGAATGTGGTCAAGGTCTAAGGTATCAGTGACTTTAGGATTTTCTTGCAATGAGGTTTTACTACCAGAGGGCTAGTATTTTATTTTTGGTTCCATAATTGTAAAATTGGATGGAAGAAACAACATAATTCTGGGAGTAGAAATACCTAACAAACGACAATGTTCATTCGAATGATAAATCTAGTTATGCCGCAAGGTAGTTACAAAAACAGTCAAGCTTTGAAAACTTGTAAATCAGAAATAAAAATAAAAATAGGGAAATCATGCGAAGGGGATGAGGGGTTTATTTATAGTGGGGAAGTGCATAACTGTTAGAAGGAAACCATTATCAAACGAGAGGGTGTTCATTTATGGCCAACGGGAAGCTGGTAATGGATAGAGAAATGGATAGGAGAAATAGATAGGAGCATAACAGATATGGACATGTGGAGCGAAAATATTAGTGGGTAGAAGGTGTGGGAAATGCGGATAACCATTGGCGAGATGATGTATGGATGAAGTGGGATGAGAAAATTTCAGAGGGAGCGGGGGTAGTGGTAAGTGGTAATGAGCGCGAGGGGGGGGGTGAAGTAAGGAGGAGGTGAATGTTGCAATGGGCCCGCCATAAAAGAAACTTCTTTTCAGACAGCCCCCCTTGTCGTTATTGTGCAACAATCAAAGGGGGTGCGAAATGGATACCTCGCCATCGATTTATGTAGGGAAGAGGATCGCCGTCCAAAGGTACCTGCTCGTTAGTGCTTCATGAAAAATTTCCTTTTTCGTTTTATGACTTTGGTAAAGAAAACATCATAAGGTTTTATTTACAAAAAATTAATCACCTTTAAGAGGTAATTAAGTGCTAATCAAAGAAACATTAATCTAAAATTTGGCGCATTTGTTCTAATAGCCAATTACTTGCCCAATTTTTTAATCCTAATCTAATACATTACTTGGCCAAATTTTGAGCATGTTAGGCCATCATTTTATTCTATTCTATCCTATCTAATCACGTTCTAGCAAGATTAAACAATTTGGTGAACTTATTCACTAATATAAGAACACAAATTTAAATGATTTTAAACTATATTATTCAAATCAAAACATCAGGTTGTGGCATTTTAAACAAGCTACACACAAAACCCCAGTTTATTTACAATGTAATTTTAGTTTATTCATGTGGCATTTAAATTTGCTCACTTGTACAACTTTTGATTTTCTTTTGATGGGGTTCCATTTCTTCTCTTTTTTTCTTTTCTTTTTTTCATTTTTTATTCTATATATTTTTATACCCTATTTTATAAATAAAAACTAACTTATCAAAATAAAAAATGTTACAACACACTTGACTTTATAAATTAATTTTTATTGGAAGTGATCTAGGCTATCTTTAACATATCTCATCTTATGTTGGATAGTATCCAAGGGTTTGAATAAGGTTGGTATTCCTTTCTTTCCAAGTATTATGGCTAATTTATCAGTAACAACTTGGATATAAGGGATATATGCCCTTGCATTAGGGGTTTTGAGAGGTGTCTGAGGGGGTTTTAGCTGTGGCTATGGATTTGGATTTTTTTGATGGTTTTATTGATGTTTTTGAACTTACATCCAATGTTTAAGATTTTTTTTAGATACTCTATTTCTTCATCTACATGCTCCTTGTCTGATATCTTTAATGCTCTGGTGAAGTGTGTGTTGAGCACCCCCATCTTCTGGCTATATCCTTCTCTTGAATTGTTGGCATACAACTATCCATGCCACATGTGGACACCTACCCTCTTTCCCATGTAAGAAATTTTTGGAAGAGATGAGAAAGACATCATTCCTAATCACTGTATGAAATACTCAAAATGATCTCTTAGAAGGGACTTAGTAAATATTTCTTCATTCTGCTCCTTAGTAGTTACATATTCCAACTTAACTATGTGATCCAATACTTGTTATCTAAGAAAACGATATTTAATAGGAATGTGCTTAGTCTTGGAGTGCATCACAAGATTCTTTGATATATTCATTTCACTTGTGTTATCACAAAAGATAGATACATGTTGAGTGCAATATACTTGAATGTATTTAATACTTTGCATCATCCATATCATCTATGTATAACATGATTCAACTGTAATGTATTATGCTTCATTAGTAGACAAGGATATTGAGCTAGGAGACAAAACAATTTCATAGAAATAAATCTCCACCATTGGTGCTTTTCCTATCATCAATACTTCCCACCCAATCAACATTAGTATAATATTGTAGAGTAAAGTTTGTATCCTTAGGATACCATAAACCAAAGTCTAAATTTCCCTGTAGATACTTAAATACCCTCTTCACTTCTTTGAGATGAGTTTCCTTAGGGTTTGACTCAAATGCGTACTACCAATCAAACTACATGCATAATATTAAATCTTGTAGCTATGAGATAGAGTAGACTTCCAATCATTGATCTATAGACATATTAATTGATTTATGGGGATTTGTCATCCTTGCAAAGGCTATAACCTGTTACCATGTGTGTACTTATAGATTTACAATATTCCATCCCAAACTTTCTTAGAACTTCTTTGAGGTACTTACTTTGAGAAAGAAAAAATCCTTCTTCTATCTGTTGAACTTGTAGTCCAAAAAAGAAGGATAGTTCTCCAAGCATATACATTTCAAATTATTGATACACAGATGCCCAAAATCTTTGGCTCATTGATTCTATATTGCTGCGAAAAAACATATCATCAACATATGCTACAACTAACAACAGATTATTACCTTCAACCTTGATATAAATATTGATGTTAGGCGTTCCTTTCTTAAAGCCTTGTTGTTGCAAATATCTTTCTAAATTGTAATAACATGCCCTTGGTGTTTTCTTCAATCCATATATAGATTTCTTGAGTTTAAATACATAATCATTTTTTTCTCTCAATAGAAAACCTTCTAGTTGCTCCACATAGGCTTCCTCTTTTAAGTCACCATTTAAAAATGTTGACTTAACACCCATTTGATATAGTTTGAATTTTTTATACGAGGAAAATGCTAAAAACATTCTAATGGCTTCGATTCTTGTAACAAGAGAAAATTTCTCTTCAAAATCTATTCCTTCTTTCTGAACATAACCCTTACAGACAAGTCCTTCCTTGTTTTTGAACACCTATCCATCTTCATTTAACTTATTTTGAAAACCCATTTAGATCCCATCACATTTTTCAAATTCTGGGGTCTTTGGATGAGGAACCATGTTAATTTTTCTCTATTTGATCCAGTTCTTCATTCATTTTTTGAATCTAGTGCTCACCTTGGCTTGCTTGTGTAAAATTGTGGGATTATATCATACATAAGAATGCTAGGTTTACATGACTAGACGTGTTAGGAATTTTCTTCTATTTTATACCCATGTTTCTTTATCTCCAAGAAACTGAATCTAAAAATGATGTTTTTGTACATACCTCGATGGATTCTTACTATAGAGATTCTTGTTTGGTTTCTTCTTTTATTATTCACATTCCTCTTGTTTTTGATGTACTTTGACTCATTCTCTGGTGACTCATAGTTAATGAATTCATCGTGTTGTGATTGCCTTCTTGCGAAAACAAGCCTTTCATCAACTTTTACATCTATGTTTTCAATGAACTTGTAGAGTCTCTTGTTGTAACACTTGTAGCCTTTTCTCCTGTAATAATAGGCAAGCATGATCTCTTTATCTTCTCTTGACTCAATTTTGTTGAGATTGTCCTCATTCCTTTTGATGAAGCATTTGTTTCCAAATACCTTAAAATGCTTTATAGAGGCAGGTCTTCCATACCACCATTCATAAGGTGTTTTATCACTATTTACTCTAACATGAGCCTTGTTGAGAATGTTAACTACTATTTGAACAAATTCTCCCCAGAAAGTATGTAGCACCATTGGTTCATCAAGCATAGCCCGAGCAATTTCCTAGATTGTCCTGTTCATTCCTTCAACTGCCCCATTATGTTAAGGGGTTTTAATTATTGATAATTGTCATCATAAAAATCATTAGAGGTGTACTATCCTTTGTATTATCTTAGGCACTTAATTTTAAGATCCATTTCATTTTCCACTAGTGCTTTGAATATTTTTAATTTTTCAAAAGCTTCATATTTATATTTCAACAAACTAACCCAACACATTCTTGTGTAATAATTAATCAACAACATAAAATATGTCTCACCTATTGGAGATATGATTGTTATGGGCCCACATATATCAATATGGATTAGTTCCATAGGCATTTTTGTATAATTTTCCTCTTCTTTGAACTAAACTCTTGATTGTTTTCCAAATTGGAATGACTTGTAGACATTATTTCCACGTTCAATGATTTTGAACATATGTTGGACAACACCCTTTTTACCTAATTTAACCAATTGATGAAAACTTAGGTTCCCCAATCTCCTGTGCCACAACCAAGTCTCTTCAAATTTACCCAAATAACATGTTTCTTTGTCTCCTTTGAGCACATATATGTTACTTGAAGTCCTAACCACCTTAATTATAATTTCTTCTATGTCCAACTCTTTGAACACACACTCATTTGACATGAAAGTTACCTCATGTCCTTGGTCACCCATTTGACTGATACTTAAAAAGGTTATGCATAAGATTGTCTACATACAACACATTTTGAGGCTTCGTCTTTCCCTTCTCCAAGAGAATAATCCATTTACCCATTATTCTTGTTGTTGCATCATATGAGTCCTGAGATGACTAGGACGCATAAGCTTTGGCTTGAGTAACCACAACCTAGGGGCATTTAAGCCATCAAAAGAACTCAAGGATTGACCCATATGGACCACACCATCCCTTAGCATGGCTAGATTTCTTCTCGCAAAGTTTTGAACTAGTGACCTTTTCACCATGAAGTGCCTTAATAGAACACCCTATCACCATCTGATCTATGCTTGATGGGCTATTCTTGTTGGTGCATTATTTTTTTTTGTAAGCTAAGGAAGGACCCATGTATTTCTATTTATCCAAGTTGAAATAAGTACAAGAGTTTGGTAACCTCAACCCGCCCAGAAGGGAAACCAGGTCTATTGGCCACCTTAAGTCTTTGTAAGCCAACCAATAACAAAAAAGACAAAATTTGCAGATCCATGCAAAGTAAAATTCACTGCCAAAATTGCTAATATGGTTTCCTATCAACATTAGCAGCTAAAACAAAACTAAAAAGGAGAGCTTGCTCTCAGAGAACTAACAAGGAAAACCATTGGAGTAATCTAGAGGGATTAATCTACCATGATTTCAGGTTGAGTGTCTTCGCCTTGGGTCGCTGTAGCTAGCTTCTTCAGCAGTTGTTGAATCTCTTCCAACTTACTGTCCTGCATGAGCAAAGTAGTCTGGAGGTTTTTCATTTCTCTCCTTAAATTTGGTATACCCTGAGCCATCTCTGCCATTTCCACTACAACCTGCTCCATAGACTTTGCCATTAGTCACTTCACCACCCAATATACATGTAGGGCCTACTTGTATAAGGATAGGCGTCCCCTGGTGTTGCCCAGGTCAGGGATTAGGTTGCCCCAATCCTCCATCTCTGGTTCTGAATCTTCCTGCATTGCCTTGGTTTCTAATTCCTGTATGAGCCTGCAGATATCAGAATCTGTTCCTTTGTTGTAGGCCTTTTTTGCCTCCTGCACCATATGTTTCATCATTTTCCTGCCTCTTCTTTGATGTGCTGGCAAAGGGGTTCTAAACTCTTGTCTGTCGGATTAACGGGCTCCCCCTCTACCCCTGCGTCCTCTTCTGCGCCATGGGCTAACTTCTCTGGTAGCTGCCTGACTCCCCTACCCAACATCAAAAGACACGTTCCTTGTGAATTCCTCTCTTCCAGGCTCCTTTCCTTTCCTAGTCAGGTTCATACCTTCCTCTTGCTGCTCTTTCTCAGACATGTTGGCCATCCCCGCCCTTCCTTTCCTAGAATGAAATTGGCCTTTATGCTCAGGGGTCTTCTCTCTCTCTCCCAGTCCATCTGTTTTTCCGTCTCTGGCTGACCCTGCTCAGTATCGAACTCTACTCCTTGCATGCATTATCTTGTCCTGTCTATCTTCCTGCCTTACCACCTTCAACTCAAGCCTTTCTCATTCTTCCTGTCGTTGTCTTCTGTCCCTTTCTGAGATGAATTGCAGAGAATACCTGCCAGCTTATTGCTTCCTTCGTTTCCCTCCTTCGCATCATACTATCTTCGGCTCTGCCCTTTCCTGTTCTTATTAATCTGTTGCCACCTACCTGACATCCCATCATCCTTTCGCCATCATCTCTTCCTCCTTCTTCCTCCACTATTCTATCATCGTCGTGCCTTAGGTTTCTACCTTTCTTGCAGGCCTTCTCAACGTCTTGTGGAATAATTATACTGAGAGGTGGTCTGCATTTCCACCTTCCCACGTTCATCATAATCCCACACGTCGCCATCTCGTCCACCCTCATCAAGGGCCATCTGTAACCCTTATCTTGAAGCTATGATCTCATTATTATCCTGGGTAATGATTAAATTGAGGGTCTCCCATCGTGTCTTTTCCAAGTGAGTTGGCCATATGTTGTCTACCTTCCCGTCTTTCTCATTATAGCCCCAGTTAGATAGGAAATCCGCTGCCTTATTACTATCCCTTCTCACATGGTTGATGATCCTATAGTCAATGCGTTTCATTATTTTTTCCAAGTCCTGAATTAGTTCGGCCATCCTCCAGCTCTTTGCTACCTGTTCCCAATTCTTCCCATTATTCAATTTTCTGAGCATCTCTATTACTAAGTTTGAATTTCCCTCAATTTCCAACTTGGTATACCCGTTTCGGATTGCTGTACTGATACCTTGGTAGACTACCATTAATTCAGCTTCATTATTGCTCATTATGCCTCCCCGATCAGCATAAACCCATTTGGTCCATCCTTGACTATCTCTAAAAATACCTTCGAATCCTGTTGGCCCCGGGTTTCCTTTAGATGCCCCATCAAAATTTAGTTTGATGAAGTCTTCGTGAGGAAATTTGAACCTAGTTGGGCTTAGGTTGTGGATGCTCTGATTTTTTTTCTTTTGAGGATAAATCATGCCTTGTTCCAGTTTTAAACAAGTTAATATGCGACCTTCTTATGGAGTTGTTTTCCAATCTTCTTGTTCCCAGGCTTCCGCTAGGATAGTCTCCCTTACAATTTTTTGGGTTCATTTCCAAATCATCTCCGGAGGATTGTCTTTGCCTTGAAATATTCTTTGATTTGTCTCTTTCCATATTATCCATATATTGAATCCCATTACTAGACTCTAGGCTCTTCTAACCACAGGGCTTGAGAATTGACCTTTCCCCCATTTAAAAATGGTTTGTTTAATGTCATGAGGATCCCGATTTGTCTTTCCACAAAGGGTCCTGATTTCTTGCCATTGTTGTTGGGAGACATGGCATGAGTTTAAGAGATGTTCATGTGTTTCTTTGTCCTGTTTGCAGAGACTACATTTGGGAGGTCCATGGAAACCTCGCTTCTGTATCTGATCCTAGGTCAAGATACGTCCTTTTCCTACTAACCAAGTGAACAAGGTTACCTTTGGCCACCAATTATTCTGCCATATTTGTTTCCACACACGTGTATCTTCTTCTTGCTCCTGTCGGGTTGTTAGATAATAGGCTTCCTTTACCGTAAAGGTTCCCTTTGTGGATCTACCCCATCGAAGTATATCTGGGCCTGTTCTAATTTTAATTCTTCTTGATTCCATTTCTTTTACAAGCTGAGCTTTCTGTTCAGGATTAATATTTTTGTCCCATTCTTCCAGTTTCTTCCAGGCTCGCCAGGTTTCCTCTTGCCTTTCTTCTTTCCAGTATTCACTAACATAATTTAGCCCCTCCTCTCTAGCCTTCTGGTATATGTTTTGCAGGTCATGTATCTCTATCATTCTTTCTCTTTGCTGCCAGGCTTCCTCCCAAAATTTAGCTATATTTCCATTCCTTATTTCCCAGAATGCATGTTTGCCTATGATATCTCTGTTTTGACTAGCCAGGTCCCAGATTGTGGATCCTTTTGGAACTTCCTCCAGTCTAAGAATGCCTTCAGTAGTTGTGGGCATATTGTATTTTTGGGTCCATATCTTTTTCCATAGATCTTCTCCACCTTTCATCCATCTCCACCACAGCTTCGCTCCTAGAACTTGATTTAAAATATACGGGTCTCTGAGACCTAGTCCCCCTTCTTCTTTATTTTTGGTTAGGCCCTTCCATGATATTAGAGCCCATTTCTTTTGTTGTTTTGGTCCTCCCCATATGAATTTTTTGAATATCTCTATCATTTTTGTGCATGCTCCTTTAGGGGTAGCCATTGCCGAGAGAGGGTAGATGGGAATTGCTTGAAGAATCGATTTGAGAAGCACTAGTCTTCCCGCTATGTTCAGAGATCAGAAGGACCAGTTAGCCAGTCTGTTCTTGAGTTTCTCAATGGTTTGTTGCCAATTTTCTATCCTCAGAGGACTTAAAGCTAATAGATTTCTGAGGTATTTTGTAGGTAATTCTCCAAAGCGGAAGCCTGGAATTTTGGTCAGGTGGACCTTGACCACTTCTGGTGTATTGAACAGGAATGTTCATGAATTGTCCTTGTTGATTTTTGTGCCTAATGCTTCCATAAAGAGATCTAGAATCTATTTAACCATTTTAACTTCTCTTAGAGAGACAACAAAAAAAAGCATAATGTCGTCAATGAACTATTGATGAGTAATTGGTAAGTTGTTTCCCCATGGTCTCAGTCCTTTGATTTTTCTCTCCCTCAGTTCTTTTTTGAAGTATCTTCCCAATCCTTCCACTGCTATGATGAACAAGAATGGGGATAAAGGATCCCCTTGGTGCAATCCTCTTGAGGCATTGAAAGTCAGAGTTGGTGATCCATTTAAGAGAATGGAAAAATTTGGGGTGGATATCATATCATATATCCAGTTTACCCATCTATCACAAAAGCCAAATGCCATTAAAATTGTTTTAAGGTAATTCCAATTTAGACGGTCATGTGCCTTTGAGAGATCTAACTTTATCATCATACCCATTTCTTTTCTTTTTTTGTTTCAACGAATGAATCACTTCCTGAGATACCACCACCCCATCTAGAATTTGTATCCCTTCCACAAACCTAGTTTGTTCTGGGGAGATTATATTAGATAGAATTGGTTTCAATCTCTTAGCCATTAAAGTTGCAATAATATTATATATTACATTACAAAGAGCAATGGGGCGAAAACCTTGTGCAATTTCCGAATGAGCATATTTTGGAATAAGAGATAAAAGAGTTGAGTTTAGGTCGGGCCATACCTTCTGGTGTATATGTGATTCCTCTACCACCTCCAGGATATCTTGCCCTAGGAAGTGCTAGCCTGCTTGATAGAATTCCACTGTAAATCCATCTGGTCCTGGCGCTTCTTCTCTATTCACTTGAGGTTCGGTGAGGATATCTTTAAAGTGTCCTACTAGAGTCTGTTCCATTTCTTCATGCTGGGTTATACGTTTTCCTTCCTCATTTTTTATGGGAAAAATTCTATTCCTTTGTCGATGCTGGATCATGGCTTGGTGGAAGAACTTCATATTCCTTTCTCCTTCACGAAGCTAGTTTATGCGAGACTCTTGCTTCCATAATATCTCTTCCTGTTTTCTGCGTTCCTCAATTTGGCTTATCACTATGCCTTCCTCTCTGCTTCTTTCCTCGCTTCTACCTTATGTTATAATTTCTTGTTGCAGCTCTCTCATTCTTTGTTCTAATCATTGCTGTTCTATGAAGATATTCCCAAATTCATCTTTGTTCCATTTTTTAATTTTTTCCTTGAGTTCTTTTAGTTTTAGCTAGAAAGTCTACATCTTGCTTCGTCCTCTTTGTTGGCTTTGGGTCCACCACTCCTCCACCTTTGGCATGAACTGTTGATTTCTAAGCCAGAATGCTTCAAACCTGAAAGGACGCCTTTTTGGGCTCACTTTAAGGTCAATTTCTAGCCTGATTAGCCAATGGTCTGAGCCCATTGCTGGAAGGATCGTTGTTTCAATGTATATATCCCTGTTTATAATTTGTTCCACTATTAAAAATCTATCCAGTCTCGATGCAATCTGTTTTATGCCCCCTCTTCTATTGTTCCATGTATGGATCCCGTTTATTGTAGGGATATCAACCAATCTTTGCTCCGAAATCATGTCACCAAAAGCTTCCATGTCTTGGTCTGTTCTTCTCGATCCTCCTCTTTTTTCCACTGTGGTTGTAATCATGTTAAAGTCCCCACCTGCAATCCATGGCATCTCCGGGTATAGCCTTCGAATTGTTTTCATGTTTTGAAGAAAGCTTCTGCGCTCATTTGATGAATGCGGACTGTAAACCCCTGTAAGGACTATCCATTCTGATGAACCTATCATCCTAAAGGTTCCTGAAAGGATTCGAGGGAAGCTCACCCAATTTTTGAATTGAACTTCCTCGGGATTCCATAGGATTGCTAGCCCTCTTGCACTACCTGCCGCATCCTGGCCCATTGTCTCATAGCGAGTATTAAATCTTCTCATTATTTCTTCCATTTTCTGAGTACTGATCTTGTTCTCTTGAATTATAATTATATTTGGTTTGTCTTTCTTCAGCCTATCCCTTAGATATCTCTGTTTTCCCTTACTATTGAGACCTCTGATATTCCATCTTGTGATTATCATTTTAATATTTTTGATGGTTGTTGAAATACCTCTGACAGAGGTATCACTCTTCCTGAATTAACCAACATCTCTCCTACCACTTGGATGGTCTCACTCATTGGACGCCTACCTCTTTTCCTTCCTCCTTTTCCAGTACTACCCAATCCAATATTCTGAGTTCCTTGCACTCCTAGTTGTTCTGGTTGGCTTGCTGAAAGTACTCCTGCCTTCTCTTTGTATTTTTGGAACATCTCTTTATATAACTGCTTTTGCTCTTCTAGTATAAATATTTCATCTAGAAACCTTCATTCTTGTAATAATCTCCTCATTATTCACTCTTCTTCACCTCCTCTGTCTTTTTGAGGGTCTACCTCCATTTGGGTTTGGTCGTTTATCAGGTCTGTGTTCTCCTCTACCCCTCCTTGTTCCATGTTTCCCTGGATTGTGTCCTGTTCTTTTGTTTCTTTTGATAGTTCCATAGGTTCTTCATCACTATCTTCCTTTTCCATCCCCATTTCCTCTTCCTGAAGGGCTTTAAACTTGTTTTGATTTTCCAATGGCATTGTTTTGATGGGTGGTTGCCACAGGGGTGATCCTTTTACTGATTTTCTTCTGGTGGGCACTTCTTTAAATCCTTCTTCCGTCCCTTCGGTTACCTCTATTGCCTTCTTTTCTTCTTCTTTCTTTTCAGTTGATTCCTCTGCAGTATTTAAAGGGCATTTTCTAAAGAGGTGGCCGTATTCATGAAATATTCTATAGTGAAATTGGATGTTTTTGTAATCCACTGGTTGTTGTATTCTAACTTGATAAATTCTGGGAGCGGCTCTGTTATATTCATGTATACACATATCCTTGCGTAAGATGTGTATCTCCCTCTTTCGGTGGTCTCAGCTACTTTAACAAATGTCCCAATTGCATTGCCTATTCCTTCTAGGATCTCTAGATCCCAGAACTCCATTGGTAGTCCGAAAAGTCTGATCCAAATAGGTGCTGCTAACATTTTCTCCTTGTCTGGGTTATAGCAGTCTTCCCAGTGCCGCATGAATAAACCAATATTGTTCATGAAATAGGTCCTCCCTCAAAAATCCTTTCCTTATCCTCCAAATTAGAGAATATAACTGTAAAAAAACCCTTTTCCCTCAATTTCAGGTCTATATGCCCCTTAGGTTTCCATCTCTATTGTATCCATTTGGACAGATCCTTCTCAGACGGCAAAAACCCTACAAACTTACAAATTAAAGCATTATATCCCATGTAGCTTCTATACTCTTCGAGTTTATTTTTCGGAATTATGAACCTGGGTTTTTTCGATGCCCTTGTGAGACATTTGCCACTTAATCCTACTTTCCATCGGGCTCCCATTACTGGGGTATCTCCATTGTTTTTCCTTAAACCATTTTGTGCTTCGATTCTATTTGACTCCCCTGTTGTTATGTTCTTGTAGGAGGGGATCTCTCCCCTCCCTGCTTCAGCTGCCATTTTTCCTTCAGAGCCCTCTGTTTTCTTCCTCCTACCCTTTGGCTAGATCTACAATTCTCTGATTTGGTCAAGCGCAATAGGGGCAAGCCTCCCCTGTGCCTGGTCTTCACTTTCGATCTGCTAGCGGTTGTTCAGCCTCAAACCCTAGCTCTCTTGTTGGTGCATTATTACCAAAGGTAACATTTCCACTTTTGTCTTCATTGAAGGATATCTAATTCTATCACCTCTCATGTGATTTGAACATCCATTACCAATGTGCCACTAATTTCCTTGATTCTTGGCATTAAAACTGGTCCACACTCTTCTAAATTTATAATCTTCTTCTTATTCTAGATTTTGATAAATTAGTCCTTTTGTCTTTCTAATAATAAGACATCAAATTACTTCTACATTCATCAACCTTATGCCAATTATTTTTTTCAATGGACCAATCAGTTTCATCCATAAGTCGAGAAAAGGCATTGTTGAATGGTTTTCTAGTTCTTGTTATTTCATGCAGATTTAGGCCAACTCTTACATTTCTGGTCCTTATAGGTTTGTATGTTGTTCAATGTACTACTTTATGACCAAAATTATGACAGATAAAAAAATATCCAAATAAAATGTATGGGCAGTTGGGAGTGAAAAATCTTCTTGACAGGATTGGTTCTTTGTTGCTGATAAGATGAAACTATGATCTTTGTTTCTTTATTACTCCTTTATTACTTGTGTGACTTCGCTAATATTATATTTGTTGATCATTGCTTCCTCTACTAAGTTTGTTGAGTCGGCTACTTATTCCCTTAAGAGTGTTAACATAAGTTTTTGAATCCTCATATTTTTATGCTTTAGGGTTTGAATCTTCTTTAACTTGTTTTGGCTTTTCCTTGTACCCGAGCTCTATTTTAATTGATGGAGGTAGTTATGTGCTAAAACTATTAACTATATTTTCTGATCCTTTTACAAATTTTAAGTTTAAATCCAACTATGTCTTAGTCTTCTCGAGGTATTTTATCAAAGACACAATTTTATTCCAATCTATCATAATATCCCTCCTTTTCTTGTAACCACTTCATTAAAACATCCTCCACTCATTTGGCTTCTTCTAATTGGACTCTTAGAAGAGCCATTTCATCACCTACATTATTTTCTTCTACATTGTAAGCTTGGATATCTTCTTTCTAGTTTTTGTTTATTCTTTTGACACTATCTATTTTCTCCAATACACTTAGAAGTTCACTTTCCATGTCAACAATTGCTTCACATTATTCTGAATCAATTTTCTTCATACCAACCATTTGAATTTCAAGTGTCATAAGGAGTTTCTCATCAAGGTTTTTTCCAAATTCATAATCTACTTCATCTTTTGATGAATTGTAACTATTTTTTTGTGAATATAAAGTTTTTCTTTTAACAAACTTCTTGATATTTTTCTTATATGTTTTGTTTCCTCTTTATTCCTTTTCAACATTATTACTTTCTTTATAAGGAAATTTCCAAGAAACATGCCCTATTCTACCACATTAAAAACATTTGAATGTTAACATACCTTTATATTTTCTAGTGCCCTTTTTTAGTCTTTCAACAAAATTTTCTTCCTCTTCTTTTCAAATGTGGCTGGAGTAGTCTTGGTCATGATATTTTTCGACTTGTTTGATACTTTGAAAGTGGATTCTTTGAGTTCTAGTTGTCCTCCTTTTTCTCATCTCATAGGTTGTAAGTATTCCATGAATCTTCTCCATGGTTAACTTATCTAATTCATGCATTTCTTCTATTGCCAAGACTTTGGAATAAAATCTAGGAGTAAGTGATCTCAACACCTTTTGAACTATAGTAACATCATAAATTTTATCACCTAGTCCTTTCATTGTGTTTACACCCTCATCCATTATGAGCAAGAAACTACCTATGCTTTCATCATTATTCTTTTAGGTTTTCATATTGTATCTTGTAGGTCTAAAGTTTTACGTTTTTGACTTCGATGTCCCCCTCATCATGACTTACAATTTTATCCGACATTTCCTTGGCTACCTCATACTGCATTATGTTGACAAATTCTGATGGTGCAAGTCCACCCGTAACTACATTCATAGCCTTATAATTGCTTTCATACCTTTTCTTACCAATGTTATTGGTTGGAGGAGTTGCTTGGTTTTGATCCCCACTCACTACAATTTTCCAAATGTCCATGCTAAGTGACATCAGATAAGTCTTTATTTTGATTTTTTAAAAGGTAAAGTTCATCCTATTGACTAGTGGAGGTATTCTTGAGAAAACATCATGTTGACTTGCCATTTTGTGTAAGATCTTCCTTCTAGTGGTTAGTGTTATTTTGGAAGCTTAGTGACAAATTCCAAATATTGCATTAAATTCCTCTTTTCGAGAGGACCAAAATTGACATTTGAGGCACTCAATTCAGATAAGGGAAAGTGGATTTTTGAAGTAAAGCCCACAAGTTCAAATTGTCAAGGTCAACCTTGGGTCTAATGGCACCTCTCAAGGTAAATTGTCCCTCCAAAATTGCATATAAATACAAGTGACCTCAAATTCATTTGGTTCCTCATCAACTCAACACATATATTCTCTCTCCACATTTGATTGGTTCATATAGATTATATTTGCAAGGAATATTTCACACGTGAAAAGGGCAAGTGTCACTTTCAGATTGTCCAAATTTTGAATCTGTTTCTGGGCATTAACCAGAGTTGACTAGGGGTATTTTGACCATATTTTACTGCAATTTATATTGGGAAATTTCTGTTTGTGTAGGCCGAGTTTTTGGGCACACAAACTGAGACAATATTTTGACTTTGATTGTGTTGATTTCAAAACTAAAACTAGGGTTTTGCAGTTGCCTTTGACCTTGACTTTGACCAAGTTTGAGAAGGAACTTTGGGAATGTTTTCAAGGCATTTTGACTAACTTATTAGGCCTCACTCTTTGACTATTAGCTGAGCTACTAAGGGACTATTTTGACCTTTGACTATTGGCTAGTTAGGGTACACATTGTTGATTTTGAATGTTGTTGACTTGGACAAATTTTCTCAAGGGTTGACTTTTGTTGACTCTCTCTCTCTAGTCTCTATTTTGGATAAGTTGCTTAGAACATTGACATGATTGGATATTGGATACTGGATTTTGGATATTGACTAGTCAAAACTTGACTTTGACTCTTGTATGATGTACTCTCTCTACTAAACATTTGAAGACACTCTAATAGAATAATATTTGCAAAAGGGTTTTCCCCCTTGTGGGGTTTTTCTTTGGTCATTGACCAAATATTATGTCTCTTGTCTCTTGTCTCTTGGCTATCTTTCATTGTGAATTTGTATAATTTTTCTATCTACTATTGTTCTACTATCATTGGCTAATTGAAGAAGTTAAATTGTAATTTGGATGCTATTGGAAATTGTTGAAGTAATAGTTGCAACATAGAACAATTCTTAATGAAAACTTAACACAGTATCAGAGCCAAGGTGAAGACAAGCTCAAGAGACATAGATCAAAATCAACCATCCTCTAGCAACTGAGTTTTGGTATGGTAAAAACATGTCTACCTCATACTTCAAGGATAATGAAAAGTGTGGCTGATGCATCTGGCTTTGCAGCTTGGAAGACAAGGTTCAATGTCATCTTTGAGGATTATGATGTTATGGAATATGTGGAAGGAAATATTTCAAAACCTCCGGAAAATTTTCCCCAAGCTGTGAAATCTATGTACAAGAAAGGTGAAATTAAAGCTAAGAATATCATTATTGATTCCTTAAGAGATCATCTACTTGCTTATATTTCTTCATTGAATACATCCAAGGAAATTTATGATAAGATTGTGAACACGTATAAAGTGAACAATTTGAGTAACATTATGGATTTGAAAAATCAACTAAAGGAAAATATGCACAAGGGAGAGACTATACAATCATTCTTCATGAGAATCACTAAAATCAAGGATCAACTCCAGACTGCTCAAGAAATTGTACATGAAAAGGAATTAGTGATGATTGTCCTTCATGGTCTAACTTCATCATGGGACATGTTCATTACTTCTGTCAACAATAGAGAAATGATCCCTACTTTTGATGAGCTACTTTCTTTATGCAATCAAGAGGAAAGATTGATGATATATGGGGGGAGAATTTAAAGGCCAAATGGAGAGCCTATTGCCTTCATTTCTTAAGGGAAGAAGAAGAACAAGAAGAAAGGAAGGGAAAACCATATAATGCAGGAATACCTTCTCAAGGAAACCGAGACTCTAGCAAATCAAGATGATGAGATAGAGATGTTGAATGCTACAATTTCCATTGAAAAGGACACTATGCTCAAGATTGCTCTATGAAGAGAAATGATCCAAGAAGAAAGACTTCAAGGTCCTACAACAATAACCATGGCTACGACAACAACATGTCATATTATAGAAGAAATTATAGAAGATATGTAAGAAGGAATGATAGAAGAAGAAGAAGAGACTCTCCTGATGAGAGTGAAGAAAGTTATCATCAATAGGTCAAGAAATTCCAGGTATGAAAGTAATGCTACTAATCAATATGAATATATCCTTATTTATGCTCTTTCTAGTTCCTCTCCTCCGAATCCTTGGGATATCTAGTTGGTTGATAGTGGGGCCTCTCATCATTTCTCTGAGTATAAGGAAGTTCTATCTAATTTGGTAGAGAGGGAGTCAAGTTTGAATATTATTCTTGGATATAACTCGACTTATCCTGCCAAAGGCTTTAGGTATGTCAAATTTCACTTGGACTCTGGGGAATATATTTTGCTTCATGATGTGATGTATGTGATGAGATTGAAAAATAATTTGGTATCCATATCTGCTTTGGAAGACAAAGGAATGAGGGTTGCATCCATCAAGGGAAAATTTATTACTTGGATTGTTGGATCCCTTATGAGAGAAGCCTTCACATTAGGATCTAGATTTCAATGAATCTATAGAGTCACTAGTAGACCTCTTATAATGATGGTCCATGAAACAAATCATTAAATAGAGTTGTGGCACCGAAGGCTGACCCATATTCACTATGAAGCACTTCCAAAATTGAAGAAGTTGGTTTATGGGATTCCCGATGTTCAAGCTCAACATGATGGACTATGTCCAGGGTGTACCAATAGAAATAAGACAAGGGGAACATTCCCCTCTAGCGAGAATAAGACAAAAGACATCCTCAATCTCATTCATTCTGATATATGTGGTCTAATGAATGTACACTCACTTGGTGTCCATCTCTATTACATTACCTTCATCGATGTTTTCTCAAGAAAGACATGGATATATTGTTTGAAGCATAAGGATGTGGCTTTTGAAATGTTCAAGGAGTTCAAAGCTTTGGTTGAAAATCAAATAGGAAAGAAAATTAAGATATTCAATTCCGACAATGGTGGAAAGTACATCTCAAATGAATTCATTGAATTTTGTAAGAAGGAAGGTATCAAGAAGGAGACTATTATGCCCTACAATCCTGAACAAAATGGAGTGGCTAAGAGAAAGAGCCAGTCTATTGTAGAAGCTTCCCGAGCCATGCTCCATGATCAAAAGATGCTAAAGTTCCTTTGGGGAGAAGCAAGAAATACAATGGTATATGTTCAAAATAGGGTGTCTCATCAAGCATTGAACATCAAGACCCCTAAATAAGTATTCACATGTGTCAAGCCCGGTATTGGTCACCTCTGAATATTTGGCTGCCCTTTATATTTCCATGTGCTAAAGGAAGAAAGAACCAACTTGGAAGCTACTGGAAGAAAATGCATGTTTGCTGGATATTGTGAAGATTTTAAAGAATTTAGAATATCTATTCTTGGCCAAAGGAAGGTTGAAATTAGTAGGGATGTAATGTTTGAAGAAGATGCTTCCCTTGGAAAAGAAAGGGACCTTCCTCCGCCTCCTCCTCCTGAGAGGAAGAGTGATGATATGGATATTCTAGAAGGTCCTTTTGTGCTTGAATATGAAAAGAATATTGTTGATGATCCCATGGAGCGTATGGACCCTGTGGATCCTCCTCAATGTGATCCACCTACCAGGAAGAGGCCACTATGGCTTTATGACATGCTTCAAGATGTTGAGAGGTATGTTGCTACCGATGGAACATTTAGAGAGAAAAAGAAGCCATGTAGGTACCAAGGATATGTTGTGGAAATGAGCAATATGATTTATGATGAACCTCTCACATTTGAAGAAGCCATGAAAGAACAAGTCTAGAAGGATGCTATGATCGAAGAATACAAGTCAATTATGAAGAATGATGTATGGGATGTTGTGCCGAGTTCAAAAGGTAAATTTTTGGTAACTTCAAAATGGATCTACAAAATCAAGCATGGGGTTGATGGAAGCATTGAAAAATACAAGGCAAGGTTCGTAGCTAGAGGGTTCTCGCAAAAATAGGGAGAATAATATGATGACATATTTTCTTTAGTTTCATGCTACACCACCATTCAATCCATTGTTTCACTTGTAACTAGTCAGGGTTGGACTCTTCACCAGATGGATGTGAAGATCGCCTTGGTTTGCTTCAAGAAGAAGTATATGTTGAGCAACCTCCAATAGCTGAAGTTCATGATAGGAAGACCCATCTGTGCCTATTGAAGAAATATTTTTGTGGATTGTGTTAGTGTCAGTCTTTCCAGCCTTCCTCCAGTGATCAAATATGCTCTTACAAAGTGGTCTGAGAGTGTCAAGGTCAAATTTTGTCATTTCAAAGAGTTTTCAAGAAAAATTTGGTCACTAGGCATTAGGTCTAGGGTTTGCTTTCACTCCTTATAAAGTTGTCCAAATGTTGGTCCATGTCATCTTTCAGCTGAGTTTATCATCATTCATAGGGTTGTCGCTATCATGTCAGTGTCTAATGAGTCATTTTACACCTTGTTCATGCTTCAGTTGCACCTAGGCAAGGTCATTTCCCTCTCCTAGGGTTTTGAAAGCCAATTTCTCTTGGACGGTCAAATCATTAGCAAAACTTGTATCCAGATGTTCATACACCTTCCCCTATCCTTCATGTACCTTATTAAACACTTTCCATCACTGAGATCCCCCAAAATCCTCATTTTTGCACAAACCCTAGTTTCTTGCTACAACCTGGCAATTTTCTAGGTTGGGCCTATGTTTTGCCCTTTTGGACCCCTTCCCCTCACTCTATCTCTACGATTCCACTTTCCCCTACTTCCTAACATCCCTCCCTACTTCCAAAAATTTCCCCAAGAATTTAGAAGCCTCTTATCCCCTTCATTTCGCTCAATTTCGACAAAATCCCTTGTTCCACACATCGGGATAAGTTTCACTCAAAAGATTTTTCAGAGCAATAAAAGATGAATTTTGAAAAACTGAGAAAGTTTTTTGTCCAAAACATGCCAAAGAAGAAAAACCTCCTTCACTTTTTGCACAGGTGTCATGGTTTGAGAGAAATGTCAAGAATACCGTTGCCTAAGGAGAATCAAAGACACCTCTGAAGTGACCTTGGGAAAATCAAGTTTTCTCCTAGATTGGTTGGCCAAATTATTTGCATGATGGGTAAAATGATAATTAGACATAAATATATTTCCAATGATCTATCATGAGCTCAATTTGGGGTTGAGGAAGGCATTCAAAAGTTGACTGCAACAACACTCTTCCTTGAGGCAGCCTCATTTGGCACGTTTTGACCAGTCTTGGGAGATTTAATTTTTGATAGGGAAAATGAACTCCAAATTGAAAATTTCCAGTTGGGTTGGAGAGTAGACTCAAAGACCTTTCCAACGTGCTATTCTACACCTGATTACAACACCGGGAAGGCCTCCAAAAGCCTCCTGCAAAAGCGCACGACCTGTTGGGTGCGCGCGACCTGTCAGGGGGGTCTTACCAGTTGAGAAAATACACTGGCGCGAACTGTTGGGTGCGCGCGACCTGTTGGGAATTCATCCAAAAAAATAGCCTGTAAACTCCCAAACGGCCCAAAAATTCTTCAAGATTGCAGGTAGGCCTCTGATCATCAAAGTATTTTGCTTGATAAAGAAAAATGAGCATGGGAAATGTGTTTTAATGCCATCAAGTTGGAATGAGAAGTTCATGTATATTTGCTTTAAAAAATGTCAAAGTGCAAGTAAAGCTAGGGTTTTTTTTTGCTTCTCTCAAGGTCATCCCTTTCACTCCCATTTTTTCCCCACATCCCAACCATCTCCCTTGTCATTTTCACCTAATCTCCTTACCAAAAATATCAAAGTCCCTAAACCCTACCCCCTATGAAACCCCTACAAAATATGATTATGTGATGGTATATGTTTCATAATTGCTTCCCTAAATTCCCCTTTCATATGTATTTTCCCTAAATCCCTTCAAAAGTCTCCCTCCCTAAACATCTCCCTTGTGTTTTTGTCCCCTTGGAGCAGCATTTAAACAGTCAAAACAACAGGGTATCCCATGGGAGGGATTTATCTCTCGAGAGGCTATGCTTCTCCAGGTCAATGCTCATTTGGAGAGGTTGCTAGCCAAGGCCAACAAAGATAAGGACCTGCTTTGGAACATGAAAAACCACTATTGGGCCCGAATGCACGTATGCAAGGCAAAAATGAAGGTGATCCAAGGGCGATTGGCCAAGGCACTAAAACAACGGAAAAGGCCCGATCCCCTCCACATCTTGGCTGAGGCTTCATTGAAGGAGCATGATACTAAATGACTTAATTCCAGCACAAAATTCTAAAAATTTTGAGCATTTTTGGTCATTTGTGATTTTTTTGGCAAAAAACAGGTTTTCTCCACCAACGGGTCGCGCGCCGCGCGCGACCTTTTCGTTGGGCAACTCCTTTTTGGAAAAACTCAGCATTTTTGGATTTTTCATGCAAAGATACACTTTCTCAGCAATTTCCAAGAAATTTCACCAAGTTTTGGGCCTCCAGAAAGTCAAAAAACAAGCAAAAAATGACTTTCTACCACCTTTTTGACATACAGGAAGCAGTCTTGGGCGATTGAAATTGTGGAGGGGAAAATGACCACCAAATTCCGAAATTCCACTTCGGTTGGAAATTAGACATCTAGACCTTTCCAACAAGCCCACTTTTGCCTCATTTGGACACCTGGAAGTACCTCAAAATCAGCTCCAAAGTAGCACGACCCGTTCAGGAAGAGGGCGCGACCTGTTGGGCAGTTTTCACAGGAATTCATCTACAGCTCGGGAATTCGCCCAGCTTTGACTAGTTTTGACTTGTGATGGGATTTTTCACCCTCTTTGATGTAATTAATGTATTTTCATGTTGAAATGACACTTATTTACTTACTCTAGAAGATTCATTCATGAAATAGCAAACATTTAATGAATGAATTAGTTTCCTAGCTTATAGAGGCAAGTTGTTTTGACTGCCTAGATTTTAGTGCTCAGTTTAGAATTGGTTGAAACAGCTCCTAGAAGGATGAGCTCGACCCCTAGAGGCAAGGAAAGATGTTAGCTTGCCTATATTATGTATTTTCTTAGTCATTTTCAGACGTTGGAGAGGTTGGACTCTTGAGGGAGAAGCTACTATTGTATTATTCATTGTATCTCTGCAGTTTTGGCAAAGGAAGAAAGACCAGGGTTTTGCAGTCTTTTTTGGGATTCCTATGGTTACATGTATTGATGGTGTGTATCTCTTTGTACTTGTAAATTTTTTATGTGATTCATCATCTTACTTTTCCTTCTGCAAATTAGGCGGATGAAGTGTTAAAGTAGAATTCATGATTGTCATGCTCTGCTTTTAAGTTTGCTTAATATTTATGTTTTCATCTATCTAAAGAGAACCCTTGAAGGTTTCTTGCTCTCTTTAGCTCCTCACCGGTCATTCCTATCCATTAACTTAATTCAAAGGCATCAATACAGTCTCCTACCTTGCCCCAAAGAACCCCCTGCAAAAACTGTGTCCAATCCCCGCACCCAAAATTGCCTTTCCCCAACTTGCCACCAAAACCCTAAAAATCCCAAATCAAACCTTGTATCAGTTTACTAGCCTAAAATCAGTGTTTCCTCATTGGTTATCTTGCCCGTTGAAGATCCCTACCGAGATAGACCGGAGAGAGCCCTCTCCTGCCCCGTAGGGCTAGCTACGAGGCTAAGTGGTTTGATGTTGCCTTGGAGTTTACCTTTCTCAGCCTGAGGTGAAATTTCAAGCGCTAACAGATTGAAGAGAGCCCCTGTGCTTGGTATGCCTGCATTGAAAGTTACTTGATGTAGCTGGAATTCACAAGGAGCAATGTCGATCCAAACTTGTATTTCAAAGTGGTCCAAGGTCCCTATACTACTAGTGTAACCCCTTATTGTTATTAGTGCAACCCCCATGTTAGGTCCCTATACTATTAGTGTAACTCCTTATTATTATTAGTGAAACCCCCTTATTATATTGTTGTGCCCATATAGTTCCCATATTTTTATTATTGTGCCCCATAGAAGCCCACTATTGTTATTGTTGTGCCCTTACATTATTATTGTTATGTCAACTTTGATTATATTATGACCCCTTAGGCTCCTATATATAGAAAGGAGGTCCTGTCATTTGTATCATCCAAGAATTGTTAATTTTTGTAATGTAAATGAGGTTTCCCCCTTGAAGAGGCTTATTTCTAAGGCGTTGATCTATATTTTCTATCTTTTTGTGAGATGGTTTCATAAGATTTGGTATCAGAGCTTTGGATTCTAGGGTTTTGTTGCTCCAAACAGGGCATCGTGGCATTTTCGCTATAACATTTTTTCTTTGACGTTTCAGAAGCTAAAAAAAACAATCGTTTGAGCCAAAAGTGTTCTAAACCTGAGGTTTGAATTTCAGATCTTGTATCATTATATTTTTAGAGATATGATCTAAGCATGTTAGGGTTTTTGCACACTCCCGAATTAAATTCCAAATATGTGACCTTGGGAAAAGCATCATAACTTTCTGTTTGAGCATCAGATTTAAATTTTGTAAGAATTTATAGAAAGAGGACTGAATTTAGTTTTCTGTGTATCTTTTTCAGATCCGAAGGTCGAAATAGTGACACGTGGCACATCGTACAAGTTTGATCTACTGAAAAACTATATAATCAGGTCAACTTGGGAGATTGGGCATAACTCTTTCTTGGAGAATCTAATTTTGATAAGACTGGTGGCATTGGAAAGAGGACTTAGAGGGCTACCGCAGGAAGAAATTTCAGACCTCCTAGATATGCAATTATAGAGATATAATAGATTCAATATTGAGCGTCTACAAATAAAAAAAAAGGTGTGTACTCTTTTTATAATTTTGCATAATTTTAGGTTAAAAAATTAGGTTGAAGTTCAAAGGGAATAGTAAATCATAATTATCATAAATTGATGCCCCAAAGAAAGAAAATGGAAATACCTAGTAAGCAACCTGGAAGCTCTAGCATGACTCATGAAGAAGAGGAAGAAATGAAACATGATATATCGAAATTACGAGACCAACTGCAACAAATTTCACTCTCACAAAAGGTAATAGAAGCTAAGATGAATGGAGTGGAAGCTAATATGAATGGTGTACAAGTTAAGATGGATGGTGTTAGTCCTTACAATCTCCTAGGCTAAAAAGGAAATCGAGAAGGGTAACCTCAAACCACTTCAACTCAGTAGCTAGCCCTATTGAGCATGAGAGGGATCTCTCTAAGTTTTTTATTAGTGATATGACTTTAAAGCAAATGAATTTTAGGCTAGATATGTGTATTTATTTGTTTGTTTGTGAAACTTTGGTTTTTAGGGTCTGCTAAACTTAGGGTTTGGAGCCACAAATAGGTCTAGGCTATATGAGTGCAGGAGAAAATATGAGAAGGAGCAAGATATCAGAAGCCATGGTGTATTTTGAGTATTGTTAGTGTAGTATAGAGGATATAATGTGGAAGAAACTAATGAGCATAAATAAACATGATTTCATTAGCTAAGGAAGACATACATATAACTATGAAAACCAGATAACAGAGCTTGAAAAACAAGAATTCTTTGTATTTTATTGTAAGGAATTCATAGAAAGAAGAGATATAATGTAGATAAATATGTTTAAACCATGAGAAAACAAGTAGAATGAAGTACAAGCACCATGAACTCACTGGGCTAGAGTTCCTTGAAAATAGCTGCAACCTGTCTCTGTATTAGCTGAAAAGATGATTACATGCAAGCTTCCTTCAAAAAAAGTTCAACCCTCTTCTCCTCAAGAGAAATGATACATATAGACTCTCCTAGACCACTTTCCCACCTTCAAGAGTCGAATTCCTTGGTGGAGGAACTGACTCCAAGATTCTCTCAACCAATAGGTGAGAGTGAGAAGGTGAAACTCAAACACTTCATGGAGAGTTTGTTTAGGAGTTTGCTTCTTTTATGAGGCCTAATAAACATAAAAAACAACCTATGATGTACATTTATTCATGCCTACATCACCTAGCCTTGAAACTAGTGCCATTACATAGATAATCTTGACTTTGACTAAGTCAAACTAGAAACTAGAAATTTACAGTGTAATTTACAATTTGAAACACAGAAAAGTGCAGAAGCGCAGCGCCGACTTTCAGATGATTTTTAGGTGCATTCCAGGGGTCAAAATGTAAAACTGAGAGAATGGTAAACTAGACCTTCAAGTCTAGTTTCCATAACAGTTTGAATTTCAGAATTTGGACCATGAGAAGGTCTTCTAAAATCCATTCTCCCAAGGTCACTCTAGAAGCGCAGCGCCTATCAAAAAATGGTCCAGAATGCTAGTTTTTTGCCATTTTTTTTCCTTTTTCTCCAAAACTGAGCCACCTCTGCAAAATATGAGAAAATGGTTTTTTATAGGATGGAAAGATATTTCCAAAGATGTAGACCTTTCCTCAAATGGAGGCTTGACGAAAAAGCGTAGTGCCAAGGCGCTACGCTTTTGGAGCAGCTGAATTTCTGAACTTGGACCAAAATTTCTCAAAAAAGTCAAAATGATTAGAATTTTCTCAAAATTGGAGGGAATGTGTAAAAATATGTTTTTTAATGCTTCATAGATTCTTCAACAAGCATCTCCAATTTTCCCTTATCCTTTTGGTATTTTTTGGCTTCTTTAGGCTGTGCTGATGTATCTTGGTGATGGCTTGGTGAAGCAATCTCATTTCATTTTTGAAAGCCTAGATGATAGGAAAAGGGAAAAAACAGTGAGGTATGAGTGGAAGATGAAGTGATGTGAAGGTGGAGTTTGAAAAAATGGTAAAGGAGGTTTGAAAGAGGTGGAAATGAAATTTTGAGAGCCGATGAAAATGAGTGGAAGAGAAATGAAGGAAAAATGTGCTTGTAAAAGGGAAAAAACAAAGTTTTTAGGGAAAGTGCCAAAAATCCCTAGGAATGAACTAGGGTTTTAATCTTAGTGAGGTTAATTTATGTTTCGAGGTTGATTGAGTGGTCTACATGGCATATAAAACATGTATAAATGTGTAGGGTAATATCTTACATGTTAAAATCAAGAAAGGAAAATGGCCATCATCAACCCTATCATTTTTGCATGAGAAATTCACTAAAAAACCCTAATTGAAGAAACCTTTGGCATGAATTGATTTTGCAAATTAAAAAGGTAAGTAAGGTGGTGTACTTACTTGTATCTCAACTTAGTATTGTAATAAAACAAGTGAGAAAGCTTAAAAATTGAGTTTGGGTGAGTTTTAGGCAATTTTAGCTACTCTAGCACAAGCATAGCACTGTGTTCCTGAGTGCACCGCCAGGCCTCCAAGCATAGCGCAGTCTTCCTGAGCATAGCACTGGTCTTAAAAACTACTTTTGGAGGCCTTAAACGGCTCCACATTGAGAACTTGATAGCTTGTTGGAAATATCTTGAAGTCTTCTATAAGATAGAATCCTCAAGCATGCAATTTGGGCACTCCATGAGGGATAAAAATTGATTTTCCCAGTGTCACTCCAAAACCCAGGGTGCCTCTGACAAAAGAGCAACTCCAACTTGTAGAGCACTTTTTGATGCCTTCCACTAATCCAAATCATTCTTAAGGTATCATTGGAAATATTATGATGTTTGCTACACAATAGAGTCCTTAAGAACTACCAACGCTTGCTCCAAACCCCTGAAATTTTGTCTTGAATTCAAGATGTCCAGAAGTGCAGCAACTCTCCCATAGCAAGTGTATTTTGGGAATTTTTTTCAATTCATAACATCTATGCATAAAATGAAGGAGGTCTTTGTTCCTTGGACTATAATGGACAACAACCTCTTTCACTTTTGTAAAATTCTTCTCCATTTGGTCGGAAACATATTTTTAAGCAAACATGTCCCTATGAGAAATGATGAGGCAAGGTGGTGTACTACAACATTGTCTTATTTGAAATAAAACATTACCTTCACCTTTATTTTTCTTTCCCTAAGATGCTAACTCCCTTTACCCACTTAATCACATGATGGACATGTTTTTGGCAACATATGGTATTGTGATGACACATGGAGTGAAACCCTAGATCATGACCTAAAATGAGGAATTTAATCATTTCATGACCCAAGACACTTAAATGAAGACATGATACCTCGAAGAAGACAATGACCATGATGAGTGATGAATACCATGAGTAAGTGAAGGGAGCAGAAATGACCTAGACATCAACATCCAGTGACCAGATTTTTATTTGAGGACTCACTGAAATGACAAAAATTTGACTTCACACCCTAACAAAACCTTGTAAGAGCATATTTGATCACTGGTGATAGGCTAAACAAGACTGACACTAACAGATGGCATGGAAGCTAAGATGAATGTAATGGATGCTAAGATGGAATATTTGAAGATATGTTTGACAAAGTTGCTACAAGAAAGGCTTCCTAATGGCAAAAAGGTAGTAGAGCAAACTCAAAATGAGAAAAAAATAAATGTTAATCATGATTTGAAGAATGACAACATTGAATATTCGATGAACTGCATGGAAGGTTTGAAGGAAGGTTTGACAAAGTTTCTATAACAAAGGCTTCTTAATGGTGAAAAGGTAGTAGAGGAAACTCATGATGAGAACAAAAGAAATTATAATCATGATTTCATAGACCCTAACATTGGAACAAAGACCCACCATGTTCCAAATATCAATACGAGGAAGTTTGATGGCAAGGATCTTGTAACATGGATACTATAGATGGAGCAATTTTTTAATCTCCATAATGTGAAAAACACACAAAAGGTACGCATTGTAACTTTATATTTGGAACCAAATCCATTTGTATGGTATCAATGGATTTTCTCTCGTAAACAAATTGTCACCTGGGAAATTTTTACGGAAGAAATGATAGCACATTATGAGGATACAAAAAGAAACAGTTTTTTTAGCTAATTGATAAACCTCAAACAAAAGGGTTCAATGATGGAGCACATTGAGGACTTCCAAAAATTGAATATAAGGGTAAAAGATATTCCAGAGGAGCATAGGATTGACGTGTTCATAGGTACTTTAAATGATAACATCCAACATGAGGTTCACCTTTGGGAACCTAATTCATTGGAGAAGGCATTCAGGTTGGTAAAAAAAATGGAAAGAAAAATTATGGCAACAAGGAAGCCTACTACACACAACTATAAAGATGGAAGTGTTGTTGCCCCTAGCCTTCCACAACCTACAAGGTTGACACCACAACAATTGGAAGAAAAAAGAGAAAAAGGGCTTTGTTAGATTTGTGATAGAAAATACACTAAAGGTCATAAGTGTGCTAAGAAGAAATTAATTTACATAGATTGTGAAGAGGAGGAAGAAAAGGAACAAGAAACATCAAAAGAAGAGGATATACACCAGGAATAACCCTAGAGAAACAAGAAATGAATCTGACCATATATTGTAATGCATTGGCCGAAATTACCACTCCTAAAACTATCAAGATAGAAGGACATATCAAGGAGAAAAAGGTAATAGTGTTGATTGATTTGGGAAATAACCATAATTTTATTCATTGTAAGATAGCCAAGGAATTGAATTGCTTCCTATAACCAGCACTAGAGTGTCAAGTGATGGTTGCAAGTGGAGGAACCATAAATTTCTCTAGAAAGTGCCATAATATAAAGCTATCCATGGGAGAATATGTATTTAATAGCCCAATCCTTTACATTCCAATGGGTGGTGTTGATGTAGTACTAGGAGCCCAATGGCTACAATCCTTGGGTACAATAGCTTTTAATTTTCAAGAACTTTTCATGAAATTTTCTTCGAAAGGATAGGAAATTCAATTAAGGGGTATCACAGGGAAACTGGGAAAGATAATCAGCTCTAACGAAATGACAAAGCTTCTAAAGAAAGAACAAAGAGGCATAATTGCACAATTATGTTCGCTAAAGGTTCCCAAATAGAAATCATCTGTTTCTCCAAATCTCCAAAAAGTATTGGACAATAATTCCAAGGTATTTGAGACCCCCAAAGGCCTCCCACCTATTTGTGATCATGATCATGCTATTCATTTGATTCCAGGAAGTGTTCCTCCAAAAATCAGGTCTTACAGATATCCATATGCCCAAAGGAGTGAAATTGAACATATGGTTGCAAAAATTCTAGAGGTTGGTATAATTATCCAACCAAATTAGATAAACAATGCAAGAGATGAATGGAAGAATGATGAAGCAGGGTGGGAACTCATTCAAAAGTTGCAGAATTTCCCAGTTCAAACAATATTTCCAGAACTTGACAAGGAAGGAAATATCATATTGGAACCTGAAGCAATCACAAAACCAAGAAATCAACAACTGTGAAATAGATCAATTTCAGAGTATCTCGTCAAGTGGAAGAACTTACCTGCTGAAGATTCCATATGGATGGATGATAATTTTATATAGAACCATCCATAACTACTCAAGCATTGAGGACAAAACTTTTTGAAGGAGAGGGGATGTTAGGTACCTATACTACTAGTGTAACCCCTATTGATTAGTGCAACCCCCTTATTATATTGTTGTGCCCATGTAGTCTCCATATTGTTATTATTGTGCCGCATAGAAGCCCACTATTGTTATTGTTGTGCCCTTATATTATTATCGTTATGTCGCCTTTGATTATATTATGACCCTTTAGACTCCTATATATAGAAAGGAGGTCTTGTCATTTGTATCATCCAAGAATTGTTCATTTGTGTAATGTAAAGGAGGTTTCCCCCTTGAAGAGGCTTATTTCTAAGGCGTTGATCTATCTTTTATATCTTTTTGTGAGTTGGTTTCATAACCCAAGGTATGCCCCTCATTCTGGTATTATATGTTGATGAATTATTCTTGACAGGTGAATACCCTCTCATTCTCAGATGTAAGAAGGATTTAGATACTAAATTTGAGATGAAAGACCTTGGTTTGATACACTATTTCCTAGATTTAGAAGTATGGGAAAGACTAGGAAAATTTTTCCTTTCACAAGGGAAATATGTTGTGAAACTATTAGAGATATTTGGCATGGTTGAATGAAATTCCTTGCCTACACATATGGAGATGAATTTCAGGAAGCTCTGCGAGGATGCTACATGATTGGACCTAGAAAAGCCTTTTGAGTATAGATAACTGGTTGGTGCTCTAGTGTTTCCCGTGAACACTCGCCTTGAAGTATTTTTCGCAGTCAATACCTTGAGCCAGTTTATGACTAAGCCTCACCATGTACATTAGGTTGTTGCCAAACATGTATTAAGATATCTACATGAGACTATTAACCTTTAGACTAAGATATACCACTATAGATGTTAGACTACATGGATATACATATGCAAATTGGGATGATAGTGTTGTCGATAGAAAGAGTACTTTTGGATGTTGTTTTAGTTTGGAATTCACCATGATATCATGGATGAGAAGGAAGAAAAAGTATATAGCCCGTAGCACCGTCGAGGTCAAGTATATTGCAACCAACCTAGCGAGTTGTGAAGCAGTTTGGTTGAGGAAGCTCTTTGGAGAGCTATTTGAGTAGGTCCTAGACACAAAAATTATCTATTGCGATAACAAGAGTGAGATTCATTTATCAGAGAATCTTGTGTTCTATGAAAATTCCAAACGTATAGAAATAAAATATCATTACATTTGATACATGGTGCAGAGAGGATCCGTGAGGCTCCTTCACATTTCAACTGATGAGAAAATAACCAATATCCTCACCAAGGCTTAAATTTCCAAAAACATCGTTCTTAGTCTTTGAAGAGAAACTTGGAATGGTTGAGATGAACCTTTTGAATAAGGGTCTGTGATTATCAATAACACTGAGTAGTGCTCTTCCCCCTTGGTTGAGCTCCCTACGTGAGGAATGGAGCTGATGAGCATCTGGGGATGAGGGACCTCTGACCGATAGGGTGTAGAGACCTGAGATCTCCCTTAGTCAGAGTATGCCCGAGTTAGCATCCTGCCCAATCTGGGGGATAACCAACCCATCTGGCTAATGGGATGAGGTACTTGTCATCCTTCATATCAGATAACCAAAGCAAATGTGCACATTGTCTAAAGAGGTTTTCTAGGACCCTCTGCTAGTTTGAGCGGTAACAATGCTCATTAGGGGAATTTTGAGGTCTAAAATGGGCCTCCTATGAAAAATGTACAACCAAAATAAAATTTATAAGAAGCAATAGGATTCAAGATGATGATGTCAACCATGAGGGATGATTCACCATTTTTGGAGTAAAAAAGTAAAAGATTAAAAAATAATAAAATAATAAAACTATTTTTTCAACTCGTATTTTCAACTTATCTCCTTAAGATTTTACTCAAATTTTGAGTAGGATTACTCGTTGGATAAAAAAATTAATTCCTCATCCAAGGAGTACCCATGTTGCATACTTTTGGTGGACCCTGCTACACAAAAACCGAGAAATACATGAAAAAATGTGATTGCAATCATGTTTTTCTTGTATTTCAGATTTTTCGTGTAGCAGGGTTCATTGAAAGTATGAAACATGGGTACTCCTTGGATGAGGAATCAAATTATGCATCCAACGAGTGTTTCTGCTCAAAATTTGAGTAAACCAATACAGAGATAAGTTGAAAATACGAGTTGAAAACATACCTTTTTTTTCTTTTTTTCACTCTAAAATTTGATGATGTAATGTAATCTTATTTTATTATTTCCACTATTATTTTATAATTTCCTTAGGAGGCCCATTTTAGACCTCAAAACTCCCCTAATGCAAGAGGAAGAATTTATTATTGACACATGGATGATGAACAATGGTGCCTCATGGCTAGAAGGAAGAAAGATCAAGAGGGAGATGAAATCTTATTATAATCCTCGTTAAAGATATGTTATTTCTTTGTGAAATTGTTCTTGTTTAGATTGACTTATCATTTTAGATTATTGTTTATTCTTCTTGCATGAGTGATTGGCTAACTATATGCTTCTTTACCTAATTTCTTGAATAAGGTCGTGTTCAAGGAAAGCAAATATATCTTGAGCGTCATCAATATGAAGAGTAATGTAGGAAGAGTTAGCTCCAAGAGGGAGCTAGTGCAGGAGAATGAATGAGCCACTCTCATATCTAGAGAAGAAAGACAATAATGTCTTCAAGATGAAGCTTTCAACAGATGTTGACATGTAGAAGTTTATCTTGATAGGGAGATTGGACTATGAAAAGCCCTACTTTATGATTAGGTATACTTTCATTATGTTTATTTACTTTTCTATGATTACTCTTTCTCTTGTTCTGGGGTTAACAGGTACATCAAATGGATGTAAGGACCTTGTCCTCAATATCAAGATTGAGGAGGATGCAAAACCATCCCATGATTAAGAGTGGCACTTGAAAATGGAAAACAACCTTGAAGGAATGATTTCAATGTCCCAAGTTAATTTTTGAAGAGGCTTCCTATCTAGAGGGAGTAGTTTGTTAGATTGAATGAGATGCTCTAATAGAAGAAGTATTTGAGAGTAATATGAACTTGATGAAAGGTACATACTATATGACAAACATATTGCAATGTCATATGCTTCCACGAATATGCTTTCAGAGGGAGAGGTCTATAATGAGATATTAAACACCTATTAGAAAATGCATTATTATCAAATGTATGTGATGTTGGATTCCTTCATGATACTTAAGGAATAAAATTACTTGGGGCTACCTTAGGGATTTGAGGTGCATGAGTAGGAGACTCATGTTTGTGGATTGAAGCAAGTCCTCTAGGCTTGGTATACTTGGATTAATGGAAATCTGATGTGGACACCAACATCTCTTCAAGGTTGAGGGTATGTCTTTGATATTTGGTTTTATATACTAATAATATATCTTTGACAGGATTAGATCATCTCATCATTCAATATTAGAGAGATTTGACCTCTGAGCCCTGGTGATAAACTTCTTGAGATTAGAAGTCTAACTGAGAGATGTTGAGGACTTCCTAGTCAATGGAAGTATGTTGTCGAAAACTTGACATGTTGGGTTACACTGAAGTGGTTGAGAGACTCCTCTTTAGATTTAGATTTGATGGATCCCATGATGAGCAAGTACCTAGATGGATCCTTGATTTTAATTATGTACTCTGAGCTAGATAGATCATGGACATGTATATTTGGATGCTAAAAACTGGTATTGAGATACCTACATGATACAACGAATCATGGATATAGACATTACTGTGATTGAAGAGATATGTTGATGCCAAGTAAACCAGGGGTCCTGTGAATAGGAAGAACAAATTGAGGTGTTGTTGAGTATGGGTCTTGCCTTAATTTCCTGGATGAACAAGTAGCAGACTTCCATTGCACTTAGTCCAAACAGTGGTCGATCATATTGCAAGCAGTGTGTCTTTTGATGGAGATTTTAGGCTCCAACACAGAGGGATTGATGAGGCTCTAGCATAGAGGGAGAAATGAGGCCCTGACATAGATTTTTTGTGGAATTGAAGTAGTGAGGCTTCAGGAGATGAGCAATTTACATGCATTCTCACCAATCCATTGAATTCTTTTGAGAGAAACTTGGAGTGCAAGAGAATGTATCCTTCCACTAAGAAAATTCCTTCCCCTGTCCTTATGACTATCCTTGGATTTGGTCAAGGAGGATATGCAACAAGGCTCTCCCTCCCTAAGAGAGAACACTGAGCATATGTCTTCTCCTATCCTTATGACTAGCCATGGAATTGGTGAAAGGGGATGAGTAACCACTCCTGGGTGTGAGGGTACTCTTTAAATACATTGACTTAGCTTAGTACATGCCCCAATATGCATCCTACTTATAGGTCATATTCATGTCATTACCGATCAAGGGCCACACTAAGGTGGTTAAGTTTGATGGGATTTCCACCCATTTGGTTAGTGGGTGAGGATAATTAGGTGTGTTTGATCTTTACCTAATGGCAGGCATGCCTACCATGGACTTTGTTATGGTAAATTGATCTCCCTAACTATTGGATGTAGGTTTTCTACAACTTGATCGCTAAGGATTATGTTGGGTGAGGGTCAGTCAGTGGACATAGGGTGTGTGATATTTTTCAAGGTCATTTATGGATGCCATGGACTTGGTTGTGATAAATTAATATCCCATATTGCTGTTTGGATAATTTTTCTTCTTATATGGATCAAGTCATCATTGTTAAGCTAAGATAAGGTCATGGAGCTTGACCTAGAAACCAATAGGGAGTGTGTTATATTTACCAAGGTAATTTGTAACTTCCATGGATTTGGTTGAGGTAAATTGATCTCCCCTACCATTGGTTATGGATTATTCCTCTTCGATGAGATGATATGATATTCTCTTATGATGAGATGGTTACATATGAGATGAGACACATGGTGCAATAGGAAATTTCTCCCTAGATGAGAAGGGGTGTTGAATTTTGGGGCACCTATGGGATGAATTTCCCCAAGAGAAATCAGATTACCCCAAAAGAAGTTCATCTTTCCCAAAATAGAATTTAATTTGGATAAAGGAAAATTATTATTTGGCTCTCCTCTCATTATTATTTGATGTGACAAATTTTATATGGGCAAGAAATCTCCAAGGCATTTATTATCAAATTCAATTTATGTTTTCCCTCCATATTTACAAGTCGGCTTGCCCCAAAGGTCGTGACCCTTCACATGGAGAAACAACTATAAATAGGCATATATCCTCGACCATTTTCAATTCAACTCAAGCATCTTCTGAGTACAATTTATGAGGTAGTCACAAGCTTGAGAGCCCTAGCTGAAGTGGAAAGAGGATGGTTTTGGTGACTTTTCTTATGTTTGGTCTTGGATGATTCAAGGAGATAGTAGGCCGAGCTTGAGAAGGTTGTTCTATGCAAGTCTGGAAGGAGAAATTCTTTGTTGTATAAGATACACTATTTCCTATGGTTCTAAAGGAGGGCCAAGCCCCTATTTGGATGTTGGACGATGGTCAGATTACCTAAAGGAGGGATGTAACATAGGCTATGGTTCCTTGGCTGATATCACATGAGATAAGGATCGAGTGGAGAGGTTCATTGATATTTTTGTTAGACCTGCTATGGATGTAATTAGGGCTTCTCTATGGAATCTTATGCGGCCATTTTCCATGAATCATCTGCGGCCTACCTTAGTCTCTATATGACCTCCCTCTTTTGAAATGTGCTCTCTCTATGTAAGTATATGTGACCTTTCTCTATGAATTTTAGGAATATTCTAGCAAGGGTGAATGGAATTTATATGCAGTTCTTTTAGCTTATCTTGGTGCAACCGTAATGGCCCTAACCCTCTATAGTTAGGGTGTTATTTATGTGACCTTCAAGGTGACGTTACGAGGTTAGCTAGGAGATCATTACGACCTACTTGAGTAGCCATATGAAAAATGTTTATGCCATCCTCTATTCTTATGGAAATGATATTGTTGAAAGTAGCAAAACGAAATGTTAAAAATAACATATAGAAATTCTATTCTCATAACAACTTGTAGCAGCTAACTAAGTTAAGTTGACTTAGTTGGCTTAGGAAATTCGAATTGGAAGTATATCTAGAGTCATGTAGAGTGATCCCTAAATTTTAGGGGCCCAGGTTGAGTATTTTTGAGTTGTAATTAATTAACTCAGTCTAACTGAGTTATAGTTAGTTAAACTAGTTCCAGCTGTTGGAGGAACTAGTAGGAGGTCTAATAGTGGGGAGGGGCACCAGTGCATCCTTAGTACCACACTAGTTAACTGAAGATTCACTCATAAATAACTCATGCATGTCAGTTTAGAGGAAGACTCGATTGATATTAGAGTTTAGGGACAATGTACTAACAATTTTATAATTTTCTGATTTGTACATATGGTGCACGCATTAGTAGAAGGCCTATGAGGATTGTGCAATTCATAATTGAGGAATTTCCTATTTAAATAGAGACTAATTCCCAAGGGAACAATGCAAGGAAGTATGGGCTTGGCAGGCAGAACATTTGGCTAAGGGTTAGCTTGATATGGTTTGTGAAGCAGAAAGATAACTTGTACTTGTGCATGAATTGTTCGGGTTGAACAAGCATTGTATTTTCTTCTCAGATATTCTGGTTAATGCAATATAGATAGTCGAGGTTTATAACATTTTCTTTCCTGAGAGAATTATTGTCTTATGTGTGATTGATATTCTTCCCTTTCTGATTATTGTTTTCATCGATCAATTTTGGTTTCCGCTTGAGGGTAGAGTAGATTCTTGTCTTGTGTTTTAGCATATAACATAAGATGTTGAATCTACAAGTAAAAATCTACATGGTATTAGAGTCGGAAAGAGTATAGAAGAGGAGAATTTGATTTTTTGAGTAGGCAAAATCGAATTTGCAAGTTCATATTTCAGAGTCAGTCATGTGTCATTCTGTGGTTTGAGACTTGAGTATGCCTTGGAGGGAAACTCAAATTACACAGCTTGGAAGGATAGGATGGAAGAAGTTTTGGAAGACAATGGCCTCAAGGAATTCATATATCATGACATTCCTAAGCCTCCAACATTTGATGCTAAATATCTAGCTAAATGGAGAAAGTGTGTGGAAAAACAAGAAGAATTATCCTGGAAGGAGTTCAAGATCACATTGTCTCGAGTCTACACAGTAAGGACACTCCATATGCAATGTGGAAGGCATTGACGGACTTGTTTCAAAATAGAAGTGACCATAGGAAGTTGGAATTGAAAGACAAACTCAGAAAGATCAAGATGGAGAAGGGAAACTCAATTTCGAAGTACTTGACCAAGTTCACCCAATGTCGGGATGAGCTTGGAAGTGTTGGGATTACTATTGCCGAAGAAAATCTAGTGATCATAGCACTTATAGGACTTCCCAAGAGCTGGCACGGTTACAAAGACTCTATTAATGGGAGGGCGAAGCTACTAGAGTGGGAGCTGTTGTGGTCCGAATTGGTACAAGAAGAGTTTCGATGAAACACCAGAGATGGGACCTCTTCCAAAGAAGTGGAAGAGGAATTTGCATTAGTCAAAAAAGAAAATAAATGAAAGGGAAAGAAGTCCCAAGGCAAGGAGGGTGGAAAGAAGAAGGACTTGTCAAACATCAAGTTTTTTCATTATCACGAGTACGGGCACTATGCCATAGATTACCCACAAAAGAAAGAAAGCAAGAAGGAGATTGCAGTAGCAGTAACATGTGAAGCTCTACCTTCATAATTCAAAGTTGATTTCACTCTCATTTTAGGCATGGCCAACATTGTAATGGGAAGCATATGGTATCTCGTGTAGGAATTTACAGGGTAAGTTCCACAGAAAGAATACCAAAAGGACACCGCTCACAACCAGATCTCAAATCAATACACCAGTATTTTTGACGTGGTTAAAACCCTCAGAGTGCAAGGAGGGAAACAGTCCACGGCCTGTCCCAACGTGGGTACTACAGGCAATTTATTAATCAAAGAATGAAAATTTACATAAGCTTCTCTCATGCACAGATTACCCAAACAATGACCCTCCATGCGCTTTAAATAGAACTCATGGACCAATCGGGTGTCAAGCCACGGATCAAGTGTCGGTAATACCGAGGTGAGAGTGAACCATTGGATCACTACATATCGTGACCGTCGGATTGTAAGTTACAAAATGTACAACGGTAAAGAAACACACTTTACCTAACTCTAACCTAACTCTATGCTAGACCAAGTTGAACTTAACTATATCCTATGTGTCGGAATATCCTAACATCCCCCCTTAAGAACAACTTGGGATAGGATTGAAGGATTTACAAATATGACACAATAGGAGAAGGAAGGAGGCACTAGAGCCTATCCCCCCTTAGTGACAACTTCCTGAACTCCAAGCATATGTCGAAGTTTAGTGAACTTCGCCTCTGTGAGAGCCTTTGTGAAGATGTCTGCAACCTGATCATCTGTTGGACAATATTGCACTTCAAGAACATGGTCATGAATGAGCTTTCTGATGAAGTGCATGTGTAGTTCAATGTGTTTGCTGCGCTGATGCTGGACTGGATCTTTGCATAGCTGAATGGCACTTTGATTATCACACCAAAGTGTGGTTGGATGCTGCTGCTCAAAGCCAAACTCTGATAGGATCTGACGAAGCCACAAGGCTTCCTTACTAGCTTCCATGGCACCACGATACTCTGCTTCTGCTGACGAAAGAGAAATGGCAGCCTGTTTCTTACAAGCCCATGTAATAGGTCCTGAACCAAGAGTGAAGACATAATCGGCAGTAGACTTCCGATCATCAAGGTCACCAGCCCAATCAGAATCAGTGAAACCAACTAACAGAGGAGCTGCTTTGGCACTGTAATGAATCCCAAACTGTACTGTACCTCGAAAATAACGAAGTATTCTTTTAGCTGCTTTCCAATGACTTTCACGGGGGTTTTGCATAAAACGAGCAACAAGGCCAACAACAAAGGAAAGATCAGGACGAGTATGGGTTAAATACAAGAGTTTTCCGACAAGTTGACGGTATAAGGTAGCATCAACTTCAGGAGAAGTACAAGAGACTGAAAGTTTGACTCCAGACTGAAAGGGAGAAGGGGCTGGCTTACAGTCTTCCATGTGAAAATGACGAAGAATATCACAAGCATACTTGGACTGGGAAAGGAAAATACCCTCTTGGGATTGCAATACTTGAAGACCGAGAAAATAGTGTAAGTGTCCTAAGTCTGTCATTTCAAATTTCTTTTTAAGGCTGGACTTCACATGGTTTATAAGGTTGGGATCACTACCAGTAAGAATAAGATCATCAACATAAAGAACAAGGATGATAAGAGAGTTGCCCACTTTCTTGGTGTAGACAGTATTGTCAGAATGACACCTAGAAAAGCCAGATTCTAAAAGAAAGCTATCCATTTTGGCATACCAAGCCCGAGGAGCTTGCTTGAGGCCATAAAGGGATTTCTTAAGTCGACAAACGAGGCTGGAGTCTGTTTGTATGAAGCCAATGGGTTGTTCCATATAGATTTCTTCCTGCAAGTCCCCATGCAAGAAGGCAGATTTAACATCCATTTGATGGACTTCCCATTTTAAAGAGGCAGCAAGGGAAAGAACAAGGCGGATAGAGTTCATTTTGGCAACTGGAGAGAAGGTTTCAGTGTAGTCAATGCCTTCAACCTGTGAAAAGCCCTTAGCAACTAGACGAGATTTATGTTTATCAACTTTCCCATCTGGTCCATACTTGGTTTTGTAAACCCATTTGCATCTAACAAGTTTGCGTCCCTTTGGTAGAGGAACAAGATCCCATGTATCATTTGTCATCAATGAATGATATTCTTCATTCATAGCTGCTTCCCAATGTGGATGGCCTGAAGCTTCTGCAAAAGTGTCAGGATCATGATTTACTGGAGCTTGAGCCAGTAAAGAAGAGGGTCTTTCAAACTGAGAACGTGTACGTCGCTGATCTGTAGGATCACCGGCAAGATCACCTGCTGCATCCCGAGTAGCACGGACCCATCTTGGAAGTTGAGGATCCTGAGAAGGTGGGGGAGGATTATCATCCTCGCTTTCATCATCAGAAGAAGAAATGTTTTCAAAGATAGAAGAGATAGGAAGAGATGGCACATCCGCCGGACTAGGCTCGCAGGCCGATTTATTTTCATCAAATTTTACATCTCTTCTAATGATAACATTTTTGGACTTAAATGGAATAAGTCTATAACCTTTTACATCTTTAGAATATCCAACAAAAGTACATTTCTCACTCTTAGGTTCTAAAGCTTTATGCTTTTCATCTGGAATATGGGCCCATGCTTCACTTCCAAACACACGAAAGTGACTTACATCTGGTTTAATGGAACTCCAAGCTTCTTCTGGAGTGATATTCTCTAGAACCTTAGTAGGAGTGCGATTGATTATATAATTTGCACAATTAATTGCTTCGGCCCAAAAACTAAGACTGAGTCCTTTAGATTGCAGCATACAATTAGCCATTTCCTTTAAGGTGCGATTTTTCCTTTCAGCTACACCATTTTGTTGTGGAGTGTATGGAACAGTATGTTGCATTTGAATTCCATTTTCGGTGCAAAAGTTGATGAATGCGTTTTTAACATATTCTCCACCATTATCAGTTCTTAGCTTAAGAATTTGATGTCCAGATTGTTTTTCAACAAATGCTTTGAAGGCCAAAAAAGTGGTAAATACTTCGCTCTTGAGTTTTAAGAAGTATACCCAAGTGCGTCTGGAGAAATCATCAATGAAAGTTAAGAAGTACTTGCAGCCAGAGAATGAAGCAACATGAAGAGGACCACATAAATCACTGTGCACAAGCTGTAAAGGGGCTGAGGCGTGCCAAGAGGCACGTTTGTCAAAACTGTCCCGATGATGTTTTCCGAGTACACATCCGGAACAAACACCATCTTTGCAAGATACCATAGGAAGACCTGTCACCATATTTTCTTTACATAGATGCTGAAGGGAGCGATAGTTTAAGTGACCAAACCGCTCATGCCAAAGTTTGCTCACTTCATCATTATGAGCAACAAATACTGAGGGAAGATGGGATGACCCAAAGTTGTGAAACTTATACAACCTTTTGGAATCATCAGCAAGACCAGTAGCTAGAATCTGTTTAGGATCTTTTAGATCCTTGATTACAACATCATGAGGTGAAAATTCAACAATTTTACCTTCACCTGAATGAGTTATCTGATAGACAGATAGAAGGTTGCAGGATAAGTTTGGAACACATAATACATCATTGAACTGACCATTGTTTAGATGAACAGTTCCAGTCCCTACAACATTAAGAGATCTATCATCACCAATATATATATTTTTGGTGTTACAATCATTTAAAGAAGAAAACATGGCTTGGTTTTTGGCCATGTGACAAGAGGCTCTAGAATCAATGAGCCACTCAGGAGAATGAGAAGAAGAAGAAGATACATTTAATGCATAACCAGACTGAGATGATTGACGATGACATGTAGAAAGTGCTGTTCCGGAAGTTGAAGTTGAAGTAGGCTCCAGATGGATGTTATGTTTCTTCATTGCGGCTTCCAAGGCTTCCATCTTCTTAAAGCATTTAGATTCTAAGTGGCCATCTCGATTACAAAAGTTACAATGTCTATCAGTCTTCTTCCATTTGTTTTTATTGGTCTTATCATTTTGCTGAAATGATCTTTCATTTTGAGGCTGAGATGGTTTAGGACCATTCTTTTGAGGATATGACTTCTTAGGATTCTTTGAATTTGGGTGCTGCTGGGCGGCTAACGCTTTCGTGGAAGAGTTTCCAAGATTAAGAAGACCAAGGTGTAAGAGTTTTTCTTGTTCTCTTATTAAGGAATCACAAAAGGAGTCAAAGGAAGGGGCCTTGTAGTCTTGTCCTTGACAAATGAAAGCTTCCCTTGTAGAATGGAAAGTGGAAACAAATACAGAGTAGGCTGGTCCTAACTTAGTAAGGATGGAATAAATAAGGTTACCATCATCTTTCTTAACTTTAACACCTTCCAAGAGATATCTAAGGGTCTTGAATTTGGACAAGAAATCTTCAATGCAAGAAAAATTATTAGGATCCAAAGTAAGCAGCTCATTTTCAAGTTGATGGGATCTAATTTCATTTTTAATCCCAAAAACTTTAGCAAGTTTTTCTAATGCTTCATGAGGAGTCTCAAGTCCTGCAATGTGGAATCTAAGATCAGGAGAAATAGACATCCCTATCAAACCACGTGCTTGATCTTGTCTATTTTCCCATTTTGCTGCCTTGTCTTCATCTGTTGGTTTCTTCTCTTGGTTTGTGGCTATTCTGAAGAGACCTTTACTTCTAAGTAAATCTTCCATGTATTCTACCCATTGGAAGTAGTTAGTGCTGTCAAGAATGACTTGGCATGGACTTTCCATTTTTTTAAAAAAAACTGAAGCTGAAGATGCTGAAAGTAAGTGTACCAACGAATAGATCTCGAAAACATAGGCGGTTTAAAAAAAAACGGCTCTAAAAAAGGCTTCCGGATGAAGAAGTTATGGCTTTTTGAAAAAAAACTTGTTGACGTTGCCGGCGAAGTGCGCGAATGTGCGGGAATGAAAAAAAATCCGCCCCCACAAAATGGAGACTTGAACCCAAGACCTCTACTCTCTAAAAATAGCTTTGAACCAATTGATCTATACAAAAAATTTGAGAGAGAGAGAGAGGGGGGGGGGGGCCTCGGTTTGCGTGCTTGCCTTGAGAAAGCTCTTTTTCCCTACAAAACACAAAACACAAAACCCAACACGAATATGCAAAGAAAAACGAACCTTGCGGCTCGAAGTTAGCTTTAGCCAAAAAACTAGAAATTAAAAAAAAAAATCTCAAGGTTAGCTTTAGCCGAAAAACTAAATATTTTTCTCAATGTTTCTGATTTTCCGAGATCACACTAAGGTGCAGGGAAAAGAGCATACGCATGAGAAAAATCCTTCCTTTCTGTTTCTGATTTGCCCAGATCGCACAGAGTCGCAGGGCAAAGAGCATACGCAGAAATGAAAGGTATAGATCCGGTTAAAAAAAAAGCTAAATAAACTGAGACCGAAATAAGCAGAGAGAAATTAACAGTAAACTGCAAAAAAAACACTGTATACCTCCCGATCTGAAAAATGACGCAGCTAGGGCTACTGGAAACCTTTTCGCATGAAACGAAAGGGGTTCCTCACTGGAACAGATGCTCCGAACGCAACAGAGCAGTCCTCTCGGCCCGAAAGCAGTCAGAAACAACAGATCTAGGAAACGACAGCCGCATGCAGTTCTACCGGCTTCAGATTTGGATCACCAATGGACGCGGCCCTCAAATAGCTCTGATACCATGTAGGAATTTACAGGGTAAGTTCCACAGAAAGATACCAAAAGGATACTGCTCACAACCAGATCTCAAATCAATACACCAGTATTTTTGACGTGGTTAAAACCCTCAGAGTGCAAGGAGGGAAACAGTCCACGACCTGTCCCAACGTGGGTACTACAGGCAATTTATTAATCAAAGAATGAAAATTTACATAAGCTTCTCTCATGCACGGATTACCCAAACAATGACCCTCCATGCGCTTTAAATAGAACTCATGGACCAATCAGGTGTCAAGCCACGGATCAAGTGTCGGTAATACCGAGGTGAGAGTGAACCGTCGGATCACTACATATCGTGACCGTCGGATTGTAAGTTACAAAATGTACAACGGTAAAGAAACACACTTTACCTAACTCTAACCTAACTCTATGCTAGACCAAGTTGAACTTAACTATATCCTATGTGTCGGAATATCCTAACATCTCGATAGTGGTGCCTCGTTCCATATGATGGGGAATAGAGATCTCTTCAGTGACTTTGAGGAGAAAGACCTCAAGCATAACATAAAGTTTGGAGATGGTGGGAGGTATAGCATAGCCGACATCGGTATACTTACCTTTTAGGGGGATTCTGGTTCCCCTCTCAGAATCATAAATGTGATGTATGTTTCAGGACTAAAGAATAATCTTGTTTCCATTGTGGTATTGGAATACCGTGGCTACGATGTGATTTTTATCAAACGAAAGGTTTTCCTTAGACACATCGCCATAGAATAAGTGAAACAATTCAGTGTGTGAGTCAAGAACTTGTATGAAATTGAGGTATAATATGCATGCAAAGCATTGGGGAGCAAGGTAAAGGTTAGAGACTTGGAGGTTGAGAGGGAGCATGAATTACCTCTCAACATGCAACCTTAGATGCAGGCTCAGAAGCAGCCTCAACAAGTTGTGGAGTATCCATAATTGGAGAAGCAAAGAGGAGATTAAGTGGAGACATCCACTCAAGTATAGACCTCCAGTAGAGGGAAATTTCATGCCATGTGGGTAGAAGGATCACATGCAGCCATACCTCTAGGAGTGAGGTGGGGCGATATGAAAACTTAGTCCAATAGTTTCATAAATTTGGGCAGGGTCCACTGAGACATTTTGTCTCATGGACCATTACCTTGCTACAGGAGCCCATAGTGCATAGTAACATGATGGATCAATGGTGGTTGATGTAGTTAGATGTCAAAGTGACAAAGGCAGAGAATAGAAGTAGTCAGATACTGGGGAGCATAGAGCAGAGTTGGCAGAAGTGTAGATGGCACATTGCAAAGTCAACAACAGTGCAAATTTTTCAGTAGACAGTGCAATAGCTAGTAGCAGTCAAAGACTCTAGTGACAGATGCATCATAGTGATTCAGTTTAGATGTTTTTTCAGTTTCAGAATTTTCAACAACAACAACACTAGAGAGAAGTGTTTCATGCAGAACATTCCAATGGTACCAGATCGAGATAGAGTTTAATTGCTTTCTTGTTGAGAGGGGGTGTTGAAAATAGAAACAAGAAATGTTAAAAATAACATACAGAAATTCTAATTCTAATTTTTCCTTGAATTAAATTGAGAATTAAATTGTAATTCTATTCCCTTAGTAGCTTGTAGCAGTTAACTAAGTTAAGCTGACTTAGTTGGCTTAGGAAATTCAAGTTGGAAGTGTATCTAGAGTCATGTAGAGTGATACCTAAATTTTAGGGGCCCAGGTTGAGTTCTTTTGAGTTGTAATTAATTAACTCAATCTAACCTAGTTATAGTTAGTTAAACTAGTTCCAATTATTGGAGGAACTAGTAGGAGGTCTACTAGTGTGGATGGACACCGATGCATCCTCACTACCACATCAGTTAACATAAGATTCACTCATAAATAACTCATGCATGTCAGTTCAGAGGAAGACCCAGTTGAGATTAGAGTTTAGGGACAATGTACTAACAATTGTATACTTTTCTAAGTTGTATAGATGGTGCATGCAATCAGTAGAAGGCCTATGAGGATTGCACAATTCATAGTTAGGGAATTCCCTATTTAAATAGAGGCTAATTCCCAAATGAATAATGCAAGGAACTAGGGGCTTGAGATGGTTTGTGAAGCAGAGAGAGAGATTGTACCTGTGCAGGAATTGTTCGGGTTGAAAAAGCATTGTATTTTCTTCTTAGATATTCTGGTTAATGCAATATAGATAGTCTGTGTTTTTAGCAGTTTCTTTCCCCAGATAAATATTGTGTTATGAGAGATTGATATTCTTCCTTTTCTGCTTATTTTTTTCATCAATCAGTTTCGGTTTCCGCTGAAGAGTAGAGTAGATTCTTGTCTTGTGTTTTAGAATAACACATAAGTTGTTGAATCTACAAGTAAAAATCTACAGATATATGTCAGAGATATTTGTTCCTATATGACAATGAACTAATGATGTATGACAATGATCTAACGACTATGATGTATGGCTGTGATTCCTGTAATGTATGTCTTGGTTGTATGGTAGTGATATATGTCTCTTGTGACAATGATATATTTATATGATGGTAATGTTACAATGATGTATGGTAGCCCTTATGACAATGATATATATGACAATGTCCTATGACTGAGATTTGTGGCAATGTCCTTGTATGGCAGTCCCTTTATGTCAGTGATGTATGACAACATCCTTTATGATATATTTCAATTTCCTTATGACAATATGACATATGATGACTATAATGCTTGACATTGATATGCTCTTGTGACAACAATTTGGATGTAGACCTATCAGACATCTTGTGAAGGGCTTGTGAATGCCTTCTTGTTAGACTTGTTTGCTGACATCTTATGAGATTCAGGGTTGGCCCTACGAAGCCTAATGTGTTGGATGTGAAAGAATTATGTCTCATTGTAATTTTACTTTGTATATTAGCTGAACATTTGATGAATATCTAAGAAGAAGAAGAATTGATTTTTGGGTTTTCCCCCTTCAGGGGTTTTTCCCTAGTCTCTAACATAAATCCTGGTGTCTCTATTGTGTATGATTTTCTTCTAATATTCCTTTCTGTTCTACTGCATTGTTGATGATAATGTTCTCTCTATATAATTTCTTATGACGATATGGGATGAATGTAATGTGAAAATTGTTGAAAAGTTTAAAAATGAAATTGTCTACAACAGAGAACTATTGAGCCCTAAAAATTAACAACTTTGGCCTACTGAGACCTATAACATAACACAAGTTCAACCCTCTTAAGAAGTGACCTCAGGCCTACAATATATCATAGTATTTTTCCTCTTGTGGATGAGATAAAGCGCATATTTTGTCCCCACCTTAGAGCAATTTTTATCCTACATTGTGCGCATATTTTAACACTTCCTTGAAGCATATATTGTTCCTCCTTGAAGACAGACATTGAAGTTGTTTGGAAGCAGGATTCAGAAGTAGGATATTGTTCTAACTCTAAATCCATCCTTAAAATATCATTGAATCTCTTGTTGGAACATATTTGAAATTGTTTGGAGCATCTCTTGTGGACCCATTTGAGTAGTTAATTAAAGAGTTTTGTAGCAGCAACCATACTCTTAAAGCATTGATTGGATCATCGGAGTTTTGTATGGATAACTATATAAGTCAAATTTGGAGCATTTGGTAGAGAAACCTAATTTGAAGATCTCCTAACAACCTTGAAGAACATTAGTTATCCCACATGTTATCCTTCATATTAGATAAGCAAAGAAAATGGTCACAATGGTTGAATTTAGCAGAATGGTGGTATAATATTACTTATCATACCTCACCAAAATGACCCCTTTTTAGGCCCTGTATGGTTAAGATTCAAGCAGTGAAGAACCATTTGGAAGAAAGTCAAAATATTATCCATATATTAAAGGAAAGCCTAGCAACTACCAGAAATCGAATGAAGCAATAAGTTGACCATCACCATTCATAACGATAATTTGAAGAGGGTGACTCAATCTTCGTAACACTACAACCCTACACGTAGTTTTCCATGAAACAACAATGGAAAGAACAAGTTAGCTCCGATATTCTATGGGCCTTTCTAGATAATCAAGACAATGAATGGTGTTGCTTATGGGTTGAAACTACCGGATAACTTTCGAATCAATAACGTATTCCATGTTTCATGTCTCAAAAAAGTACTAGGTCAAAACCAATCATCTCAAACTGAGATACCTGAAGTCGATGAAGAAGGAAGGATTATATTAGAACCTGAAGGTATCCTTGCAACTAGAGAGAACGTATTACATTTCAAAACCATTAAAGAATACTTGATCAAGTGGAAAAAGCTACCAGAAGAAGACACTTGATGGGAAATTGAGGAGTTCCAACAAAAATATTCCTCACTACCCTTGCTTTGAGGACAAAGCAATTTTTAAGGGTGGGGCAATCTTATGAATAAATATTAATTAAATAAATATATTTAAATCATAAATATAAATAATTAATAATTTAATCAATTAAATGCCCATTAATTATGAAAGGGCAATAATCCCCAAAAGACATGACTGTTAAAACCTTGTGGTCTGTCAACACCTATTAAGGTGAACTTCCCAAGGCATTGTAGAACATCATTCTAGTATTCAATATTAATAAAAATATTACAATTTATAGTGTGTAAATTTGAAAGAGAACCCAATGCACATGTCTGGCTTCCTAATAATTGTATTAGAACTATTTCAATCCACTCTTTGGGAAAAGAAGAAGATTGTTGCACAAGTGTTTGATGCTCCCCATTATCCGTACAACAACATATGGCCTATGTCGTATTCACCAATGCTTTTCTCTGACTATTCACTATTTTCTGTGTCCACTGTGCATCCAACAACCCATCAATATCGATGCTCTGTAACTATTCTCCTTTCTCGTCGTTCCCTACCACTATCTGCTCATCTGACGAGCCCTTTCACTGCCTTATTCACTACTGAAACATTTCCACTATGTTTCCCGATCGTGCCATCCAAACAACCACTATCCAATCCGCTACATGCCATGTCGTTCTGTCTTGACATCCTGACATTCCACTCTTGGTCTGGTCCATGTTATTTTTGTACGCCAAAAGTCAACCGTCACTCACTCATTCAGATCGATTCATCATATGAACTATATAATAATAAATTATAATTAATAATTATAATTAATTAAATTATAATTGTTATATAATTAATAATTATAATTATTTAATAAAAAAATATGGTTCCACTAAGAAAAAAGGAACAAAATGGGAAGTAATAATGATGATGCAAATTCAAGAAAATTTCAAGATGAACTCAATAGAACGCGCCAACGCCTTGATAGTGTTGAAAAGAAGCAGGAAGAACTAAGAAAAGGCCAAGATAGGTTAATTATCACTCAAGACAAAATGACAAACGATATCAAAAAAATATCAAATTTTGAAAGAAAGTTGAGCCAGTTAATGGGAGGAGTGAAACCATTTTTTAATCCCTTAATCATGCAAGAATCATCACAAAGTCCCAAGACTCCAGAAGGCGAAGTTTTTCCAAATCATGATTTTCCACAAATGCACGAAATCCCATGAATGTCGCATATATAGTTCCAAAGAAGTCAATACTATACAAAGTTTCCCGAAAGATACTACCAAAGAATTAAAATGGAATTACCTAAATATTATGGTAAGGACCTGTTGTGCTATACAACAACCCTCCCCATTTCAAAAATTTTCATATACGAATTTAATAAGAAATGGGTCCCCTTTAGAATATAAATAAAATCAATAAAACATTTGAAAATACTTTTTTATAATAGGTAATATAAAATTTGCTTTCAGGGTAGGTTAGGTCATAATTTGCAAAAATTTTGAACCCATGGAAGTCTTTTTAAGAAAATCCGATCCGATTTGAGTCATAATAAAACCTTATCGTAAAAAGCTTTATCAAAGGAAATAATTATAAAAAGTGAATTGTCGCTTCGCGCAGATCCTTTATCTCAATGGTGGACTTAAAGTATTCCATTGAGATCTATAGATGTGATAACTCTATCGGAAATCGCATATCGCTACTCGTTAAGAAACTGTCCCATGTGTTCCATGGAAAACCTCCGATGCGATAAGCCGATTGCATTCACGCATTGCTAAAATCATAAGACACATCCCAAAAGCTCCTTTGAAATCTTCCGATGCAATTTCATTATCATATAGCGCGCTTTCAATAAAGGTAAAATATGAAGTATTGTGAACATGCACGGTTTAAAGTTATAAGTAAATTATAAAGAAAATTTAAACGAAATATCAATTTTAAGGCATGCTACCTCCCCATGCCAGCTCACCACTGATCGCAATTTAAACCATGCAGAGGAACCATTTCAGCATGGCACTTTTAACTCCTGATCTACGATATGCGATTATCGCTAATCCCCGATCGGGAAAGTCACGATACCCATTCTAAAAAGGACCGTTATAGATTTGTGATGCGACATACCATCACAGCATTAAAGTTTCACATTGGAAGTTATGGGGAAATCATTAAAAAGCAGTTATGGTTGAATCCTTCAAGGATTTCATCTGTGGTGGCTTAATATATCATAGATCCGTAACATCTGTTACGCTTAATTACTATTAGTATTGTGCGTTGCGTATTAACATTTAACAAGTTTTTCCACTATTACATCTTTCTGTTTCATTTTGCAAAGTTAATCTGAAATCATCAGTCCAACAAAAATGTCTAAGAAATCTCGGAAAGTAAAGGTCCCTGTCATAGAGAAAGATGAACCAGCAAAGTTGGTGTTGATCGATGATACTACCTTTCTAGGCCTTGTCAAGACTTCATGGGAGGGCATATATAATCTACTCGAAGTTGAGGATCCAACCATAATTGAAGAAGAAGGAGGAATGGCTGATTCAAATGATAAATCAGAAAATACTCTTAAGGATTTAGCTAGCTCCTTCCTCCACAATATAACAACCCATGCGAAAGTGTTACCATACAATGCCTTGGTGAGATGGGTAATAGAGAGTATCAACATAACCGACAAAGCATTCTTTACAGCCGATAGAAGGATGTTCGGGACATTCAAGGCAGAATATGTCAAGAAGATGTATCATTTTCCGAACCCCTAGAAACATTACAACAAGGAATTTTTAGAAGCTTTCACCAAGGAGAATGAGGTAGAATTAGACCCTATTAAGCAATGGGGACATTTCCCAAACAAGCATAAGCATGAATCTTCTGGTATGTATTCTGTGGACTCCTTAGCATCTCCCTATTGCTATGTTGGTGCTATGATATGTAGACTCTTTAGAGCCTCTGATTCAGCTAGATTTTCCATAGAAATGGTGCCTTTAATGGAAGCAGAAATTAACTCTTTTATCATGGATTGGGCAACCATTTTATCAGATAAAATTGCCAACCAAATCCTTGATTATAAAATAAATAGGTATGTAATTACCTGGATAGTACCCCCATTCTATATGAGCGCATACATTATGGATACCATCTATTTCAATTCTGGCTTCCCCATTCTAGGTTGGAAATGGACTCCTCAAGACCCAACTCCTATTCACATTTATCATAAGTATTTGTGGAAGGCCCATTATAAATATCATATATATAGAATTTTCCATAGTTTTGTTTTACCCATCCATCAGGCCATATTCAACAGAACTGCTCCTCAGTTATCCGATGAGGCCAGCATTGACCTAACATCAATCGGAAGTTGGCTTGGTGAAGAAAAGTCCACCTATGTCAGACTTTTTGGCAGCCTTGCAGATCCACATGTTCTCCCATTGTAAATTCCCGATAAGCTATTGGCCAGAGAAATAGCTTACCAGATAATGAAGAAAGGAATGTCCAGGAACCTCAACGAGTCCAAGAAACAAATGTGGCCTACATTTCCCCTCCGCTATGGTACTTACTTACTGCATGATTTCAAACATGTCGAGAAAGAAGTAAATAAGATAAAATTTCTAAAGTTACCAGTCATCCCTAAGAGACGGTATGACCCAAACGAAGTGGCTTACAACTTTACCACTCAGGTGAAACTTGCCAAATTTGAACATGAGAAAGATGACTATGATGAATTATTCACTTCAGCTGAGTCATTTTCACAGGTAAAAAATCTAGTAGGGATCAAATTGGGAGCAGGGGAGATAGATAAGTTTATACAGTTTAGGACACAGAGGTTACAAACACTACCTCTGGATTTATTGAACACTACCCCTATGGTGCAGCAAGAAGGCCACAATGAAGAACACACTACTGAGAAGATTCTTGAAAGGAAGTAGATAAATGAAAACACCAGCGAGCTCCTAGATACCAATGTGCATATTGATGCAAACTTAATCAAGGAATGGGAGCAATTCGATCAGCAGATCAAGAACCAAAATGACTCCCAAAACATCAGTATACCAAAATCACCTGTAACATAGGAGCCTATTGCTACTAGTATTACAATGGAAGGGGTAGTCGATACAGTTAACACTCATCATGATATTGAAATAATTCCAAAGAATCCTTCTGAAGAGATTGTATTTAAGGTTGAGGAAATATCACCCATGGATGTATTTTACAGTCCAAGCATAGGGTTGTGGTCAAAAGACAGAGGAAAAAGAGGAAAATTGACCAGGTACCATTCTCAACTCCTCAAGATGAACTTATGAATGTGGTATGGAAAGACTCAGAAGTCAATCCTTCTGAGTATTTAACTAATTTATCTCAATATGCAAGTGCCTATACAACTGCCACAATGGACAAGGCCTTTGAAGTTAGCCAACTGATCAAAGAAAAGGATCTAAGGATCACCCAACTTAAAGAGAAAATTGAAGTGGAACAACAGAAGATTGGTCAGCTTGATCAACAACAAACAGAGCAAAAACAACAGAATGAGCAACTGAAAGAACAATTAAATCTGGAGAAATAAAATATCGATCAGAAGGCTCTCCAGAAACAACAAAAGTTGTCTCAAGAACTCAGCATGCTTCAAGTGGCGCTTCAGTAGGAAAAGAAGGCCAAAGAAGAACAAATCATACAACTGCAATTACAGGTAGAGAAATTCAAAGGTTATCCCAAGATTGATGAATTCAAGAAAGAAGCCCTGGAAGTGACTAAAGCCTTATCATGGCAATTGAATATCCTTTGCCATAAAATATCATTGGTTGACCCATTTTACATCATCACTACATCACTCATTGAAAAGGCGGTTGACACTAGGTTAGAATTCGAAAATGCAGATGATAAGGTCACAAGATTTCTCTCTTGGCAAAGTACACAAGAAGGCATGGATGCCAATCTACCAAAAATCCAAGAATCACACAAAGAAGTCTTTTTTTCGGAGTGGCAATCATAGTTAATAAAGGCCGAAAGAGCTACTTCGAGAGCCAAGGCTACAATGAACAGTGTGATCGAGTTGGTAAATGACCGCTTATATGGAGCTAACTTGATCTCTGATTTCTCCCCAGGATTGCTCCCAAAGGCAAAATCACTAGAAAATCAATGGAGACAGGATCTGGCTAGCAAAGAAGAACAAATCGGCCAAGTGCAAAACTTGACTTCGGATGCATTTTGGTTCTTCCTATTCAAGCCACATAGGCAATTGATGGCCACCAAATGCCTTGCCGACACTATCAATCACATGGTTCCCAAGCTTTCAGATGCCACATACATAGGTCAACTACATTCCAGGCTGAGTCATCCTCCAAAAATTCATGAAATGGTCTCAATTTTTCAGTTGCAAGCGCAAGAGAAGAAGTAGATACAATGAATCAATTCAAAGGTTATTGCACTGTTATTTTCATAAAGAAAATCCTGGATTTTCATGCTTCTAGTTTCAATAGCTCAAAGCGATTTTTATTAACAGTTAGTTTTTATTTTATTATTTGAACCCTTTCATGTCTTTGAAGAAAGGGTCCTCAATTTGTACAAAACTTCACTTGAGAAGTTACATTTTTGTACTTCTAAATATATTTTTATCAGTAGTGGATCAAGGTTCTACATTTTTGTGAAGAAACTTTTTCAAGACCTACACTTTTGTATCTCCTAGAAGTTTTCTCAAATACGAAAGTGGGATCGGAGTGTTATTTACATTGGAAATACTCAAATGCATGCGATATTTCTATCACTATTCTTTTGTCTTGTTTCCTTATGTGATGAAGTATTCCTTTTAAAAGTTGTTGTTGTTGATATATGTATGCTCTTCAAACAATTCTTTATCATGTCATTTCTGAAGATTTAGAATTGTTATAATTTAAAGATATATGTCAGCGATATACATTGTTATGAATGCGATATGTTTTTTATAATTACTTTGTTTAATTTCTTAAACAAAGTAATCATTATCTATGAATTTTTTTTTTTCCGAAGAAAGAGAATTCATAATTTCTATTAAAAGAAATTACATGCTGTTGATGCCATTGGCATATGCTGTAGTGTGGTTTTCACCACTGTTCAGAAAACAAAATTACATATAAGTACCCACAGAGATACGGTGGTTTTGTATCCCGCAAAGAAGTGCATTGTCTCAAAACAATAATCAGAACTGTAAAGTATATGCGCTATACAGGAGCGATAAAAAACATCTGAGTTGTAACTGTTATATACAATAAATATCATAGAAAATCCAAACATTAGATGGGGGCATCGCCACCCTGAGGGAGGCCATCAATATATGGACGATGGAAAAATCTGTGCATCCCATCTGGATTGTGTTCCTCGATCAGCCAATCTCCTAGTTGCATTTCTTTCCCTGTAAATGTGAGAAACAGTGATCCGGTCAAAATGTGTTTTGAAAAAAACAATTTCTTCCAAGATATGTTTCAATGAATAAGCATGACATATGGATTTGTTGTTAACCCAATCAATCACAATATTTGAGTCCCCAAAAATTTGTAGTTTTCGACAGTTTTTGTACAAAGCAAAGTTAAGGAGATGTCTCAGTGTAATAAGTTTAGCATGGTTGTTTGTACCCGGACCGAGTCCCAATCTCAGATGGAAGTAGTGTGAGTCTGATAGATGAAATAGTATTCCCCCACCACAGCCTTGTCTCGGAGCTGCCCCATCAAAATATGCCCATGGCATATCCTTGTCTATGATTTCTGGCATAATGTTCTTGGGGGTATTCTGTTTGTTTTCAAAGGGAATCTCCATATATGCCGCACATATGGAAGGTGGGAGAAGGTTCCAATTTGCAATACAGTCCTCAAAGATGATTGCATTCCGCCTGTTCCAAATAAACCAGGACACCAAAAGTGGTAAGTTCTTGGACTTTTCTGATGCCACTGAGATCCACCACTGTTCCCAGGCCGAAGGTATATCTTCCCCCTGCCAAGCTGTATTTATATTAAGAGCCTGGGTGACCTGTTTCCAAAGATCCTTTGTGACCTCACAGGTAAGAAATAGATGTAGGGATGTTTCTTCCTCTTTTCTGCAAAGTACACACCATGTTGGTCCAGCAAAAGCCCTTTTCCTAAGGTTGGAACCAGTAGGTAATTTATCTGCAAGAATGTTCCACATGAGAAGTCTAGTTCTTGGTTGAGCTTGAAGGTGCCAGAGAGCTGACCACCAGCTTTTATGAGTGTCTAGATTCTTTGCCTCTATCAGCTTGTAGTATCCGATTTTCGGCGCATAATGCCCAGATTTGGCAACAGCCCAGATTAGCTCATCCTCATCCTCTTTTAGTCTGATGTGCGATTCTGTTAATGCCTGTATGTAATCTTTCCATTTTGAATTCCATTCATCTGTCAGTTTCCACTGTCGGTCTGTTATCCATGCTTGTGAGAAAATGGAAGATTGTTGCTGATCTCCTATCTGCGCAAGGAATTTAATGCCCCTATTGTTAAGATAACGAACTAGCCCTTCCGGCAGTATGTGCGCATTCCCAGAGCCTGGCCAAGGATCCAAGCCAATGCGGACTTGAGAGCCATTACCAATACGCCATAAGAGATTGTCTCGAATAAGAGGCATAGCATTTAGAGTGTCCTTCCAGATCGCAGATATGCCCTATCGGTTCCAATGGGGTCTTCGGATCCAGTCAATGATGTTTGAGGGCCAAATGTACTTCTGGTGTATAACTTCCGCCCAAAGACTATTCTGTTTGAGTAGTGACCAGCCCTGCTTGGCTGTCAATGCTTGTGCAAATTCCGGAAGAGCTTTAAGTCCCCACCCTCCCCATCTCTTTGGTGTAGTGACCAAGGACCATCTCGTCCAGGCAAAAATCTTCCCTTTTTTGTTTCCATTCCAGAGGAATCTGTTGCATATTTGTTGAATTTTTTTGAGAATGCCCTTTGGGATCCATGTGAGGGACATCCAGTATACTGGGGTAGCCTCAAGAACAGATTTAATCAGCAGAAGTCTACCTGCTTTAGATAGGAGGCGATGATGCCAGCAATTTATCCTTTTTTCTATCTTGATGATGAGCCAAGACCAGTGCTCTATTTTGTAACCATCTGGCTTTAGTCTAAAGCCAAGATATTTGATGCCATCCAGCAAATTGATTTCCAAGTAGGGGAAGTGCTGAGTCGCCAGCTGTGATTCCTGATATGTGCACCCTGCCGTGGACCTGGTAGATTTCTCTCTATTGATCACCATTCCCGTAGCCTTACAGAATAGTTGGAGTATATCATTTAGGGCAGTGGAGTCCCGGACACTTCCATTCAAGAAGATTAGGATGTCATCAACAAACAGTAGATGAGTGAGGTAATACTGCTCAGTGATTTTGAGTCCACTGAAGTTGCCATTCCTTTTTGCAGTTGCAATGAGCCTACTAAGCCCTTCCATAACAATAAGAAATAGGAGTGGGGAAAGCGGGCAACCTTGTCTGATTCCTCTGTTGATGTTGAAGCGAGCAGAGGCCGAGCTATTGATGAGGATAGTGAAGGAGACAGAGGATATGCAACCCATTATCCAGTTTATAAGAATGTGGGGGAAGCCCAAATGTGTGAGAATCATCTTCAAATAGAGCCAGTTAACCTTGTCAAATGCCTTTGCAAGGTCGATCTTAAGAGATATGCCTTTGAGGTTCTTATGCTTTATGGAATGTAACGCTTCCTGGGAAGTACCAATAGCCTCTTGGATGTGGCGATTTTGGAGGAAGGCAAACTGTTCAGCAGAAATATGTGAGGACAGAATAGGTTTTATGCGGTTTGCAATGATTTTAGAAATAATTTTGTAGAGGCAATTGCATAATGAAATGGGACGGAAGTCATTGAAGGATGTGGGGTCATCTGTTTTGGGTATCAAGGAAATGAGGGTGTAGTTCATGGGGGGATGGATGTGCCCTGTGGTCTGGCTCTCTTCAATGACTTCCAATAAGTCTTCGCCCAGAAGATCATAGAAAGCAAGATAGAATTCCACTGGCCATCCGTCCGGCCCCGGACTCTTATCTTTCTTGAACCATTTGAGGGTGCTTCCCAACTCCTGTTTGGTAACAGGTTGTATGAGATCTTCAATATTGTTGGGGGGAAAAGTATCTAATGCAGAATGCCTCTATCCCACTCTGAAGGTGATAGTACTCCAGCAACAACTGAATGCAAAGCTATTCAAAGTTTCTTCTTTATGAGATGAGAGAGGGAAGAAAAGGATGATCTACTAACCGTTATCTTGCGCTTATAGTCGATCCAGTCTTCACTCCTTGCTGCTTGCTCCTAGCTCCTTGCCCTTTTACCGGCCCAGCTACACACAGATCCTGTAAAAGCACAAGAAAAGGAAACTACAAGAAGCATACATCCATAATCGATTATAGGATTAGCATAAATCAAATGTACAAACATCTATTCATCATAAAGACACATGCACATAGAAGAATCTCGAATACTTTATTGATAATAGAAGTAAAGTTCTGAGAGAGTTACAACCACAATGGGCCCAATCCAGCAACACCTCCCAGCTGAAAGAAATCTCCTCTTCACCTCCTTCAAGCAAACACCCAATAGCTCTAATCACAAACCAACAACACTTCCTTACTTGCACAAAATTCCAGCCTCCTTAGACCTCATGAGAGAGCTCTATATATAGGGTTTTGGAGAAAGGATGAGTCATCTTGAGACTGGCCTGAAGCTGACTTGTGTCCTCTCCCACTTTAGTTAATCTTCAGTTCTTGAGTCCACTTGGAGAATCTTGCTTCCACTTGGAGATCAAGACCCTCTTACTCATCACTAGGCGAATTCCTTGACCCAAGTGTTAGTTAGGAAGCTTCCTGGGCAGTTGACACCTTGCGGAATGACTGTGCCACTTGGCCAATCTCGCCCAACATAGGTAGCCTTCATTAGTTTTGACCTTCAGTGCAGGTACAAGGAGGAGCAGTTGACATTCAGCACAGATGCTCAGTGGAGCAGCTGACATGATCCAGAAATAGCCTGTTTTTGAGTGTTTTTGAGTGGAGAACTGATTCTCAGTGCTGTGGTTTGCAGACCTTGTTCCTCTAAGGGTAAGAACAACATGTTTAGGGACTTTGGATCCCTCAGATTATTGACATTTCATGCTCCATGATGTTAGGCACAAAAATGTCTATAACAGTTGCCCCCTAAAGTATGAGGTCGTTTATCGGGTGAAATGCTTTATTAGGAGGATCCGAAGTTCATTCAATCGGCTGAGAGGTGCCCTGCAATAAAATACAATACAATACATTATTTTTCATTCTGCTTTCATGATCTAGCTGAGGCGGGCATTCCCATGCTCAGCTTTATAAATTCATTTTGGTACATATAACAGACGACCGTCTGATGATAGACTGATAATTCTCTGCTGAAATTATTATCCTTTGAGTAGGATGATCATCTGCTGTAATGATGTACATATCAAATGTCTTTATATTTCCTGAATATATATCGCAGCCCGGATGGATGAAACTAGATCCGGGGTCTTCAATCTCGTTCGATCTTCACTCTAAGTACAAGTCGATCCATGTGAGAATTACGCTGAAGTCGAACATGGAAAGACATCGCTTGATTACCGGTCAATAATGTAAACCGTTAACAAGCGCGAGAGGAATCACCAATAATGACAATGACCCTCAAGGTACTACAGTACAATTCACATGGTGTGAATAAAGGGACTTGGCGTCAAACACCACGCAAAATCTCCTGGTCGAAGGTCATTGATGTATACCGTCGCCGGAAGTGAGAAACTTGCCATTGAGGCATGCAAGCTTCAAAGTACTGGGGGGGGTGTTCCTAGATCAACTTCTTGGATAATGAGCTGAAGTCGACAAGAAGCGATCTGTCAAAGGAGGGCCTTAATGAATCCCACATCAGTGACACGGAACGGAGCTAATGACTTTAGTGGAGGTGAAAACAAATTGTGAGATATGATTCAGGGTGGCGATCATGGGTGGATGAAGGATAATGTATGGCAGTGGATGGGACACGGTTGACTCTTTCTGAACACATCTCTTGAACATATAACGACACTAATGTGATGGATCGGTAGCATTACCCCAAATACGGATGGTTTGGCAAGGACCATGGTGATGAGACCGGTGAATGAAGCAACCCAACCCGATGTGGTACGGAGGACAAAGTGTCATGTTCAAGAGTGACTTGCTACCATCAAAGCTTTGAGGTTCTCCCAATTTTTCCCCAGTCATTTCTGACCAATACCTCTTTATTTTTGTCAAGCTTGAGGAGGATAACATATGCTTGTTCTATAACCTGCCCTTCGGGCAAGCCCATCGCTATGTTTTAACGAGCCTAGCGATAGGGAAACTCGTTCTCGTCTAAAGACAAGTTTGTCGCTATTTAATCATTTTAACAAGTCTAACGACAAGGAAAACTTGGTCCTTTTCATTTTTAGAGAGTCTGAAAAGGTACAGAAAGTTAACTCCAAAATTCCTTTTTCATCATCTAATCCCTTAAGTCCGAAAAAGTATAAAACAATACAGAAGGGATGAATTTTCGATAACTTTAACAAGCCAAATAAAACAAGCGCTCGACCTTTTTGTGCAATAATCCCTCAGGTCCAAAAAGATTAAAATCTAAAGGAGGGATAGCTCTTCCGGTCCTTTTAACGAGCTGGAAGGCCAAAACTCAGCAAACTTTTCATATTTTACGAGTCAGATGAAAAGAGCTCAAAGAAGACTCGTCTTTTGAGGAACGAGTGATAAAGAGGGATAGCAGCAGATTCCAGGTACAGGTTGGAATTTTCCAATCACGGCAGTGTCACAAGGATGGCTAAGTGAAATCACTCTTCGCAGTTGTTCCTCAAAATGGGTAAACAATCATATGGAGGTGAACGATCGGCCAAATGGAATGGAGGTGGCGGGTGCAAACACGACCAAGGCTTTTATGGCTAATTAAATTTATGATCACAATGGTTATTTACCGGAATAGGTTCATTTTTTATTTAAAAATGAGCTTAAACTCTGGAGGAAACATTGCTCACTGCTTATATTTATTTTTTAACGAGCATGAAGACCGCGTTAAAACTGCTCGGATCTTGCGTTTATTTTTTAACGAGCATGAACTTTATGCTAAAACTGCTTGAAATACCAGTCATAAGATAAGAATGTCTCCTGAAAGATCCCATTTTTTATAGAGCTTGCGCCTTACCAAAGCTATGCCCTTTGGTAAATTTTGACCTTTGCCCCTCATCCTTTCTTTATGCAAGTTCGGAAACGACCAATCCAAAAAGCAGATAAATAACCGCTCTTTGCTTGCACTCCAAAAGGTTTGCATGCCCCCAAGTATAAAGTAAAATTTCAAGGCTGCCCCTACTTATCCGATAAAACATTTGTTTTAAAGGGTGAGGCTTGCCTCTTTCTGGTTACCCAAAGAATGGTTTCATTTGCTGCCGCAAACGAAACTCTTTCTTCGGCGATGTCTATCATTAGGTTACTCAAAGATGGTTACTACTTGTTGCAGCAAAGGGCTCCCCTTCTTTGGAGGTTGCCCCTACTTATCCTCTAAAACATTAGTTTTAATGGGTGAGGCTTGCCTTTTACCCAAAGACGGTTACCCTTTGCTGCCGCAATAGAATCTCTTTCCTTGGTAGCCTACCTGTTTAGACAAAGGTGAATGACTAAAAATCATCAAACACATAACCTTGACAAAAGAGTCCTGTTCTAGAACAACCCCTCTTCCATCCATGGACGGGGTACGGACTAGTCATACTTTTTCGCGGAAATTCTACCTTATACCCAAGGTTTCCTCTGCCCGAAGCAGACCAGGATGCATGCCCCCTGGGTTCCAGTTCTATCTTTCTGAATCACTCGCATTCATCGGGAAGGAGGATTGGGGGTGGAGACATTTCTTGGGTGAATAGACCATTGAGGATTGGTATTTGGCTATTTGCGATGCGTGATCCCGGAAATGAAAGTTGGTCTACGAGCTTGACCATCCTTCCTTCGTGTGGAAAACACATTACTCTAAAGAGTGAGGAGACTATAGCTCCCATGCAATATATATAGCCACGTCCAAGGAGTAGGTTATAATCCAAGGGTCCTTGAACGACCATCACTTTCATATTAACGGTCTTCCCTTTCAATGTAATAGGCACATTGGGGAGGATCCCTAATGGTCGACTGGTTCCTTTATCAAAGCCCGAGAGATTTCTCATCTCAGGCAAAAGCGCCGGGGAACCCAGTGCTTTCCAAGCAACAGAGGAAAGGATACTCACAGATGCCCCTTCATCAATGATAGTTCCAACCATCACCATTCTATAAATTTGGACTATGATTCTGAATGGTATACTGGCTGGTAACCGGGGTCTGCCCAGTTGGTTCCAATCAAAGGACACAACCAGGTTGCTTGGTGGTGGGACCGAATACACGGCCGGATACGATCCTGATGATGTTCCTTCCTGCGATAAAGGAATGGGCGCATTGCCCTGATGCTCATCAGAATCTGTGTTGACGAAAAGAATCTGGATGGTGTCATCCTTATTCTCTTCAGTGAGGGTGTCATTTGAAGATGAATCTTCAGTGACGGTGTCATTTGAGGATGAAACCTCTGAAGGAAGAACCGGGTCAACTACCGTATCGACCTTTAGACTTTCGTCTGGTCTGGATTCAGTACGTTCATTTTCAATGACTGACGCTTCAGCTGACCACTTGAGCGGGCCAGCTGTATTTTCAACCAACGAAGGACTTGGCACGAGTCTTTTGTATCCAGGAGGAAGTATTACCAGAGAAACCGGACGATCTTCCAAAACTCTCTTCGCTTCGTCTAAGAAGGGACAACGGTGGATGGCGTGACCGCCTTCACACAGTCAGCAGGGGGATCTTGCCCCCCCTCTTTGTCTTGAACATTCACTTTCGCTGGTTGACGGTAAGAAATCAACATGGCTATCAGAGGTTGATGCTCCCGAATTGTGCAGACGAGGGGACCAGTCCCTTAGTATCCGGGGAATACAGGGACAATCTCTATGGAAGTGGTCTCCTCTACATATGACACATGGCGATTTAGGCCCGGTCTGTGCTGTGTGTGGGTTTTTGTCAGATGTCTTTTGCTTGCCCCCAGTCACCTTAGGCTCCTTCTTCTTCTTCTCTTTCTTCTTCTTTTCCTTCTTCTCCGTGGGAGCTTGGCTTTTGCCAGCCCTACCTTTTGAAGATGAAGGATTGGAGGAAGGGTTAGAAGAAGTAGAAGGCTGGTGGGATGCTCTAGACTCATCTAACTGTTGACTCGACTGCTCAGGAACCATGGTGTTCTGAACTACACTAGTTGAGAATAGCCAAACAGGCAGGCCAATTGTCAGTCCTGGAAGCGACAATGTGGCCATGTGGGGCGCACCAACCTCTCCCCAAGAGGAGAATGGACTAGGACTTCCATCATGTGGAGTTCCTTGGTTGGGGCGTTCCATGTTCTCAACTTTAAGATCAACGCGGGAATAGGAGGTGATTATGTTCCGTTTAAAATAAATTTTATAACAACGCTTAGACACAACTTGCTTTTTCACTTTTTAAGAGTCGAGAAAAAGCTAAAGATGACTCTAGTCTCCTTCGATGTTTTAACGAGCCCGAAGTGACAAATGCTCGGATGGACTTTTTCAGTTATAGAGTTTGAAAAAGGCCAAAAGAAACTGCTCTGGAGTTCTAGGCAGAGGGTGTGCCAAACTTTTCGCAAAACCACAGAATACGTTTTACGGTATGAGTGGTCGATCTTCGTGAATGCTGTGTTCACTGCATTGCGATCAGTAGGGCGGCCGACATGGTTTCCTATGGATAAAGGCTTTGATCCTATAGGGGTCTCCCAATATATACGCGACGGTACATGGGAGCACAAGTCCGTATTGATACTTATCGCTTCGCCGTGGAGGAATCACCCAACCACTCAACGCTAAGATATCACGTTTAACGATGCCGGAACATGTCTCTAGCTTAGACCTCTAGATGTTTGCGTTATGTTTCAATGCGTTGTTATGTAAATTCAATTTATTTTAAGGTTGATCTTGTTTAGCAGTTTTCCTTTATGGATCACCACGAGATGTATAGAAACACTCCTGAATGCAATCTAAGATGATAAGCAAGCTTTTCAATCTTTCAACTTTGAAAACCTTAACTACTGAGGGAGAAGGAAGATAACACCTTTTCACACAGATCATAGAGCACACACTAATGCACTTTCCTATATCAACATGCAAACTATCATAATGTACATGCACAATGCAAGTATTTCTTTTCTCTTTCTTAATGTTGATGAAATGCAAAAAGAAAGCTGTTGTATAACTTTGAATTCAATTTCAAGCGAAAGCAAACAAGTTCGTCCAAAATCGAAAGACACCTTACGATTTACTTGTTTCGACACTTAGAAATAGGTAAATTCAAACCATATAACAAAAGCGACAAACTCAATCAGCTATGAACAACAAATAAGCTAACTCTTAAGATCAGAAACGACACTTAATCACAGGTCTAGATCTAAGAGGTCAATGCAAGACTGGTTCATGTTCGTTATGGGAAACTGTAAATGACACAAGAAATACAAAAGAACAAATACAGTTTCTTTATACAACTGAGGCGGAATAATGACAAAGGAAGATGGTTTCAGATAGGCCTACTGACTGGCAGCAAACAACAAAAACAACAGTGAAAACAAATCAAGACACTACAGGAAACCCCAGGAACTCAAGCCAAGACTGGTCCAGCGCAGGTGTAACACTGCCTGTTTGACCTTCAGCGCAGGTAGCCCCTTCGGGAACTGCGCTGAAATGCAGACTACTAGTGTACAGCCTGCAATGAAGCACGAGACTTTCGTCCGTCTTGGTTTCCAGGTCACAAATTGCTCAAAAATTCACAGTTTTTGCTCAAATCAGAAGCTATCAGCCAAGGACACACTAAGGGATGTAAAGGAGGATGAAAAGCTATCACTAAGAGCTTATTAGAGTCCTTGTGGATCAGCTCTTCAAATCATAAACTTGCTCAGAAACTGAGCCAGAGTAGCTGCCCTCTACTTTGTGTTTGATAGATTCAAACACAGTTCGATTCGGTACTCTCCTTGTTTATGAAATGAATAGCAACAAACACAACAAACTAACAAGATACGCTCCCCAGTGGAGTCGCCATTTTGTTGGGGGGAAAAGTATCTAATGCAGAATGCCTCTATCCCACTCTGAAGGTGATAGTACTCCAGCAACAACTGAATGCAAAGCTATTCAAAGTTTCTTCTTTATGAGATGAGAGAGGGAAGAAAAGGATGATCTACTAACCGTTATCTTGCGCTTATAGTCGATCCAGTCTTCACTCCTTGCTGCTTGCTCCTAGCTCCTTGCCCTTTTACCAGCCTAGCTACACACAGATCCTGTAAAAGCACAAGAAAAGGAAACTACAAGAAGCATACATCCATAATCGATTATAGGATTAGCATAAATCAAATGTGCAAACATCTATTCATCATAAAGACACATGCACATAGAAGAATCTCGAATACTTTATTGATAATAGAAGTAAAGTTCTGAGAGAGTTACAACCACAATGGGCCCAATCCAAAAACACCTCCCAGCTGAAAGAAATCTCCTCTTCACCTCCTTCAAGCAAACACCCAATAGCTCTAATCACAAACCAACAACACTTCCTTACTTGCACAAAATTCCAGCCTCCTTAGACCTCATGAGAGAGCTCTATATATAGGGTTTTGGAGAAAGGATGAGTCATCTTGAGACTGGCCTGAAGCTGACTTGTGTCCTCTCCCACTTTAGTTAATCTTCAGTTCTTGAGTCCACTTGGAGAATCTTGCTTCCACTTGGAGATCAAGACCCTCTTACTCATCACTAGGCGAATTCCTTGACCCAAGTGTCAGTTTGGAAGCTTCCTGGGCAGTTGACACCTTGCAGAATGACTGTGCCACTTGGCCAATCTCGCCCAGCGCGGGTAGCCTTCATTAGTTTTGACCTTCAGCGCAGGTACAAGGAGGAGCAGTTGACATTCAGCGCAGATGCTCAGTGGAGCAGCTGACATGATCCAGAAATAGATTGTTTTTGAGTGTTTTTGAGTGGAGAACTGATTCTCAGTGCTGTGGTTTGCAGACCTTGTTCCTCTAAGGGTAAGAACAACATGTTTAGGGACTTTGGATCCCTCAGATTATTGACATTTCATGCTCCATGATGTTAGGCACAAAAATGTCTATAACAAATATCCTCCTGTTCCACAAAGCTAGGGAAATGGCCTGCAAGATTGATGATGTCAGGAAGATTGATGTCATTCGGAGCAGTGAATTGTCGCTTGAAATGTAAAACCCCCAATTTGGCAAGTTGTTGGTGCGTGGAAGCCCAACCATCTAGTTCACTTGGCAATTTCCAAATAGTGTTTGATGCCTTTCTGCCATTCGCCAGGTTATGGAAATATTTGGTATTACTTTCTCCAGCTTTGAGCCAAATGGCTCTGCTTTTGAGCCTCCACAGTTCCTCTTTTTCTTGTAGGATCTTCGATTTTTGCCCAATCAGCTGGTTCAATAATGATTTCGATGCTTCAGTTAGGTAGCCGGTCCCTCTTTCATCTGTCAATTGAGTTATATGTGCTTCAGTATCCATAATCAGCTGTTCATCTCAGAGACGCTTTCTCCTCGCCCAGGTCTCAGTCAGTTTCTTTAGCTCATTTAGTCTATTGCAAAAGTCCATCGCTTTTCGCTGCTCTCTCAGAGGAGGTTGCGATCCCTAGTATTCCGAGACCATATTAATGTAATCCAGATCTTTGAGGAATCCAGCAAAAAATTTGAATGGGGATCGGGGCTTGATTTTTGCGTCGCTGACCTGAAGTAGTATCAGGTGATGATCTGAAAGACCACTTGGGCTGACCCATTGTCTATATAGGGGAAAAAAAGGAATCAGTTCCTCATGCATCATAAATCTGTCCAAACGCCGCCCCATAGCTGCCTCCCCTGTTCGCTGATTGTGCCAAGTTGGGAGCTTCTTATTCATAGGAATATCCACAAGTCTATGCGCATCAATTAGCATATTCATCTGATCCGCAATAGGGTCAGTCTGAGCATGATGGCCCCAGGATTCTCCAACCCCCAGGGAGAAGTTGAAATCGCCCCCCAGCACTGTATTCTGTGTAATGTGATTTCCATTCAGAAAGTTTTTTCCAGAAAGATAGCCTATTCATGTTAGGTCCATATATGTTAATAATCTTGATAGGGAGCCCCAGTTCACCCATGAAAATGTCCATGCCGAGGAAACCTCTGCCCCCCCATGTGGAGAGAGGCCTGCTTTTTCATGGATTTATGCCAATGGGCAGACCACCTGATCGGCCATTTGCATCCATACCATGGAATATCCAGCCTGGGTGAAGAGCCTGTAGGGTTCGCACCGCCACCTCTGATGTGCATAAGGTTTCCTAAAGGAATATGATATCACATCTGGATTCATGCATAAGTCTTTTCAGAGCCAAACGTTTTTTGGGGTTGGCTAATCCCCTGCGATTGTAGGAGAGCCAGATCATGGGGAACCGCAAGCTAGGGGCTTAATTGCTCTACGTTCCCTTTCAATGGTGTATTGTCGCCCCTGGGCGACATCAACAATAGCGTTTTGTATGGCCGAGTTGATTTTAGATGGTCGGCCCCTCTTTGGCTTGCGGCATCGTCCAGGGGATGAACCCAGACCAAGCAATCTGGATCGGGCCCGGGGTCTGAGATGGTAGGGGTGTGATCCATAGCCCACCGGGGAGGATGAGGGATCAGGGAGGCCCAACTCCAATTTGTGAGCGGAGGGTGTGGTGGAGAAGGTGGGTGGAGGGGGAGAAATAGTGCAGGGGATGGAGGGAAAAGGTGCCTGATCATTATGATTATGAGGGGACCGCATAGAGGAGTGCATAACAGAATGCAAAACTTTAGAAAAATTATGAGAACTGATGGGAATAGATACATTACCCGGATGAGAAGTAACAGTCTCCGCGGTCTTGGAGCGGGTGTGCGGCGTGGCAGGCGTAGATGTAGCCTTTCTTCTGGTGTTCTTCTTGGCGCCTTCAATGGTCACCTTTGTTGGAGTCCCATTTTGAGTCGGCTCGCCTTCCATAGGAATATTTACTCCTATGTTTTGATCCACTGTAGGCTGCTGTCTAGGGCCTTTGGTATCCTCGGATGTCACCCCCGAAATCAGAGGGCAGTCCTTGTAGAGATGGCCAATTTTATGGCATCTTCGACATCGAAATGGTACACCTTCATAGTCCAGTAGCTGCTTGCGCGAGCAATGACTGTGATGCAGTGTGACTTTCTCCTCCAGTCCCGGCCTGGTGTCAAGATGAACGAGGATGCGAGCCATTGTCATGATTCCAGTTTTCTCATAGGATTTGTCATGCTCCAGGTAAGTGCCCAGAGCGTAGCCAATTTTATTGAAGACTCGCGGGGTCCAGAATTGCATGGGCAATCCAGGAAAACGAACCCAGATATGCCCAACCCCCAATTGTTCACGCTCCGGGTTGAAAAGAGGATCCCAGCGCTTTAGCAGGACTGGTGCCAGCTCAATATGCCAATATTGGGAGAGTATCCATTGGGTGTATTTAGGCCTGTGGAAGTGCAAAGCAAACCAGCCCCTCGCGAGGACCCTGATCTCAGGGAGTTCTTTTAGAAGGGAGCCCCATATCTCCTCCGTCCATAGCTTGAGTCTTTCCACCGAGTAGGTACAACCCCTTACCCTACCGACCAGGACTTTACGGGTAGTTTCCAAAAAATCCGCCATCTGAGCGTCTGTGCCGAATGTGATGTTGATATCAGTATCTATAGCACAAAGGCACTTGCCTTTTTTCAGTTTCTCTGAGCGCTTTCCAAATGGGAGATCCTTTAGGAGTTTGCGGCACAGATCAGATGTTCTTTGCTGTGCGGATCCCGCAGAGCGAACTGGGAGCAACGGAGTGTTAAAGCAACCCGAGCAGATGGGGGAGCGAGGGCCAATACTGCTTATGCCCGAGAGGAGTGAACGGGGGGGACACAATGTAACCGGTGGGTTATGCGGCATTAATGAGACGGAGGGAGGATGTGAGGATGGTGGAGGCGGAGGAGGAGTCTGTAGGGAGGGTTTAGAAGGGTTCTGAATTGGTGAATCGAATGAAGGCGAGGTCTGCAAACAGGAACCGAAGAGATGGAGTGTTGCTGGTGAAAGGGGTGGGCATTCAAGGGCCAGAAGGTCGGCTAGATTAAAGTCCGAGGGTTTCTTCTTTCCTGAGTGCGACAGTTGCGGGTGTAATGATGAGGCAGCTGTCTCAGAGGCAAGCTCTATACTCCGGGGCTTCATGGAGGGTCGCTTATTATATGCCCAGATGTCCTGGTGAGGCATGCGGTCCGCCTCGTAGTCCACGAGGTCCTCATCACCCATACTGCCTATCAATACAGAGATGCCCAGAGAACCGACCAGGGGACCGCCCGACGGAAAGTAGGAAATCCTGTGCGCTGGGATGACGGATGGAAGGGGACCGTAGAGAACCCAGGTGCCAAGAATCCCGTGAAAAGGTTGTCGCGATGCTTCCAGTCAATGGTCCGTGATCCCTGCACTCAGACCGATCATCACCATGGAGAAAAACGAGCCAGAAAATTTGCTAGGGTTAGGGTTCCGCCATTTTCGCCTGCTCCGTCCATTTATCTATGAATGCATCTTTCTATCGATCAATAATTCATCTATATGATTATTTTTCTATTAGGAATAATCTGAAATCGCATTTTTAATACATTACCCGAGTTAGATAAGTATATTTGTATATTTTTTAGTTATAGGTTAAAGCACTTATCATCTTTATTATACATTATAAAAACAATCATCCATCAAACCATTAATTATATGGGAAATTGGTCCCATAATATCCAGTCGGAGCCACCATATCAAATAGAAAAGGAGTTGTACTAATGTCCGAACCGGGTAGTTATCCCCAATGTTGGTGCTAGGATTTTAGAGGCATCAACAGGACCATATGGGCGCCATTGCGTGGGTAAATCAAATGGAGACCATTTTTTAAGCAAACCCACCAACAGGTGAGTCAGAATAAATAATAACCACATCCAACAACCTGGAAGTTGAAGTGTATGATTGATTCTTATGGTGATCTAACAAATGTGAGGCTCACTCGTTCATTTGGAAAAATTTAGTGGATGCCCTGCTAAAAAGTTTCCATGATGAAGAAGAAGATGACATCTATGACAAATTTGTTCATCTCAAACAAAAAAGGTATGTAAGCGAATACACCCACGAGTGGGAAGTATTAGATGTAAGATATAGAGGATTTTCTGATGAAGAGATTGTAAAAATGTATGGATGGGGGCTTAAAGTGTATATCTGAGTAGAATTAAAACTATATAAACCCAAAACAATTGAAGAGGATAGAAATGCAGCAATAATTATTGAGAGAAAATATAAATTCCATAAAACACCATATGCCAATAGTGAAAAAGAAAGAAAATACTCAAAAGGAAAGTCAAGTAAGTCTTCTTCAAAAAACACTGATAAGTACATTCCACCCCCATTATGACAAGGAGCAAAAGAACAATCAAATTTCGAAAAGAAAAAGGATGGCAAAGTTGAACATGCGGAGACAAATACTCTCTAGGACACAAGTGCAACACATAAAAAATATACAACTGTGACGCGGAATAAGAAGAGGAATCTTTAGATAGTGACTCCAACAAGGAACCCAACGAAGGAAATGAGACTCCTAATCCAGATCCAAAAGAATAAAATATGCCAAGAATTCTTTTGGCAGGCATCACAAGGATAACATAGCCACAAACATTAAAACTAAAGGGACATATTAAGAAGGAACATGTTATTGTGTTAATAGATTCTGGAAGCACCACAATTTTATATATGTCAACGTTGCAAGTAGGCTAAATATATTTGCAAATCCTGTGACATATATAAAGGTTATGGTGGCAGATGGGAACAAAAATAGATGGAGTAGGAAAGTGTCATAAAGTTAAAATTCAGCTAAACGATTACAAAATGGAGTCTAGATTTTACATAGTTCCCATAGGAGGTGTAGATTCTGTCTTGGGAATACAGTTGTTACAAACGTTGGTGAAATATTCAAAAAACCACCAGAAATAGTTCATTAAGTTCAAGTGGAATGGAAGAAAGTATAAATTGTTCGGGTTCCAGGCTCCTCCTACCCAAATCATATCTACACAACAAATGAAGAAACTTATTTGCAAAGGAGATCTGGTATTCATCACACAGTTCCAAAAATTAGAGTTATTATCAATGGAAGGGACTCACCAATAGTCTAAAGTTACATCCCTAATCCAGAAATATGCCAAAGTATTTCAAGAATTACTAATGAAGTTACCTCATGAAAGAATGATTGAACACGTCATTGAAGTTAAACCAGATACAACACGTAAATGTCAAGCCATATCACTATCCCCATCATCATAAAACAAAGATAGAAATACTAATACAATATTTCCTAAAATGTGGATTCATTACAAAAAGCATAAGTCCATATGCAGCACTAGTAGTATTAGTCTGAAAGAAAGATGGATCCTTCCGGTTGTGTATAAATTATTAAGGATTAAACAAGATTACTATTTAACACAAATTTCCCATTCCATTTATTGATGAGATGTTGGATGAACCCCATGGTGTAGAATATTTTTCAAAATTAGATTTGAGGTCATGCTACTATCAAATTCGAGTAGGATTAGAAGACATCAAGAAGACTGCGTTCAAAACTCATGAAGGGAACTATGAGTTTAAGGAAATTTCATTTGGTCTAAGAAATGCACCAACCACATTCTAGGAAACCATGAATGAACTCTTCCACCCATTCTTGTCAAAATTTTTATTGGTTTTCTTTGATGATATCCATGTCTACATCAAAACATGGAAGGAGCACCTCAAGCATCTAGAAGAAGTACTTTCCGTATTGGAGAAGAATCAATTTTATGAAAAGTTACCAAAATGTACCTTTAGATAGAAGGAAGTTGAATATTTGGGACACATCATATCCAAAGGAGTCAAAGTAGATCCCAACAAGATTAAAATGATAAAAAATAAGGACAATAAGGCAGACAAATTCTTTGAATCCTTAAAAGAGATAATGTTATCTAGCTCAGTTTTGGCAACCCCAAATTTCACTAAGCCTTTTGTGGTAGAATGGGATAGCTTAGGATTTGAGATTGGAGGATTACTGATGCAAGATGATCACCCCATAGCTTATGAAAGTCAAAATCTTAATAAAAGGGAAAGCTTGAAGTCTACCTATCATAAGGAGACATTGACCATTATTCATGCATTAAGCAAGTGGCGTCAATACTTATTAGGGGGCAAGTTTCTAGTTCGTACAGTTCATAACAGTATTTAGTTCACATTACAACAAAAATACCTATCAATAAAGCAACATAAGTGGATAGAAAAATTGGCTGCATTTGACATGGAAAATTTTCACAAAAGGGGGAAGGATAATGTGGTTGCCGACACTCTCTTATGTAAATATGAAGACACTACAACATGTTCTGCATTGGTAGTAGTCCCTGATTGGTTGGACGAGATTCAAACTGAATATGCCAAGGATACAAAATCTTGTTCAATAATCAAAAACATCAATCAACATCTTAATTTTGAATGGAAAAATGAAATATTATGATATGAAGGTAGAAATTACCTAAGTCCTTCATCCAAGTTTAAAATAAAGGCTCTAAAAGAATCACACAATTCCCCTGCAGCTAGGAATGTTGGGCTCTTTAAGACATACTACAATGCACGTCAGTTGTTCTAATGGAAGGGAATGAGTAAGGAAATTTAGAAATATGTCACTGAATGTGACATTTGTCAAAGAAGTAAAAGTGAAAACGTCTCAATTCCCAGGTTGTTACACCACTTACATCTTCTAAAACAAAAATGGGAATAAATCTCCATGGATTTCATTGACGGTTTACGTATGTTTGATGGTAAAGACATGATATTTGTTGTGGTAGATAGACTCACTAAATATGCACACTTTATGGCAATCAAGAAAACATAACCAAGCAAATTGCAGAGGTATTTTGCAAAACAATCTACAATCTAGATTCTACATGTTCTCCTAAAGTAATTGTTAGTAATAGAGATGTAAGATTTAAGTGAAATTTCTGGAAGGAATTATGTGACCGAGCTAGAATAACCCTTAACATGAGTTCATCCTACCACCCATAAATAGATAGTCAAACAAAAATAGTAAATACTTGTTTAGAAATACCTATGATGCTTCATATCAGATATGCAAAGAAAGTGGTCACAAGGTTCCATCTAGCAGAATGGTGGTATAATACTACCTATCATACCTCAACCAAAATGACCCATTTCTAGGCACTGTAGCTATGAGCCCTAGAGATGGAAGGATTTTTCATTAAATGGCACTAAGGTTCAAGTAATGAAGAACCTTTTGGAAGAAATTCAAAAGATTATCCAGATATTAAAGCAAAACCTAGCATCTGCTAGAAATAAAATGAAGCAACAAGCTGACCAACACCGTCCAAAAGGAGAATTTGAGGGAGACTAGGTATTCGTTAGACTACAACATTACAAGCATTTTTCCTTGAAACAACAAGGAAAGAACAAGTTAGCTCCGATATTCTATGGGCCTTTCCAGATAATCAATAAAATCAATGATGTTTCTTATGTAGAAATTTTGAATAATATGACACTTATTCAACAGAGATTATCCCGATTATAAACTATTGCAGAAAACATGCATAATACATAACCTCCTCTACGTTGATCATCAATTTACAGAAGCATAAACAATAACATGCGCACATAGAAGCATCAATCACACATATCAACACAGTATTTTCCCGGGGAAAGCATCTCACTAAAGACCCCAACTATCTGTATATTGTATTGATTTAGAACATGTAACAACCATAGTACGATACTCCTCACAAGTACTCAATACTATCTCCACCTGTTACACACAATACAACTCAGATCTGATCTCCAAATCTCCTCCGTTGCTTGCCTGCCTCCACTGCACAATACCTGCGGAGAATGAATAAGAATGGCTGATCCAAACTCCTATTTACCTTGTGAAAATCACCCACACTGTAAATCACATGATCACAAGCTATATTTCACTTGGTATTGGCCCACACTACGCAGAGATCATTGGCATAACTCAATCCCATGCATGTGCACAATATCATGCTCAATTGATAGCAATCTCAACCTCTAACACTTGTCTCCACTGAACTGTATATGCATTGAGTTAACTGATGTATTCTTCAGTTTCATTATGAGTTAATAATTAGTGAATTAATTAATAACTAATTCACACAACTCATCACTTAGTCTATTGATCATTTAGACTAAATACAACTAGTTCAACTAAGTCAAACTGAACACAACTCCATTAACTGCTCATCCAACTCCACAGAACTCAACCACATGAGTTCTAACTGATGTCCTGCATGCAATAGCTCAATTGACTCATAAAGAAAGCATATTTCCTTCTGACATCTACATTTTCCACATTTGTAGCTCAAACTGAAGTGCTCCAAGAGGATAAGATAATGTTTATAGTCTAAATATTATTATGAGATAATAATATTTGACTTTTCTATTTTTGACTAGCAATCTAAAAATAGACTCTGATCACTCCTGCTGTGATCACTCCTGTTGTGATCACCCCTGCTATGATCACTCCTGCTGTGATCTAAAAATAGGCTTTGCGCCAAAACTTGCCTGCGAGACCACTTGGTGAAGATGACTCCTTTCCACTAAGCTCCATCATCTTGTTGCATTCTCAATAAGCATTTCTTGTTGCACACTTTTCAACAGTCCCTCTCAAAAAGAAAGGCTTCCTCTCAAACCCGATCCTGTAACTCTGGAATGTTCTGCATGCAACACATCTGCCCACTCCACTTTGCTCCAATAACACTTGGAACAAAAACACTCCCAACTGACAACTCTGTTGGGCTAGGAACATACTTTGATACTGAAGCTCTACCTGCTGCTGGCAAGTGCTCCCTCTCTGACATCTGCGCTACTGCAACATCTCCATGCATCTCGCACCATTTCACACCTCTCTGTGCCACCTAGCACTGTGCAAAACACTTGTGCCTCTCGCATTGCTAGAACCTGCATGCTATGCGCTGTCCTGGGATTCCCTACACTGTCACTCTCTCTACCGCTCCATCTGCATCTGTCTCTACCTAATCAATCAGTTCCTGCTACTCCACATTGGGGCTCCCGTAGCAAGTTCTCATCCAAGAGGTTGGGTACCTCAAGGATCCTACCCCTCATCCTTGGGACGATCAATCCACATCACCCCACTTCCTACCTGGAGGTATGGCTGCATGCAATCCCTCTGCCCACCTGGCTCAAAGTTTCCCCCTACTGGAGGTCTCTACATGAGTAGATGTCTCTACTCGATCTCCATTCAGCTTCCTTTTTTGTGGCTGCTCCAAAACCTCATAAAGCTGCTGCACCAATCGTGGCTCCTCCACAATCATCCAAGACTTCTTCTGGATTTGCATGTTGAGAGGTAATATACACTCCCTCTCAACCACCAAGTCTCCATCAGTTGCCTCACTGCTCAAGGCTTTGCATGCATCTTGAACCTCAAGAGCATACAGGTTCTTGACCCATGAACCAATCTGCTTCACCTGTCTAGTGATGATGTGTCTAAAGAAAACATTTCCCTTACTGAAGACTACATCATAGCCTCTATCTTCCAGCATCGCGATCGACACCAAGTTTCTCTTTAGTCCTGGTACATACTTGACATCAGTCAAGGTAAGGCGAGCTCCATGCTCCCTCTGAAAAATAATTGTGCCTACACCTGAGACACTATACTTCTCATCATTACCCATCCCTATGAGTATATGGAGATCTTTCTCCTCCAAAGTATTGAACAAACTTTTGTCACCACTCATGTGGAAAGAAGCTCCACTATCAAGAAACCAACCACTTCCCACCATGGATGAAACCATGCATGTGAAGAGTGTGAAATCCAACTCAAACTATGAAGCAAGTGCCTCACCTTCAGATCCTTCCTCGGATCCCTTCTTGGATTTCTTCTTTGGGAAATTAGTAGCATAATGGCCCAACTCATGACAACAAAAGCATCACAACTTCAACTTGTCAACCTTCTTCCCATCATTGGAAGAACTGGATTCAGAAAGAGAAACCTTCCCCTTCCCCTTCTTCGCCTTACTCACTAAGGCACAATTCTCCTCATCAGGCATGCATGAAGAACTGTCTCTGGTGCGCCGTCTAATCTCCTCTTGCACAAGATCTGACCAAAGTCTCTCCCATCCTAGCAATTTCTCCCTTCCATTCACCGAGTCCTGGTAACTATGCCAACTCTTAGGAAGGCCAAGGAGTGCTAGACTCACCCTATCCTCATCCTAAACAGTTACCCCCACACTTCCTAGATCATCCCGACATTGGGTGAACTTCGTGAGATACTGGGGCATACTGTCTTCATTATCACACCTAATGTTTCTAAGTTTATCCTTGAGTGCCATTCCACCAGCTCAAAACTCAACCACTTCTGATCTAAAATTCGTGAGAACAAAGTATTTCTTGTACAGAGATCGACTGTATGGGCATTCACCGGATATATCACCTTCCAAAAGAAGGATGAATCCAGAGGCTACCTAGCCTGATTACAGACTTTGCCTAAAGAAATAAAATGTAAACACTTTCTGAATAGTAGATCTGATGATCAATCCTCGCTTTGATATCCTGTAGAACTTTTTCTACAAATCAACCAGCTCTGATACCATGTAGAACTTCTTTTACAATTAAGATCACTCTGATACCATGTAGAAATTTTGAATAATATGACACTTATTCAACAGAGATTATCCTGATTATACACTATTGTGGAAAACATGCATAATACATAACCTCCTCTACGTTGATCATCAATTTACAGAAGCAGAAACAATAACATGCACACATAGAAGCATCAATCACACATATCAACACAGTATTTTCCTGGGGAAAGCATCTCGCTAAAAGCCCCAACTATCTATATATTATATTGATTGAGAACATGTAACAAACATAGTACAATACTCCTCACAAGTACTCAGTACTATCTCCACCTGTTACACACGATACAACTCAGATCTGATCTCCAAATCTCCTCCGCTGCTTGCCTGCCTCCACTGCACAATACTTGCTGAGAATGAATAAGAATGGCTGATCCAAACTCCTATTTACCTTGTGAAAATCACCCACACTGTAAATCACATGAGAACAAGCTATATTTCACTTGGTATTGGCCCACACTACGCAAAGATCATTGGCATAACCCAATCCCATGCATGTGCACAATCTCATGCACCACTGATAGCAATCTCAACCTCTAACACATGTCTCCACTGAACTGTACATGCACTGAGTTAGCTGATGTATTCTTCATTTGCATTATGAGTTAATAATTAGTGAATTAATTAATAACTAATTCACACAACTCATCACTTAGTCTATTGATCAGTTAGACTAAATACAACTAGTTCAACTAAGTCAAACTGAACACAACTCCATTAACTGCTCATCCAACTCCACAGAACTCAACCACATGAGTTCTAACTGATGTCTTGCATGCAATAGCTCAACTAACTCATAAATAAAGTGTATTTCCTTTTGACAGCTGCATGTGCCACATCTGTAGCTCAAACTGAAGTGCTCCAAGAGGATAAGATAATGTTTATAGTCTAAATATTATTATGAGACAATCATATTTGACTTTTCTATTTTTGACTAGCAATCTAAAAATAGACTCTGATCACTCTTGCTGTGATCACTCCTGCTGTGATCACCCCTACTGTGATCACTCCTACTGTGATCACTCCTGCTATGATCACTCCTGCTATGTTCTAAAAATAGACTTTGCGCTAAAACTTGCCTGCGGGACCACTTAGTGAAGGTGACTCCTTTCCACTAAGCTCCATCATCTTGTTGCATTCTCAACAAGCATTTCTTGTTGCAAACTTTTCAATAGCTTATGGGTTGAAACTATCAAGTAACTTTTGAATCCACAATGTATTCCATGTTTCATGTCTCAAAAAAGTACTAGGCCAAAACAAATCATCTCAAGCCAAGATATATAAATTTGATGAAGAAGGAACGATTGTATTAGAACTTGGAGGTATCCTTGCAACCAAAGAGAACTTACTACGTTCCAAAACCATTAGAGAATACCCGATCAAGTGGGAAAAACTTCGAAAAGAAGACTCTTCATGGGAAACTGAGAAGTTCCAATAACAATATTCCTTGCTACCCTTTCTTTGAGGACAAATCAATTTTTAAGGGTGGGGCAAGGTTATGAATGAATATTCAAACTAAATATTAATTATATAAATATATTTAAATCATAGATATTAATAATTAATAATTTAATTAACTAAATGCCCATTAATTATGAAAGGGAAATGACGTCCAAAAGACATGACTTTTAAAACCTTGTGGTCTATCAATGCCTATTAAGGTGAACCACCCAAGGCATTGTAGAACATCATTCCAATATTCAATCTTAATAAAAAATATTACAATTTACAGTGTGTAAATTTGAAAGAGAATCTAGTGTACATGTCTGGTTTCCTAACAAAGTGTCAGATACTTCAAGTAAGGAGTTAGAAATAGGATAAAGAAAAATATTTTTCTCAAGTGTGGATAACATTGGACAATAGAACATAATGTGAATACATGTCCCTACATTACTATAAGATAGTAGATGGAAGGCAAGTTGAAGTACAAGAACCTAATGAAGGAATCACTATAATGCACAATGCAGACTCAGATTATGAAGAACCATCATTAGTGTTGGTGCATTCACAAGAAGCATCTCAATACCTTCATTCATTATCAACCCAGGACAAGTCTTTTTATTTCAAGAGTGTCAGCACTATATATGCAGTGAATTTAGAGGTCAATCTATGCTGGCATCATTGTAATTACTAATGACTATCTTTTTAAATTCAATCTAAACAACTCTGAAAGGAATTCATAACACACCTTGAAATTCTACTTAATCTTATGAAAGAAAATGAATCTGAATACAAATAGAAAGAATCACACTTGGCAATCTTAACTGGAATTGGAACTAACTTATTTAACATGAAAGAGAGCTATGATAATTGAACAACAAATGACCATATAAGCATCTTACGGAAAGCAATCAATTCTAGCTTTGAAATCTATGATAACACTACTTAGAATGAACAACAATCTAAAATGAACATAACCAATTCGAGAAAGAGCATCATGCATATAACATAACCATTTCAATAAAGAGCATCACACATATATAATCACACTGCTAAGCCTTGAATCGTGAATAAACAACAAATGTAAATCATAATCGTCAATCCTCACGATAATCAGAATGATATTAACTTAACACTAACAAATAGTAAAGAGTAAACATAAATGATTATAACACAGGTGAAGCAGTAGATCTTCTGTTGACTAGGCCTAAAGTCTCCAGAAGTCCTCGCTATTAGATACTCAAAACACGATTAGAATTAAACACAATCTTCTTCATTAAAATAAGTAACAAAGTTACAACATCACCAAAATGAAAGTATTGTATGTCCAAAAGAATAGTTACAATCTGTGAAATTCTAAACTAGCTGTTCAGTTTGCCTTTCGACCTTATATATAACATTTAGAAAAGTAAATAGATAAAGTGAATCCTCAGGATCAAGGATATATAACATTTAGAAAAGTAAATAGATAAAGTGAATCCTCAGGATCAAGGGATCCTGAGGATTTCGCAATACTCGATTTGATTCCATTATAAAATATCTTTGGTTTGCCCGATCTTCCACTATCCTGCTTGCCCCAAATGTTGTCTTTTTCCTTTACTAGTTGTTGTTGTTTTGTCGATTGAAAAACCATCATCCAATCCGCGTCTTTGCACATAAAGATAGTAAAAGTCAGTTTTCTACGCCCAAATTTATCTAATGTGCTAATAGTCACTTTTACCCAACTTCATTTGTTGTTTCCTCTATTTTATTCCACAAAATGAAGATAAACATATGAAGACAAATGCTAAATTAGGCTATTTACGAGGAGAAAACATACCTATTTCTCATCCCAACATACTCCCCAGCTTACCTTATTGCATTTCCTCATGCAATCAAATGGTTAAGGTGTAATTGAGTTAAGGAATAGGCTGGGTATACTTCCTCCTTGTATAGCCTGAAACCATTTTTCTTTTTAAGCACAGCGAAAGCCTGGTTCACTTCTTGATCTGTCAAGTTATAATCACTGCGGTACCTATCTGGGGGATACCATATAATTGGGCTTCTATATCGACACCCTATCCACTCAGGCCCCATGGTTAATACCATGTTACTGTATTTATGTAAGTGAGAGGAGGCAGCTTTGAAATTCCTGAATCCAAATGGCTCTTTGTTTCTGATAGTATTGTTGGAGGCTTCCCATCTCTGCCTGGCTGTAGATAAAGCTTCTTCCTTGATCTCCTAGAAGTACTCCTTCCCTTCTTGTATAATGTCTGTGTGGAATGACCCTAATTGACCCACAACACCTGTTTGTTTCATAAATTGTTTGTGTTGGACAAAGAGGTGCAGGGGTTTTGTAGGCTCTCCCCTAACCCACAGGTCTATGCCATATTCTCATTTCCTAAAAGTATTATGGACCTTGGCCCATTTGATCTGGTTAGTAGCAAAGGAAAGAAAGGCCTGGAATTGGATATCCCCTATGAAGGGGCCAATATTGTTGTCTCTGTCATCTTCCAAAAAGAAATTATGCATGTAAAGTTCACACACGAGGCATTGTACCTGCTCATTTTGTTCTCTGAAACACTTGACAAAGTTTGGGGTGGTATTAATTTCCACGGACTTGCTAGCTTTAAAAACTTTGATCTTCAGTATGAGGTGCCTTTCTAGGAGGAACGATGCATAGTAAGTAGTAGGAGCTTGGCATGACAAGGCATTTGAATAAATAGAGAAAACAGTCTCCAATTGCTCTTTAGCCTTCTGTAACTTGACTTGTACTTTTTAAACCTTCTTTTTCTCAGCCTTATAATTTGCAAAAGTTTCATCCTTTGTGACAATGAGTGCCTCAAATTTCTTTTGTAATTCTTGGTGCACTTGCAGGGGTACTACTTCCTTTTTATGCTGAGTACATTCCTCTTGAGTCTTGACTAGCTCATTCTGAAATTTCCTAATGACTACTTCCCTTACCAAGGGAATGTAAGTAGGCATCTCATTTGTTTGGACCTCATCGTCTTGTGTTTCCATAGGATTAGTTTGAACAACAACCTCGACCGCTTCTCAAATCATGCAACAATCAGCTTGGGTGTTCTCTTCAGTATTAGTTTGAATGGCAACATCAACATTAGGGAAGTCCGTTTGAGTTTCCTATGGGCAAACATAAGGATCCTCTGTCTACATTTCATTGTCTTATACAAGACATGGCTCTATTTAGGTTCCCTTTAAATAAACCAGCAAAGTTTCAGTATGGGTTTCATTATTTTCCCTAGGGTAATAATCAGTTTGGGTCCCTGTGATCTCTAATTCTTCTTTTATTTTCTTAACCCTGGCTGCCTCCTTCAATCACTATCTTAGATTTTTAATTATTTTCTTTTTCCTCCTACATTTCCTGAGCAGTTTCCTGAGTCTATCCATGTATGTTTGTTTTATTGTGAGGCTTCTAACCGGTGGTGGCACGGTTTTATTTACTTCAGGTCCCTCTTCAGGTGGATTGTGTTGACATCAGGGTGGGGTTCTATTGGAGTTGTATCTCCCGATGGATCTTCACCTCCCATGTCTCTTTCGTCATGAATTTCTCGCTTAGGAGACCCCAATGGAATGGTGTCTCCTGAGCAATTCTCATTTTCAGGGCTTTCTTCTAGGTGGGCCTCGTCCACAGGGACTTCATAAAACTAGCATTTCCTTATTGATTTTCACCCCCCAAGGTTTCATCTGTAGGGTTTTATTCATCTGGGGGGTCTAGCGGACCAGTAGTCACTGCTTGATTTCCTTCTTTAATGGTTTCTTCTGCATGCGCTTCTGCTTCAAGGATTTTTTCCACAGAAGGGACTGGTTCCCTCTATTCTTCCAAATTATCAATAAATGACAGATTTTGATCATGACCAGGACTGTCATCAGGGGCAGACTGGTTGGGGGCACAAATTTTCCCTTAAGAATTCTCAAATTGCTCCCTTCCTTCACCAAATATCCCCATGTTTTCCAGTATTATGGCCACCTCTTCCTCATAGTCTTACAAGGATTCATCCTATGGACTTAGAGGGGGTGTGTGAGATGGACCGACATCATTCATTTGAATTGGGGTGCATCGTTGTGACTTCACCTGCACAGAGCATCTTTGTTTTGCCAGACCCAAGGCCACAAAGGAATTCTTCCTTTTCTGTGTCCTTTTCGGACCTGTGGCTCTTGGCCCTTGCTGTTGAGTTGTTAGGTTTTCTATAGGTGGCGCTAGATTAGGATTTATAATATTATCTCAGGTTAGTTTCTGTTGGGCTAGCCCATGAATGATAATCAATTTGATTAGCCCATGATGACTGATGACTCTATGTAGGTCCTTTACTTTTCTAACTCGACAAGTAACATCATGCAATAGGGAATTTAAATAAAACGACAAGTTAACTGTAATTTTTGTTTTAAAATAACTAACATTTTGAGTTGATGGGGCTTTACCACATCCTGTCGTCCATCACATGTGATGTACCTTTGCACGATGGTTTCCAATTCCTACTATGGCTGTCTCAAGGCTGTAGGGTGAACGCCTTTTCCTATTCACACCAATTGCTTGCCTGGGTCCTGAAATATTGTGATGCATTATGCAACAAAACATGTTTTTCTGTCCACCATGTTCCTTTAGCTGGAAGTCTAGTGACTTCAGCTATAACTGCTTTGGAGACCATTATGTTCCTGTCTCTTATTGTGGTGCTGCCATTCTGCAAATTCTGTAGAAATTCAAGTGTCATCTCTTCGTGAAATCCCTGTAATTTATTCAAATATTGCAGCCAGCCAGCATGCTCAAGAATTTCCCGAGCCTGGTCTGATACCATGAGCACTGTGGGTTCATTTCGGATGGCTCTACCTCTCATGGATACTATTTTTTTATGACTAGTTTACTTGCATGCACTTCTCTCACACTTTCGCAATTTAGAACAACAACAGAGAACGTTAAGGCTATTGACAGGGAAATGATGTTGTTTTGGGAATTAATATCACATATAGTCAAGTCATTTGTCTCATCAGTAGTATTTGATGCATGATCATAATCAGTCTGCATGATATCCATAATGGTTGTCGTCCTTCCTCCAATCATAAATAGTTTGATAATTATTACACATACATAATCATCATGTAGTCCTTTAACCGGAAATTAGTTTAATAATTATCATACAACTATCCATGAATTGTCACACATGTTGCTCATATGCAGACCATCCCCCCTCCAAAGGGAAAAGGGTGTCGACGTCCGTCGAGCATGGGAAAAAAGGAAAAAGCATCCGTAAATCATAAATGCAGGAAACCAATCAATAAAGGTGTTGCAATATACGCCAACGAAAATCAAAGCAGTACACGTCAACAGATTTGCAATGCCTGTAAATTAAAACAGAGATTTAAACCATTATGTCAAAATATTTTTACCTTAAGTGGAAAAGTATCAAACGCATGATTGGCGGTAAGTATTAATGGTTGTCATTAAAATGATTGGACAAATTGATATAATGGATATATGATATAAGTTACCATGCATGTTGGCTTTTTAGGAATGTTGTTCAAATGGGAAATTTTCCTTTAGAAATGAATCCATCGGTAGTAATAGGATATAAAGAATTTGACAATGTCACGTAGTACTTCAATACCACAAGCAGACTCACTACTACTAGCAGGCATCCATAGCCTCGACAGGGTTGCTTTTTAACCCTTCAAATGAGCAAGAGTCCTCCTTTTGATTTTCAAATTATTCTCCCTTTTCTTGCTATAAAGAGACCACTATGCTGGCATGGTAACCAGATAATCATAGTGCCATTCACCAGGATATAATAAAGTGATCAGGCTGGCTCGTGATAAGAACCCCTATCCTTCTGATAGTTTTAATTATCAAGAAGGTCATTACATTGGTTTGGTGGCCAAAATGGAATGTCACCCATTACATCCTTATGATCATGGTAGGTTGGCTCGTGTTGAGACCCCCTATCCTCTTTAAGACAATATTTGTTTCATTTTCATATTTCCATATTTTCATATTTTCATCTTTTGATGCTTTTTTTATAAAAAGAGGGAGGCTCATTTACTCCTTAAGAGTCAGGGATGGCGTAAGAAGTAAAAAAAATGCCAATGAAAGTTATACTTTTACCCCCATATCATCATATCAAAGGGGTTTACCCATTTGAAAGTGTGAAAGATAAACTAGCATGGTATTAAAATAATAAATCATTTTATGATGTGTCCAAAGGGAAGATATTCATCCAGTCATTATAGATATGCACCATGTCGGCTTTTGAATAAAGATAGCCATCAAAAGGTTTCATAGGTCATAATGGTATTAAGATTATTGTTTTTCTTTATCTTAGGTGCAAATCCAACTAGATGGTTTTTATTCAAAACATAAAAGAGAAAGAAAAATGGAAAAAAGAATAACCTGCGACGAAACAACAAACAGAAATCACAGTTATTCATTCTACCGATTTAAACAATAAACAAACAAAAAGAAAAATCGGGGTTGTTCAATCGATTGAGCATCATACACTCAAAACGTTCCGTTCAATTAATTGAATAACAATCGTTCAATCAATTGAATAGCAACACAAAAATGCAAAAAGTTTTGTTCAATTGATTGAACATAAATCATTCAATCGATTGAACAACAACACAAAAAATGCAAAAAGTGTTGTTCAATTGATTGAACAACAATCGTTCGATCGATTGAATAGCAAAAACATAAATAAATAAATAAACATAAAAATAAAATAAAAATAAAAATAAATAAATAAAATAAAATAAAATAAAATAAAAAATTAAATTAAATTAAAAAATTAAAAAAAAAAGTATAAAGCGTTGTTCAGTAGTTTGAACAACAATTGTTCAATCGATTGAACACCAAAATTTGAAAATCGCAAAAAATGTTGTTCAAATGATTGAACAAGGAAATCGGAAAATCGTAAAAAGTGTTGTTGTTGGAAATAATACTGGCAGGGGGGGGGTTGAATCAGTATTAGCAAGTAAAAAATATTGCATTTCCATATTCAGATTCATATACGCTACTTTAGTTAACGAAACTTGCGTGTATATGCAACTGTATGTAATGCAACTAGCATATACCCTGTAAACTTATAATTTAGTTAATTTTTCATATGTTGATCTTTAATCTGTGCATCAGAACCATATAAACAGTAACCAGGAGTAGTAAAAATAGAACAGAAAATCACACACATGAACACAAGATATAAGTTGGAAACCCAATGTGGGTGAAAACCACCTGCTGTAATCGTCTCTATCTTCCTTTTAATTAGAAACTTCTTTTTACAAATTTTTTACTGGTGCAGTCTTATACCAGTATGCAAGATTTTACCCGCAGAAGGCTACAACATTCTCTTGTTCTCCAGCTTCTCCTGGAAGGGAGCTGCAACCCCCTAGCTCTTGTACTAGCTGATGTGTTTACTAGTACGTAGGTGTTGGCCTACAGAAGGTTGCAACCTTCTCTTTTCTTCTAGGGACCACATTTCATAATTTTTTAGACTAGATCCATCAATAACATCAATCAAGCATCAAATCAACCTATTTCCTTTACACCAACCAAAACTAATTCAAACAATCACTTCTCAGAATGCAGTAACCAGAATACAGTAGTAGTTACCAGAACCCAAGCTAGAACCCAGAACACTGCAACAACAAACAGATGTAGCTAAATCATATTTTATGACGTGTACTTTACTTCAATGTGTCAAACCTGCATGCATACACACTTTTCTCAAGGAGAACCTGTGTATACGTTGTTTTGATATGCAAAACTAGCGTGTATACGTGCCTTTGCTAAGGTGAACCTACGTACAGATATGTAAATAATGATTTAAACTTTACAACAATTCTAGACATTAGTTATACCCATATAATCATATTTACAGATTAAAACATCCACCAGTTATTCAGATAAAAGATCAAAACCACACAAAGATACTTATCTTCAAGCCTTAAGATCTTGACCCATCAATAGAACTTATCCTTCATCAAGCACTCAGGTTCATCCTTGATTCAGATCCAGCTATGCACCATAACCCAATAACCTATATTCTAGATCTAGCTCTTCAATGGATATTCAATTCATGAGTGCTTTTGCCTAATGATCTCCTTCTTTTATAGTCTTAGGCCTTACTCAATACCATGGTACAAAACCACTTAGAATCAATACCTTGGACCAAATACCTGTGGTCAACACTTTGGATAAGATACCTTGGACCAAATACCACGGACCAAAACAAAGTTTTCCAACATGTACGCACCTTTCCTTCAGCGAAAGTGCGTGTGTACGCCATACGCGCCTTTTGGTCTGCGAACTTGCGTGTATAGGCAGCTTAGTCAATGGGGAACCTGCGTATACCTCTCTTTCTTCATTCTGTGAGCCTAAATTGTGATCTATCATCTGTGTGAGTTGCAATCAAGGACAACACTTGTGTTGTAGTGCTAAATCTGCATCATAATTCCAAAAGTTGTTCAATTGATTCAACAGTAATCATTCAATTGATTGAACAACTAATGCGCAAAAGGTGTTGTTCAATTAATTAAACAACAATCGTTCAATCGATTGAACAAAAAAAACACAAAAAGTGTTGTTCAATTGACTGAACAACAATTGTTCAATCGATTGAACAACAAACATGCAAAAGGTGTTGTTCAATTGATTAAACATCAATCGTTCAATCGATTGAACAACAAACATACAAAAAGTGTTGTTCAATTGATTGAACAACAATTTTTCAATCGATTGAAAAACACCTATGAAACACACCTAAAGACAAGAGAAATCCTCGTATTTACATGGTGATGCCTAACTAGATTGCAACCAACTGTAAAGGAATATATACATTATTTACAGTTAAATAAAAATGAAATTTCAGGAGAGCAAAGCTTTTGGGTCATTACTTCTTGCAACTAAAATTTGCATGGTGGGGTCCTCACGTACCTGTTGGCGGAAAGGCTCCTTGGTGAGTGGTTTGTGATAAAGACATACCCAATTCCCATTCACCTTGAAAGAATGGCCAGACCCATCAATGATAATCAAACTGAGAGTACCATTGTTATGTACTTCTTGAATTTCATAAACACTGAGCCACCTTGCTTGTAACTTGCCTGGAAAGTCCTAGAATCTAGAGTCATAGAGGTGTGCCCCATCTCCTTTTTGAAACATCTTTTTCTTATAAGATTGTCATGCCACTTTTCCCTTTGTTGCTAAATAATTGTAGTATGTTGCAGGGAAAGAAGTCGAGCCTCGTCCAATTCGCTTATTTGTTGAATTTTCTTGGTTTGGGCTTCTATTAGATCCAGTCCCATTTTCGGAGCCATTCATAGAGTCTTTATTTCAAATTTGATAGGAAAAATAGGTTCTTTTCCAAACACCAGTTGGTAAGGAGAATATCCTGTAGTATTTTTCCAAGTGGTGCGATAGGCCCACAAGGCCTCTGGTAGTTTAGCAGCCTAGTCTCACTGATGTGTTGAGACTGTCTTAGTTAGAATTGCTTTGATGACCTTATTGGTGCTTTCAACTTGCTTGTTCGCCTACAAGTGATACGGGAAGTGATTCTATGTGTAATGTGGTGGTTTCTGAGAGGGACTGTAATCTTGTGTCCTACAAATTTCCCTCCCCCATCTGTTATCTCTTCCCAAGGTAAACCGTACTGCATGAATAGCCCAAAAAGGAAATTAATTACAAATTATTTTGTAGCTCTTGGAAAATCTATTGTTTTTACCCACTTCGTCACATAATTTGTGGCAACCAGTATGTAGGCCTTTTGGTTTGATGGTGGATGAAGTGGGCCAACAAAATCCAGTGCCCACCATTCAAAGGGTTCTATCACTAATTGGGGCTGTAGTGGAATTTCATCGAATTGACTAGGTCGGCCCATCCTTTGGCAGCTATCACAAGTCTGGGAATATTTCTCATCATCTTTAAAAATGGTGGGCCAATAATAGCCCATTTGTAGTACCTTATTCCCTGTCCTACAATTATGAAGTTTCCTCCGCATGGATCATCATGGCAAGCCTACAGGGTTTCGTATATCTCATCCTCACAAATGCATCTGCGCATACACATATCAAACCCTGTGTGAAAAAGGTATCCGCCAATCCACAAAAACTAAGTGCTATGCTGGACAATCTGTTTTCTTGCCTTTGTTGTCAAGTGCTTGGGAAACTTCCCCACTGCCAAATAGTTTGCTACATATACATACCATGGCATTTTGGCTTCTACAACAAACAAATTTTCATATGGAAGTTGGTCATCCAATACAAATAGATCATTTACCTTTGGAACCCGGGACAAAAAATCAGTGACAAGGTTTTCCTTCCCTGGACGATCCTTAATGGTGATATCAGACTCCTGCAAAAGTAATAACCAACAAGTCACTCGACCATTTGTAATAGGTTTGTTGGCTAAGTACCTAATGGTGGAATGATTAGTATACATAAAAGCTTGATAGCCAGTTATATAATGTCTAAATTTGTTTAGGGCATAGATGACAACTAAGAATTCTTTTTCTATTACTCTATAATTAAGTTTAGTAGCAGTAAGATTTTTGCAGATATAATATATAGCATAATGTTTTCTATCCACCTCCTGGCCGAGGACAACACCTATTGCTACATCTGATGCATTCGTGGATATGTGAAAAGGAAATTCGCAGTTTGGTCCATGTAATACTGGTGTCATTGAAACTAGTTTCTTTAAATCTGTAAAAGTTGTGTTGCATTTGTCAGACCATTTAAAATCAACATTTCCAGTTAAAGCATATAAAAGTGCAGTAATTTTTGAATATTTTTTGATAAACCTGCGATAATAGCCTACATATCCTAGGAAGCTATGTACCTCCGTCTAAGTATAGGGTGTAGGAAGTAAAATAATTACCTGTATTTTTGTTGGAACTACCTGTATCCTTGTTGCAGAAAAATAATGTCCCAAGATTATGCCTTTGGTCATCATCATGTGACACTTGACATTGCTTAGACACAACCTGATAGCAATGCATCATTCTAAAACCTTTTCTAATTTTTGTAGGGTTTGATCAAAGTCATCCCCATATGGGGTAAATTCATCCATGTAACTTCAAGTCCTTCATTTATCAGATCAGCAAAAGTGTTGAGTATAGCTCCTTGAAATGTAGCTGGGGCATTGCATAAGCCAAATGGTAACACTTTGTAAGTGAATGTACCCCACGGACATGTGAAGGTTGTTTTGTCTTGGTCTTCAGGGTCGATTTGAATCTGATTGTAGCCACTGAAGTCATATAGAAAGGAAAATAATTGCTTCCCTGCCAAATTATCAAGGACTTGATCAATAAATGGAAGAGGGAAGTGATCTTTCTGTGTTGCCTTGTTCAATTCCTGATAATACACATAGATACACCACTTCGTGTTTTTCTTGGGGACAACTACCAATGGAGAGACCCATTTGCTATCCGAAATGGGATAAATAAATTCACATCCAGCAACTTCTATAATTCTTCTTTTACAATGTCCTTGAGGTGCAGATTCAATCTTCGCTGAGGCTGCTGGACAGGGCGAGCATCCTTTCCGGTGTAGATATGATGTGTACACAAATCTGGGTCTATACCCTTCATATCAGGATAATCCTAGGCTAAAGCCCCTTTATATTTTTCATGACCTGAATGAGCTTTTGTTGTTGATCACAAGACAAGTTATCATTAATGTTTAAAACTTTGCCTAGTTCAATTTCAACAGGCTTTCTGTTATGAACAACAGTTGTCTGGATATGCTGATCATCAATATCTTTCAAGGGGTCTTCCAAGGCTTCATTATCAAGAATTGATTTTAACATATGACATTTCACATTGTTCACATTAGCTGGCTGATTGATAAAATTATTGATAACATCATCTTCAATCTGATCCTTGAATTCAAGTGCCTCTACTATTGTAAGTGGTGAACGAATGCTTTCTTCTAGGTATGTGGGTGGTTGTTTACATATTTTTACAATGGGAAGACTTGGTTTGGTAGGAGGATATAAAACAATATTTTTTACAACATCCCCTTTAGCAATAGTCATGCTGCCCTCTCAGAAGCCTATGTAAGCATTGGTTGTTTCCAGCCAAGGTCGGCCCAGAATCAAAGGGTGCCCATCCAATCGACTCTTTGGGTTTATAACAAGAAAATGTACTGGATACTCCCATGAATCAATAGAAACCGTAATATCTTGTAAAGTTCCCTCTAGCCTCACCATCGAACGATCAACAAGTGATAATAGGGTGGTGGTTGGTTCCAAAGCCATAATACCGAGTGCCTGACAGGTTTCTGTTGTTAAGATGTTAATGGTTGCACCTATATCAACTAGTGTATTTGGAAAGGAGCGGCCATATATTTTAACTGTAACAATGGGATTCCCAGGATCTTCATAATTTACTCAAGTTTCCCCTCCCAAGGGTAGATCATATAAGGTCCCTACAACATGAATGGTGGGTGAAGTTTTTGTTTTCCTCATAGGATTCCTTACACATAGCTCTTTAATTGTTTTAGCATAAATAGGAATATCTTGGATGGCCTAGAGGAGAGGAATTTTGATACAAAGATTTTTTAATTCCCCTACAAGATCAATATTTGGATAAACAATTGGTTTGGGTATTGTTAGCCTTTCGGGGAATGAGGGAGAAGTGACTATGAGATTCTCAGGATATTTATGTTGATCTGTATCTTCTCCTTGTTTTATTTCAGTTTCAATTACAGTTGATGGCATATGTATAGGTGGGGTTTCCAATTCAATTGATGGCTGGTCTCTATTTTCCCCAGGGGTAATGATATGTCCTGACCTCAATATAAGTTCATTACATTCTTTTTGTAATCTGATAGTCTGCGCTTTCGACAATTTGAACCAGCTGAACTGGTTTGTTATTGGGATTCGGATTCGGTTGAGCTAGCTGATCCGGATTTAAACAGGAACGCAATAAATTACAGAGATAACCATAAATACAGAGATGTGATAACCATAAATACAGAGATGCAGCGGAAATAATACTTCATTTCATTACTGTAAAATACTGAAATATGCTTACAACCAGAAATGGAAATAAACCAACTAGGGCGATGGTAGCTTATCTCTGAGAAGAGATGTGGTGGCTACATGCCTATGAACTGTTCTGAACTGAGTTACAATGAGGCTCGAAGGCCTATTTATTGTTGAGAAACACTGGAAAACCCTTAACATTCCGAAATCTAACCCTAGAAGATGAAACGCCAAATTGTGGGCCCCGTTTGGGTAAATTGGTACATCAATTTCTCGGGGTCGTAACTTTGGCATACGATCTCCGCTTGACGCGTACGATAGCTCGTTAGAAAGATCTATCCGAGTACTACCACTTTGGGAGGCAACATCAGTCCATGGACTCATGTTGCCCCAGAATCCCAAAAAAACGTCGTTTAGGGCCTCAAAACGGCTCCAGAAGTTCAGGACCCGAAAAACTACTAAAAATAGTAAATTGTGCTACAATTTAGGAAACTGAAAAGACTGAAAGAGACAGCTGTGGGGGTCCAAATGGGATAGGTGGGTGGCCACCAACATCTGCCTGGATCATTCCTCCCCCATTAGGAAGCAATGGTCCCCATTGCGTTGAGTTCCTCCATCTGCTGAACTTGTCCTGCAATTTCTGATGTGTCCAGTGATGGTGGGAAGCATGGTCGACGATGGTCCAGATTGAACATTTGGTGCAAGCGAAGGAATGGAGGAATTCTGTGCTCCAAAGCATTGTTCCCATAGCCTTGGTACTGCTGTAAGGACCATGTCGGAGTGATCTGAGCTTCTGATGGGTTCTGGTAAGGCGTTCTTTCTGTCGATGCAACCAGACTTTGTTGCCCACCTGAAACTTGTGTGGTACCCATGTGGGTGAGGAGAAGTTGTTCCTGTGTTTTTTCATGACCATATCCCTTTGCTGCTGCTATTGCGTGGAGGAACCCTTTGCAGGGGTCATGGATGTAGCAACGATCTTCCCCTTACTTTGGGAGTGAACCAGACAGATGAATTTCCTGGTCTGTGATATGAGCTTGCTGCCTTTCTTGGTAGTGATCAAAGATGTGGCGGTAGGTGGGGCTACCTCCGGTATCATGTATAATGAATTATTCAAAGAAATAATGACAGCACAAGGCCTTGACTCATACACAGCATGTCGCCTCCACAAGTATGGCTGGCCTAATAATACATCACAAACATCTAGAGGTGTAACATAACACAATACCTCGTTTGTGAAGGGTTTGATACTGTAGGGAAGGCGGCACTACTGGCGAACTTTGAGATCTCGTCCTTCATGAAGCCACCCGATACTGTACGGCTGTGGGTGTGGTGTAGTCGGTAGGCCCAACCGCTTCACGACCTCTGCTGAAACGAGGTTCTTTTGGCTACCACTGTCGACAATGAATTGTAGCGGCAAACCCTTCACCCACATCTGTGAGTGGAAAAGACGCTCCCCATCCTCTGGATTTTCGGGCTCGTCTTTTTGGATCTTGGCGGTGGCAACAGTGGCGCTGGGATCCGCATCAATGATCTGCTTCCCTTTGCCATTCCCCTTGTCGAGTTCTGGCTCAGGATCGGAACATGCATCTGATTCGGAAGCCTTCAACTTGGCCACCAGTGACTGCTTGGTCCGACACTCACTTGTGGAACTCACACCACTTTCCTGTGTCCTTCTTCGGCTTCGCGGTGTTGTTCTTTTCTTGTGGCTTTGACGGGTTGTCTTGGGTCACCCCGCCTTGGATTTTTCCTTTGGGCTTCGGATTTGCAGATCCAAAGTCTCGCTTCTTTTGTTTGAACTTTTGCTCGATTTTGACAGCGTATCGGTATGCTGTGTCGAGTGAGGAGATGTTCAAGAACACCATCTCTTCCTAGATATATTTATGCAGGCAGCCACGGTATTTGAGTACCAGATGCAGCTCAGAATCTTTGATACCCAACTGTGTGCGAAGGGTATGAAAAATGTTTGTGAACTCTGGCACATCTTGGTCTCGTCCCTGTCGTAGTGTGGTCCATTTGATGTATTTGTCCTCATAGCTTCCGACAGGGTAGTACTGCTCCTTGATGGCATCCCGGAAGTCATTCCAAGTGGGTGCAGCTGAAAATAGTGAGCCTGTACTTTCATCCTTCTGCTCGCAGTAGGTTTCCCACCAGTCCTTGACGTGGGGGGCTGCTTTGAGAAGGGCGAAAACAATCTTTTCCCGATTTGAAAATTCATGAACAGAAAAATACCCATCTAGCAGATTTAACCATTTATCTACGGCATCTGCGTCTATTTGACCCTCGAATATGGGGATTTCAAAATTAACTTGTACCTTGAAGGGTGTGGCATTTCCAGAATCGTTGTTGGAAGCCGATGTGTCGCCTCTGGGTAGCCGCTGAAGAATCTGCGCAAAGCTATCCATCATCGCGTTCCTTTGCCGCTCGAGCGCTTCTTCGATCAAGATTTTGATAGGATCTCCTGCGCCCTCATCTTTCTTCTCATCCGCCATGGGAGGCCGTCGGGATTTGCGAGGCTGGTCTTGCAAAGGTTCGACCAGTTCAAGCCCTAACTCCTTATATCCCGACCTCGTTGGGGACATGCAAAGAAAAACAGAGACAAAGCAAACCGCTCTGATACCACTGATCCGGATTTAAACAGGAACGCAATAGATTACAGAGATAACCATAAATACAGAGATGTGATAACCATAAATACAGAGATGCAGTGGAAATGATACTTCATTTCATTACTGTAAAATACTGAAATATGCTTACAACCAGAAATGGAAATAAAACAGCTAGGGCGATGGTAGCTTATCTCTGGGAAGAGATGTGGTGGCTACATGCCTTTGAACTGTTCTGAACTGAGTTACAATGAGGCTCGAAGGCCTATTTATTGTTGAGAAACAATGGAAAACCCTTAACATTCCGAAATCTAACCCTAGAAGATGAAACGCCAATTTGTGGGCCCCGTTTGGGTAAATTGGTACATCAATTTCCCGGGGTCGTAACTTTGGCATACGATCTCCGCTTGACGCGTACGATAGCTCGTTAGAAAGATCTATCCGAGTACTACCACTTTGGGAGGCGACATCGGTCCATGGACCCATGTTGCCCTAGATTCCCAAAAAAAACGTCGTTTAGGGCCTCAAAACGGCTTCGGAAGTTCAGGACCAGAAAAACTGCTAAAAATAGTAAACTATGCTACAATTTAGGAAACTGAAAAGACTGAAAGAGACAGTTGTGGGGGTCCAAATGGGATAGGTGGGTGGCCACCAACATCCACCTGGATCACTAGCAATTGAGGATGCAAAAGAGGCCGAGGATTTTGTTGTAATGGATATGGGGTTGATAATGTAGGTTGAGGTTGAGGACCTATTCCCATAGGTGTATTGGATATCCCCAAAGGTCACTGCCAATTCAGAGACCAGTTTTGGTTTTGAGAAGTAGAGACAGGCCACTGGGATGGATATGGATTACCTTGCCAAACAAGAGCGAAAGGAGAATTCGGTCAGCCATTCCCTGGAAAGGACTGAGTTGGCCAAGGTGTCATAGGGAATGGTTGGGATTGCCAATTTGAGTAAGATGACTGACCTTGCCATGCTGCCCCAAGGTTCTGTTGCTAATTAAATGGTGAAGAAGGAAAGAACTGGGATGCGTCTTGTGACATAGCTGTAGGTTTGGCCTGCCACTAACGATGTTGGTTCATTAAATATACTAGCTTTGCCTCTTCTTCTGCTTCCTTGAAATCTGCTTTCGAACCTAGAAGTGATGGACATTGTTCAGTGGCGTGGTCCTCGGTGCATATAGCACATGCCTGAACCATGTCCAATGGACACTCCCGATGGTTGTGCTTCTTCCAGCAACATGGGCAGAAAACAACCAAGTTTTGTTCTGCTAAGGCTTGTTTCTATTTAGCCTGTAGGACGTCCAGCTGTGTTGTGAAGCTACCCAGAATGTCTATCTTGAAATCTTCCAGGAGGTTACCGATTTCCATTCGTGTTACGCCTCCACTGTGTGGTTTGCTTCCTCTAAACATAGGATCTCGACTTCCTGCTCCTATGCATGTGCTTCCTCGTGAACACCTAATACACAAGCAAATGATTTCATCATAATATTCTTGAGAAATATCTCCTTTCCCCATTAAATTTAGAGTTTCTATCCATTCTTCTTTCATTCCCTTAATTAAGATAGCTCTTAGGACTTATTTTGGTAAGGTGGTGTGAGGATATCTATGCAAATTATAGTGAAACCATTCGACATATTCTTCTAGAGTTTCATTATCCTTTGCAGCCATCTTAAAGATTTCATATTTTAATTCCCTAGTCTTGCAAAAGTCCTGGTATCTTGTGAGGAAGGAAGTTTTCATGTCATCCCAAGAGTTAATAGTATGTCTGCCCAACCCCATGAACCATCTCAAGGTTGCTCCTTTTAGAGTAGAAGGGAACAATTTTAGTTTTTGAGGGTCAGTGGTATAGTCATATCCTCTGCAGAGGACATCAAACTCGAATAGGAAGGCATCGGGATCCTCTGTGATCATCCCATGAAAAGTTGGGATGCTCTACAAAGGAATAGCTTTCATAGGGGCATTGGCCACTTGGTCGACTATGGGGTATTCCAATGTCGAGGTTTGACCTTGAGGTGGCTGATTTTCCATTTGGTAAAAAATGTGCCAATATCCTTCAGGAATTTCAGGGGGTGCTATTTGAGTAAGCAGAGGATTAACAATCCGAGTTGGTTTTGCAGCACTGCCTAGATCTGGGATCACAGGAGATCCTTGTTCAGACAGTTGAGGTCCTGCCTTAGCAGTTCCACTGGTTTCTCCCTCTCCTTCTGGTAAGTTACATGATTTTCCCTCTTGTAGAGGATTAGAATGTAAATTTTCTATGACTTGAAGACTTTTTTCAGATCCTCCAATTTGGCTTTGAATCTCAGCATAGGCTGCAGATGGTGTGCCTGCTGCCTGAGGGATTACAATAGGGTTTTTTCCAATGATAGTCCAGAATCTACTGATGCCTGAGACTCAGCTTTTCTTATGTTTCATCTATAAACATTGCTCTCCCGAGGCTCACTGATCCCTTGGGTTTTGTGGATTTAGGTGTGGGATTTGGGCCCAATCAAGAGAAGATCTACCGCTTCACCTTTCGGCAGTAGCAAAACCCTAGGAGACTTCAATCTCCCAAACTAGACCAAAAAACAGAGAGAGAGACACCAAAAGCTCAATTTTATTCTTCTCTAAAGACTCCCCCAAACTCATACTCCTTTTCTTCTTCTAGTAGTAGACTTTGCACTTTTGAGCACTTCTAGAGATATCGAATTGCTTGAGAGAGTGAGTGCTCCAAATGACTTCGACCTCCTTTAATATAGGCTTCTTGTGGGTCAAATGGGGGTCCTTAGGTTGACTTGATCTTCCTTAGGTCGACATGATGTAGAGGACATATAATACATTTGACTTGATCCAAAACATTTTTACATGATTTGGAAGCCCAAGAAGGGTCTCTTCGAATGTACAATGACTCTATAAACTCAATATTAATCCTAGGAGTCCAAAATGGAGAATTTGACTGATATAATGATGACCCAAGCATGAAACCCATGCTTTAATAAGTCATTGTTACAATAATAAAATTTATTTTCTTTATTCTTTTGACAAGTACGTTACATAATGACGCAAGTACATTATTAAAGACCAAAACATAGTTACTAATTCCAAAACTCCCTCTTAACTAGGTAGTTATTCATAATGTATAAATACAATGGAATATCTCAAACTATATGAAAAACATGAAGAACCTTTAAGCACCACAATGCCATGGACTAGATTCCTGATCAGGGAAATTTATCCAAGTGGGACTAAGGTGGACTCAAGATTTCAGCTCCTCTTGGTACCATCAGGCTTACTTACTAACCACCAACCCAAACATACAAGTGTGTATCCAAAACGGAGCTCAATACACAACATCACCTTTCCAATTCTTCAAAGATTCCTGACTTGATGTCTCCCCAAGCAATGCTTCATTCACAAAGCCTCAACAAATCTCTTCCATTTATTTATCATAAATACAATCATCAATATCTACCAAAACCAACAAGTTCCTTAGATATTCAAAATTCTTATTAGGAAGAGCCTTTGTCAGTACGTCTGCAATTTCATCTGTCGGAACATATTCTAACTTCACGATCCCATCCTGCACCAAGTTACTAATAAATTGTAACTTATTGTTGATATGTTTCGTCCTCAAATAAAACACAAGATATCTAGACATATTGATACAACTTTGATTATCACAATTAATCACAGTAGGACCCAAAGACTTTTCGAACAAGTATGCCATAAGCTTCCTTAACCAAACCACCTCTTTTCCTACTTCACATGTAGCCACATATTCTACCTCGACACTACTCAATGCAATGAGATATTGCTTCCTACTCATCCATGAGATCATAACATATCCTAGACTAAAGCATCCTCTAGTAGTGCTCCTTCCATCGGTCTCACTGCCACCCCAATCAGAGTCTGTGAAGCCAATTAGATTGAATTCCTTACTATCATACTTTAGGTAATGACATATAGTACCATAAAGATACCTAAATATATGTTTAGCATCTATCCAGTGATCATGATGAAGCTCCAACTGAAACTAACTAAGAATTCTTACTCGAAAACATATATCTGGCTTAGTATTTACCAGATACATAAGGGAACCCACCAACTGATGATATGAGGTAGGATCCATGAGACTCGAGTTGGAGATCCTCAACTTCTTGAGGTTGGTGATCATAGGAGTAATCATCGGCTTGGATTCCATCAACCCAAACTTTTACAATAACTTGACAATGTAATTTCCTTGCCCCAAATATATCTCCCTAGGTCTCTGTCATACTTCTAGACCTAGGTAGTAATGCACCAGTCCTAGATCCTTCATCTCAAATTTAGCTTCCAACATTTTCTTACATTCTTGAATTTTTCATTCTACACTAGTGATGAATAGATCACCCACATATAATAGAATAATGACTGGATCATTATTCATGACCTTGATATATGGATTTGGATCAACAGTACTCTTCACGAACCCAATCCTGAGAAGGTATGAATAGATCATCCACATATAGTAGAATAACGACCGACTCATTATTCACAACCTTGATATATATATTTGGATCAATAATACTCTTCATGAACCCAATCCTGAGAAGGCAAGAATCCATTCTTGCATACCATGCCCTTGGTGCTTGCTTCAAGCCATATATATCCTTCTTGAGTCTGCAAACATGAGAGTCCCTACTATTTACTTCAAATCCTTCATGTTGTTTGATGTACACTTCCTCATCAATGGTCCCATTTTGAAATGTGGTCTTAACATACATTTGATGGATATTACACCCCATTGTAGCAGCCAATGAAACCAATAATCTAATGGTAGTGTACATTGCACCAGGTGAAAACGTTTCTTCATATTCAATTCCTTCCTTTCGAGAGAAACCCCTTGCAATGAACCTTGTTTGTACTTGTCTATACTTCCATCAACAACATGTTTGATCTTATAGATCTACTTTGATGTGAAAACCGATTTGTCACTAGGTCTAGGAATGATTTCCCAAACCCCATCATTCATGATGGATTGATATTATTCCTACATAGCTTTCTTCCAAACCTCTTCATGCTCAACTTCCTAGAATGTAGATGGCTTGACTTCAATCAACTTTTTCATATATGCAACATAACTAGAATACCTTTTCAGTTTCTTACTTTCCCTAGAGGACCCTTTTGCAGCTTCATGTCCTTCAGCATCTTCTAATGTAGCTCTCAACCAATATGGCCTCTTCCTTGTGGTTGGTATAACCACCAATTGAATATGCTCACTTGGTCCTTCTTCTTCATCATCTGTAGTAGAGTTCTCATGACCTTAATCTTCTTCAAATATGGGAACTTCTTTGCCATCATAATCAATAGGAATATACTTTGATTTCTTATAAGCTTGATTCTCATCAAATATGACATCCCTACTTACTTCAATGTATCTTCCCTCCTTTATGTAGATTCTATATGATTTTGATGAAATACTATAACCAACAAATATTCCCTCGATGCTTGTAGAGTCCAACTTCTTTCGCTTGTCTTTCAAAACATGGACATATGTTGAACTTCCAAATATGCGTAAATGAACCACACTCAACTTCTTTATTGTGACTACTTTTTGGGTGTAGTATTATCAAGACTCTTATGACGACTTCTATTTTGAACGTATATGATAGTCATTGCCTATTCTCACCATGATAACTTCAATATTTCTTGATTAGGGAGCATAGTTCTAATGCATTCTTAAATTGACCTATTCTTTCTTTCGGCCAATCCATTTTTTTCGAGATAGTAGGGAACAATAAGCTCCCTCTTAATACCTGCATCCTTACAATATTTAATTAACTCTTTATAGGTGTACTCCCCACCATTGTCGAACCTTAGAGTATTTATCTCCTTTTTGGTTAGGGTTTCCACCTCAGCCCTAAACTTCTTGACTTATCAAATACTTCATCTTTAGTTTTGAGTAGGTAAAGCCATGTATTCCTTGAATGGTCATAAATGAATGTTACATAGTAGAGATGACATCTAAGTGTCTTGTCAGACATGGGCCCACATACATTGGAATGGATGAGATCTAATAGTTCTTTAGATCTAGATTCACTATGATGAAAAGGCTTTCTAGTATGCTTCCCCAAAGAACATCCCTTTCACACACCTTCATGGTCTAACCTCATATCAAGAATACCATGAAACAATTGGCTAAGAGTAGGGATGGCCCTATAATGAAGATGGCCATACCTTCATTGACATAGTTCAGTGGGACTTATTTCCATATGAGCCAAATCTTGAGGAGATGGAGTGATAACCTAGTAAAGACTCCCTTCACGAACTCCAATAACCCTATCTTTGTCTATACTAGAGTTCTTTCCCCAAACCAATACTTTTACATAAACAAAAGAAATTCTTTCCCCTTTATCTTCTAAACAAGAAATAGAAAGTAAATTCTTTTTCAAACTTGGAACATAGAGAATGTTGTTGAGATGTAGCTTCAATCCATTATCCAGCTTTAATGATGTAGATCTCAGGCCTCTAACAACATAGCTTTTGTTGTCACCCAATTCCATTGCATAAGAGGATGACTTCTTTGATAGTGTGTGTAGTTGTCCTATTTCACTTGTCATGTGTCTCAATGATCCACTATCAATGATCCATGCATTTTCATCAATAAGAGATCCTATAAGGGAAACCATGAATCCATGACTCTTGACTTTGTTGAATAGGTAGTAGATGATATTCTTGTTCCATCTTCTAGCAAAGTTGAAACCCAATCTTATGTAGTTAACCATAGAGGGAGAATCCATGCCAAAAAAGTGATATTTGACTTCTCTTTACCTTAGCTCTAATACAATGTTGGAAAATCAAAGATATTATATTAGGGTTTGATTCTCTTTTCTTGATAATTACTTGTGAGTGTGTTGGCTTATTTTACTTATTTATTATCTTATCTTTCATCAAGAAATTATACATACATGAAGATAAAAAAACAAGAGACACAAGATATAGGCACATGCTAGGGAAAAACCCCCCTTGAGGGGAAAACCTAGTCAAGATAATTCTTCCTTTCAATAGTATTCTTTGAGACTCTTCACCCTAGACCAAGACCAGACTTTCCCTCCACACCATGTCAGCCTCGAAGATCTTCAACCCCTTCTAGCAAATACAACTAGGTAGCAGTTTCCAGCAACATTCAACTTCCTATAGCAGCAAAACCCTAGGAGACATTGATCTCCCAAATCAGACCATGAAACAGAGAGAGAGAGAGAGAGAGAGAGAGAGAGAGAGAGAGAGAGAGAGACCAAAAGATTGATTTTCTTCCTCTAGAGAAACCTTAAAACTCACACTCCTTTTCTCCTTCCAACAATAGACTTCACACTTCCTAGCTCTTCTAGAGATGTCAAATTCCTTGAGAGAGTGAGTGATCCAAACGACTTCGACCTCCTTCAATATATAGGATTCTTGTGCGTCGAATGGGGGTCCTTATGTAAACTTGATCTTCCTTAGGCCGACATGATGTGGAGGACACATAATTCATATTTGACTTGATACAAAACCTTTTTACATGATCTGAAAGCCTAAGAAGGGTCTCTTCAAATGTACAATGACTCTATAAACTCAATATTAATCATATGAGTCCATAATGGGGACTTTGAATAATATAATGATGAACCAAGCATTAAACCCATGCTTTACTAAGTCATTGTTACAATAATAAAAATTCTTTTCTTTATTCTTTTTACAAGTACATTACACAATGAGTTAAGTACATTATTGAAGACCTGACACAGTTAGTTTTTCCAACACCAAGAAGAAAGAATACTAAGCTTACTACACTACCAACATACATGACAAGGATATTACACCCTAAAACCCTTAAGCTTAAAGGGACCATAAGAGGCAAAATGTCAATATACTTCTAGATTATGGCAGTACTCACAATTGTATAAACATTGATCTTGCTAAGCAACTTGATCTTCTTGTATGCTCAATCAAGGACTTATCCATGACTGTCACCACTAGGCAAAAGTTTGAAGAGATATGAGAATGTCATAAGGTTTCCATCTAGATACAAGAACTAGAGCTACAAACAAATTTATTCCATATCACATTGTTCAACTAGAGAATAACCTTCTTGCTATGATATGAGAACAAATCATCTCTAAAGGGGGTGGCAATGTTATGAATAGAATATTCTTAAAAAATATTAATAATAAATTAAATATTGAAATTAATTAATAATCATTAATTATGAAGGGAAAGTGTCAAAATTCATGACCATTCACCTTCGTGGCTAGTTAATGCCTATATAGGCACACCATCACAAAGGATTGTAATCACCATTCACTTTTTTGTCAATAATACAATTTCTTACTTACACTTCTTACACAGTCTACATACAATTACATTTGCATACTGGAATTTTTTGCTATAACACATATCAATTCGATTCCTCTTCTAAATTATTTGGCCTTCAAAGATAGATTTAAAAACCCTTTTCTCCTAGAGAAGTGATCTATCAGCTACCTTATTCCACTGATCTAAGCGTTGATACCATGTTGAGAATTACATTTTGGGCAACATTAGGGAAATTTTATTTTGATTTCTCTTACTTGACATTTACCTATGATTTTATATCTTTCTTCTTTTGATTATGTTATTATTCTTTATCATCAAATAAATTCCAAAAATATGATGATCAAAATGATGAACACAAGATGTAGGCATTCAACCAAGGAAAAACCCCTATGTAGGGGAAAACCCAATCAAACTTTTCCACTAGTATATTCAGATCAAATTGACGCAACCGGGATGCAAGAAAAATAAATTTCTTCACTCCACCAAGTCAGCCTTCCATAAATAAGTCAAACAAAATCATTCCAATTAGGGTTTCAATCCCTTTATTCTTACTTTTGCAATTTCAGTTTCCTAACTTAGTTCTTCTTTTTTGGTCCTGTAATATTTCAGTAAGCCCACATGAGTGATAGTGAAACACAATTTTCAACTTTCACTAAGCTTCCTTTCTTCTTGTCATAAGATAGAATTTTCCTGCTAGTATCTCACATTTCTTGTTCACTACTTATATTTATATTGAATACCTTATCTCCATCCTTCAATAGGTAGACTACACTCTTATATATAGTAGCTTGAATCTCCATTTTTAGAATGACTTGTAAACTACTTTTGAGGCTGACTTGAAGAATTAGGAAGATGACTTGGTGGAGGATGAGAATATGCATAAAAATGATGTTTCCTTCTTGACACAAAGATCCCAATAAGGGTCTAGAAAAAAATAACAATGACAATGACTCAAAACATAATCCTAGAATCCTACAATGGAGGTTTGACCTATTGACCATTGACCCATGCATGAAACCCATGCTTTAATAAGTCAATTTATTTTAACAATAATAAAAACAACTTTTTCTTTCTTTTGATAAATACAATTATGAAGACCAACAATAGTTACATTCTTCAACAATATGTGTGAATGTTGAGGTATATATGATTGGGTTTGCATGATGAGTTTTTCTCTTGTTTTGTACATGGTGTAAATTTGAAATGCTAGTGAGCCTAGTGGTATAATGTTTGTATTGCAACGCATAACACCTTTTTCCTTGATGATAATATAATATGATAGAAGGTTGGGTTGCCTCTTATGTTTTGTTTTGATACCCAAATGTATGATGTTGTTTACAACACACTAGATTTCTGTGTATTGAACATTTTATGATAGTCTCGAATAATTGTGAATGCTTTCAATAGGTTGGTTATCTATAAGGTTATTAATGTTTTTAGAGAGTTTTTTATTTTTGTAAAAGAATCAGTCATTGATATATCTGATATTGCAATTCATGGCTAAAGATGTAAGTTACTTTAACCCCACACACATTATTTTTTTCTGACATGTATGTTCTTTGGTGAGCCGAGGGGCTTAAAGCACCACACGGTGAATAATACTAGGAGAATGGTGAAGCTTCTTTCTAGTGGGAGTCTAGTGTCATAGGTCATAGATAATCTTGTAAGAATGCAGAAACCTAGTTTTGACAGTCACCCATTAGCATCTCAGGTGAGACTTGACCCACTCCATTGGTGTCGTTGAAATGCCCGATGTTGAGTCAATTTTTGTTGGTCACTGCATAGCAAATCTCGAGTTTGTCAGAATATCACACGCCAAAAAATGTTTCTGTTTCCAAGACTAGGATAGTTGTGTGATGGTATTGTCTCATAGGAATGTGGAACCCATGGAACCCCACCCAAAAGGAGATTTCCTGGTGGCTTAAGTGAAAGGAGCACGGGTTTTCAGCAAAGGAGATCAAGGATAAGAGGTAGAGCATAGAGAAATGGTTACAAAAACACGTGTATATTGATTTCCACCAAGTTTACTTTGCAAAATTTCCAAATATCCTGATAGAGTGGATCAAATGATTAGAGGAAAATAAGATGACATACCGTCTTGATAGACTAAGGAAGTGGACACTGGAGGAAGCATACCAACTCCAAGCAGTAAGTAATAAAACCTCTCGTGCTGTTTATTTTTGGTTTGAAATATTGTTGGAAGGATACATTGTTGAGTTTGCAATAGAGGTGACCGTGTCATACAATACATCAGAGAAAATGTTTCTGAAGGGATCGAGGGGCAGGTTCATAAGGTCAATACCATTACCTATCAAGATGTTGTTATATGACCACATATTTCTACTGCTAGAATTAGGTAACATGAGAAACTAAGCCGTTCATGTGCAAGGGGAAGTGGGGAAGAACCAAGAGATGGTTTGAGAAAAGAAAATGAGAATAGGTAGAAGGAATGTGATGGAAGTTGATAGTGGGTTCGGAATTGTGCATAGGAATGATAAGAGATAGGATGGAGGGAGAGAGTTTTGAGGGTGTTACTTTGAGGATTGAAAGGAGGTTTTGACATAGTGACATGGGAGGAGGTCAATCGACATCAATGCTTTCTGAGAGAAGAAGCCAAAAGGGAGGGGATAAGAGAGGCCACTGAAGGACAAGTAGTGATAGTGACCAGAGCTATGAAGGAACAAAATTTGGTACATTGTGGATAGAGGAAGGAGAAGGAGGTCGCTAAGTCTCCACAGTACATAAGATTTGGAACCATAACAAAAAAATCAAACTATGCTTAGTGTTGATCCCAAAACCTCTCGTGTATCCATGAACCATGAGGTAAGTATCCAATACACTAATACAACTAGCATACATGGTAATTTTAGTCAAGGAGGAGGAAATTCTAGTAGTAGTGGGATTGGTCAAACTATAAGAGGATCAACACAAGGTACTCAAGCTCAAAGTGGTGCGCAATCAGGTGCATAGTTTTCTAGTTTGTTCAAGTGGAAGTACTTTATATGGAAGTACTGTGCAAAGAACATTGATAGGTGTGGAATTATAGATGCCAATGTTTCATGGTGTTGGGAACTTGAGATCAAGGACCTAGACCAACATTTGTTTGTGTGCAAGGATATTTGGACAACCAAGCAGGTTTAGGATGAGGCGACCAATATTGCGTAGCTGGAAGCAACTTTCAGGGATCATGCATTGACATGGTACATGAAGTTCAAACGTGCGACTCTAGTTGGACAAAATATGAATCTAGATGATATTAAATAGGCTTTGATAAGGGAGTTCCAAAAGCCAAGAGTCTCAATACATCATAGAATTAAAGGAAATTAAGCAAGGTCCAAGTGAGTCGGTATGGGACTTTGACCAATGATTCAAAGTTTTAAAGGACATGCTAATGTTTGAGATTCCAGACGTGCAACATAAAGAATGGTTCATTACAAGAATGTTGTTGCATATTAGGATACCATTGACACAATATAGGATAGGAATGCAGTCAAAGGCTCTAGAGCTTACACTAAAAGTAGAGGCCTCACCAGTAGGAAGCAAAGAGAACAATGGCATGGCGCAAGTGCAGTCAGAAGTCTCTGTGCCAACCTTACAACTTCAGGATTTCACAAAGGGGAAGGAAAAATGGGAAGAGGTATGGTGCACCATTTTTCCAGTACATCATGGCGAGAGGAAGGAGAAGGAGTGCCACTAAGCTTCCGAAGTAGAAAATATTTAGAACTAGAGCAACAAAATTAGACTGTGCCTAATGTTGATCCCACAACCTCGCGCACATCCACAAACTAGGAGGTAAGTACTCAATGCACTGATATGCCTAGCATACAAGGTGATTATAGTCAAGGAGGAAGAAACACTAGTAGTAGTGGGATTGATTAGACTATAGGAGGAATGACACAAGGTACTCAAGCTCAAAGTGGTGCACAATCTTGTGCACAATTTTTTGGTAGTTCAACAAGTACAAGTGGAAGTACTTTATCTAGAAGTACTGCGCAAAGCACATTGATAGGTATGGAATTATATATGCCAATGTTTCATGGTGCTAGGATTGAGGACCCAAAACAATGTTTGTTCATGTGCAAGGTTATTTGGACAACCAAGAAGGTTCAGGATGAGGTGACCAAGATTGTGTAACTGGAAGCAACTTTCAGGGACCATGCATTGACATGGTACATGAAGTTCAAACGCATGACTCTATCTGGACAAAATATGAATCTAGATGAGATTAAACAAACTATGATAAGGGAGTTCAAAAATCCAAAAGTAGAGTCTCAGTGCATCATATAATTAAAGGAAATTAAGCAAGGTCCAAGTGAGTCGGTATGGAACTTTGACCAACGATTCAAAGTTTTGAAGGACAGGCTAATGTTCGAGATCCAAAACATTCAACATAAAGAATGGTTCATTGCAGGATTTTGCTGCATATTAAGATACAATTGATGCAATATAAAATATACGTGCAATCAAAGGCTCTAGAGGTTACATTGAAACTATAGGCTTCACCAGGAAGAAGCAAAGAGAGAAATGTCATGTCGTAGGTGCAGTCACAACTCGCTGTGTTGACCTTACAACTTCAGGATTTGATGAAGGGGAAGGAAAAATGGGAAGAGGTATGGTGCACCATTTGTAGGACAAAGGGCCACCATAGAAATTAATGCAAGCTGTTGATAGACTATGTGGCGACTAGCACAATGAATCCGCTTGTGTAGGGTAGGGGAATGTGGTGTGAGATATATCGAGTATCGGACCACATACCAATGATTTTCCCAATGATACAAATATGAGGCTATGACCAACACTCTATTTTTTTACTTCTACAAATTAGTGGGACATGATATCCATCATTCCCACACATTAGAGTTGATGTGTGAGTGCACTTTCGACTCATTCCAGGTGTAGGGACCCGAAGAGCTGGAAGACGCGTTGACCAACTTCAACCAACCAAGGGATAACCAGGGTGGATAGAATAATCAACAAGGGTGAGGATGAGGAGTGGTGACTAGGGGGCTTGGAGGACTGGGTTAAGGGAGAGGAGGATTTGGCTGAGGAAAGAGTATCATAGTGTGTTAAAATTGTGGAAAATAGGGACATCTGGCATGAGGTTGCACTTACTTTTATTACAAATCATTAGACCATCTAGCAGAGCACTATCCATAACCAATTGGTAAGTGGCAGGAGAAGAAGGGACCTAATGTACAAATGATAGTTTTTGAACCTCGTGAGAATAAAAAATGGTTTAGTGTGGTGACTTGGGGAGGTACCAAGATAGGAGAAAATGTTGCAAAGCCTAGGACACCACAACCATAGTGGGTGAGGAGAGCACCTGGCACACCTTCGAAATTTGACCCTATTTGGGAGAAGACTACCTACAAGGAAGCCCGACAAGATCTAGTTGTGGTAGAATGGGACAAGCCATAGGAATTGCGTGAAGCAACCATGTCAGTGATATATGATAACACTCAAGTTGGAGAGCAGAGGATAGTAGTAGATCTAGTGTAGAGTCTGCTACGAAGTTGCTTAGAATTGGTAAAATACCCCCAGGCTTTGGAGAAGTTAAGGAAAATGGTGGAGTAGTGTGCCAATAGATCTAAAGTGGCAATTACGTGAATGTTGTTGTGCATAGTAAATCAAGTGGCTCATAGGAAGAGAACTAGCAAAGAATTTTGGTTCAGTGCAGAAATTGGAGAATACGAGATGGAAAAAATCATATTGTACATAGGATCAGATATAAATATTTTACCTAAGAGCACATGGGATATGATGGGGAAGCCAAAGCTAAGTTGGTCTCCGATTCAACTCAGGTTGGAAAACTATCATCTTATATTTTCTATTGGAATACTGACAAGAGTGCCAATGGAAATTGACGAGGTATCGAGCACTGCTAATTTTGAAGTTATTGAGATCGTCAATGACAATGATCCCTATCCTGCTTTGTTGGGGATTGATTTTTCTTTTGATAACTATGCTAATTTGCATGAAGCGTCAAAATGTTTTGGAGTTTCCAAAATAGGTACATTTAGAAACTTCACCTCCTAAAAATGGAAACATCAGCATAAATGACAATAAGTGAATCACACACTATTTTACAAGAAAAAAGGGAATAAGACCCATATATGAAAATTTAGAAGGAAATCCAAGTTTATATTGACTCTTATAGACGATTACATGATGATCAGGTTTTGGTAGAGTTTTGGCTGAGTTTCAAAGTTTCGGGTATGAGTACAACTCAAAACATCAGGTTCCTAGAAGTTTTGTGCAACATCATAACCACGTAATCATTAATTTAAAGAAACGACAAATTATTTTTAAAGAGATATCTGAGTGATAGCACCATTGGATCTGTGTGAAGGAGATCAATACGTTGAACCAATCAAGGGCAAGCTTAGTTGGGAAGATATGGACAACATTTATAATGTCACAAAATGACAAGATGACTACGTAGATCCCACAGCGGACAGGTGTTGAGTTGGCACAACATTAGATCCTGCACCTCATATTTGGAGGAAGCTTTGGAGAATTGGAAAAATCAGTTGCATGAAGTTAGTATCTGGAGATGCGCACATATCATGAGGATGGTGCACTGGATAGGAATTGAGATGCATAATCCACATCATTTCGATGGATTAATCGAGGTAAATATTTTTGTACAAGAGCATGAATACCACATACATGAATTTTAGAGGATTCCTGAACTGGATGTTGTGTTTTGTGCAATCCCAATCATATGGTGACCTGCGCATAAAGAACAAGCTGCGAGATGGAAAGAGTGTAAGAAGTTGATGAAGGTTAGATTCAAGACCAATTTTCGGGTCCATGGGAGAAGTATTCAGGCATGGAGTTCCATAGGACACACCTGAATCTGTATGTGCCTGGACCAAGGGATGAGTGCCACAATAAGAGTGGGTGCATCGATTCATACACACCTTTGATACCTTGTGACATAATATATTTTCTGCAAAGGAACCAACAATGTTGGGGAGCATGCCATTGTGTTTTGTGCATCGACATCCGCAAAGGGTGTATTAGTTTTTGGAGTGCTATAATGTGGTGGAAAAAGGAAAAGATGAATACGATCCCCAAAACTTGAAAATTCTAGAAGTGGAAGGGGAACATGCAAGGGGTGGATCGTCGTCGTAGTTTGCAAGGTATGCACAACCTATTAGGACTCGTAAGGTGAAAATTGGGACAAAGGAAGTCCCAAGATGATAGTTATTGGGGACTATTAGGATGATGACATAGTGGAGAAGGTTGTAGGCTTGTTGCATGAATACCAGGACCTATTCCCCAACACCTTTGAGGAGACGAGGGGAATTTTCAAGGTGTTGGGAGAGATGAGGATTCCCTTGAAACCCGATGCAAATTGCATGAAGCAACGACCTTATCGATTGAATCCAATCTATAAGGAGAAAGTCAAATGAGAATTGGAGAAAATACTACAAGCAGGAATTATTGAATGGTGGAAGAATCAGAATGGATAAGGTCTATGGTGGTCCAAAACAAGAAAACAGGGGATATAAGGATTTGCATGGACCTGAAAAAGTTGAATGATATATGTGCACATGACCCCTTTGTTAACACATTCATATATGAAATTTTGGAGAATGTGGGTGGACATGAGGCTTACTTCTTCCCTAATGGGTTTTTGGGTTACCACCAAGTGAGGATTGCTAAAGAATATCATCCTAAAACCAACTTCACAACGGAATGGGGACGTTTTCAATATACGATTATGTCATTTGGGTTGAAGAATGCATCAACCATTTTTTCAAGGATAGTAGTGGCGAATTTTAAGGAGTTCATTCATAATTTTTTAGATGTTTATTTGGATGAGTGGAAAATGTATAGTTTATTGAAGAAGCACATTGAGGCGTTGTGTTTGATATTAGACAGGTGTAGACAATTACAAATTTCCTTAAATCTTAATATATGCATATTTTGTGCTCCTTTTTGTATTATGTTGTGGAATGTTTTCTATAAATAGGTGTTGTTGGTGGATACAGCTAAGATTACTATCATAGTGGATCTTCCACCACCAACCTCAGTGCGACAACTGAGATCTACCTTATGACATACAACGTACTATCAGAAGTTTATAAAAGGATATGCTAAGATCACCACACCCATGGAAAGGTTATTGAAGAAAGGAGTAGAGTTACAGTGGACAAAGGAGTGTCAACATACCTTAAACACCTTAAAGGAGAATATGTTTCCTACACCTATCCTAGTATTTCTGGATTGGAGTAAAAAATTCCATGTGCATGTAGACACATCTTCTATTACTGTAGGAGCGATCTTGGCTCAACCTGGGGAAGGAGAGATTGATCACCCTATCTCCTTTTTCCAATTGAAAGATGTCAACCGCGGAACACAACTATACAATTAATGAGAGAGAAGGGTTGGAAAACACCCTTCAAAATCTCAGACACTATGTACTGGGAAATAAATTTAAGTTTTACACTAATCATTATGCTCTAAAGTACCTCATCAAAAATACTATTGGGGGGAAGAATCTATAGGTGGCTATTGTATTTTCAGGAATATGATTTTCAAGTGGTGGTCAAACCTAGAAAACTCAACACAGGACCATATCATCTATCACATCTAACTTTGGGTGAGGAGGCATAAAATTTGGAGGATAGCCTACCAAACGCACAATTATTTTCAATGACTATGGTGGATGACTACTTTGAAAAAATTGCATAGTTTATGAGTATTACGATGAAATCGGAGGACTATACAATGGAATAGACGAAGCAACTAGTTGTTAAAGCAATAAATTACCAATTAATTTCCTAACCACTCTATAAGCTACAAGCAGATGGAATTACTCATCGATGTGTTATGGAGCATGTGCGACTAATTATTTTAGAAGAAGCACATGCACAAGTTGCATGAGGACATTACGCAGGATGAATTATGGCGCAAAATATCCTGCAAGATAGATTATGGTGGACCATAGTGTATGTCTGAAGAAGAAGTCGTCCAACATTTTTGCAGTAATTTGTTGTGAATTTTGGCATTTGTAAGGCCTATCCATCCTCCATTTTTGGCCTAGATGTAAGGTTTGGTGGCTTCCTAGGGCCCTCGACCCTCTCTTTTCTCTTGGCCACAACCCTTTGAGGGCTAGTTGTGGCCTCTTAAGGCACTCAACTCCCCTATGGAGGAGTCAACTAACCCTTAAGGGGCCTTGGCTCTCCTCCATGCCCATTTTCATGGGTTCCAAGAGGCTCTCCTCCCTGTCATCCTCCATTTTTCACCTAGCTGCAACCCTTTAAGGGTTGTTCCCTTGGTCACTACCCTTTTAGGGCTCTTTCACCCCCAACGCCAACCTTTCTAGGCTTGATGAAATCCCTTGTGGGCTTATCTTCCCTAGCCATGACTATTTCTAGACCTTTTTGGGCCTTTCTTACCCTTCCAGCCCCCCATTTGTCATTTCTAGCCCTAGTCTTAAGGTTTTCTGGCCTCATAACCCTTATCCTAGCCTTTTATTTATTCATATCTAATTTTGATACTATTAGAGTGGTCTAACATTGTGGTTTTTTAGCAATATTAGAGATAATTTTGTGGTTGCAGGTACCCAAGATCATTATAGGTCAAACTAGCCCTCAACTAGGCCTCTGTGCCTCTTGGTTTGCCTCTTTTCCCCTCTTCATTTTATGTGTTTTGTTACAACCATTTTATGTAGTCATATAAATTTAATAAATTCATTAAAATTAACTAAAAATTATCTACTAATCACTGAAATTGATTAGCTAATCATTGGAACCTCTTGGGCATTGATAATTTGGTACCATCTTGGACTTAATCACTAATGTTCTGAGTTGTTTAAAGTTTGACATATATTTTTTTGAGGTATGATCTGAACATTAAAAATATGATATGTAGTGTTTAAGAAATATTATAATCAAGTGAATATCATTGGAAGTTGAATGCATTGATTTTCTAGCTTACCTTTGGCTTCTTGCATAATTTATTAACTGTTGATATAAAATTACAAACCTCTAAAGACAAGGTTGCAACAGTAATAAATCACATATAAGTCTCTAAAATTGGCTAAGGAATTTTTACAATTCACAACCATTCATGGTTGAGGTGATTTGTACTTAATTTCAACATAGAAGTGCTCTAATTGGAATGGTAATTGTTGATGAGATTTGTGCTCAGTGACATTGTGGATTAATGCTCTTAATTTCTCATTGCCATTATTGTCATTGGATAAGTGGATTCATTGCTCATTGTTAAATTGGATATCACTTGTGGATGCTATTGTAATCATAATTGTGATAATTTTTCTCTCTTGTATATCTCATTGGCATATTGGTGATTGCAATCTTGAAAATTACTAATTATCTTAAGTAGCATTGATCTTGTTTTATTTATCTCTTGACCTAAATGTCTATTGATATTACCGACAACACTTTCTGGCATCATTTAGTTTGATGTTAAATTTTGTTAACAATGGTATGTTCTATACTTAGGACAATTACTTCAATGCACTATAGCATCCCAGTGAAAGTTTCCAATTTAGTTTCCAATAACAATCATATTAACCATTAATCAAATTGACAGTAAGAGTAGATAGAACATGAAACAAAATGCAGAAGACAAGCCAAGACAAGAGAATAATCGATTTGATGGATGCCAGGTAAAAACTCCAATGTGGGAAAAACCCTTTGATTGATTCTTCTTATTATTAATATCAATGTTCAGCATAGAGAGAGAGTACAAAAAGTCAAAATTGACTTGCCAAATCAAAGTCAAAACAACCCTGTCAAATTTGTTGTCAACTGCAGTCAAATTTAGCCCAAACCAAAACGTCAACGTTGGTCAAAGCAACAAAAAAAAGTATCCTTTGAAGCTTGATCAAACCTAGTCAAAATTGGCTTGAACAAGAGGTCAAAATCAGCCCAAAACAATCCCAAAGTCAATGGTCAAACTTGGTCAAACTTGGTCAAACTTCTGCCCTAAATTCTGTAGTCAACCTGCAATTTTTAGTTGCAATCAAAGTGCCCATAATTCCCCGGTTTCTATGTCAAGGTATACAGCCTGCCCAAATCGAAATATGCCTAGAAAATTGAAGTCAAAATCTTCCTGGAAATTGAAAGTCAACACTCGTCAACATTGGTCAAACTCCTGTAATAGTCCTGAAATTAGGCCCTTCAATTTTCCTAGAAAATTCGTCCTCCTTGCTACACGTGTAAGAGAGAAGATCTACCCAGTAGTTCTATGAACCAATGAGAGAAGGAGAGAGAAGAATGTGTGAATGATAATGATGCCAAATGAGGTGAGAGGTCACTTGTATTTGTACAAGTCATTGAGGTTGAAGTGAAATGTCTCTTGGGCTTCATGGGCCTACATGATGATGTGGTCGACCTTGACAATTTATACATGTGTGGGAATAAATTCAAAAAAACACTTCTTCTTATCCAAATTAGATGATCTTTAGATCAATTTTGGTCCTCTTGAAAAGAGGAATTCAATGCAATTATCATATCCATCAAATGAGTGGTCCAAAATTGAATTTGGCCCTACTTTCCAATTTTAACACTCCCTCTCAACTAGGGAGAATTCCACCTACTAATCCATCCATCATCATTGATCATCATGCCATCTTGTCGTCATGTGCCATCTCTACATCTCATTTCATCTCTGCTTTGCTGAAAATTGATATGAATAATGAAGAAGAATCAATCAAGGGTGAGTCACAAGACCTTACCACACTCCACTCACAAAATTCAATCCACAGGTAGAACCTCAATCAAACTTGATCCCAGATCAAGTTGTTGAACACCATGCATCCTAGGCATAGGGAGTTGTTTAAGCCTCGAAAATTGTTGCCTCAACATGGGGGAAAACCTCCCGGTCTGGACCTTGGTTGGCAGCTCCTTTTCCATTTGGAGTAGTGGCTCTAACTGGGGATAATGGGATTAGTATCACAATCTGTTTAAATGCTTGTGCTAGTGGGGTGATATGTGAGGTTTTAAAGTAATATCTAAGCTAAAAGTAATCTAATCTTGACTAACAATCACATGCATTTTATCCTAATTTAAGCACTATCTAATTATAAATATACCCAAGATTTGAATCGATATATGTGATCTACAATAATATCTGAAAGCAATTGGTAATAAAGATCATCCAATTGCGATGAAAAGTGAATTCATTTTAACAATAATTGTTTCATATAAAAAGTTGGCTGAAACGATTGTGTAAGATATATCACATAAATAATTATTCATACATTTAGCATAAAATAAAGATCATCATCATACAAAAGTGCAATAATGGTAATCAAGATTCACACTTTCATACACAAACAATTCGAGAAGAAATAATTGCTTAATACATAAGTAAAAAGGATTAGGAGATAAAAGTACCATATGTAATATGTCCTACTCATGTGTTTTAGCAATATTGAAATATCTTCATTCCATTCAACACAATCTAAGAGTACAAAAGTGCAATTTCAGTAGAAGATGCTAAATCATATAGAAAATAAATCTCATTCCATTAATTTCACCAGAACTTCCTCAAAGGGACCAAAGTTCATGTTTCGAAGACTGTTTCTGATAAAATTTTGGACCCCTCTCTAAATGCATGAGAGGGGTTTAAATACTAAAACTATAAAACTAAAAATAGATTATTACAGAAGTAGTTGAGGAGGTTTAAACGACGTGTCTCAAGTTTTGCAAGAATAAAATCAAAATGGAAATAAACAAGGTGACTAACTATCCTGCATTTGATCCTTCAGATTGCAAATATCCATCATGGGCTTCAACTGTGTTGGTTGGCTAACTTCAAATTTCAACTGTCCAGCGAATACGACATCGGTAAGTGTTGGCACCATTTTTTCGGTATAAGTGGTTAGGCATCGCAGGGTCATCCATTGGCTGTGAAGCTTTACCAAATATTTCCAATATGCCTCCCAGTTTAACCTGGTCATTTGCCTTATCACTTCTACTTTTCCTGCCACTACTTGTTTCCATTGTTGTTCAAGTTGTTTTGAATTAGGAAGGAAACCCGGAATGGAATTTGCCACATGGTTGGCACCATGTAAATTCTCATTAATGTTTTCTATGACACTGTTTGTTGCTTCTGTCGCGTCTGCTATTGCCTTTTTTGCTTCTTGAAGCCTAGAATCCCAGCTCGCAAATAGGATTTCCTTATGCAATTTTTCTAGCTTTGGCAGGTTGGCCTTTCTCTCATCTTCTGTATTTTTCTAGGTGATAAAATTAGATACCTTTTTAAAGATATTGTTGTATTCAAGTCTCATTTCCATGACTTGACTTGTTAGTTTATCGCTTGTTTCGCAATAAGATTTCCACTGTGAAATCTTCTGGCAGAATAATTCTTTTGGGTGCATTAGCTGGGAGTTAATACCAAGTGCTTCGCTAATAAACTAATCAATTTTTGGATTGTCTTTGTGTATATTAGTTATTTCCTGCATCTGTGCTTCCTTCTCAGCTAGGTTTGTTCGATGTTCTATTTGCATATGTTCAAATACCTGTTGAAGCTTGGTCAACTATATCTCTGCCTGCTGGTCAGATTTTACTTGCTGTAATTGTTGCTCAAGCGATGCTATTTTATCTTCCTTTTCTCTAAGCAACATTTTTATTTCTGTTTCTTTATCCATGGCCGCTATAGTGTAAGCACCTGCAAACTGCGAGAGTCTAGTAAGGTTGGTGGATGGGTCAATGGGTGAGTCTTTCCATAGAACATCCATTAGTTCATTTTCAGGGGTAGTAGCAGTTGTAGAGTCCAATTTCCTTTTCTTTCTTTGTATTTTCACCACGGCTTTATGCTCTGGGCTATAAAACACATCTAGAGGGGTAATTTCTTCAATTCTCTAAATTATTTCAGAAGTGGGGGTGGCAGGGATGTGCTCTACCTCTTGTGTATTTGCAATCTCTTCCACTGTAATTTCTAGAGTCATTTTCTTTGGTGGATTTTGCAACTCTGTCGCCTATTCCTATGTGTTGAGACTTTTATTAAAATTATCCCATGCTTCCTCTAGATCGATTACCAGGGGTTTTATTGGATGTGCAGAGTTAGTAGGGATTTCACCTTGTTTTCTAGCTAAAGGTTCTTTAGCTATCCTCTGTGTAGATTGGGTTGTATCCTTTACTGACTCCATGCTTCTGCTTTTCCCATTTTGCGATGACTATTGCAATTCCCTAGTAGATTTCTCCTGAGATTCCATGCTAGAATCGGTCTTAGAATTTTCTTTGGAGTCACCTTCTATAGTCACACTGGGAGTAGGCTCCCTTATTGGTTCAATCAATAATTGGTCCAATGGAACCTTTGTTAACCTCCTTTCTCTATAACTGTAAAAATTTTCCTGATCTTCACGGTCAAAATGTAGTTGTGCCATATGCTTCACCTGTGTGAAGGTGTTTTTCTGCAAAAAGATGTCATCAAAGGCATCCGCCTCATTACTGAATAATTTTATTTTCACCAGAGTGGTAAAATTTTCGAAAGTGCCGAACGGGTCGTATTGCCTTCCAGGGAATTTAGGTAATAACAGAGATAGCATGTTCTCTGCTTCTTTGAATGCATTCCCTATGTCATGTAATTCAAATTCTCCACACTGTATGGGGAATGTACGCCAGATGGCCTTCTTTGAATCCTTCAATGTCTTACTCATTCCTCCCTCACTAACCGTTTGATAGGCTATCTCTCTAGCCATCAATTTATCTAGAACATAGTATGGGAGGACATGGGGGGAGGTGATGCTGCCAAAAACCCTAATATATGTAAATGTTTCCTCCCCAAACCATCTAGCCACTAAGAGGATGTCAACTTCAGCTTCTTGGGAAAACCTGGGAGCGTCTCGATTATAAAGCCGCTTGTGAATAGGGAGCATAACTCCATGACAAATCTCGAAAAAATGTGGTTGAAAATTGGATTCCCACATGTCCTTGTGGTATATGTGAACGAGAATTAGATTTCGAATGGTCCATTTCCATTCCATGATAGGGTATTTCAAACTAAAACAAATTGCATCCATGACATAGGAGCTCATAGAGAATGGAGGGTAAACCCTCGAAGCAACACTTCTTTTCCTTCTATACTCGATAGTTGTTTTTGCTAAATTGTCAGAAAAAATTTGTGCCCAATCCATTACAATTGCGTTAACAGTTGCATCTATTAACAACAACCAATTTGGGGAGAACTTAGTACTATCGGGTCTACCAAATAGTCTACATAACATAGCTACTGCAAAAGTATGAGGGGGACAAACAGAAGAAGTAGTGTACATACCATTTTTGTCTTTCTTGATTTTTTCCTCATTATTTTACCAAGTCCAAGTGCAGTCTGTTGGGTCATCATTCTCTTTGGAAAACTTCTCCACAAACTACCTGTTGTAGATTACCTATGGCTCTGGTAGGTGGTACATAAGCCATAGGTTATCCGGGGTAAAAGATCCCAACACCCCTTGGCTTCTTGTCCTGAATTCTTTGTCTGAAATGTCATCTTCATCAATATCACATTTAACCATGTCGGTATAAGAGATTATCTTCTGCTATGTAGTGCAAAAATGAGCATGTCATCTCTAGCATGGAAGCATCTGAGGAATCATGTCCATCAACTGTAATTTTTTTTTCCATAATCCTTGGTTACTCCACCTCCAGTATGTTATACATAGCCTCCCATGTAGAGGTTCATCCCTCTTTGTTGCATGTAGTATCCGTAAATAGAGGAGTCATTTCAGACTTCTCAGAAGCAATTGCCTTGCCTTTCTTCACCATTGTTCTCAACGCTTTTCTCTACGGACTTTTCCTGAAAGTGAAGAAAAACAGTTATAGGATACACAAAGATGAACATAAAACAAAATAATGCAGATAGCTTGTAAAGGTGATAAAAGCAGTTTTATTTGAACACACGTAAGAAGATATCATATGACGTTAAATGGCTTTTCACTCATAAATGCAATTATCTCTTACTAAATGCCCACTAATGATTCGTTATCCCTTAGATTTAATGCTCATAAATGTTATGCATCATAAAATGGGAAGAAAGCTTCTAGGGTGACGAACCTTTGAACTGCAATGATAGTGATTATGTGATTTGCTAAGAAATATCATAGATCACAATATCACAATATGCCTTCTCTCCTTTCTTACCTCCCGCTGTGTTTTTGTAAGATGCGAGATGCGAGCCCCTCCTTAGTTGTTTTCAAAACGTGGTGAATTTCCCAGTTTATCCTATGTAAAAGACCCTTTTTACTGAATGGTAGATCTAAAACATTTGCTTATGATATTTATGGAGTGGGTCCACGCTTTAATCTCATTTCACAATATCGGCTGTTGATAAGTACATGGTGTTCATTTAAATGCCCAAAATGTGATGCAATAAGAGTTATAACACCATCGTAGTTTCACATCTCGCATGTTTCACAATGAAATTTTTTAAGCGGGCCTTTTATGAATGGTGCTATGCGATGTGAGAAAAAAACTTAAGGATTTAGTTTAGTCAGGTTTTATGATATTTTCGAGCATAGAGTCCTTACTTAATCGGTTTTCTTGATTTTGGAGGGTTAGAAAGGTCTTTTGGTGGCTTTAAATCATGCTATATGTGTGAAGGTAAATTTCTAATAGTTTTTATAAAAATAGGGTTTTGATTATTATCTTTGCTTTATTCCAAAAATAAAAGAAATGCCTAAATGCTAAGTTTTGTTTTTGGATAGATTTTTTGAAGGGTCCCCATTTATTAATGTAATAATAACTAATATCATTAATAAATGGGGGGTTGTTGAATACCACAACAGGAGTACGACAATACACAATGCGTTCATCGGTAGTGATATGGTCCCTATCCACTTTTCCCAACTCATTAACTAGATTAGAGTTAATTCCCATGAGTCCCAGACTATATGGGTAAGATGTACGACAGGGCCTCAATAGGAGAAGGTGAACCAATCATCTTGCTCATATGCCATAGGAGAAGGTGAACCACTCATCCTATGCATATGTCAATCGTAGGGGAAGGTGAATCACTCACCCTACACACATGTGTCATCCAGGGTAGGGAAAAGTGAACCACTCACCCTACACACATGTCAATCATCATGGGGTATCAAAGGGGAAGGTGAACCACTCACCCTGTACATAGTGCACCAATATGGGAAGGTGAAACACTCATGTTATGGTCGCTCATAGCTCCAAGAAGTACCCCAAGTCCCCAAGAGCTCCCACAGGTCAATGTCTAACTCAAGAGGGACCCTCATGGGAGGGTTTTTCCATGACTCCAAGTCTCTCTCGGAAGGCTAAGAATTTGAACCTTCTCATTAGTCCTAATGTGTTAGAGATTTATTATTCCCCGTTGTACCATATATTGGATAAAGTGGTACCTGATATCAATGTGTTTGGAGTGGTCATCGAACACATGATTCTCTGAAAGGAGAATCCAACTTTGGTTGTCACAAAAGATCACAGTGGTATCCATCGTGTGCTCTAATATCTCACTAAAGAGCTTCCTCAATCAAACAACCTCACAATAGGCCATACTAGCTACAATGTATTTGGCGTCGACAGTACTTAAAGAAACTGATTTATGCTTCTTGGTCATCCAAGAAATTGAAGCAGACCCAAATGAGAAGCAACATCCAAATGTGCTTTTTCGATCCACCACACTGCCGACCCAATAAGCATAAATATATCCATGTAGCCTCAAATTCCCGGTAGTGTATCTCATCCCATAGTTGATTGTGCCACGAAGATATCTCAAGAGATTATTAGCAGAAATCCAATGTATGTGATGAGGCTCGACCATAAATTGACTCAATGTATTCACAGCGAAGCATATGTTAGGATGGGATTTTACCAATAACATCAAGGTCCCCACAAGTTGTCTATATTAAGAAGGGTTTTCAAATTTGGTCCCAACAACACTACCACATAGCTTCTTGAAGTTGAGGTTCATCAAAGTATACACAGACTTGCAATCCACCATCCCACATCTCTCGAGCAACTTCACAATGCATTTTCCTTGAGAAAGGAAAAATCAGCTAGATTTTTCCAGACCTCCAGGCCTAGGAAGTAGTGCATCAGTCCTAGGTCCTTCATCTCAAACTTGGAAGCCAATTCCATCTTTCATTGAAAAATGAGAAGGAATGCACTTGTCAGAAAGAGATCATCTACATAAAGGACCAAAATGAGAGGCATGTCCTTTTCAACATTGAAGTATAGGTTAGGATCAATGTCACTCCTTGAAAATCCCATCTTCATAAGATAAGTATCAATCCTCTCATATCAAGCCCTAGGGGCTTGTCTCAACCCATAGAGAGCTTTCATCAACCTGCATATGTGTTTCCTTGGATCTTTTACTTCAAACCTGTTACACTAAAATTTGTCACCATGACTATTTGTAGTTAGTATGGCTCCATCAACTGTCATACTATCCTCCTTAGCAAGCCTCATACCTCTGCTCTCCATGTCAAACTTCAAGAAAGAGAGAAAGTCATTAAAATCTATATATCTCAGGGTACACAGTTTCTCTTAGCCTGACCCGCATGTACGCACTCCAAGTTCACAATACCTGCGTACTTGTATGCTCTGTATGTAAAACAATGGGTGCGTATTCCTGTAAAGGTCAAAAGGCGCAAGTTTCACTCCAAAAAAGTTACTTGTGGTCATTTCTAGAGCCTTCTAGAAGCTTGTTTGACGTGTATGGAGCGCCTCTAGATGGTTCATGCATCCCTACCAAAGAGGAACTTATCCCATCAAGAGGGGAGTTATCCCATCCAAAGAGGGGCTTATCCCATTGATGATGGACCTGAATAGCTTCCTCTAGAGCACTATAAATACAGGAATTAGGCCAAAGGGAGGGAGGTTGAAAGCTGAACATTCCTAAGGGTAGATGCTGCTGGAATTAGGAATCCCTTGTAAAGCTTGAGAGGAGAGATTCCCATCCTTTCTTAGCCTTATTTGAGAGTGGGTGAGCTGATCAAAGTAAAGAAAAACTCTTGCTGGACCCTAGGAGGGACTTGCACAACACCAAGGCTCAGGTTGTAATGGTTCCTTTTGTTACCTTTTAATGCAAATGAACTTATTTTTCTCAACAAATTGTTATTCATGGTTTGTTTCATATACTCCTTGGTCTATATGATAGATATGTATTGTTTTATGAGTTTATCAGGTGCTATTTAATCTTTTGGCTTGTTAGTGAATGCAGGTTTCGAAGAGAAGGAGGAGCTCATTCGGATCGGCGAGGCTGGACTACTACAAAGCGTTTGACTAGAGGTATGTTAAAGATCCCCTGATTACTTGTATTTGCAATGCATGTTTAGAGAAAGGTAGCTTTATTTGTCTTGTTTGTCACTAGAAAGCTTTTGCTTCTAGGGAGGTCAGTTGTGTCCGCACTAACGACTCTTTCCACATGAAAAAATGGCGACTCCACTGGGGAATCCATTAATGTGAATGTTTTTTTCCTTTGTATGAACTTTTGATCTAAGAAAAGTTATTTGTTTTCTAGTTTTTGGCTGTCTGACTGTGTGTTTGGGTGGGCTAGCTTAGGGTTAAATTAGATTTTAGTTTTTCTTTGTTTTGCTCGAAGTACGCAGCCTCTGAGTTGAGCACAGTGCGTACCTGTACGCACTGTCGCTTTGTGTGTTAGTGTCAGTCTTTCCAGCCTTCCTACAGTGATCAAATACGCTCTTACAAAGTGGTCTCAGAGTGTCAAGGTCAAATTTTGTCATTTCAGTGAGTCTTCAAGAAAAATTTGGTCACTAGGAATTAGATCTAGGGTTTGCCCAAATGTCAGTCTATGTCACTATTCAGCTGAGTCTATCATCATTCATAGGGTTTTCATTATCATATCAGTGTCTAATGAGTCATTTTACACCTTGTTCATGCTTCAGTTGCACCCAGGCAAGGTCATTTCCCTCTCCTAGGGTTTTGAAGCCAATTTCTCTTGGACGGTCAAATCATCGGCAAAACTTGTTTCCTGATGTTCATACACCTTCCCCTATCCTTAAAGTACTTAATCAAACACTTCCCATCCCTTAGATCCGCCAAATTCCTCATTTTTGCACAAACCCTAGTTTCTAGCTACAACTTGGCAATTTTCTAGGTTGGGCCTGTGTTTTGCCCTTTTGGACCCCTTCCCCTCACTCAATCTCTGAGATTCCACTTTCCCCTGCTTCCTAACATCCCTCCCCACTCCCAAAAATTTCCCCAAGAATTTAGAAGCCCCCTATCCCCTTCATTTCGCTTCATTTCGACAAACTTCCTTGTTTCACACATCGGGACAAGTTTCACTCAAATGATGTTTCAGAGCAATCAAAGATGAATTTTTGGAAACTGAGAGAGGTTTTTGTCCACAACATACCAAGGAAGAAAAACCTCCTTCACGTTTTGCACATGTGTCATGGTTTGAGAGAAATGTCAAAGAATATCGTTGCCTCAGGAGAATCAAAGGCACTTCTGAAGTGACCTTGGGAAAATCAAGTCTTCTCCTATCTTGGTTGGCCAAATGATTTGTGTGATGGGTAAAATGATAACTAGATACAAATAGCTTTCCAATTAGCTATTATGAGCTCAATTTGGGGTTGGGGAAGGCCTCCAAAAGCCTCCTGCAAAAGCGCGACCCGTTGAGCCAGGCGCGCGACCCGTCAGAGGGGCGCGACCCGTCAGGAGGCTGCCTGCAGTGTATTTTTACAACGGGCGCGACCCGTCAAGCGTGCGCGACCCGTTGGGCGAGGTGCGCGACCCGTCAAGCTGCCTCCCTCCAAACTCACTTCAAATTTGCTCAAGCTCCTCTAACTCATCAAATTTGTTTGAGGTAGCCTCTTTAAACTTGTGAATGGTTGCTGGTTAGTTGGGAGACATCATGAGTGTGTTTGTAATGATCAAATTGTGCAAGAAGAAACACTCCATATGGCTGTATGTAAATTTGTAAAAAGATGCTAGGGTTTATTGCTATTTCATTGTTTTTCCCCGTGTAATCATTCTCTTCATTCCCATTTCATTTTCCCTATATTTCCATGTCAATTTCCCTTTTAAATTTGTAAAGAAAGTAAACCCTACCCCTTTCCCCTTTAAAAATAAAAATCAAACCCTAAACCTACCCCTCATAACACCCAAGTAAACATATGAAATTGATGATGTGTATGCAATGATGTTTACAGTGTATTTCCCTAAATTCCCTGCTGTATACATGTTTTCCCATTTTCCTTGTAAAAATTCCCCTCCCCTAACATTTCCCTCATGTTCCTTGTCCCCTTGAAACATCATATAATTCAGCACTTTTTACAGGCAGAGACAGCAGTACAGTTTGTCCACTTTGCTCCTAAACAATGTCAGAAACCGAGACTTATGAGCAAAGTGATGACCAGTCATCATCTTCAGAGGTTTAGGTACAGAGGAGGCCTCATAAGGGTGGTAAATGTGGCCATCATAGGAGAGAGGAGCCCACCTCCTTGACCGATTTGCAGGGGTGGATTTTACAAGGCGAAAATGAAAGTTTTTCAAAGGAGGTTGACCGATGCTCAAAAACAGAGAAAGAAGCCAAATCCCCTCCGTATCTTGGCTGAGGCTTCTCTCAAGGATCATGGCACTCATTAGCTCAGCCACAACACAAATCCCAATTTTTTTTTAAATTTTGGGTAATTTTGGCATTTTTGGGAAATTTACAAGTTTTGGCTCCTCAACGGGTCTCACCCCCGGTGAGACCCTTTGTCATGGCAGCTCCTTTTTGCAAAAACTCAGCATTTCTAGATTTTTTATGCAAAGTTACATATTCCTATGGATGGACTTGAGTTTTTATCGAGTTTTGGGCCTCCATAAGGTCAAAATACATGCAAAATTTGACTTTCTGCCCCTTTTTTGAGTTACAGAAAGCAGTCTTGGGAGAATTGCGTTTTGACTGGGCAAATGACCTCCAAATTCAAAAATTCCAGTTGGGTTGGAAAGTAGACTCACAGACCTTTCCAACGAGCTATCGTGCACCCAATTATGACAACTTGAAGTGCCTCAAACAGAGCTCCCAATGTGCGCGACCCGTTGAGCAGATGTGCGCGACCCGTTGAGCAAACTTTGCCAGATTTCACTGTACAGCTCGGAAAAGCACAGTTTGACTTGGTTTGAATTTTTGGGGTTGAAGATGATTATCTTTGATGTAATTTTGGTAACTCTAAGACGCTTTTACTCTTGTTTAACACTTCTAGAATATTCATTCATGTCAAGGGTAAATATTTAATGAATGGATTGGTTTCCTAGCTTATAGAGGCAAGTTGTTTTGACTGCCTAGATTTTAGTGCTCAGTTTAGAATTAGTTGAAACAGCTCCTAGAAGGATGAGCTCGACCCCTAGAGGCAAGGGAAGAGGTTGGATTGCCTATATTATGTATTTTCTTAATCATTTTCAAAGGTTGGAAGGTTGGACTCTTGAGGGAGAAACTATCATTGTATTATTTCACTGTATCTCTGCAATTTTTGGCTAAGGAAGACCAGGGTTTTGCAGTCATCTTTGGGATTCTTGTGGACTCATGTGTTGATGGTGTGTTTCTCAATGTTCTTGTAAGCTTTGTTATGTGATTCATTTCCTTTCTTTACTGCTGCACATTAAACAAATGAAGTGTTAAAGTATGAATTCATGCTAGCCATGCTCTGCTTTTAAATTTGTTTAATTTCAATGTTTTCTACTGTCTAAAGGGAATTCAAAGTCATTGTTTGCTCTCTTTAGCTCCTCATCTTTCATTCCTGATCATCCATCTCACTTTAAGGCATCGATACTGTTTCCTACGTTGCCCCAAGGAACCCCCTGCAGAAACTGTGTCCAATCCCCGCACCCAAAATTTCCCTCTCCTCAATTTGCCACCAAAAAAAACCCAAAAACCCCAAAATCAATCTTTCTGATCATTTTACTAGCCTAATATCAGTGTTACCTTGTTGGTCATCTCATCCCATTGAAGATCTGTCGAGATTGACTGGAGAGAGCCTTCTCCTGCCCCGTAGGGCTAGCTACGAGGCTGAATGGTTTGATGTAGCTTTGAGGTTTGCCTTTTTCAGCCTGAGGTGAAATTTCAAGTGCTAACATTGTGCATAGAGCGTACCCGCACCTGTGCAAACAGGTCGCCTGCGTACCCCTGTCAAAACTAAGAAAATTTCATTTCCTTCTTTTTTGCCTTTTACATTTTGTTTTTAATTTGTTTTTCTACCCAGATCCACTAGTTTTCTGCCATAAATCTTCACCTAAGCTTGTTCCGTTAGTGTCGAGGGTTTTAGTAAAATTCATAGGGATTTTGCCTTAGGGTTTGATTTTTAACTAGTCCTGTAGTGACTTTGGCGTTAGAGGTTGTCAAACTTTGGATCTCCCTGGTTTTGTTCAGTCCTCTTAGGAGTCGGGCCTGTCATAGAAATCACTCTTGTGAGAGACCTACCTTTGTGTCTTCTCTTTGCGAGTCTCGAAAAAGTTTGTTATTTGAACTTTGAATTTTATTCTTGAGAAAAGAACAAAAAAGATTTTGATTTTTTGTTTTGACTAGTTTTTGGTTCTGCATTCACTAGTCCTTAGTTACATTTTGACTGAGTAAAACATCCAGGAATCATATTTAGTAAGCTTTTGACTCGTTAGATTTACTTTTATATTTATTTATCTTATATTTTCTTTTGAGTGAAATTGAGTTGATTTGATTGCATAGCTTTTTTAACTTTGATTTTTGTTAAAGTAAGTTTTACATGCTTTATTAATTAGGAAAAAATACAAAAATATCTTTTGAAGGAAAGTTTGCTTTGGTAGCATTTGTGTCTTTGAAAGAAAAGGAATTTTCGTGAAGTGAATAGTGGTCATGTGTCGTATGTTTTGAAAAGAAAAAGAGTTTGTTTCTTTGTTTTCACTGCCAAGAAAGTTGTTTTTATTTCGAATTTGCATTCTCCAACTCTCTTAGCTAGGAAATTCATTGAAAAAGGAAAAGTTAGTGTAAATCATCCTAAGTGCATCTTTTTAGTGGATTTCGGTCGAGTCTACACACCACCAGTTTCATCTCCACTACCTTTTGTCTTAAAAAAGCCATAAAATTAACGCTTAAAGTAAAATCAACTTAGTAACTTTTATTTACTAGGGCTCTAAAACACCAATATAGATCAGGCTAGTGTCTTGGAGTAGGAGAGTAATTAACTCTCCAAGACAGCAAAACCAAACAAGTAGCTCATCTTGTGGTAGGATAAATCCAACTGTTTCATTTGTACTCTGGAAAGCTCCTCTTAAAGGAGAAGCACGAGCTCGTGTCCGAACCAATGAGGGGATCAATCCTCCCTCGTTGGGAACGACGCCAGACACGCACGTATTACAAACAGTAAACCTCGGATTAACCATTGTCGAGGAGCCAGGGGTCACTTGTCGGTAAACCTTGGATTATTGTCAAGGAGCCGGCAAGGGGATTGAACTTGATACTCTGCCCTTGCGTGCTGTCGGAGTGTAGACTGTTCCCCCAGGTGCATTTGTTGTTGTTGGTAACCTTAGTGACCATTATCTTTAGGATTCTACCGAGGTGATGGTGGAGGGAAGATCCCACTGTACCTGGAGCAGACGTCGGCTAGACTCACTTGGATTTTCAGGGGGGTTCACTTCACTCGAGACGGTTAAAGTGGAGGAACTTGTGCCGGTCTATTCATTAAGCAGGTTGCCGGGGTAACTGTTCCACCCTCCACTTCTGTACTAAATTCGACGATGTTGGGCTTCATCACCAGCTAATGTTTTCGGTCCAGAAGGCTACTGTTTGTGCATGGTTTGACTTCCTAGATTCTTTAGGCGTGTGATTCAAATTTGTTTGGTTCTTTAGAGACTTTAGGTGGTTTTCTTTGAGATTTTACTTTGTTTGTGTGTGCAGTAGTTAAAAAGTTTTTAACTGTGGCGGAATTACCGAGACAGTCCCGTCGACTTCGGGGCAAGTCTCCTGAGATTGTTTCCATGGCCGAATTGTTGAGGAAATCCCGTAGACTTCGGGGTGAGCCTCCTCAAGACGTCCCAAGTCATTACGAAGGTTTAAAGCTCCTTGTTACTCCTAGTGGCAGTAAAGTAGGTTCACCTGAAGAAGGAGAATCGTCGTTGGTAGTCCATCCAGATTACCAAGGACTAGAAACAGGTTATAATCCTGAAGCAGTTGCAGTTTCCGAGCTTGCTGGTAGTTTTTCATCTACTAGTGACATAGGCGAAGAACCTGAAGTATCTGAACCTGTTACTCCAACTTCTAATGCACCAGATTCACCTAGGGTAGAAAGAGTCATCACCGAAAATCTTCCTGCTGGTTTGATAGCTATTGAAGAACTTGCTCCAGAGGAAGAATTAGGCGTATCTATCCTTGAAGATCAACCTACTATTGATATAAGGGAGCGTGAATCTATCTTTTACAGTCCTCCTAGAAGTACTACTTGGTACCTTTCGTTAACTAATTATTTAGACAACTCAGGGATAATTTTTTCTCCACCTCGAACTCCTTTTCCAGCCGGAGGTATTTATACTCCTGTAAATATGTCTGGTCAGTCGTCCGTGTTCACTCAGTCTCCTGAATCTTTCTTGTACGGCGGTCCTTCTGTTCCCTCCGGGTATCAGTCACTTTCTGGTACCTTTGCGGGAGCATCTCCTCAACCCATTGAACATGGGTTGTTAGCTGGAAACAATGGTAATAAACCGTTGGGTGTAGGAGACATTTACATGATGTCAGGTTCAGTTCCCGTTTCTCAACCTCAAGGTGGCCAATTACCGCTTGGGGGGCAGCCTCAATTAATGCCTGGGGGGCAACCTCAAGGTACACAAATTGCGTCTGGGGGGCAACCTCAAGGACAGTATGTACCCATAGTACAATACATTCCTCAAGGTCAACCCCAGCCTCAATATGTACCCCAAGGTCAACCTCAGTATCAGTATTTACCTCAAGGGTATCAACCTCAGGGTCAAGGTCAACCCCAGTATCAGTATTTACCTCAAGGTTATCAACCTCAAGGTCAATACTCAAGTCAAGGTTATCAACCACCTCAAGGTCAGTCATATGTTCAAGGTACGGGAACTGTGCCTTTCAGTTATCAATCCTATCCTCAATCCGGTTATGGATCTCAATATCCTCAACCTGTCATGGGTCAATACCTCCGAATGAACATAGTGTGGGATCCATCGCAAGTTCAACAGGTATTGCAGCCAAGTATACAATTGTCATCTCAAGCTGGACAACCTTTAGTTGCTGGTCCATCCCAGCAACCGGTCCAGTCTAATGTTCAAACTTCTGTAACTTTGGTAGTTACTCAGCCGCCAATCGCACCTAGTACTCCATCTCAAACAACGGCTGCTGCAACTACCGCAACATCTGCTCCTTCCACCACACTTGCTTCTGGAGTATCGACAGCTCCGGTTTCTACTGTCTCTGCAACTACTCCTCAGACATCTTTACCATTGTCTGGATCTACGATTCAAACTACGGTTCAGATGCCTGCAGGACAACCTGGTTTAAGTACGGTTGTCACTAGTCAACCACAATTCGTTTATCAACCGTACCAGGGACAGTACCAATACGGGCCTGCTGTCCAACAGCCGGTTTACCAGTATCAACCATATCCTGGGTACACTTATCAACAACCTCAGCAACCCCAGTACGGTCTGGTTAATCCTAGTTTTCCAGGAGGATATAATATCCCGAATGCGATTCCTGTTCCAAGTTATCCTGGATATCCTCCTCTTGGGACTGGTCTTGTAACCCAAAGTTTTAGGGATCCTAATCGGCAATTACCGTTTATCACAACTTTAGATTTACCAGAATTAACGCGCCTAACGAATGATCCAATACAATATCTTCCGTTCTGGCCGCCAATGCCAAATAAGTTGCCTAGTGATATACCCAAGTTCGAAGGTAAGTCTGGAGAGGATCCGTCCAATCACGTGATGACTTACCACCTCTGGTGTGCTTCAAATTCCATCTCGGATGATTCGATCCGCTTACGTCTTTTCCAGCGTACGCTCATTGGTCTCGCGGTCAAGTGGTACATTGAGTTACCACGGGCCTCTTTTTACAATTTTAGTTAGTTAGCTACCTCGTTCCTAACTCATTTTCAGTTGCCGGTCAGATACGATAATGGCACGGAGCTATTAACTTCATTAAAACAGTCGACCTCTACTTATATTTCCGATCATATCCATGAATGGAGACGTCGACGGCGATTAGTGAAAGTTTTTATTCTGGACCAAATCTTAGCTGAATGGTTTATTAAATCATTATTACCGAAGATTACTGAAGATGTAGCTAAGGCCGGAGTAGTTACTGAAGAGCAAGTAATTTCTCAAGCGCAGTACCTTGACTTAGTTTACACTCAGTCAGGTACGTTACATGAAAAGATCTCGGATCTTCCAAAGTCAAATCAAATCGCTGCTGCTCCTTCGGGATCTCATGTTGCTGATGGCATGATTGGTACGGTAAATAATAAAAGCAAGAAGAAATATTCAAAGAATTCTTCGCCCATTATAACCTTACCAGATTCCCCGACAGGAGAGTCTTCTCCTGAAATTTCCGCCGATATTCACGCTGTAGAGTCATCTACGGCTAAATCAAAAAACGGTGGGAAGAAGAAGGGTAAAGCAGACAAGACTCCAAAGGAGAAAACCGAAAATTCAAAATCTAATGACGAAAAGCGCAAACCTCGATATCCTTGTCTAATTTGTGAAGAGGATCATTTTACAAGAGATTGCCCCCATCGGGCCGAGGTTGTGAAAATTGTCAAAGGTTCCTCAACTCCTGCTGTTTTGAAAGATCCATTTCCAAAGCAGGAGAGTAAGGTGATAGGTTCTTCCTCGAGTGCCACTGAAGAACCCATATTGATGATGTCTCATGTAAGGATTGAGACTCGGTCTCACGATTATGGTAGTAAAAGTCCTGTTGATGGATCGAAAGAAGCAGAATCTTCTCGTCCAAATCCATCAACCTCAGCTCCCGATTCCGATCCACTACAGATCGAGAAACCTAACCCTGACTTAGTAATAAAACCGCCCACCAAGGGTGTACTTCGAGGGTCTGCTTTCAATCCACATGCGAGAGCGGCCCAGAATTACAACATTGTTGAGGATTTAGCAGTTTCACCCTCAGCAATGTCGGCTTTAGAAGTGCTGCAATCATGCCCAGCACAACGAAAATTACTTTTGTCGGCTATAGGAGTTGTTGATGTTCAGGACTCGAACCTGATAATCTTTGATCTAGAAAATAGTACACCGTGTCTCCCTCATCAGATGGCTTTCCAGATTCCAGTGATAGTCAAAAACAGGCCTATTCATCGGACTGTAATTGATGAGGGAGCTTCCACGTGTATTATGTCAATTCAGTGTTGGAGATCGCTTGGTTCTCCTTCGCTGAACCAATCCCCGACTATTCTTAAGGCCTTTTATGGCCGTGGGTTCCATCCGTTTGGCATTTTACAGGATTTGCCTATAGGGGTTGAAGGAAAAATCGTTAGTCTAGATGTGGAGGTGGTTGATGCCCCTCTAGACTACAACCTTCTTTTGGTTCGAAGTTGGTCTTACGCTATGACTGCGGTCGTTTCATCGGTCTTCAGAGTCATAAAGTTTCCACATAATGGCAAGATCGTGACAATAGACCAGCTGGCTTATTTTTCATCCGACCCAGCCTCTTCAGAGAGTATCTAGCACATCGGTAAAACGACTATCCCTTATAAGGATGTTGGCGTAGGATTAGTTAAAGATTCCGGTTTACTGGGAAATTTTCCTTTTCCTCCGATCAACGCAGACCCTTCATTCGCATCCATTCATATGATTACTTCAGACACTATTATTTATGATGATCCTTGGATTGTCCCATCTGAATCTGAGATAGACTCATTCGGTGATGCAATTCCTTTGAGTCCATATGAAATTGCTTATGAGGCCGTGCAGTCTTTTTCCGACTCAAGTTCAACCCAAATCGACCAAATGAATGTGGTTCGTGAGGAATCCCTTTTTGCGTCATCCTCGGAGTTAATAACATTTCCCGAAGTTGTGTCATCTGACGAGCAACTTTGTGAAGTCCTGTGCGTAGACGATTTACCATGGGAAGATCTCCATCATAGATCTTCATTTTTACCTAAGGATGATCGTTTTGAAAACAATTTCTCGTCAATTTTTACAGCTGAATATGTCAAAGACGCTCAGATTCCAATGAAACATCTTGATTCAGAGCTGAATTTGGGAAATGTTTCTCCCACTATTCCCATTGACATTTCAGTAAAGCCTGGAATTGTTGAACACATTCATATAGGTGCCTCGTGTTCAGATGATGAAATTCAAACATACAAGGCCCTATTTCAAGAATTCTGCGACGTGTTTGCCTGGTCCTATGAGGAAATGCCAGGAATTGATCCCTCCATTGTTGTTCATGAGATCAAGACTTACCCGGACGCTAAACCCGTTCGGCAACGTCTGCGTTAGATCCACCCTCGGAAAGCGGCTGCAATTAAAGCAGAAGTTGAGAAGCTCTTGAAAGCAGGTTTCATTTATCCGATCCCATTAACAGATTGGGTATCGAATATTGTTCCAGTTAACAAGAAGCAGGGAACAATAAGAATATGTATCAACTATAGGGATATCAATCGTGCTTGTCCCAAGGACAACTATCCCACGCCCTATATCGATCAAATAATTGATGATTGTGAAATATTTTCCTTTATGGATGGTTTTTCTGGTTACAACCAAATCAATATTCTACCTGCCGATCAACCAAAAACGGCTTTCATTTGTCCATGGGGGACATTTTCTTATTGCAAATTACCTTTTGGGCTTAAGAATGTCAGAGCCACTTTTCAAAGGGCGATGTCTTATGCATTTCATGACATCAAGCACATTGTGCAACCGTATCTCGATGATTTGCCCGCTCACTCCTTATGTCGAGCTGATCACCTTGTCCATTTATGAGCAATTTTTATGAGGTGTAGGCATTATCATATATGGTTGAACCCACACAAATGTGTCTTTTGCATCGAAGTGGGACGATTGCTAGGATTTTTAGTTTCAAAAGCCGGCATTCGTGTCGATCCCTCGAAGGTCGAAGCTATCATCAAACTGCCTCCTCCTTCGAGTTTGCGCCAACTCCAAAGTTTGCAAGGGAAAGCAAACTTTTTACGCCGATTCATTCCTAACTACGCCGAGATTACCAAGGGTTTTACCCGGTTGTTGAAACAAAATGCTCAATTCTCTTGGGACGAGATAGCTCAGAAATATTTTGATGCACTAAAGCACGCGTTGACCCATGCACCGTTGCTGCATCCTCCCAACTACAACTAGGATTACTTTTTGTACCTCGTCGCCGCTCATTCCACTATTGGAATGGTCTTAGTTCAGGAAGATGAATTCGAAATGGAACATGTGATATATTATCTTAGTAGGATGTTAAATCCCACTGAGCTAAAATATTCGCATGTGGAGAAATTGGCCCTGGCAGCTGTTCAGGCTGTCCAGCGTTTTCGTCATTACATTCTTCTCCGTAAAACTACAGTCATTTCGGATTGCAACCCTATGATTTACATTTTGACTAAAAAATTGCTAGGGGGCAAGTACTCTAAATGGATTGTTATCTTGCAAGAGTTTGACTTGGAGTTTGAAAAATCTAAGTCTAAGAAATCTTTAGTTTTTGCGGAATTGATGTGTGACTTCCTGCTTGCTGACACAGAAACTGTGGTAGAGGAACCCATTGCGGACGAATCTCTGTTTCTCATCAGCACTTTAGATCCGTGGTATGGGGATATAATTTTCTATCTCCAAACCCAATCCTTTCGGCCCGAAGCTTCAAAGTCGGAACGCTGAAAAATTGGATTCCAGTCCCAACAGTACAAAATTATTGGAGATACTCTTTATCGTCGTGGGGCGGACTTGGTTTTTCGTCGTTGCTTAACTCATGAAGAGGCAGAAAGGGTTATGAATGACTGTCATTCTGGATCGTGTGGCGGTCATATGTCTGGGTATGCCACAGCTCAGAAGGTGTTGCGTGCTGGCTATTTCTAGCCGTCCATGTTTAAATATTGTATCATTGCGGTCCGAAAATGCCACAACTGTCAAGTGTTTGATCGTAAGATGCGCGCACCACCTGCTCCTCTCCACCCTATAATTGCCGTTGGTCCTTTTACTAAATGGGGTATCGACTTTATTACATGTAACCCTCACTCGGCTGGGGGGCATGCATATATCATCCTTGCGGTTGATTATTTTACTAAGTGGGCCGAGGCGATGCCTACATTCGAGGCTGACGGCAAGACAGCTGTGATTTTTGTATTCAATCATATTATTGCTAGGTTTGGTGTCCCACAAGCGATAATCACTGAACATGGGCGCCATTTTCGAAACATTATGATGACAAAACTTACAAGCCAGCTTGGTTTGTGTCACGATAGTTCTACTCCTTATTATCCCCAAGCAAACGGTTTGGTTGAGTCCATCAACAAAGTTCTAGTTATCATGATCCGACGAATCATTGGTATTCATCGGTCGAATTGGCACAACATGTTATTTTCAGCGCTTTGGGCGTACCGAACCTCAGTGAAAACATCAACAAGGTTCACTCCTTTCCAACTAGTTTATGGTTTGGAAGCATTGTTTCCCATTGAATGAGAAATCCCATCACTTCAAATGGCTATCGAATTACTTCTAGCTACTTCCGAAGAGGAGAAGCGTCTATTATACTTAGCTAAATTAGATGAGACTCGACGTGACGCTGCATTGGCAATCGAGACTCACGCAAAAAGGATCAAAGCTCAGTATGATCGCAACGTGACCCCTCGTAATTTTTCGAAAGGAGACCTAGTGCTATTATATGATCAAGCTAATGATAAATTAGGTGCTAGTAAATTCGTTCCTATGCGGCATGGGCCCTACATTGTTAAACGAAAGCTAGCAAAAGGGGCCTATGAGCTGGTAGATTTTGATGGGGACTCTTTTGGTAAGCCCAGAAATGGACTTTACCTAAAGAGGTATTATGCTTAAATGATGGGTATGGAGATTTAGTTAGGTTAGTTTTTTCTTTCTAGGTGGTGTGTTTGTTAGTTTAGACAGTGTGCTTAGCGTAGAGAGTGTGTTTTTCATCGTTATTCTGGCTTATCTTGGTTTTACTCTTGATATTGCAGATGTCGACGCCTCTCCAAACGTACATTGGATTTGCTGATGGTGCTTGTTGTAATACATGGAATATCTCTTCCGAAGCTTGGGTTATCTATTAGCCCTCTGACGAGTTAGTTTCTATGCATGGGATGAGCCTCGGTCAAACAACAAACAACATTGAAGAATACAGTGCAGTGATTGAGTTATTATCTGAATCTATTTCATTTGGGATTCGGAGTTTGATAGTGAGTTTAGATTCTGAACTCATTGTATTACAACTTAATAGAGTATATGCCATTAGAAATCCAGTGTTATTAAGGTTATTTTTGAGAGTGCGCCTCTTGGAACGTGAATTTGATTACATTGAATATCAGCATATTCCAAGGTCATTAAATACATTAGCAGATGCAATTGCTTCTCGAATGTTAGATAGACATTTGCAATAGTCATAAAGGTAAATTTAAAAACATTTCATCATACATGTTTAACAAGATAAGCCAGTAATAATGATATATATATAGATAGGAGTGTGTCAAAAATATACATCGTCTTCGATCATAGGTTGAAAAACACCTTATGATCGGCAAAAATGATAAGTACAAAAAACCCAAAATGTCATATGTGTCTACAAAAGTGACTAGCCAATCACTGGTGGTGCTCTCTATACGAGACCACTGCCCGCGCTACCCTACACAGGAACCTCCTGAAAGATCTTGGGACTGCGATCACATAGCGCTGAAGTCGGATAGGAATATCGTCTATAGTTGTCTCAGGTATGTCCGCCGTGAGACGCTCTAGGTATTGTTCCAGCTCAGCTAAGGTCTCTGCGGCCGCATCCTGTGGGGCCGGTGCTGGTGCAACTGGTACTCTTCTCTCGAATGGCCGGAGATTGGCCGGACGCTGTGGACCTTCATCTGCATTTTGAAATTTGTCACTGTCAGTTTTGAGACGATACAAAAAACAAATAAAAAGTAAAAAAATTTAAAAAATTGTGAAAATGAAATACCTCTGTCGTCCCATTGTTCTCCCTGTCGAAGAACCATGTCGGGATCACCGCGAAAATCTACTCCGGCATAAGGAAAGTCCTGAATCGCAAAGACCTGGTCCTCCAACCAGTGAAAGTAACCCGCAGGAAATCGAACAACTCCTGCTCCCTCATCAGGATGCCGGGCCATTACCGTAACCCATCGCATCAACTTTGGCTCCCGAGGAGGCCCAGCTGGAACAGTGAGATGTTGTGGGATCGGCATCAGAACCCTCTCTAGGGCAAAGCTCACAACTAAAGGCCCATACCCAAAGGTCTTTAATTGTCCGTTCTTTTCCCTAGTCAGTTGGCCCTTCATATTGGCCAACACAGCGTCACACCAATTGAAAATGGTGCCTCGGTAGCAATCTATCGCCATCCGCATTTGGGACCCAGTGGCAATGTGCAAGGCGGCTGCGCCGCAAAGTCTGGTAACTGTAAAGGCAATTACCATAAGTTCGGGCAGGGATATGTATTTGATTTCTATCCCTTTCTCTTGGTTTTGATTGTTGCACCACTCTAGCCAGAGGCTAGCAAGGGATTGGCCACCCGGCCTAGTCCCGGACAGAGTCAGTTGCTCGCCCCTATTAGGCAAACCAGTGAGAAAATATATGTCAGAGGGATCTATCTCGAGCTGGTTCCCTCCGATATAGAAGCATTGATCCTGGACGTTCCACCTTTCGACCAGCCATTCTAAGAATCGCACCTGGGCCCTCATGCCAGGTATGGCCCAATATTTGTAGAGACCACATGCCTTCAAAGCATCAATGGAGGGTTGATGATCTATTGCAGCCAAATCGACATCTTCATGTTCTCTTTCGCGCCAATCAAGCATGGTGGGCAATCTACACACTAGAAAACATTCATTAGAATTCATTAAATCAAAATTTGATGGTTAGGTTTTGAGATTTGGGGTTTTGAAATTGCTTTGCGCGGAGTACGCACCCCGCGTTTAGAAACAGAGCGTATGGACGCAGCTGGTCTAAAGGCAGGCTGCGTACTCTCGCCATTTTCCCATAAACGAAAATGTCGGGGTACGCAGGTCACCCATGGGGCACTTGCGTACCCCGAAAGGCGGATCCTAAAACCCCAAAGCCCTCAAAAAATCAAAATAGGGCTTAAAATGAAATTCTAAATGGATGAAAATAAAGAGGAGGATGTTTTGAAATACCTGAAAGAGATGACACTCGATTCCAACGGTCGGATTCTCCACAAAGTCCATGGGAAGTTTCTTGCCAAAAGCCCTTTTCTCTCCTTCAACAGTAAAATGGTAAAAGGTCTTTTTATAGGTTTTTTGGATAAATGAATGCTAAATTTGTTTATTTTTCACCATGGAAGGATATTTCTCAATGCATTTTTTCTTATCTTAAACAGGTATGAGTAATGTGTCGTTTTTGTGCAGGACAATAGGACTTTCAAGGAAATTTATCATTTTTCATGAACCAAAACATCAGAGTCATCTTTTAAGCCCTTTTCTGACTCCTAAAACATGAAAAGATTGCCGAGCGTTTCTTTTACACTCGTTAAAACGGAATTAAAAGACAGTCCCCTTATAGCTCTTTTCTGACCGTAAAAACAGGAAAAGATTGCCGGGTTTTTGTCGTTTCAAACTCGATACGGAAACAAAACGACGTGTCCTTGATCGCTTTTTACTTTTCAGGTCAAAGGCACTAATCATGAAAGTACTCCTTGGTCGCAAGACTAAGCGGTTCTCTCAAGTATTATTTTATACTTTTTCGGGCTTGGGAGACGCAACTTTACAAAAAAGTTCAACCTGGAGTCTTCTTTAGTTTTTTCAGACTCTCTAAAAATGAAAAACGTTGAGTTTCTCCTATACTGGACTCGTTAAAATTTCACAGTAAAGGACCTGTTCGATTATAAACAGGAACGGACCACTCCTTCTTAGGGTTCGAATCAAAACTAAGTTGGACTCATCCGAAGGATGAGCTTATAATCAAGCATATGTTATCCTCCTCAAGCTTGTAAAAAATAAAGAGGTACTTGCCAGAAATGGTGGGGGAAAAGAGAGAAAAATGAGCCCATTTGTTATCCTTTATCTCAAAAGAAGCCTTATTACCACTCTTGAACACGACACTTTCATTCACCTGGGTTGGGAAATCCTTTGCCTCACAGTTGATCAAACCACATTGAAAGTCTTTATTCGGGTATTAACTTTGGGTCAAATGTCACCAAGCCATCTGTCGTGTCATTATGTGTTCAAGAGGTCTCTGCAATAAACATTCATCTGCAAAATACTCGTCATCCATTTCGACCATCCCTGAGTCAGTCCTTACAGCTACATTTCTTCAACTTGATCTATGATTTCGTGTTGTGGGCTTGCCTGCAACGGGTCGCTTTCTATCGACATCAGCACATTATCTAGAAATATGACCTAGGAATCGTCAGTACCTTGAAGTCTGCATGCATCAATGGCAGGTTTCTCGCCTTTGACGTCAGTTTACATCATTGACTTTCGATCGAAGGATTCCGTGAAATGTTCGACTTCAACTCATTCATTCACATCTCATGGATTGTACTGAGTACTTTGAGAACCATTGACATCACTGGTGGTCTCTCTCACGCTTGTTAACAGTTTACATCATTGACTGGTAATCAATTGGTTTCTACCATGTTCGACATCAACTCATTTATTCGCATGGATAGAATCGTACCTGTTCGGGAAGTAGAAATGAAGACCCTGGATCTAGTTTCCACCATCCAGGTTGCGAGGAGTTTTGTATTCATTGTACAGTAGACTAATCATAAATAGATGGTTGCATCCATACTGTGTCTATAAAAGTCTATGATTATGATGTACTGCAGAATAATTCCTGTATCAGAGCAGTAGATAGTCAATTAGTTAAAGTTTTCAATCTAAGTATGGGAATGCCTACCTCAGCGATGATATGATCATATATATGTATTTTGTGTTGAATACTTGTAGGTTCCGACTGGGCTCTCCACAAGATAATCCTTGAAATGATAAAGTACTTCACCCTTCCTAGAAAATATGAAACCCTTATCTACTACAGGCTTCGCACTTTAGGGGGCAATCTGTTACACTAAAATTTGTCACCATGACTATTTGCAATTAGTATGGCTCCATCAATTGTCATACTATCCTCCTTGGCAAGCCTCATACCTCTGCTCTCCATGTCAAACTTCAAGAAAGAGAGAAAGTCATTAAAAATCTATATATCTCTGGGTACGCAGTTTCTCTTAGCCTTACCTGCGTGTACGCACTCCAAGTTCACAATACCTGCGTACTTGTACGATATGTATGTAAAGAAATGGGTGTGTACTCCTGTAAAGGTCAAAAGGCGCAAGTTTCACTCCAAAAAAGTTACTTGTGGTCATTTCTAGAGCCTTCTAGAAGCTTGTTTGACGTGTATGGAGCGCCTCCAGATGGTTCATGTATCCCTACCAAAGAGGAACTTATCCCATCAAGAGGGGAGCTATCCCATCCAAAGAGGGGCTTATCCCATTGATGGTGGACCTGAATAGCTTCCTCTAGAGCACTATAAATACAGGAATTGGGCCAAAGGGAGGGAGGTTGAAAGTTGAACATTCCTAAGGGTAGATGCTGCTGGAATTAGGACTCCCTTGTAAAGCTTGAGAGGAGAGATTCCCATCCTTTCTTAGCCTTATTTGAGAGTGGGTGAGCTGATCAAAGTAAAGGAAAACTCTTGTTGGACCCTAGGAGGGACTTGAACAACACCAAGGCTCAGGTTGTAATGGTTCCTTTTGTTACCTTTTAATGCAAATGAACTTATTTTTCTCAACAAATTGTTATTCATGGTTTGTTTCATATACTCCTTGGTCTATATGATAGATATGTATTATTTTATGAGTTTATCAGGTGCTATTTAATCTTTTGGCTTGTTAGTGAATGCAGGTTTCAAAGAGAAGGAGGAGCTCATTCGGATCGGCGAGGCTGGACTACTACAAAGAGTTGGACTAGAGGTATGTTAAAGATCCCCTGATTACTTGTATTTGCAATGCATGTTTAGAGAAAGGTAGCTTTATTTGTCTTGTTTGTCACTAGAAAGCTTTTGCTTCTAGGGAGGTCGGTTGTGTCCGCACTAACGACTCTTTCCGCATGACAAAACCCCTGCGGTTGTTCCAAGTATACTTCCTCCTTAAGCAAGCCATGCAAGAAATTCATTGTAACATCCATTTGATGTAGGCTCCATCCTTGAGTGGAAACAAGAGAAATAATAGATCAGATAGTGTTATATCAGGCAATTAGTGCAAATATCTCCTCATAGTTTACCCCTTACTTTTGAGATAAGCCTCAAGCAATGAACCTGGCCTTATACTTTTTAGCACTCCTGTTAGCTCCATGTTTTATTTTGTAAATCCATATAGAGGTGACCATGGAATTGTCCTTAGTTCTAGGCACCATGTCCTAGACATTGTTCTTAATGATAGATTCATATTCCTCATTCATCACATCCTTCCGAACTTGGTGCTTTACGGCTTCTTCGAACGTACATGGCTCAATTTGAAAAATAGTACTCATAGCAACTAAGTACCCTTGATACTTGTTTGGCTTCTTACTTTCCCAGAACATCCCTCTTGGAGCAATATTCCTTTCAACATCTTCAAGAGTATCTTTGAGCCACAAAGGTATTTTACTTGAGGTAGAGGTATCACCAGGAGGTGGATCAATAGGATCCATCGAGCCTTCAACATTGGGCATAAGCTCATCTGTTGGCGGTTCATCCTGCTTTCTGTAACAACATCATTTTCCTTCCTTGGAATGGGGAGATCTCTGGCTTTCCTAAGGGAAGTGTCTTCATCGAAGGTGACATCATGGCTTACTTCCACATCTCTTTGACCAGGCACATAGATTTTATATGCCTTTTAATTTTCGCTGTAGCCCACAAATGTACCTTCCTTCCCAGATGCTTCTAACTTGTTTCTTTTCTCTTTAAGCACATGAAAGTACAGGGGACAATCAAATATTCTAAAATGTGAAACATCAAGTTTCTTACCAATTAAAACTTCTTTGGGTGCCTTGAAATCCAATGCTTGATGTAGGATCCTATTTGAACATATACAACAGTGTTGGTAGCTTCTCCCCATAAGAACTTCGGTAGACCTTGATCATGGAGCATGGCATGGGTGACTTCCATGATTGTTTGATTCTTCCTTTCAGCAACTCCATTTTTCGCAAGAGTGTATGGAATGGTTGTCTCCCTTTTAATGCCAACCTCTTTGCAAAAGTCATTGAATTAATTTAATTCATATTCGGTTCCATTATCGGTCCTCAATATCTTTATTTTATTCCCTGTTTGATTTTCCACGGAAAGAACAAAACCATTTGAACACTTCATCCTTACTCTTCGAGAAATAAATCCATGTTTTGCATGAGAACTCATCCACAAGGTTTGCATAGTATAAGTATCCTCCCAATGATGTTACGAGAAACATACCAGACATTTCAGAATGGACCAATTGAAGCATATCGCAAGTTTGGCTTTCACTAGAAGGGAATGATCCCCTTGTAAGTTTCCCAACAACACAAACCTGACAAACTCCTACATGATTCATGTTGATCTCAAGCATACCTGTGACCATCTTCATTACCACAGGTAAGGATTTGTAATGAAGGTGGGAAATATCCAGTGCCATAATTAATATTGAAGAGAAGTATCGTAAGTCAAGGCTCCCAAAAGGAATTCCTCCAACTTGATAGATACCATAAACCCTAAATCCAAGTGTGAATGCTCTTTAGGGTTTCTTTCCCAAATACACTCCTTTCCATCAATGAATGTTACCTTGAAGCCTTTATCTTTCATCGCAGAAATAGAAACCAAGTTCTTATTCAATTCGAGCACATACAATATTTATTGTAGATGAATGGTTTGACCTTCATTCAAGTGAAGAGTGACAATACCTATCCCTTTCATGGGGTAAGTGGCATTGTATCCAAGTATGATTTCCAAATTAATCTTCTTTTCAACCAAATTTGAGAGGGCTTCCTTGTACCCAATGAAGCGCCTTGGGGTTCCATTATCAATCAACCAATGATCCAAGGTATCCAGAGGATAGGTAGTAGATAGAGCGGAAATAAGATAAAACTCATTTTGTTTTTCTACAACATTACTTTCCTCATACCTAGAATTTATCGTCCTCTCAGGAGGTCGCTCATTTCCATATCGAGAAGTGGGATCATTCCTCTTTCCTTTATTGTTGAACTTGTTGTTCCGTTGATTGTCATTTCCTTTGAAATCGTTGTTGTTGTTGTCATCATACCTGGGAGAATTCTTCTTGTGAGAACAATCTCTAGCATAGTGGCCAAACCTATTATAATTGTAACACCTTACTTTTCTTCCTTCTTTCCTTCCTTCTTTCCTTCCTTTCTTATATTATTGACCATGTCTCCTTGGACCAACATTTTTTTTTCTTAGCATGAGGGGAGAAAGCAATAGGTTCATTTCCATTTGAAGGCTTATTTCTCTCCATCATCATCATCTCCTCTTGATTGCATCCAACCAATAATTGATCGAAACTAGGTATCCTGTCATTGTTGAGAATGGTGGTGTTAAACACATCCCATGATCTTGGAAGACCTACAAGTGCAATGAGAGTGAGCTATCTATCAACAACTTCTCTAATAGATAGAAGGTCATTCTTGATTTGTGTGATCCTCATGAAGTAGGATTGGATATAATCCCCTTTATCCATCTTGATGTCCTTCAAATTATTCTTGAGAAAGAATATTTTATTTAAATTATTCAATTTGAACATCCGAACTAGCTTATCATACATCTCCTTAGATGTTCCCAAATCAGAAATGTAAGCAACGAAATTATTTTGAATGGAGTCTATGATAATTCTCATAGCTTTGACCTCACCTTTCTTATATTTTGTTTTTGTAGCAACAAGTGCATTTGAAAGAGACTCCACCACTCTTCCCTTCACATAGTCCATGGCATCATACTCTTCCAAATTCAAGTCCAAAGTCATCTTCCATGCATGATAGTCATATTTTCCCTTGAGCTTATCCTCATATTTGAAGTAAGATGTAGTAACTATTAGACAATAGTCTTGTCCAACACATCTCTCTTGGTGATTTCTTTTCTTTCTCTTCCTTGGGATTTTTCTTCACCTGAGCTTTGATACCATGTTAAATTTTGTTAACAATGGTATGGTCTATGATTAGCACAATTAACTCAATGTATTTTAGCAGCATAATTTCCAATTTAGTTTCTAATAGCAATCACATTGATAGTTAGAGTAGATAGAACATGAAACAAAATGCAGAAGACAAGAGAACACCAGATTTGGTAGATGCTAGTGAAAAACCCTAATGTGGGGAAAACCCTTTAATCAATTCTTCTTATTATTATAAAAAATTATTAGCAGACAGAGAATACAAAAAGTCAAAGTTGACTTTCGAAATCAAAGTCAAAACAACCCTATCAAATATATATTCAAATTCAGTCCTAACCAAAAATTCAATGCTAGTCAAAACAACAACAAAATGTCTTCTTTGAAGCTCAGTCAAACCCAATCAAACTTGGCCTGAACAAGAGGTCACAATCAGCCCAAAACAATCCCAAAGTCAATAGTCAAAATTGGTCAAATTTATGCCCTAAAGGCAGTGGTCAACCTACAAATTTCAGCTACAGTCAAAGTGCCCATAATGCCTCGATTGTTGTGCCAAGGTATATGAACTACCCAAATGGAAATATGTCCAGAAAATTGAAGTCAAAATATTCTTGGAAAGTCAAAGTCAACACTAGTCAAACTCCTACAACAATCATGAAATTTAGCCCTGCAATTTGCCTAGAAAAGTCATCCTCCTTGCCACACGTGTGAGAGAGAAGATCTACCCAATAGTTGTATGAATCAATGAGAGGAGAGAGAAGAATGTGAGTGATAACGATGCCAAATGAGGTGAGAGGTCACTTGTATTTATACAAGCTGTTGAGGTTCAAGTAACATGTCTCTTGGGCTTCATGAGCCTACATGATGATGTGGCCGACCTTGAAAATTTACACATGTGTGGGAATAAATTCAAAAACACAATTATGCTAGTCAAACTCCTACAACAAGCACGAAATTTATCCCTACAATTTGCCTAGAAAAGTCGTCCTCCTTGCCACATGTGTGAGAGAGAAGATCTACCTAATAGCTATATGAATCAATGAGACGAGAGAGAAGAATGTGAGTGATAATGATGCCAAATGAGGTGAAAGGTCACTTGTATTTATACAAGTTTTTGAGGGTGAAGTAACATGTCTCTTGGGCTTCATGAGCCTACATGATGATGTGGTCGACCTTGACAATTTACACATGTGTGGGAATAAATTCAAAAACACACTTATGCTTATCCAAATTAGATGATCTTTAGATCAATTTTGGTCCTCTCGAAAAGAGGAATTCAACGTAATCATCATCTCCATAAAATGAGTTTTCCAAAGTGGAATTTTCCCTAGTTTCCAATTTTAACATTTGATCACTTCCTCTTGTTGTTGAGATTGTCATTCATTTATTGTTGCAGTACCTTATTGTTCATAATTGAAAATCATTGCAATCAACTACTTAAAAGTTTTTAATAATATCACCTTAAGAGCACTCACATTTTTCAATTGCATCATAGGATTAACCTCTTGCATTAATTTATTTACTTCTAAGCACAAGCTTGGTCGATAGAGATATAAGCCCACCTTTCTCATCTAGCTTGAGGAGTTTAGCACCTCTTTAGTGGTTAACACGGTGACATAACAGTCATAAGAGCCACAGTCTCTGCAGCACCAAATACATCAGGTGGTTAGAACCTAAGGGGAGGTATCGTTAATCAAGCCTTATCTTGGTTCCCCTTGGATTCTCTCTCGTAACCTACTCTAGAGACTAGATTCAAAACAATTAAGAGGAAGGATACACTTAAAATAGGCATAAAACTTAAAATAAACCAATATTTTGCATCTCACTTAGATTATAGTATTTGTGTCTCATTTAGGATAGTGACGCATCATTTATGAAAAAAAAATTCATCTCGTAACATGATAATAATTTGTTTTAAGTAAGTAATTGACTCCATTTAAGGCACCGGTCTTTCACAATAATCTAATGCAATCATTTAACTTTCTAATTCAACCAAGTTGTTATGCCATTTAGTTTTGTATCCTAGACTTGTTGGTTGCCAATAAGCCTCCCATCTTCACATTTCACAAGGAATACCCCCCATATATTGTCTTAGAGAGACAACTAGAATGGATAGGAAGGGGATCAGAGTGACAACCCCTATCCTCAGCATTGTCGCATATCACCTGTACAATTTGAGAGACAACATTTTATGGCATCATTGTTGGGGTTAATTTTTTTCCCTTGGTTCTCACGACATCTCTTCTTTTAGAATCTTCTCATTCTAATATTTTCTTTGTATCTTATCATCTTATTTACCCATCAAGTGACACATTTTTTGGCGCCATTGCAAGGGATAAGTTTCTTGTTCCCAATGTTTGAACATTCTTTCGATCTCTTCATCTTTTCATCATTCTCATACTTCATATTTTCATTAATCTTCCCATCACATTGATAAGATTTTCAATCTTCACCCTTAGCACTTGGACGTTTGGGTTAGTTTCCTATTTGGGTGGCAGCTCCACTTATTCATCCATTCACAAGAGTTTATACTAGAATAAATATTGATAGCTTGGTTAAACCCACTCCTGATCCTGAAAAGGATCTAAGGGCTCGGTTAAACAAATTACATTCTAGTAAGCATTTAATATTTCTCCTATTTTGTAAGAATTTAATCTCACATGATTAGCCTATTCCGTTTTTAGTCCTTGTGAAATTTTTCATGAAGAAAGTGCATGTGCCATTTCTAGAAAACTACTAGACGAGGGAAGCAACGAACAAATAAATAATGTAAGTCAAATTTCTTGAAAGGAAGGTTGTAGTGCAAACATGATCCCTTCATATTTCACCATCAACAACTTCAATGATGAGAAAGATCCTATCACATAGATGTATGGTGAAACTCCATCTTAGGAACAAATTCTGGAAATTTCTAGAAGAAAATGTTATACTTATCAAAAGAAGGACCGGGATTATAATCATAATAAACAAGTTGCATCTAAAATCTATCAATCACGATTGAAAATTGATTGGGCCTCATGGATAAACAATGTTAAGATTTTTGTCCCAGTGATAGAACTTCTAAAGATTCCTTCTCAAAGAGCAACATTCTTCAAAGCTCTAGGCATGGCTCAATAGGATAAGATTGATACAAGATCTAAATTATTACATGGCTAATGAAGACAACCAACCTTTCTTCCTTACTTTAGAAGTTAATGATCACCTGCTTCATAATTGTATGTTGGATTCCGGGGCTTCAATGAATGTCATGACTAAGAAGGTTATGGACCAACTAATTTTGAGAATCTCAAGGCCTTATCACAACATTTTCTTTATGGATTCAAAGAAAATTTAAGTCCTTGGTGAAGTTAAGGACTTACAAGTTTCCTTGGCAAATTATCCTTATAAAATTATCACTATAGACATAACAACCATTGATATGCCAGATGTATGGGGAATGCTTCTATCAAGAAAGTTTGCAGCTGACTTAGGTGGATGCATTCAGTTGGATCTATCGTATGCTACTATTGTCGTAACAACAGGTGGTATGGTTATATTATACATAGAGGTTGAAAGAAGGTATCCAGACAATGATGAGGAAATTGAACCACAGGGTCATCCTTCAAAACTTAATGCATTTGTGAATGAATTCTTCTAGCCTGTATATCTTTCTTCTTCATCTCATCTTCCGAGCAAGAAAAGAGGATGGCTTGAATTTGATAATGATGTGCAACACAATGATGAAATTCTACATCAACCAAAACAGGCCGGAATTCAATAAGGGACATCTAATAAGCAACGACTTGCTTGTATGCAAATAGGTGTTCCAGATTGTACCACATGGATGACATTTGATACTATAGGGCATCCTTTGTATTTTATTTCTAACCCTACACTCTTAGTTAGAATTTTATTCATGTCATTAGTTAGTTTTTTTTCATGCATTTATATTTTATGTCTTTACGCTTATATGTTAAGAGTAGATTTTTCTATTCCAAAAGATGTTCTATATATACATGATGATTTGGATTTTGAATGGATATCTAATTGATGGACTTCTATTTTCTTAGGTACAAGATTCTAGATTCTCATATTCCTTCAATGAAGCAATGTGTCCCCAAGTAGAGCTGGATGTTGACCACGCTTTGTAACAATCCAAGGAAGCAGAATGCAAAGATATGATTTTTTTTTTTTTTAAGTTCAAAGCCATCAACTAACACAGTTTTATCATTGCAAACCGAATTTCTGCAAGTTGTATTGTAAATGATGTTAATATGACTGTTTAATTAAATAAAAACACCCAGGTAACCCTCTGATGTTGGAAACATATATCATCCTAGGAAGTTTTTTAATCTCACCGAATTATGTGTGTTTCTAAACATGGATAATCAACAAAGTTTTTCTTCCAACTTATATCCCAAAGCTAGGGTGGAATCTCTTGACAAGGTCTTAGGTGAATCCTAATGTTATATGGAGTCTTTATAAAAGTGTTTTTAGGTATAATTCAAGGACATTTGGCTAAATTATTTTATTACAAACCACTTGGTCTATACTAGATCATATTGAGTCGTAGAATTAGGTAAATTGTTGAGGGTGTGAGTCTAAATGTGTTTTCCTCTTTCAAAGGTTGATATTGTAATATTTTGAGGTAACAAATATTTTAGTGCATGGTCCCTATGGATATATAGACACTACGGATAAAATATTTGAGTGTGGAAAAATAATTAATCCCTTCTAGTGTCAACTTATTAAATTTTCTCACTAAATCAAATAAAAATCCTAGGCTAGGAAATTAATCAGTTTCGAGTCAAAAAAAATATTATGGAGAAATTAATTATTTCCAAGTGGAAAATAATAAAAAATTCGTGGTTCAAAGGAAAATCGATTTTTGGAGGTCTTCCACCAAGGGAAAAATGGATATTTTAAGAAAATTTGAACCCTTGGACCTTGGTGGTTAAGTCAAAGTCAAATTTTTGAGGAAATTATTCCAAAATATTAATTTTTGGATTAATTAAAAGTTGGTTTTAAGAAAAATTCGATTTTTTCTTCAAAATTAAAAATTCGACAGTGGGGATTAAAAGATGATCAAGATATTTTCAATGGTCAAGATTATTTTGACGAAGATCAAGCCAATTAGCCTTTATTTTCCACTTAGAGGAGTTTCTCTATATAAAGAAATCGTTTTTCTTCTATTGAATATCTTTGGATGATGTAATTCTTGAATGATGTTATTGAGATGTTGCCTTGTTGGGAACATTTTATATCATAATAGAAAGAATTTGGGGTTCAATTCATGGTTTTTTTCTTCTGGTGATCTATGGTATGTGTTATCTATGTGTGATCATATATTGTGCTACACATTGCTAATAATTATTATTTCATTTGTCGGTGATAAGAACATTCTATTGGTACAAGCTATTTAGATGATTTGGTTCACCATATGATATAACAATTTTTTTGAGCATATTATAGAGATTTACAGGTACACGAGCCCTTGGGCTCCAAGTTCACATATTGTGGGGAAGAACCGATTGTGTTTGGGCTTTTATATTTCTTTATGATTTTTTATTTTTCATAAGGGTTTCAACCAATATTTATTTTTTTTCGAAATATGTTCATCCATTGTTATTTATCCATTTTATTTTTTAAAATTTTGTAAATATTGTATATTTGTAAATAATTTCTAACCTATTTGTTTTGAAACACTTGGGTTTTTATTATTTTTTGGGGTTTTATATTTTGTATATATATTTGGGGTTTTAAAATTCTTTGATCCAGTTGTGCAGGTGAACTTCAAGTTGATCAAGAGAATTCTGTTGCGGTTTTCGGGTAGATCTAGGCATAGAAAGGCAATAGCTAGCCTTCAAACTCAACGTCAAGCCTGAAGAAGTCAACTATCATTTTCTGCAATGATTTTTGGTGAATTTTGACATTTTTAGGGTTTGGAATTGTTTTTTAAGGCCCCAAGGCCTAGTTGTGAGAATTGGTGGCCTCCTAGGGCCCTTAACCCTCTCTTTTCTCATGGTCGCAGCCCTTTTAGGCTCGTCATGGCCTCTTAAGGCCCCTAGAACCCCTCTAGGGGAGTCATCTAGCCCTCAAGGGGCCTTGGCCCTCCTCCCTTCCCCTTGTCGCGACCTTTAAGAGGATTTCCTCCCTCTCAGCCTCCTTTTTTCACCTAGCTGCAACCTTTTAAGGGTTGTTCACTTGGCCGCTAGCCCTTCTAGGGCTCTTTCACCCCTAGCATAAGCCTTTCTAGGTTTGATGTCAGCCCTTAAGGGCTTATCTCCCCTAGTCGTGACCTTTTCTGGGCCTTCCTTTCTTTTGTCTTCCCTTCTATCCCCTCATTTGTCATTTCTAGCCCTAATCTTAAGGTTTTCTAGCCTTATAACCCTTGCCCTAGCCTTGTATTCAATCATCTCTGATTTTGATATTAGTTGAGTGGGCTAATGTTGTTGTTTTGCAACAATATTAGAGATAATTTGGTGGTTTTAGGTATCCAATCTCATTGGAGGTAAAACTAGCCATCAACTAGGCCTTTAGGCCTCTTGGTTTGCCTCTTTTCCCCTTCTCATTTTCTTTTTTTTGTTACAACCATTTTTGTGTATTCATATAACATTAATAAATTCCTTAATATTGAGTAAAAAATATTTACTAATCACTCAACTTGATTAGCTAATCATTGGAGCCTCTCAGACATTGATAATTTGGTGCCTTGTTAGACTGAAACATTATTTTTCTAAGTTGTTTCAAGTCTGATATATGTTTTTCTGAGGTCTGATATGAACATTAATCTCTGATCTATAATGTTTAAGCATTCTTATAATCAAGTAAATATCATCAGAAGTTGAATACATTGATTTTCTAGTTATCTTTGGCTTCTTGCATCATTTCTTGATTGATGATATAAAATTACGGACCTCTAAAGTCAAGGTTGTAGTAGTAATAAATCACATATAAGTCTCTAAAATTGGCTAAGGAATTTTTACAATACACAATCATTCATGGTTGAAGTGATTTGGGCTCAATTTTGACACATAAGTGCTCTAATTGGAATGGTAATTGTTGATGATATTTTCTCTCAGTGACATTATGGATTAATACTCTTAATTTCTCATTGCCATTATTGTCATTGGATAAGTGGGCTCATTGCTCATTGTTAAACTTGATATCTCTTGTGGATTCTATTCCAATCATAATTGTGACAAGTTTTCTCTATTGCATATCTCATTGGCATATTGGTAATTGCAATCTTGAAAATTACTAATTATCTTAAGTAGCATTGATCTTGCCTTGTTCTCTTGAGCTAATTGTCTATTGATGTTACCGGCAATGCTTTCTGGTACTGTTTAGTTTGAGCACTTTCTCTTGTGGTTGAGATTGTCATTCATTTATTGTTTAAGTAACTTCTTTCTCATAATTGAAAATCATTATAATCAAGTACTTATTTTTTTTTAATAATATCACCTTAAAAGCACTCACATTTTTCACTTACATCTTAGGATTAGCCTGTTGCATTAATTAATTTACTTCTAAGCATAAGCTTAGTCGATAGATATATAGTCCCACCTTTCTCATCTAGCTTGAGGAGTTTAACACTTCTTTAGTGGTTAACACAGTGAACTTGCAATTGTTAGAGCCACAGTCTCTGTAGCACCAAAGGCATCATGCGGTTAGAACCTAACAGGAGCTATTGTTAATCAAGCCTTAGTTTGCTTCCCCTTGGCTTCTCTCTCCCAACCTATTCTATAGACTAGTTTCAAAACAGTTAAGAGGAAGGATACACTTAAAATAGGCATACAACTTAAAATAAACCAAGATTTTGCATCTCACCTAGATTATAGGATTTGCATCTCATTTAAGATATTGAAGCATCCTTTAAGAAACAATTGTTCATCTGATAACTTGATAAATAATTTGTTTTAAGCAAGTAATTGCCTCCATTTAAGGCATTGGTCTTTCATACTCAACCAAGTTGCTAAGCCATTAAGTTGTGTCTCCTAGACTTGTTGGTTTCCAGCAAGCCTTCCATCTTCACATTTCATAGGGGCTACCCCTGATAGTTTGTTGTAGCGAAACACCTAGAACAGAGAGGGTGGGGATCAGAGTGACAAGCCCAATCTAAGTGAGAAATTCATGACGAAAGAGTGAGATTGCAGATCATATGAGGACTAAAAGACATCATCCGAGCATAGCAATAGCAACAGAAAACAACTGTCCTGAGGTGACAGAAGCTATTCTAGCAGCGCAGAAGCCAAGAAGTGTGATGCAGAGCTAGCCAAAGCCACGCAGAAGAATCCAGGAACTACGCAGAGCCTCAGAGAGGCCAGCGTTGTTGACACAGAGGGCCAGAGGGCTGATGTAGACCCATATGGGGTGACGCAAAGCAAGTGTGAGGCAGAAAGGGGTTGACACAGTTGACAGAAAGGTAGTTGTTAGAATCTAGAAGGCTACATAAATATTGCAGAGTGGAGTTGGTGAGGTACTATAGTCAGAATAGTACCTGACAGAGTAGGGCCAGAGGAGTTGTTATTGAGGGTTTCTAGCCGAGGAACCTAGATTAGTAGTGCAGTTGCACAAGACGATCAGAGTAGGGGAGTCTAGAAGAGAATTTCCAGACGGGAAGTAGAGACTTAAAGGAGTCAAATAGAGAACTTCCAAGAGGGAAGTAGAGGAGTGTCATGGCACTACATGGGGTAAGAGACTAGGATAGACTGGACAGAGCATTGAACTTCGTAGTATGGAAGGACAAAATCTTATCAGTGCTTGACAGGAATCATGTCAAGAACTTCGCCTTGAAGGTTATAGCTATCTTAGTCGAACCTAATGATAATGACAAGTACAAAGAGGTGATGCTGAGGGCCAAGTGCATTATCCTTGGCAGGATCAAGGATCATGTGGTACCACATATAGCCGAGAAGGAAATGACAATTCAGATGTGGAAGGCTCTCAAGAACCTGTACCATCATACTTCTGTGCAGAGAAGAATGCTGCTCGAGAACTAGATGAGGTCGTATCAGATGGAGAAGGGCAATCGATAGACACCTTCCTCAGAGGACTGAATGAGATCCGAGACCAGTTGACTGTTGTAGGAGAGATACCTGATCAAGAGCTTATGGTGAGGACAACCCTGAATGTTTTCTCAGAAGATTAGGAAGTGTTTGCCCAGAGTATCCTGGGCAGAGGGACTCTCCCACCTTGGGACGAGATGTGGGCAGCTCTTCGCCAGGAAGAGATCAGATGGTAGTTGAAGACAGGTAACAGCAGCAAAGGGATCAAGGTCAAGTAGGAGGAGGAGGATATGGCCCTAGCATCTGAGGGAAAGCAGGGGAATAGAAGAAGAAATATCTCTCCAAGATCAAGTGCTTACACTGTGGGGAGATGGGTCATTATGCGACCTAGTGCCCAAGGAAGAAGAGTAAGGGAGAGTCTTCCGAGACAAAGGTAGTGCCAGCACGAGCAGAGAAGGAAGTTTTGACAGACGATGACTATGCCATGAGTGCACACGTGCCACTTGAGCAGAAGTGGGGAGACATTGAGCTATAGTCAGGTAGACTAAAGGCAATGAGGGGTAGGATCCTTGGGGTACCCAGCCTCTTGGATTAGACCTTTCTACAGGAGCCCCAAAGTGAGAGTAGCAGGATTGGTGGATGTCGGTAGAAACAAATGCAGATGAAGTGGTAGAGAGTGCTATAGTGCAGTAGTCCTGAGACAACATAAAGCTAGAAGTCTGCAACAGTGTGATAGGCACAGGAGTGTTGCATCAGTGAAGGAAGGCACAAAGAGGTGTGCAATGGTGTGAGATGCAGGGAGTTGTTGCAGTAGTGCAGAGGTGAGAGAGGGAGCACTTGTCAATGGCAGAGGGAGCTTCAACATTAGAGGGTGTTTCTAGCCTAACAGGGAGGTCAGTTGAGAGATCAGTTACTTACTTATCAGTAACTCAGTTATAGTGTAGCAATGGGTAGCACGATGCAACATGATGATAGGAGGTGCAATGCGGATGCAGTGCGGGGAGAAAGGACCAGCAACAACACAGATGTAGAGGGAGCTGTCGTATAGATGTAGCAGTGGCAGTGGAAGAACCATTGGCAGTAGTATAGGAGGAAGCAGTGTAGAGGATGTTGGGAAAGAAGGCCTAACATCAACATAGGCACTGATGTCGAATGATTAGAGGAATACTCAGTGAGGAGTATTGCTAGAGCATAGTCCTCGCTAAGAGGGAGTGCTGATTTGGGTTTGCATCGGATGTGATCCAGCCATAAAATTTGGTGGAGAGGTTGGGGCACATGAGATCTCCAATATCCAGAAAGGGTTTTGGAAGATTCTAAACAGGTCAGGAGATTTTAAAATAATTAATATTTTTAATGGAGACCCTAAGTCTAAATTTAGGGAAAATAAAATATTAATGTGTATTAATATGAATATGTGTTAGAATGGTCCAAAAGACATGGATCAAGCCAGATCTAATCTTAGTCATTAATTAGGGACTTAATCTTTGCCATTTAGAAGTGAACAGGAAAAGTATAAGAGGAGGCTTGAGGGTCACTTGGAGAGGACACTAGAGTGATCAGTCATTCTATTCTCTAGAGTGAGGTTTGCTAAGAGAGACAGAATCAGTGATCGGGAGAGCACATGAGGGGCATTGAGGACAGAGAAATAGAGAAGGCAAAGATTGTGTTGGAAGAGCAATGCAACAACCAAGGAGAGTGATGTAGAGCCAGCAAGGGCTGACGCAGGGCCATGCAAATGTAGCCAAGTGTTGCACAGAGCACTAGAGAGGCTAGCGTGTCTGACGTAGAGGCCCAAAAAGCTGACACGGGGCTTCCTGGGGCTGACGAAGGCCAAGAAGGTTTGACACAGGGCTAGCGTGAGACAGAGAGGGGCTGAATAGTCTAGATTTGGCAGACGTTGGGGTTGCAGGAGTAGTTTTGTCCTAAGGAGCTGCCAGAAGGGTTTTCCGGGGTTTCAACCAGGAGATTTCTCTCAAACTGTGAGGTATAGCTGCTAAGGAAATTCTCTATTGGGTAGGTTAGTTTCGATACCCAAATTGTACTCTGATATTCCTTAATAAGAAAAACCCTCAGATAGCTACACCGGTTTTCCCACATTAGGGTTTTCCAGTGACATTGGTCCAAAAATAATGGCATCATGTGGTGTGTTTGTTCTTGTTTCTTTTAGTTGTCGATCTGTAATATGTTGAGCATGCAATGGTGTTTATTTTCACTATTTACTTGTTAATTTTTCTTTAAAAAATTATTTACAAAGTAAATACTGAAAATAAACACCAGTTCATGCTCAACATATTACAGATCAACAAATAAAAGAAACAAGAACAAACACACAACATGACACCATTATTTTTGGACCAATGTCCCTGGAAAAATCCAATGCAAGAAAAATGGTGCCGCTATCTGAGGGTTTTTCTTATTAAGCAATATCAGAGTATAATCTGGGTGCTGAAACTGGACTACCTAATAGAGAATTTCCTTAGTAGATATACCTCACATTTTGAGAGAAATCTCTTGGATGAAACCCCAGAAAACCCTTCTGGAAGCTCCTTAGCACAAAACTGCTCTTGTAACCCTAGCATCTGCCCAATCTGGATTGTGTCAGCCCCTCTCTATCTCACACTAGCCCTGTGTTAGCCTTTCTTGGCCCGCGTCAGCCCCAGGAGGCCCTACGTAAGATTTCTAGGCCTCTGCGTCAGACACGCTGGCCTCTCTGGTGCTCTGCAAATCACTTGGCTGCCTCTGCGTGGCCCTGCGTGAGCCCTTGCTGGCTGTGCATCACTCTCCTTGGTTTTTGCACTACTCTCCCGGCACAACCTCTGCCTTCACTATTTCTCTGTACTCAATGCCCCTCAGCTTCTCTCCCAATCACTGATTCTATTTCTCTTAGAAAACTCCGCTCTAGAGAATAGAATGACTGATCATTCTAGTGTCCTCTCCAAGTGACCCTCAAGCCTCCTCTTATACTTTTCCTATTGACATCTCAGTGACCAAGATTAAGTCGCTAATCAATAGCTAATATTAGATCTGGATTGATCCATATCGTTTGGACCATTCTAACACAGATTCATATTAATACACATTAATATTTTATTTTCCCTAAGTTTAGACTTAGGGACTCCATTTTTTTCATATATCCTGATCTATTTAGAATTTTCCCAAACCATTTCTAGATATTGGAGATCTCATGTACCAAATTTCATGGTTGGAGCACATCGATGCTACCCAAAATCAACACTCCCTCTTAGCAAGGACTGTTCTCTAGCAATACTCCTCACTGAGTATTCCTCTAATCATCTGGCATCAATACATGTGCTGATGCTAGGCCTTCCTGCCCAACATTCTCTGCACTGCTGCCCATGGTTCTGCCACTGCCACTGCTTCATATGTATGATAGCTCCCTATGTATCCGTGTTACTGTTGGTCCTTTCTCCCAGCACTACATCAACATTACACCTCCTCTCATCATGCTGCATCGTGCTACCCATTGTTGCGCTACAACTCAGTTACTCAGAAGCAAGTAAATAATCTACCAACTGACCTCCCTATTGGGCTAGAAACACCCTCTGATGCTAAAGCTCCCTTTCTTACCTATTCACTGCTGGAACAACTCCCTGCATCTCACATTGTTTCACACCTCTTTGTGCCTTCCTTCACTGGTGCAACACTCTTGTGCCTCTCGCACTGCTACAGCCTGTTATCTCTGCACTGTCTCGGGACTATTACACTATAGCACTCTCTGCCACTTCATCTGCATCTGCTTCTACCAACATCCACCAATCCTGCTACTCTCACTTTGGGGCTCCCGTAGCAAGGTCTAATCCAAGAGACTGGGTACCTCAAGGATCATGCCCCTCATCTCCTGTAGTCCGCCTGACTACAGCTCGATGTCTCCCCACTTCTGCTCAAGTGGTGCATGTGCACTCATGTTATTGTCATCATATGTCAAAACTTCCTTCTCTGCCCATGTTGGCGCTGCCTTAGTCTCGGAAGACTCTCCCTTACTCTTCTTCCTTGGGCACTAGGTCACACAATGACCCATCTCCCCAAAGTGGAAGCACTTGATCTTGGAGAGATCTTTCTTCTTCCACTTCTCCTGCTTTCCCTCAGATGCTAGGGCCACATCCTCCTCCTCCTGCTAGACCTTGATCCCTTTGCTACTGCTACATGTCTTCAGTTGTTGTCTGATCTCTTCCTCGTGAAGAGCTAGCCACATCTCGTCCCAGGGTGGGAGAGTCCCTCTACCCCAGACACTCTGGAAAAACACTTCCCAATCTTCTGAGACAACATTCAGGGTTGTCCTCACCATAAGCTCCTAATCTAGTGTCACTCCTATAGCAACCAACTGGTCTCGGATCTCATTCATTCCTCCAAGGAAGGTGTCTATCGATTGACCCTTATTCATCTAAAATGACCTCATCTGGTTCTCGAGTAGCATTCTTCTCTACATAGAAGTATGCTGGTATAGGTTCTTGAGAGCCTCCCACATCTCAACTTTCATTTCCTTCTCAGCTATATTTGGTACCACATGATCCTTGACCCCATCAAGGATAATGCACTTTTCCCTCGCCATCAGCTCTTCGTACTTGTCGTTATCATTAGGTTCGATTGGGATAGCTATAACCTTCAAGGCAAATTTCTTGACACGATTCCTGTCAAGCACTGATAAGATTCTGGCCTTCCAGACTGCGGAGTTCGATGCTCCGTCCAGCCTATCCTGGTCTCTTACCCCATGTAGTGCCATGATGCTCCTCTACTTCCCTCCTAGAAGATCTCTACTCGACTCCTCTAAGTCTCTACTTCCCATCTAAAAGTTCTCTTCTGGACTCCCTCTGAGTCTTGATTTTCCTCCTGGAAATCCTTCTGCCACTTTTCAAGATGGCCCCTACTCTAATCGTCTTATGCAACTACAATGCTAATCTAGGTTCCTCAGCTATAAACCCTTGATAACAACTCCTCTGGCCCTGCTCTGTCAGGTACTATTTTGACTATAGTACCTCACCAGCTCCACTCTGCAATATTTCTGCAACCTTCTGGACTCCAGCAACTGCCTTTTTGTGAATTGAGTTAGCCCCTTTTTGCCTCACACTTGCTCTGCGTCACCCCAGATGGGTCTACGTCAGCCCTTTGGCCCTCTATGTTAACAACGCTGGCCTCTCTGAGGCTCTGCACAACTCCCAGCTTCTTCTATGTGGATTTGGCTGGATCTGCGTCACACTTCTTGGCTTTTGCGCTACTAGAAACAACTTCTGTCACCTCGGGACAACTATTTTCTGCTACTATTGCTCCACTCAGCTAATGTCTTTTAGTCCTCCTATGATCTGCAATCTCATTCTTTTGTCATGAATTTCTCCCATTGCTCTTTTGTAATGAATTTCTCGCTCAGGAGACCCCAATGGAATGGTGTCTCCTGAGCAATTCTCATTTTCAAGGCTTTCTTCTAGGTGGGACTCATCCTCAGGGGACTTCATAAAACTAGAATTTCCTAGTTGATTTTCACCTCCCACGGTTTCATCTGTAGGGTTTTCTTCAGCTAGGGGGTCCAGTGGACCAGTAGTTACTGCTTGATTTCCTTCTTTAATGGTTTCTTCTGCATGCACTTTTGCTTCAAGGGTTTTTTCCATAGAAGGGACTGGTTCCCTTTGTTCTTCCAAATTATTAGTAAATGACAGAGTTTGATCATGACTAGGACTACCATCAGGGATAGACTGGTTGGGGGCACAAATTTTCCCTTAAGCATTCTCAAATTGTTGCCTTCCTTCACGAAACATCCCTGTGTCTTCCAGTATTATAGCCACCTCTTCCTCATAGTATTGCAAGGAGTCATCCTGTGGACTTCGAGGGGGTGTGTGAGATGGACCGACATCATTTATTTGAATTGGGGTGTGTCGCTGTGACTTCACCCACATAGACCATATTCTTTTTACTAGACCTAAGGCCATAGAGGAATTCTTCCTTTTCTATGTCCTTTTCGGACTTGTGGCTCTTGGCCCTTGATGCTTAGTTGCTAGGTTTTCTATAGGTGGGGCCAAAGTAGGATTTACAATATTATCTCAGGTTAGTTGCTGCTAGGCCAGCCCATGAATGATAATCAATTTGATCAACCAATGATGATTGATGACTGTATGTAGGTCCTTTGTTTTTCTAACTCGATGAGCAATATCATGCAATAGGGAATTTAAATAAAAAGGCAAGTTTGTGTTTTAAATAGCTAACATTTTGAGTTGGCGGAGCTTTACCATGTCTTGTCATCCATCACATGTGATTTACCTTTGCATGATGGCTGCCAATTCTTGCCATCACTGTCTCAAGGTTGTAGGGTGAACACGTTTTCCTGTTCGCACCAATTGCTCGCTTGGGTCCTAAAATATTGTGACACATTATGTAGCAGAACATGTTTGTCCATCCACCATGTTCCTTCAGCTGGAAGTCTAATGACTTTGGCTATGACTGCTTCGAAGACCATTATGTTCTCGCCTCTTACCATGGTGTTTCCATCCTGCAAATTTTACAGAAATTCAAGTGTCAGCTCTTCATGAAATCCCTGTAATTTATTCAAATATTGCAGCCAGCCGACATGCTCAAGAATTTTCCGAGCCTGGTCTAATACCATGAGCACTTTTGGTTCATTTCGAATGGTTCTACCTCCCATGGCTACTATTTTCCTATGACTGGTTTACTTACATGCACTTCTCTCACACTATCGCAATTTAGAACAATGGAAGAGAATGTTCAGGCTATTGACAGGGAAATGACGTTGTTTTGGGAATTAATATCACATACAATCAAGTCATTTGTCTCATTAGTAATATTTGGCGCATGATCATAATTAGTCTGCGTGCTATCCATAATGATTGTCGTCCTTCCACCAATCAGAAATAGTTTGATAATTATTACACATACACAAGCATCATGCATTCCTTTAACCGGAAATCAGTTTAATAATTATCATACAACTATCCATGAATTGTCACACATGCTATTCATACGTAGACCATCCCCCCTCCAATGGGAAAAGGGCATCCACATCTGTCGAGCATGGGAAAAAAATAAAAAGCGTTGGTAAATCATAAATGCAGGCAACGAATCAATAAATGCGATGCAATATACGATAATGAAAATCAAAGCAGTACACTTCAACAGATTTGCAATGCCTATAAATTAAAACAGAGATTTAAACCATTATGTCAAAATGCTTTTACCTTAAGTGAAAAATTATCAAACGCATGATTGGCGGTAAGTATTAATGGATGTCATTAAAGTGATTAGACAAATATGATATAATGGATATATGATATAAGTTACCATGCATGTTGGCTTTTTAGGAATGTTGTTCAAATGGGAAATTTTCCTTTAGAAATGAATCCATGGGTGGTAATAGGATAGAAAGAATTTGGCAGTGTCACATAGTACTTCAATACCACAAGCAGAGTCGCTATTGCTAGCAGGTGTCCATAGCCTCAACATGGTTACTTTTTAACCCTTCAAATGAGCCAGAGTCCTCCTTTTGATTCTCAGATGGTTCTCCCTTTTCTTACTATAAAGAGACCACTATGCTTGCATGATAACCAGATAATCATAGTGCCATTCACCAGGATATAATAAAGTGATCAGGCTGGCTCGTGATGAGACCCCCTATCTTTCTGATAGTTTTAATTATCAAGAAGGTCATTACCTTGGTTTGGTGGCAAAAATGGAATGTCACCCATTACATTCTTATGATCATGGTAGGCTGGCTCGTGCTGAGACCCCCTATCCTCTTTAAGACAATATTTGTTTCATTTTCATATTTCTGTATTTTCATATTTTCATCTTTTGATGCTTTTATTATAAAAAGAGGGAGGCTCATTTACTCCTTAAGAGTTAGGGATGGCGTAAGAAGTAAAAAAAACGGCAATGAAAGTTATACTTTTACCCCCATATCATCATATAAAAAGGGTTTACCCATTTGAAAGTGTGAAAGATAAACCAGCATGGTATTAAAATAATAAATCATTTTATGATGTGTCCAAAGGGAAGATATTCAACCAGTCATTATAGATATGCACCATGTCAGATTTTGAATAAAGATAGCCATCAAAAGGTTTCATAGGTCATAATGGTATTAACATTACTGTTTTTCTTTATCTTAGGCGCAAATCCAACCAGATGGTTTTTATTCAAAACATAAAAGAGAAAGAAAAAATGGAAAAAAGAATGACCGGTGATGAAACAACAAAGAGAAATCATAGTTATTCATTCTACCGATTTAAACAATAAACACACAAAAAGAAAAATCAGGGTTGTTCAATTGATTGAACAACAATCATTCAATCGATTGAACATCATACACTCAAAAAGTTTTGTTCAATTGATTGAACAACAATCGTTCAATCGATTGAATAGCAACACAAAATGCAAAAAGTGTTGTTCAATTGATTGAACAAAAATCGTTCAATCGATTGAACAACAACACAAAAACACAAAAATTGTTGTTCAATTGATTGAACAACAATCGTTCGATCGATTGAAAAAAAAAATTAAAAAATCTAAAAATGTAGAAAGTGTTGTTCAATAGTTTTAACAACAATCATTCAATCGATTGATAACAAAATCAGAAAATCACAAAAAATGTTGTTCAATTGATTGAACAACAATCCTTCAATCGATTGAATGGAATCGGAAAATCGCAAAAAGTGTTGTTCAATTGATTTTATAACAATTGTTCAGTAGATTGAACAACAAAATCGTAAAAACTCAAAAAGTGTTGTTCAATTGATTGAACAGTAATCATTCAATCGAGTGAACAACAAACATGCAAAATGTGTTGTTCAATTGATTGAACAACAATCCTTCAATCGATTGAACAAAAAACATGCAAAAAGTGTTGTTCAATTGACTGAACAACAATTTTTCAATCAATTGAACAACAAACATGCAAAAGGTGTTGTTCAATTGATTGAACATCAATTGGTCAATCAATTGAACAAAAAACACACAAAAATTGTTGTTCAATTGATTGAACAACAATCGTTCAATCGATTGAACAACAATATGCACACAACAATAAGTGTTGTTGAACAAAAAACATGCAAAAGGTGTTGTTCAATTGATTGAACATCAATTGGTCAATCGATTGAACAACAAACACACAAAAACTGTTGTTCAATTGATTGAACAACAATCGTTCAATCGATTGAACAACAATATGCACACAACAATAAGTGTTGTTCAATTGATTGAACAACAATCATTTAATCGATTGAAAAACACCTATGAAACACACCCAAAGACAATAAAAATCCTCATATTTACATGGTGATGCCTAACTAGATTGCAATCAACTGTAAAGGAATATATACATTATTTACAAACAAATAAAAATGCAGTTTCATGAGAGCAAAGCTTCTAGGGCATTACTTCCTGCAGCTAAAATTTTCATGGTGGGGTCCTCACGTAGCTGTTGGCGAAAAGACTCCTTGGTGAGTGGTTTATGATAAAGACGCACTCGATTCCCATTCACCTTGAAATAATGGCCAGACCTGTCAATGATAGTCAAAGTGAGAGTACCATTGTTATGTACTTATTGAATTTCATAAGGGTCGAGCCACCATGTTTGTAACTTGCCTGGAAAGTCCTGTAATCTGGAGTCATAGAGGAGTGCCTAATCTCCTTTTTGAAACATCTTTTTTTTTATAAGACGGTCGTACCACTTTTCCCTTTGCTGCTAAATAATTGCAGTACATTGCAGGGCAAGCAGTCGAGCCTTGTCCAATTCATTTATTTGTTGAATTCGCTTTGTTTGGGCTTCTGTTAGATCCAGTCCCACTTCCTGAGCCGTTCATAGAGTCTTTATTTCAAATTTGATAGGAAAAATAGGTTCTTTTCCAAACACCAATTGGTATAGAGAATATCCAGTAGTATTTCACCAAGTGGTGTGATAGGTCCACAAGGCCTCTGGAAATCTAGCATCCTAGTCTCGCCGATGTGTTGAGACTGTCTTGGTCAAAATTGCTTCGATGACCTTATTGGTGCTTTTAACCTGCTCGTTCACCTACAGGTGATACAGGGAAGTGATTCTATGTGTAGTGTGGTGGTTTATGAGAGTGGATATAATCTTGTGTCCTACAAATTTCCCTCCCCCATCTATTATCACTTCCTGAGGTAAACCATGCCTCATGAATAGCCCAAAAGGTAAATTAATTACAAATTCTTTTGTAGCTCTTGGAAAATCTATTGTTTTTACCCACTTTGTCACATAATCTGTGGCAACCAGTATGTAGGCCTTTGGGTTTGATGGTGGATGAAATGGGCCAACAAAATCCAGTTCCCACCATTCAAAGGGTTCTATCACCAATTGGGGCTGCAACGACATTTCATCAGATTGACCAGGTCGGCCCATCCTTTGGTAGCTATCACAAGCCTGGGCATATTTCTTAACATCTTTAAAAATAGTGGGTCAATAATAGCCCATCTGTAGTACCTTATTCCCTGTCCTACGATCTATGAAGTTTCCTCTGTAGGGATAACCATGGCAAGCCTTCAGGATGTCGTAAATATCATCCTCACGAATGCATTTATGTATACACATATCAAACCCTGTGTGAAAAAGGTGTCCGCCAATCCACAAAAACTGAGCACTGTGTTGGACAATATGTTTTCTTTCCTTTGCTTTCAAGTGCCTAGGCAACTTCCCCACTGCCAGATAGTTTGCTACATATACATACCATGGCATTTTGACTACTACGACAAACAAATGTTCATCTGGAAATTGGTCATCCACTGCCAATAGAACATTTACCTTTGGAACCCGAGACAAAAAATTAGCGACTAGGTTTTCCTTCCTTGGATGATCCTTGATGGTGATATCAGACTCCTACAAAAGCAATAACCAATGAGTCACTCGACCATTTGTAATAGGTTTGTTGGCTAAGTACCTAATAGAAAAACGATCAGTATACATAAAAACGTGATAGCTAGTTATATAATGTCTAAATTTGTTTATGGCATAGATGATAGCTAAGAATTCTTTTTCTATTACCTTATAATTAAGTTCAGCAGCAGTATGATTTTTTCAGATATAATATATAGCATAATGTTTTCTATGCTTCTCCTGGACGAGGACAACGCCTATTTCTACATCTGATGCATTCATGGATATGTGAAAAGGCAATTCTCAGTTTGGTCCACATAATATTGGTGCCGTCAAAACTAGTTTCTTTAAATCAGTAAAAGTTGTGTTGCATTTGTCAAACGATTTAAAATCAACATTTCTAGTTAAAGCATATAAAGGCGCAACAAGTTTTGAAATTTTTTTGATAAACCTACGATAATAGCCTACATATCCTAGGAATCTATGTACCTCTGTCTATGTACAAGGTGTAGGAAGTAAAATAATTACCTGTATTTTTGTTGGATCTACCTGTATCCCTGCTGCAGAAATATAATGTCCCAAGATTACACCTTCAATCATCATCATGTGACACTTGACATCTTATACATAGCCTCATAGCAATGCATCATTCTAAAACCTTTTCTAATTTTTTTAGGGCTTGATCAAAGTCGTCCCCATACAAGGTAAAGTCATCCATGTAAACTTCAAGTCCTTCATTTATCAGATCGGAAAAAATGCTGAGTATAGCTCTTTGAAATGTAGCTAGGGCATTGCATAAGCCAAATGGTATCACTCTGTAAGTGAATGTACCCCAGGGACAGGTGAAGGTTGTTTTTTCTTGGTCTTTAGGGTCGATTTGAATCTGATTGTAGCCACTGAAGCCATTTAGAAAGGAAAAGAACTGCTTCCCTACTAGAGTATCAAGGACTTGATCAATGAATGGAAGAGGGAAGTGATCTTTCTTTGTTTCCTTGTTCAATTCTCGATAATCCACATAGATATTCCACTTCTCATTTTTCTTGGGGACAACTACCAATGGATAGACCCATTTGATATCCGAAATGGGATAAATGAAATTCACATCCAGCAGCTTCTGTAATTCTTCTTTTACAATGTCCCTGAGATGTAGATTCAATCTCCACTGAGGCTGCCAGATAGGGCGAGCATCCTTTTCAGTGTAGATATGATGTGTACACAATTGTGGGTCTATACCCTTCATATCATGATAATCCCAGGCAAAAGCCCCTTTATATTTTTGCAGGACCTGAATGAGCTTTTGTTGTTGATCACTGTCCAAGCTATCATTAATGTTTAAAACTTTGCCTAGTTCAATTTCAACAGGCTTGCTATTATGAACAATAGTTGTCTAGATATGTTGATCATCAGTATCTTCCAAAGGGTCTTCCAAGGCTTCATTATCAATAATTGATTTTAACATCTGACATTTCACATTTTTCACATTAGATGGTTGATTGATAAAATTATTGATAGCATCATCTTTAGTCTGATCCTTGAATTCAAGTTCCTTTGCTACTGTAAGTGGTGAACGAATGATTTCTTCCTGGTATGCGGGTGGTTGTTTACATATTTTTACAATGGGCAGACTTGGTTTCACAAGAGGCTATAAAGCGAGATTTTTTACAGCATCCCCTTTAGCAATAATAATGCTGCCCTCTCACCAGCCTATGTAAGCATTAGCTGTTTCCAGCCAAGGTCGGCCCAGAATCAAAGGGTGCCCATCCAATCAAATCTTTGGGTTTATAACAAGAAAATCTACTGGATACTCCCATGAATCAATAGAAGCTGTAATATCCTATAAAGTTCCCTCTAGCCTCACCACCGAATGATCAACAAGTACTAACAAGGTGGTGGTTGGTTCCAGAGTTGTAATACCGAGTGTCTGACATGTTTATGTTGTTAATATGTTAATAGCTGCACCTAGATTAACTAGTGGGTTTGGAAAGGAGCGGCCATATATTTTAATTGTAACAATGGGATCCCCAGGATCTTCATATTTTACTTGAGTTTCCCCTTCCAAGAGTAGATCATATAAGGTCCCTACAACATGAATGGTGGGTGAAGTTTTTGTTTTCCTCATAGGATTCTTTACACATAACTCTTTAATCATTTTAGCATAAATAGGAATATCTTGGATGGCCTAGAGGAGAGGAATTTTGATGCAAATATTTTTTAGTTCCCCTCCAAGATAAAATCTAGATAAACAATTGGCTTGGGTATTGTTAGCCTTTCGGGGAACGAGGGAGAAGTGACTATGAGATTCTCAGGATCTTTATGTTGATCTGTATCTTCTCCTTGTTTTATTTCGGTGTCAATTATAGTTGATGGCATATGTACAGGTGGGGTTTCCAATTCAATTAATGGTTGGTCTCTATTTTCCCTAGGGGTAATGATATGTCCTTACCTAAATCTAAGTTCATTACATTCTTTTTGTTCAATCGAATAGTCCGTGCTTTTGAAAATTTTCACCAGCTGAACTAGTCTGTTATTGGGATTCGGATTCGGTTGAGCTGGCAATTGAGGACACAAAAGAGATAGAGGATTTTTCTATAATGGATATGGGGCTAATAATATAGGTTGAGGTTGAGGACCTATTCCCATAGGTGTATTGGATATCCCCAAAGGTCGCTGCCAATTCGGAGACCAGTTTGGGTTTTGAGAAGTAGAGGTAGGCCACTAGGATGGATATGGATTACCTTGCCAAACAGGAGAAAAAGGAGAATTCGGTCATCCATTACTCACAAAGGATTGAGTTGGCCAGGGTGTCATAAGGAATGGTTGGGGTTGCCAATTCGAGTAAGATGATTGGCCTTCCCATGCTACCCCAGGGTTCTGTTGCTGATTAAATGGTGAAGAAAGAAAGAACTAGGATGTGTCTTGTGACATACCTGTAGGTTTGGCTTGCCATTGACAACGTTGGTTCATTAAATATATTGGTTCTATCTCTACTTCTGTTTCCTTGAAAACTGTTTTTAGCCCTAGAAGTGATGGACATTGTTCAGTGGTGTGGTCCTTGGTGCAGATAGCGCATGTCTAAACCATGTCCAATGGACGCTCCCATTGGTTGTGATTCTTCCGGCAGCGTGGGAAGAAAATGGCCAAGTTCTATTCTACTAAGGCTTGTTTCTGTTTAGCCTGTAAGACATCCAGCTGTTTTTTGAAGGTGTCTAGAATGTCCATCTTGAAATCTTCCAGGAGGTTACCGATTTCCATTAGTGTTACGCCTCCACTATGTGGTTTCTTCCTCTAGTCATAAGATCTTGACTTCTTGCTCCTGTGCATGTGCTTCCTTGCGAGCATCTAATACACAAGCGAACAATTTCATCATAATATTCTTGATAAATATCTCCTTTCCCCATTAAATTTATAGTTTTTATCCATTCTTCTTTCATTCCCTTAATTAATATAGCTCTTAGGACTTATTTTGGTAAGGTGGTGTGAGGATATCTCTGCAAATTACAGTGAGACCATCTGACATATTCTTCTATAGTTTCATTATCCTTTGTAGCCATCTTAAAGATTTCATCTTTTAATTCCCTAGTCTTGCAAAAGTCCCGGTATCTTGTGAGGAAGGAAGTTTTCATGTCATCTCAGGAGTTAATAGTACGTCCGCCCAATCCCATGAACCATCTCAAGGCTGCTCCTTTCAGAGTAAAAGGGAACAATTTTAGTTTTTGAGGGTCAGTGGTATAGTCATATCCTCTGTAAAGGACATCAAACTCGAATAGGAAGGCATTGGGATCCTCCATGATCATCCCACGAAAAGTTGGGATGCTCTGCAAAGGAATAACTTTCATATGGGCATTGGCCACTTGGTCAACTATGAGGTATTCCAATGTCGAGGTTTGAATTTGAGGTGGCTGATTTTCCATTTGGTCAAAAATGTTCCAATATCCTTAAGGAATTTTAGGGGGTGCTATTTGACTAAGCGAAGGATTAACAATCTGATTTGGTTTTGCAGCAATGCCTAGATCTGGGATCACAGGAGATCCTTGTTCAGACAGCTGAGGTCCTGCTTTAGCAATTCAACTGGTTTCTCCCTCTCCTTCTCTTAAGTTACATGATTTTCCCTCTTGTAGAGGATCAGAAAGTAAATTTGTTGTGACTTGAATACTCTATTCAGATCCTCCAATTTGGCTTTGAATCTCAACGTAGGCTGCAGATGGTGAGCCTGCTGCCTGAGGGATTACAGTAGGGTTTTTTCCAATGACAATCCGAAATCCTACTGATGCCTGAGACTCAGCTTTTCTTACAATTTCATCTATAAACATTGTTCTCCCAAGGCTCACCAATCCCTTATATTTTGTGGATTTAGGCAAGGGGTTCTGATCTTTTTCTATCTTTCTATTCCTAGTCATTCTTAAAAAAATGATTTCTATTTAACCTTTATGCTTTTGCTAAAAAGCGGACTGATGAGAAAGAATTTTACTTGTTGGTCACACAAGTTCTTACCTCTCATTTTTAAAACCCAATTCTCTTACAACAAGATAAAAAGGAAATCAATTTGAAACACTCTCCCTGACAACGATGCCAAAATGTTAGTGCAGTAAGATGTCATATTACAAACAGTCTCAATACCTACATTCATTATCAACCCAGGGAAAGTATTTTTATTTCAAGAGTGTCGAAACTATATATGTAATGAATTCAGAGGACAATCTTTGCTAGAATCATTGTAATTACTAATGACTATCTCTTTAAATTCAATTTAAACAACTCTAAAAGGAATTCATAACACACTACTTAATCTATTATGAAAGCAAATGAATCTGAATACAAATATAAAGAATCAAACTTGGAAATCTTAACTAGAATAGAAACTAACTTATTTAACCTGACAGAGATCTATGATAATTGAACATCAAATGACCATATAAGCATCTTACAGTAAGCAATCAATTCTAGCTTTGAAATCTATGATAACATTACTTAGAATGAACAACAATCTGAAATGAACATAACCAATTTGAGAAAGAACATCATGCATATAACATAACCATTTCAATAAAGAGCATCACGCATATGTAATCACACAGCTAAGTCTTGAATCCTGAATAAAAAACAACTGTAAATTAGAATCGTCAATCCTCATGGTAATCAGAATGATATTAACTTAACACTAACAAATAGTAAAGAATAAACAGAAATTATTATAACACAGGTGAAGTAATAGATCTTCTCTTGACTGGACCCAAAGCTTGCAGAAGTCCCCGCTATTAGATACTCAAAACACGATTATGAATTAAACGCAGTCTTCTTCATTAAAATAAGTAACAAAGTTACAACATCACCAAAATGAAAGTATTATATGTCTAAAAGAATAGTTACAATATGTGAATTTCTAAACTAGCTCTTCAGTTTTTCTTTTGGCCATATATATAACATTTATAAAAGTAAATAGATAAAAGTGAATCCTCAGGATCAGTGGATCTTGAGGATTTCACAATACTTGATCTGATTCCATCATAAAATAGCTTTGGTCTACCCAGTCTTCCATTGTCCTGCTTGCCCCAGACGCTGTCTTTTTCCTTTACTGATTGTTGTTGTTTTATCGATTGAACAACCATCGTCCAATCTGGGTCTCTGCACATAAAGATAGTAAAATTTAGTTTTCTATGCCCAAATTTATCTAATGTGCTAACAATCACTTTTATTCAACTTCAATTGTTGTTTTCTCTATTTTATTCCATAAAACGAAGATAAGCATATGAAGACAAATGCTAGATTAGGCTATTTACGAGGAGAAAAAATACCTTTTTCTCGTCGCAATAATTAGCTACAATCTCATGTGTCAAACAAAATCATGATGAAAGAAGAAATTATTCAAAAGACCAAAAGCAACAAGTGACTACAAAATACCTTCCACCACACCTTCAAAAACAGAGAAATTAGTCTCCAAGTGTTGGAAAATCAAAGATATTATATTAAGGTTTTATTCTCCTTTCTTGATAATTACTTGTGAGTGTTTTGGCTTCTTTTACTTATTAATTTTCTTATCATTCATCCATCAATTATAAATACATGAAGATCACAAAACAATAGACACAAGATATACAAGATATAGGCAACTACTAGGGTGAAACCCCCCTCGAGGGAAAAACCCAGTCAAGATAATTCTTCCTTTCAATTGTATCCTTTGAGACTCTTCACACTAGACCAAGATCATACTTTCCCTCCATGCCATGTCAGCCTACAAGATCTTCGATCCCATCCAACAACTTCGACTAGGCAACAATTTCCAGCAACATTCAACTTTCGGCAGTAGCAAAACCCTAGGAGACTTCAATCACCCAAACTAGACCACAAAACAGAGAGAGAGACATCAAAAGCTCAATTTTATTCTTCTCTAGAGACTCTCCCAAACTCATACTCCTTTTCTCCTTCCAGTAGTAGATTTCTCACTTCCGAGCACTTCTAGAGATATCGAATTGCTTGAGAGAGTGAGTGCTCCAAATGACTTCGACCTCCTTGAATATATAGGCTTCTTGCGGGTCGAATGGGGGTCCTTAGGTTGACTTGATCTTCCTTAGGTCAACATGAAGTAGAGGACACATAATTCATATTTGACTTGATACAAAATCTTTTTACATGATCCGAAATCCCAAGAAGGGTCTCTTCGAATGTACAATGACTCTATAAACTCAATATTAATCCTAGGAGTCCACAATGGGGAATTTGACTGATATCATGATGACCCAAGCATGAAATCCATGCTTTAATAAGTCATTGTTACAATAATAAAAATTCTTTTCTTTATTCTTTTGACAAGTAAATTACATAATGACTCAAGTACATTATTGAAGACCAAACATAGTTACTTTTTCCAAAACCCCCTCTTAACTATGGAGGTATTCATAATGTATAAATACAATGGAATATCTCAAACTATATTAAAAACATGAAGAACCTTTAGGCATTGCAATGCCATGGACTAGATTCCTAACCAAACAAATCCATCCAACCAGTCACTAAATAATTTATGCACCGCATGCCATGGACTAGATTCCTAACCAGGGCAATCAATCCAACCAATCACTCAGCAATTTAGGCACCACAATTCAATGGACTCGATTCCTGACCAGGGAAATTTATCCAAGTGGGACTAAGGTGGACTCAAGATTTCAGCCCCTCTTGGTACCATTAGGCTTACTTACTAACCACCAACCCAAACATACAGGTGTGTATCCAAAACCAAGCTCAATACACAACACCACCTTTCCAATTCTAGGATTCTTGACATCAACACAGATTCCCAACTTGATGTCTCCCCAAGTAACGCTTCACTCACAAATCCTCAACAAACATCTTCCATTTATTTATCATAAATACAATCACCAATATCTACCAAACCCAACAGGTTCCTTAGATATTCAAACTTCTTACTAGGAAGAGCCTTTGTCAGTATGTCTGTAATTTGTTCATCTATCGGAACATATTCTAAAATCACGATCCCATCCTGCACCAAGTTACTAATAAAGTGTAACTTATTATTGATATGTTTCGTCCTCAAATGAAACACGAGATATCCATACATATTGATACAACTTTGATTATCAAAATTAATCATAGTAGGACCTAGAGACTTTTCAAACAAGTCTGTCAGAAGCTTCCTTAACCAAAGCACCTATTTTTCTACTTCACATGCAGCCACATATTCTACCTCGACAATACTCAATGCAATAATATATTTCTTCCTACTCATCCATGAGATCATAGCATATCCCAGACTAAAGCATCCTCTGGTAGTGCTCCTTCCATTGGTCTCACTGCCACCCCAATCAGAGTCTGTGAAGCCAATTAGGTTGACTTCCTTACTATCATACTTTAGGTAGTGATGTATAGTACCACAAAGATACCTGAATATATGTTTGGCATTTATCTAGTGATCATGACGAGGCTCCAACTGAAACTGACTAAGAATTCTTATTGCAAAACATATATCTAGCCTAGTATTTACCAGAGACATAAGGGAACCCACCAACTGACAATATGAGGTAGGATCCACGAGACTCGAGTTGGAGATCCTCAACTTATTGAGGTTGGTGATCATAGGAGTAATCATCGGATTGGATTCCATCAAACCAAATTTTTACAATAACTTGACAATGTAATTTCCTTGCCCCAAATATATCTCCCCGGGTCTCTACCATACTTCTAGACTTAGGTAGTAATGTATTAGTCCTAGATCCTTCATATCAAATTCAGCTGCCAACATTCTCTTGAATTATTGAATTCTTCATTCTACACCAGTGATGAGTAGATCATCCACATATAGTAGAATAATTACTGGCTCATTATTCACGACCTTGATATATGGATTTGGATTAGTAGTACTCTTCACGAACCCAATCCAGAGAAGGTATGAATAGATCATCCACATATAATGGAATAAAAACTGACTCATTATTCACAACCTTGATATATATATTTGGATCAATAATACTCTTCATAAACCCAATCCTGAGAAGGCATGCATCCATTCTTGCATACCAAGCCCTTGGTGCTTGCTTCAAGCCATATAGAGCCTTATTGAGTCTACAAACATGAGAGTCCCTACTATTTACTTCAAATCCTTCAGGTTGTTCGATGTACACTTCGTCATCAATGGTCCCATTTAGAAATGCAGTCTTAACATCCATTTGAAGGATATTCCACCCCATTGTAGCAGCCAGTGAAACCAACGATCTAATGGTAGTGTAACTTGGACTAGGTGAAAATGTTTCTTCATAGTCAATTCCTTCCTCTTGAGAGAAACCCCTTGTAATGAAACTTTATTTGTACTTGTCTATACTTCCATCAACAACATGTTTGATCTTATAGATCCACTTTGATGTGACAACTAATTTTTCACTAGGTCTAGGAATGATTTCCCAAACCCCATTATTCATGATGGATTGATATTATTCCTGCATAGCTTTCTTCCAAATCTCTTCATGCTCAACTTCCTGGAATGTAGATGGCTCAACTTCAATCAACTTTGTCACATATGCAACATAACTAGAATACCTTTGTGGTTTCTTACTTTCCCTAGAGGACCCTTTCACAGCTTCATGTCCTTCAGCATTTTCTAATGTAGGTCTCAACCAATATGGCCTCTTCCTTGTGGTTGGTATAACCACCAATTGAATATGCTCACTTGGTCCTTATTCTTCATCATCTATAGTAGAGTTCTCATTAACTTCATCTTCTTCAAATATGGGAACTTATTTGTCATCAGAATCAATAGAAATATCCCTTGATTTCTTGTAAGCTTGATTCTCATCAAATATGACATCCCTACTTACTTCAATGTATATTCGCTCTTTTATGTAGATTCTATATGATTTTGAGGAAATACTATAACCAACAAATATTCCCTCGATGCTTTTTGAGTCCAACTTCTTTCACTTTCGAAACATGGACATATGCTAAACTTCCAAATATGTGTAAATGATCCACACTCAACTTCTTTATTGTGACTAATTTTTGGGTGTAGTATTATCAAGACTCATATGAGGACTTCTATTTTGAACATATATGATAGTCATCGCCTCTTCTTCCCATAATAACTTCAATAGATCTTGATTACGGAGAATAGTTCTAATGCGTTCTTCAATTGACCTATTCTTTCTTTCAGCCAATCCATTTTTTTCGAGATAGTTGGGAACAATAAGCTCCCTCTTAATACCTGCATTCTTACAATATGAAATTAACTCTTTATAGGTGTATTCCCCACCATTGTCAGACCTTAGAGTCTTTATCTCCTTTTCGGTTAGGGTTTCCACCTCAGCCCTAAACTTCTTGAACTTATCAAATACTTCATCTTTAGTTTTGAGTAGGTAGAGCCATGTATTCCTGGAATGGTCATCAATGAATGTTAAATATAGTATAGATGACATCTAAGTTTCTTTTTAGACATGGGCCCACATACATTGGAATGGATGAGATCTAATATTTCTTTAGATCTAGATTCACTATGATGAAAAGGCTTTCAAGTATGCTTCCCCAAAGAACATCCCTTGCACACATCTTCATGGTCTAACTTCATATCAATAATACCATGAACCAATTGGCTAAGAGTAGGGATCACCCTATAATGAAGATGGATAGACTTTCGATGTGATAGTTCAATGGGACTTATTTCCATATGAACCAAATCTTGAGTAGATGGAGTGATAACCTAGTAAAGACTTCCTTCACGAACTCCAATAACCCTAGCTTTGTCTATACTAGAGCTCTTTCCCAAAACTAATAATTTTACATCAACAAAAGCAATTCTTTCCCCTTTATCTTCTAAACAAGAAATAGAAAGTAAATTCTTTTTCAAACTTGGAACATAGAGAATGTTGTTGAGATGTAGCTTCAATCCTTTGTCCAGCTTTAATGATGTAGATCTCAGGCCTCTAACAACATAGCTTTTGTTATCACCCAATTCCATTGCATGAGAGGATGACTCCTTTGATAGTGTGTGTAGTTGTCCTCTTTCACATTTCATGTGTCTCAATGATCCACTACCAATGATCCATGCATTGTCATCAATAAGAGATCCTGTATGGGAAACCAAGAATCCATGACTCTTGACTTTGTTGAATAGGTAGTAGATGATATTCTTGATCCATCTTCTAGCAAAGTTGAAACCCAATCTTATGTAGTTAAACATAGAGGGAGAATCCATGCCAACAAAGTAATCTTTGACTTCTATTGACCTTAGCTCTGATACCATGTTAGAAAATCAAAGATATTATATTAGGGTTTAATTCTCCTTTCTTGATAATTACTTGTGAGTGTGTTGGATTATTTTACTTATTTATTATCTTATCTTTCATCAAGAAATTATACATACATTAAGATCAAAAAACAAGAAACAAGATATGGCACATGTACCAAGATCAGACCTTCCCTCCACACCATGTCAGCCTGGAAGATCTTCGACCCCTTCTAGCAAATTTGACTAGACAGCAATTTCCAACAACATTCAACTTCTGACAGTAGCAAAACACTAGGAGACTTTGATCTCCAAAATTAAACCACGAAACAGAGAGAGAGACACCAAAAGATTTATTTTCTTCTTCTCTAGAGAATCCCCAAAACTCACACTCCTTTTCTCCTTCTAGCAGTAGAATTCGCACTTCCTAGCTCTTCTAGAGATGTCAAAATGCTTGAGAGAGTGAGTGATCCAAATGACTTCGACCTCCTTCAATATATAGGATTCTTGTGCGTCGAATGGGGGTCCTTATGACAACTTGATCTTCCTTAGGCCAACATGATGTGGAGGACACATAATTCATATTTGACTTGATAGAAAACCTTTTTACATGATCGAAAAGCCAAATAAGGGTCTTTTCAAATTTATAATGACTCTATAAACTCAATATTAATCTCGTGAGTCCACAATGGGGAATTTGACTAATATAATGATGACCTAAGCATGAAACCCATGCTTTAATAAGTCAATGTTACAATAATTAAAATTATTTTCTTTATTCTTTTGAAAGTACATTAGATAATGAGTCAAGTACATTACTGAAGACCGAACATAGTTACTTTTTCCAACACCAATAAGAAATAACATTAAGCTTACTACACTTCCAACATATATGACAAGGAGATTACACCCTAAAATCCTTAACCTTAAAGGGATCATAAGAGGCAAAATGTCAATATACTTGTAGATTTTGGTAGTACTCACAATTGTATAAACATTGATCTTGCTAAGAAACTTGATCTTTTTGTATGCTCAATCAAGGACTTAACCATGACTGCACCACTAGGCAACAGTTCGAAGAGATATGAGAATGTCATAAGGTTTCAATCCAAATACAAGAACTAGAGCTACAAACAAATTTATTCCATATCACACTGTTCAACTAGAGAAAAACCTTCTTGTTATGATTTGAGAACAAATCATCTCTAAAGGGGGTGGCAATGTTATGAATAGAATATTTTTAAAAAATATTAATTAAATAATAATGTTAATAATAAATTAAATATTTAAATTAATTAATAACCATTAATTATGAAGGGAAAGGGTCAAAATTCATGACCATTCACCTTCGTGGCCAGTCAATGCCTATATAAGCACACCACAACAAAGAATTCTAATCACCATTCAATTTTTTATCAATAATACAATTACTTACTTACACTTCTTACACAGTCTACATACAATTACATTTGCATACCGACATTTTTTGCTATAACACATATCAATTCGATTCCTCTTCTAAATTATTTGTCCTTCAAAGATAGACTTAAAAAACCTTTTCTCCTAGAGAAGTGATCCATTAGCTACCTTATTCCACTGATCTAAGTGTTGATACCATGTTGAGAAATACATTTGGGGCAATATTAGGGAAATTTTAATTTGATTTCTCTTACTTGACATTTACCTATGATTTTATATCTTTCTTCTTTTGATTATAATATTATTCTTTATCATCAAATAAATTCCAAAAACATGATGATAAAAATGATTAACACAAGATGTAGGCATTCAACCAAGGAAAAACCCCTATGTAGGGGAAAACCTAATCAAACTTTTCCACTTGTATATTTATATCAAATTGAGGAAACCAGGATGCAAGAAAAATAAATTTCTTCACTCCACCAAGTCAGCCTTCCATAAATAAGTCAAACAAAATCATTCCAATTAGGGTTTAAATCCCTTTCTTCTTACTTCTGCAATTTTGGTTTCCTAACTTAGTTCTTCATTTTTGGTCCTGTAATATTTCAGTAAGCCCACATGAGTGATAGTGAAACACAATTTTTGACTTTCGCTAAGCTTCCTTTCTTCTTTTCATAAGATAGAATTTTCCTTATAGTATCACACATTTCTTGTTCACTACTTATATTTAGATCAAATTCCTTATCTCCATCCTTCAATAGGTATAATACACTCTTATATGTAGTATCTTGAATCTCTATATTTAGACTGACTTGTAAACTACGTTTGAGGCTGACTTGAAGAATTAGGAAGCTAACTTGTTGGAGGAGGAGAATATGCATGAAAATGATGTTTCCTTCTTGACACAAAGATCCCAAGAAGGGTCTAGAACAAAATAACAATGACAATGACTCAAAACATAATCCTAGAATCCTACAATGGAGGCTTGACCTATTGACCATTGACCCAAGCATGAAACCCATGCTTTAATAAGTCAACTTATTTTAACAATAAAAAAAAAAATCTTTCTTTTGATAAATACAATTATGAAGACCGACAATAGTTACATTCTTCAACAATAGGTGTGAATGTTGAAGTATATATGATTGGGTTTGCATGATGAGTTTTTCTCTTGTTTTGTATATAGATCTGAAATGCTAGTGAGCCTGGTGGTATAATGTTTGTATTGCAACGCATAACACCTTTTTCCTTGATGATAATATAATATGATAGAAGGTTGGTTTGCCTCTTATGTTTTGTGTTGATATCCAAATGTATGATGTTGCTTACAACACACTGTATTTATGTGTATTGAACATTTTATGATAGTCTCGAATAATTGTGAATTCTTTCAATAGACTAGTTATCTATAAGGTTATTAATGTTTTTAGCGAGTTTTGAAATTTTGTAAAAGAATCAGTCTTTGATATAGTTGATATTGCGATTCATGGCTAAATATGTAAGTTAATTTAACCCCACACACATTATTTTTTCTGACATGTACGTTGTTTGGTGTGTCGAGGGGCTTAAAGCACCACACGATAATAATACTAGGAGAATGGTGAAGTTTCTTTCTAGTGGGAGTCTAGTGTCATAGGCCATAGATAGTATTGTAAGAATGCAGAAACCTAGCTCTAATAGTCACCCATTAGCATCTCGAGTGAGACTTCACCCACTCCATGGGTTTTGTTGAAATGGCCGATGCTGAGTAGGTTTTTGTTGGTCACTGCGTAGCAAATATCGGGTCTGTCAGAATATCACGTGCCAAAAAATGTTTTTGTTTCCAAGACTTGGATGGTTGTGTGATGGTATTTTCTCATAGGAATGTGGAACCCATGGAACCCCACCCAAAAGGAGATTATCTGGTGTCTTAAGCGAAAGGATCACGGGTTTTTAGCAAAGGAGATCAAGGATAAGAGGTAGAGCATGGAGAAATGGTTACAAAAACACATGTATACTGATTTCCACCAATTTTTCTTTGCAAAATTTCCAAATATCCTGATAGAGTGGATCAAATGATTATAGGACAATAAGACGACATACCATCATGATAGACCAAGGAAGTGGGCACTGGAGGAAGTATAACAACTCCGAGCAGTAAGCAATAAAACCTCTCGTGCTATTTATTTTTGGTTCAAAATCTTGTTGGAAGGATACCTTGTTGAGTTTGCAATAGAGGTGATAGTGTCATACACTACATCAGAGAAAAAGTTTTTGAAGGGATCGAGAGGCAGGTTCATAAGGTCAATACCATTACCTATCAAGATGTTGTTATATGACCACATAGTTCTACTGTTGGAATCAAGTAACATGAGAAACTAGGCCATTGATGTGCAAGGGGAAGTGGGGAAGAACAAAGAGATTGTTTGAGAAAAAGAAAATGAGAATAGGTAGAAGGACTACAATGGAAGTTGATAGTGGGTTCGGAATTGCACATAGGAATGATCAGAGATAGGATGGAGGGAGAGATTTTTGAGGGTGATACTTTGAGGATTGAAAGGAGGTTTTGACGGAGTGACATGGGAGGAGGTCAATCGACATCGATGCTTTCCGAGAGAAGAAGCCCAAATGGAGGGGATAGGAGAGGCCACTGAAGGACAAGTAGTGCTAGTGACTAGAGCTATGAAGGAACAAAATTCAGTACATCGTGGATAGAGGAAGGAGAAGGAGAGTCGCTAAGTCTCCATAGTACATAAGATTTGGAACCAGAACAACAAAATCAAATTGTGCTTAGTGTCGAGCCCACAACCTCTCGTGTATCCATGAACCATGAGGTAAGTACCCAATACATTAATACCACTAGAATATAGGGTAATTGTAGTTAAGGAGGAGGAAATACTAATAGTAGTGGGATTGGTCAAACTATAGGAGGATCGACACAAGGTACTCAAGCTCAGAGTGGTGCACAATTAGGTGCATAGTTTTCTGGTTTTTGCAAGTGGAAGTACTTTATATGGAAGTACCGCACAAATAAAATTGGTAGGTGTGGAATTACAGATGCCAATGTTTCATGGTGTTGGGAACTTGGGATCGAGGACCTAGACCAATATTTTTTTATGTGCAAGGATATTTGGAAAGCCAAGCAAGTTTAGGATGAGGCAACCAATATTGCGTAGCTAGAAGCAACTTTCAGGGATAACGCATTGACATGGTACATGAAGTTCAAACGTGTGACTCTAGTTGGACAAAATAAGAATCTAGATGATATTAAACAGGCTTTGATAAGGGAGTTCCAAAAGCCAAAGCAGAGTCTCAGTACATCATAGAATTAAAGGAAATTAAGAAAGGTCCAAGTGATTCGGTATGGAACTTTGACTAATGATTCAAAGTTTTAAAGGACATGCTAATGTTTGAGATTCCAGACATGCAGCATAAAGAATGGTTCATTATAGGAATGTTGTTGCATACTAGGATACCATTGACACAATAGAGGATAGGAATGCAGTCAAAGGCTTTAGATTTTACACTAAAATTAGAGGCTTCACCAGTAGGAAGCAAAGAGAACAATGGCATGGCGCAAGTGCAGTCACAACTAGCTGCGCCGACCTTACAACTTTAGGATTTCACGAAGGGGAAGGAAAAACGGGAAGAGGTATGGTGCACCATTTTTCCAGTACATCATGGTCAGAGGAAAAATAAGGAGACCCACTAATTCTCCACAATAGAAAATATTTGAAACCAAAACAACAAAATTAGATTGTGCCTAATGTTGAGCCCACAAACTCGCGCACATCCACAAAGCAGGAGCTAAGTAATCAATGCACTAATATGCTTAGCATACAAGGTAATTGTAGTCAAGGAGGAGGAAACACTAGTAGTGGGATTGATCAGACTATAGGAGGAATGACACAAGTTACTCAAGCTCAGGGTGGTGCACAATCGAGTGCACAATTTTTTGGTAGTTCAACAAGTGCAAGTGGAAGCACTTTATCTAGAAGTACTGCACAAAGCATATTGCTAGGTGTGGAATTATAGATGCTAATGTTTCATGGTGCTGGGATGGAGGACCCAAAACAAGATTTGTTTGTGTGCAAGTTTATTTGGACAACCAAGAAGGTTCAAGATGAGTTCACCAGGATTCGGTAGCTGGAAGCAACTTTTAGGGATCGTGCATTGACATGGTACATGAAGTTCAAACTCACGACTTCAGCTGGAAAAAATATGAATCTAGATGAGATTAAACAAACTATGATAAGGGAGTTCAAAAATCGAAAAGCAGAGTCTCAGTGCATCATAGAATTAAAATAAATTAAGTAGGGTCCAAGTGGGTCGGTATGGGACTTTGACCAATGATTCAAAGTTTTGAAGGACAGGTTAATGTTTGAGATCCCAAACATGCAACATAAAGAATGGTTCATTACTGCATTTTTGTCACATATTAGGATACCATTTATGCAATAGAAAATATGCATGCAATCAAAGGCTCTAGAGCTTACGCTGAAACTATAGGCTTCAGCAGGAAGAAGCAAAGAGAGAAATGTGATGCCATAGGTGCAGTCACAACTAGTTGTGTTGACCTTACAACTTCAAGATTTTATGAAGGGGAAGGAAAAATGGGAAGAGGTATGGTGCACCATTTGTAGGACAAAGGGCCACCATAGAAATTAATTCAAGTTGTTGATAGACTATATGGCGACTGGCGCAACGAATCCACTTGCGTAGGGTAGGGGAATGTGGTGTGAGATATATCGAGTATGGAGCCACATACCAACGATTTTCCCAATGATACAAATATGAGGCTATGACCGACACTCTATTTTGTTACTTCTGCAAATTAGTAGGACATGATATCCATCATTCTCATGCAATATAGTTGATGCGTGAGTGCACTTTCGACTCATTCCAGGTGTAGGGACCCAAAGAGCTGGAAGACGCATTGACCAACTTCAACCAACCAAGGTATAACCAGGGTGGTTAGAATAATCAACAAGGGCAAGGATGAGGAGTGGCGACTAGGGGACTTGGAGGACCAGGTCAAGGGAGAGAAGGATTTGGCCGAGGAAAGAGTATCATAGTATGTTATAATTGTGGACAATAGGGACATCTAGTATGAGGCTGCACTTACATTTATTACAAATCATTAGACCATCCGACAGAGAACTATCCACAACCGAAACGTAAATGGCAGGTGAAGAAGGTACCTAATGTATAAATGATGTTGAACCTCATAAGACTAAAAAATGGGTTAGCGTGGTGACTCGGGGAGGTATAAGATAGGAGGAAATGTTGCAAAGCCCAGGACACCACAACCACAGTGGGTGAGGAGCGCACCTAACACACCTTCGAAATTTGACCTTGTTTGGGAGAAGACTACCTACAAGGAAGCCCAACAAGATCTAGTTGTGGTAGAATGGGACAAGCCATAGGAATTGAGCGAAGCAACCATGTCAGCGATATATGATAACACTCAAGGTTGATAGCAGACGTTAGTAGTAGATCTAGTTCAGAGTCTGTTGCGAAGTTGCCTAGAATTGGTAAAAGAACCCCAGGCTTTGGATAAGTTTAGGAAAATGGTGGAGCAGTGTGCCAAAAGACCTGAAGTGGCCATTGCGTGAATGTAATTGTGCATAGTAAATCAAGTGGCTCACAGGAAGAGAACTAGCAAAGAATTTCGGTTCAGTGCACAAATTGGAGAATATGAGATGGAAAAAGTCATCTTGGACATAGGATTAGATATAAATATTTTACATAAGAGCACGTGGGATATGATGGGGAAGCCAAAGCTAAGTTGGTCTCTGATTCAACTCAGGTTGGAAAACTATCATCATATATTTCCTATCGGAAAACTGACAGGAGTGCCAATGGACATTGACGAGGTGTCGAGCATTATCGATTTTGAAGTTATCGAGATCGTCAATGATAGTGATGCCTGTCCTACTCTATTGGGGATTGATTGTGCTTTTAATAAATATGCTAATTTGCATGAAGCTTCAAAATGTTTTTGAGTTTCCAAAAAAGGTACATTTAGAAACATCACCTCCCAAAAATGGAAACATTGGCAGAAATGACAATAAGTGAATCACACATTATTTTGCATGAAAAAGGGAATAAGACCCATATATGAAAATTTAGAAGGAAATCCAAGTTTATATTGACTCTAATAGATGATTACATGATGATCAAGTTTTGGTCGAGTTTTGACCAAGTTTCAAAGTTTCGGGTACGAGTACAACTCAAAACGTTGGGTTCCTAGAAGTTTTGTATAACATAGTAACCACGTAATTATTAATTTAAAGAAACGGCAAATTATGTTTAAAGGAAGAGATATCCGAGTGATAGAGCCATTGGATCTGTGTGAAGGAGATAGATAGGTCGAACAAATCAAGGGCAAGCTTAGTCGAGAAGAGATGGAAAACATTTATAATGTCACAACCCATCAAAATGACTATGTAGATCCCACAACTGACAAGGTGTTAAGTTGGCACAACTTTGGATCCTGCACCTCATATTTGGAGGAATCTTTGGAGAATTGGAAAAATTAGTTGCATGAAGTTAGTATGTGGAGATGTGCACATATCACAAGGATGGTGCACTAGATAGGAATTGAGGTGCATAATCCAACTCGTTTCGATGGATTAATTGAGGTAGATATTTTTGTACGAGAGCATGAAGACCACATACATGAATTTTATAGGATTCCTAAACTAGACATTGTGTTGTGTGCAATCCCAATAATATGGTTACCTATGAATAAAGAATAAGTCACGAGATGGAAAGAGTGTAAGAATTTGATGAAGGTTAGATTCAAGACCAATTTTGAGGTCCATGGGGAGAAGTATTCAGGCATGGAGTTCCAAAGAACACACCTGAAGCGGTATGTGCCCGTACCAAGGGATGGGTGCCACAACAAGACTGGGTGCATCGATTGATACACACCTTCGATACCATTCTAGCTAATTGGTATATTGAATTGGAGGTGCATGGAGGAACACACAATTGGAATGAAATGACACAAAATTTTAGGACCACATTCAATTTTGAAGCGAAGGAGCCAATGCTTAAAGGTGTTGTGACATAATATATTTTCCGCAAAGGAACCAACAATGTTGGGGAGCATTCCACTATGTTCTGTGCATCAACATCTGCAATGGGTGAATGAGTTTTTGGAGTGTTATAATGTGGTGGAACAAGGAGAGGATGAAGACGATCCCCAAAACTTGCAAATTCTAGAAGTGGAAGGGGAACATGCAATGGGTGGACCGTCGTTGTAGTTTGCAAGGTATGAACAACCTATTAGGACTCGTAAGGTGAATATTGGGACAAAGGAAGTCCCAAGATGACAGTCATTATGGACTACTGGGATGATGACACAGTTGAGAAGGTTGTAGACTTGTTGCGCGAATACCATGACTTGTTCCCCAACACCTTTAAGGAGATGAGGGGAATTTTCAAGGTGTTGGGAGAGATGAGGATTCCCTTGAAACCCGATGCAAATCACGTGAAGAAACAACCTTATCAATTGAATCCAATTTTAGGACCACACTCAATTTTGAAGCGAAGGAGCGAATGCTTAAAGGTGTTGTGACATAATATATTTTCCGCAAAGGAGCCGAAAATGTTGGGGAGCATTCGACTGTGTTCTGTGCATCAACATCTGCAATGGGTGCATGAGTTTTTGGAGTGTTATAATGTGGTGGAACAAGGAGAGGATGAAGACGATCCCCAAAACTTGCAAATTCTAGAAGTGGAAGGGGAACATGCAATGGGTGGACCGTCGTCGTAGTTTTCAAGGTATGAACAACCTATTAGGACTCGTAAGGTGAATATTGGGACAAAGGAAGTCCCAAGATGACAGTCATTGGGGACTATTGGGATCATGACATAGTTGAGAAGGTTGTAGACTTGTTGTGTGAATACCATGACTTGTTCCCCAACACCTTTAAGGAGATGAGGGGAATTTTCAAGGTGTTGGGAGAGATGAGGATTCCCTTGAAACCCGATGCAAATCACATGAAGCAACAACCTTATCGATTGAATCCAATTTATAAGGAGAAAGTCAAATGCGAATTGGAGAAAATACTGCAAGCAAGAATTATTGAATGGTGGAAGAATCAAAATGGATAAGCCCGATGGTGGTCCAAAACAAGAAAATAGGGGATACAAGGATTTGCATAGACCTACAAAAGTTGAACGATACATGTGCACATGGCCCCTTCGTTCTCCCATTCATAGATGAAATTTTGGAGAATGTGGGTTGATAGGAGGCTTAATTCTTCCCTGATGGGTTTTTGGGTTACCACCAAGTGAGGATTGCTAAAGAGTATCACCCTAAAACCAACTTCACAATGGAATGGGGATGTTTTCAATATACGATTATGTTGTTTGGGTTGAAGAATGCATCAACCATTTTTTTAAGGATATTGGTGGCGGCCTTTAAGGAGTTCATTCATAATTTTTTAGATGTTTATTTGGATGAGTGGACAATGTCCAATATATTGAAGAAGCACATTGAGGTGTTGTGCTTGATATTGGATAGGTGTAGATAGTTACAAATTTCCTTAAATCTTAAGATATGCATAATTTGTGATTATTTTTGTATTCTGTTGCAGAATGTTTTCTGTAAATAGGTGTTGTTGGTGGATATGACAAATATTGCTATCATAGTGGATCTACCACCACCAACCTCAGTGTGAAAACTGAGATCTACCTTATGAAATATAGGGTACTATCGAAGTTTATACAAGGATATGCTAAGATAACCACACCCATGGAAAGGTTACTGAAGACAGGAGTAGAGTTACAGTGGACAAAGGAGTGTCAACATGCCCTGGACACCTTAAAGGAGAAGATGTTTCCTACGCCTATCTTGTTATTTCTGGATTGGAGTAAAAAATTCAATGTGCATGTAGACATGTCTTCCACTACTGTAGGATTGATCTTGGGTCAACCTAGGGAAGGAGAGATTGATCACCCTATCTCTTTTTCTAATTGAAAGAGGTCAATTGCGAAACACAACCATACCATTACCAAGAGAGAAGGGTTGGAAAACACCCTTGAAAAGCTCAGACACTATCTACTGGAAAATAAATTCAAGTTGTACACTAATCATTTTGCTCTAAAGTACCTCATCAAAAAGACTATGTTGGGGGAAAGAATTTGTAGGTGGCTATTGTATTTTCAGGAATATGATTTTCAGGTGGTGGTCAAACCTGGAAACTTAATATAGGACCATATCATCTATCACATCTGACTTTGGGTGAAGAGGCATAAAATTTGGAGGATAACCTGCCAAACACACAATTATTTGCAGTGACTATGGTGGATGACTACTTCGAAAAAATTGCATAGTTTCTGAGTATTAGGATGAGACTGAAGGACTATATAGTGGCATAGACGAAGCAACTAGTTGTTAAAGCAATAGATTACTAGTTAATTGCCAGAGAACTCTATAAGCTACAAGCAGATGGAATTATTCATCGATGTGTTATGGAGCATGTGCGACTAACGATTCTACCAGAAGCACATGCACGAGTTGCATGAGGACACTATGTAGGATAAATTATGGCGTAAAATATCCTGCAAGCTAGATTATGGTGGCCCATAGTGTATATCGATGCTAAGGATTTATATAGGGCTTGCAACGTATGTTAAAGAGTGGGGAGGTCATCCAGACATAATGAAATGCCCCTAAATCCTCATCTTATGCTGCAGCCATTTTATAAGTGGGTCATAGATTTCATTGCACCAATTGACCCTTAACAAGAAGAACATGTGTACGATATATCATTACCGACACAGACTATCTCACTAGATGAGCCAAGGTCCCACTGGTGAGGGATTGCAATGTAGAAATGACTGCACAATTCTTGTTTGAAAACGTGGTGACCAAGTTTGAATGTCCAAGGATATTGATGAGTGATCAAGGGCCACATTTTTTGAACAATACTATCATGACGTTAGCTGAAGAGTTTGAAATCTACCATAGAAAAAGTACTCTGTATCATCCCCAAGCCAAGGGAATAGTGGAGGCATTTAACAAGATACTAGAGACCACGCTTACCAATGTATGTAATGTGCAAAATGATGATTGGGACTTGAGGATCGTTGCAGTCTTGTGGACCTGTTGGCCACACTTTGTCAATAGTCCAAGGAAGCATAATGCAAATACATGAATAATTTTTTTTCAAAGGTCAAAGTCATGAGCCAACATAATTTTTTTGTTGTAAGCCCAATTTCTACAAGTTGTATTGTAAATGATGGTAGTATGACCTTTTAATTATGTAACAACACTTAGGTAAGCCTTTGATGTTGGCAACATATTTCATCCTAGGAATTTTTTAACCTCACTAAATTATGTGTGTATCTAAACACAGATTATCAACAGAGTTTTTTTTCCAACTTAAACCCCAAATCTAGGGTGGAATCTTTTCACAAGGTTTTAGGTGAGTCCTACTATTTTAGACACCATGGCTAAAATAGCTAAGGGTGGGAAAATAATTAATCCCCTCTACTGTCAATTAATTAATTTTTATGGCTAAATCAAACAAAAATCCTAAGCTAGGAAATCAATTAATTTTGAGTAAAAACATAATTATAGTGAAATTAAATTTTCTCCAAGTGGAAAATAATAAAAAATTCGTGGGTCAAAGTAAAATAATTTTTTTAAGGTCTCCCACCAAGGGAAAAATGGATATTTTAAGAAAATTTGAGCCCTTGGACCTTGGTGGTTAATTCAAAGTTAAATTTTTGAGGAAATTAATTCAAAATATTAATTTTTGAATTAATTAAAAGTGGGTTTTAAGAAAAATTCTATTTTTTCCTCAAAATTAAAAATTCGATAGTGGAGATTAAAAGATGATCAAACTATTTTCAATGGTAGAGATTATTTTGACAAGGAACAAGCCAACTAGCCGTTATTTTCCACTTGGAGGGGTTTCTCTATATAAATAAGTCATTTTGCTTCTAGTGAATATCTTTGGATGTTGTAATTCTTGAACGCTAGTATTGAGTTGCTGCTTTACTGTGAACATTTTGTACTATAATCAAAAGAATTTGGGGTTCAGTTCATGGTGTTTTTCTTCCATTGATTAGTGGTAAGTGTTGGCTATGTGTGATCCTATATTGTGATAAACATTGCTAATAATTGTTTTTTCATTTTTCGGTGATAAGAACATTCTATTGGTACATGCTATCTTAGGTGATCTGATTCACCATATGATCTAACAATTTTCTTGAGAATATTATAGAGATTTATGGGTACGCTAGCCCTTGGGCTCCAAGTTCACAAGCAGTGGGGAAGAGGTGATTGTGTTTAGTCTTTGATATTTCTTTATGATATTTTATTTTGCAGGAGGGTTTCAACCAATATTTATTTTTTCGAAATATACTCATCCATTTTTATTTATCCAAAATTATTTCTAACCTATTTCTGAACCTTTTTTTTGTAGCACTTGGGGTTTTATATTTTGTATATATATTTAGGGTTTTAACATTCTTTGATTCATTTATGAAGGTGAACTTCAAGTTGATCAAAAGAATTTTGTTGGGGTTTTGAGGTAGATCTAGGGAAGGCAAGATATAGCCTCCAAGCTCAATTTCTAGCCTAAATAAGAAGTCGTCCAACATTTTGTGCAGTAATTTGTTGTGAATTTTGGCATTTTTAAGGCCTATCCATCCTCCATTTTTGGCCTAGTCGTAAGGGTTGGTGGCCTCCTGGCATCGTCGACCCTCTCTTTTCTCTTGGCCACAACCCATTTAGGGCTAGTTGTGGCCTCTTAAGGTGCTAAACTCCCCTCTAGATGAGTTGGCTAGCCCTCAAGGGGCCTTAGCTCTCCTCTATGCCCATTATCGTTTCCTCCAAGAGGCTCTCCTCCCTGTCAGCCTCCATTTTTCACTTAGCCGCAACCCTTTAAGGGTTATTCCCTTGGTCTCTATCCCTTCTAGGGCTCTTTCACCATCAACGCCAACCTTTCTAGGCTTGATGACATCCCTTGTGGGATTATCTTCCCTAGTCGTGACTATTTCTGGACCTTTTTTGGCCTTCCTTACCCTTCCAGCCCCCCATTTGTCATTTCTAGCCCTAGTCTTGAGGTATTCTAGCCTCATAACTCTTGGCCTAGCATTTTATTCAGCCATATCTAATTTTGATACTATTAGAGTGGTCTAACATTGTGGTTTTGTAGCAATATTAGAGATAATTTTGTGGTTGCAGGTACCCAAGCTCATAATAGGTCAAACTAGCCCTCAACTAAGCCTCTAGGCCTCTCGGTTTGCCTCTTTCCCCTCCTCATTTTTGTGTTTTGTTACAACCATTTTATGTAGTCATATAAATTTAATAAATTCATTAAAATTGACTAAAAATTATCTACTAATCACTAAAATTGATTAGCTAATCATTGGAGCCTATTGGGCATTGATAATTTGGTACCATGTTGGACTTAATCACTAATGTTCTGAGTTGTTTAAAGTTTGATATATGTTATTTTGAGGTATGATCTGAACATTAAAAATATGATATATATAGTGTCTAAGCAATATTATAATCAAGTGAATATAATTGGAAGTTGAATGCATTGATTTTCTAGCTTATCTTTGGCTTCTTGCATAATTTATTGACTATTGATATAAAATTACAAACCTCTAAAGACAAGTTTGCAACAATAATAAATCACATATAGGTCTCTAAAATTGGCTAATGAATTTTTACAATTCACAATCATTCATGGTTGAAGTGATTTGGGCTTAATTTCAACACAAAAGTGATCTAATTGGAATGGTAATTGTTGATGAGATTTTCTCTTAGTGACATTGTGGATTAATGCTCTTAATTTCTCATTGCCATTATTGTTGTTGGATAAGTTGATTCATTGCTCATTGTTAAATTGGATATCTCTTGTGGATGCTATTGTAATCATAATTTTGATAAGTTTTCTCTCTTGTATATCTCATTGGCATATTGGTGATTGCAATCTTGAAAATTACTAATTATCTTGAGTAGCATTGCTCTTGTCTTATTTATCTCTTGACCTAAATGTCTATTGATATTATCGGCAACACTTTTTGGCACCATTTAGTTTGATGTTAAATTTTGTTAACAATGGTATGTTCTATGCTTAGGACAATTACTTCAATGTGCTTTAGCATCCCAGTGAAAGTTTCCAATTTAGTTTCCAATAACAATCATATTAACCATTAATCACATTGACGGTAAGAGTAGATAGAACATGAAACAAAATGCAGAAGACAAGCCAAGACAAGAAAACAACTGATTTGATGGATGCCAGGGAAAAACTGCAATGTGGAAAAAACCCTTTGATCGATTCTTCTTATTATTAATATCAAATGTTCAACAGAGAGAGAGAGAGTACAAAAAGTAAAAATTGACTTGCCAAATCAAAGGCAAAACAACCCTGTCAAATTTGTTGTCAACTGCTATCAAATTCAACCCTAACGAAAACATCAACGTTGGTCAAAGAAACAAAAAAATGTATCCTTTGAAGCTTGATCAAATCCAATCAAAATCGGCCTGAACAAGAGGTCAAAATCAGCCCAAAACAATCCCAAAGTCAACAGTCAAACTTGGTCAAACTTCTTCCCTAATTTCTGTAGTCAACCTGCAATTTTCAGCTGCAATCAAAGTGCCCAGAATTCCTCAGTTTCTATGTCAAGGTATATAGCCCACCCAAATAGAAATATGCCTAGAAAATTTAAGTCAAAATCTTCCTGGAAATTCAAAGTCAACACTGGTCAACATTGGTCAAACTCCTGCTATAGTCCTGAAATTAGGCCCTACAATTTGCTCAAAAAATTCGTCCTCCTTGCTACACGTGTAAGATAGAAGATCTACCTAGTAGCTATACGAACCAATGAGAGAAGGAGAGAGAAGAATGTGTGAGTGATAATGATGCCAAATGAGGTGATAGGTCACTTGTATTTATACAAGTCATTGAGGATGGAGTGAAATGTCTCTTGGGCTTCATGGGCCTACATGTTGATGTGGTCGACCTTGAAAATTTATACATGTGTGGGAATAAATTCAAAAACACACTTATTCTTATCCAAATTAGATGATATTTAGATCAATTTTGGTCCTCTTGAAAAGAGGAATTCAATGAAATTATCATATCCATCAAATGAGTAGTCCAAAATTGAATTTGGCCCTAGTTTCCAATTTTAACACTCCCTCTCAACTAGGGAGAATTCCACCTGCTAATCCATCCATCATCATTGATCATCATGCCATCTTTTCATCATGTTCTATCTCTACATCTCATCTCATCTCTACTTGATATGAATAATGAAGAATAATCAATCAAGGTTGAGTCACAAGACCTTACCACACTCCACTGACAAAATTCAATCCACATGCAGAACCTCAATCAGACTTGTTCCTAGATCAAGTTGTTGAACACCATGCATCCTAGACATATGGAGTTGTTGAAGCCTCGAAAATCGTTGCCTCAACATGGGGTAAAACCACCTGGTCTGAACCTTGGCTGGTAACTCTATTTCCATTTGGAGTAGTGGCTCCAACTGGGGATAATGGGACCAGTTTCCCAATCTGTTTAAATGCTTGTGCTAATGGGGTGATATGTGAGGTTTTAAAGTAATGCCTAAGCTAAAAGTAATATAATCTTGACTAACAATTACATGCATTTTATCCTAATTTAAGCACTATCTAATTATAAATATACCCGGGATTTGAATCGATATATGTGATCTACAATAATATCTGAAAGCAATTGGTAATAAATATCATCCAATTTCTATGAGAAGTGAATCCGTTTTAACAATAATCGTTTCGTATAAAAATTTAGCCAAAACGATTGTGTAATATATATCACATAAAGAATTATTCATACATTCAACATAAAGAAAAGATCATCATCATACAAAAGTGCAATAATGGTAATCAAGATTCAAACTTTCATACATAAAAAATTCGAGAAGAAAGCATTGCTTAATACATAAATAAAAAGGATTATGAGATAAAAGTACCATTTGTAATACGTCCTACTCATGTGTGTCAACAATATTGATCTATCTTCAATCCATTCAACACCATCTAAAAGTACAGAAGTGCAATTTCAGTAGAAGATGGTAAATCATATAGAAAATAAATTGTGTTCCATTAATTTCACCTGAACTTCCTCAAAGGGAAAAAAGTGCATGTTTCGAAGACTGTTTCTAATAAAATTCTAGACCCCTCTCTAAATGTATGAGAGGGGTTTAAATACTAAAACTATAAAACTAAAAATAGATTATTACAAAAATAGTTGAGGAGGTTTAAATGACCTGCCTCAATTTGTGCAAAAATAAAATCAAAATGGAAATAAACAAGGTGACTAACTATCCTTCATTTGATCCTTCAGATCATAAATATCCATCATGGGCTTCAACTGTGTTAGTTGGCCGACTTCAATTTTCAATTGTCCAATGAATATAGCATCGGTCAGTGCTAGCGCCATTTTCTTGGTAGAAGTGTTTAGGCATCGCAGGGTCATCCATTGGCTTTGAGGCTTCACCAAATGTTGCCAATATGCCTCCCAGTTTAACCTGGTCATTTACCTTATCACTTCTGCTTTTTCTGTCGCTGCCTGTTTCCATTGTTGTTTAATCTGTTTCGAATTAGGAAAGAAACCCGCAATGGACTCTACCACAAGGTTGGCACCATGTAAATTCTCATTGATGTTTTTTATGACACTATTTTTTGCTGCCACCGCCTTTGATGTTGCCTTTTCTGCTTCTTTAAGCCTAGAATCCTAGCTCGTAAATAGGATTTCCTTATGTGATTTTTCTAGCTTGGGCAGGTTGGCCTTTCTCCCATCCTTTGTATTTTTCCAAGTGATATTATTAGAGAAATTTTTAAAGATCTCGTTGTATTCAAGTCTCATTTCCATGACTTGACTTGTTAGTTTATCACTTGTTTCGCAAAAAGATTTCCACTATGAAATCTTCCGGCAGAATAATTCTTTCTGGTGCATCAGCTGGGAGTTAAGACCAAGTGCTTCGGTAACAAAGTGATCAATTTTTGGATTGTCTTTGTGTAGATTAGTTATTTCCTACATCTGTGCTTCCTTCTTGACTAGGCTAGTTCAATGTTTTATTTGCATCTATTCAAATACCTATTGAAGCTTGGCCAACTGTATCTCTGCTTGCTAGTCGGATTTTACTTGTTGTAATTGTTTTTTTGTGTAAGTCAGAAGTTATATTATAGCACAAAATATAGTACAAAAAATCTGCCTAGGCAGATCGAGAGCAAAGACAGACTGATAGACAAATCCAAACCAACTGCTCAGAAGATTCAAAAGATAGCTAAGGGCACACCACGCAGGGAGGCCAAAACTGAGAGCATCTGCTCAATGAACCGACACAGAAAACACTTGACAGTACATAGACGCAAAGCTAGAAAACAAAAGGCCGAAGCCTGAACCAGAAACAGAGAGAACAGACCGAGGGAGGAAGCTAGATGAACTTTCCCATGTGACTGATAGTGTCGAGGCCCACCTCCAGAACATGCTTATCCACTTTGGCCTGCAGGGCTTCAATCGGCTCGTTCTCCTGTACCTCCGTAGTATTGTGTTGCTGCTTTGCACTGTCTGGACACACGATATTCCTCAGTATTCTGATAAGCAGTGTGAGTTTCTTGTTAACTGTTTCAACTGCTTCATGCACAGTTGTAATGCGACGGTCCAGCGAGCTGTTGTAGTCTATGATTTTCGCCATCTGGGCCTCAGTCAGATTAATTTCATTCACCACATGCTCTTTATCTTTGTCGTTAGATTCCAGGGCTTTGGCTAAGAGGATTTTGATGCGCCAATTTTCTGCTTTAGTTCTGACATATTGTGTGGCTCGCTTCGAGGGAGTACCGGGGTCCTGAATCCAGTTTACCTCACCCGCCATGTCTTCCTCAGTCTGCCGAGCCTCCTCCTCTTTTACTTTGGCTTCCAGCTCGGCCACCTTTCTCTTATTCCTGCTGACCGTTCTCGTCTCATACATAGTCTGCGCCTCGTGCAGCTCATGGTTAGCAGCCGCAGACCTACAACTTCTTGTATCCATGACTTGCGCTATGTGCTTATCCCGGCTGATACGAATGCCAATGAGCGAAACTTTCTCAACGTCTTTAAGATACCAGTAAGTAAACCAGGGTCCTGACAGTCTGATATATAGTGTATCCCCATGTTATTCCGTATGAAGCTTATCCCTATCCATCGCATAGTGGGAGTACTGTAGTAATAAATTGGGGTGATGGCCGCACAAACCGAGCCAATCCAAGCCGATATTACATTAATGTTGCAAATCTTCATCCAACCAAAAATGCACCAAGTGTCCCGTTCATTAGTGCTGCTCCTACGGTTAATTCGATGGTGTGACTTTTCATAATTGCCAGCTTGGCTGGCTGGCTTGTGCCAAGACCCAGGCCGAATCGCCCCTCCCAAAATTATCATAAAAGCTGCTGATATTTTCCTATACGGAAACGTACCAAGCGTCCCGTCTCCAGTTCTTTTGATGTTGTTAAAACTGTGGTGTGATCTGCTATGATTGCTGTTCTGGTTGTCCTGCTGCCGCCAAGAATTCCACTGCCACTTTTGCTCTATCATCCAGCCCCCGTGGAGATTACTTCTGCCGTTACCAGTTTCTCCACTTTTCCAGTACCTTGACCAGAAACCATTATCGGCTAAGCTTGATCGGCTTCAGTTAAGTCCTTCGCTGCCAGCTGTGCACATGTTGTTTTAAGAATAGGGCAGTCCACCTCCTACCAACACCTGTCCCAAACTCTGTCCTGGTTGTCCACGCCGAAGTTTGCCAGATGGTCTGCCAACCCATTCGCTTTCCTTCTGATCGTTTGGAACACTAAACCTCCCATTCCTTCCAACAGCTCCGCGATACTCTCAGTGACCTTAGCCAGCCTCCAGTGGTTAATGGCTTTGCTAGCCTTGGTTCCTACCTGAATGCGTTTGGCCGTAGAGATAACTAGTGAAGATTCTCCTTCCACAATTACATTGCCTCTTCAAATTGTCTTAAGAATTCTCAAACCCTGTTCGAGCACAGCAAATTCTATTTCATTGTTTGTGCTCTCTCCTAGCGCCCTACAATATATATGTAAAATTTCTCCATTCTAATTGCGAATTACGCCTCCTATGCCTGCTTTACCTGGGTTCCCCCTTGAAGCTCCATCAAAATTCAGTTTTAGACCTCCGATCGGCGGGCGTTGCCATCTTATGATTTGCGAGGAAGGTGGTGGCCTGTTCATCGATGTCGATGGATTGCTGGAGACCTCCAGATGAAAGCTCTTCAGGATGTGTAAGTCCCGAGCTGACGGTTTCTCATCCTGTTCTGCTTTACATTTTGTCTGAATAGGCTGTTGGATATTAGCTAGAATTGTTTCTTTAGCAAATTCTATATTTCTATGTTCATCTTGAAATGTTCTGCGATTACGCTCCTTCCATATAGTCCATAACATAAACCCTGGGATGCATTTCCATATGCTGTTAACTCTTTGAGACTGTGAGAAGTTTTTTCTCCAATTGAGAATTGTTCAGTGAATGGATTCCCTGTCACAGTCAGATTCGCCGAGAATACTCTCCATCCAACTCCACAGCTGGTTTGCCCACTCACAAGAGTTAAAAAGGTGATTCATAGTTTCTACATCATTAGTGCACATTGGGCACCTTGAGGGTCCCCTGAAACCTTTTTTATACAGATTTTCCCAGGTTAGAGTTTTCCTTCACATTAGCAGCCACATAAAGGTTCTGATTTTCGGCCAGAAGAGGTTGTCCCATACCTTATTGCACCAGGGCACGACTTCAGGCTGCTCTTCCTTTTCTATTATGCTCATGGCTTCTTTCAGGGAGAAATTTCCATTGCCATGCAGACCCCATCTCAGCTTGTCATTCTCTTCTGCTTTTCGAATCTTCCTTTTGAGAATTTTGTGATTCAAAAGCTGAATGTTCTCCCTTGTGTTCTCTTCAATGTCTGTGTTGAAAATCATCCACTCCCTCCAAATTGGATCTCTACTATTAGGGTTCCAGTACTGGTTAACTCTGTGTTTACCTTCATTTTGATTTATCTGCTTCAGGAATGCAAGCTCTGGGGATTCCAATTTAGGGATTTGCTGCCAGGCATCCTCCCAGAAAAGAGCCTGGCTTCCGTTCCTTATCTCCCAGAAACTGTGTTCCTGAACTATATTTCTGTTGTTTTTGGCATGGTTCCATATTGGCGAGCCAGCAGGGACGTCCTGAATTCTTATGAGGTCCTGATCATTATATTCCGGCAGGTACTTCTCCTTCCAATGTTTGGCCCAAGGTAAGCTTGTATCAGTTATCCATTTCCACCAGATTTTGGCCCCACAAATTCTGTTGACCACTAGGGGATCGACTAGATTTAAACCACCTCTGTCCTTTGGTTTGCATAGTTTCTTCCATGCTACCAGAGACCATTTTTTCTTGTCTCCTTTTCCATTCCACAAAAAGGATCGATGTATTGTTCTCATCTGATCCATGATCCCTTTAGGAGCCGGGAGAATTGATAAAAGGTATTGAGGAATGGCCTGCAGGACAGCTTTAGTTAAAGTAAGCCTTCCTGCGAAATTTAGAGCTCTGTTAGTCCAGTGCTTGCATTTCCTTTCCATATTGGCAATAAATTTTTCCCAATGAGCCTTCTGCCATGGTTTGAGAGTCAGAGGGGCTCCAAGATATTTCGAAGGAAGGGATCCAATTCTAAATCCTAGAAGCCGAGACAGGTGAATCTGGATTTCCTTATGAGTGTTGAAAAAGAAGATTGTGGACTTGGAGAAATTAATCTCCATACCCGAGGCGTTGCTGAACAAGTTGAGGATGTCCTTGTAGGCTTGCACTTCTTTCACTGTGGGAACACCATGTAACATGGTTTCATCCACAAACTGTTGATGTGTTGTGGCTGGAATTGATCTGATAGGTTGAAGACCTTTAATATGGCCCTTTTCTTTTTTCTTGGCGATAATTCTGCTCAGGCCTTCCATGAGAATCAAAAATAAAAAAGGGGATAGGGGGTCACCCAGTCTAATACCTCTCGAGAGAGAGAAGGGGACTGAAGGAGCGCCATTCACCAGGATAGAAAATATTGGTGATTTAACTAGAGCCAGCACCCATTTTATCCATTGCCTGTTGAACCCGAACGCTTCTAATACTGCTTCCAGGTAGTTCGAGCTTGCTTTGTCATATGCTTTAGATATATCTAGTTTCATAAGAATTCCTGCTACTTTCCTTGACTGAAGTGAGTGAATCATCTCCTATGCCATCAAGATGTTATCTAAAATTTGCCTGCCTTCAACATAGCCAGATTGCTCCTGCGATATTATGCCCGGTAGTATTGACTTCAACCTGTTGGCAATGACCTTAGATATGATTTTGCAGATGACATTACATAATGCAATGGGTCTGAACTTTTCCGGTTTATTTGCTTCTTCAACCTTAGGTATGAGAGCAATGAAGGTAGAGTTCAAATATTTCAAGATGGAACTATATCGTCTGGAGTCCTCCACCACCTCCCAAACTTCCTGCTTGACAACGTTCCAGCAGGCTTTGTAGAAGTTGATGGTAAATCCATCTGGCCCTGGAGCTTTATCATTGGGCATGCTCCTCACTGCTTCCTCAACTTCTTCCAGAGAGATTACTCTCCGAAGGGCCCAATTTTGATCATCTGTGATAGATTTAGGAATGGCATTAGTAATTTCCTTTATAGATTTCTCTCTATTGGTTCCCGGTTCTTGTGCTATGGAGCAGAAGTGGTCCGATAACAGAGCTGTTATTTCAGTGTGATTCTTAAGGACCTCCCCTTCATTGTTTTTTAGTTATAAGATCTTGTTTGCGCTTCTATAATCCATGGCCGACCTATGAAAGAACTTAGTGTTCTGCTCCCCTTCTTTCAGCCATTGGATTCTCGAGTTCTGTTTCCACAAAGTCTCTTCTTGCTTGCATCTGCTGTGCCACTGTCAAGTGAGCATTTTTTCTTGCTCATAAGTTTCCTCGCTTCTGTTTCCTACTGTACCTTCCCTTTGAATTTGTTCCAGCTTGTTTTCTATTATACTTTTCTCCTTAAAGATGTTTCCAAACATTGTTTTGTTCCACTCTTTTATTCTATTTTTAATGGTTTTTAGCTTTTTTTGGAGGTTGAACATTTTGGAACCTGTTTCTTCCGCCAGTTCCGACCACCACTGCTCAACCATCGATAGAAAATTGGGATGGTCTAACCAAAACTTTTCGAATCTAAAGGGCTTATTCCTGGGGGTGCCCTGAAGTTCGACAATGAGTGAAATAGGCTAGTGATCCGAACCTCCACTTGGGAGGGTATCCGATTCAACTGTTATTCCATCCAATAATATGCTTTCTGAAATTAAAAAATGATCAAGTCTGGAGGCTATTAATCTTTCGCCCCCCCTTCTGTTGTTCCAAGTGAATTTACCACTCTTAGGGTGAACATCCACCATCTTGGCATTGTCAATAAAACTTGTGAAGGCATCTGCATCCCTGTTAAGTTTCCTTAGGCCTCCTTTCTTTTCTAGAAGGGTGGTAATCATGTTGAAATCCCCCCCCATAATACATTTGGAATTGGGGTGTCTTTCAATGAGTCTAGAGATCGAAGATAGGAAACTTGTTTTGTCTTCTAATAACTGAGGGTTGTAAATGTTAATGCATAAGAAGGATCTAGAATTACCTGTGGGTTTAACCTCCACCGCAATGAAATGTTTACTTGCCTCTGTTGATAAAATCCGGATTACCCTTGTGTCCCAAAACGTTGCCAGGCCTCCTTCACGACCTTGACTCTCGATCTCCAGGACTTCAAAATTTCTCCCCAGCTTGATGCGAATGCGTTCAATGCTGTCTCTGTTACATTTAGTCTCTTGTAGGAACAATATTTCCGGTTTGTATTTCTGCATTTTCCTCTTTAGAACTCTCTACTTAGCCTGGCTGTTAAGCCCCCTTGCATTCCATGATACAATCTTCATGATAAAACAATTTATTGGAAGGACGGGAAGGCGCTTAGCACCTTCATCTTTCCTGCGTTACATAGCATCTCACCCAGCTCCTGCAGTACTTCTCCACTTGTTTTGCAGCCCCTGTGTCATTTCTGCTTCGAACCTGAGGTTCTTCCCAGAAGGCTCTTGGTGTAAAGGATACTGCCTTTGACTATTCCTAACTTCCTATTTTGTTTTTCTAGTTCAGCTTTTTGCCGTGCTATGAATAAATCATTAACCTTCTTGATTTCCTCATCCGGCGTTGTTTCAATTCCTTGAGTCCTCCAACTTTCAGCAATAGCAGGGAGGTTTAGTACTTCATAAATTAGGGCCTCTTCCAGCTCTAGATCCTCACTCCCTCCTTCACTGGTTAGCATATCTGTTTCTTCTTCCGTTTCTTCAGTTCTCCCTTGCATTTGGATTTCATTGTTGAAATCTCCTGCCCCAGTTTCTTTCCTGGTTGGTTCTTCCTTTCCTTCATGCCTTGCGTCCTCAGTCGATGTGTTGTGCTTGTCCTCTGAATCCGTTTCAAGGTCTAGGACACCGAAAGAGTTGTTGAAGTTGTTTCTGTTTGTGTTGCCTTTGTAAGCTCTTCTTCTGTTGGCTCTTTGTCTGTTCTTTGGTTTAATGAATGAGTCTTTGTCTTTGTTGTCTTGCACTGTTTCAGTTTCTGCCTCCTTCTTGTTCATTGGGCAGTCTCTTATTAGATGCCCATGCTCGTGGCATTTGCGACAACGAAAGGGTATCTGCTCATAGTCTATGGCCTGAAAGTATTCCTCATCCCTGTATTCTAGCCTAATCCTTCGTGCAACGCGCCAGAGACATCCATTTCAACACAGATTCTGTCATAGGAGGTATATCTTTTCTGTAGTGTTGCCTTTGATGCCTTAATGAAGGTTCCCAGTTTGTCACCAATTTGTTTTAACCCATTCAAGCCCCAGTAGTCAATCGGGAGGGAGAACAGTCTGATCCAGACTGGGACTCGAGTGAAAGATTCCTTTTCCGGGACGAAGTTTGGCTTCCATGGTCTCATGTACAGATCCGTTGAAGCCAGAAAGTATGGACCACCATCGAATACTCGGTCTTTATCTTCTAGATTAGAAAACACTACCGTGAAAAAACCTTTTGCACCCAGATGAAGCTGAACATCCCCTCTCGGCTTCCATTGTTGTCTTATCCATTGGCACAGAGTTCTTTCTGATGGCCAAACTCCCATAAATTTACAGATAATGGCATGTTCCACCATATGTTCCCTATAAGCCTGGATCTCTGGGTCATTGATTATTACCCTCAGATTATCGTTCTTTTTGGGCTTGCAAACTTTGTTAGTTGTGGGATTCTTGTTGGGGTTTGCGCTGGTTTCCCCCTCCTTCTCCGGCTGTCCCTCATCATTGTCTTTTTGCTCTTTGTCTTCTTCTGATTGTTCTCCCTTGTTCTTTGAAGAGTTGGGTATTGCGGTTGTTTTGTCTTTAGTATTTGTCCGGTCCTGCACCTCTTTGTTTCTGATTCCTGAGGTGTTATCTGTTTTTTCAGATTCTACTGGTTTTTTCTCCTTGTTCCTGCTGCCAGTCTACTTATTGTTGTCCCTTCCTGATATTCTGACTCCTTCTTTCAGGTTTTGTCTCTAATTTTTCATGATGATCTCCTTGAAAGTTGGGGTCCCACTGGACCCCTTTGCTTCCATCCAAACCAACAGCGCTTGCCCCTTTCGAAACAATGCAACCAATCTAGATCTGTGCGGTTCCAGCTCTGAGTCAAGATCTGTCCAGCTGGAACCCTAGTTCCAGAGCGCCATTTTCAAAGAACTCCTAATCTGAAGTTCACAATGCGACATTTCACCTACTTGTTGTAATTGTTGCTCAAGTGGTGCTATTTTATCTTCCTTTTCTCTAACCAACATTTATATTTTTGTTACTTTGTCCATGGTCACTATAGCATAAGCACCTGCAAACTGCGAGAGTCTAGTAAGGTTGGCGGATGGGTCAACGGGTGAGTATTTCCATAGAACATCCATTGGTTCATTTTTAGGGGTGGTAGCAGTTGCAGAGTCCAATTTCCTTTTCTTTCTTTGTCTTTTCACCATGGCTTTATGCTATGGGATATATAACACATCTAGAGGGGGAATTTCTTCAATTCTCAAAATTATTTCAGAAGTTGGGGTGGTAGGGATGTGGTCTACCTCTTATGTATTTGGGAGTCCCTTCCACTGTAATTTCTAGAGTTGTTTTCTGTGGTGGAGTTTGAAACTCTATCTCCTGTTGATTTGTGTTGAGACATTTATTAAAATTATCCCACTCTTCCTCTAGATCAATTACGAGGGGTTTTATTGGATGTGCAGAGGTAGTAGGGATTTCAATCAGTTTGCTAGCTGAAGCTTCTTCAACTATCTTCTGTGTAGATTGGGTTGTATCCTTTACTAACTCCATGCTTATGCTTTTCCCATTTTGTGATGACTGTTGTGATTCCCTGGTAGATTTCTCTTGAGATTATGCTCCAGAATCGGTCTTAGAATTTTCTTTGAAGTCACCTTCTATAGTCACGCTAGGAGTAGGCTCCCTTATTGGTTCAATCAATAATTGGTCCAATGGGACCTTTGTTAACCTCCTTTCTCTGTAACTGTAAAAATTTTCCAAATATTAACGGTCAAAAAGTAGTTGTGCCATATGCTTCACCTCTATGAGGGTGTTTTTCTGCAAAAAGATATCATCAAAGGCACCCGCCTCATTACTGAATACTTTTATTTTCACCAGAGGTGAAATTTTCGAAAGTGCCAAACGAGTCGTATTGCCTTCTGGGGAATTTAGGTAATCGCAGAGATAACATGGTCTCTTCTTCTTTGAATGCATGCCCTAGGTCGTGTAATGCAAATGCTCCACACTATACAAGGAATGTATGCTAAATGGCCTTCTTTGAATCCTTCAATGTCTTGCTCATTCCTCCCTCACTAGCCATTTGATAGGCTATCTCTATAGCCATCAATTTATTTGGAACATAGTATGGGAGGACATGGCGGGAGGTGATGCTGCCAAAAACCCTGATATATGTAAATGTTTCCTTCCCGAACCATCTGGCCACTAGGAGGATGTCAATTGTAGCTTCTTGGGAAAATCTGGGGGCATCTTGATTATAAAGCCGCTTGTGAATAGGGAACATAACTCCATGACAAATCTTGAAAAAATGTGGTTGAAAATTGGATTCCCACATGTCCTTGTGGTATATGTGAATGGGAAGTGCATTTTGAATAGTCTATTTTCATCCCATGATAGGGAATTTCAAACTAAAACAAATTGTGTCCATAACAGAGGTGCTCATAAAGAATGGAGGGTAAGCCCTTGAAGCAACACTTCTTTTCCTTCTATACTCGATAATTTTTTTTGCTAAATTGTCAAGAATTTGTGCCCAATTCATTACAGTTGCGTTAACATTTGCATATATTAACGACAACCATTATGGGGAGAACTTAGTACTATCGGGTCTGCCAAATAGTCTACATAACATAGTCGCTGCAAAACTATGAGGGGGACAAACAAACAAAGTAGTGTACATACTGGTTTTGTCTTTCTTGATTTTTTCCCTATTATTCGACAAGGTTCGGGTGCATTCTGCTGGGTCATTGTTCTCTTTGGAAAACTTCTCCACGAACTGCCTATTGTAGATGACCTGTGGCTCTGGTAGGTGGTACATAAGCCGTAGGTTATCCAGGGTAAAATATCCCATAACCCCTTGGCTTCTTTTCCTGAATTCTCTGCCTGAGATGTCGTCTTCATCAATAACCCATTAAACCATGTCAGTATAAGGGATTATCTTCATCTGTGCGGCTATGTGATGCAAAAATGGGCATGTCATCTCTAGCATGGAAGCGTCTGAGGAATCACATCCGTCAACTGTAGTTTTTGTTTCCATAATCCTTTTTTGCTCCTCCTCCAGTATGTTATACATTGCCTCCCACGTAGAGGTTCCCCCCTCTTTGTTGCATGTAGTATCCATAAACAGAGGAGTCATTTCAGACTTCTCAAAAGTGATTGCCTTGCCTTTATTCACCATTTTTCTCAATGCTTTTCTCTACGAACTTTTCCTGAAAGTGAACAACAACAGCTATAGGATACAGAAAGATGAATGTAAAATGAAATAATGCAAATAGCTTGTAAAGGTGATAAAAGCAGTTTTATTTGAATGCACATAAGAAGATATCATATCATGCTAAATGGCTTTTCACACATAAATGTAGTTATGTCTTACTAAATGCCCACTAATGATTCGTTATCCCTTAGCTTTAATGCTCATAAATGTTATGCATTGTAAAACAGGAAGAAAGCTTCTAGGGTGGTGAGCCTTTGAATTGCGATGATAGAGATTGCACAATTTGTGAAGCAATATCACAGACCGCAATATCACAATATGCCTTTCTGCCTTTCTTACCTCCCGGTATGTTTTTGCAAGATGCGAGATGCGAGCTCCTCATTAGTTGTTTTCAAAATGTGGTGACTTGCCAGGTTTATCCTATGTAAAAGACCCTTTTTACTGAATGGAGGACCTAAAACATTTTCTTATGATATTTACAGAGTGGGTCTAGGCCTTAATCGCATTTCGCAATATCAGCTGGTGGTAAGTACACGGTGTTCGTTTAAACACCAAAAATTCTATGCGATAAGAATTATAATGCCATCGCAGTTTCGCATCTCGTATGTTTCGCAATGAAATTTTTAAAGTGGGCCTTTTATGAATGGTGCTATGCGATGCGAGAAAAAAACTTAAGGACATAGTTTATGTCGGGTTTTATGATATTTTCGAGCATAGAGTCCTTAATCGATTTTCTTGATTTTGGAGGGTTAGAAAGGTCTTTTGGTGGGTTTAAATCATGCTATATGTGTGAAGGTAAATTTCTAATAGTTTTTCTAAAAAGAGGGTTTTCATTATTATCTTTTCTTTATTCCAAAAATAAAAGAAATGCCTAAATTCTAAGTTTTGTTTTTGGATAGATTTTTTGAAGGGTCCCCATTTATTAACGTACTATTAACTACTATCATTAATAAATGGGGGGTTGTTGACTACCACAACAGGAGTACGGAAATGCATGGTACATCCATTGGTAGTGATATGGTCCCTATCCACTTTTTCCAACTCATTAACTAAATTAGAGTTACTTCCCATGAGTCCCATACTATATGGGTGGGATGTATGATAGGGCATCAATAGGAGTAGGTGAGCCACTCATACTTCTCATATGCCATAGGAGAAGGTGAACCACTCATCCTATGCATATGTCAATCGTAGGGGAAGGTGAACCACTCACCCTACACGCATGTGCCATCCATCATAGGGAAAAGTGAACCACTCAACCTACACACATGTCAATCATCATGGGGTATCAAAGGGGAAGGAGAACCACTCACCCTGTACATATCACATCAATAGGGGAAGGTGAAACACTCACCCTATGGTCGCTCATAGCTCCAAGAAGTACCCCAAGTCCCCAAGAGCTTCCATAGCTCAATGTCCAACTCAAGTGGGACCCTCATGGGAGGGTTTTTCCATGACTCCAAGTCTCTCTCGGAAGGCTAAGAATTTGACCTTCCCTAAGGGATTTTTGAGGAGAGTCTGCGACCTGCTCATTAGTCTTAATGTATGGAGATTTATTATTCCCTTTTGTACCATATACCGGATAAAGTGGTACCTGATATCAATGTGTTTGGAGTGGTCGTGGAACACATCATTCTCTAAAAGGTGAATCCAACTTTGGTTGTCACAGAAGATCATGGTGGTATCCATTGTCTACTCTAATATCTCACTAAATATCTTCCTCAATCCAACAACCTCACAACAGGCCATACTAGCTACAATGTATTTGGCCTCGACAATACTTAAAGAAACCAATTTATGCTTCTTGGTCATCTAAGAAATTGAAGCAGACCCAAATGAGAAGCAACATCCAGATGTACTTTTTTGATCCACCACACTACCAACCAAATAAGCATAAATATATCCATGTAGCCTCAAATTCCCGATAGTGTATCTCATCCCATAGTTGATTTTTCCACAAAGATATCTCAAGATATTCTTAGCAGAAATCCAATGTATGTGATGAGGCTCGACCATAAATTGACTCAATGTATTCAAAGTGAAGCATATGTTAGGATGGGAGTTTACCAAGAACATCAGGGACCCCACAAGTTGTTTATATTAAGAAGGGTTTTCCAATTCAGTCCCAACAACACTACCACATAGCTTCTTGAAGTTGAGGTTCATCAGAGTAGACACAGACTTACAATCCACCATCCCACATCTCCCGAGCAACTTCACAATTAATTTTCCTTGAGAAAAGAAAATCTCACCTATATTTTTCTAGACCTCTAGGCCTAGGAAGTAGTGCATCAGTCCTAGGTCCTTTATCTCAAACTTGGAAGCCAATTCTATCTTGCATTGACAAATGAGAGGGAATGCACCTGTCAGAAAGAGATCATGTACTTAAAGGACCAAAATGAGAGGCATGTCCTTTTCAACCTTGAAGTACAGGTTAGGATCAACATCGCTCCTTGAAAATCCCAGCTTCATAAGATAACTATCAATCCTCTCATATCAAGCCCTAGGGGCTTGCCTCAACCCATAGAGATATTTCTTCAACCTGCGTACATGTTTCCTTGGATCTTGTAATTCGAACCCCTGAGGTTGTTCCAAGTAGACTTCCTACTTAAGCAAGCCACGCAAGAAATTCATTGTAACATCCATTTGATGTAGGCTCCATCCTTGAGTGGAAACAAGAGAGATAATAGATCAGATAGTGGTATATCGAGCAATTGGTTCAAATATCTCATCATAGTTTACCCATTCCTTTTAGAGAAGCCTCAAGAAATGAACCTAGCCTTATACTTTTTAGCACTCCTGTCAGCTCCATGTTTTATTTTGTAAATCCATATAGAGGTGACCATGGACTTGTCCTTGGGTCTAGGAACTACGTCCTAGACATCATTATTAATGATAGATTCATATTCCTCATTCATCGCATGATTCTAGAATTGGTGATTTATGACTTCTTCGAACGTACATGGCTCAATTTGAACAATAGTACTCATAGCAGCTAAGTACCCTTGATACCTGTTTGGCTTCTTACTTTCACAGAATGCCCCTCTTGGAGCAATATTCCTTTCAAAATCTTCGAGAGTATCTTTGAGCCACATAGGTATTTTACTTGAGGTAGAGGTATCACCAGGAGGTGGATCAATAGGATCCATCGGACCTTCAACATTGGGCATAAGCTCATCTGTTGGAGGTTCATCCTGATTTTCTGTAATAACATCATTATCCTTCCTTGGAATGGGGAGATCTCTGGCTTTCCCAAGGGAAGTGTCTTAATCAAAGGTGACATCATGGCTTACTTCCACATCTCTTTAACCAGGCACATAGATTCTATATGCCTTTGAATTTTCATTGTAGCCCACAAATGTACCTTTCTTCCTAGATGCTTCCAACTTGTTTCTTTTCTCTTTAAGCACATGGAAGTACACGGGACAACCAAATATTATAAAATGTGAAACATCAAGTTTCTTACTAGTGAAAACTTCTTCAGGTGCCTTGAAATCCAATTCTTGATGCAGGCTCCTATTTTGAACATACACGATAGTGTTGGCAGCTTCTCCCCATAAGAACTTCAGTAGACCTTGATCATGGAGCATGGCGTGGGTGGCTTCCATGATTGTTTGATTCTTCCTTTCAACAACTCCATTTTTGCAAGTGTATGGAATGGTTGTCTCCCTTTTAATGTAAACCTCTTTGCAAAAGTCATTGAATTCATTTGATTCATATTTGGTTCCATTTTTGGTCCTCAATATCTTTATTTTATTCCCTGTTTGATTTTCCATGGAAAAAACAAAACCATTTGAATACTTCATCCTTATTCTTCAAGAAATAGATCCATGTTTTGCATGAGAAGTCATTCACAAGGATTTCATAGTATAAGTATCCTCCCAATGATATTATGGGAAACATACTAGACATGCAAGAATGGACCAATTGAAGAATATTGGTAGTTTGGCTTTCACTACAAGGGAATGGTCTCCTTGTAAGTTTCCCAACAACACAAACCTGACAAACTCCTACATGATTCATGTTGATCTCGAGCATACCTGTGACCATCTTCCTTACCCCAAGTAAGGATTTGTAATGAAGGTGGCAAAATCTCCAGTGCCATAATTAATATTGAAGAGAAGTATCGTAAGTCAAGGCTCCCAAAGGAATTCCTCCAACTTGATAGAGACCATAAACCCTAAATCCAAGTGTGAATGCTCTTTAGGGTTTCTTTTCCAAATACGTTCTTTTTCATCAATGAATCTTACCTTGAAGCCTTTATATTTCATTGCAAAAATAGACACCAGGTTCTTATTCAAATTGGGCACATACAATACTTATTGTAGATGAATGGTTTGACCTTGATTCAAGTGAAGAGTGACAATACCTATCCCTTTCATGGGGTAAGTTGCATTTTATCCAAGTATGATTTCCAAATTAGTCTTCTTTTCAACCAAATTGGAGAGGGCTTCCTTGTACCCAGTGAAGCACCTTGAGGCTCCATTATCAATCAACCACTGATCCAAGGTATCCAGAGGAGAGGTAGTAGATAGAGCAGAAATAAGATACAACTCATTTTGTTTTTCTACAACATTACTTTCTTCATACCTGGAATTTATTGTCCTCTCAGGAGGTCTCCCATTTCCATATCGAGAAGTGGGATCATGCCTCTTTCCTTTATTGTTGAACTTGTTGTTCCTTTGATTGTCATCGCCTTTGAAATCATTTTTGTTGTTGTCATCATCCCTAGGAGAATTATTCTTAAGAGGATAATCTCTAGAATAGTGGTCGAACCTATTATAATTGTAACACCTTACTTTTCTTCCTTCTTTCCTTCCTTGCTTGAATTATTGACCATGTCTCCTTGGACCAACATTATTTTTTTTCTTAGCATGAGTGGAGAAAGCAGTAGATCCATTTCCATTTGAAGGCTTGTTTCTCTCCATCATCGTCATCTCCTCTTGATTGCATCCAACCAATAATTCATCGAAACTAGGTATCCTGTCATTGTAGAGAATGGTGGTGTTAAACACATCCCATGATCTTGGAAGACCTACAAGTGCACTAAGATTGAGCTCTCTATCAACAAATTCTTTAATAGATAGAAGGTCATTCTTGATTTGTGTGATCCTCATGAAGTAGGATTGGATAGACTCCCCTTTATCCATCTTGATGTCCTTCAACTTATTCTTGAGAAAGAATATTTGATTTGCATTGTGTTAGTGTCAGTCTTTCCAGCCTTCCTCCAGTGATCAAATGTGCTCTTACAAAGTGATTTTGAAGTGTCAAGGTCAAATTTTGCTATTTCAGTGAGTCTTCAAGCAAACTTTGGTCACTAGGCAATAGGTCTAGGGTTTGCTTTCACTCCTTCTAAAGTTTTCCAAATGTCAGTCTATGTCACTATTCAGCTGAGTCTATCATCATTCATATGGTTTTCATTATCATCTCAGTGTCTAATAAGTCATTGTACACCTTGTTCATGCTTTAGTTGTGCCTTGGCAAGGTCATTTCCCTCTCCTAGGGTTTTGAAAACCAAATTCTCTTGGGCGGCCAAATCACCGGCAAAACTTGTTTCCTAATGTTCATACACCTTCCCATATCCTTAAAGTACCTTATCAAACACTTCCCATCACTGAGATCCCCCAAATTCTTCATTTTTGCACAAACCCTAGTTTCTAGCTACAACCTGGCAATTTTCTAGGTTGGGCCTGTGTTTTGCCCTTTTGGACCCCTTTCCCTCACTCAATCCCTGAGATTCCACTTTCCCCTGCTTCCTAACATCCCTCCCTACTTCCAAAAATTTCCCCAAGAATTTAGAATCCCCTTATCCCCTTCATTTCGCTTCATTTCGACAAAATTCCTTGTTTCACACATCGGGATAAGTTTCACTCGAAAGCTGTTTCAGAGCAATCAAAGATGAATTTTGGAAAACTGAGAGAGGTTTTTGTTTAAAACATGCCAAGGAAGAAAAACCTCCTTCACTTTTTGCACAGGTGTCATGGTTTTAGAGAAATGGCAAAATTACAATCGTCGGATCCAAGGAGGTTGGCCAAGGCACTAAAACGACGGAAAAGGCCCGATCCACTCCAAATTTTGGTCAAAGCCTCTTTGAATGAGAATGGTACTTGATTGGGGACTCCCAGCCCAAATTTCAAGAAAATTGGAGAAAATTTTGTCATTTTTGAAATTTTTGTGCCATTTACAGGTTTTCTCCATTAACGGGTCTCACCCCCCGCGCGACCCTTCATCCCGGCAACTTCATTTTGCAAAAACTCAGCATTTCCAGACTTTTCATGAGACGTTACATATGCTCATCAATGGACTTGAGATTTTATGAAGTTTTGGGCCTCCAGAAAGTCAAAAAACAAGCAAAAATTGACTTTCTGCCACATTTTTGAGTTACAGAAAGCAGTCTTGGGAGATTGCAATTTTGGAAGGGAAAATGACCACCAAATTCCAAAATTCCAGTTGGGTTGGCAAGTAGACTCATATACCTTTCCAACAAGACTACTCTTGCTCAATTTGGACACCGGGAAGTGCCCCAAATATGGTCCCAAATGCGTGCGACCCGTCAGGCAGAGGCGCGCGACCCGTCAGGCAAACTTCTCCAATTTTAAGTGTACAGCTCAGAAAAACGCAGTTTGACCCTGTTTTACTTTTTGGGGTGGAATATTAGGCTCTATGATGTAATTATTGTACTTTTATGACACTTTTACTCTTATTTACCTCTTCTAGAAGATTCATTCATGAAAAAGGTGAAAATTAAATGAATGAATTGGTTTCCTAGCTTATAGAGGCAAGTTGTTTTGACTGACTAGATTTTAGTGCTCAGTTTAGAATTAGTTGAAACAGCTCCTAGAAGGATGAGATCGAACCCTAGAGGCAAGGGAAGAGGTTGGCTTGCCTATATTATGATTTTTCTTAGTCATTTTCAGAGGTTGGAAGGTTGGACTCTTGAGGGAGAAGCTATCATTGTATTATTCACTGTATCTCTGCAATTTCTGGCTAAGGAAGACCAGGGTTTTGCAGTCCTTTTTGGGATTCTTGTGGTTACATGTATTGATGGTGTGTTTCTCTATGTACTTGTAAGTGTGTTATGTGAACCATTTCCTTACTTTTCCTTCTGCACATTAAACAAATGAAGTGTTAAAGTAGAATTCATGACTGTCATGCTCTGCTTTTAAGTTTGTTTAATTTCAATGTTTTCTGTTGTTTAAGGAGAATTCAAATTTATTGTTTGCTCTCCTTAGCTCCTCACCTGTCTTTCTCATCCATTCAACTCAATCTAAGGCATCAATATTGTATCCTATCTCACCCCAAAGAACCCCCTGCAGAAACTGTGTCCTATCCCCGCACCCAAAATTGCCACTCCTCAATTTGCCACCAAAAACCCTAAAAATTCCAAATCAACCCTTTTGATCAGTTTACTAGCCTAAAATCAGTGTTTTCCTATAGGTCCTCTCGCCCATTGAAGATCTTTACTGAGATAGACCAGAGAGAGCCCTCTCCTGCCCCGTAGGGCTAGCTACGAGGCTAAGTGGTTTGATGTTGCCTTGAGGTTTACCTTTCTCAGCCTGAGGTGAAATTTCAAGCGCTAACATATTGGCGACCATACTAGGGAGAACAAACTTGTTTGTGGATTGATGTGTTCATTTCATAAGTCTTAGACGGAGCCTGAAGTTATGACAGGTAGCCTTCGAAATGCTTTTGCTTTGCATAAGCGGAAGTAGATAAACGTTGCTTCAGTCAATCTTCGTGAGCTTGTGAATACAACACTTCATTTGCATTTTACCCCAGTACATGTATCACGTTCAGATCTGATTGTTGATAGTGGACAACGATCAAACACTTGCAAGGCTGAAATCATTCACTGGCGACTCCTTCACTGAAAACTCTAGAGATCAATGCTTCATGGTGACTTCACTGTAGAGAGATCAGTAGCTTTGAGCTTTTCAAGATGGATCAGATCGCAAGAAGATATGCTCCCTTGAGCCGAGATCACATCCCTGGTTTTCCAAATAAAATTCCAAAGGTAGATTGGTCAAGGAATCTGCCTATATTTAATGATGATGGTAAGAAGGATGCTGCTTTACATCTAGTCAGATTTCATATGCATATTCGCAAGTTGAAGGTGGATTTTCCTGAAGATTGCTTGATGAAGATATTCCTGGCCACTCTGGAAGGTAAAGCCCAATCATGGTATGAAATTTTGCCACCTGCTTGTATTTACTGTTTACAGGATTTTCATGCTATGTTCATTGAACGATATAAGGACTCTTATCCATCATTAAATTTGGTTCATGACTGTTGCAAACATGCTTCAACTTTTATTGAAAGCCTAGAGAAATATTATGAAGATGATAATTTTATGGACGTTGAGATTATGGAGGCTCTGTATGAGAATCCATTTCAACAACACACAGAAATCTTAGAGGATACTTGTCAAGATCAGCAGGCTGAAGATGGTCATATAATGGAAGATGATGAAAGAGAAGAGCTTGTTTCAGATCTGCCCATAGAAGAAGACCAGATTGTAGAATGTGATGCAGTCAAGTCAACTATTTCAGATCAACATTCAGATCATGATGACCAAGAATACCTTGTGCTGAATCCTGAAAAGGAGAATTTTGTTGTTGAGATCACAGACAGCAGTATGGATTCAAGTGTTCTTAGTCATGCTGCCAGTCTGTCATTAGAACCGAGTCTTCATGAGGAGGTCATTCAGTCAGCTCATGAACAGCAAGGTGAGATCTTTGCTCAAGCAAGTGAAAAAGTTTCTTTGAGTGAATTTGTGGCAGACGATGTAAATGATAATACTGTGCTTGATAATATTGAAGAATGTAATAAGGAACTTGATAATTTGGTTGTGATATCATATGAAGATGACCTACCATATTGTCAGACTACAAAAGAACAAAACATTCAGGATTTCCATTCAGATTCCTCTTCATATATTTCATGTACTGAAATGCTTTTCCAAAAAGAGATCTGCCCATCCATTTGTTCAAAGTTTTTTGAAGCCCATGAGCATACTTTCACCGAAGCACATGAGGAAGGCAGATCAGAAATTGAAACAAAAGACACCTTGTTCTTTCAGCAGGAGGTGGCAATGTCAAGTCTTCATGTTTTCCAAGATCCAATGGCAGATTTGTTACAGTCAGCAGTGAAAGTGATTATTGTTGTGTTCAGTGATGAAGGAGATCATGGTCAGCTATGTTTTTTGATGCCCAGTTACCAGTATCTATTATTGATCATGAGATCTGATTGGGAGAATCAGTCAAGAAGGCATCTGCTTGATTGGTTACATTGGCATTATGATATAGTTTGATGTATATTGTCTTGTAAGAAACACAGGTGGTTGTCATCATGATTTCAAATCTTGATGGATTGCTGCCCTTCAAAAAGCTTTGTAAGTTCTTGTTTTAGTTAAGTCAGTCATGAGTAATTTGTGTTTGGTCTGTTCAGTGAGTTTTTCAAGTTATTTCAGTTTTCCATCGAGTCGGTTTGAGTCAAGTTCCAGTTAAGTTTCTGTCAATTTTCAGTCAAGTTTTCATTCAATAAATGTGTCAAAGTTTTGTGTCAAAGGTCAAATAATGGACTCCATAGACCAATGGACGAAGGCGCTGGTCTGCTCTCCCAGAGGACTAAGGTTCTTGGCACCTCCAAGGAGCTACCATCCCCATTGGAGCCAATGTTAGTGTCAGTCTTTCCAGCCTTCCTCCAGTGATCAAATGTGCTCTTACAAAGTGATTTTGAAGTGTCAAGGTCAAATTTTGTTATTTCAGTGAGTCTTCAAGCAAAATTTTGTCACTAGGCATTACGTCTAGGGTTTGCTTTCACTCCTTCTAAAGTTGTCCAAATGTCAGTCTATGTCACTATTCAGCTGAGTCTATCGTCATTCATATGGTTTTCATTATCATCTCAGTGTCTAATAAGTCATTGTACACCTTGTTCATGCTTCAGTTGTGCCTTGGCAAGGTCATTTCCCTCTCATAGGGTTTTGAAAACCAATTTCATTTGGGTGGCCAAATCACTAGCAAAACTTGTTTCCTAATGTTCATACACCTTCCCATATCCTTAAAGTACCTTTTCAAACACTTCCCATCACTGAGATCCCCCAAATTCTTCATTTTTGCACAAACCCTAGTTTCTAGCTACAACCTGGCAATTTTCTAGGTTGGGCCTGTGTTTTGCCCTTTTGGACCCCTTTCCCTCACTCAATCCCTAAGATTCCACTTTCCTCTGCTTCCTAACATCCCTCCCTACTTCCAAAAATTTCCCCAAGAATTTAGAAGCCCTTATCCCCTTCATTTCGCTTCATTTCGACAAAATTCCTTGTTTCACACATCGGGATAAGTTTCACTCAAAAGATGTTTCAGAGCAATCAAAGATGAATTTTGGAAAACTGAGAGAGGTTTTTGTTTAAAACATGCCAAAGAAGAAAAACCTCCTTCACTTTTTGCACAAATGTCATGGTTTTAGAGAAATGGCAAAATTACAATCGCCGGATCCAAGGAGGTTGGCCAAGGCACTAAAACGACGGAAAAGGCCCGATCCACTCCAAATTTTGGTCAAATCCTCTTTGAATGAGCATGGTACTTGATTGGGGACTCCCAGCCCAAATTTCAAGAAATTTGGAGAAAATTTTGTCATTTGTGAAATTTTTGTGCCATTTACAGGTTTTCTCCATTAACGGGTCTCACCCCCCGCGCGACCCTTCATCCCGGCAACTTCATTTTGCAAAAACTCAGCATTTCCAGACTTTTCAAGAGAAGTTACATATGCTCATAAATGTACTTGAGATTTTATGAAGTTTTGGGCCTCCAGAAAGTCAAAAAACAAGCAAAAATTGACTTTCTGCCACATTTTTGAGTTGCAGAAAGCAGTCTTGGGAGATTGCAATTTTGGAGGGGAAAATGACCACCAAATTCCACAATTCCAGTTGGGTTGGAAATTAGACTCACATACCTTTCCAACAAGCCTACTCTTGCTCAATGTGAACACCAGGAAGTGCCCCAAATATGGTCCCAACGGCGCGCGACCCGTCAGGAAAACTTCTCCAATTTTCAGTGTACAGCTCAGAAAAACGCAGTTTGACCCTGTTTTACTTTTTGGGGTGGATTATTAGGCTCTTTGATGTAATTATTTTACTTTTATGACACTTTTACTCTTATGTACCTCTTCTAGAAGATTCATTCATGAAAAAGGTGAAAATTAAATGAATGAATTGGTTTCCTAGCTTATAGAGGCAAGTTGTTTTGACTGCCTAGATTTTAGTGCTCAGTTTAGAATTAGTTGAAACAGCTCCTAGAAGGATGAGATCGACCCCTAGAGGCAAGGGAAGAGGTTGGCTTGCCTATATTATGATTTTTCTTAGTCATTTTCAGAGGTTGGAAGGTTGGACTCTTGAGGGAGAAGCTATCATTGTATTATTCACTGTATCTCTGCAATTTTTGGCTAAGGAAGACCAGGGTTTTGCAGTCCTTTTTGGGATTCTTGTGGTTACATGTATTGATGGTGTGTTTCTCTATGTACTTGTAAGTGTGTTATGTGAATCATTTCCTTACTTTTCCTTCTGCACATTAAACAAATGAAGTGTTAAAGTAGAATTCATGACTGTCATGCTATGCTTTTAAGTTTGTTTAATTTCAATGTTTTCTGTTGTTTAAGGAGAATTCAAAGTTATTGTTTTCTCTCCTTAGCTCCTCACCTATATTTCTCATCCATTCACCTCAATCTAAGGCATCAATACTGTATCCTATCTCACCCCAAAGAACCCCCTGCAGAAACTGTGTCCTATCCCCGCACCCAAAATTGCCACTCCTCAATTTGCCACCAAAAACCCTAAAAATTCCAAATCAACCCTTTTGATCAGTTTACTAGCCTAAAATCAATGTTTTCCTATTGTTCATCTCACCCATTGAAGATCTTTACTGAGATAGACCGGAGAGAGCCCTCTCCTGCCCCGTAGGGCTAGCTACGAGGCTAAGTGGTTTGATGTTGCCTTGAGGTTTACCTTTCTCAGCCTAAGGTGAAATTTCAAGAGCTAACACATTGTTCACTTTGAACATCCCAACTAGCTTATCATACATCTCCTTAGATGTTCCCAAATCAGAAATATAAGAAACCAAATTATTTTGAATGGAGTCTATGATAATTCTCATAGCTTTTACCTCACCTTTCTTATATTTTGTTTTTGCAGCAACAAGTGCATTTGAAAGAGGATCCACCACTCTTCCCTTCACATAGTCCATGGAATCATACTCTTCCAAATTCAAGTCCAAAGTCATCTTCCATGCATGATAGTTAGATTTACCTTGAGCTTATCCTCATATTTGAAGTAAGATGTAGTAACCATTAGACAATAGTCTTGTCCAACATGTCTCTCTTAGTGATTTCTTTTCTTTCTCTTGCTTGGGATTTTTCTTCACCTGAGCTTTGATGCCATGTTAAACTTTGTTAACAATGGTATGTTCTATGCTTAGCACAATTAATTCAATGTATTTTAGCAGTACAATTTCTAATTTAGTTTCTAATAGCAATCACATTGACATTAAGAGTAGATAGAACATGAAACAAAATGCAGAAGACAAGAGAACACTAGATTCCGCAGATGCTAGGGAAAAACCCCAATGTGGGGAAAACCCTTTGATCAATTATTCTTATTATTATAAGACGTGTGTTCAGTCAATTTAGTGTCCTAAATTGCTGCATAAATTATCAATCCAGGTATCATAAACTAATGAAGTGTAGTGCACTATATGTGCTAGATGACCCTCTTACCTCACTGTTTTTGAGTTTTATGTTTCTTTTGGGGTTTTATTCTTTTGATTCCTAATGTTCTACAATGTAATCTACAAAATCTTAATCTACTGCTGCTAAGAATCTAGAGAAATGCAATGAGAGCTAAAAGTGCTTTTAAGCCAGATTTGGAAGTAAAGTTTTGACCAAGAAAATGAAAACAGAGCATCTCTTCTTGCTTTTATGATTGTTTCCAAAACATGAACTTAGAAAAACTGCTAACTATTCAATTACAAAACCCAAAGCTTAAATGAGAAAATAAGATTGCAGCTATCTATGATAAATCAAAAGTGAAATACTAAAAGTAAGATTACTTCTACTGTAGAATCAAAACTTTAATGAACAACTGAAGATGGAATTGCAGCTAAACTAAGTGAAAAAAAACCATAACTGAAAATGAAGTTACAATTATGAAAGCAAAGCTAAATGAAGTATTTTTGTCACTCTGCTACACAATTTAGGGAGAACTACCTCCTTGTGATAGCATTCTTGAGAGATTTCATTCTTCATCATTCTAAGAAAAGTAGACATGAGCTAAACTAAGTGAAAAACCATAATTGAGAACGAAGTTGCAACTATTCTATTATGAAAGCAAAGCTAAATGAAGTATTTTTGTCACTCTGCTACACAATTTAGAGAGCACTACCTCCTTGTGATAGCATTCTTGAGAGATTTCATTCTTCATTATTCTAAGAAAGGTAAACATAAAAAAATGCAGAAAGAGACTCATTCACAAATGAAACATTTCACCACTTAGTTTTAGGATTAACCATCAACTGAAAGGCTTTTGAAAATATTCATTTATAACATGAGTTACTTAAACTAATAAGGAAATGGCATTGAACAACTTAATTCTAAATCTAAAAACTAATGAACAACAAATAAAATGAACCAATTTATGCTACTGACATCAACTTAAAACTACTGATAAGAAACTAGAGAGCAGCAAATAACCAAAGAACTGTTCTGCGCTGAAATAGAACTACACTAAGTTAGTGAAAAGATGACACAAGCTGCATTACAAACAGAGTTAGAAAATGATTATAAACATAATGAAAAACACAGTGAATGTACAACTGAACTACTAAATACAAAACAGAAATAAAATGTACCCTTGACCATGCAGGGGCCCTTTGCAAGGTCTCGGATTATCAACACGGAATCAACACTTCACAAACGCTTCAGGTATCCATTGAAAACAAAGTCTTTATATTAAAACAGAGAGCTGAGTTTTTCACACTACAAAGCAAAAATTTGCACTATTACATAAGCAAAAACTTGAACTTGTTCTATGTTCTACACGCTGGTATTTATAGAAAAATATACAATTGTTTTGAAGAGAGAAATCAGCTACAACAAAACACATAGACATGTAATGTATGCGGAATTCTTGTCTTCGATTGCCTTGAAACATAAATCTTCTAATAGTGGTTGTTGGATTCTATTTATGTAGGTGGAAGATGAAGTCCTTGGCTTCAAGAGACTGCCTCAGATCCATCACTAAGAATCATGTGAAAAACAGAGTCCTACTTGCCATAGGTTTCTACAGTTGACTTCCATTTGACCGAAGTCCTCCTCATCAATCTAGGCCAAATGGATAGGATACAATCCATGCTCCGACATTTTCCAAGCTACCCATGTGGTCATTTTCCTCTCTTGACACCTGTAACCTACAAAAGCATGGAGATGGCTACCGAACAACTCATTAGTTGCAGAATGTGGCTGTGTTCCATAGCTAAAAGACAAAAACCTATTCAAATAACAAACATAACAATATAACTTGTAAATCACTGAAATATACTCCTTGAGGCAATGTGCAATGGATTTTGATGATTAAGGATGCATTTTTCATGGAAAAACAAATGAAGAAGGATGAGAAGGTTGCTTAAGAGAGGCAGTTTTGGAACTCAACATACCCCCACTGCAAGACTATTGCATGTCCCCATGCAATCAAAATTGTAAACACCCTCCTTTTACTGCATTTTCTTTGAGACTTTAGCCAAAACATCCAACCTCTTCTTGCTTCTCTTTGCTGCAACTACCATCCTAGGCTTCCTCGTGAGAAATCTATACTTGAGGTTAATGAGAGCCCTGTTTAGCTTCCTGTTTTTCCTTTTTAGTTTTTTTTTCTTCTTGTTCCACAGACCCAAATGAAGCATAGTGTTATCATAAATAATCTTATCTAGCTTGTTTTGTTCTTTTAAGGCTTCATTGTCCTTCTGAATATGCTTATTTAAAATCTCTAGCTCATAGATTTCCTGCTTAAGTGAGCTAGTCAAAGTCTCTTGTGATGTAGTTCGCTGTTGAGGGTTGGATGAAGTCCCTTGATCTACTGATGTATTCTTTTGTTCCAGTGACTCAATATAATCATAAATCTACCGTTGGATTGCATCAATCCCTGGAGAGACTCTCTTTGGGCTACTTTCAAAGTTTTGTTGAGGAGAGTGATGTGGGCTTTGCTCAAATGAGATATTGTCTTGGGACTGAGTTGGTGTTTCTTCTCCCAAATATATGAATTGGGCCTCTTTTGATTTTGCTTTCTTCACTCTGCCCTTGAGTCTAGAACTTCTCCTCAAACTTTGGGAGCCTATGATCTCTTCCTCCATAACCTATCTTCTTTTCCCCTTCTCCTTCTCTTTCTTATACTGATCCCTGATGTTGACTAATCTCTCAGAAAGTAATTGTTCATCTTCTGGTGGAGGTTTAGGAGTGTTTCTATGGATTTCCTCAACTTTTCCTTTCATCTTTCTTCTCCGTTTTGTCTGCTTTCTGATCTCTATTAATGTTTCAGAGATGGGCTCTTCTTCACTGCTTTTCTATGCTGAAGTTGTAGGAGTGTTTTGAATTGTAAGACTGGTTTTCCTTCTCCTACTCCTTTTCATAGAACTTCCTTCAGGTAATTCTAGTGCATCTTGGAAAAAGTTTCTGATCAAAAAGTTCTCCCATGTGTCTCCTACACTCTCTAAGTGATATTCAACTAGAATTTTTATGAGAACATGGTGATAAAGATTAGTTTCTATGGCTTCCATTTTCTTCTGAACAGTAATGGCTATTCTCATCAAACTATTCAACAGGAAGAATGGGAGATTGATGGTTCCATTTTCGAGAAAATTCATCAACAATATTATGTGATACATGTACATGGAACCAAATCTACCCTCGCATGTAATAATTTTTTGTAAAATTAATAACATGCTACTCCATTTACCCTTAAGTGCAGAGATGAGAATTCCTCTCTTAAAAACTGAAGTGTCCATACTTAGATTTTGGAGAATGACTTTCCAAGTTTCATCATGGAATTCTTTATTCTTAAACCACCTCTCTCCTATTCTTGGTAACTCGGTTGCTGCAGCAATAAAAGACTCAGTCACTGTAAACTTTATGTCACCAATCTCCACGTCCATTCCATCAAACGATCTAGCAAATGATTTGGTGATTTCTTTATTGTGACTATCGAATTTCACAATGAAACTCAACCAACCATCTTTCTTCAACATCCCTTTCAACTGAGGATAACCTTCCATATACTTCACTCCTATAGGTTATGTTTTGATGATGAGACCCATCACTCCTATTCTCTGCTTTTCTTCAATTTTCCCTACATTGTCTGCATGAAGAAGGTTGTGTATACGACAGTCGTATATGGAAGCACAAATAATTATAGATATGGGGATGAAATAACAGAGTATGTGGAAGGAAAACGGTTATGAGTAGGAGATAAAATATATAGGGTATATGAAACAGGGAAGTTGTATGCGTGAAATAATGTAGATGATATATGGAATGTGTTAGTGTCAGTCTTTCCAGCCTTCCTCTAGTGATCAAATATGATCTTACAAAGTGGTCTCAGAGTGTCAAGGCCAAATTTTGTCATTTCAGTGAGTCTTCAAGCAAAATTTGGTCACTAGGCATTAGGTCTAGGGTTTGCTTTCACTCCTTATAAAGTTGTCAAAATGTCGGTCCATGTCATCATTCAGCTGAGTCTATCATCATTCATATGGTTTTCATTATCATGTCAGTGTCTAATGAGTTATTTGACACCTTGTTCATGCTTCGGTTGCGCCTAGGCAAGGTCATTTCCCTCTCCTAGGGTTTTGAAGGAAATTTCTCTTGGACGGTCAAATCATCGGTAAAACTTGTTTCCAGATGTTCATACACCTTCCCCTATCCTTAAAGTACCTTACCAAACACTTCCCATCCCTTAGATCTGCCAAATTCCTCATTTTTGCACAAACCCTAGTTTCTAGCTACAACCTGGCAATTTTCTAGGTTTGGCCTGTGTTTTTCCATTTTTGACCTCTTCCCCTCACTCAATCTCTGATATTCCACTTTCCCCTGCTTCCTAAAATCCCTCCCCACTCCCAAAAATTTCCCCAAGAATTTAGAAGCCCCCTATCCCCTTCATTTTGCTCCATTTCGACAAAATTCCTTGTTTCACACATCGAGACAAGTCGCACTCAAATGACGTTTCAGAGCAATCAAAGATGAATTTTTCAAAACTGAGAGAGGTTTTTGTCCACAACATGCCAAAGAAGAAAAACCTCCTTCATTTGTTGCACATGTGTCATGGTTTTAGAGAAATGTCAAAATTACAATCGCTGGATCCAAGGAGGTTGGCCAAGGCACTAAAACGACAGAAAAGGCCCGATCCACTCCAAATTTTGGTCAAAGCCTCTTTGACTGAGCATGGTACTTTATTGGGGTCTCCCAACCCAAATTTCAAGAAATTTGGAGAAAATTTTGTCATTTGTGAATTTTTTGTGCAATTTGCAGGTTTTTCCCATTAACGGGTCTCACCCCCCGCGCGACCCTTCATCATGGAAACTCCATTTGACAAAAAATCAGTATTTCCAGATTTTTCATGCAAAGTTACACATGCTCATGGATGGACTTGAGATTTGGTGAAGTTTTGGGCCTCCTGAAAGTCAAAAAACTAGCAAAAAATGACTTTTTGCCACTTTTTTGAACTGCAGAAAGTAGTCTTGGGAGATTTGATTTTTGATAGGGCAAATGAACTCCAAATTCAAAAATTCCAGTTGGGTTGGAAAGTAGACTCATAGACCTTTCCAACATGCCTATTTGTGCCCAATGTGGACACCTGAAAGTGCCCCAAAAGTGGCTCTAAAGGCGCGTGACCCGTCAGGCAGGGGCGCGCGACCCGTCAGGCAGATTTTTCCAAAATGCACTGTACAGCTCAGAAAAATGCGGTTTTACTCAGTTTGACTTTTTGGGATGAATTATGATTATATTTGATGTAATTATTGTACTTTTAAGACACTTTTACTCTTATGTAACATTTCTAGAAGATTCATTCATGAAAAGGGTAAATATTAAATGAATGAATTGGTTTCCTAGCTTATAGAGGCAAGTTGTTTTGACTGCCTAGTTTGTAGTGCTTAGTTTAGAAGTGGTTGAAACAGCTCCTAGGATAGTGAGCTCGACCCATGGAGGCAGGGAAAGAGGTTAGATCATCTATATTATGTACTTTCTTGCTCATTTTCATGGTTGGATTCTTGAGGGAGAAGCTATCATTGTATTATTCACTGTATCTCTGCAATTTTTGGCTAAGGAAGACCAGGGTTTTGCAGTCCTCTTTGGGATTCTTGTGGACTCATGTGTTTATGGTGTGTTACTCAATGTACTTGTAAGTGTGTTATGTGACTCATTTCCTTTCTTTTACTTCTGCACATTAAACAAATGAAGTGTTAAAGTAAGAATTCATGCCTGCCATGCTCTACTTTTAAGTTTGTTTAATTTCAATGTTTTCTACTGTCTAAAGAGAATTCAAAGTTATTGTTTGCTCTCTTTAGCTCTTCACCTTTCATTCCTGACCATCCACCTAAATCAAAGGCATCAATACTGTCTCCTACCTCGCCCCAAAGAACCCCCTGCAGAAACTGTGTCCAATCCCCGCACCCAAAATTGCCCTCTCCTCAATTTGCCTCCAAAAACCCAAAAAACCCCAAATCAAACTCTTTGATCAGTTTACTAGCCTAATATCAGTGTTACCTTATTGGTCATCTCACCTATTGAAGATTTTACCGAGATAGACTGGAGAGAACCTTCTCCTGCCCCGTAGGGCTAGCTACGAGGCTAAATGGTTTGATGTTGCCTTGAGGTTTACCTTTCTCAGCTTGAGGTGAAATTTCAAGCACTAACAGAATGGAATGGCTTCACACATAAATTATGTGAAAAACAAGGTGACTGCTATACACGGAGAATTCGAAGACAGAATGATTGTGTGCTTAATTTAACAACGTGTTTGTATGCATAGGAAGGTTGTAGAAGTATACGCGAGGAACTCGGTGTAATAAAGGAACAATAGGGTTGTGAAGAGCCATATCCAATTGGGTTATGTCACGAATCTGACCGTTTAACAGATGTGCTAGAGAAGTATAGTTAAGTACGAGTCATAAACGAAGATTAAATCATGATACTATTAGGTATTTAAGACGGAAGGCATGGTGGAATAATCACGAGAATCAAATCTCATGATGACAAGTCAAGGATTAGTGTGATTATACGAGTTATATAATTTATGTTTTATATTGCTATTTGAAATAAGCTTTTGTGCTTACCTATAGAACCATACCTTTCGCCTTGCTAACCTTTTTTTGTTTGCTTCTTTAGGTGCTTATATGTTGATATGTCTTCAAAAGTTGTTTTCTCCTCCATTACCTGCATATGAAATTAATTATGAACTGGCCTTTTCATTTTTGAACTAATGATCAAACTGTTACTGCAAAGTTAGACTGGTTGTAGAACAGGATTAGCTACGGAACTGGAACAGCTGCAGAATGTGAGAACAACTGCGGAATGTAAAATAGAGAATGGAATGTGACTTTATGAATGAATGAAATGGAGATGACTGTGTGGACGAAAATATGACAAAATGGAGATGGAAGAAATGCTGAAGAAAATTTATTGGTGGAATATGGTGGTGGAGTGAAGTGAAACTTGCAGAAGTAAAATATAATGAAATGAGATTAAACAATGATTTTTCAGAATGCACAATGAGTCACTATTTTTTGGAAAATATAGGGTGTCAGAGTCTTCTGATTTTCACCCTGTATTTTCTAGATAAGCATGCCAATCAGTGATTGGTTTTCAACCCTATACAATTTTTTTTTTTTTTAATATGATGAAAAGAACAAAGACTAAGTTGGTGGAGAAGGAGTATTCTTCTTCACCAACTTCATTTCAGAATTATTTTGAAATATCTTGATGAACTCCTCCTTTGATATTGGTTTTTGATAAATCTTCAATCTATGACCATTCAAAAGGAGAGGATTTTTATTCTCATCTATTGTTTTGATTCTTACTGCTCCATTACTGAAAACGTTTTCAATCTCATATGGCCCAAGCCAATGAGTTTGAAACTTCCCTTTAAAATACTTAAACTTTGAATCGAATAACAATGCCCAATCTCCCTCTTGAAACTTCTTGTCCTTGATGTACTTGTCATGCCACATAGCCCTCTGTTGCTGAACTAGACCAGTTATTTGAAAAACATCTTGTCTGATTTCATCAAGTTCATTCAACTGCTCCAGTATATGCTTTTGAGCTTCTGATAGATCCATCCTCAACTGGACTGCCATCTTGAAAGTTTTGACTTGGAACTCTATGGGGAACAAGATTTGTTTCCCATAAACAAGTTTATAGGGTGTATGTCCTATTGTGTTCCTCCATGTAGTTCTATAGGCCCACAAGGCTTCAGGAAGCCTTTTTTCCCAATCTCTTCTATGTAGATACATAGTCTTGGTGAGGATTCCTTCAATCACTTTATTTGTAGACTCCACTTGACAATTTTCTTGTGGATGATAGGGAGTGGATTTCCTATGCTTGATCTTGTACTCTTCCATAAGCCTCTTCATCATGTTGGATGTGAATTGAGTTCCCTAATCTGTCCCAATTTCTCTTGGAATACCAAAGCGAATAAAAATATGCTCAAAAAGAAAACTATCTATAGATTTTTCGTTAGCAAAAGGTAATGTTTTAGCTTATGCCCATTTGGTGACATAATCAGTGCATACCAATATATACTTTTTCTTCTTAGATGAAGGATTAATAGGTCCAGTAATGTCTAAGGCCCATTTTTCAAAGGGTTCGATAAGTACCTGAGGTTGTAATGGCATTTCATTTTAGGGAGCAGGTTTCCCTACCCTTTGGAAGCTGTCGCACCTTCTGACATATTCTTTAGCATCTCTAAAGATGGATGGCCAATAATATCCTAAAGAAAGGATTTTACAGGTTGTCCTTTAGTTAGCGAAGTGTCCACCACATGGCTCATCATGACATGCTTTGAGAATATCAGGCATTTCATCTTCCCTCACACACCTTTTGATCAAAAGATCTGGCCCTGTTTTATACAATTCGTTAGTGATCCATGAATATCTTGCACTATCTTGAATAACAGCTAAGAACAACAGCTAAGAATTCTTTTCAATCTCAATATAATTCAACTCAGTGGGAGTCAAATTTTTACTTATCTAGTAAATGGCATAAGGAATCAAACCTTTTTGTCCCAATACAGCTCCTAGAGCTGTATCTAAAGAATTTGTAGAAATATGGAAAGGAAGTTTCCAATTTGGTCCTCTTAAGATAGGTGTTTCAGATATTTTTGCTTTCAAGGTTTCAAATGCTACTTGGCAATCAAGATTCCACTTGAATTCACAATCTTTTGTAAGCAATTTGAAGAGTGGAGATGCTACTTTGGTAAAGTTTTCTATAAACCTTCTATAATATCCTGTAAATTCTAGAAAATTTATAACATCTTTTTGGCAATTTGGAATTGGTAACTTAAAGATGACTTCAACTTGTGATTTTTCTACTTTAATCCCATCTCCTTAAATGTGATGTCCTAAAACAATACCATATGTAAACATCATAAAGCATTTTTCATGGCTTAGTGAAAGGTTTGTTTCTTTACATGTTTTAAGGACATTTTCCAAATTTTCCAAAGTTTCTTCAAATGTGTTACCATAGACTGTAAAATCATCCATATACACCTCTACACAATCATGTATTAGATCAGAAAGAATTCCTAGTACTGCTCTTTGGAATGTTGCTGGTGCATTACATAATCTAAAAGGAAGAACTCGATAGGTAAAATTTCCCCATGGACAAGTAAATGTGGTTTTATCATGATCCTTAGGTGCTACCTGAATTTGATTATAACCACTAAAACCATCGAAGAATGAGAAATACTTTTTACCTGCTAATGTATATAATACTTGATCTATCAAGGGCAAAGGAAAGTGATCTTTCAAGGTTGCTTTATTCAATTCTTAGTAATCAATGCACACCCTCCATTTACCATTCTTTTTAGGCACAATTACCAAGGAGAAACCCATTGGCTATCTGAGATTGGGTAAATGAAGTTTAAATTGAGTAATTTTTGGAGCTCTTCCTTCACAATCTCCCTAAGATTTGGATTCCTTCTTCTTTGACGTTGTCTGATTGGTCTATTGTTTCCCTCAATATAGACATGATGGATACAAGTCTTAGGACCAATAACTTTCATGTCGGTATACTCCCATGCAAATGCAGCAAAATGATTTTGTAGTATATTGGTTAGCTCTTCTTGTTGTAGTTTCTCCAAGTTTTTGTTTATGTTCAATGTTCTACCTGGAAAATTTTCAATTGTAGAGATACGAAACTCTTCCATATAATAGACAAACATCTACCTAGATGACTAGTATTCAACATTAGATTTTTCCTGAAATTGTGCATGATCATATTCTGAAGATGTTTCAAAATTTTCCAATGTGTTCAAAATTTGACTATCTTCACTAATTTCTTATATAGTAAAGATAGGTTGAATAACATCTTCATCATCGATCCATTCCTTGTCATCTATTTCTATGATTGCTTTTGTTGGAGGATACAAAGTAAATTTCTTTGTTTAATTACCAACAAAAATGTACATGTCACCAGATCGACAACTAATAAAAGCATCGACTGTGGCCAGCCAAGGTCTTCCTAATATGAGTGGGTGACCTCCTAGATTATTCTTGGGACTTAAAATCATGAAATTAAGAAGATATTCCCAAGAATCTAAGGAGACTGAAATGTCTTCTAGCACACCATCTGGTTTGATCACTGATCTATCTGCAAGTTGCAGTAAAGTAGGTGTGTAAAGAAGGTTAGGAAGCTTACGCTACTCCATAGTTTGTCTACTCATAATGTTTATTTCTTCCCCTAAGTCAATCAATGTGTTTGGAATTTCAATCCCATTTATATGTGTCTTGACAATTGGACTTCCTGGATCCACATATTTCTGCATGGCAATCTTTCCCATCATGATATCTGTTATCTTTCCTACCAGGTGAATTCTTTTTGTTTCTCTTGGTTTTCTTCATGGTCTTTTGATGCTCAACTCCTTTATTGTCTTAGCTAGAATTGGAATTTCTCTAATGGCTTGTAACAAAGGAATTTTGATATAAACATTCTTCAATTCATCTAGGAAGTCATAATTGGGAAACAATATTTGTTTTTCCACTCCTCTATCAATTTGTAATCTCTCAGGAAAAGGTGTAGAAGTAGATGCTGGTTGCTCAATGATAGGAGTTGTGTTTATTGATTCTTTTTGTTTTCCTTTTTCACTGGTTGGGTTTTGGAGGGATGTCCCCTCAAAAATTTTATTGACTTTCAGAGAATGCTCCTCAGAAGTGTCTTGTTCTTGAATATCTATAGAAGGTTTTTCCTTTTCTAATATCCTACTAAATCTAAGTTGAACATCATTAAGATCTAGAGGAGCAATCATGTAAGTAGGAAATTGTTGTCCTTCTACCATGTAAGCATTCTGAGGGTTTTTGTTATTGGGGTTTGGCAATGGTTGGGCTGGTAATTGGTTTGGTTTTTGTTGAAATGGAAGTAAGAGTTGAAAATTTTGACTTTGTTGTGGAAATGGAAATGAAAGGTGAGGGCTTTGATTTGGAAGTTGTGGTTGCTGATTTTGCTGCTGATTTTGTGGGGGAGGATAGCTCTGATAAGATGGAGGATATTGATAATATTGAGAAAATCTCTCATAAGGATTTTGTACGCCTTGTGCCCAAGGTTGATATTGATACTGAGATTGAGGTTGAGGCCACGGTTGCTGCCAAGAATTCTAGTTTGGTGGGGGCTAAAAATACATTGGATTGTTAAATCCTTGATTCTATTGCCCCTGCCAAGGTCTTCTTGCAACAAAACAAAGAGATTCTATAGGATTTGGGACTGTTTCCTCTTGAAAGACATCCTTAAGACCTAGGATTGAAGGAAAATCCTTGGTCTCATGATTTTCTGAACAGATCATACAAGTTTCTACAATTTTTGCATCTAAAGGGCATTCCCTTAGAGCATGTTTCTTTCTGCGTTTTGGACAAAAGATGGCTAAAGCATCAGCCTTTGTTTTCTACTTGTTTTGGATTTTGAGGGTGTCTAGCTACTCACTAAGTCTCCCTAAAATGTCAGTTTTAAACTCATCAAGCATACTGCCAATTTCTTCCCTACTTACAGACCTGGTTGCAGATTTGTTTTCTCTAACAAGAGAAGGATCTCTTGGTCCTTTCCCAGTTTTAGATTTCCCTCTTGAGAGATCAACACATAGTTCTGCTATGTCACTCAATGGAAGTTGAGAGATGTCTGCCTTCCCCATCATGTTAAGGATATACATCCATTCATCTCTGATGGCATTCAAAAAAAGAGCTTTCAAAGCTTCTTCATCTAAATTGTTCATTTTTGCTATTTTCAAATTGTAGTTAAATCTCTCAAGCAAATCTTATAAGCTTTCATCTTCCTTTTGCATCATTTTGAACACCTCATTCTTATGATTATTAGGCATATGATAATCCAAGTATCTATCCAAAAATGCCTGTTTCATGTCATTCCAAGTTCTAATGGATTGAGTGACTAACCCCATAAACCATTTCAAAGCAGCCCCTTTTAGTGTTGAAGGGAACAATTTGATTTTTTGAGAGTCTTCTAGATAGTCATAGGTTCTGCACAAGACTTCAAACTCAAAAAAAAATGTTTCAGGGTCCTCACTTCTCAACCCATAAAAGTTTGGAAGGACAGATGGTGAAATGTTTTTCATTGTGGTATGTGTTTCCTCATCTACTATAGGGAATCCAAATGAGTTATCTATTTTCCTATTTCCTCTGCCTCCTCCATTATTACCTCTACCTCCTCCATTGTTTCCTCTACCTCTCCCTCTACCCCCTCCTCCAAACAGTGTGAATTCTCCATCTTGTTCTTCTTTTGCCATTATAGTTTCTTCAGAGTCAGTATAAGGCTCAACCTGCAAGGTTATTCCTTCCTCCTCTAGTTCTTCTATTAATGGACTATGGGAGAGAGTTCCTACTTTTTCTTCCTCACCGGGTAGTCCTAATTCTTCAACTACAATAGGCTCCCCTGTGGAAGTGAAAAAGGTCTTCTCTCATAGGACTATTTTGGTGGATGATGTAGGAAAATCTTCTGATTGAATTTCTGCCCCTTGAATTCCAGGAATCTTATGGCTGGGAGTATGAGTCTAGGATGGAGGTGTGTCTTTCCTAACTCTTGGTGGAGTAGGTGGAGTTGTAGGAATCACACTTCTACCCCTAGCTATAAATCTACCCCTAGAATCTCTTTCTCTATGCATGTCATTGTTTTGTTTTTTTTTTTTTTTTATGAATGTAAGAGATAAGGCTACCTAGTTACACTTCCCCAGAAACGGCGCCAAAATTTTCAGTCAATTTAGTGTCCTAAATTGCTACATAAATTATCAATCCGGGTATCGTAAACTGATGAAGTGTAGTGCACTATATGTGCTAAATGACCCTCTTACCTCACTGTTTTTGAGTTTTATGTTTGTTTCTGGGTTTTGTTCTTTTGATTCCTAATGTTTTGCAATGTAATCTACAAAATCTTTATGTACTGCTGCTAAGAATATAGAGAAATGCAATGAGAGCTAAAAGTGCTTTTAAGCCATATTTGGAAGTAAAGTTTTAACCAAGAAAATGAAAATAGAGATTCTCTTCTTTCTTTTATGATTGTTTCCAAAACATGAACTTAGAAAAACTGCTAACTATTCAATTACGAAACCCAAAGCTTAAATGAGAAAATAAGATTGCAGCTATCTATGATAAATCAAAAGTGAAATACTAAAAGTAAGATTACTTCTATTGTCTAATCTACTGCAGAATCAAAACTTTAATGAACAACTGAAGATGGAATTTGCAGCTAAACTAAGTGATAAAAAAACCATAACTGAAAATGAAGTTACAATTATGAAAGCAAAGCTAAATGAAGTAATTTTGTCACTCTGCTACGCAATTTAGGGAGAACTACCTCCTTGTGATAGCACTCTTGAGAGATTTCATTCTTCATCATTCTAAGAAAAGTAGACATGAGTTAAACTAAGTGAAAAACCATAATTGAGAACGAAGTTGCAACTATTCTATTATGAAAGAAAAGCTAAATGAAGTATTTTTGTCACTCTGCTACACAATTTAGAGAGCACTACCTCCTTGTGATAGCATTATTGAGAGATTTAATTCTTCATTATTCTAAGAAAGGTAAACATAAAAAAATGCAAAAAGAGACTCATTCACAAATGAAACATTTCACCACTTAGTTTTAGGATTAACCATCAACTGAAAGGATTTTGAAAATATTCATTTATAACATGAGTTACTTAAACTAATAAGGAAATGACATTGAACAACTTAATTCTAAATCTAAAAACTAATGAACAACAAATAAAATGAACCAATTTATGCTACTATCATCAACTTAAAACTACTGATAAGAAACTAGAGAGCAACAAATAACCAAGGAACTGTTCTGCGCTAAAATAGAACTACACTAAGTTAGTGAAAAGATGACATAAGCTACATTACAAATAGAGTTAGAAAACAATTATAAACATAATGAAAAACACAGTGAATGTGCAACTGAACTACTAAATACAAAACAAAAATAAAATGTACCCTTGACCACGGAAGGGCCCTCTGCAAGGTCTCGGATTATCAACACGGAATCAACACTTCACAAATGCTTCAAGTATCCATTGAAAATAGAGTCTTTATATTAAAATAGAGAGCTGAGTTTTTCACACTACAAAGCAGAAATTTGCACTATTACATAAGAAAAAACTTGAACTTGTTTCGTGTTCTACATGCTGGTATTTATAGAAAAATATACAATTGTTTTGAAGAGAGAAATCAGCTATAGCAAAACACGTAGACAGGTAATGTATGTGGAATTCTTGTCTTCGGTTGCCTTGAAACATAAATCTTCTAATAGTGGCTATTGGATTTTGTTTATGTAGGTGGCAGATGAAGTCCTTGGCTTCAAGAGACTGCCTCAGATCCATCACTGAGAATCATGTGAAAAATAGAGTCTTACTTGCCATAGGTTTCTACAGTTGACTTCCCTTTCACCAGAGTCCTCCTCATCGATCTAGGCCAAATGGATAGGATACAATCCATGCTCTGATGCTTTCCAAGCTACCCATGTGGTCCTTTTCCTCTCTTGACACTTGTAACCTACAAAAGCAAGGAGATGGTTGTGGAATAGCCAATTAGTTGCGGAATGTGGCTGCATTCCGTCGCTGAAAGACAAAAACCTATTCAAATAACAAACATAACAATATAACTTGTAAATCAATAAAATATACTCCTTGAGGCAATGTGCAATGGCTTTCAATGATTAAGGATGCATTTTTCATGGAAAATCAAAGGAAGAAGAATGAGAAAGTTGCTTAAGAGAGAGGCAGTTTTGGAACTCAACAACATGTTTGGTAGACAGAGAGTACAAAAAGTCAAAGTTGACTTGCCAAATCAAAGTCAAAATAACCCAATCAAATATACAATCAAATTCAGTCCTAACCAAAAAGTCAATGCTAGTCAAAACAACAGAAAATTGTCTTCTTTGAAGCTCGGTCTAACCTAATCAAACTTGGCCTGAATAGGAGGTCATAATCAGCCCAAAACAATCCCAAATTCAATGGTCAAACTTGGTCAAATTTCTGCCCTGAAGTCAGTGGTCAACCTGCAAATTTCAACTGCACTCAAAGTGCCCATAATGCCTCAATTTCTGTGCCAAGGTATATGACCTACCCAAACAGAAATCTGCCCAGAAAATCAAAGTCAAAATATGCCTGGAAATTCAAAGTCAACACTAGTCAAAATCATACAACAATCATGAAATTGAGCCTTGCAATTTTCCCAGAAAAGTTGTCCTCCTTGCCACATGTGTGAGAGAGAAGATCTACCCAATAGTTATACGAATCAATGAGTGATAGAGAATAATGTGAGTGATAATGATGCCAAATGAGGTGAGAGGTCACTTCTATTTATACAAGTTGTTGAGGGTGAAGTGACATGTCTCTTGGGCTTCATGAGCCTACATGATAATGTGGTCGACCTTGACAATTTACACATGTGTGGGCATAAATTCAAAAACACACTTATTCTTATCCAAATTAGATTATCTTTAGATCAATTTTGGTCCTCTCAAAAAGAGGAATTCAATGTAATCATCATCTCCATCAAATGTGTTGTCCAAAGTCGAATTTTGCCCTAGTTTCCAATTTTAAAATTTGAGCACTTCCTCTTGTTGTTGAGATTGTCATTCATTTATTGTTGAAGTACCTTATTGTTCATATTTGAAAATCATTGCAATCAACTACCTAAAAGTTTTTAATAATATCACCTTAAGAGCACTCACATTTTTCAGTGGCATCTTAGGATTAACCTCTTGCATTAATTAATTTACTTCTAAGCATAAGCTTGGTCGATATAGATATAGGCCCACCTTTCTCATCTATCTTGAGGAGTATAGCACCTTTTTAAAGGTTAACACAGTGACATTGCAGTCATCAGAGCCACAGTCTCTGCAACACCAAAGTCATCAGGTGGTTAGAACCTAAGGGGAGGTATCGTTAATCAAGCCTTAGCTTGCTTCACCTTGGCTTCTCTCTCACAACCTACTCTAGAGACTAGATTCAAAACAATTAAGAGGAAGGATACACTTAAAATAGGCATATAACTTAAAATAAACCAATATTTTGCATCTCACTTAGATTATAGGATTTTCATCTCATTTAGGATAGTGACGCAACATTTAGGAAACAACTTTTCATCTCGTAACTTGATAAATAATTTTTTTTAAGCAAGTAATTGACTCCATTTAAGGCAGTGGTCTTTCACAATAATATAATGCAATAATTTAACTTGCTAATTCAACCAAGTTGTTAGGCCAACTAGCTGTGTCTCCCAGACTTGTTGGTTGCCAATAAGCCTCCCATCTTCACATTTCATAGGGAATACCCCCCATAGATTGTTTTAGAGAGACAACTAGAATGGAGAGGAAGGGGATCAGAGTGACAACCCCCATCCTCAACGTTGTTGCATATCACCTGTACAATTTGAGAGACAACATTTTATGGTGCCATTGTTGGGGATAAGTTTCTTGTTCCCAGTGTTTCAACATTCTTTCCATATGTTCATATTTTCATCATTCTCATCCTTCATATTTTCGTTAATCTTCCCATCACATTGATCAGATTTTCAATCTGCGCCCTTAGCACTTAGACGTTTGGGTTAGTTTCCTGTTTGGGTGGTGACTCCACTTATTCATCCATTCACAAGATTTTATACTAGAATAAATACTGGAAGCTTGGTTAACCCCGCTCCCTATCCTGAAAAGGCTCTAAGGGCTCGATTAAACAAATTACATTCTAGTAAGCATTTTATCTTTCTCCAATTTAGTAAGAATTTAATCTCACATGATTAGCCTATTCCATTTTTGCAATCCTTGTGAAATTTTTCATGAAGAAAGTGCATGTGCCATTGCTATAAAACTCCTAGATGAGGGAAGCAACGAACAAATAAATAATGTAAGACAAAGTTCTTGAAAGGAAGGTCATTGTGCAAACATGATCCCTTCATATTTCAACATCAACAACTTCAATGATGAGAAAGATCCTACCACACAGATGTATAGTGAAACTCTTTCTTAGGAAATTTTTTTGGAAATTTCTAGAAGAAAATGTTATACTTATCAAAAAAAGGACAAGGATTAGAATCATAATAAACAGGTTGCATCTAAAAGATATCAATTAGGATTGAAAATTGATTGGGCCTCATGGATAAACAATGTTAAGATTTTTGTCCGAGTGCTAGAACTTCTAAAGATTCCTTCTCAAAGAGAAACATTCTTCAAATCTCTAGGAATGGATCAATAGGATAAGATTGATAAAGCATCTAAATTACTACATGACTAATGAAGACAATCAACCTTTCTTCCTTACTTTATAGGTTAACGATCACCTACTTCACAATTGTATGTTGGATTCCGGGGCTTCAACCAATGTCATGACTAAGAAGGATATGGACCAACTAAATTTGAGAATCTCAAGGCCTTATCACAACATTTTCTCTATGGATTCAAAGAAAATTTAAGTCCTTGGTGATGTTAAGGACTTACAAGTTTCCTTGGCAAATTATCCTTATAAAATTATCACCGTGGACATAACAATCATTGATATGCCAGATGTATGGGGAATGCTTCTATCAAGAAAGTTTGCAGTTGACTTGGGTGGATGCATTCAGTTGGATCTATCATATGCTACTATTCCCATAACAACAGGTGGTATGGTTAGATTATACATAGAGTTTGAAAGAAGGTATCATGTTGAAAATCTAAAGAATCTAGATAGTGATGAGGAAATTGAACCACAGGGTCATCCTTCAAAACTTCATGCATTTGTGAGCGAAGTCTTCCAGCCTGTATACCATTTTTCTTCATCTCATCTTCCAAGCAAGAAAAGAGGATGTCTTGAATTTGATAATGATGTGCAACACAATGATGAAAGTCTACATCAACCAAAAAGGGTCAGAATTCAATAGGGTACATCTAATAAACAACGACTTTCCTGTGTGAAAATAGGTGTTCCAGATTGTGCCACATGGATGACATTTGATACCATAGGGTATCCTTTGTATTTTATTTCTAACCCTACACTCTTAGTTAGAATTTTATTTATGTCATTAGTTAGTTTTTTTCCATGCATTTACATTTTATGTCTTTACGCTTATATGTTAAGAGTATATTTTTCTATTCCAAAAGATGTTCTATATACATGATGATTTGGATTTTGAATGGATATCTAATTGATGGACTTCTATTTTCTTAGATACAAGATTCTAGATTCTCACATTCCTTCAACGAAGCAATGTGTCGCCAAGTAGAGCCAGATGTTGACCACACTTTGTAACAATCCAAGGAAGCAGAATGCAAAGATATGATTTTTTTTTTAGAGTTCAAAGCCATCAACTAACACAGTTTTATCATTGCAAACTGAATTTCTGCAAGTTGTATTGTAGATGATGTTAATATGACTGTTTAATTAAATAACAACACTTAGGTAACCCTCTTATGTTGGTAACATATTTCATCCTAGGAAGTTTTTTAATCTCACCAAATTATGTGTGTTTCTAAACATGGATAATCAACAAAGTTTTTCTTCCAACTTATATCCCAAAGCTAGGGTGGAATCTCTTGACAAGGTCTTAGGTGAATCCTAATGTTATGAGTCTTTGTAAAAGTGTGTTTGGGAAGAATTCAAGGACATTTGGCTAAATTATTTTATTAGAAACCACTTGGTCTATACTAGACCAAGACCAGACTTTCCCTCCACACCATGTTAGCCTCAAAGATCTTCGACCCCTTCTAGCAAATTTGACTAGGCAATAGTTTCCAGCAACATTCAACTTCCCATAGTAGCAAAACCCTAGGAGACTTTGATCTCCCAAATCAAACCACAAAACAGAGAGAGAGAGACACCAAAGATTGATTTTCTTCTTCTCTAGAGAATCCCCAAAACTCACACTCCTTTTCTCCTTCCAGCAGTAGACTTTGTACTTCCTAGCTCTTCCAGAGATGTCAAATTCCTTGAGAGAGTGAGTGATCCAAATTACTTCGACCTCCTTCAATATATAGGATTCTTGTGCATTGAATGGGGGTCCTTATGAAAACTTGATCTTCCTTAGGCCGACATGATGTGGAGGACACATAATTCATATTTGACTTGATACAAAACCTTTTTACATGATCTGAAAGCCCAAGAAGGGTCTCTTCAAATATACAGTGACTCTATAAACTCAATATTAATCCTATGAGTCCACAATGGGGACTTTGACTAATATAATGATGACCCAAGCATTAAACCCATGCTTTACTAAGTCATTGTTACAATAATAAAAATTCTTTTCTTTATTCTTTTGACAAGTACATTACATAATGAGTCAAGTACATTATTGAAGACCTAACACAGTTACTTTTTCCAACACCAAGAAGAAAGAACGCTAAGCTTACTACACTGCCAGAATACATGACAAGGAGATTACCCTAAAACCCTTAAGCTTAAAGGGATCATAAGAGGTAAAATGTCAATATACTTGTAGATTCTGGCAGTACTCACAATTGTATAAACATTGATCTTGCTAAGCAACTTGATATTTTTGTATGCTCAATCAAGGACTTAACCATGACTGTCACCACTAGGCAAAAGTTCGAATAGATATGAGAATGTCATAAGGTTTCAATCTAGATACAAGAATTAGAGCTACAAACAAATTTATTCCATATCACATTGTTCAACTAGAGAAAAACCTTCTTGTTATGATTTGAGAACAAATCATCTCTAAAGGGGGTGGCAATGTTACGAATAGAATATTCTTAAAAAATATTAATTAAATAATAATATTAATAATAAATTAAATATTGAAATTAATTAATAACCAATAATTATGAAGGGAAAGGATCAAAATTCATGACCATTCACCTTCGTGGCTAGTTAATGCCTATATAGGCACACCACCACAAAGGATTGTAATCACCATTCAATTTTTTTATCAATAATACAATTACTTACTTACACTTCTTACACAGCCTACATACAATTACATTTGCATACTGGCATTTTTTGCTATAACACATATCAATTCGATTCCTCTTCTAAATTATTTGGCCTTCAAAGATATATTTAAAAACCCTTTTCTCCTAGAGAAGTGATCTATTAGCTACCTTATTCCACTGATCTAAGCGTTGATACCATGTGTTGGAAATAATACTAGGGGGGGGGGGTTGAATCAGTATTATTAAATCAATATAAATTTTTCATTTCATATTAAGATTCATGTACACTACTTCAGTTAATGAAAACCGCATGTATATGCAACTGTGTGTAATGCAACAAGCATATATCCAGTAAACTTATGATTTAGTTAGTTGATCCTTAATGAGTGCATCAGAACATTATTAACCATATGAACAGTAAACAGAAACAGTAAAATAGAATAGATCATCACACACAAGAAGCACACATGAACACCATGATGTAAGGTGGAAACCCAATGTGGGTGAAAACCACCTGCTGCAAGTCGTCTCAATCTTCCTTTTAATAAGAAACTTCTTTTACAATGGTTCTGTATTGGTGCAGTCTTATACCAGTACGCAGGCTTCTACTTGTAGAAGGCTACAACCTTCTCTTGTTCTCCAGACTCTCCTAGAAGGGAGCTACAACCCCCTTAGCTCTTGTACTAGCCGATCCATTTACTAGTATGTAGGTGCCAACCTACTGAAATTCTCCAACCTTTACTTGCTTTCTAGCCACTACTGGAAGGGAGATATCACCCCCTTAGCTCTTGTACTAACTGATGTACTATTATGTAGGTGCCGACCTACAGAAGGCTACAACCTTCTCTTTCTTCCTCCAGGTACCACGTTTCATAAATTTTCAAACTGGATACTCATGGAACACATCATCATAATCTGAAGGCCACGTTTTATCCAATTTTCATACTAGACCCATCAACAACATTGAAGCACAAAATTAATCATCACAACAATAAACCTATTAACTACACCTGCATCATCAATCTCTGAATCACCCAATACAGAAACACTGAAACCCTGTCAACAACACAGTCACCAGAACAGACAACAGAACTCTGCAACAATAACTAGATCCAACTGCAACTTCAATTATCATATCTCATAATGTATACGCTACTATGAAGAACCAAACCCGCGTACATACGCGCTTTCACCAAAGCCAACCTGCATACAAATCTGCAAATATTTACTCATAACTTTGCGGCTGTTTTAGACATCAGTCATACCCAAATCATAAAATTCATACAATAAACATGTGTCAATAATTTAGATCTAGTCTATCTATAATCAAACCATATAATGATAAACATTCCAAGCATTAAGATCCCGATCCATCCTTAGATCTTGTTCTCCATCAACCGTTGAGATTCCTCCTTAGCTTAGATCAAGCAATGCATCATGAACCCATAACCTGCATACTGGATCTCATACTTCATCAGATATTCAAGACTTTCTCAATTCCTTTGCCTAATGATCTTCTTCTCCTTTTATAGTCTTAGGCCTTACTCAATACCATGGTCCAAAACCATTGAGAACCAATATTAGGGACCCAATACCTGGGTTCAACACTGCATACACAATACCAAGGACCAAAACCATAGGTCTAAATACCACGGACCCAAAAGTAAGCTTTCCAACATGAATGCGCTTTTCCGTGCATGAAAGTGCGTGCATACACATACGCGACTTTTGATCAGCAATCTCGTGTGTATACACACCTTTGTATGTAGTGAACCTGTGTGTATACCCTACTTGGTATATAGCGAACCTGCGTATATACGCGACTTGGTACATAGTGAACCCACGTATAACATGCATATGTACGCGACTTGGTATATAGTGAACCTGCGTATATACTCTTCTTTCTTCATTTTTGTAGTCTGATCATCAATTCTTTGCTACTGACCTGCTGCACTATAATCTGTCATCTTGCCATCAAGGACAACACTTGTATCATAATGCTAACAGTCTCCCCCTTTGGACTTGATGGCAAAGCTAACTTGTCATACTGAGAACTGTCATCTGATTCCTTTGAGTTGTCCTGCATCCCATGTATTCTGTCACATCTGATCTCTCTTCTATAGATTCATCTAGTTATGTATAAGTGAGATGTTCTACTACAAGTGGGTTTCCATCAAGTACAACACATGCATCATAATGCCAACAATCTCTCCCTTTGGACTTGATGGCAACAATCATACCAAGTCACTCCTCCCCTTTGACATCAAGGGCAAAGGGCGGACCAAGATATTTTCTTCCTTGATATACATTCCGCTATCCATACTCCCCCTGAGTACCTGCTGAAATCTCTGATTGATCTCCCCCTTTGTATATGCCAATTTGTACCAATCTATCTATGCTCCCTCTGAGTACATGCTAAAATCTCTGCTCTGCTGAAGAGTGTTGTTCATGCTCCCCCTAACTGTAAGCAAGTTCTGCAAAAAGATGTTCTACAAGAAGAACATGACTCTATCATAAATGACCTTCCTATCACCAAAGACTCATACATACATCCATATCCCAACCAAGTGGGGATATACCAATATTGACTCATCCACCCAACCAAGTGGGGATACACCAGATACCAATTGTTTATACATGACTGAAATATTACATCATCTTTCCCATGCATAGTGGGGGTACAAATTACATCATATGACCAAAAGGGATTCATCAAATGACTATAATAGATAGAGACAAACTATTACATCATGAGTCTTGATATGACCTTTACATGACATTTATAACAGAGACCAAACATCTAAAGAAGAAACTATCATAAGCATCTATCAACAGCATCTAGACCAGCAACAAAATCATTCACATTATATCATATGTGAAAAACACCATAGTCGTCTCATCAAGATCTGCATGATCCAAGTATCATCACTTTGGGAACATCTGCATCAATCAACATATGTAAGTATCAACCTATCATCATATAGGTAAGAACTCATCATCATCATGTCTCCAACAATGAAACTTTGAGTAATCATTCATGTATCCAACACTATGTATCTTGAGCTCAAGATCATTTGTCAAGACTTCTTGATATCATCAACAGCAACAATCCTCATCCACGTGAGTGCTAAGAACTATAAGAATCTTGCATCATAATTGTATTATATGATCTTTATGCATATGACGACAGCAGCATATGAGTGACTCATCATCAAGTGTATTCAAGCTTTTTACTTCTCCTTATCCTTATGAAGATCACCATGTAAGCACCATATATGCATCCACAAATATAATCAGAACACCAACTATGTAAACCCAAGAATCATATGAGATTTTGTCATGGACAACTCATAACCACATCATAGCAAGATGTATCATTTAGCCATATAAGCATATCACTAAGGACTACTAACCATAATGCCAACAATGTATTATCAAAAGCATATGCTCCCTCAGAACCTGTGCCATCTTGCTTACTATCAGATCTGATCATGCATATATCAGCAAGAAGTATCATCATCCACAAGTTAAGATCAAATCATTCCTAAACATCTTACAAGTATCAAGACATTTCCACACAACATCAACAGATTGTAACCATTATGAAATAGAGTAAATAATGGACTGAATCATATCAGACCCCTTTTCCTGAGCCTGTCCCACTGCTTTTCCTAAAACTAACATATACGCGACTGTGCAGTAACCAACTCACGTATATACATGACTTCCCTTTATGAAACTTGTGTATGAGATTTAGGACACTGAAGTTTTTCACTTTCAGGTCCCTCTGAGTCTGTTATGTCTGTATATTGTTCTGTGCCACATCTTTCTGACTATACTTCCTTCTTCTTCCATATCTTCAAGTGTGATGATGTTTTCTCCTTTTGTTATGGTGCCCGTACTTTGTTCCTTCATTCCTTTGCTGTATGTCGAAGCTTGTTACATGCATAACATCTTACATGTTTCATATTCCTTCTATAGCAATCAACATCTCTATGACCAAACATATTGCAAGAAAAGCAATATCCCTTAAAGTACCTGGAACGTGATGATCTTTCTGAGTGATAGTCTTGAACCATTCTTCTTCTACATCTGGCTATAACATGTCCAAGATTATGACATACATAACATTCAACATTATTCATTTGAGGAATTGACCGACTATTATTTCCATAGTTAGGAATAAAAGATTTTCTTTGAAGAATTTCTTTCCTTGGTTGTTGATTAGATTGACCTCTCATCTCCTTGTTGAGCATTTCAGATTTTACATTAGAGTCCCTTGTCTTACTTTGTGAACTAGATTCTCCTTCAATAGATTCATGAAAACCAAGACCTGTTTTGATAGCAGGAGACCTTTGACTACTAAGAATATCATCCAAGATCTTAGTACTATCTTGAAATCGTAAGAGCTTATCCTTTTCTTCTAAGTTATCTTTAAGAATATTTACCTCAACCTGATGTTGCTCCTCCTTTTCATGATACTGCTTCTTCATGTTTTCTTCAGCTTTTCTTCCTTCTTCCAACTGATGTCTTAGTTCAAGAACTTCATTTTCTTGTTTTTCAAGAGCTTAGAGTAGTTCTTTATTCTGCCTTTTTGATTCTTCAAGATCTTCTTTTAGCGAGAGGATCGTAGCTTCAAGACTTTCATAGTAACTGGATCTGTCTCTGAGTTTCTTGATTGTTGTGCCCCTTTCATTGACTTCATTTCTTAATGATGTCACTTCATCCTACAACTTTTGACTTTGATCTTCCTTGTCCTTAAATAACTTCCTTACCTTGTTTCCTTCCTCTAGTTGAGCTTTTAGTTTGGTAGCTTATTCTTTGAAGGAATATTCCCTTTTGTTCAATAGATCTTGTTGATATCTAATTTTGTCTATAAGACTTTTAAATTTTGCCTCTATTTGATATCTTTCTTGCTCACCCATAAGAGAAAATTTAGTTTTTTCACTATCACTTTCATCATCTTCAAAAGGATGGATAAATGTATCACCAGAGTATAACAAATTCATACCTGCTAGTTCTTTTGCTTGTTCATCTTCATTTTGAAGTGATTCTGAATCCGAAGTGATTCTTCCACATATTCCCCAATCGATTCTCCCACTATCATATCTCTTCTGAGATGTCTTCTTCCTCTTAGGCGCTTTCTTCTTAAGCTTCTTTCCCATTGATCTACGGATATCCTTCAAGCGATCAAGCTTCTACCATAGAACCTAGCTCTGATACCAATTGTTGGAAGTAATACTAAGAGGGGGGGGGGGGGGGGGGGGGGGGGGGTGAATCAATATTATTAAATAAATATAACTTTTTCATTTCATATTAAGATTCATGTACGCTACTTTAGTTAAGGAAAACCGCGTGTATACGCAACTGTGTGTAATGCAACAAGCGTATATCAATTAAAATTATGATTCAGTTAGTTGATCCTTAATGAGTGCATCAGAACATTATTAACCATATGAACAGTAAACAGGAGTAGTAAAATAGAATAGGTCATCACACACAAGAAGAACACATGAACACCATGATGTAAGGTGGAAACCCAATGTGGGTGAAAACCACCTGCTGCAAGTCGTCTCAATCTTCCTTTTAATAAGAAACTTCTTTTACAATGGTTCTGTACTGGTGCAGTCTTATACCAGTATGTAGGCTTCTACCTGTAGAAGGCTACAACATTCTCTCGTTCTCTAAACTCTCCTGGAAGGGAGCTACAACCCCCTTAGCTCTTGTACTAGCTAATCCATTTACTAGTATGTAGGTGCCGGCCTACTGAAATGCTCCAACCTTTACTCGTGTTCCAGCTGCTACTGGAAGGGAGCTATCACCCCCTTAGCTCTTGTACTAGCTGATGTACCAGTACGTAGGCGCTGACCTATAGAAGGCTACAACCTTCTCTTTCTTCGTCCAGGTACCACGTTTCATAAATTTTCAGCCTAGATACTCATGGAACACATCATCATAATCTGAAAGCCACGTTTCATCCAATTTTCATACTGGACCCATCAACAACATTGAAGCACACAATTAATCATCACAACAATACACCTATCAACTACACCTACATCATCAATCTCTGAATCACCCAATACTGAAACATTGAAACCCTGTCAACAATACAGTCACCAGAACACAGAACAGACAATAGAACTCTGCAACAATAACTAGATCCAATTGCAACTTCAATTATCATATCTCATAATGTATATGCTACTATGAAGAACCTAACCTGCGTACATATGCACTTTCACCAAAGCCAACCCGCGTACAGATCTGCAAATATTTACTCATAACTTTGCAGCTGTTTCAGACATCAGTCATACCTAGATCATAACATTCATACAATAAAACATGTGTTAATAATTTAGATCTAGGCTATCCATAATCAAACCATATAATGATAAACATTCCAAGCCTTAAGATCTCGATCCATCCTTATATCTTGTTCTCCATCAACCATTGAGATTCCTCCTTAGCTTAGATCAAGTAATGCACCATGAACCCATAACTTGCATACTGGATCTCATACTTCATTAGATATTCAAGACTTTCTCAATGCCTTTGCCTAATGATCTTCTTCTCCTTTTATAGTCTTAGGCCTTACTCAATACCATGGTCCAAAACCATTGAGAACAAATACTAGGGACCCAATACCTGGGTTCAACACTTCGGACGCAATACCAAGGACCAAAACCATAGGTCTAAATACCACGGACCCAAAAATAAGCTTTCCCACATGAACGCACTTTTCTGTGCATGAAAGTGCGTGCATACGCATACACTACTTTTTATCAGCAATCCTGCGTGTATACACACCTTTGTATATAGTGAACCTGCGTGTATAACCTGTGTGTATACCCTACTTGGTATATAGCGAACCTGCATATATACACGACTTGGTACATAGTGAACCTGCATATAACATGCATATGTACGCGACTTGGTATATATTGAACCTGCGTATATACTCTTCTTTCTTCATTTTTGTAGTTTGATCATCAATTCTTTGCTACTGACCTGCTACACTATAATCTGCCATCTTGCCATCAAGGACAACACTTGTATCATAATGCCAACACCATGTTGAGAAATACATTTGGGGCAACATTAGGGAAATTTTATTTGATTTCTCTTACCTGAGATTTACCTATGATTTTATATCTTTCTTCTTTTGATTATATTATTATTCTTTATCATCAAATAAATGCCAAAAATATGATGATCAAAATGATTAACACAAGATGTAGGCATTCAACCAAGGAAAAACCCCTATGTAGGGGAAAACCATCAAACTTTTCCACTAGTATATTCAGATCAAATTGAGGCAACCAGGATGCAAGAAAAATATATTTCTTCACTCCACCAAGTCAGCCTTCCATAAATAAGTCAAACAAAATCATTCCAATTAGGGTTTCAATCCCTTTCTTCTTACTTCTGCAATTTCAGTTTCCTAACTTAGTTCTTCATTTTTTGGTCCTGTAATATTTCAGTAATCCCACATGAGTGATAGTGAAACACAATTTTTGACTTTCGCTAAGCTTCCTTTCTTCTTGTCATAAGATATACTTTTCCTTCTACTATTTCAAATTTCTTGTTCACTAGTTATATTTAGATCGAATACCCTATCTCCATCCTTGAATAGGTAGAATACACTCTTATATATAGTAGCTTGAATATCCATATTTAGACCGAATTGTAAACTACTTTTGAGGATATTTGGAGGAGGAGAATATGCATAAAATGATGTTTCCTTCTTGACACAAAGATCCCAAGAAGGGTCTGGAACAAAATAACAACGACAACGACTCGAAACATAATACTAGAATCCTACAATGGAGGCTTGACCTATTGACCTTTGACCCAAGCATGAAACCCATGCTTTAATAAGTCAATTTATTTTAACAATAAATAAAAAAACTTTTTCTTTCTTTTGACAAATACAATTATGAAGATCAACAATAGTTACATTCTTCAACAATAGGTGTGAATGTTGAATTATATATGATTGGGTTTGCATGATGAGTTTTTCTCTTGTTTTGTACATGGATCTGAAATGCTAGTGAGCTTGATGGTATAATGTTTGTATTGCAACACATAAAACCTTTTTCCTTGATGATAATATAATATGATAGAAGGTTGGGTTTCCTCTTATGCTTTGTGTTGATAACCAAATGTATGATGTTGTTTACAACACACTATATTTATGTGTATTTAACATTTTATGATAGACTCAAATAATTGTGAATGCTTTCAATAGATTGGTTATCTATAAGGTTATTAATATTTTTAGAGATTTTTGTATTTTTGTAAAATAATTAGTCTTTGATATAGCTGACATTACAATTCATGGCTAAATATGTAAGTTACCTTAACCCCACGCACATTACTTTTTTCTGACATGTACGTTGTTTGGTGAGCCAAGGGGCTTAAAGCACCACACGGTGAATAATACTAGGAGAATGGTGAAGTTCCTTTCTAGTGGGAGTCTAGTGTCATAGGTCATAGATAGTCTTGTAAGAATGCAGAAACCTAATTTGATAGTTACCCATTAGCATCTCGGGTGAGACTTCACCCACTCATTGGTGTCATTGAAATGGGCGATGTTGAGTCGGTTTTTGTTGGTCACTGCATAGCAAATCTCAGGTCTGTCAGAATATCACGCACCAAAAAATGTTTCTGTTTCCAAGACTAGGATGGTTGTGTGATGGTATTATCTCGTAGGAATGTGGAACCCATGGAACCCCATCCAAAAGGATATTACCTGGTGGCTTAAGCAAAAGGAGCATGGGTTTTCAGCAAAGGAGATCAAGGATAAAAGTTAGAGCATGGAGAAATGGTTATAAAAGCACGTGTGTACTGATTTCCACCAAGTTTGCTTTAAAAAATTTCCAAATATCTTGATAGAGTGGATCAAATTATTAGAGGAAAATAAGACGTTATACAGTCATGATAGACTAAGGAAGTGGACACTGGAGGAAGTATACCAACTCCAAGCAGTAAGTAATAAAACCTCTTGTGTTGTTTATTTTTTGTTTGAAATATTGTTGGAAGGATACATTGTTGAGTTTGCAATAGAGGTGATAGTGTCATACACTACATCAGAGAAAAAGTTTTTGAATGGATCGAGAGGCAGGTTCATAAGATCAATACCATTAGCTATCAAGATGTTGTTATATGACCACATAGTTCTACTACTGGAATCAAGTAACATGAGAAACTAGGTCATTCATGTGCAAGGGGACATGGGGAAGAACCAAGAGATGGTTTGAGAAAAAGAAAATGAGAATAGGTAGAAGGACTGTGATGGAAGCTGATAGTGGGTTCGGAATTGTGCATAGGAATGATAAGAGATAGGATGGAGGGAGAGAGTTTTGAGGGTGGTACATTGAGGATTGAAAGGAGGTTTTGAAAAAGTGACATGGGAGGAGGTCGATCGACATCGATGCTTTCTGAGAGAAGAAGCCCAAAGGGAGAGGATAGGAGAGGCTACCGAAGGACAAGTAGTTCTAGTGACCAAAGCTTTGAAGGAAAAAAATTCGGTACATCGTGGATAGAGGAAGGAGGAGGAGAGACACTAAGTCTCCACAGTACATAAGCTTTGGAACCATAACAACAAAATCAAACTGTGCTTAGTGTCAAGCCCACAACCTCTCGCGTATCCATGAACCATGAGGTAAGTACTCAATACACTAATACGACTAGCATACAGGGTAATTGTAGTCAAGGAGGATGAAATACTAGTAGTAGTGGGATTGGTCAGACTATAGGAGGATCGACACAAGGTACTCAAGCTCAGAGTGGTGCGCAATCAGGTGCATAGTTTTCTAGTTTTTGCAAGTGGAAGTAATTTATATGGAAGTACCAAGCAAAGAACATTGGTAGGTGTGGAATTACAGATGCCAATGTTTCATGGTGTTGGGAACTTGGGATCGATGACCTAGACCAAATTTTTTTTGTGTGCAAGGATATTTGGACAACCAAGCAGGTTCAGGATGAGGCGACCAATATTGTGTAGCTAGAAGCAACTTTCAGGGATCACGCATTGACATGGTACATGAAGTTCAAACGCGCGACTCTAGGTGGAAAAAATATGAATCTAGATGATATTAAATAGGCTTTGATAAGGGAGTTCCAAAAGCCAAAGCAGAGTTTCAGTACATCATAGAATTAAAGGAAAATAAGCAAGGTCCAAGTGAGTCGGTATGGGACTTTGACCAATGATTCAAAGTTTTAAAGGACAAGCTAATGTTTAATATTCTAGATGCGCAACATAAAGAATGGCTCATTACAGGAATGTTGTTTCATATTAGGATACCATTGACATAATAGAGGATAGGAATGCAGTCAAAGGCTCTAGAGCTTACACTAAAAGTAGAGGCTTCACTAGTAGGAAGCAAAGAGAGCAATGGCATAGTGCAAGTGTAGTCACAGCTAGTTGTGCCGACCTTACAACTTTACGATTTCACGAGGGGAAGGAAAAATGGGAAGAGGTATGGTGCACCATTTTTCCAGTACATCACAGTCAGAGGAAGGAGAAGGAGTGCTGCTAAGTCTTCGCAGTAGAAATTTTTTTAAACTAGAACAAAAAAATTAGATTGTGCCTAATGTCAAGCCTACAACCTCACACACATCCACAAACCAGGAGGTAAGTACTGAATGCACTGATATGCCTAGCATACAAGGTAATTGTAGTCAAGGAGGAGGAAACAATAGTAGTAGTGGGATTGATCAGACTATAGGAGGAATGACACAAGGTACTCAAGCTCAGAGTGGTGCACAATTGGGTGCACAATTTTTTGGTAGTTCAACATGTGCAAGTGGAAGTACTTTATCTAGAATTACCGTGCAAAGCACATTGGTAGGTGTGGAATTATATATGCTAATGTTTCATGGTGCTGGGATTGAGGACCCAAAACAAGATTTGTTCGTGTGCAAGGTTATTTGGACAACCAAGAAGTTTTAGGATGAGGTGACCAGGATTATGTAGCTGGAAGCAACTTTCAGGGACCGTGCATTGACATGGTACATGAAGTTCAAACACATAACTCTAGCCAGAAAAAATATGAATCTAGATGAGATTAAACAAACTCTGATAAGGGAGTTCAAAAATACAAAAGCAGAGTCTCAGTGCATTATATATTTAAAGGAAATTAAGCAGGGTCCAAGTGAGTCGGTATGGATCTTTGACCAACGATTCAAAGTTTTGAAGGATAGGCTAAACATGCAACATAAATAATGGTTCATTACAGGATTTTTGTGGCATATTAGGATACCATTGATGCAATAAAAAATATGCATGCAATCAAAGGCTCTAGAGCTTGCGTTGAAACTATAGGCTTCACCAAGAAGAAGAAAAGAGAGAAATGTCATGCCGTAGGTGCAGTCACAACTAGCTATGTTGACCTTACACCTTCAGGATTTGATGAAGGGGAAGGAAAAATGGGAAGAGGTATGGTGCACCATTTGTAGGACAAAGGGCCACCATAGAAATTAATGCAAGTTGTTGATAGACTAAATGGAAACTGGCGCAATGAATCTGCTTGCGTAGGGTAGGAGAATGTGGTGTGAGATATATCGAGTATGTGGCCACATACCAACGATTTTCCTAATGATACAAATATGAGGCTATGAACGACACTCTATTTTGTTACTTCTGCAAATTAGTAGGACATGATATCCATCATTCTCGCGCATTAGAGTTGATGCCTGAGTTCACTTTTGACTCATTCTAGGTGTAGACCCGAAGAGCTGGAAGACGTGTTGACCAACTTCAACCAACCAAGGTATAACTAGGTGTTGTGGCCAGTAACAACCCCCCTTCTTATTTAGTGTTATTACTAATACTAAATAAGTGGTGACCCTTAGTCAAAAAATTCAAAAATCAATTAGTGCTTGAATTTCCTTTTTCAATAAAACTTACCTTCATAAACTTAGGAGAATACCCTTGAAAAATCTAAAAAAACTTAAGTTTTATGATAAGGTAGAATAAAATCACTCAAGAAATATCGCATCACAAAAAGGATAATTGATACCTCCTTACAAACACAATTCTAAGGTTGTGAGATCACGATGCGAAACTTCATCGCATCGCATACATCAAATATCACTTACGCTAAAAAACCTCAAACTGCCGATATGCGATGGCGCATATCGCAAATCAGATTTCGCGGAAAACACATTAGTGGATGATTGTCATATGCTATGCTCCAGTGATGTTTTGATATTGCGATAGAGCGATATTGTGATGTTGCGATGTTGTGATTTGCGATATTGCGAAGAAAATCGTAAAATCGCTTCATCGCAAATCTTTCAGGCTCGTTGTTCAAAAAAGTATTTTCCATAAACCGAGACCTAGTTATGCGCTTTAATGCTAATTAATGAGTTAGTTTCCAATCATTAATGAAATAGGGTTTCGTGCTTATCAAAGAGCCATTTCACATAAGGTGGTATATTTTATATGTCTTTGGCATTTAAAGCTTTCCTATCACCTTTTCCTTATCATGATTCTCACCTCATTTGTAAACTGCAGGAACAAAGAACGGAGAATTATACAAAGCAGTATTCAGGATACTATGGGAAAGAAAGGCAAAGCTCTGAGTTCTGAAGATCAAGAAATGACGCCCTTATATACAGACATCGCTCGTAATAGAGACGCTGGTATTACTACTTGGGAAGGCATGTATAGTCTACTTGAGGAAGAGAGTCCCAAAATAATGGAGGTTACAGCTACTACAGGCTCACATAGGTCTTCTGAGGCATCTATTACAAAGCTAGCTTGCTCATTCTTACACCGAATAGCGGCGAGGCCCAAAATTCTTCCATACACGGACATGGTTAAATGGGATGCACAAATCAAGAAAGCAGAGCAAGCGGTAGAAGAAGCAGCCACAACAGAAAACAATGTTATTGACTGCATAAATGAAAATTTGCACAGGGAAAATCTGATCTCAGAAACCACTCCAGGGTATCTACCAAAAGCTCAACAATTGTAGACAAGATGGAGACAAAAGGCTCAAGAAATGGAAGAATCAATCAAAAGATTGACTAAATTGAATTGGGATTCTTACTGGGCATATTTGGTAAAACCACACAGCCAGTGCATAACTCTCAAATGTATCATCAATTTTGCTAAGAAGATGGCGCCAGCTCTTACTGATGTTGTTTTTGCAGGACAGTTAAAGTCAGAAGTCGGACAATCGAATCTTCTCAAACAAATGTTGAACGCTTGCGATTTCAAGAAATAAATACATAAATAGTTAGTTGTTAGTTTTAATTTTAGATTCAATGTTAGTATTAATTTTGCTTTATTTTTGACTGAATTGAGGACGGTCATTTAAACCATATCCTACATTTTTGTAATAAGTTATTTTTAGATTTAGTTAGTAGTATTAAACCATTCTCATGCATTTAGTGAAGGGTCCTGAAATTTTTCAAAAGCTTGTCCTCAGAACATGCACTTTTGCACCCTCTGAGGAGGTTTTGATGAATGAATGGAATAGGATTTATTGATATCTGCATTTAATATCTACTACTGATGTTGCACTTCTGTACTCTTAGTGGATGTTGGATTAAGAAGAGATAAATCATTATCGCTTGAAGCTCATGAGTAGAACTAGTTATAAATGGTACTTCTATCTCTTAACTATTTCTGCCTTTGTGTTAAAGTGGTATTTATGTTCAATTGTTTATATATTGATGTGTGAATGCTTGAGTTATCATTTGGCACTTTTGTACGATGATAGCTATTTATTTATGCTTAATGTATGAGTAGCTTATTATGCGATATGATTTTCACAACTGTTTCGTCTAACTTTTATACGAAGTGGTTTATCTCTATTGAATTCTTTTCTCATAACAGTTGAATGATCTTTATTACCAATTGTTATTTGAAATCATTTTAGATCACATAACGGAAAGATTACACCCCGAGTTAGTGTAGAATTAGATATTTTTGTTTATTAGAATACAATTGCATGTTATTATATTAGATTTAAAGTAAAAGCATTTCACGTAGGAACTTTTAGAAAGGAAATATCAAATCTCAACACACACACACATAATGGGAAACCAGTCCCATATCCCTAGTCAGACCCACTATACCAAATGGAAAAGGAGCTGCTAACCAAGGTCTGGACCGGGTGGGTATCCCCCTTGTTGTAGACCTGATTTTCGATGCTTCAACACCAGGGTGGATAGAATAATCAACAAGGGCAAGGATGAGGAGTGGCAACTAGGGGACTTGGAGGACCAGGTCAAGGGAGAGGAGGATTTGGCTGAGGAAAGAGTATCATAGTATGCTACAATTGTGGACAATAGGGACATCTGGCATGAGGCTACACTTACATTTATTACAAATCATTAGACCATCTAACGGAGAACTATCCATAACTGATTGGTAAGTGGTAGGAGAAGAAGGGACCTGATGTACAAATGATAGTTGTTGAACCTCATAAGACTCAAAAATGGTTTAGCGTGGTGACTCAGGGAGGTATCAAGATAGGAGAAAATGTTGCAAAGCCCAGGACACCACAACCACAGTGGGTGAGGAGCCACCTGACACACGTTCGAAATTGGACCCTGTTTGGGAGAACACTACCTACAAGGAAGCTCAACAAGATCTAGTTGTGGTAGAATGGGACAGTCCATAGGAATTACATGAAGTAACCATGTCAGTGATATATGATAACACTCAAGGTGGAGAGAAGAGGATAGTAGTAGATCTAGTTCAAAGTCTGTTGTGAAGTTGCCTAGAATTGGTAAAAGAGCCCCAGGCTTTGGAGCAGTTCAGGAAAATGGTGGAGTAGTGTGCCAATAGACCTGAAGTGGCCATTACGTGAATGTCATTGTGCATAGTAAATCAAGTGGATCATAGGCAAAGAACTAGCAAAGAATTTTGGTTCAGTGCATAAATTGGAGAATACGAGATAGAAAAAATCATCTTGGACATAGGATCAGAAATAAATATTTTACCTAAGATCACATGGGATATGATTGGGAAGCCAAAGCTAAGTTAGTCTCTGATTCAACTCAGGTTGGAAAACTATCATCATATTTCCTATCGGAAAGCTGACAGGAGTGCCACTGGATATTGACGAGGTGTCAAGCACTACTGATTTTGAAGTTATCAATATCGTCAATGACAACGATCCATATCTTGCTCTGTTGGGGATTGATTGTGCTTTTGATAGCTATGCTAATTTGCATGAAGCGTCAAAACGTTTTGGAGTTTCCAAAATAGGTACATTTAGAAACGTCACCCCTCAAAAATGGAAATGTTGGCAGAAATGAAAATAAGTGAATCACGCATTATTTTACAAGAAAAAAGGGAATAATACCCATATATGACAATTTAGAAGGAAATTCAAGTTTGTATTGACTCTCATAGATGATTACATGATGATCAAGTTTTGGTCGACTTTTGGCCAAGTTTCAAAGTTTCGTGTATGAGTACAACTCAAAATTTTGGGTTCCTAGAAGTTTTGTGCAACATAGTAACCACAGAATCATTAATTTAAAGAAACAACAAATTATTTTTAAAGGAAGAGATATCCGAGTGATAGCACCATTTGATCTGTGTGAAGGAGATCGATACGTTGAACCAATCAAGGGTGAGCTTAGTCGGGAAGAGATGGACAACATTTATAACGTCACAACCTGACAAGATGACTATGTAGATCCCACAACTGACGAAGTGTTGAGTTGGCACAACATTGGATCCTGCACCTCATATTTGGAGGAAGCTTTGGAGAATTTGAAAAATCAGTTGCATGAATTTAGCATGCGGAGATGCGCACATATCACAACGATGGTGCACTGGATAGGAATTGAGGTGCATAATCCACCTCATTTCGATGGATTGATTGAGATAGATATTTTTGTAAAAGAGAATGAAGACCACATACATGAATTTTAGAGGATTCATGAATTGGACGTTGTGTTGTGTGCAATCCTAATCATATGGTGACCTGCACATAAAGAACAAGTCACGAGATGGAAAGTGTAAGAAGTTGATGAAGGTTAGATTCAGGACCAATTTTGGGGTCCATGGGGAGAAGTATTCAGGCATGGAGTTCCATAGGACACACTTGAAGCGGTATGTGCCTAGACCAAGAGATGAGTGCCACAACAAGAGTGGGTGCATCGATTCATACACACCTTGGATACCATTCTAGCTAATTGATATATTGAATTGGAAGTGCATGGAGGAACAAGAGATTGGAATGAAATGACACAAAATTTCAGGACCACGTTCAATTTTGAAGTGGAGGAGCCAATGCTTAAAGGTGTTGTGACATAATATATTTTCCGCAAAGGAACCAACAATGTTGGGGAGCATGCCATTGTGTTTTGTGCATCGACATTTGCAATGGGTGCATGAGTTTTCTGAATACTATAATGTGGTGGAACAAGAAGAGGATGAAGACAATCCCTAAAACTTGAAAATTCTGGAAGTGGAAGGGGAACATGCAATGGGTGGACCGTCGTTGTAGTTTGCAAGGTATGCACAACCTATTAGGACTTGTAAGGTGAACATTGGGACAAAGGAAGTCATAGGATGATAGTCATTGGGGACAATTTGGATGATGACACAGTTGAGAAGGTTGTAGACTTGTTGCGTGAATACTAGGACCTAATCCCCAACACCTTTGAGGAGATGAGGGGAATTTTCAAGGTGTTGGGAGAGATGAGGATTCCCTTGAAACCTGATGCAAATCGCATGAAGCAATGACCTTATCAATTGAATCCAATTTATAAGGATAAAGTCAAATGCGAATTGGAGAAAATACTACAAGCAGGAATTATTGAATGGTGGAAGAATCAGACTTTGGGTGAAGAGGCATAATATTTGGAGGATAAGTTGCAAAACACACAATTTTTTTAGTGACTATGGTGGATGACTACTTCTAAAAAATTGCATAGTTTCTAAGTATTAGGATGAAACTAGAGGACTATACAGTGGCATAGACGAAGCAACTAGTTGTTAAAGCAATAGATTACCAGTTAATTGCCTAAGCACTCTATAAGCTACAAGCAGATGGAATTATTGATCGATGTGTTATGGAGCATGTGCGACTAATGATTTTAGAAGAAGCACATGCATGAGTTGCATGAGGACATTATGTAGGATGAATTATGGAGCAAAATATCTTGCAAGCTAGGTTATGGTGGCCCATAGGGTATGTCGATGCTAAGGATTTATATAAGGCTTGCAACGTATGTTAAAGAGTTGGGAGGTCGTCCAGACAGAATGAAATGCCACTAAATCCTTAGCTTATGTTTCTTCCATTTGATAAGTTGGTCATAGATTTTTTTGGACCAATTGACCCTTAACAAGAAGAACAGGTGTACGGTATATCATGATCGACACATACTATCTCACTAGATGGGCCGAGGCCACACTGGTAAGGGATTGCAATGTAGAAATGGTTGAACAATTATTGTTCGAAAACGTGGTGACCAGGTTCGAATGTCCAGGGATATTGATGAGTGATCAAGGGCCAAATTTTTTGAACAAGACTATCACGATGTTAACTGAGGAGTTTGAAATCTACCATAAAAAAAGTACTCTATATCACCCCCAAGCCAATGGAATATTGGAGGCATTTAACAAGATACTAGAGACTGCACTTACCAATGTATGTAATGTGCAAAATGATGATTGGGACTTGAGGATTGTTGCAGTATTGTGGGTCTGTTGACCACACTTTGTCAACAGTCCAAGGAAGCATAATCCAAAGACATGAATAATTTTTTCTCAAAGTTCAAAGTCATCATCAAACACAATTTTATTGTTGTAAACCCAATTTCTACAAGTTGTATTGTAAATGATGGTAGTATGACCATTTAATTATGTAACAACACTTAGGTAAGCCTTTGATTTTGGCAACATATTTCATCCTAGGAATTTTTTAACCTCACTAAATTATGTGTGTATCTAAATAGAGATTATCAATAGATTTTTTCTTCCAACTTAAACCCCAAATCTAGGGTGGAATCTTTTGATAAGGTGTTAGGTGAGTCCTACTTTTATATAGTGTCTTTGTAAAAGTGTTTTTTGAAATAATTCAAGCACATTTGGAAAAATTATTTTATTACAAACTGATTGGTCTGTACTACACCATATTGGGTCGCAAAATTGGGTAAATTGTTGAGGGTATGAGTCTAAATGTGTTTTACCCTTTCAAGTGTTGATATTGTAATATTTTGATGTTAAAAAAAAAAATTAGTGCATGATGCCTCGTATTTAGACACCATGGCTAAAATAGTTGAGGGTGGAAAAATAATCAATCCCCTCTAGTGTCAATTAATTAATTTTTATGGCTAAATAAAATAAAAATCCTAAGCTAGGAAATTAATTAATTTTGAGTCAAAAACATAATTATAGTGAAATTAAATCTTCTCCAAGTGGAAAATAATAAAAAATTCGTGGGTCAAAGTAAAATAATTTTTTTGCAGTCTCCCACCAAGGGAAAAATGGATATTTTAAGAAAATTTGAGCCCTTGGACCTTGGTGGTTAAGTCAAAGTTAAATTTTTGAGGAAATTAATTCAAAATATTAATTTTGATTAATTAAAAGTGGATTTTAAGAAAAAAAAATGATTTTTTCCTCAAAATATTCGATAGTGGAGATTAAAAGATGATCAAACTATTTTCAATGGTAGAGATTATTTTGACAAGGAACAAGCCAACTAGCTGTTATTTGCCACTTGGAGGGATTTCTCTATATAAATAAGTCATTTTGCTTTTATTGAATATCTTTGGATGCGGTAATTCTTGAACGCTAGTATTGAGTTGTTTCTTTACTGGGAACATTTTGTACTATAATGAAAAGAACTTGGGGTTCAGTTCATGGTGTTTTTCTTCCATTGATTAGTGGTCAGTGTTAGCTATGTGTGATCCTATATTGTGCTAAACATTGCTAATAATTGTTATTTCATTTTTCGGTGATAGAAACATTCTATTGGTACATGCTATCTTAGGTGATCTTATTCACCATATGATCTAACAATTTTCTTGAGAATATTATAGAGATTTACGGGTAAGCTAGCCCTTGGGCTCCAAGTTCACAGGTAGTGGGGAAGAGGTGGTTGTGTTTGGGCTTTGATATTTCTTTATGATATTTTATTTTGCAGGAGGGTTTCAACCAATATTTATTTTTTTGAAATATCCTCGTCCATTTTTATTTATCCAAAATTACTTCTAACCTAATTATGACCTACTTTTTTGTAGCACTTGGGGTTTTATATTTTGTATATATATTTGGGGTTTTAACATTCTTTGATTCATTTGTGAAGGTGAAATTCAAGTTGATCAAGAGAATTTTTTTAGGGTTTTGAGGTAGATCTCGGGATAGGAAGGCAAGATCTAGCCTCCAAGATCAATGTCTAGCCTGAAGAAGAAGTCGTCCAACATTTTTTGTAGTAATTTGTTGTGAATTTTTGCATTTGCAAGGCTTATCCACCCTCCATTTTTAGCCTAGCTGTAAGGCTTGGTAGCCTCCTAGGGCCCTCGACCCTCTCTTTTCTCTTGACCACAACCCTTTTAGGGCTAGTTGTGGCCAATTAAGGTGCTCAAATCCCCTCTAGAGGAGTCGGCTAGCCCTCAAGGGGCCTTGTCTCTCCTCCGTGCCCCTTTTCATGGCCTCCAAGAGGCTCTCCTGCCTGTCAGCCACCAATTTTGACCTAGCCGCAACCCTTTAAGGGTTGTTCCCTTGGTTGCTATCCCTTATAGGGTGCAGTTCATGATGTTTTTCTTCCATTGATTAGTGGTAAGTGTTAGCTATGTGTGATCCTATACTGTGCTAAGCATTGCTAATAATTGTTATTTCATTTGTCGGTGATAAGAACATTCTATTGGTACATGCTATCTTAGGTGATCTGATTCACCATATGATCTAACAATTGTCTTGAGAATATTATAGAGATTTACGAGTACGCTATCCCTTGAACTCCAAGTTCACAGGCAGTGGGGAAGAGGTGGTTGTGTTTGGACTTTGAGATTTCTTTATGATATTTTATTTTGCAGTGGGGTTTCAACCAATATTTATTTTTTCGAAATATACTCGTCCATTTTTATTTATCCAAAATTATTTCTAACCTAATTCTGACCTATTTTTTTTGTATCACTTGGGGTTTTAACATTCTTTGATTCATTTGTGAAGGTGGACTTCAAGTTTATCAAGATAATTTTGTTGGGGTTTTGAGGTAGATCTCGGCCTAGGAAGGCAAGGTCTGGCCTCCAAGCTCAATGTATAGCATGAAGAAGAAGTCATCCAACATTTTTTCCAGTAATTTGTTGTGAATTTTGGCATTTGTGAGGCCTATCCATCCTCCATTTTTGGCCTAGTCATAAGGCTTGGTGGCCTCCTAGGGCTCTCAACACTCTCTTTTCTCTTGGCCACAACCCTTTTAGGGCTAGTTGTGGCCTCTTAAGGCACTCAACTCCCCTCTAGAGGAGTCAGATAGCCCTTAAGGGGCCTTGGCTCTCCTCCATGCCCATTGTGTTGGCATCCAAGAGGCTCTCTTCCCTGTCAGCCTCCATTTTTCACCTAGTTGCAACCCTTTAAGGGTTGTTCTCTTGGTCGCTATCCCTTCTAGGGCTCTTTCACCCCCAATGCCAACATTTATAGGCTTGATGAAATCCCTTATGGGCTTATCTTCCCTAGTTGTGACTATTTATGGACCCTTTTGGGCCTTCCTTACCCTTCCAGCCCCCCATTTGTCATTTCTAGCCCTAGTCTTGATGTTTTCTAGCCTCACAACCCTTGTCCTAGCCTTTTATTCAGTCATATCTAATTTTGATACTATTAGAGTGGTCTATCATTGTGGTTTTGTAGCAATATTAGAGATAATTTTGTGGTTGCAGTTACCCAAGCTCATTATAGGTCAAACTAGCCCTCAACGAGGCCTCTAGGCCTCTTGGTTTGCCTCTTTTCCCCTCCTCGTTTTCTGTGTTTTGTTACAACCATTTTATTTAGTCATATAAATTTAATAAATCCATTAAAATTGACTAAAAATTATCTACTAATCGCTGAAATTGATTAGCTAATCATTGGAGCCTCTTGGGCATTGATAATTTGGTACCATGTTGGACTTAATCATTAATGTTTTGAGTTTTTCAAAGTTTGATATATGTTTTTTTGAGGTATTATCTGAACATTAAAATTATGATATCTAGTGTTTAAGAAATATTATAATCAAGTGAATATCATTGGAAGTTGAATGCATTGATTTTCTAGCTTACCTTTGGCTTCTTGCATAATTTATTGATTGTTGATATAAAATTAGAAACCTAGCAACAGTAATAAATCACATATAAGTCTCTACAATTGGCTAAAGAATTTTTACAATTCACAATCATTCATGGTTGAAGAGATTTGGGCTTAATTTCGACACAAAAGTGCTCTAATTGGAATGGTAACTATTGATGAGATTTGCCCTCAGTGACATTGTGGATTAATGCTCTTAATTTCTCATTGCCATTATTGTCGTTGGATAAGTGGATTCATTGCTCATTGTTAAATTGGATATCACTTGTGGATGCTATTGTAATCATAACCGTGATAAGTTTCTCTCTTGTATATCTCATTGGCATATTGGTGATTGCAATCTTGAAAAGTACTAATTATCTTAAGTAGCATTGATCTTGTCTTATTTACCTCTTGACCTAAATGTCTATTGATATTACCGACAAAACTTTCTGGCACCCTTTAGTTTGATGTTAAATTTTGTTAACAATGGTATGTTCTATGCTTAGGACAATTACTTCAATGCACTTTAGCATCCCAGGAAAAGTTTCCAATTTAGTTTCCAATAAAAATCATATTAACCATTAATCACATTGACAGTAAGAGTAGATAGAACATGAAACAAAATGCAAAAGACAAGCCAAGACAAGAGAACAACCGATTTGACGGATGCCAGGGAAAAACTCCAATGTGGGAAAAACCCTTAGATCGATTTTTATTATTACTAATATCAAATGTTCAACAAAGAGAGGGAGTACAAAAAGTCAAAATTGACTTGCCAAATCAAAGTCAAAACAACCCTGTCAAATTTACTGTCAACTGCAGTCAAATTCAGCCCTAACCAAAATGTCAACGCTGGTCAAAGAAACCACAAAATGTATCCTTTGAAGCTTGATCAAACCCAGTCAAACTCGTCCTGAACAAGAGGTCAAAATCAGCCCAAAACAATCCCAAAGTCAATGGTCAAACTTGGTCAAACTTCTGCCCTAAATTTTGCAGTCAACCTACAATTTTCAACTGCAATCAAAGTGACCATAATTCCTCAGTTTCTATGTCAAGGTATACAACCCACCAAAATAGAAATATGCCGAGAAAATTGAAGTCAAAATCTTCGTGGAAATTAAAAGTCAACACTGGTCAAACTCCTACAATAGTCTTGAAATTAGGCCCTGTAATTTGCCCAGAAAATTCATCCTCCTTGCTACACGTGTAAGAGAGAAGATCTACCCAGTATCTATACGAACTAATGAGAGAAGGAGAAAGAAGAATGTGTGAGTGATAATGATGCCAAATGAGGTGAGAGGTCACTTGTATTTATACAAGTCATTGAGGGTGTAGTGAAATGTCTCTTGGGCTTCATGGGCCTACATGATGATGTGTTCGACCTTGACAATTTATACATGTGTGGGAATAAATTCAAAAACACACTTCTTCTTATCCAAATTAGATGATATTTAGATCAATTTTGGTCCTCTTGAAAAGAGGAATTCAATGCAATTATCATATCCATCAAATGAGTGGTCCAACATTGAATTTGGCCCTAGTTTCCAATTTTAACACTTCCTCTCAACTAGGGAGAATTCCACCTGATAATCCATCCATCATCATTGATCATAATTCCATCTTGTCATCATGTTCCATCTCTACATCTCATGTCATCTCTGATTTGCTGAAAACTGATATGAATATTGAAGAAGAATCAATCAAGGGTGATTCAAAAGACCTTACCACACTCCACTGACAAAATTAAGTCCATAGGTAGAACCTCAATTAGACTTGATCCCAGATCAAGTTGTTGAACACCACGCATCCTAGACATAGGGAGTTTTTTAAGCCTTGAAAATTGTTGCCTTAACATGGGGGAAGACCACCCGGTCCAGAACTTGATTGGCAGCTCCTCTTCCATTTGGAGTAGTGGTTCTGACTGGGGATAATGGGACCAGTTTCCCAATCTGTTTAAATGCCTGTGCTAATGGGGTGATATGTGAGGTTTTAAAATAATTTCTAAGCTAAAAGTAATATAATCTTAACTAACAATCACATGCATTTTATCCTAATTTAATCACTATCTAATTATAAATATACTCGTGATTTGAATCGATATATGTGATCTACAATAATATCTAAAAGCAATTGGTAATAAAGATCATCCAATTGTGATGAGAAATGAATCCATTTTAACAATAACCATTTCATATAAAAAGTTAGCCGAAACGATTGTGTAAGATATATCGCATAAAGAATTATTCATATATTCAGCATAAAATAAAGATCATCATCATAAAAAAGTGAAATAATGGTAGTCAAGATTCAGACTTTCATACATAAAAAATTCGAGAAGAAATCATTGCTTAATACATAAGTAAAAAGCATTAGGAGATAAAAGTACCATTTGTAATACGTCATACTCATGTGTTTCAGCAATATTGATCTATCTTCATTCCATTCAACACCATCTAAGAGTACAAAAGTGCAATTTAAGTAGAAGATGCTAAATCATATAGAAAATAAACCTCGTTCCACTAATTTCACCAGAACTTCCTCAAAGGGACAAAAGTGCATGTTTCGAAGACTGTTTCTGATAAAATTCTGGACCCTTCTCTAAATGCATGAGAGGGGTTTAAATACTAAAACTATAAAACTAAAAATAGATTATTACAAAAATAGTTGAGGAGGTTTAAATGACCTGCCTCAATTTGTGCAAAAATAAAATCAAAATGGAAATAAACAAGGTGACTAACTATCCTACATTTGATCCTTCAAATCGCAAATATCCATCATGGGTTTCAACTATGTTGGTTGGCCGACTTCAGCTTTCAACTGTCCAGCGAATACGACATTGGTAAGTGCTAGCGCCATTTTCTCGGTAGAAGTGGTTAGGCATCGCAGGGTCATCCATTGGCTGTGAGGCTTTACCAAATGTTGCCAATATGCCTTCCAATTTAACCTGGTCATTTGCCTTATCACTTTTGTTTTTCTTGCCACTACCTTTTTCAATAGCTGTTCAAGTTGTTTTGAATTAGGAAGGAAACCCAGAATCGACTCTACCACAAGGTTGGTGCCATGTAGATTCTCATTGATGTTTCCTATGACACTATTTGTTGCTTCCATCGCGTCTACCATTGCCTTTTCTACTTCTTGAAGCCTAGAATCCTAGCTTGCAAATAGGATTTCCTTATGAGATTTTTCTAGCTTGGGCAGGTTGGCCTTTCTCCCATCTTCTGTATTTTCCCAGGTGATAAAATTAGATACCTTTTTAAGATCTCGTCATATTCAAGTCTCATTTACACGACTTGACTTGTTAGTTTATCGCTTGTTTCGCAATAAGATTTCCACTATGAAATCTTCTGGCAGAATAATTCTTTTTAGTGCATCAGCTGAGAGTTAAGACCAAGTGCTTCGGTAACAAACTAATCTATTTTTGGATTTTCTTTGTGTAGATCATCTATTTCCTACATCTGTGCTTCCTTCTTGGCTAGGTTGGTTCGATGTTCTATTTGCATATGTTCAAATACATATTGAAGCTTGGCCAACCGAATCTCTGCCCGCTGGTCGAATTTTACTTGTTGTAATTGTTGCTTAAGTGACGCTATTTTATCTTCCTTTTCTCTAAGCAACATTTGTATTTCTATTGCTTTGTCCATGGTCGCTGTAGCATAAACACCTACAAACTACGAGATTCTAGTAAGGTTGGTGGATGGATCAATGGGTGAGACTTTCCATAGAACATTCATTGGTTCATTTTCAGGGGTAGTAGCAGCTATAGAGTCCAATTTCCTTTTCTTTCTTTGTCTTTTCACCATAGCTTTACACTGTGGGCCATAGAACACATCTAGAGGGGGAATTTCTTCAATTTTCATAATTATTTTCTAAGTGGGGGTGGTAGGGATGTGCTCTACCTCTTGTGTATTTGTAGTCTCTTCCACTATAATTTCCAGAGTCATTTTCTTTGGTATAGTTTGAAACTCTGCCGCCTGTTCCTCTATGTTGAGACTTTTATTAAAATTATCCCACTCTTCCTCTAGATCGATTACCAGGGGTTTTATTAGATGCACGGAGGTAGTAGGGATTTCAGCCTGTTTTCTAGCTAAAGATTCTTCAGCTATCTTCTGTGTAGATTGGGTTGTATCCTTTACTGACTCCATGCTTCTACTTTTCCCATTTTGCGATGACTATTACGATTCCCTAGTAGATTTCTCTTGAGATTTCACTCCAGAATCGGTCTTAGAATTTTCTTTGGAGTCACCTTCTATAGTCACACTGGGAGTAGGCTCCCTTATTGGTTCAATCAATAATTGGTCCAATGGGACCTTTGTTAACCTCCTTTCTCTGTAACTGTAAATTTTTTCTAGATCTTCATGGTCAAAAAGTAGTTGTGCCATATGCTTCACCTCTGTGAAGGTGTTTTTCTACAAAAATATATCATCAAAGGCACGTGCCTCATTTCTAATTAATTTTATTTTCACCAGAGTGGTGAAATTTTCGACAGTGTCGAACGGGTCGTATTGCCTTCCAGCGAATTTAGGTAATCGTAGAGATATCATGTTTTCTGATTCTTTGAATGCATGCCCTAGGTCATGTAATGAAAATTCTCCACAGTGTACAGGGAATGTAGGCTAGATGGCCTTCTTTGAATCCTTCAATGTCTTGCTCATTCCTCCCTCACTAGCCATTTGATAGGCTATCTCTTTAGCCATAAATTTATCTGGAACATATTATGGAAGGACATGGGGGGAGATGATGCTGCCAAAAACTCTGATATATGTAAATGTTTCCTCCCCAAACCATCTGGCCACCGAGAGGATGTCAACTTTAGCTTCTTGGGAAAACCTGGGAAGGTCTCAATTATAAAGTCGCTTGTGAATAGAGAGCATAACTCCATGACAAATCTTGAAAAAATGTGGTTGAAAATTGGATTCCCACATGTCCTTGTGGTATATGTGAATGGGAATTAGATTTCGAATAGTCCATTTCCATCCCATGATATGGAATTTCAAATTAAAACAAATTGCATCCATGACGTAGGTGCGCATAAAGAATGGAGGGTAAACCCTCGAAGTGACACTTCTTTTCCTTCTATACTCTATAATTGTTTTTGCTAAATTGTCAGAAAAAAATTGTGCCCAATTCATTACAGTTGCGTTAACAGTTGCATCTATTAATGACAACCATTATGGGGAGAACTTACTACTATCAGGTCTGCCAAATAGTCTACATAACATAGCCACTGCAAAACTATGAGGGGAACAAACAGAAGTAGTGTACATACCATTTTTGTCTTTCTTGATTTTTTCCTCATTATTCGACCAAGCCCGGGTGCAGTCTGCTGGGTCGTCATTCTCTTTGGAAAACTTCTCCACAAACTGCCTATTGTAGATGACCTGTGGCTCTGGTAGGTGGTACATAAGCTATAGTTTATCCGAGGTAAAAGATCCCATAACCCCTTGCCTTCTTGTCTTGAATTCTCTATCTGAGATGTCGTCTTCATCAATAACTCGTTTAACCATGTCGGTATAAAGGATTATCTTCGGCCGTGTGGCTGTGCAGTGAAAAAATGAGTGTGTCATCTCTAGCATGGAAGCGTCTTTGGAATCACATCCATCAACTGTAATTTTTGTTTCCATAATCCTTGGCTGCTCCTCCTCTAGTATGTTATACATAGCCTCCCATGTAGAGGTTCCTCCCTCTCTGTTGCATGTAGTATCTGTAAACGTAGGAGTCATTTTAGACTTCTTAGAAGTGTCTGCCTTGCCTTTCTTCACCATTGTTCTCAGCACTTTGCTCTGCGGACTTTTCCTAAAAGTGAAGAACAACAGCTATAGGATACACAAAGATGAACATAAAATGAAATAATGCAGATAATGTGTAAAGGTGATAAAAGAAGTTTTAATTGAACGCACGTAAGAAGAAAACATATCACACTAAATGTCTCTTCACACATAAATGTAGTTATCTCTTACTAAATTCCCACTAATGATTTGTTATCCCTTAGCTTTATTGGTCATAAATGTTATGCATCGTAAAACGGGAAGAAAGCTTCTAGGGTGATGAGCCTTTGAACTGTGAAGATAGCGATTATGCGATTTACGAAGCAATATCACAGATTGCAATATCACAATATGCCTTTCTGCCTTTCTTACCTCCCACTGTGTTTCTACGAGATGCAAGATGCGAACCCCTCGTTAGTTTTTTTCAAAACGTGACGACTTTCCAAGTTTATCCTATGTAAAAGACCCTTTTTACTGAATGGCAGACCTAAAACATTTGCTTAGGATATTTATGGAGAGGGTCTTGGCCTTAATCACATTTGCAATATCGGCTGGTGGTAAGTACACAGTGTTCGTTTAAATTCCCAAAATGCAATGCAATAAGAGTTATAACGCCATCGCAATTTCACATATCACATGTTTCATAATGAACTTTTTAAAGCGGGCATTTTATGAATGGTCCTATGCGATGCGATAAAAAAACTTAAGGATTTAGTTTATGTTAGGTTTTATGATAGTTTCGAGCATAGAGTCCATACTTAATCGATTTTCTTGATTTTGGAGGGTTAGAAAGGTATTTTGGTGGCTTTAAATCATGCTCTAAGTGTGAAGGTAAATTTCTAACAGTTTTTCTAAAAATAGGGTTTTGATTATTATCTTTGATTTATTCCAAGAATAAAAGAGATGCCTAAATGCTAAGTTTTGTTTTTGGATAGATTTTTTGAAGGGTCCCCATTTATTAATGTAATATTAACTACTATCATTAATAAATGGGGGGTTTTTGAATACCACAATAGGAGTACAACAATACACAATGCATTCATCAGTAGTGATATGGTCCCTATCCACTTTTCCCAACTCATTAACTAGATTAGAGTTATTTCCCATGAGTCCCAGACTATATGGGTGGAATGTACGACAGGGAATCAATAGGAGAAGGTGAACCAATCATCTTGCTCATATGCCATAGGAGAAGGTGAACCACTCGTCCTATGCATATGTCAATCATAGGGGAAGGTGAACCACTCACCCTACACACATGTGTCATCCATCGTAGGGGAAAGTGAACCACTCACCCTACACGCATGTCAATCATCATGAGGTATCAAAGGGGAAGGTGAACCACTCACCCTGTACATAGCACACCAATAGGGGAAGGTGAAACACTCACGTTATGGTCGCTCATAGCTCCAAGAAGTACCCCAAGTCCCAAGGAGCTCCCAGAGCTCAATGTCCAACTCAAGCGGGACCCTTATGGGAGGGTTTTTCCACAACTCCAAGTCTCTCTTGGAAGGCTAAGAATTTGACCTTCCCTAAGGGCTTTATGAGGAGAGTCTGTGACCTACTCATTAGTCTTAATGTGTTGGACATTTATTATTCCCCGTTGTACCATATACCGGATAAAGTGGTACCTGATATCAATGTGTTTGGAGTGGTCGTGGAACACATGATTCTCTAAAAGGCGAATCCAACTTTGGTTATCACAGAATATCATGGTGGTATCCATCGTGTGCTCTAATAGCTCACTAAAGAGCTTCCTCAATCAAACAACCTCACAACAGGCCATACTGGCTACAATGTATTCGACCTCGGCTGTACTTAAAGAAATCGATTTATGCTTCTTGGTCATCCACCACACTGCCAACCCAATAAGCATCAATATATCCATGTAGCCTCAAATTCCTAGCAGTATATATCATCCCATAGTTAATTGTGCCACAAAGATATCTCAAGAGATTCTTAGCAGAAATCCACTATATGTGATGAGGCTCAACCATAAATTGACTCAACGTATTCACAGCGAAGCATATATCAGGATGGGATTTTACCAAGAACATCAGGGCCCCCAAATGTTGTCTATATTAAGAAGGGTTTTCCAATTCGGTCCCAATAACACTACCACATAGCTTCTTGAATTTGAGGTTCATCATAGTATACACAAACTTGCAATCCACCATCCCACATCTCCCGAGCAACTTCACAATGCATTTTACTTGAGAAAGGAATATCAACTATCTTTTTCTAGACCTCTAGGCCTAGGAAGTAGTGCATCAGTCCTAGGTCCTTCATCTCAAACTTGGAAGCCAATTCCATCTTGCATTGAAAAATGAGAGGGAATGCACCTATCAAAAAGAGATCATCTACATAAAGGAAAAAAATGAGAGGCATGTCATTTTCAACCTTGAAGTATAGGTTAGGATCAACATCGCTCCTTGAGAATCCAAGCTTCATAAGATAGCTATCAATCCTCTCATATCAAGCCCTAAGGGCTTGCCTCAACCCATAGAGAGATTTCTTCAACCTTCATATGTGTTTCCTTGGATCTTTTACTTCAAACCCCTGAGGTTGTTCAAAGTAGACTTCCTCCTTAATCAAGCCATGCAAGAAATTCATTGTAATGTCCATTTGATGTAGGCTCCATACTTGAGTGGAAACAAGAGAAATAATAGATCAGATAGTGGTATATCGGGCAATCGATGCAAATATCTCGTCATAGTTTACCCCTTCCTTTTGGGAGAAGCCTCAAGCAACGAACCTGGCCTTATACATTTTAGCACTCCTGTCAGCTCCATGTTTTATTTTGTAAATACATATAGAGGTGACCATGGACTTGTCCTTAGGTCTAGGCACCACGTCCTAAACATCATTCTTAATGATAGATTCATATTCCTCATTCATTGCATCCTTTTGGACTTGGTGCTTTACGGCTTCTTCGAACGTACATGGCTCAATTTGAACAATAGTACTCATAGCAACTAAGTACCCTTGATACCTATCTGGCTTCTTACTTTCGCGGAACATCCATCTTGGAGCATTATTCATTTTAACATCTTTGGGAGTATCTTTGAGCCACAAAGGTATTTTACTTGAGGTATAGGTACCATCAGGAGGTGGATCAATAGGATCCATCGAGCCTTCAACATTGGGCATAAGCTCATCTGTCGGAGGTTCATCCTTATTTCTGTAACAACATAATTATCCTTCCTTGGAATGGGGAGTTCTCTGGCTTTCCCAAGGGAATTGTCTTCATCGAAGGTGACATTATGGCTTACTTCCACATCTCTTGACTAGGCACATAGATTCTATATGCCTTTGAATTTTTGCTATAGCCCACAAATGTACCTTCCTTCCTAGATGCTTCCAACTTGTTTCTTTTCTCTTTAAGAATATGAAAGTACACGGGACAACCAAATATTCTAAAATGTGAAACATCAAGTTTCTTAACAACAAAAACTTCTTCGGGTGCCTTGAAATCCAATGCTTGATGTAGGCTCCTATTTTGAACATACACGACAATGTTGGAAGCTTCTCCCCATAAGAACTTCGATAGACCTTTATCATGGAGCATGGCACGGGTGACTTCCATGATTGTTTGATTCTTCTCAAGAGTGTATGGAATGGTTGTCTCCCTTTTAATGCCAACCGCTTTGCAAAAGTCATTGAATTCATTTGATTCATATTCGCTTCCATTGTTGGTCCTCAATATCTTGATTTTATTCCCTGTTTGATTTTCCACGGAAAGAACAAAACCATTTGAACACTTCATCCTTATTCTTCCAGAAATAGATCCATGTTTTGTGTGAGAAGTCATCCACAACGTTTGCATAGTATAAGTATCCTCCCAATGATGTTATGAGAAACATACTAGACATGTCAGAATGGACCAATTGAAGAATATCGGTAGTTTGGCTCTCACTAGAAGGGAATGGTCCCCTTGTAAGTTTCACAACAACACAAACCTGACAAACTCCTACACAATTCATGTTGATCTCGAGCATACCTGTGACCACTTTCATTACCCCATGTAAGGATTTGTAATGAAGGTGGGAAGATCTCCAGTGCCATAATTAATATTGAAGAGAAGTATTGTAAGTCAATGCTCCCAAAGGAATTCCTCCAACTTGATAGAGACCATAAAACCTAAATCCAGGTGTGAATGCTCTTTAGGGTTTCTTTTCCAAATGCGTTCCTTTCCATCAATGAATGTTACCTTGAAGCCTTTATATTTCATCGCAGAAATAGACACCAGGTTCTTCTTCAAATCGAGCACATACAATACTTATTGTAGATGAATGGTTTGACCTTCATTAAAGTGAAGAGTGACAATACCTATCCCTTTCATGGGGTAAGTGGCATTGTATGCAATTATGATTTCCAAATTAGTCTTCTTTCAACCAAATTTGAGAGGGCTTCCTTGTACCTAGTGAAGCACCTTGAGGCTCCATTATCAATCAACCAATGATCCAAGGTATCCAGAGGAGAGGCAGTAGATAGAGCGGAAATAAGATAAAACTCATTTTGTTTTTCTACAACATTACTTTCCTCATACCTATAATTTATCGTCCTCTCAGGAGGTCACTTATTTCCATATCAAGAAGTGGGATCATTCATCTTTCCTTTATTGTTGTTCCTTTGATTGTCACTACCTTTGAAATTGTTGTTGTTGTTGTCGTCATCCCTCAGAGAATTCTTCTTGTGAGGACAATCTCTAGCATAGTGGCCGAACCTATTATAATTGTAACACCTTACTTTTCTTCCTTCTTTCCTTCCTTATTTCCTTCCTTTATTGAATTATTAACCATGTCTCCTTGGACCAACATTATGGTTTTTCTTAGAATGAGTGGAGAAAGAAGTATATTCATTTCCATTTGAAGGATTTTTTCTCTCCATCATCGTCATCTCCTCTTGATTGCATCCAACCAATAATTCATCGAAACTAGGTATCCTATTATTGTTGAGAATGGTGGTGTTAAACACATCCCATGATCTTGGAATACCTACAAGTGCAATGATATTTAGCTCTATATCAACAACTTCTCCAATAGATAGAAGGTCATTCTTGATTTGTGTGATCCTCATGAAGTAGGAATGGATAGACTCCCCTTTATCCATCTTGATGTCCTACAACTTATTCTTGAGAAAGAATATTTGATTTGCATTGTTCAATTTGAACATCCCAACTATCTTATCATACATCTCCTTAAATGTTCCCAAATAAAAAATATAAGCAACCAAATTATTTTGAATGGAGTTTATGATAATTCTCATAGCTTTGACCTCACCTTTCTTATATTTCGTTTTTGCAGCAACAAGTGCGTTTGAAAGAGGCTCCACCACTCTTCCCTTCACATAGTCCATGGCATCATACTCTTCCAAATTCAAGTCCAAAGTGATCTTCCATGCATGACAATAATATTTTCCCTTGAGCTTATCCTCATATTTGAAGTAAGATGTAGTAACCATTAGACAATAGTCTTGTCCAACACATCTCTCTTAGTGATTTCTTTTCTTTCTCTTGCTTGGGATTTTTCTTCACCTGAGCTTTGAAACCATGTTAAATTTGGTCAAAAATGGTATGTTCTATGCTTAGCACAATTAACTCAATGCATTTTAGTAGCACACATTCCAATTTAGTTTCTAATAGCAATCACATTGACAGTAAGAGTATATAGAACGTGAAACAAAATGCAGAAGACAAGAGAACACCAGATTTGGCAGATGCTAGGGAAAAACCCTAATGTGGGGAAAACCCTTTGATCAATTCTTCTTACTATTATAACAAATGTTTAGTAGACAGAGAGTACAAAATGTCAAAGTTGACTTGCCAAATCAAAGTCAAAACAACCCTATCAAATATAGTCAAATTCAGTCCTAACCAAAAAGTCAATGCTAGTAAAAAAAATAGAAAAATGTCTTCTTTGAAGCTCAGTCAAACCCAATCAAACTTGGCCTAAACAGGAGGTCACAATTAGCCCAAAACAATCCCAAAGTCAATGGTCAAAATTGGTCAAATTTATGCCCTGAAGTCAATGGTCAACTTGCAAATTTAAACTGCACTCAAAGTGCCCATAATGCCTCGATTTTTGTGCCAAGGTATATGACCTACCCAAACAGAAATCTACCCAGAAAATTGAATTCAAAATATGCTTGGAAAGTCAAAGTCAACGCTAGTCAAACTCCTACAACAATCTTGAAATTTAACCCTGCAATTTGCCCAGAAAAGTCGTCCTCCTTTCCACACGTGTGAGAGAGAAGATCTACCCAATAGTTGTATGAATCAATGAGAGGAGAGAGAAGAATGTGAGTGATAATTATGCCAAATGAGGTGAGAGGTCACTTGTATTTATACAAGTTGTTGAGGGTGAAGTAATATGTCTCTTGGGCTTCATGAGCCTACATGATGATGTGATCGACCTTGACAATTTACACATGTGTGGGCATAAATTCAAAAACACACTTATGCTTATCCAAATTAGATGATCCTTATATCAATTTTGGTCCTCTCGAAAAGAATAATTCAATGTAATCATCATCTCCATCAAATGAGTTGTCCAAAGTGGAATTTTCCCTAGTTTCCAATTTTAACATTTGAGCACTTCCTCTTGTTTTGTTGAGATTGTCATTCATTTATTGTTGAAGTACCTTAGTGTTCATAATTAAAAATCATTGCAATAAACTACTTAAAAGTTTTTAATAATATCACCTTAAGAGCACTCACATATTTCAGTTGCATCTTAGGATTAACCTCTTGCATTAATTAATTTACTTCTAAGCATAGGATTGGTTGATAGAGATATAGGCCCACCTTTCTCATTTATCCTGAGGAGTTTAGCACCTCTTTAGTGGTTATCACAGTGACATTATAGTCGTCAAAGTCACAGTCTCTATAGCACCAGAGTCATCAGGTGGTTAGAACCTAAGGGGAGGTATCATTAAGCAGGCCTTATCTTGCTTCCCCTTGGATTCTCTCTCGCAACCTACTCTAGAGACTAGATTCAAAACAATTAAGAGGAAGGATACACTTAAAATAGGCATATAACTTAAAATAAACCAATATTCTGCATCTCACTTAGATTATAGGATTTGCATCTCATTTAGGATAATGATGCATCATTTAGGAAACAACTTTTCATATTGTAATTTGATAAATAATTTGTTTTACACAATTAATTGACCCCATTTAAGGCACTGGTATTTCAAAATAATATAATGCAATCATTTAACTTGCTAATTCAACCAAGTTTTTAGGCCATTTAGTTTTGTCTCCCAGACTTTTTGGTTTCCAATAAGCCTCCCATATTCGCATTTCATAGGGAATACCCCCCATAGATTGTTTTAGAGAGACAACTAGAACGGAGAGGAAGGGGATCAGAGTGACAAACCCCATTCTCAGCGTTGTCGCATATCACCTATACTATTTAAGAGACAACATTTTATGGCGTCGTTGTTGGGGATAATTTTTTTTCCCTTGGTTCTCATGACATCTCTTCTTTTAGAACCTTCTCATTCTCATCTTTTCTTTGTATCTTATCATCTTCTTTACCCATCAAACGACACATTTTCTGGCACCATTGCAAGGGATAAGTTTCTTGTTCCCAATGTTTCAATATTCTTTCCATCTCTTCATCTTTTCATCATTCTCATCCTTCATATTTTCATTAATCTTCCCATCACATTGATCAGATTTTCAATCTGCACCATTGGCACTTGGACGTTTGGGTTAGTTTCCTATTTGGGTGGCGGCTCCACTTATTCATCCATTCACATGGGTTTATACTAGAATAAATACTGGTAGCTTGGTTAACCCTGCTCCCGATCCTGAAAATGCTCTAAGGACTCAGTTAAATAAATTACATTCTAGTAAGAATTTAATCTTTCTCCTATTTTGTAAGAATTTAATCTCACATGATTAGCCTATTCCGTTTTGCAGTCCTTGTGAATTTTTTCATGAAGAAAGTGCATGTTTCATTGCTAGAAAACTCCTAGACGAGGGAAGCAACGAAAAAGTAAATAATGTAAGTCAAATTTCTTGAAAGGAAGGTCATTGTGCAAACATGATCCCTTCATATTTCACCATCAACAACTTCAATGATGAGAAAGATCCTATCACACAGATGTATGGTGAAAATCTGTCTTAGGAACAAATTCTAGAAATTTCTAGAAGAAAATGTTATACTTATCAAAATAAGGACAAGGATTAGAATCATAATAAACAAGTTGCATCTAAAAGCTATCAATCAGGATTGAAAATTGATTGGGCCGCATGGATAAACAATGTTAAGATTTTTGTCCCAGTGCTAGAACTTCTAAAGATTCCTTCTCAAAGAGCAACATTCTTCAAATCTCTAGGCATGGCTCAATAGGATAAGATTGATACAGGATCTAAATTATTACATGACCAATGAAGACAATCAACCTTTCTTCCTTACTTTAGAAGTTAATGATCACCTGCTTCGCAATTGTATGTTGTATTCTGAGGCTTCAACCAATGTCATGACTAAGAAGGTTATGGACCAACTAAATTTGAGAATCTCAAGTCCTTATCACAACATTTTCTCTATGGATTCAAAGAAAATTTAAGTCCTTGGTGAAGTTAAGGACTTACAAGTTTCCTTGGCAAATTATCCTTATAAAATTATCACCATGGACATAACAATCATTGATATGTCAGACGTATGGGGAATGCTTCTATCAAGAAAGTTTGCAGCTGACTTAGGTGGATGCATTTAGTTGGATCTATTGTATCCTACTATTCCCGTAACAACAGGTGGTATGGTTAGATTATACATAGAGGTTGAAAGAAGGTATCATGTTGAAAATCTAAAGAATCCAGACAGTGATGAGGAAATTGAACCACAGGGTCATCCTTCAAAACTTAATGCATTTGTGAGAGAATTCTTCCAGCTTGTATATCATTTTTCTTCATCTCATCTTCTGAGCAAGAAAAGAGGATGGCTTGAATTTGATAATGATGTGCAATACAATGATGAAAGTCTACATCAACCAAAAAGGTTCAGAATTCAATAGGGGACATCTAATAAACAACGAATTGCCTGCATGCAAATAGGTGTTCAAGATAGTGCCACATGGATGACATTTGATACCATAGGGCATCCTTTGTATTTTATTTCTAACTCTACACTCTTAGTTAGAATTTTATTTGTGTCATTAGTTAGTTTTTTTTCATGAATTTATATTTTATGTATTTATGCTTATATGTTAAGAGTAGATTTTTCTATTCCAAAAGATGTTCTATATATACATGATGATTTGGATTTTGAATGGATATCTAATTGATGGACTTCTATTTTCTTAGGTACAAGACTATGGATTCTCACATTCCTTCAACGAAGCAATGTGTCCCCAAGTAGAGCCAGATGTTGACCACACTTTGTAACAATCCAAGGAAGCAGAATGCAAAGATATGATTTTTATTTTAAAGTTCAAAGCCATCAACTAACACAATTTTATCATTGAAAACCGAATTTATGCAAGTTGTATTGTAAATGATGTTAATATGACTATTTAATTAAATGACAACACCTAGGTAAACCTCTGATGTTGGAAACATATTTCATCCTAGGAAGTTTTCTAATCTCACCAAATTATGTGTGTTTCTAAACATGGATAACCAAAGTTTTTCTTCCAACTTATATCCCAAAGCTAGGGTGGAATCCCTTGACAAGGTCTTAGGTGAATCCTAATGTTATATTGAGTCTTTGTAAAAGTGTGTTTGGGAATAATTCAAGGACATTTGGCTAAATCATTTTATTACAAACCACTTGGTCTATACTAGATCATATTGAGTCGTAGAATTGGGTAAATTGTTGAGGGTGTGAGTCTAAATGTGTTTTCCTCTTTCGAAGGTTGATATTGTAATATTTTGAAGTAAAAAATATTTTAGTGCATGGCCCCTCATATTTAGACACTATGGCTAAAATATTTGAGTGTGGAAAAATAACTAATCCCCTCTAATGTCAACTTATTAATTTTTCTAGCTAAATCAAATAAAAATCCTAAGCTAGGAAATTAATCAATTCTAAGTCAAAAAAATAATTATAGAGAAATTGATTTATTTCCAAGTGGAAAATAATAAAAAAATTCGTGGGTCAAAGGAAAATCGTTTTTTGGAGGTCTCCCACCAAGGGAAAAGTAGATATTTTAAGAAAATATGAACCCTTGGACCTTGGTGGTTAAGTCTAAGTCAATTTTTTGAGGAAATTATTCCAAAATATTAATTTTTGGATTAATTAAAAGTGGTTTTAAGAAAAATTCTATTTTTTCTTCAAAATTAAAAATTCGACAATGGGGATTAAAAGATGATGAAGCTATTTTCAATGGTCAAGATTATTTTGATGAGGATCAAGCCAATTAGCCTTTATTTTCTACTTAGAGGAGTTTCTCTATATAAAGAAATCATTTTGCTTCCATTGAATATCTTTGGATGATGTAATTCTTGAATGTTGTTATTGAGATGTTGCTCTGTTGGGAACATTTTATGTCATAATAGAAAGACTTTGGGGTTTAATTCATGGTTTTTTTCTTCCGGTGATCTATGGTATGTGTTAGCTATGTGCGATCATATATTGTGCTACACATTGCTAATAATTATTATTTCATTTGTCGATGATAAGAACATTCGATTGGTACAATCTATTTTAGATGATCTGATTTACCATATGATATAACATTTTTCTTGAGAATATTATATAGATTTACAGTTACGCGAGCCCTTAGGCTCCAAGTTCACATATTGTGGGGAAGAGCCGACTGTGTTTGGGCTTTGCTATTTCTTTATGATATTTGATTTTGAATAAGGGTTTCAACCAATATTTATTTTTTTCGAAATATGTTCATCCATTGTTATTTATCCATTTTATTTTTGTAAATTTTGTAAATATTGTATATTTGTAAATAATTTCTAACCTATTTTTTTTGAAACACTTGGGGTTTTATTATTTTTTGGGGTTTTATATTTTGTATATATATTTGGGGTTTTATAATTCTTTGATCCAATTGTGTAGGTGAACTTCAAGTTGATCAAGAGAATTTTGTTGTGGTTTTCGAGTAGATCTAGGCCTAGAAAGGCAATAGCTAGCCTTCAAGCTCAACGTCAAGCCTGAAGAAGTCAACTATCATTTTCTACAATGATTTTTGGTGAATTTTGGCATTTGTAGGGTTTGGATTTTTTTTTAAGGCGCCAAGTGTTGTGGGGGAAAGTATCCAACTCGGAATGACCCTAACCCACTCTAAGGGTGGCAGTTCCTTAGCAACAGCTGAAAGCAAAGCTATCTAAAGTTTCTTCTTTATGACATGCAAGAGATAAAAGGGAGAGATCCACTCACCGATGTCTTGCGCAAATGGTCGATCCGATCTCCTTTGTTTGCCGCTTGCTCCCAACTCCAAGTCTTTTCACGGGCCCAGCTACACGAGATCCTGCAAACAAGACAAAGAAAGGAAACTACAAGAAGCATGCATTCATAAATGATTCAAGGATTAGCATAAATCAAAGACGCAAGTAAGACAATACACCATTGAAACACATGCGAATAGAAGAACCTCAAATGCTTTATTAATATATGGAAGTAAGGTTCAGGCGGTGATACAACCATGAGAGGTCCAATCCAGCATCACCTTCCCGACAGAGAGAAATCTCTTCTTCACCTCCCTCAAGCAATCACCCAATACTCTCAACTGTAAACCAACAACAATTCTTCGCACTAAATTCCGGCCTCCAGATCCCATGGGATGAGATCCTTATATAGAGTTTTGGAGTGAAGATAAGTCAGCTTGATGTGTGACTTGTTGTCCTCTTCAACTCCAGTTGTTCTTCAGTTCTTCACTCGGAGTTTCTGTCTTCCACTTGGAGTTTTAGAAGCTCTTAACTCATCATTAGGCGAATCTTATGATCAAGTGTCTTTTTGGAAGCTTCCTGGGCACTGGCACATTGAGAAAAAGATTCCTCCACATGTCAAAGTACGCCCAGCGCAGGTAGCCTTTGTTGCACTTGCAATGCAGCGCAGGTACACCATGGAGCTCTTGACATTCAGCGCAGATCCCTAGTGGAGCAGCTGCTTTGATCCAAAACTGACCTGTTTTTGAGTGTTTTTCAGTGGAGAACTGATTTGCAGTGCTGTGGTTTGCTGACCTTGTTCCTCTAAGGGTAAGAACAACTTGTTTAGGGACTTTGGATCCCTTAGATTATTGACATTTCATGCTCTATGCTGTAAGGCACAAAAATGTCTATAACAGTTGCCCCCTAAAGTATGAGGTCGTTTATCGGGTGAAATGCTTTATTAGGAGGATCCGAAGTTCATTCAATCGTCGGGAGGTGACCTGTAACAAAATACAATACAATACATTATCTCTTCATACTTTCTTTTCATGATCTAGCTGATGCGGGCATTTCCCATGCTCAGCTTTATAAATACATTTGTTGTACATAAACAGACGATCGTCTGATAATAGACGGATAATTCTCTGCTTTTAATTATCATCCTTTTAGTAGGATGCTCATCTGCTGCACATGTCTATGTTTTTATCTCCTGAATATATATCGGAGCCCGGATGGATGAAACTAGATCCGGGGTCTTCAAACTTGTCCGATCTTCACTTTAGTACAAGTCGATCCATGTGAGAATTTCCTGAAGTCGAACATGGAAAGACATCGCTTGATTACCAGTCAATAATGTAAACTATTAACAAGCGCGAGAGGAATCACCGATAATGATGATGACCCTCAAGGTACTGCAACACAATTCACGCAGTGTGAATATAGGATCTGACGTCGAACACCACGCAAAGTCTCCTGGTCGAAGGTCATTAATGTATACCTATCGCCGGGAGTGAGAAACTTTCCATTGAGGCATGCAAGCTTCAAAGTACTGAGGGGGTGTTCCTAGACCACCACGGTTCCTGAACAGTCGAGTCAACAGTTAGACCAGTCTAGAGCTACCCTCCAGCCTTCCACTTCTTATACGCCTTCCTCCGATCCTTCTTCTTCGAAAGGTCAAGCCGCCAAAAGCGTGGCTCCCATAGAAAAGAAGAAGGAAAAGAAGAAGAAAGAAAAGAAGCAGAAGGAGCCAAAGGCGCCTGGGGGCAAGCAAAAGGTATCTAACGAAAACCCACACACAGCACGGACCGGGCCCAAATCGCCATGTGTCATATGTAGAGGGAACCACCTCCATCGTGATTGTCCCAGTATTCCCCGGATACTAAGGGACTGGTCCCCTCATTTGCACAGTTCGGAAGCGTCAACCTCTAACAACCAGGTTGAATGCTTACCGTCGACCAGCGAAAGTGAAGGTTCTAGACGACGAAGGGGAATGAGATCCCCCTGCGAGCTGTGTGAAGGAAATCACACCCTTCACCGTTGTCCCTTTTTAGATGAAGCAAAGAGAGTTTTGGAAGATCAACCGGTTGCACCGTTGCTACTTCCTCCTGGATACCAAAAACTTGCGCCAACTCCTTCGTTGGTCGAAAATACAGCTGCCCCGCTCATAGGGCCAGCTGAAGTGTCAGTCACTGAAAGTGAACCTACTGAATCCGGACCGGACAAAAGTCCAAAGTTGGAGACGGCAGTTGACCCGGTTCTCCCTTCAGAAGTTTCATCTTCAAATACCACAGTCACTGAGGATTCATCTTCAGTTGACACCCTCACTGAAGAGAGTAAGGATGACACCATCCAGGTTCTCTTCATCAACACCGATTCTGATGAACATCAGGGAAATGTTCCCACTCCTTTATCGCAGGAAGGAGCGTCGTCAGGATCATATCCGGCCGTATATTCGGTCCCACCACCAAGCAACCTAGTTGTGTCCTTTGATTGGAACCAACTAGGCAGACCTCGGTTACCAGCCAGTATACCATTTAGAATTATAGTCCAAATATACAAAATGGTGATGGCTGGAACTTTCATTGATGAAGGGGCATCTGTGAGTATCCTGTCCTCCATTGCTTGGAAAGCACTGGGTTGCCCGACGCTTTTGCCCGAGACAAGGCATCTCTCGGGTTTTGACAAAGGAACCAGTCGACCATTAGGGATTCTACCTAATGTGCCTATTACACTGAAAGGGAAGGCTGTCAAAATGAATTTGATGGTCGTCTAAGGACCCTTCGATTATAACCTACTCCTTGGACGAGACTACATATATTGCATGGAAGCAATGGTCTCCTCACTCTTTCGAATAATGTGTTTTCCATACGAAGGAAGAATGGTCAAGCTCGTAGACCAACTTTCATTTCCGGGATCACGCATCGCCAATAGTCACATACCTATCCTAAATGGTCTATTTGATCAAGAAAGGTCTCTACCTCCGGTTCTTCTTCCTGATGAGCGCGAGTGATTCGGGAAAGTAGGGCCGGAACCCAGGGGGCATGCATCCTGGTCTGCTCTGGAGGCAGAAAAAACCTTGGGTGTAAAGTAGAATTTCCGCGGGAGAATATGACTAGTCTGTACCCCGTCCCCTCCTTCTTCTTCGTAAAACAGAAGAGCCAGCAAGAGCTCTCATGCGGAAGAAGGGGTAATTGGGAGTGGGGTTGTTCTGGAAAAAGATTCTTTTGTTAAAGTTAAGTGCGTGGCGGAGCATCGTCATTCACCGTCGCCTAGTCGGCGTCGCCGAAGAAAGTTTCTGTTTGAAAGGATTAGCAGAACAATCTTTGGGTAACCTGAAAGAGGTAAGCCTCACCTGTTGAAAATAAAGGTTTTTAACGGAAAAGTAGGGGCAGCCTTGAAATTAGACTTACACCTGGGGGCATGCAAACCTCTTGGAATACAAGCGCGAGCGGTTTTTAGTTTTAGGTAGGACTAACCCCTCTAACCCATAGGATAGGCCGATACCCAGCTTGCATAAAAAGAGGATATGGAGCAATACGTAGGGAGATGAAGCTCTTTAAAAAATAGCGATCTTCCATGAGACCTTCCTACTTTATGACTGGTAAAAACGAGCAGTTTTGGCAAAGTTCATGCTCGTTAAAAAATAAACGCAAGATCCGAGCAGTTTTAATGCGGAAATTCATGCTCGTTAAAAAATAAACATAAGCTAGTGAGCAGGCTTCCCCCAGAGTTCAAGCTCATCCAGAAAAAATGAACCGGTAAATAACCATTTGAGACCGTAAATTCATCAGCCATAAAAGCCTTGGTCGTGTTTGTGCACCGTCACCTCCACTTTTCATTTGGCCGATCATTCACATCCACTTGATTGTTTACCTATTTTGAGGAACAGCTGCGAAGAGTGATCCCACCTAGCCATCCTTGTAATACTGTCATGATTGGAAAATTCCAACCTGTACCTGGAATCTGTTGCTATCCCTATTTATCACTCGTTCCTCAAAAAACGAGTCCTCTTTGAGCTCTTTTCACTGACTCGTAAAAAATGAAAAGTTTGCCGAGTTTTGGCCTTCCAGCTCGTTAAAAGGACCGGAAGAGCTATCCCTCCTCTAGATTTTAATCTTTTTGGACCTGAGGGATTATTGCACAAAAAGATCGAGCACTTGTCTAGTTCGGCTCGATAAAGATATCGAACATTCATCCCTTCTGTATTGTTTTATACTTTTTCGGACTTAAGGAGGGCCTTAATGAATCCCACATCAGTGACACGGAACGGAGCTAGTGATGATGGTGAAAACGATCTGTGAAATATGATCCAGGGTGGCGGTCATGGAAGGATGAAAGATGATGTATGGTAGTGGATGGGACCCGGTTGACACTTTCTGAATGACATCTCTTGAACATATAACGACACTGATGTGATGGATCGGTAGCATTACCCCATGTATGGATGGTATGGCGAGACCATGGTGAAGGGACCGGTGAATGATAATAACCCAAACCGATATTTACGGAGGCAAAAGTGTCATGTTCAAGAGCGACTTGCTACCATTAAGCTTTGAGGTTCTCCCAATTTTTCCCCAGTCATTTCTGACCAGTACCTTTTTATTTTTTTCAAGCTTGAGGAGGATAACATATGCTTGTTCTATAACCTGCCCTTCGAGCAAGCCCATCGCTATGTTTTAATGAGCCTAGCGATAGGGAAACTCGTTCTCGTCTAAAGACAAGTTTGTCGCTATCTAATATTTTTAACGAGCCCAGCGACAAAGACAACTCGGTCCTTTTCATTTTTAGAGAGTCTGAAAAGTGTACATAAAGTAGACTCCAGGGGTCCTTTTTCATCATCTAATCCCTTAAGTCTGAAAAAGTATAAAACAATACAAAAGGGATGAATGTTCGATATCTTTATCGAGCCGAACTAGACAAGCGCTCGATCTTTTTGTGCAATAATCCCTCAGGTCCAAAAAGATTAAAATCTAGAGGAGGGATGGCTCTTCCGGTCCTTTTAACGAGCTGGAAGGCCAAAACTCGGCAAACTTTTCATTTTTTACGAGTCAATGAAAAGAGCTCAAAGAAGACTCGTATTTTGAGGAACGAGTGATAAACAGGGATAGCAGCAGATTCCAGGTACAGGTTGGAATTTTCCAATCACGGCAGTATTACAAGGATGGCTAGGTGGGATCACTCTTCGCAGCTGTTCCTCAAAATAGGTAAACAATCAAGTGGATGTGAATGATCGGCCAAATGAAAAGTGGAGGTGACGGTGCACAAACACGACCAAGGCTTTTATGGCTGATGAATTTACGGTCTCAAGTGGTTATTTACCGGTTCATTTTTTCTGAATGAGCTTGAACTCTGGAGGAAGCCTGCTCACATGCTTACGTTTATTTTTTAACGAGCATGAATTTCCGCATTAAAACTGCTCGGATCTTGCGTTTATTTTTTAACGAGCATGAACTTTGCCAAAACTGCTCGTTTGATAAGGTCAAATTCATATTTTACCATGACTAGTTTTTCTTTTCTAGAGATAGTACTGTTTTCATCAATTTGCTGCAACAAACTCGTTAGAAACGGATAACATGAAGTAAAAATACTAATATTTTACTTTGAACTACATAAAAAGCAATTTAAAAGATGTTTTTACCTCTCATTTTACCATTTCATGTGCATTTGGTTTGTTGGAGCTTTGGAGGTGCCTCTTCCTCTTGATTTTTCACCAGCTGATTTCGGGAGATTCTGTGGACGATTTTCAGCGCCGTTTCCACCAGGTAGGAGCTAAACCATAGCTCCATCTTTTCATGGTCTTATTTCTCAGTTTTATGCTTGTTTTCCTGCCCCCATGAGCCCCTGGGGTTTCCTTAGGGCGCTCTGCCATCAGCGCAGGTGCCCTATATCGAAACCTGCATTGGGGGTGCTCATTTCCAAAGGCAGTTTGTCTCCTAACGCAGGTGAGACCCTTCCCCACCTGCGTTGGGCGCAGAAAACTTCTTGGTTGCATAGTTTTTCATGAGAATTTTGCCATTTTCTTTACTGAGTCAGGGATCTTACTCCTCCTCTTGTTTGTTTTGCAGAGTTTATTGGAGCAGAATGACTCTCACGTGGCGAGAACGAGAGCATGAAGAGGAGGACATGATTGCCCTCCATGATCCTGTTACCGTGAGCGCGTTGCGGAACTGTGGCTTGCTAAAATTCTTCTGCATATCTAGCATGAGGGCACAGATACGTTTACTGCAGTACCTGCTTGATGCTTGGGATCCTGTTAACCAAGTGTTCCAGATTAGGGGCAAGTCCATCCCTTTGACCATAGTGGACATTTATTTCTTGACTGGGTTGTCAAGGCGGGGTGCCCCCATTTCCTTGTCCGGTTCGGCCCGAGGGAGTGATTCCGTGAAAGATTATATCCGTCAGTATTGCAGGGAGGGATCTCAGCCGAGCAGAGACGACAAGATTTCTATTTTTGATGTCACTGACAGGTCTCTCAGGTCTATTCTGTACACGATTTGTAGGATGGCCGGTAGTGCATCCCCTCATGTTGCCAACAGGTCATATGTGCAACACGCCCTGGAATGTCTTCAGCCGAAAGTTTTTAACTGGTGTGATGCAGTACTGGTTCAAATGAAAAACCAGTTGACCAAAGTAAAGGACAGGAGACTGAAGAATTTTGGCTTTGGTTCAGTTTTGACTGCCTTCGCTTTGGAGAAGATACCCCTGATGCAACCTCAGTACATTGTCCTCGACTTTCCATCTCCCACTGAGCCACGCATGCAGAGGTGGGTTGACCACATGGCTAGACATGCAGGTCAATCTAAGATTACTTTTACTGATGCCTTCTTTAGGTGGTTCGAGCGGCATGATATGGCTTTTTCCGAGTATCCATATATTGGCATGGATTTCCGAGGTGATCCGGATTTGGTACTACCGGATGACGAGCAGTGGGGTGATCTTGGTAAATACTTTGACCTTATCACTGTTTAATGTTTTTTATTTATAATGTCCTTGTGCTTTACTCTATCAAGACTCTAATCAAACTCTTGTGTGCATGCAGATGTGAGCCCCGTCCGTCCAGCAGTTCGTCCGGGAGTTCCGGCCGCTGCCCCTGCAGGGGAGGCTCCAGGGAGGGCTATTCTCCGTGACCTTGACTTGGCCGAGACTCTTGTTGTTGTGCAGGAACAGGTCGAGGGTCTTACCTTCGGGATTCCGGATATACGGATTGACGAGTTGCCTCTGCGATTACAGCGACATACTGCTGGTGTACCTAGACGATGGTCTCGTCTTCTGCGCATGATCGCACAGGCCGTGGCATGTTATCATGAGCACCACTAGGCTAGGGTGCCCCCCAGCCATTTTTGAGTTTTGGGGTCGTATGACCGATTTTGTCTTGGTTATATAACATTATATGTAAACCGTAAACAGTTATATATATTTTTGATTTTCGGGGTTTATCCCAGTTTTTATGTGATCCATGTATGAAACATCGATGATGCTTCTCTTTTTATCAAATTTGCAAATGTCTATCTAACACATAGTTTGCTAATGAGTCGGTTAATGTGTTTAAGTTTCTGGAAATGTGTTGATATTGGATAAAATCAAACTGTCTTTCCAAGATTTTAACTCTTAGGAACTTGCGATAAATAGCTGGATTTCGGACAGAGTAGGTACCTTTGAGCTGTAGTACCACGAGCTGTGAGTCTAGCCTGATGACTAGCCGGCGTATGCCATGGGTGATGGCATCAGAGAGGAGCTCTATCAACGCGCTATACTCAGCGATATTATTTGTTGATTGACCAATACATACCCCCCTGAAACTCATTAACTCGCCGCTTGGGTTAAAAATGGCCCATGCTGCTGAGGATAGGTTCCTCGAACTACGACTCGCTCCGTCAGCATATCCAACCCATGGTTCCAATGGATTTGACATCTGCAATAAGTGTAAAAAGCGGATTACTTAAACCGGAACAAACGCTTTAGCGAAAACAAAAATGTAACAAAAGCATACAGGTTACTATTAGGCATAGTAACGCTTAAGGTACAACCCGTTGCGGGGTTGCGCCAGTGGAATTCCGTCATAATCTACCAACTCGTAGGCACCTTTTGCTAACACACTTTTAACAATATAAGGGCCCATCCATAAGGACTTGAATTTCCCAGCTCCCAATTTAACGGATTCTTGGTCATAAAGCAAGACCAAATCACCTTCCGAGAAGACACGGGGTTTGACATTTTTGTCGAACTACGCTTTGACTCGTTTCTTATGGGCTTCGTTGGCCAAGGCGGCATCACGATGGGTTTCATCCAACTGGATTAACTCCAAGAAACGAGCTTCTTCTTCTGAGTTTCCGGGGAGGAGATCAATTGCGAGTTTAAGGGACGAAATTTCACACTGGATTGGTAGGATCGCCTCCAGGCCATACACCAGTTGAAACGGTGTGAACCCAGTGGCATTCCTTACCGATGTTCGGTAGGCCCACAAAGCCGAGTACAAGATCAAATGCCATCTTCTTTTTTGAACCCCCACCATCCTTTGCAGCATGCGCTTCAGGACTTTGTTGATCGCTTCAACCTGTCTGTTAGCTTGCGGATAGTACAGAGTAGAGCTATCGTGAGACAATCCTAGTTTGGCAGTTAATTCAACCATCATGTGATTGCGAAAATGCAATCCATGATCTGTTACTATGGCCTGTGGCACGCCGAATCTAGCGACTACATGATTAAAAAAGAATAGGGCTGCTGTTTCACCAGTGTTATCCAATGTAGGCATCGCCTCGGCCCATTTTGTAAAATAGTCAACTGCGACTATAATATACCCATGCCCCCCGGTCGAGGTGGGGTTACATTGCATGAAATCGATGCCCCACTTGGCGAAAGGCCCCACAGCTATTATTGGCTGTAAAGGAGCGGGGTCTTCTGGTTTTGCTATCAAAAATCTGACATGCATGGCAACTTCTAACTGCGGTTATGCAATCTTTGAACATGGTTGGCCAGAAGTATCCTGCTCGTAAGATTCTTTGTGTTGTAGCATATCCAGATTGATGCCCCCCACAGGTGCCTGAATGACATTCATTCAGGGCTTTTTCGGCCTCCTCATGGGTTAGACACCTTCTCAGGACTGCATCGACACCACGACGGTAAAGCGTATCACCAACGATCATGTAGTCTTTTGCTTGGTATCGAATGCGTTTTCGTTCTGAGTGAGAGGTGTCTGGCCGAAACTTTTGGGTTTGGAGATAAACTATTATATCTCCATACCACTCATCACTTGCTGATATCAGAAACAAACTTTCGTCCACGATCGATTCTTTGGACGTTTCATCGTTGTACGATGACGGGAGATCGCATAATAATTCTACGAAAACTAAAGCTTTCTTTGATTTGGATTTCACAAATTCCAGAGTCGCCAGTCTGTTGTGGGGGAAAGTATCCAACTCGGAATGACCCTAACCCACTCTAAGGGTGACAGTTCCTTAGCAACACCTGAAAGCAAATCTATCTAAAGTTTCTTCTTTATGACATGCAAGAGATAAAAGGGAGAGATCCACTCACCGATGTCTTGCGCAAATGGTCGATCCGATCTCCTTTGTTTGACGCTTGCTCCCAGCTCCAAGTCTTTTCACGGGCCCAGCTACACGAGATCCTGCAAACAAGACAAAGAAAGGAAACTACAAGAAGCATGCATTCATAAATGATTCAAGGATTAGCATAAATCAAAGACGCAAGTAAGACAATACACCATTGAAACACATGTGAATAGAAGAACCTCAAATGCTTTATTAATATATGGAAGTAAGGTTCAGGCGGTGATACAACCATGAGAGGTCCAATCCAGCATCACCTTCCCGACGGAGAGAAATCTCTTCTTCACCTCCCTCAAGCAATCACCCAATACTCTCAACTGTAAACCAACAGCAATTCTTCGCACTAAATTCCGGCCTCCAGATCCCATGGGATGAGATCCTTATATAGAGTTTTGGAGTGAAGATAAGTCAGCTTGATGTGTGACTTGTTGTCCTCTTCAACTCCAGTTGTTCTTCAGTTCTTCACTCGGAGTTTCTGTCTTCCACTTGGAGTTTTAGAAGCTCTTAACTCATCATTAGGCGAATCTTATGATCAAGTATCTTTTTGGAAGCTTCCTGGGCACTGGCACATTGAGAAAAAGATTCCTCCACATGTCAAAGTACGCCCAGCACAGGCAGCCTTTGTTGCACTTGCAATGCAGCGCAGGTACACCATGGAGCTCTTGACATTCAGCGCAGATCCCTAGTGGAGCAGCTGCTTTGATCCAAAACTGACCTGTTTTTGAGTGTTTTTCAGTGGAGAACTGATTTGCAGTGTTGTGGTTTGCTGACCTTGTTCCTCTAAGGGTAAGAACAACTTGTTTAGGGACTTTGGATCCCTTAGATTATCGACATTTCATGCTCTATGCTGTAAGGCACAAAAATGTCTATAACACCAAGTCCTAGTCATGCTAATCGATGGCCTCCTAGGGCCCTCAACCCTCTCTTTTCTCATGGTTGCAGCCCTTTTAGGGCTCGTCATGGCCTCTTAAGGCTCCTAGAACCCCTCTAGGGGAGTCATCTAGCCCTCAAGGGGCATTGGCCCTCCTCCCTTCCCCTTTTCATGGCCTTCAAGAGGATATACTCCCTCTCGGCCTCCCTTTTTCACCTAGCTACAATCTTTTAAGGGTTGTTCACTTGGCCGCTAACCCTTATAGGGCTCTTTCACCCTAGCATAAGCCTTTCTAGGTTTGATGTCAGCCCTTGAGGGCTTATCTCCCCTAGTCGTGACACTTTCCGGGCCTTCCTTTCTCTTGTTTTCCCTTGTATCCCCTCATTTCTCATTTCTAGCCCTAATCTTAAGGTTTTCTAGCCTTATAACGCTTGCCCTAGCCTTGTATTCAATCATCTCTGATTTTGATATTAGTTGAGTGGGCTAACGTTGTTTTTTTGCAGCAATATTAGAGCTAATTTGGTGTTTGTAGGTACCCAATCTCATTGGAGGTAAAACTAGCCATCAACTAGGCCTCTAGGCCTCTTGGTTTGCCTCTTTTCCCCTTCTCATTTTCATTGTTTTGTTACAACCATTTTTTGTATTCATATAACATTAATAAATTCATTAATATTGACTAAAAATTATTTACTAATCACTCAACTTGATTAGCTAATCATTGGAGCCTCTCAGACATTGATAATTTGGTGCCTTAATGGGTTGAAACACTATTTTTTTGAGTTGCTTCAAGTCTGATATATGTTTTTCTGAGGTCTAATATGAACATTAAAATCTGATCTATAATGTTTAAGCACTCTTATAATCAAGTAAATATCATGAGAACTTGAATACATTGATTTTCTAGTTATCTTTGGCTTGTTGCATCATTTCTTGACTAATGATATAAAATTACAGACCTCTAAAGTCAAGGTTGTAGCAGTAATAAATCACAATGATATAAGTCTCTAAAATTGGTTAAGGAATTTCTACAATTCACAATCATTGATGGTTGAAGTGATTTGGGCTCAATTTTGACACATAAGTGCTCTAATTGGAATGGTAATTGTTGATGAGATTTTCTCTCAGTGACATTATCGATTAATACTCTTAATTTCTCATTGCCATTATTGTCATTGGATAAGTGGGCTCATTGCTCATTGTTAAACTTGATATCTCTTGAGGATTATATTCTAATAATAATTGTGACAAGTTTTCTCTATTGTATATCTCATTGGAATATTGGTAATTGTAATCTTGAAAATTACTAATTATCTTAAGTAGCATTGATCGTGTCTTGTTTATATCTTGAGCTAATTGTCTATTGATATTACCAGCAACACTTTTTGGTACCATTTAGTTTGAGAACTTTCTCGTGGTTGAGATTGTCATTCATTTATTGTTTAAGTAACTTATTTCTCATAATTGAAAATCATTATAATCAAGTACTTATTTTTTTTAATAATCTCACCTTAAAATCACTCACATTTTGCACTTGCATCTTAGGATTAGCCTGCTGCATTAATTAATTTACTTCCAAGCATAAGCTTGGTTGATAGATATATAGGCCCACCTTTCTCATCTAGCTTGAGGGGTTTAACACTTCTTTAGTGGTTAACATAGTGACCTTGCAATCGTTAGAGCCACAGTCTTTGTAGTGCCAAAGGCATCATGTGGTTAGAACCTAACAAGAGGTAGTGTTAATCAAGCCTTAGCTTGCTTCCCCTTGGCTTCTCTCTCGCAACCTATTCTAGAGACTAGTTTCAAGAAAGTTAAGAGGAAGGATACACTTAAAATAGGCATAAAACTTAAAATAAACCAAGATTCTACATCTCACCTAGATTATAGGATTTGCATATCATTTAGGATATTGAAGCATCCTTTAAGAAACAATTGTTCATCCGATAACTTGATAAACAATTTGTTTTAAGCAAGAAATTTCCTCCATTTAAGGCATTGGTATTTCACAATAATCAAATCCAATCATTTAACTTTATAATTCAACCAAGTTTCTAAGCCATTAATTTGTGTCTCCCAAACTTGTTGGTTTCCAACAAGCCTTTAATATTCACATTTCATAGGGGCTACCCTTGATATCTTGTTGTAGTGAGACACCTAGAACAAATAGGGTGGGGATCAGAGTGACAAGCCCAGTCTGAGTGAGAAATTCATGATGAAAGAGACATAGGAGAAATTGATGACGAAAGAACGAGATTGCAGATCATAGGAGGACTAAAATACATCATCTGAGTGGAGCAATAACAACAAAAAATAGTTGTCCCAAGGTGATAGAAGCTATTCTAGCAATTCAAAAGCCAAGAAGTGTGACGCAGAGCCAACCAGAGCCACACAGAAGTCGGGAGATTCACAGAGCCTCAGAGAGGCCAGTGTTGTTGACACAGAGGGCCAAAGGGTTGACGCAGGCCCATCTGGGGTGATGCAAAGCCAGCGTGCAGCAGAAAGGGGCTAACACAGTTCATAGAAAGGCAATTGTTGGAGTCTAGAAGGCTATAGAAATATTGTATAGTGGAGATGGTGAGGTACTGTAGTCAGAATAGTCCCTGACAGAGCAGGGCCAGAGGAGTTGTTATTGAGGGTTTCTTCCCGAGGAACCTAGATTAGTAGTACAGTTGCACAAGACGATCAGAGTAGGGGGCACCTTGACAAGCGGCAAAAGGATTTCCAAGAGGGAAATTAGGAATCAGAGAGAGTCTAGAAGAGAACTTCCAGATGGGAAGTAGAGACTCAAAGGAGTCAAACAGAGAACTTCCAAGAGGGAAGTAGAGGAGCGTCATGGCACTACACGGGGTAAGAGACTAAGATAAACTAGACAAAGCATCAAACTTCGCAGTCTAGAAGGACAAAATCTTATCAGTGCTTGATAGGAATCATTTCAAGTACTGCACCTTGAAGGTTATAGCTATCCCAGTCGAATCCAATGATAATGACAAGTACAAAGAGGCGATGGCGAGGGCCAAGTGCATTATCCTTGACTGGGTCAACGATCATGTGGTACCACATAAAGCTGAGAAGGAAATGATATTTGAGATGTGGGAGGCTCTCAAGAACCTGTACTAGCATACTTCTGTGCAGAGAAGAATGCTTCTTGAGAACCAAATGAGTTCGTATCAGATGAAGAAGGGTCAATCGATAGACACCTTCCTTAGAGGACTGAATGAGATCTGAGACCAGTTGACTACTATAGGAGCGACATCGAATCTTGAGCTTATGGTGAGGACAACCCTGAATGATGTCTCAGAAGATTGGGAAGTGTTTTTCCAGAGTATCCTCGGCAGAGGGACTTTCCCACCTTGGGATGATATGTGGGTAACTCTTCGCCAGGAAGAGATCAGATGACAACTGAAGACAGGTACCAGCAACAAAGGGATCAAGGTCAAGACGGAGGAGGAGGAGAATGTGGCCCTAGCATATAAGGGAAAGAAGGAGAAGCAGAAGAAGAAATATCTCTCCAAGATCAAGTGCTTCCACTGTGAGGATATGGGTCCTTATGCATCCCAGTGCCCAAGGAAGAAGAGTAAGGGAGAGTCTTCCAAGACTAAGGTAGCACCAACATCGGCAAAGAAGGAAGTTTTGACAAATGATGACTGTGCCATGAGTGCACACACACCACTTGAGCAGAAGTGGGGAGACATCGAGCTGTAATCAGGCAAACTATAGGCGATGAGGGGCAGGATCCTTGAGGTACCCAACCTCCTGGATTAAACCTTGCTACGGGAACCCCGAAGTGAGAGTAGCAAAATTGGCGGATGTCGGTAGAAACATATGTGGATGAAGTGGTAGAGAGTGCTATAGTGTAGCAGTCCCGAGATAGCACAGAGCTAGCAGGCTGCAGCAGTGCGAGAGGCACAAGAGTGTTGCATCAGTGTAGGAAGGAACAAAGAGGTGTGCAATGGTGTAAGATGCAAGGAATTATTGCAGTAGTGCAGAGGTCAGAGAGGGAGCACTTGTCAGTGGCAGAGGGAGCTTCATCATCAGAGGTTGTTTCTAGCCCAACAGGGAGGTCAGTTGAGAGATCAATTACTTGCTTCTCAGTAACTGAGTTGCAGTGTAGTAGTGGGCAACATGATGCAACATGATGAGAGGAGGTGCAATACGGATGCAGTGTTGAGAGAAAGGACCAGCAACAACACGGATCAGAGGGAGTTTTCCTACAAATGTAGCAGTGGTAGTGGAAGAACCATGGGTAGTAGTACATGAGGTAGCAGTTTAGAGGATGTTGGGCAGGAAGGCCTACCATCAACACAGGTACTGATTTCGTATGATCAGAGGAATACTCAGTGAGGAGTATTGCTAGAGCATAGTCCTCGCTAAGAGGGAGTGTTGATTTGGGGTAGCATCGGATGTGCTCCAATCACGAAATTTGGTGGAGAGGTTGGGGCACATGAGATCTACAATATCCAAAAAGGGTTTGGGCAGATTCTAAACAGATCAGGAGATATTAAAATAATTAATATTTTTAATGGAGTCCCTAAGTCTAAACTTAGGGAAAATAAAATATTAATGTGTATTAATATGAATCTATGTTAGAATGGTCCAAAATAAATGGATCAAGCTAGATCTAATCTTAGTCATTGATTAGTGACTTAATCTTGACCGTTGAGAAGTCAACAAGAAAAGTATAAGAGGAGGCTTGAGGGTCACTTGGAGAGGACACTAGAGTGATCAGTCATTCTATTCTCTAGAGAAAGGTTTGCTACGAGAGATAGAATCAGTGATCGAGAGAGCACATGAGGGGAATTGAGTACAGAGAAATAGAGAAGGCAAAGGTTATGCCGGGAGAGCAGCGCAACAGCCAAGGAGAGTGATGCAAAGCTAGCAAGGGCTCACGCAGGGCCATGCAGAGGCAGCCAAGTGTTGCGCAGAGCACTAGAGAGGCCAGTGTGTCTGACGCAGAGGCCCAAAAAGCTGACGCAGGGCCTACTGGGGCTGATGCAGGCCAGGAGAGGCTGATGTAGGGCTAGTGTGAGACAGAGAGGGTTTGACACAGTCCAGATTGGGCAGACGCTGGGGATATAGGAGAAATTTTGTGCTGAGGAGCTACTGGAAGGGTTTTCCAGGGTTACAGCTAGGAGATTTCTCTCAAGCTATGGGGTATAGCTGCTAAGGAAATTCTCTATTGGGTAGGCTAGTCTCTGTACCCAAATTGTACTCTGATATTCCTTAATCATAAAAACCCTTAGATAGTTGCACCAGTTTTCCCGCATTGGGTTCTTCCGATGACATTGGTCCAAAAATAATGGTGTCATGTAGTGTGTTTGTTCTTGTTTCTTTTAGTTGTTGATCTGTAATATGTTGAACATGCAATGGTGTTTATTTTTAGTATTTACTTGTTAATTTTTCTTTAACAAGTTATTTACAAAGTAAATACTGAAAATAAACACCAGTTCATGCTCAACATATTACAGATCAACAACTAAAAGAAATAAGAACAAACACACCACATGACACCATTATTTTTGGACCAGTGTCCCTGGAAAAATCCAATGCGGGAAAACTGGTGCAACTATCTGAGGATTTTTCTTATTAAGAAATATCAGAGTATAATGTGGGTTCCGAAACTAGCCTACCTAACAGATAATTTCCTTAGCAGCTATACCTCATAGTTTGAGAGAAATCTCCTGGCTAAAACCCTGGAAAACCCTTTTAGTAACTCCTCAGCACAAAAGTGCTCCTGCAACCCCAGTGTCTGCCCAATTTGGATTGCGTCAGCCCCTCTCTGTCTCAAGTTAGCCCTATGTTAGCCTTTCTTGGGCTGCATCAGCCCCAGGAGGCCCTGCGTCAGCTTTCTGGGCCTTTGCGTCAGACACGCTGGCCTCTCTGGTGCTCTGGGCATCACCTAGCTGCCTCTGCATGGCCCTGCGTGAGCCCTTGTTGGCTTTGCGTCACTCTCCTTGGATGCTACACTACTCTCCTGGCACAATCTCTGCCTTCTCTATTTCTCTGTACTCAATGCCCCTTAGCTGCTCTCTCGATCACTAATTCTATCTCTCTAGCAAACCCTGCTCTAGAGAATAGAATAACTGATCACTCTAGTGTCCTCTCCAAGTGACCCTCAAGCCTCCTCTTATACTTTTCCTGTTGACAACTCAACAATCGAGACTAAGTCCCTAATGAACAACTAAGATTAGATCTGGCTTGATCCATATCATTTGGACCATTCTAACACAAATTCATATTAAAACACATTAATCTTTTATTTTCCCTAAGTTTAGACTTAGGAACTCCATTTAAAATATTAATTATTTTAATATCTCCTGACCTGTTTAGAATCTTCCCAAACCCTTTCTGGATATTGGAGATCTCATGTTCCCCAACCTCTCCACCAAATTTCGTGGCTGGAGCACATCCAATGCTACCCCAAATCAACACTCCCTCTTAACGAGGACTGTGCTCTAGCAATACTCCTCACTGAGTATTCCACTGATCATCTGGCATCAGTACCTGTGCTTATTCTAGGCCTTCCTACCCAACATCTTCTACACTGCTACCTCCTATACTGTCACCCATGGTTCTGCCACTACCACTACTGCATCTGTACGACAGCTCCCTCTATATATGTGTTGTTGTTGGTCCTTTCTCCTAGCACTGCATCCACATTGCACCTCCTCTCATCATGTTTCATCGTTCTTCCCACTATTGCATTGCAACTCAGTTACTCAAAAGTAAGTAACTAATCTACCAACTGACCTCCCTATTGGGCTAGAAACACCCTCTGATTCTGAAGCTCTCTCTGCTGCTCACAAGTTCTCCCTCTCTGACCTCTACACTGTTGCAACAACTCCCTGCATCTCACATTGTTGCACACCTCTCTGTGCCTTCCTACACTGGTGCAACACTCCTATGCCTCTCACATTGTTGTAGCCTGCTAGTTCTGTGCTATCTCAGGACTACTGCACTATAGCACTCTCTACCACTTCATCTGCATCCATTTCTAACAACATCTACCAATCCTGCTACTCTCACTTCAAGGCTCCCGTAGCAAGGTATAATCCAAGAGGCTGGGTACCTCAAGGATCATGCCTCTCATCGCCTACAGTCCACCAGACTACAGCTCAATGTCTCCCCCCTTCCACTCAAGTGGCATGTGTGAACTCATGACACAGTCATCGTTTGTCAAAACTTCCTTCTCTGCCCGTGCTAGCGCTGCCTTAGTCTCGGAAGACTCTTCCTTACTCTTCTTCCTTGGGCACTGGGTCGCATAATGACCCATCTCCCCACAGTGGAAGCACTTGATCTTGGAGAGATATTTCTTCTTCCACTTATCTTGCTTTCCCTAATATTCTAGGCCCACATCCTCCTCCTCCTACTTGACCTTGATCCCTTTGTTGCTGCTACCTGTCTTCAACTGCTATCTGATCTCTTCCTGGCAAAGATATGCCCACATCTCGTCCCAAGGTGGGAGAGTCCCTCTTCCCAGGATACTATAGACAAACACTTCCCAATCTTCTGAGACAACATTCAGGGTTGTCCTCACCATAAGCTCCTGATCCGATGTCACTCCTATAGCAGTCAAATGGTCTCAGATCTCATCCAGTCCTCCAAGGAAGGTGTCTATTGATTGACTTTTCCTCATCTGATACGACCTCATCTAGCTCTTGAGTAGCATTCTTCTCTGCATAGAAGTATGTTGGTATAGGTTTTTGAGAGCCTCCCACATCTCAAATATCATTTCCTTCTCGGCTATATGTGGTACCACATGATCCTTGACCCCGTCAAGGATAATGCACTTGGCCCTCACTATCACCTCTTCGTACTTGTCATTATCATTGGGGTCGATTGGGATAGCTATCACCTTTAAGGCGAAGTTCTTGACACGATTCCTGTCAAGCAGTGATAAGATTCTGGCCTTCTAAACTGTGAAGTTCGATGCTCCATCCAATCTATCCTAGTCTCTTACCCCATGTAGTGCCATGATGCTCCTCTACTTCCCTCCTTGAAGTTCTCCATTCGACTCCTCTGGGTCTCTACTTCCCATCTGGAAATTCTCTTCTGGACTCCCTCTGAGTCCTGATTTCCCTCCTGGAAATCCTTATGCCGCTTGTCAAGATGCCCCCTACTCTGATCGTCTTGTGCAACTGCACTACTAATCTAGGCTCCTCAGCTAGAAACCCTTGATAACAACTCTTCTGGCCCTGCTTTGTCAGGTATTGTTCTAGCTACAGTACCTCACTAGCTCCACTCTGCAATATTTCTACAGCCTTCTAGACTCCAGCAATTGCCTTTTTGTGAACTGCGTCAGCCCCTTTCTACCTCACACTGGCTCTGCGTCACCCCAGATGGGTCTGCTTCAGCCCTCTAGCTCTCTACGTCAACAATGCTGGCCTCTCTGAGGCTCTGCACAGCTCTCGGCTTCTTCTGTGTGGCTCTGGCTGGCTCTACGTCACACTTCTTGGCTTCTGTGCTGCTAGAAACAACTTCTGTCACCTCGGGACAGTTTTTTTCTGTTGCTATTTCTCCACTCAGCTGATGCCTTTTAGTCCTCCTCTGATCTAAAATATCGCTCTTTCATCATGAATTCCTCCCATGTCTATTTCGTAATGAATTTCTCGCTCAAGAGACCCCAATGGAATGGTGTCTCCTGAGAAATTCTCGTTTTCGAGGCTTTCTTCTAGGTGGGCCTTGTCCTTAGGGGACTTCATAAAACTAGCATTTCCTAGTTGATTTTCACCTCCTAGGGTTTCATCTGTAGGGTTTTCTTTAGCTAGGGGGTCCAGTGGACTAGTAGTTGCTGCTTGATTTCCTTCTTTAATGGTTTCTTCTACATGCACTTCTGCTTCAAGGGGTTTTTCCACATAAGGGATTGGTTCCCTTTGTTCTTCCAAATTATCAGTAAATGATAGAGTTTGATCATGACCAGGACTACCATTAGGGGTAGACTGGTTGGGGGCACAAATTTTCCCTTAAGAATTCTCAAATTGCTGCTTTCCTTCACCAAATATCCCCATGTCTTCCAGTATTATGGCCACCTCTTCCTCATAGTCTTGAAATGAGTCATCCTGCGGACTTGGAGGGGGTGTGTGAGATGGACCAACGTCATTTATTTGAATTGGGGTGTGTCGCTACAACTTCACCCACATAGAGCATCTTCTTTTTGCCAGACCCGAGGCCATAGAGGAATTCCTCCTTTTTTGTGTCCTTTTCGGACCTGTGGCTCTTGGCCCTTGCTATTTAGTTGCTAGGTTTTCTATAGGTGGGGCCAAAGTAGGATTTACAATATTATCCTAGGTTAGTTGCTGATGGGCCAACCCATGAATGATAATCAATTTGATAAGCCCATGATTACTGATGACTGTATGTAGGTCCTTTGTTTTTCTAACTCGACGAGCAACATCATGCAATAGGGAATTTAAATAAAACAACAAGTTAACTGTAATTTTATATTTTAAAATAGCTAACATTTTGAGTTAGTGGAGCTTTACCACATCCTGTCGTCCATCACATGTGATGTACCTTTGCACGATTGCTGCCAATTCCTGCCATGGCTGTCTTAATGCTGTAGGGTAAACACCTTTTCCCGTTTGCACCAATTGCTCGCCTGGGTCTTGAAATATTGTGATGCATTGTGCAGCAGAACATGTTTTTCCATCCACCGTTTGACTTCAGCTATGACTTCTTCAAAGACCGTTATGTTCCTGCCTTTTACCGTGGTGTTGCCATTCTGCAAATTCTGCAGAAATTCAAGTGTCAACTCTTCATGAAATCCCTTTAATTTATTCAAATATTATAGCCAGCTTGCATGCTCAAGAATTTCCTGAGCCTAGTCTAGTACCATGAGCACTATGGGTTCATTTCGGATGGCTTTACCTCCCATGGCTACTATTTTCCTATGACTGGTTTACTTGCATGCACTTCTCTCACACTTTCACAATTTAGAACAGCGGCAGCGAATGTTAAGGCTATTGACAGCGAAATGACGTTGTTTTGGGAATTAATATCACATACAGTCAAGTCATTTATCTCATCAGTAATATTTGAAACATGGTCATAATCAGTCTGCATGCTATCCACAATGGTTTCCTTCCTTCATCCAATTAGAAACAGTTTGATAATTATTACACATACACAATCATCATGCAATCCTTTAACTGGAAATCAGTTTAATAATTATCATACAACCATCCATGAATTGTCACACATGTTGTTCATACATAGACCATCCCCCCTCCAATGGGAAAAGGGAATCCACATCCGTCGAGCATGGGAAAAAAATAAAATCATCAGTAAATCATAAATGCACGCAACCAATAAGTATTAATGGATTTCATTAAAGTGATTGGACAAATATGATATAATGGATATATGATATAAGTTACCATGCATGTTGGATTTTTAGGAATGTTGTTCAAATGGGAAATTTTCCTTTAGAAATGAATCCATGGGTGGTAATAGGATAGAAATAATTTGGCAATGTCACATGGTACTTCAATACCAAAAGCAGAGTCACTACTGCTAGCAGGCGTCCATAGCCTTGACAGGGTTTCTTTTTAACCCTACAAGTGAGCTAGAGTCCTCCTTTTGATTTTTAGATGATTCTCCCTTTTATTGCTATAAAGAGCCCACTATGCTCGCATGGTAGCCAGATAATCATAGTGCCATTCACCAGGATATAATAAAGTGGTCAGGCTGGCTCGTGATGAGGTTCCCTATCCTTCTGATAGTTTTAATTATCAAGAAGGTCATTACCTTGGTTTGGTGGCCAAAATGGAATGTCACCCGTTACATCCTTATGATCATGGTAGGCTGGCTCGTGCTAAGACCCCCTATCCTCTTTAAGACAATATTTGTTTCATTTTCATATTTCCATATTTTCATATTTTCATATTTTGATGCTTTTATTATAAAAAGAGGGAGGCTCATTTACTCCTTAAGAGTCAGGGATGGCGTAAGAAGTAAAAAAATGCCAATGAAAGTTATACTTTTACCCCCATATCATCATATCAAAAGGGTTTACCCATGTGAAAGATAAACCAGCATGGTATTAAAATAATAAATCATTTTATGATGTGTCCAAAGGGAAGATATTCAACTAGTCATTATAGATATGCACCACGTCAGCTTTTGAATAAAGATAGCTATCAAAAGGTTTCATAGGTCATAATTGTATTAACATTACTGTTTTTCTTTATCTTATGCGCAAATCCAACCAGATCATTTTTATTCAAAACATAAAAGAGAAAGAAAAAATGGCAAAAAGAATGACCTGCGATGAAACAACAAAGAGAAATCACAGTTATTCATTTTACCGATTTAAACAATAAACACACAAAAAGAAAAATCATGGTTGTTCAATTGATTGAACAAAAACCATTCAATCGATTGAGCATCATACACTCAAAAAGTTCCGTTCAATTGATTGAACAACAATCGTTCAATCAATTAAATAGAAACACAAAAATGTAAAAAGCGTTGTTCAATCGTTCAATCGATTGAACAACAACACAAAAAACGCAAAATGTGTTGTTCAAATGATTGAACAACAATCGTTCATTCGATTGGAAAAAAGAAAAGAAAAACGTAGAAAGTGTTGTTCAATAGTTTGAACAACGATCATTAAATCGAATGAAAAGCAAAATTGGAAAATCTCAAAAGATTTTGTTCAATCAATCGTTCAATCGATTGAACATCGGAATTGGAAAATCACAAAAAGTGTTGTTCAATTGATTGAACAACAAACACACAAAAAGTGATGTTCAATTGACTCAACAACAATTGTTCAATCGATTGAACAACAAACATGCAAAAGGTGTTGTTCAATTGATTGAATATCAATATTCAATAGATTGAACAACAAACACACAAAAAGTGATGTTTAATTGATTGAACAAAAATATGCACACAACAATAAGTGTTGTTCAATTGATTGAACAACAATCATTTAATCGATTGAAAAACACCTATGAAACAAACCCAAAGACAAGAAAAATCCTCATATTTACATGGTGATTCCTAACTAGATTGCAATCAACTGTAAAGGAATATATACATTATTTACAATAAAATAAAAATGCAATTTCACGAGAGAAAAGCTTCTGGGTCATTACTTCCTGCAGCTAAAATTTTCATGGTGGGGTCCTCACATACTTGTTGGTGGAAAGACTCCTTGGTGAGTGGTTTGTGATAAAGATGCACCCGATGTCCATTCACCTTGAAAGAATGGCCAGACCTGTCAATGATAGTTAAAGTGAGAGTACCATTTTTATGTACTTCTTGAATTTTATAAGGGCCGAGCCACCTTGTTTGTAACTTACTTGGAAAGTCCTGGAATCTGGAGTCATAGAGGAGTGCCCAATCTCCTTTTTAAAATGTCCTTTTTCTCATAAGACTATCGTGCCACTTTTTCGTTTGCTGCTGAATAATTACAATATGTTGGAGGGCAAGCAGTCGAGCCTCATCCAATTTTTTTATTTGTTGAATTCGCTTGGTTTAGGATTTTGTTAGATCCAGTCCCACTTCCTGAGCCATTCATAGAGTCTTTATTTCAAATTTGACAAGAAAAATAGGTTCTTTGCCAAACACCAGTTGGTACGGAGAATATCTAGTAGTATTTCGCCAAGTGGTGCAATAGGCCCACAAGGCCTTTGGTAGTCTAGCAGCCTAGTCTCACCGATGTGTTGAGACTGTCTTGGTCAGAATTTCTTCGATAACCTTATTGGTGCTTTCAACCTTCCCATTCACCTGCGGATGATATGGGGAAGTGATTTTATGTGTAATGTGGTGGTTTCTGAGAGCTATTGTAATCTTGTGTCCTACAAATTTCCCTCCCCCATCTGTTATCACTTCCTGAGGTAAACCATACCACATGAATAGCCCAAAAAGGAAATTAATTATAGATTCTTCTGTAGCTCTTGGAAAATCTATTGTTTCTACCCACTTCGTCACATAATCTATGGCAACCAGTATGTAGGCCTTTTGGTTTGATGGTGGATGAAATGGGCCAACAAAATCTAGTGCCCACCGTTCAAAGGGTTCTATCACCAATTGGGGCTGCAGTGGCATTTCATCAGATTGACCAGGTCAGCCCATCCTTTGGTAGCTATCACAAGCCTAGGCATATTTCTTAACATCTTTAAAAATAGTGGGCCAATAATAGCCCATCTGTAGTACCTTATTCCCTGTCCTACGATCTACGAAGTGTCCTCCGTAGGGATCATCATGGAAAGCCTTCAAGATGTCATAAATCTCATCCTCGCGAATGGGTTTACGTATACACATATCAAACCCTCTATGAAAAAGGTATCCGCCAATCCAAAAAAACCAAGCGTTGCGGTGGACAATCTGTTTTCTTTCCTTTACTGTCAAGTGCCTGGGCAAATTCCCCATTACCAGATAGTTTGCTACCTATACATACCATGGCGTTTTGAATGCTACGACAAACAAATTTTCATCTGGAAATTGGTCATCCACTGCCAATAGATCATTTACCTTTGGAACCTGGGACAAAAAATCAGCGACTGGGTTTTCCTTCCTTGGACAATCCTTGATGGTGATATCAGACTCTTGCAAAAGCAATAACCAACGAGTCACTCGACAATTTGTAATAGGTTTGTTGGCTAAGTACCTAATGGAAAAATGATCAATATACATAAAAACTTGATAACCAGTTATATAGTGTCTAAATTTGTTTATGGCATAGATGACAGCTAAGAATTCTTTTTCTATTATTGTATAATTAAGTTCAGCAACAGTAATATTTTTGCAGATATAATACATAGCATAATGTTTTCTATCCTCCTCCTAGACGAGGAAAATGCCTATTGCTACATCTGATGCGTTCATGGATATGTGAAAAGGCAATTTGCAGTTTGGTCCACATAATACTGGTGCCGTCGAAACTAGTTTCTTTAAATCTATAAAAGTTGTGTCGCATTTTTCAGACCATTTAAAATCAACATTTCCAGTTAAAGCATGCGCAACAATTTTTGAAAAGTTTTTGATAAACCTGTGATAATAGCCTACATATCCTAGGAATCTATGTACCTCCGTCTAAATACAGGCGTAGGAAGTAAAATAATTACCTGTATTTTTGTTGGATCTACCTGTATCCCTGTTGCAGAAATATAATGTCGCAAGATTACACCTTCGGTCATCATCATGTGGCACTTGACATTGCTTAGACACAGTCTGATAGCAATGCATCATTCTAAAACCTTTTCTGATGTTTGTAGGGCATGATCAAAGTCATCCCCATACGGGGTAAATTCATCCATGTAAACTTCAAGTCCTTCATTTACTCGAGTTTCCCCTCCCAAGAGTAGATCATATAAGGTTCATACAACATGAATGGTGGGTAAAGTTTTTGTTTTCCTCATAGGATTCTTTACACATAACTCTTTAATCATTTTAGCATAAATAGGAATATCTTAGATGGCCTAGAGGAGAGGAATTTTGACACAAATATTTTTTAGTTCCCCTAGAAGATCAAAATCTGGATAAACAATTGGCTTGGGTATTGTCAGCCTTTCGGGGAATGAGGGAGAAGTGACTATGAGATTCTCATGATCTTTGTGTTGATCTGTATCTTCTCCTTGTTTTATTTCGGCATCAATTACAGTTGATGGCATATGTACAGGTTGGGTTTTCAATTCAATTGATGGCTGGTCTCTATTTTCCCCAGAGGTAATGATATGTCCTTACCTCAATCTAAGTTCATTACATTATTTTTGATCAATCTGATAGTCTGCGCTTTTGACAATTTGCACCAGCTGAACTGGTCTGTTATTGGGATTCGAATTCGATTTAGCTGGAAATTAAGGATGCAAAAGAGGCTGAGGATTTTGCTATAATGGATATGGGGCTAATAATGCAAGTTGAGATTGAGGACCTGTTCTCATAGGTGTATTGGATATTCCCAAAGGTTGCTGCCAATTAGGAGACCAGTTTGGGCTTTGAGAAGTAGAGGCAGGCCACTGGGATGGATATGGATCACCTTGCTAAACAGGAGAAAAAGGAGAATTCGGTCAGCCATTACCCGGAAAGGATGGAGTTGGCCAGGGTTTCATAAGGAATGGTTGGGATTACCAATTAAAGAAAGATGATTGGCCTTGCCAGATGTTGGGACTCAGAAATGTCATATTTTCATCCACCTTTTTATTCACTATTCCTTACATTTCATCATCCCATTAACATTTTATCATATCATTTTCATAAATACATTTGGGTTTCACCTTCTTATTTTCCATTTTATTCATTTTTGTATTACAAGTGAATTTATGATTAAATATTAGAAAATATACATATTTATATATATATCTTAAGAATATGTGAGTTTTGTGATGTGTAGGAAATATGTGAAGAATTAATTCCAAGAGGCTTCTCAAATATCTCCTCCACCATATTAAGGAGATAATTATGCAAGCCTATTCCTAAGGAGAAAATCATGGAGGATTTGGTTGGCATATCTTATCCATATCTCCTCCACCATATTAAGGAGATAATTATGCGAGCCTATTCCTAAGGAGAAAATCATGGAGGATCTGGTTAGCATATCTTATCCAAGATATGTGAGAGATTTGTGGAGGATTCAAAGGGATCATATTTTGTAATAATGGGAAAGTAGTTGAAAATGCTTGAGAGATTTGTGGAGGATTCAAAGGGATCACATCTTGTAATAATGGGAAATTAGTTGAGAGTGCTTGAGAGAATATTAGATATGTGATTATGAAATGGTTATCTTCCTCATGTATATAAGAGAGTGCTCTCTCTTCATTTTGATAATAATGAATAATGGAGAATGGAGATTAGCTTTAAGAGATAGTTTTGTAATTAGGAGAAGGGGATTCTTAGCTTTGATTCATATTCTTTGTTATGTTTTCATGATTTGTAATTTGATTCTTGTAATATAATTTGAGATAGCTTTATTGTTGTGAGCTCACATATGTTGTTTGTCATTCAATTCTTCACATGTTGTAATTGTTTTTCCCTTATGCAATTTCCTGCTTTCCTAGTTAGTGTTTCAATGCCTTCCTAGATTAATTTGATTTCAGTAATTTAGATTAAATTAGTTCCACTTCGGTCCTGCATATATAGTGCATGTGCCTTGTAAGTCTACGAACCTCAGATTGACAAATTAAATAGTTGGGCAAGTACTACAACAGAATTAAACGATAATATTTTCGCCCAACATTTTGGCTCCGTTGCCGAGGAGGCACGGTGGATTGAAGTGTAGTTTGAGTTTTCATGCAAGTGTGTTTAGACATGTTCCTAACTCCGAGGTGTTAAGGCGGTAAGACATGGGGAACAGACTACGCATCGCATTCGAGATACCGTAACCAGCTCGACCTCTTATGGATTAGGGCATGTAGGGTGTGTTTAAATTTATGGAAGTGTGAATTTCAATATCTGCAAGTGTGTTTGATTTTTGCAACTGTGAAGAGTGTTGGATGAATTCATGGTTCATGGTTGTAATTGAAGAATTCAATTAGTCCTTGTAAGAGGGTTTAATTGAGTATTTGAATTCAAGATTATTTCTGTGGTCCTTTTGTTTTTAATTCAATTTTTAGTGTGCTAATTTGGAAGAGTTTTTGTGAACTAAAACCTTGTAAAAGGATTAAAAACTCAGACAACTATTAGCACTTTGTTTTTAGAATCTCTTTCAACATGGTTTTATAATGAGTGTCAACTTGGAACTACTCACTCATATCCTTGCAGAAGTCGGAATCTCCTCTTCCCTGGAAAAGGAGATCTTGACAAGAATTGAAAGTTCAACTACTCCCCAAGAAATAAACGAAGATTCAACATCTGAAGAATCCTGCGTATCTGATGGTGAACAATCATTCGAACAGGAATTCGAGGAAGAAGAACAACAGATCGGAGAAGAAGAAGAGGAGTTACAACATGATCTAAGTGAGAGAAACTGTGCCTATCAAAGCTTTATCGAACAATGGTTCCAGGTAAGTACTAGATTAGATTCATCTTTTTATTTTTTAGTTGATTTGCAGTTACAGCAACTAGACTCATTCACTCTCGAATATTTTCATCCATTATTTAAAAAATTGCTATTGGATATATTGTTGTTATTGCTACATGAATGGCTTCATTGGAAGTTTAATTACACGTAACTAATTTTTTCTAATTAGTATAGAGTAGGTAGGCTTTCATTTTTAGTTTTTGCTTTCATTTTCAGTTTTGCTTTTACCTAGAATAAGTATGCTCTCCTCCGCGCTTAGTGCGATCGCGAGGATCAGAAAATAGGGATGATTTAGACTAATTTTAGGAATAAATAAATTCATGTTTTGCAATATGCTTCATCAAAAACATCTTTCAATATGCAAATCATTGTGTCCATTTGTTAAAAAAAAAATTAAGTCTAGAGAAAGTTTAGTTTCTTTCTAAATTTTAGTTTTTCATTAAAAGCCTGGTGCTTTTGCCTATTGTCTCTCCTTGGCACCTTCAACCTTGAGCATTTAAACCTATGGTAATGGTGTGACTGAGTGCCAAAAATGGAATTTTCTTGAGCTCCATGAATGCCAAGGGCCATACCTGCATATTGTTTAAAAACCACTGGTCGACTTGTTATTCAACTTCAAAGAAATTTTAGATGTGATTGTGACCATCACATACTAGTATTAAGTAGTTTCATGCACCTTCTCTTATGTCATGGTCACCTCCTCTCTCTCCACCATCGCAGCTCTTTTAGAAAGCACACAAAATCTGCAAAAATACATAAAAAAATCAGGCTTTCTGAGAAAATCAAGCTTTTTGTCCACGAAGTAAGGAAGAGATAATGCCAATTCAATTTTGTGGAGGGGGAAGTTTTATCTTGATATCCTGGAAATTCCCGCAAACAAATCCTTGAGGCCCACATTTGAATGAATCACACAAACAAAATCAAACAACCTCCAATCATTGAAGCACCATCGAGATTTCAGCCTGAGAATAATGCAACTTATAACGGGATAGGAAAGCACCGGGACCATGCTCATAAACTTGCTATAGAACCGGGAAGTCCTCACATATTCTTCAGCTATGGTGAAGATGGAGCTGTCTACCGTTTTGATTTGAGAACCCAAACTCCAACCAATCTATTTACCTGCCTTGCTTTCGGTGCAAACAAGTCAAGCCATTCTGCTATTTTTACCTACAACACTTAATCTGATTGCACTTCCTGATTAGAAGATTTGATGGAATCCAACAAACGTAAGAGAGAGCAGCAAGCACATATCTCTTTCACACCTGATGTGATTATGCATGTATTCAGATTACATAGGCGAGTCTTCGAGCGAGATGGAGAGAGAAGGATTTCAAGAGAAGATTTTACACAACAGAGCATATTTCTTTCACTCAATAAATTTGTTTTGACAGCTGCAGCGCCTGGCTTCAACATCAGAAGAGGAAGAGAGTGTTGCCTAGCTTAAGATTGGAAAAGATTTTTTGGATAGATCATCCTCCAGGAATCGACATTGTAAGTTTTTATCCAAGACCACAACCTCCACGGATTTCAGGTCGGTGACTCAAATTCAGCAATTAAAAAATAAAATCCACTATTGATTGCATTAAGACGCAGCTCTACAAATGTGTTCACTGTACTCTTGAAGGCAGATCCTTAGGTTGTTGAATTATATGTGCACAAATGTAGCGTCACCAAAATAAATGTGCCCAGATAATCTTGGCATACATACCTTCGACCCCTCATAGTTTCGGGAACCGGGACTCTCCAATCCCCATGCATACAGATGGATTTTCTTGCACTATAGAGCATGGGCTGCAAACACTATGCGCAAGTTTCAGGACACCTGGCAAAAACAACAGCCATTCAAACTGGTTTTGGGCAGAGGTAATTTACCAAGAAAATAAACTGCTATTTCAGTTGTTGTTGAAATTTCAGATGAAATATAGACCATAACACTAGTTTGAAATATCTCTTTATAGTGTCAATATTTTCTTAGCATAGATGTAACAAAGTCTTTGCAAATTTTGTTTTTCTAGACATTTGAAATTTTGGTGTTTGTTATTATAAAATAATAATAATAATAAAATAAAATAAAATTGCCTTCATTCATTTATAAACTAACTACTTGTTCCCTAACAAATACAAAACCTTTTCAAATGTTTTAAATCACTTTTCCTGCAAACCAATAAAAACATTTTGAAAAAGTATTGCACAATCAATGAGTACATTGCATGGGGACATGCAATATTTCTAGATTGGGGGGGAATAAAAGTATGTTGGATTTTATCATTTATTTTAAAGTGAATTTGTGGGAAAAAGTTAGGATGCATATACTAACAAGTGAAATGAGATTGGTGTTATGTGTAGGTCAATGAGAAGCTTATGCAGAAAGCTCAACATTACAATGCGACACCCTTTTCATCCACAATTAGTGTAACTTCAAAAAATAATTAAAAAAAATGGACATTTCATAAATTCTTGAAAATGAGTTAATTTTTTTTTTAGTCACTTCATACAGGAATGATCAATGGAGATGGCACACAAAGGTGACAATTTTTATGCAGGAATGGTGCTAAGTTTTTCAGAGTGAAGACAATCTAAGGCAAAAGTGATTTTTCAAAATCACAATGAAAAATGCATCATTGGACGCTTGAAGGAACTAATTCTTCACTGCACATATCATGACATTTTCCACTACACAAAAATCCTTTTGCGTCATGACTACTCACGCCTAGACCATCCTTATGTTGCAACAATCTTCCATTACCTTATCTTTCACGACTTCATGCATGCCTATTTTTCTGAATCGCATACATTCCTTTATCCTTTTCAGTTTATTTTTTCCTTCTAGTTTTCCTTTTGAATAAAACTCATTCCCTTTCCATGATTACATTGCCTTGTTTTCCTCGCCATGCTGATCCACACTGCTTGTCCATGAGTTCTTTCCATTTATAGTCCTACCAAATCCTTTTGTACAAACTCGCATTGACTGGTGTGGGATTCCTTAAGGCCCACCTTTAAACAAGTCTTGCCCCATCGACATCAACACCTTATCTAGGAAATAGAATAGAGTTCCTTTTGGGTACCTTGAGACTTGCATGCCTTAATGGCAAGTTCTCTCGTTGACAATCATGGGAATACATCAATGTCCCTTGATCTTAAGATCTTCCAAGTGGCTCGACTTCAACACATCCATTCGCACTTCGCAAGATGTACTCGGGTACCTTGGCACTCATTGACATCAATGGTGAGTTTGCCTCGCATTGGTTAATGACATGCATCAATGGCCGGTAATCCAATGATCTCTTTTCATGCTCGACATCAACACATTTTTTCACATGATTAGACTTGTACCATCAGTTTTGTAGCAGACGAAGACTATACACTTTTTCACGACTCCCTCAACAGTTACAGCAACATGAATTTTGATCTATGAGAGTACCACAATTCCACTTTCAGCGTTTATCTTTTCCATGATTCAGCATCAGCTGTTCAGATTCCTTCATTTCCCAGGATCCAGTTACAACAACATCAGTCACATTTTCCTGATCCAGCAGCAACATTAGCTACATTCCTATTGCATAGTTCATCATTCTTGGGTAAGTAGAGGTATGTTTCTTTCTAATCTTTAATCATGCAACTCCTTATATGCTAACTTGAATATTTTGGAAAATTCCCTCACCATGCTACATTTCCTTTCATGAGCCATGTCAAGTTGCATGAGGATATGCAACCAATTTAGTTGCGGGGGGGAGGAAGAACTATATTCACTACATATTCACTACCATGATTCTATTTCTTCACCACTATCACTCCATTTTTCTCATTTACCATTCACCGACATTTATTTTCCAATGATACTTTGTTTCACTTTGCTTCATACACAATATTGGCATGCTTCATTAATATTACAAAATGGCTTTCTTATGCACATTATGATTTCCCATGAGTGTTTACATTATTATTGAAGAAAAGCGAACAGAAAATGAAATGAATGTTGTTAACACAAGAACCAACATCCTTTGTATTCATGGTTGTCACACAAGAACCAACGATAAGAAAATGTAAGTTGTTACTCATGTCTTTCACATATCTTGGAAACATTCATTATTAAAATGCATCATCATGTAAAGCCAAAGTTCAAGATGCCAAATGTTCTTAAAGAGACCCATGCATGGTTGCATGAGGACATGCAACAAGTTCCGTTGGGCAGGATGTTGGGACTCAGAAATGTCATATTTTCATCCACCTTTTTCTTCACTATTCCTTACATTTCATCATCCCATTAACCTTTTATCATATCATTTTCATAAATACATTTGGGTTTCACCTTCTTATTTTCCATTTTATTCATTTTTGTATTACAAGTGAATTTATGATTAAATATTATAAAATATACATGTTTTTATATATATCTCAATAATATGTGAGTTTTGTGATGTGTAGGAAATATGTGAAGAATTAATTCCAAGAGACTTCTCAAATATCTCCTCCACCATATTAAGGAGATAATTATGCAAGCCTATTCCTAAGGAGAAAATCATGGAGGATTTGGTTGGCATATCTTATCCATATCTCCTCCACCATATTAAGGAGATAATTATGCAAGCCCATTCCTAAGGAGAAAATCATGGAGGATTTGGTTAGCATATCTTATCCAAGATATGTGAGAGATTTGTGGAGGATTCAAAGGGATCATATTTTGTAATAATGGGAAAGTAGTTGAAAATGCTTGAGAGATTTGTGGAGGATTCAAAGGGATCATATCTTGTAATAATGGGAAATTAGTTGAGAGTGCTTGAGAGAATATTGGATATGTAATTATGAGATTGTTATCTTCTTCATGTATATAAGAGAGTGCTCTCTCTTCATTTTGATAATAATGAATAATGGAGAATGGAGATTAGCTTTAAGAGATAGTTTTGTAATTAGGAGAAGGGGATTATTAGCTTTGATTCATATTCTTTGTTATGTTTTCATGATTTGTAATTTGATTCTTGTAATATAATTTGAGATTGCTTTATTTTTGTGAACTCACATATGTTGTTTGTCATTCAATTCTTCACATGTTGTAATTTTTTTTCCCTTATGCAATTTCTTGCTTTCCTAGTTAGTGTTTCAATGCCTTCCTAGATTAATTTGATTTCAGTAATTTAGATTAAATTAGTTCCACTTCGGCCCTGCATATATAGTGCATGTGCCTCGTAAGTCTACGAACCTCAGATTGACAAATTAAATAGTTGGGCAAGTACTACAACAGAATTAAACGATAATATTTTCACCCAACACCATGCTTCCCCAAGTTTCTGTAGCTAATTAAATGGTGAAGAAGGAAAGAACTAGGATGTGTCTTGTGACATACCTGTAGGTTTGGCCTGCCACTGATGATGTTGGTTCATTAAATATACTGGCTCTATCTCTTCTTCTGCTTCCTTGAAAACTGCTTTCAGCCCTAGAAGTGATGGACATTGTTCAGTGGCATGGTCCTTGGTGTAGATAGCGCATGTCTGAACCATGTCCAATGGACACTCCCATTGGTTGTGCTTCTTCCAACAATGTGGGCAGAAAATGGCCAAGTTTTGTTCTACTAAGGCTTGTTTCTGTTTAGCCTGTAGGACATCTAGCTACATTGTGAAGGTGCCCACAATGTTCATCTTGAAATCTTCCAGGAGGTTACTGATTTCCATTTGTGTTACGCCTCCACTATGTGGTTTGCTTCCTCTGGTCATAAGATATTGAATTCCTTCTCCTATGCATGTGCTTCCTCGCGAACACCTAATACACAAGTGAATGATTTCATCATAATCTTCTTGAGAAATATCTCCTTTCCCCATTAAATTTAGAGTTTCTATCCATTATTCTTTCATTCCCTTAATTAAGATAGCTCTTAGGACTTATTTTGGTAAGGTGGTGTGAGGATATCTCTACAAATTATAGTGAGACCATTCAACATATTCTTCTAGAGTTTCATTATCCTTTGTAGCCATCTTAAAGATTTAATCTTTTAATTCCCTAGTCTTGCAAAAGTCCTAGTATCTTGTGAGGAAGGAAGTTTTCATGTCATCCCAAGAGTTAATAGTACGTCCACCCAATCCCATGAACCATCTCAAGGCTGCTCCTTTCAGAGTAGAAGGGAACAATTTTAGTTTTCGAGGGTCAGTGGTATAGTCATATCTTCTGCAAAGGACATCAAACTCGAATAGGAAGGCATCGAGATCCTCCATGATCATCCTATGAAAAGTTGGGATGCTCTGCAAAGGAATAACTTTCATAGGGGCATTGGTCACTTGGTCGACTATGAGGTATTCCAATTTCGAGGTTTGAACTTGAGGTGGTTGATTTTCCATTTGGTAAAAAATGTTCCAATATCCTTAAGGAATTTCAGGGGGTTCTATTTGAGTAAGAGGAGGATTAACAATCTGATTTGATTTTGCAGCAATGCTTAGATCTGGGGTCACAAGAGATCCTTTTTCAAATAGTTGAGGTCCTGCCTTGGCAGTTCCACTGATTTATCCCTCTCATTCTCTTAAGTTACACAATTTTCCCTCTTGTAGATGATTAGAACGTAAATTTGTTGTGACTTGAAGACTCTGTTTAGATCCTCCAATTTGGCTTTGAATCAACGCAGGCTGCAGATGGTGAGCCTGCTACCTGAGGGATTATAATAGGGTTTTTTCCAATGACAGTGCAAAATCCTACTGATGCCTCAGACTCAGCTTTTATTAAGATTTCATCTATAAACGTTGTTCTCCCAAGCCTCACCTATCCCTTGGGTTTTGTGGATTTAGGCAAGGGGTTCTGATCTTTTTCTATCTTTCTATTCCCATTCATTCATAAAAAAACTATTTCTATTTAACCTTTATGCTTTTGCTAAAAAGTGGGCTGATGAGAAAGCACTTTACTTGCTGGTCACGCAGGTTCTTACCTCTCATTTTTAAAACCCAATTCTCTTACAACAAGATAAAAGGAAATCACTTTGAAACAGTCTCCCTGGAAACGATGCCAAAATGTTAGTGCACTAAGATGTCCTATTACAAGCAATCTCAATACCTACATTCATTATCAACCCAGGGCAAGTCTTTTTATTTCAAGAGTGTTGGCACTATATATGCAATGAATTCAGAGGTCAATCTATGCTAGAATCGTTGCAATTACTAATGACTATCTCTTTAAATTCAATTTAAACAACTCTAAAGGAATTCATAACACACCTTGAAATTCTACTTAATCTATTCTGAAAGAAAATGAATCTGAATACAAATAGAAAGAATCACACTTGGAAATCTTAATTGGAATTGAAATTAACTTATTTAACATGACAGAGAACTATGATAATTGAACAATAAATGATAATTGAAAATCAGATGACCATATAAGAATCTTACATAAAGAAATCAATTCTAGCTGAAATCTATGATAACATTACTTAGAATGAACAACAATCTGAAATGAACATAACCAATTTGATAAAGAGCATCACGCATATAATCTATTCTGAAAGCAAATGAATCTGAATACAAATAGAAAGAATCACACTTGGAAATCTTAATTGGAATTGAAACTAACTTATTTAACATGACAAAGAACTATGATAATTGAACAATAAATGATAATTGAAAATCAAATGACCATATAAGCATCTTACATAAAGAAATCAATTCTAGCTTTGAAATCTATGATAACATTACTTAGAATGAACAACAATCTGAAATGAACATAACCAATTCGATAAAGAGCATCACACATATAACATAACCATTTCAATAAAGAGCATCACGCATATATAATCACATGGCTAAGTCTTGAATCTTGAATAAACAACAACTGTAAATTAGAATCGTCAATCCTCATGGTAATCAAAATGATATTAACTTAACACTAAAAAATAGTAAAGAATAAACAGAAATGATTATAACACCAGTCAAGCAGTAGATCTTCTCTTGGATGGGCCTAAAGCCTCTACAAGTCCCCGCTATTAGATACTCAGAACATGATTATGAATTAAACGCAATCTTCTTCATTAAAATAAGTAATAGAGTTACAACATCACCAAAATGAAAGTATTATATGTCCAAAACAATAGTTACAATATGTGAATTTATAAACTAGCTCTTCAGTTTTCCTTTTGGCCTTATATATAACATTTATAAAAGTAAATAGATAAAAGTGAATCCTCAAGATCAGGGGATCCTAAGGATTTCACAATACTCGATCTGATTCCATCATAAAATAGCTTTGGTCTACCCGGTCATCTATTGTCCTACTTGCCCCAGACGATGTCTTTTTCCTTTACTGGTTGTTGCTATTCTGTCAATTGAACAACCATCATCCAATCCACATCTCTACACATAAAGATAGTAAAATTTAGTTTTCTATGCCCAAATTTATCTAATGTGCTAATAATCGCTTTTACCCAACTTCAATTGTTGTTTCCTCTATTTTGTTCCATAAAACGAAGATAAACATATGAAGACAAATGCTAAATTAGGCTATTTACAAGGAGAAAACATACCTTTTTCTCGTCCCAACAATTAGCTACAATCTCATGTGTCAAACAAAATCATGATGAAAGAAGAAATTATTCAAAAGACCAAAAACAACAAGCGACTACCAAATACCTTCCACCACACCTTCAAAAACAGAGAAATTAGTCTCCAAGTGTTGGAAAATAAAAGATATTATATTAGGGTTTTATTATCCTTTCTTGATAATTACTTGTGAGTGTTTTGGATTCTTTTACTTATTTATTATCTTATCTTTCATCCATCAATTATACATACATGAAGATCACAAAACAAGAGACACAAGATATAGGCACCTGCTAGGGCAAAACCCCCCTCGAGGGAAAAGCCCAGTCAAGATAATTCTTCCTTTCAATTGTATTCTTTGAGACTCTTCACACTAGACCAAGATCATACTTTCCCTCCATGCCATGTCAGCCTACAAGATCTTTGATCCCTTCCAACAACTTTGACTAGGCAGCAATTTCTAGCAACATTCAGCTTTCGGCAGCAGCAAAACCATAGGAGACTTCAATCTCCCAAACTAGACCACAAAACAGAGAGAGAGGGAGGTATTCATAATGTATAAATACAATGGAATATCTAAAACTATATGAAAAACATGAAGAACCTTTAGGCACTGCAATGCCATGGACTAGATTCCTAACCAGAAAAATCCATCCAACCAGTCACTGAATAATTTAGGCACTGTAATGCCATGGACTAGATTCCTGACCAGGGCAATCAATCCAACCAATCACTAAAAAATTTAGACACCACAATTCCACGGGATAGATTCCTAACCAGGGAAATTTTTCCAAGTGGGACTAAGGTGGACTCAAGATTTCAGTCCCTCTTGGTATCATCAAGCTTACTTACTAACCACCAACTCAAACATATAGGTGTGTATCCAAAACCGAGCTCAATACACAACACCACCTTTCCAATTCTAGGATTCCTGACATCAACATAGATTCCCGACCTGATGTCTCCCCAAGTAATGCTTCGCTCAAAAATCCTCAACAAATCTCTTCCATTTACTTATCATAAATACAATCACCAATATCCACCAAACCCAACAGGTTCCTTAGATATTCAAACTTCTTACTAGGAAGAGCCTTTGTTAGTATGTCTGCAATTTGTTTGTCTGTCGGAACATATTATAACTTCATGATCACATCCTGCACCAAGTTACTAATAAAGTGTAACTTATTATTGATATGTTTTGTCCTCGAATGAAACATGAGATATCCAGACATATTGATACAACTTTGATTATCACAATTAATCACAGTAGGACCTAGAGACTTTTCAAACAAGTCTGTCAGAAGCTTCCTTAACCAAACCACATGTTTTCCTACTTCACACACAAACACATATTCTACCTCGACACTACTCAATGCAATGATATATTTCTTCCTACTCATCCATGAGATCATAGCATATCCCATACTAAAGCATCCTGTGGTAGTGCTCCTTCCATTGGTCTCACTGCCAGCCCAATTAAAGTTTGTGAAGCCAATTATATTGACCCCCTTACTATCATACTTTAGGTAGTGACATATAGTACCATGAAGATACCTAAATATATGTTTTGCATCTATCCAGTGATCATGACGAGGCTCCAACTGAAACTGACTAATAATTCTTACTAAAAAGCATATATCTAGCCTAGTATTTACCAGATACATAAGGGAACCCGCCAACTGACGATATGAGGTAGGATCCACGAGACTCAAGTTGGAGATCCTGAACTTCTTGAGGTTGGTGATCATAGGAGTAATCATCGGCTTGGATTCCATCAACCCAAATTTTTACAATAACTTGACAATGTAATTCCTTGCCCCAAATATATCTCCGCATGTCTCTGCCATACTTCTAGACCTAGGTAGTAATGCATTAGTCCTAGATCCTTCATCTCAAATTCAGTTGCCAAAATTTTCTTGCATTCTTGAATTCTTCATTCTACACCAATAATGAAGAGATCATCCATGTATAGTAGAATAATGATTGGCTCATTATTCACAACCTTGATATATGGATTTGGATCAACAATACTCTTCATGAACCCAATCCTGAGAAGGTATGAATAGATCATCCACATATAGTAGAATAATGACCGACTCATTATTCACAACCTTGATATATATATTTGGATCAATAATACTCTTCATGAACCCAATCCTGAGAAGGCATGCATCCATTCTTGCATACCATACCCTTGGTGCTTGCTTCAAGCCATATAAAGCCTTCTTTAGTCTGCAAACATGAGAGTCCCTACTATTTACTTCAAATCCTTCAGGTTGTTCGATGTACACTTCCTCATCAATGGTCCTATTTAGAAATGCGATCTTAACATCCATTTGATGGATATTCCACCCCATTATAGCAGCCAGTGAAACCAACAATCTAATGGTAGTGTACCTTGCATTAGCTGAAAATGTTTCTTTATATTCAATTCCTTCCTTCTGAGACAAATCCCTTGCAACGAACCTTGATTTGTACTTGTCTATAATTCCATCAACAACATGTTTGATCTTATAGATCTACTTTGATGTGACAACCAAATTGTCACTAGGTCTAGGAATGATTTCCCAAACCCCATTATTCATGATGGATTGATATTATTCCTACATAGATTTCTTCCAAACCTCTTCATGCTCAACTTCCTGGAATGTATATGGCTCGACTTCAATCAACTTTGTCATATATGCAACATAACTAGAATACCTTTTCGGTTTCTTACTTTCCCTAGAGGACCCTTTCACAACTTCGTGTCCTTCAGCATCTTCTAATGTAGCTCTCAACCATATTTCCTCTTCCTTGTGGTTGGTATAACCTGTTAGCTCTTGAAATTTCACCTCAGGCTGAGAAAGGCAAACCTCAAGGCTACATCAAACCATTTAGCCTCGTAGCTAGCCCTACGGGGCAGGAGAAGGCTCTCTCCGGTCAATCTCGGTAGATCTTCAATGGGATGAGATGACCAACAAGGTAAAACTGATATTAGGCTAGTAAAATGATTAAAAAGGTTGATTTGGGGTTTTTTGGGTTTTTGGTGGCAAATTGAGGAATTGCAATTTTGGGTGCGGGGATTGGACACAGTTTCTGCAGGGGTTTCCTTGGGGTGAGGTAGGAAACAGTATTGATGCCTTAACTTGATATGGATGATCAGGAATGAAAGATGAGGAGCTAAAGAGAGCAAACAATGACTTTGAATTCCCTTTAGACAGTAGAAAACATGGAAATTAAACAAATTTAAAAGCAGAGCATGGCTAGCATGAATTCATACTTTAACACTTCATTTGTTTAATGTGCAGCAGTAAAGAAAGGAAATGAATCACATAACAAAGCATACAAGAACATTGAGAAACACACCATCAACACATGAGTCCACAAGAATCCCAAAGATGACTGCAAAACCCTGGTCTTCCTTAGCAAAAAATTGCAGAGATACAGTGAAAATATACAATGATAGCTTCTCCCTCAAGAGTCCAACCATGAAAATGAGCAAGAAAGTACATAATATAGATGATCTAACCTCTTTCCCTGCCTCCATGGGTCGAGCTCACTATCCTAGGAGCTGTTTCAACAACTTCTAAACTAGACACTAGAAAATAGGCAGTCAAAACAACTTGCCTCTATAAACTTGGAAACCAGTTCATACATTCCATTTTTACCCTTTACACAAATGAATCTTCTAGAAGTGTTAAACAAGAGTAAAAGTATCTAAAAAGTGTCACAATTACATCCAAGAGGACCATCATTAACCTCAAAAAGTCAAAAAGAGTAAAATCTGCGTTTTCTGGGCTGAACAAGTCAATTCTGGCAAAATCTGCTCAACGGGTCGCGCCCCCCTGCTCAACGCATCGCGCACATTTGGAGCGATGTTTGAGGCACTTCCCGGTGTCAGAATCAGGTGCCGGATAGCTCGTTGGAAATTTCTTTGAGTCTACTTTCCAACCCAACTAGAATTTTTGAATTTGGAGTTCATTTGCCCTGTCAAAAACCAATTCTCCCAAGACAGCTTTCCAAAATTCTCAAAATTTTTTGGGATTTGTGTTGTGGCTAAGCTAGTGAGTGTCATGATCTTTGAAGGATGCCTCAGCCAAGATATGGAGTGGATTGGTCTTCTTCCTCTGCCTAAGAGCCTCAGACAACCTCCTTTGGAACATTTTCATTTTGGCCTTGCATACATGCATCCTTGCCCAATAGTGATTCTTCATGTTTCTCAGCAGCTTTTTCTCTTGGTTGGCCTTAGCCAACAGCCTCTCCAAGCGAGCATTCTCCTGAATGAGCATAGAATCTCGGTCAGTAGGCAATGGATCACCGGGTCTTCTACGGTTCAAGACTCGGTCGCTACGAATCCTCCATAGCTCATCAAGTGCTTTCTCCTCCTCCAATTGTTTGTTCCGCTGCTCCAGGTAAGTGATAGTCCATTGGGCACCCTCAAGTCTCCTCTACAAAACATCATTTTCAGCCCTGAGATTCTGAATGATCTCCTTCGCCTCTTGGCTAGGAGAACGGGCCTCAAGATCAATCACCGGACCCTCACGAATCATGGGCTCTTTGCCCCTCTGTAGTACCTGTGCTGGTGAAGAAAGCGAGGCCCCTTCCACCTGATGTGGAGATAACACTCGCTGAGCTGAAGATGAAGGCGAGACCCCTTCCACCTTCTGTGGAGATAGTACTCGCCTAGCTGCTGCAAATAAGGCCCTCGGGCCTTTCTGATATGTGAGCTGAGGTGAAGAAACAACATGTCTATTGACAAGAATATCAGGCTGTTGAGACGGTCCACCCTCCTCATGAATGACCTCGGGATGTGGCTGGGGTGGTGCTGTGAAAAACTCATGGGAGATGAACTCCTCCCATGAGATGCCCTGTTGAGTCAACTGATGTGAGACTATGAGCTGAATCAAACCATAATGACATAAGCTCTTGTACTGCTGGGCCAGGGTCTTCTTCTGCAACATGAGCACCATCCTCTGAATGTTATGAAAGAAGAAGACCGGGATGTTCATCATCCTCACTCGGGTGAAAGGCATCAAAAGGCGAATGTGATATGAGTACACCTGTGAAAATCTGCCCTCACAGGTAAAATAATGCATAATAAGCCTCATGATGGGAGCATACTCACGAATGGTAGCCGGACATAGGGCTCAAAGTGAACAAAATCTAGCAACCTGCGCTTAGGCCACACCTCACCCACATTCGGTATCCCTGTAGCCTGTGAGATCACCTCGGGTGTCAATGTAAAGTTCACCCCTACCAGAGTGACATGTCCATCATGGAGGTGTAAAACAAACAAGCGGGCCAACTCTCTATGGTGTTGAATCCGAGAAATCCTCTCACAGAACTCATAACAAGACATGTACCGAAAACAAGTGACTGCCATAGGACATGCCTGTAATTCTGCCAAAGAGGTGGGCTCCTCTCGCTTATGATGTCCACCCTTACCACCCTTACGAGGCCTCCTCTGTACCTCAGCCTCTGTAGATGATGAATGGTCATCACTTTGCTCATAAGTTTCAGTTTCTGACATGGTTTAGGAGCAAAGTGGACAAACTGAATTGCTGTCTCTCCCTGCAAAAAGTGTTGAACTCTATGCTGTTTCAAGGGGAAAAAGACATGAGGGAAATGTTAGGGGAGGGATCTTTTAACAAGGAATGGGAATATCTAAATATTACAGGGAATTTTTAAGAGAAATTTTGCAAATCATTATGCATATAGGAACACATATTTGTAATTGGGAAATCATTTGCAAAGATAATTACATATGGGAAAAAACATGTATGAAAGTGAACATGGGAATATGCATACATGTATTAATAGGGGAAATAGGGAAACCATACACAAAGCTTTCTGATATATTCATCAACATTTTCTTTTGATTTCACATGAATTTTTCCTTTGTTTACACATGTATATGGTAGAGGGAAATTAGGGTTTTGTATGCTTTTGGAAAGGGGTAGGGTTTACATTTTTAGTCATTAGGGATGGGGAAAGATTTGCATTTCATTTGTAAAATAATATGGGAAAGGAGATGAACATATAAGGGTGAGTGAAAGGGAAAGGAGGGAAACAAACCAAAGGGAAAAATAGCTTGAAACAACATAAACCCTAGCACAGTTTGCTCATTAACATTGCAGCTATATAATGTCTTTTCACTTGCATGATTTGATCATTCAAACATTTTCAAGACATCCACCATTCATAACCAACAAGCTTTTTAAGATTAGACCACCTACCTCGAACAAATTTGTGGCTTGGAGAAAGATTGGGTAATTTTTTTTGAAGTTTGCAGCAAAACAGTTCAACGGGTTGCGCAGGCCGCCCAACGGGTCGCGCACATTGCTTTTCTGAACTGCAGAAGAGCTCTCAACAGGTCGCGCACCACCCAACAGGTTGCGCACCTGGTTCAATGGGTCGCGCCCCTCTCTGCTGCCCGAAATTGCTCCTCTTTCGCTCCTTTCTCTCAATCACTCTCTCTATCTCTCTTGCAAGCGTTAGAATGCACAATGAGAGTGAAAGGAGGGAATTTGGGCTTTTATAAGTCTCATTTGAAAAAATTTCATTTACAAACCCACTTTCTAATGTTTTTTCTTTTGACACTTTATAACACTGATTTTTGGTTTCCTTTATCCTGAATTTGACTCATTGAGTGCTTTGACTTGATTCTTTTTGCAGGTAGATCATCTGAGGGACCTTGGCAAGGGGACCAGGGTTGCAATTTGTCCGCTGAAGACTTTTGAAATTTCATCACTTATTTACAAAAACTGAGAAAATGACCTTGGCTTTAAAAACAGAGTTTTTAAATCCAAGGTGAAAGTTCACTGTACAAGATAAAAATATCGGAGAAACATGTTTACAATCCTCCCTCTGGCTTGCTGAGTACTCATGGATTTCCAAAGACATGACCTTGCAGAGATAAATGACCAAAACCCTAGACCTAGGACTTTGACCTCAAGACAAATCAAGACAAGCTTGAAAAACTTAATAACTGATATGACCAGATCCAGCAAAGCCAAGAGGGGTATAAATAGACCAACTCCTCCATCAGGGTTATGGCATGCCTAACGGGATGCAAAATTTGACACTGATGAGACACCTACTAATGCAAATGCAAAGAGCTTTGATCACTGATGGAGGGCTTTCAAGACCGACACTAACATTGGCTCCAATGGGGATGGTAACTCCTTGGAGGTACCAAGAACCTTAGACCTCTGGGAGAGCAGACCAGTGCTTTATTCATTGCGCAATGGAGTCATCATCGACGCAACTCTTGAATTAATTTCAAACTGAAACTGAACTAAAACAATCTTCAAGCAAACTAAAACAAGATGCTGCCCTTATGTCTGCTTATTTATTTACAAAGCTACCCTACTTTGTTGTACAAACACTAGATCAGGTAATACTAAAATGCCAAATTAACCATTCAAGTAAACCTGAAAATGTTGTAGCTCGAGAATGCTTCTGCCAGAACACAGATGCAATTGCTCGCAGCCCTTCATGCAAAAACTGAGCCTGGTCACGTACAAGAAAGTATGATCTATCAATTAAAGTGAAAAACATGTCCATATATGCCGCAATAGGATCATGAAAGCCGGACTCTGTTGGCTGTCCCAATTCTGCAATACATACCTCTAGCTGCATATTGTTAATGTAAACATCTGTAGGCAAGTCTATGATTTCTTGTTGCGAAGGAAGAAGGATTTCCAAGAACTTTTTAGGATCTTGGAAATCATATGACTGGTTCTGCTCATCTAATTCTTGAATCTCCTTTTCGATTCTTTCAACAATTAACTCACACAATTTAGTTTTGAATCCAGGGAACCGTGTAGATTTCATCCATTGAAGCAAGGCATTGAAGACATTTTCATCAAATTCATTATCTGCTAACAGCTTTCTTATTTCTTCTACAGCTTCACACAGGGTAGGGTTTGCCACATACCCTTCCATTGCATGAATAGATCAACAAGCGTTAGAATGTCTGGATTGAGTTGGAGTCGCCAGGTGAAAGGTTCAGCCTGCATAAGTGTCTGACTGTTGTCCACCATCAACATCAGATCTGCACCTTGATTGCATGTACTGGGACAAGACAATCAACAAATTGAATGTTCTCCCCAGTATGGTCGGCAGTATGTTAGCTCTTGAAATTTCACCTCAGGCTGAGAAAGGCAAACCTCAAGGCTACATCAAACCATTTAGCCTCGTAGCTAGCCCTACGGGGCAGGAGAAGGCTCTCTCCGGTCAATCTCGGTAGATCTTCAATGGGATGAGATGACCAACAAGGTAACACTGATATTAGGCTAGTAAACTGATTAAAAAGGTTGATTTGGGATTTTTTGGGTTTTTGGTGGCAAATTGAGGAATTGCAATTTTGGGTGCGGGGATTGGACACAGTTTCTGCAGGGGTTTCCTTGGGGCGAGGTAGGAAACAGTATTGATGCCTTAACTTGAGATGGATGATCAGGAATGAAATATGAGGAGCTAAAGAGAGCAAACAATGACTTTGAATTCCCTTTAGATAGAAGAAAACATGGAAATTAAACAAATTTAAAAGCAGAGCATGGCTAGCATGAATTCATACTTTAACACTTCATTTTTTTAATGTGCAGCAGTAAAGAAAGGAAATGAATCACACAAAAAAGCTTACAAGAACATTGAGAAACACACCATCAAAACATGAGTCCACAAGAATCCCAAAGATGACTGCAAAACCCTGGTCTTCCTTAGCAAAAAATTGCAGAGATACAGTGAAAATATACAATGATAGCTTCTCCCTCAAGAGTCCAACCATGAAAATGAGCAAGAAAGTACATAATATAGATGATCTAACCTATTTCCCTGCCTCCATGGGTCGAGCTCACTATCCTAGGAGCTGTTTCAACAACTTCTAAACTAGACACTAGAAAATAGGCAGTCAAAACAACTTGCCTCTATAAACTTGGAAACCAGTTCATACATTCCATTTTTACCCTTTACATAAATGAATCTTCTAGAAGTGTTAAACAAGAGTAAAAGTATCTAAAAGTGTCACAATTACATCCAAGAGGACCATCATTAACCTCAAAAAGTCAAAAAGAGTCAAATCTGCGTTTTCTGGGCTGAACAAGTCAATTCTGGCAAAATCTGCTCAACGGGTCGCGCCCCCCTGCTCAACGGGTCGCACAACTTTGGAGCAATGTTTGAGGCCCTTCCCGGTGTCAGAATCAGGTGCAGGATAGCTCGTTGGAAATATATTTGAGTCTACTTTCCAACCCAACTGGAATTTTTGAATTGGGAGTTCATTTTCCCTATCAGAAACCAATTCTCCCAAGACAGCTTTCCAAAATTCTCAAAAGTTTTTGGGATTTGTGCTGTGGCTGAGCTAGTGAGTGCCATGATCTTTGAGGGATGCCTCAGCCAAGATATGGAGTGGTTTGGTCTTCTTCCTCCGCCTAAGAGCCTCGGAAAACCTCCTTTGGAACATTTTCATTTTGGCCTTGCATACATGCATCCTTGCCCAATAGTGATTCTTCATGTTTCTCAGCAGCTTTTTCTCTTGGTTGGCCTTAGCCAACAGCCTCTCCAAGCGGGCATTCTCCTGAATGAGCATAGACTCTCGGTCAGCAGGCAATGGATCACCGGGTCTTCTACGGTTCAAGACTCGGTAGCTACGAATCCTCCATAGCTCATCAAGTGCTTTCTCCTCCTCCAATTGTTTGTTCCGCTGCTCCAGGTAAGTGATAGTCCATTGGGCACCCTCAAGTCTCCTCTGCAAAACATCATTTTCAGCCCTGAGATGCTGAATGATCTCCTTCACCTCTTGGCTAGGAGAACTGGCCTCAAGATCAATCACCGGACCCTCATGAATCATGGGCTCTTTGCCCCTCTGTAGTACTTGTGCTGCTGAAGAAAGCGAGGCCCCTTCCACCTGATGTGGAGATAACACTCGCTGAGCTGAAGATGAAGGCGAGACCCCTTCCACCTGCTGTGGAGATAGTACTCGCCTAGCTTCTACAAATAAGGCCCTCGGGCCTTTCTGATATGTGAGCTGAGGTGAAGAAACAACATGTCTAGTGACCAGAATATCAGGCTGCTGAGACGGTCCACCCTCCTCATGAATGACCTCGGGATGTGGCTGGGGTGATGCTGTGAAAAACTCACGGGAGATGAACTCCTCCCAATAGATGCCCTGCTGAGTCAACTGATGTGAGACTATGAGCTGAATCAAACCATAATGACATAAGCTCCTGTATTGCTGGGTCGGGGTCTTCTTCTGCAACATGGGCACCATCCTCTGAATGTTATGAAAGAAGAAGACCGGGATGTTCATCATCCTCACTCGGGTGAAATGCATCAAAAGGCGAATGTGATATGAGTACACCTGTGAAAATCTGCCCTCACAGGTAAAATAATGCATAATAAGCCTCATGATGGGAGCATACTCGCTCTGGAGAAATCTGAATGGAAAAACACCCGCCAAATGTCTCACGAATGGTGGCCGGACATAGGGCTCAAAGTGAACAAAATCTAGCAACCTGCGCTTAGGCCACACCTCACCCACATTCGGTATCCCTGTAGCCTGTGATATCACCTCGGGTGTCAATGTAAAGTTCACCCCTGCCAGAGTGACATGTCCATCATGGAGGTGTAAAACAAACAAGCGGGTCAACTCTCTATGGTGCTGAATCCGAGAAATCCTCTCATAGAACTCACAACAAGACATGTACCGAAAACAAGTGACTGCCATAGGACAGGCCTGTAATTCTGCCAAAGAGGTGGGCTCCCCTCGCTTATGATGTCCACCCTTACCACCCTTACGAGGCCTCCTCTGTACCTCAGCCTCTATAGATGATGAATGGTCATCACTTTGCTCATAAGTTTCAGTTTCTGACATGGTTTAGGAGCAAAGTGGACAAACTGAACTGTTGTCTCTGCCTACAAAAAGTGTTGAACTCTATGTTGTTTCAAGGGGAAAAAGACATGAGGGAAATGTTAGGGGAGGGATCTTTTAACAAGGAATGGGAATATATAAATATTACAGGGAATTTTTAAGCTAAATTTTGCAAATCATTATGCATATAGGAACACATATTTGTAATTGGGAAATCATTTGCAAAGATCATTACATATGGGAAAAAACATGTATGAAAGTGAACATGGGAATATGCATACATGTATTAATAGGGGAAACAGGGAAACCATACACAAAACCTGCTGATATATTCATCAACATTTTCTTTTGTTTTCACATGAATTTTTCCTTTGTTTACACATGTATATGGTAGAGGGAAATTAGGGTTTTGTATGATTTGGGAAAGGGGTAGGGTTTACATTTTTAGTCATTAGGGATGGGGAAAGATTTGCATTTCATTTGTAAAATAATATGGGAAAGGAGATGAACATATAAGGGTGAGTGAAAGGGAAAGGAGGGAAACAAACCAAAGGGAAAAATAGCTTGAAACAGCATAAACCTTAGCACAGTTTTCTCATTAATATTGCAGCCATAGAATGTCTTTTCACTTGCATGATTTGATCATTCAAACATTTTCAAGACATCCACCATTCATAACCAACAAGCTTTTTTAAGATTAGACCACCTACCTCGAACAAATTTGTGGCTTGGAGAAAGATTCGTTAATTTTGTTTGAAGTTTCCAGCAAAACAGTTCAACGGGTCACGCAGGCCGCCCAACGGGTCGCGCACGTTGCTTTTCTGAACTTCGGAAGAGCTCTCAACGGGTCGCGCATCACCCAACGGGTCGCGCACCTGGTTCGACGGGTCGCGCCCCTCTCTGCTGCCCGAAATTGCTCCTCTTTCGCTCCTTTCTCTCAATCACTCTCTCTATCTCTCTTGCAAGCGTTAGAATGCACAATGAGAGTGAAAGGAGGGAATTTGGGCTTTTATAAGTCTCATTTGAAAAAAATTCATTTACAAACCCACTTTCTAATGTTTTTTCTTTTGACACTTTATAACACTGATTTTTGGTTTCCTTTATCCTGAATTTGACTCATTGAGTGCTTTGACTTGATTCTTTTTGCAGGTAGATCATCTGAGGGACCTTGGCAAGGGGACCAGGGTTGCAATTTGTCTGCTGAAGACTTTTGAAATTTCATTACTTATTTACAAAAACTGAGAAAATGACCTTGGCTTTAAAAACAGAGTTTTTAAATCCAAGGTGAAAGTTCACTGTACAAGATAAAAATATCGGAGAAACATGTTTACAATCCTCCCTCTGGTTTGCTGAGTACTCATGGATTTCCAAAGACATGACCTTGCAGAGATAAATGACCAAAACCCTAGACCTGGGACTTTGACCTCAAGACAAATCAAGACAAGCTTGAAAAGCTTAATAACTGATATGACCTGATCCAGCAAAGCCAAGAGGGGTATAAATAGACCAACTCCTCCATCAGGGTTATGGCATGCCTAACGGGATGCAAAATTTGACACTGATGAGACACCTACTAATGCAAATGCAAAGAGCTTTGATCACTGATGGAGGGCTTTCAAGACCGACACTAACATTGGCTCCAATGGGGATGGTAGCTCCTTGGAGGTACCAAGAACCTTAGACCTCTGGGAGAGCAGACCCGTGCTTTATTCATTGGGCAATGGAGTCATCATCGACACAACTCTTGACTTAATTTCAAACTGAAACTGAACTCAAACAATATTCAAGCAAACTGAAACAAGCTGCTGCCCTTATGGCTGCTTATTTATTTACAAAGCTACCCTACTTTGTTGTACAAACACTAGATCAGGTAATACTAAAATTCCAAATTAACCATTCAAGTAAACCTGAAAATGTTGTAGCTCGAGAATGCTTCCGCCAGAACACAGATGCAATTGCTGGTAGCCCTTCATGCACATACTGAGCCTGGTCACGTACAAGATAGTCTGATCTATCAATTAAAGTGAAAAACATGTCCATATATGCCGCAATAGGATCACGGAAGCCGGAATCTGTTGGCTGTCCCAATTCTGCAATACATACCTCTAGCTGCATATTGTTAATGTAAACATCTGTAGGCAAGTCTATGATTTCTTGTTGCGAAGGAAGAAGGATTTCCGAGAACTTTTTAGGATCTTGGAAATCATATGACTGGTTCTGCTCATCTAATTCTTGAATCTCCTTTTCGATTCTTTCAACAATTAACTCACACAATTTAGTTTTGAATCCAGGGAACCGTGTAGATTTCATCCATTGAAGCAAGGCATTGAAAACATTTTCATCAAATTCATTATCTGCTAGCAGCTTTCTTATTTCTTCTACAGCTTCACACAGGGTAGGGTTTGCCACATACCCTTCCATTGCATGAATAGATCAGCAAGCGTTAGAATGTCTGGATTGAGTTGGAGTCGCCAGGTGAAAGGTTCAGCCTGCATAAGTGTCTGACTGTTGTCCACCATCAACATCAGATCTGCACCTTGATTGCATGTCCTGGGACAAGACAATCAACAAATTGAATGTTCTCCCCAGTATGGTCGGCAGTATGTTAGCTCTTGAAATTTCACCTCAGGCTGAGAAAGGCAAACCTCAAGGCTACATCAAACCATTTAGCCTCGTAGCTAGCCCTACGGGGCAGGAGAAGGCTCTCTCCGGTCAATCTCGGTAGATCTTTAATGGGATGAGATGAACAACAAGGCAACACTGATATTAGGCTAGTAAACTGATTAAAAAGGTTGATTTTGGGTTTTTTGGGTTTTTGGTGGCAAATTGAGGAATTGCAATTTTGGGTGCGGGGATTGGACACAGTTTCTGCAGGGGTTTCCTTGGGGTGAGGTAGGAAACAGTATTGATGCCTTAACTTGAGATGGATGATCGGGAATGAAAGATGAGGAGCTAAAGAGAGCAAACAATGACTTTGAATTCCCTTTAGATAGAAGAAAACATGGAAATTAAACAAATTTAAAAGCAGAGCATGGCTAGCATGAATTCATACTTTAACACTTCATTTTTTTAATGTGCAGCAGTAAAGAAAGGAAATGAATCACACAAAAAATCTTACAAGAACATTGAGAAACACACCATCAAAACATGAGTCCACAAGAATCCCAAAGATGACTGCAAAACCCTGGTCTTCCTTAGCCAAAAATTGCAGAGATACAGTGAAAATATACAATGATAGCTTCTCCCTCAAGAGTCCAACCATGAAAATGAGCAAGAAAGTACATAATATAGATGATCTAACCTATTTCCCTGCCTCCATGGGTCAAGCTCACTATCCTAGGAGTTGTTTCAACAACTTCTAAACTAGACACTAGAAAATAGGCAGTCAAAACAACTTGCCTCTATAAACTTGGAAACCAGTTCATACATTCCATTTTTACCCTTTACATAAATGAATCTTCTAGAAGTGTTAAACAAGAGTAAAAGTATATAAAATTGTCACAATTACATCCAAGAGGACCATCATTAACCTCAAAAATTCAAAAAGAGTCAAATCTGCGTTTTCTGGGCTGAACAAGTCAATTCTGGCAAAATCTGCTCAACGGGTCGCGCCCCCCTGCTCAACGTGTCGCACACCTTTGGAGCAATGTTTGAGGCCCTTCCCGGTGTCAGAATCAGGTGCAGGATAGCTCGTTGGAAATATCTTTGAGTCTACTTTCCAACCCAACTGGAATTTTTGAATTTGGAGTTCATTTTCCCTATCAGAAACCAATTCTCCCAAGACAGCTTTCCAAAATTCTCAAAAGTTTTTGGGATTTGTGCTGTGGCTGAGCTAGTGAGTGCCATGATCTTTGAGGGATGCCTCAGCCAAGATATGGAGTGGTTTGGTCTTCTTCCTCCGCCTAAGAGCCTCGGAAAACCTCCTTTGGAACATTTTCATTTTGGCCTTGCATACATGCATCCTTGCCCAATAGTGATTCTTCATGTTTCTCAGCAGCTTTTTCTCTTGGTTGGCCTTAGCCAACAGCCTCTCCAAGCGGGCATTCTCCTGAATGAGCATAGACTCTCGGTCAGCAGGCAATGGATCACCGGGTCTTCTACGGTTCAAGACTCGGTCGCTACGAATCCTCCATAGCTCATCAAGTGCTTTCTCCTCCTCCAATTGTTTGTTCTGCTGCTCCAGGTAAGTGATAGTCCATTGGGCACCCTAAAGTCTCCTCTGCAAAACATCATTTTCAGCCCTGAGATGCTGAATGATCTCCTTCGCCTCTTGGCTAGGAGAACTGGCCTCAAGATCAATCACCGGACCCTCATGAATCATGGGCTCTTTGCCCCTCTGTAGTACTTGTGCTACTGAAGAAAGCGAGGCCCCTTCCACCTGATGTGGAGATAACACTCGCTGAGCTGAAGATGAAGGCAAGACCCCTTCCACCTGCTGTGGAGATAGTACTCGCCTAGCTTCTACAAATAAGGCCCTCGGGCCTTTCTGATATGTGAGCTGAGGTGAAGAAACAACATGTCTAGTGACCAGAATATCAGGCTGCTGAGACGGTCCACCCTCCTCATGAATGACCTCGGGATGTGGCTGGGGTGGTGCTGTGAAAAACTCACGGGAGATGAACTCCTCCCAATAGATGCCCTGCTGAGTCAACTGATGTGAGACTATGAGCTGAATCAAACCATAATGACATAAGCTCCTATACTGCTGGGTCGGGGTCTTCTTCTGCAACATGGGCACCATCCTCTGAATGTTATGAAAGAAGAGACCGGGATGTTCATCATCCTCACTCGGGTGAAATGCATCAAAAGGCGAATGTGATATGAGTACACCTGTGAAAATCTACCCTCACAGGTAAAATAATGCATAATAAGCCTCATGATGGGAGCATACTCGCTCCGGAGAAATCTGAATGGAAAAACACCCGCCAAATGTCTCACGAATGGTGGCCGGACATAGGGCTCAAAGTGAACAAAATCTAGCAACCTGCGCTTAGGCCACACCTCACCCACATTCGGTATCCCTGTAGCCTGTGATATCACCTTGGGTGTCAATGTAAAGTTCACCCCTGCCAGAGTGACATGTCCATCATGGAGGTGTAAAACAAACAAGCGGGCCAACTCTCTATGGTGTTGAATCCGAGAAATCCTCTCATAGAACTCACAACAAGACATGTACCGAAAACAAGTGACTGCCATAGGACAGGCCTGTAATTCTGCCAAAGAGGTGGGCTCCCCTCGCTTATGATGTCCACCCTTACCACTCTTACGAGGCCTCCTCTGTACCTCAGCCTCTATAGATGATGAATGGTCATCACTTTGCTCATAAGTTTCAGTTTCTGACATGGTTTAGGAGCAAAGTGGACAAATTGAACTGTTGTCTCTGCCTACAAAAAGTGCTGAACTCTATGTTGTTTCAAGGGGAAAAAGACATGAGGGAAATGTTAGGGGAGGGATCTTTTAACAAGGAATGGGAATATATAAATATTACAGGGAATTTTTAAGCTAAATTTTGCAAATCATTATGCATATAGGAACACATATTTGTAATTGGGAAATCATTTGCAAAGATCATTACATATGGGAAAAAACATGCATGAAAGTGAACATGGGAATATGCATACATGTATTAATAGGGGAAACAGGGAAACCATACACAAAACCTGCTGATATATTCATCAACATTTTCTTTTGTTTTCACATGAATTTTTCCTTTGTTTACACATGTATATGGTAGAGGGAAATTAGGGTTTTGTATGATTTGGGAAAGGGGTAGGGTTTACATTTTTAGTCATTAGGGATGGGGAAAGATTTGCATTTCATTTGTAAAATAATATGGGAAAGGAGATGAACATATAAGGGTGAGTGAAAGGGAAAGGAGGGAAACAAACCAAAGGGAAAAATAGCTTGAAACAACATAAACCTTAGCACAGTTTTCTCATTAATATTGCAGCCATATAATGTCTTTTCACTTGCATGATTTGATCATTCAAACATTTTCAAGACATCCACCATTCATAACCAACAAGCTTTTTTAAGATTAGACCACCTACCTCGAACAAATTTGTGGCTTGGAGAAAGATTCGGTAATTTTGTTTGAAGTTTCCAGCAAAATAGTTCAACGGGTCACGCAAGCCGCCCAACGGGTCGCGCCCCTCCTAACGGGTCGCGCACGTTGCTTTTCTGAACTTCGGAAGAGCTCTCAACGGGTCGTGCATCACCCAATGGGTCGCGCACCTGGTTCGACGGGTCGCGCCCCTCTCTGCTGCCCGAAATTGCTCCTCTTTCGCTCCTTTCTCTCAATCACTCTCTCTATCTCTCTTGCAAGCGTTAGAATGCACAATGAGAGTGAAAGGAGGGAATTTGGGCGTTTATAAGTCTCATTTGAAAAATTTTCATTTACAAACCCACTTTCTAATGTTTTTTCTTTTGACACTTTATAACACTGATTTTTGGTTTCCTTTATCCTGAATTTGACTCATTGAGTGCTTTGACTTGATTCTTTTTGCAGGTAGATCATCTGAGGGACCTTGGCAAGGGGACCAGGGTTGTAATTTGTCTGCTGAAGACTCTTGAAATTTCATCAATTATTTACAAAAACTGAGAAAATGACCTTGGCTTTAAAAACAGAGTTTTTAAATCCAAGGTGAAAGTTCACTGTACAATATAAAAATATCGGAGAAACATGTTTACAATCCTCCCTCTGGTTTGCTGAGTACTCATGTATTTCCAAACACATGACCTTGCAGAGATAAATGACCAAAACCCTAGACCTGGGACTTTGACCTCAAGACAAATCAAGACAAGCTTGAAAAACTTAATAACTGATATGACCTGATCCAGCAAAGCCAAGAGGGGTATAAATAGACCAACTCCTCCATCAGGGTTATGGCATGCCTAACGGGATGCAAAATTTGACACTGATGAGACACCTACTAATGCAAATGCAAAGAGCTTTGATCACTGATGGAGGGCTTTCAAGACCGACACTAACATTGGCTCCAATGGGGATGGTAGCTCCTTGGAGGTACCAAGAACCTTAGACCTCTGGGAGAGCAGACCCGTGCTTTATTCATTGGGCAATGGAATCATCATCGACACAACTCTTGACTTAATTTCAAACTGAAACTGAACTCAAACAATATTCAAGCAAACTGAAACAAGATGCTGCCCTTATGGCTGCTTATTTATTTACAAAGCTACCCTACTTTGTTGTACAAACACTAGATCAGGTAATACTAAAATTCCAAATTAACCATTCAAGTAAACCTGAAAATGTTGTAGCTCGAGAATGCTTCCGCCAGAACACAGATGCAATTGTTGGTAGCCCTTCATGCACATACTGAGCCTGGTCACGTACAAGATAGTCTGATCTATCAATTAAAGTGAAAAACATGTCCATATATGCCGCAATAGGATCACGGAAGCCAGACTCTGTTGGCTGTCCCAATTCTGCAATACATACCTCCAGCTGCATATTGTTAATGTAAACATCTGTAGGCAAGTCTATGATTTCTTGTTGCGAAGGAAGAAGGATTTCCAAGAACTTTTTAGGATCTTGGAAATCATATGACTGGTTCTGCTCATCTAATTCTTGAATCTCCTTTTCGATTCTTTCAACAATTAACTCACACAATTTAGTTTTGAATCCAGGGAACCGTGTAGATTTCATCCATTGAAGCAAGGCATTGAAAACATTTTCATCAAATTCATTATCTGCTAACAGCTTTCTTATTTCTTCTACAGCTTCACACAGGGTAGGGTTTGCCACATACCCTTCCATTGCATGAATAGATCAGCAAGCGTTAGAATGTCTGGATTGAGTTGGAGTCGCCAGGTGAAAGGTTCAGCCTGCATAAGTGTCTGACTGTTGTCCACCATCAACATCAGATCTGCACCTTGATTGCGTGTACTGGGACAAGACAATCAACAAATTGAATGTTCTCCCCAGTATGGTCGGCAGTATGTTAGCTCTTGAAATTTCACCTCAGGCTGAGAAAGGCAAACCTCAAGGCTACATCAAACCATTTAGCCTCGTAGCTAGCCCTACGGGGCAGGAGAAGGCTCTCTCCGGTCAATCTCGGTAGATCTTCAATGGGATGAGATGACCAACAAGGCAACACTGATATTAGGCTAGTAAACTGATTAAAAAGGTTGATTTGGGGTTTTTTGGGTTTTTGGTGGCAAATTGAGGAATTGCAATTTTGGGTGCGGGGATTGGACACAGTTTCTGCAGGGGTTTCCTTGGGGCGAGGTAGGAAACAGTATTGATGCCTTAACTTGAGATGGATGATCGTGAATGAAAGATGAGGAGCTAAAGAGAGCAAACAATGACTTTGAATTCCCTTTAGACAATCGAAAACATGGAAATTAAACAAAGTTAAAAGCAGAGCATGGCTAGCATGAATTCATACTTTAACACTTCATTTGTTTAATGTGCAGCAGTAAAGAAAGGAAATGAATCACATAACAAAGCTTACAAGAACATTGAGAAACACACCATCAACACATGAGTCCACAAGAATCCCAAAGATGACTGCAAAACCCTGGTCTTCCTTAGCCAAAAATTGCATAGATACAGTGAAAATATACAATGATAGCTTCTCCCTCAAGAGTCCAACCATGAAAATGAGCAAGAAAGTACATAATATAGATGATCTAACCTCTTTCCCTGCCTCCATGGGTCGAGCTCACTATCCTAGGAGCTATTTCAACAACTTCTAAACTAGACACTAGAAAATAGGCAGTCAAAACAACTTGCCTCTATAAACTTGGAAACCAGTTCATACATTCCATTTTTACCCTTTACATAAATGAATCTTCTAGAAGTGTTAAACAAGATTAAATAATCTAAAAAGTTTCACAATGACATCCAAGAGGACCATCATTAACCTCAAAAAGTCAAAAAGAGTCAAATCTGCGTTTTCTGGGCTGAACAAGTCAATTCTGGCAAAATCTGCTCAACAGGTCGCGCCCCCTGCTCAACAGGTCGCGCGCCTTTGGAGCGATGTTTGAGGCACTTCCCGATATCAGAATCAGGTGCAGGATAGCTCGTTGGAAAGGCCTTTGAGTCTAATGTCCAACCCAACTAGAATTTTTGAATTTGGAGTTCATTTGCCCTGTCAAAAACCAATTCTCCCAAGACAGCTTTCCAAAATTCTCAAAAAAATTTGGGATTTGTGCTGTGGCTGAGCTAGTGAGTGCCATGATCTTTGAGGGATGCCTCAGCCAAGATACGAAGTGGATTGGTCTTCTTCCTCCGCCTAAGAGCCTCGGACAACCTCCTTTGGAACATTTTCATTTTGGCCTTGCATACATGCATCCTTGCCCAATAGTGATTCTTCATGTTTCTCAGCAGCTTTTTCTCTTGGTTGGCCTTAGCCAACAGCCTCTCCAAGCGGGCATTCTCCTGAATGAGCATAGACTCTCGGTCAGCAGGCAATGGATCACCGGGTCTTCTACGGTTCAAGACTCGGTCGCTACGAATCCTCCATAGCTCATCAAGTGCTTTCTCCTCCTCCAATTGTTTGTTCCGCTGCTCCAGGTAAGTGATAGTCCATTGGGCACCCTCAAGTCTCCTCTACAAAAAATCATTTTCAGCCCTAAGATGCTGAATGATCTCCTTCACCTCTTGGCTAGGAGAACTGGCCTCAAGATCAATCATCGGACCCTCATGAATCATGGGCTCTTTGCCCCTTTGTAGTACCTGTGCTGGTGAAGAAAGCGAGGCCCCTTCCACCTGATGTGGAGATAACACTCGCTGAGCTGAAGATGAAGGCGAGACCCCTTCCACCTGCTGTGGAGATAGTACTCGCCTAGCTGCTGCAAATAAGGCCCTCGGGCCTTTCTGATATGTGAGCTGAGGTGAAGAAACAACATGTCTAGTGACCAGAATATCAGGCTGCTGAGACGGTCCACCCTCCTCATGAATGACCTCCGGATGTGGCTGGGGTGGTGCTGTGAAAAACTCACGGGAGATGAACTCCTCCCATGAGATGCCCTGCTGAGTCAACTGATGTGAGACTATGAGCTGAATCAAACCATAATGACATAAGCTCCTGTACTGTTGGGCCGGGGTCTTCTTCTGCAACATGGGCACCATCCTCTGAATGTTATGAAAGAAGAAGACCAAGATGTTCATCATCCTCACTCGGGTGAAGTGCATCAAAAGGCGAATGTGATATGAGTACACCTGTGAAAATCTACCCTCACAGGTAAAATAATGCATAATAAGCCTCATGATGGGAGCATACTCGCTCCGGAGAAATCTGAATGGAAAAACACCCGCCAAATGTCTCATGAATGGTGGCCGGACATACGGATCAAAGTGAACAAAATCTAGCAACCTGCGCTTAGGCCACACCTCACCCACATTCGGTATCCCTGTAGCCTGTGAGATCACCTTGGGTGTCAATGTAAAGTTCACCCCTGCTAGAGTGACATGTCCATCATGGAGGTGTAAAACAAACAAGCGAGCCAACTCTCTATGGTACTGAATCCGAGAAATCCTCTCACAGAACTCATAACAAGACATGTACCGAAAATAAGTGACTACCGTAGGACAGGCCTGTAATTCTGCCAAAGAGGTGGGCTCCTCTCGCTTATGATGTCCACCCTTACCACCCTTACGAGGCCTCCTCTGTACCTCAGCCTCTATAGATGATGAATGGTCATCACTTTGCTCATAAGTTTCAGTTTCTGACATGGTTTAGGAGCAAAGTGGACAAACTGAACTGCTGTCTCTGCCTGCAAAAATCGCTGAACTCTATGTTGTTTCAAGGGGAAAAATACATGAGGGAAATGTTAGGGTAGGGATCTTTTAACAAGGAATGGGAATATATAAATATTACAGGGAAATTTTAAGGGAAATTTTGCAAATCATTATGCATATAGGAACACATATTTGTAATTGGGAAATCGTTTGCAAAGATCATTACATATGGGAAAAAACATGTATGAAAGTGAACATGAGAATATGCATACATGTATTAATATGGGAAATAGGGAAACCATACACAAAACCTGCTGATATATTCATCAACATTTTCTTTTGTTTTCACATGAATTTTTCCTTTGTTTACACATGTATATGGTAGAGGGAAATTAGGGTTTTGTATGCTTTGGGAAAGGGGTAGGGTTTACATTTTTAGTCATTATGGATGGGGAAAGATTTGCATTTCATTTGTAAAATAATATGGGAAAGGAGATGAACATATAAGGGTGAGTGAAAGGGAAAGGAGGGAAACAAACCAAAGGGAAAAATAGCTTGAAACAACATAAACCCTAGCACAGTTTGCTCATTAACATTGCAGCCATATAATTTCTTTTCACTTGCATGATTTGATCATTCAAACATTTTCAAGACATCCACCATTCATAACCAACAAGCTTTTTTAAGATTAGACCACCTACCTCGAACAAATTTGTGGCTTGAAGAAAGATTGGGTAATTTTGTTTGAAGTTTGCAGCAAAACAGTTCAACGGGTCGCGCAGGCCACCCAACGGGTCGCGCCCCTCCCAACGGGTCGCGCACGTTGCTTTTCTGAACTGCGGAAGAGCTCTCAACGGGTCGCATACCACCCAACGGGTCGCACACCTGGTTCGACGGGTCGCGCCCCTCTCTGCTGCCCGAAATTGCTCCTCTTTCGCTCCTTTCTCTCAATCACTCTCTCTATCTCTCTTGCAAGCGTTAGAATGCACAATGAGAGTGAAAGGAGGGAATTTGGGCTTTTATAAGTCTCATTTGAAAAATTTTCATTTACAAACCCACTTTCTAATGTTTTTTCTTTTGACACTTTATAAAACTGATTTTTGGTTTCCTTTATCCTGAATTTGACTCATTGAGTGCTTTGACTTGATTCTTTTTGCAGATAGATCATCTGAGGGACCTTGGCAAGGGGACCAGGGTTGCAATTTGTCCACTGAAGACTTTTGAAATTTCATCACTTATTTAGAAAAACTGAGAAAATGACCTTGGCTTTAAAAACAGAGTTTTTAAATCCAAGGTGAAAGTTCACTGTACAATATAAAAATATCGGAGAAACATGTTTACAATCCTCCCTCTGGCTTGCTGAGTACTCATGTATTTCCAAACACATGACCTTGCAGAGATAAATGACCAAAACCCTAGACCTAGGACTTTGACCTCAAGACAAATCAAGACAAGCTTGAAAAACTTAATAACTGATATGACCAGATCCAGCAAAGCCAAGAGGGGTATAAATAGACCAGCAACTCCATCAGGGCTATGGCATGCCTAACGGGATGCAAAATTTGACACTGATGAGACACCTACTAATGCAAATGCAAAGAGCTTTGGTCACTGATGGAGGGCTTTCAAGACCGACACTAACGTTGGCTCCAATGGGGATGGTAGCTCCTTGGAGGTACCAAGAACCTTAGACCTCTGGGAGAGCAGACCAGTGATTTATTCATTGGGCAATGGAGTCATCATCGACACAACTCTTGACTTAATTTCAAACTGAAACTGAACTCAAACAATCTTCAAGCAAACTAAAACAAGATGCTGCCCTTATGGCTGCTTATTTATTTACAAAGCTACCCTACTTTGTTGTACAAACACTAGATCAGGTAATACTAAAATGCCAAATTAACCATTCAAGTAAACCTGAAAATGTTGTAGCTCGAGAATGCTTCCGCCGGAACACAGATGCAATTGCTGGCAGCCCTTCATGCACATACTGAGCCTGGTCACGTACAAGACAGTCTAATATATCAATTAAAGTGAAAAACATGTCCATATATGCCGCAATAGGATCACGGAAGCCAGACTCTGTTCGCTGTCCCAATTCTGCAATACATACCTCCAGCTGCATATTGTTAATGTAAACATCTGTAGGCAAGTCTATGATTTCTTGTTGCGAATGAAGAAGGATTTCCAAGAACTTTTTAGGATCTTGGAAATCATATGACTGGTTCTGCTCATCTAATTCTTGAATCTCCTTTTCGATTCTTTCAGCAATTAACTCACATAATTTAGTTTTGAATCTAGGGAACCGTGTAGATTTCATCCATTGAAGCAAGGCATTGAAAACATTTTCATCAAATTCATTATCTGCTAACAGCTTTCTTATTTCTTCTACAGCTTCACACAGGGTAGGGTTTGCCACATACCCTTCCATTGCATGAATAGATCAGCAAGCGTTAGAATGTCTGGATTGAGTTGGAGTCGCCAGGTGAAAGGTTCAGCCTGCATAAGTGTCTGACTGCTGTCCACCATCAACATCAGATCTGCACCTTGATTGCATGTACTGGGACAAGACAATCAACAAATTGAATGTTCTCCCCAGTATGGTCGGCAGTATGTTAGCTCTTGAAATTTCACCTCAGGCTGAGAAAGGCAAACCTCAAGGCTACATCAAACCATTTAGCCTCGTAGCTAGCCCTACGGGGCAGGAGAAGGCTCTCTTCGGTCAATCTCGGTATATCTTCAATGGGATGAGATGACCAACAAGGTAACACTGATATTAGGCTAGTAAAATGATTAAAAAGGTTGATTTGGGGTTTTTTGGGTTTTTGGTGGCAAATTGAGGAATTGCAATTTTGGGTGCGGGGATTGGACACAGTTTCTGCAGGGGTTTCCTTGGGGCAAGGTAGGAAACAGTATTGATGCCTTAACTTGAGATGGATGATCAGGAATGAAAGATGAGGAGCTAAAGAGAGCAAACAATGACTTTGAATTCCCTTTAGACAATAGAAAACATGGAAATTAAACAAATTTAAAAGCAGAGCATGGCTAGCATGAATTCATACTTTAACACTTCATTTGTTTAATGTGCAGCAGTAAAGAAAGGAAATGAATCACATAACAAAGCTTACAAGAACATTGAGAAACACACCATCAACACATGAGTCCACAAGAATCCCAAAGATGACTGCAAAACCCTGGTCTTCCTTAGCCAAAAATTGCAGAGATACAGTGAAAATATACAATGATAGCTTCTCCCTCAAGAGTCCAACCATGAAAATGAGCAAGAAAGTACATAATATAGATGATCTAACCTCTTTCCCTACCTCCATGGGTCGAGCTCACTATCCTAGGAGTTGTTTCAACAACTTCTAAACTAGACACTAGAAAATAGGCAGTCAAAACAACTTGCCTCTATAAACTTGGAAACCAGTTCATACATTCCATTTTTACCCTTTACATAAATGAATCTTCTAGAAGTGTTAAACAAGAGTAAAAGTATCTAAAAATTGTCACAATTACATCCAAGAGGACCATCATTAACCTCAAAAAGTCAAAAAGAGTCAAATCTGCGTTTTCTGGGCTGAACAAGTCAATTCTGGCAAAATCTGCTCAACGGGTCGCACCCCCCTGCTCAACGCGTCACGCGCCTTTGGAGCGATGTTTGAGGCACTTCCCATTGTCAGAATCAGGTGCATGATAGCTCGTTGGAAAGGTCTTTGAGTCTAATTTCCAACCCAACTGGAATTTTGGAATTTGGAGTTCATTTTCCCTATCAAAAACCAATTCTCCCAAGACAGATTTCCAAAATTCTAAAAAAAAATTGGGATTTGTGCTGTGGCTGAGCTAGTGAGTGCCATGATCTTTGAGGGATGCCTCAGCCAAGATACGGAGTGGTTTGGTCTTATTCCTCCTCCTAAGAGCCTTGGAAAACCTCCTTTGGAACATTTTCATTTTGGCCTTGCATACATGCATCCTTGCCCAATAGTGATTCTTCATGTTTCTCAGCATCTTTTTCTCTTGGTTGGCCTTAGCCAACAACCTCTCCAAGCGGGAATTCTCCTGAATGAGCATAGACTCTCGGTCAGCAGGCAATGGATCACCGGGTCTTCTACGGTTCAAGACTCGGTCGCTACGAATCCTCCATAGCTCATCAAGTGCTTTCTCCTCCTCCAATTGTTTGTTCCGCTGCTCCAGGTAAGTGATAGTCCATTGGGCACCCTCAAGTCTCCTCTACAAAACATCATTTTCAGCCCTGAGATGCTGAATGATCTCCTTCGCCTCTTGGCTAGGACAACTGGCCTCAAGATCAATCACTGGACCCTCATGAATCATGGGCTCTTTGCCCCTCTGTAGTACCTGTGCTGGTGAAGAAAGCGAGGCCCCTTCCACCTGATGTGGAGATAACACTCGCTGAGCTGAAGATGAAGGCGAGACCCCTTCCACCTGCTGTGGAGATAGTACTCGCCTAGCTTCTACAAATAAGGCCCTCAGGCCTTTCTGATATGTGAGCTGAGGTGAAGAAACAACATGTCTAGTGACCAGAATATCAGGCTGCTGAGACGGTCCACCCTCCTCATGAACTCGGGATGTGGCTGGGGTGGTGCTGTGAAAAACTCACGGGAGATGAACTCCTCCCATGAGATGCCCTACTGAGTCAACTGATGTGAGACTATGAGCTTAATCAAACCATAATGACATAAGCTCCTGTACTTCTGGGTCGGGGTCTTCTTCTGCAACATGGGCACCATCCTCTGAATGTTATGAAAGAAGAAGACCGGGATGTTCATCATCCTCACTCGGATGAAATGCATCAAAAGGCGAATGTGATATGAGTACACCTATGAAAATCTGCCCTCACAGGTAAAATAATGCATAATAAGCCTCATGATGGGAGCATACTTGCTCCAGAGAAATCTAAATGGAAAAACACCCGCCAAATGTCTCATGAATGGTGGTCAGACATAGGGCTCAAAGTGAACAAAATCTAGCAACCTGCGCTTAGGCCACACCTCACCCACATTCGGTATCCCTGTAGCCTGTGAGATCACCTCGGGTGTCAATGTAAAGTTCACCCCTGCCAGAGTGACATGTCCATCATGGAGGTGTAAAACAAACAAGCGGGCCAACTCCCTATGGTGCTGAATCCTAGAAATCCTCTCACAGAACTCATAACAAGACATGTACCGAAAACAAGTGACTGCCATAGGACAGGCCTGTAATTCTGCCAAAGAGGTGGGCTCCTCTCGCTTATGATGTCCACCCTTACCACCCTTACGAGGCCTCCTCTGTACCTCAGCCTCTGTAGATGATGAATGGTCATCACTTTGCTCATAAGTTTCAGTTTCTGACATGGTTTAGGAGCAAAGTGGACAAACTGAACTGCTGTCTCTGCCTGCAAAAAGTGCTGAACTCTATGTTGTTTCAAGGGGAAAAAGACATGAGGGAAATGTTAGGGGAGGGATCTTTTAACAAGGAATGGGAATATATAAATATTACAGGGAATTTTTAAGGGAAATTTTGCAAATCATTATGCATATAGGAACACATATTTGTAATTGGGAAATCATTTGCAAAGATCATTACATATGGGAAAAAACATGTATGAAAGTGAACATGGGAATATGCATACATGTATTAATAGGGGAAATAGGGAAACCATACACAAAACCTGCTGATATATTCATCAAAATTTTCTTTTGATTTCACATGAATATTTCCTTTGTTTACACATGTATATGGTAGAGGGAAATTAGGGTTTTGTATGCTTTGGGAAAGGGGTAGGGTTTACTTTTTTAGTCATTAGGGATGGGGAAAGATTTGCATTTCATTTGTAAAATAATATGGGAAAGGAGATGAACATATAAGGGTGAGTGAAAGGGAAAGGAGGGAATCAAACCAAAGGGAAAAATAGCTTGAAACAACATAAACCCTAGCACAGTTTGCTCATTAACATTGCAGCCATATAATGTCTTTTCACTTGCATGATTTGATCATTCAAACATTTTCAAGACATCCACCATTCATAACCAACAAGCTTTTTTAAGATTATACCACCTACCTCGAAAAAATTTGTGGCTTGGAGAAATATTGGGTAATTTTGTTTGAAGTTTGCAGCAAAACAGTTCAACGGGTCGCGCAGGCCGCCCAATGGGTCGCGCCCCTCCCAACGGGTCGCGCACGTTGCTTTTCTGAACTGTGGAAGAGCTCTCAACGGGTCGCGCACCACCCAACGGGTCGCGCACCTGGTTCGATGGGTCGCGCCCCTCTCTGCTGCCCGAAATTGCTCCTCTTTTGCTCCTTTCTCTCAATCACTCTCTCTATCTCTCTTGCAAGCGTTAGAATGCACAATGAGAGTGAAAGGAGGGAATTTGGGCTTTTATAAGTCTCATTTGAAAAAATTTCATTTACAAACCCACTTTCCAATGTTTTTTCTTTTGACACTTTATAACACTGATTTTTGGTTTCCTTTATCCTGAATTTGACTCATTGAGTGCTTTGACTTGATTCTTTTTGCAGGTAGATCATCTGAGGGACCTTGGCAAGGGGACCAGGGTTGCAATTTGTCCGCTGAAGACTTTTGAAATTTCATCACTTATTTACAAAAACTGAGAAAATGACCTTGGCTTTAAAAACAGAGTTTTTAAATCCAAGGTGAAAGTTCACTGTACAAGATAAAAATATCGGAGAAACATGTTTACAATCCTCCCTCTGGCTTGCTAAGTACTCATGGATTTCCAAAGACATGACCTTGCAGAGATAAATGACCAAAACCCTAGACCTAGGACTTTGACCTCAAGACAAATCAAGACAAGCTTGAAAAACTTAATAACTGATATGACCTGATCCAACAAAGCCAAGAGGGGTATAAATAGACCAGCTCCTCCATCAGGGTTATGGCATGCCTAACGGGATGCAAGATTTGACACTGATGAGACACCTACTAATGCAAATGCAAAGAGCGTTGATCACTGATGGAGGGCTTTCAAGACCGACACTAACATAACCGACAATTGAATATGCTCACTTGGTCCTTCTTCTTCATCATCTATAGTAGAGTTCTCATGAACTTCATCTTCTTCAAATATGGGAACTTCTTTGTCATCAGAATAAATAGGAATATCCTTTGATTTCTTGTAAGCTTGATTCTCATCAAATATGACATCCCTACTTACTTCAATGTATCTCCCCTCCTTTATGTAGATTCTATATGATTTTGAGGAAATACTATAACCAATGAATATTCCCTCGATGCTTGTTGAGTCCAACTTCTTTCACTTGTCTTTCGAAACATGGACATATGCTAAACTTCCAAATATGCGTAAATGATCCAAACTCAACTTCTTTATTGTGAATAATTTTCAGGTGTAGTATTATCAAGACTCTTATGAGGACTTCTATTTTGAACATATATGATAGTCATCGCCTCTTCTCCCCATAATAACTTTGATAGATCTTGATTAGGGAGCATAGTTCTAATGCGTTCTTCAATTGACCTGTTCTTTCTTTCGGGCAATCCATTTTTTTCAGGATAGTAGGGAAAAATAAGCTCCCTCTTAATACCTACATCCTTACAATACGAAATTAACTCTTTATAGGTGTATTCCCCACCATTGTCAAACCTTAGAGTCTTTATCTCCTTTTCGTTTAGGGTTTCCACCTTAGCCCTAAACTTCTTGAACTTATCAAATACTTCATATTTAGTTTTGAGTAGGTAGAGCCATGTATTCCTTGAATGTTCATCAATGAATGTTACATAGTAGAGATGACATCTAAGTGTCTTGTTAGACATGGGCCCACATACATTGGAATGGATGAGATTTAATATTTCTTTAGATCTAGATTCACTATGATGAAAAGGCTTTCTAGTATTCTTCCCCAAAGAACATCCTTTGCACACATCTTCATGGTCTAACTTCATATAGATAATACTATGACCCAATTGGTGAAGAGTAGGGATGACCCTATAATGAAGATGGCCAGACCTTTGATGCCATAGTTCAATGGGACTTATTTCCATATGAACCAAATCTTCAGGAGATGGAGTGATAATCTGGTAAAGAATTCCTACACAAACTCCAATAACCCTAGCTTTGTCTATACTACAGTCCTTTCCCCAAACCAATACTTTTACATCAACAAAAGCAATTCTTTCCCCTTTATCTTCTAAACAAGAAATAGACAGTAAATTCTTTTACAAACTTGGAACATAGAGAATGTTGTTGAGATGTAGCTTCAATCCATTGTCTAGCTTTAATGATGTAGATCTCAGGCCTCTAACAACATAACTTTTGTTGTCACCCAATTCCAATGCATGAGAGGATGACTCCTTTGATAGTGTGTGTGGTTGTCCTCTTTCACTTGTTATGTGTCTCAATGATCCACTATCAATGATCCATGCATTGTCATCAGTAAGAGATCCTGTAAGGGAAACCAAGAATCCATGACTCTCGACTTTGTTGAATAGGTAGTAGATGATATTCTTGATCCATCTTCTAGCAAAGTTGAAACCCAATATTATGTAGTTAACCATATAGGGAGAATCCATGCCAACAAAGTAATCTTTGACTTCTATTGACCTTAGCTCTGATACCATGTTGGAAAATAAAAGATATTATATTAGGGTTTAATTCTCCTTTCTTGATAATTACTTGTGAGTGTGTTGGCTTATTTTACTTATTTATTATCTTATCTTTCATCAAGAAATTATACATACATGAAGATCAAAAAAGAAGAGACGCAAGATATGGCACATGCCAGGGGAAAACCCCCCTCGAGGGGAAAACCCAGTCAAGATAATTCTTCCTTTCAATATTATTCTTTGAGACTCTTCACCCTAGACCAAGACCAGACTTTCCCTCCACACCATGTTAGCCTTGAAGATCTTCGACCCCTTCTAACAAATTTGACTAGGCAGCAGTTTCCAGCAACATTCAACTTCCGATAGCAGCAAAACCCTAGGAGACTTTGATCTCCCAAATCACACCACAAAATAGAGAGAGAGAGGGACACCAAAAGATTGATTTTCTTCTTCTCTAGAGAATCCCCAAAACTCACACTCCTTTTCTCTTTCCAGCAGTAGACTTCACACTTCCTAGCTCTTCTAGAGATGTCAATTGCTTGAGAGAGTGAGTGATCCAATTGACTTCAACCTCCTTAAATATATAGGATTCTTGTGTGTCAAATGGGAATCCTTATGCCAAATTGATCTTGCTTAGGCCGACATGATGTGGAGGACACATAATTCATATTTGACGTGATACAAATCCTTTTTACATGATCGGAAAGCCCAAGAAAGGTCTCTTCAAATGTACAATGACTCTATAAACTCAATATTAATCCTCTGAGTCGAAAATGGGGACTTTGAATAATATAATGATGACCTAATCATGAAACCCATGCTTTACTAATTCATTGTTACAATAATAAAAATTATTTTCTTTATTCTTTTAACAAGTACATTACATAATGAGTCAAGTACATTATTGAAGACCGAACATAGTTACTTTTTCCAACACCAAGAAGAAAGAACACTAAGCTTACTACACTGCCAACATACATGACAAGGAGATTACACCCTAAAATACTTAAGCTTAAAGGGATCATAAGAGGAAAAATGTCAATATACTTGTAGATTCTGGCAGTACTCACAGTTGTATAAATGTTGATCTTGCTAAGAAACTTGATCTTTTTGTATGCTCAATCAAGGACTTAACCATGATTGTCACCCTAGGCAAAAGTTCGAAGAGATATGAGAATGTCATGAGGTTTCAATCCAAATACAAGAACTAGAGCTATAAACAAATTTATTCCATATCACACTATTCAACTAGAGAAAAACCTTTTTTTATGATTTGAGAACAAATCATCTCTAAAGGGGGTGGCAATGTTATGAATAGAATATTCTAAAAAATATTAATTAAATAATAATATTAATAATAAATTAAATATTTAAATTAATTAATAACCATTAATTATGAAGGGAAAGGGTCAAAATTCATGACTATTCACCTTCGTGGCCATTCAATGCTTATATAGGCACACCACCACAAAGGATTGTAATCACCATTTAAATTTGTTAATCAATAATATAATTACTTACTTACACTTCTTACAGAGTCTACATACAATTACATTTGCATACTGGCATTTTTTTCTATAACACATATCAATTCAATTCTTCTTCTAAATTATTTGGCCTTCAAAGATAGATTTAAAAACTCTTTTCTCCTAGAGAAGTGATTTATTAGCTACCTTATTCCACTAATCTAAGTGTTGATGCCATGTTGAGAAATACATTTGGGGCAATATTAGGGAAATTTTATTTTGATTTCTCTTCCCTGACATTTACCTATGATTTTATATCTTTCTTCTTTTGATTATATTATTATTATTTATCATCAAATAAATTCCAAAAACATGATGATCAAAATGATGAACACAAGATGTAGGCATTCAACCAAGGAAAAACCCCGATGTAGGGGAAAACCCAATCAAAATTTTCCACTAGTATATTCAGATCAAATTTAGGCAACTAGGATGCAAGAAAAATAAATTTCTTCACTCCACCAAGTCAACCTTCCATAAATAAGTCAAACAAAATCATTCCAATTAGGGTTTCAATCCCTTTCTTCTTACTTCTGCAATTTCGGTTTCCTAACTTAGTTCTTCATTTTTGGTCCTGTAATATTTTAGTAAGCCCACATGAGTGATAGTGAAACACAATTTTCGACTTTTTCTAAGCTTCCTTTCTTCTTATCATAAGATAGACTTTTCCTTCTAGTATCACACATTTCTTGTTCACTACTTATATTTAGATCAAATGCCTTATCTCTATCCTTCAATAGGTAGAATACACTCTTATATATAGTATCTTGATTCTCCATATTTAGACTAACTTGTAAACTACTTTTGAGGCTGACTTGAAGAATTAGGAAGCTAACTTGGTGGAGGAGGAGAATATGTGTAAAAATGATGTTTTCTTCTTGACACAAAGATCCCAAGAAGGGTCTGTTAGTTTCAATCTTGTTAGCCTGTCACCTAGATCAAAAAATGCTTTTATCATGATCTTTTCAGGCTTTCATCATCAAATTTTTCTGTTACTAGGTTTACACAGCAAATTTGGTCATTGTATGGTCGGTCCAAGATGGAGTCATTGTCTGAGATTTCACTCATGTTGGTTGCTTATCACACACCATGAAAATGGGTCAAGTTATCGTCATCATTTCATTAGGTCTTAGCTCATCTATTAGGTCACAAGGGTCCCCAAGGTCCACCATTTCCATAAAAAAAAACCCAGAAATAAGTCAAACATGACAAATCAAACAGTTGAAGAATTGAAACATGATTTATTCACATTTTCATGACATCAAAAGTTTTAGAAGAAGGAAGCACCAGCACTCAGGAGATGCAAAAAGCACATTTTCAATGGTAAAGGTAAAATCTGCCTTCAAAAAAGTGAAATCAGTTCACAAAGAAGGTATAGTTTCTTTTCTCTTTTTGAAAAAGTGAAGAAATTACCCCTATATAAACTCAAAAAGACTCAAAACCTTTTCATTCATATCTCATTCACTTCTCATCACCGAGCTCACTCGCCTAAAAAAGAAAAAAATCTCTTTCCCTAGGAGAAATTGGCCAAAAATTGAAGGGGTTGGGCGTAGATACACTGCATTGTGCTTTGGAGGCAGGTGTTGCGCATAGGTGAACTACACTGTGCTTTGGCGCTGTAAGTAGGAGAACTACACTGCACACAGGACAGAGTACCTGAAACTCACCCAAATTTTCCAAAAATTCAAAATTTTTACTTTCAAACTTGGTCAAATTGCTTTCTAAGGCTGAGGAACAAGTAAGTACATCATTTCCCTCTATATTTGCTTTCCCATTTGCATTCCATGTCAATAATTTCTCAAGCTAGGGTTTGTAGCAAAAGTTCCATGGGAAATGCTAGGGTATAAATGGTCATCATAACCTTTCATCTCCAAAACATGTAAATTGACATTCGACACCTGCACACATGTATGATGAGTTATTTTGACCAGTCCATCCACCTCCAAACAATGTTTAAACACTAGAAAAACAAAACCATAGCTCATTCCTAGAGTTGTTTTGGGCAAATCACATCATAAACCTTCTTGGTCTCACTTACAAGCAGCCACATTTGTTCACTCATTTCCATCAGTTTTTCAAAGTCATCTCATCTTTCACAAAACCCCTCCCATCTTTCACATGTCACTTCATTTTCATTCTCACCTCACATCTATTTTCACTTCCTACTGCTAGGAATTTGTATCATCATGGAGATTGAATCCTCACCAGAAAGAAAGAGACAACACAAAGGAGGGAGGATTCTCAAATATGAACCATCAGATTGCAACTAAATCAACTCCTATCCTTTCATCAAACAATTCTTTGAGGATGTTCACTGTTTGGAATTTTGTAAAAGAGTAAGTGAAGCAGGGTTTTATGAGAAGCTGGAATATTTGGTAGCTACACACTTGAAAGGGGAGACTGTTGTCATTGATGGTATTGAGTTTATCTTCTCAATGGCCTCCATCTCACTAGCAATTGGTTTACCAGACAATGGCGAATACTAGTTCAAGGGAATGAGTCTAGATCTTGAAAACTATAAGCCCTTCTTAAAGACTCCATACAGAGATACACATACTCACCTTATGCCTTTCAGATATTTTCTTGAGAAATATGCCCCTTTAATGAATACCATCATGAGGTTCTTTACCTGTGAAGGTAGATTCTCAAGGTTGTATGCCTATCATATTCGCCTCTTGATGCACTTCACATCTCAAAAACCACTCAACATGTGAAATTACCTGTTCAGGAGTATTTCAAAAATGTCTGAGAAGATATAGTTGAAGGACAAAGAGCACTCTCCAAGCTTGTTTCATCACAATCTCATCAAAACCATTGTCCTTCGTCAGTTGGCAGAGAGGGGTACGGCTTGGGAAGCCTTTTAGAAACAACTTTAAAATGGCATGAGGAAAATGCAGCATCTTAGTCCCCAAGAGCACCAAAACAAAAAACAGAGATGGGGTCATCTAGAAAAATAGTAGAGAAGATTCAACTAGCTAAGCCAAAGTTGACCAAAGTGTATAAGAAAGGGCAGAGGCTTGTGTTTCCTTCTCACAAAGAGAAAGGGGCCAAAACTTCTTCATTGACAAAGCAGGGATCGACAACAAAGGATAAGGAGACAGTTGAGCATGAAATTGAGATTATTGATTTAGAGGAGGAAGATGAGACTTCAATTATGAAGCAAACTATTAGGGACAAGGACTACCAAATCAAGGAGCTGGTGATAAATTTTGAAAGGGAAAAGTATGGTATATCATTCCTTGAAAAAGAAAACCGTCAACTCAAAGCAAAAGAGTTGATCTTAGAAAAGGAAAAAACTAATTTAATGCCACAAATTGGAAAAGGTAAGAAGGTCATGACATCAAGTGAGCCTATAGCATCACAGGTGAAAGGGAAAAGGAAAAGACCAAGAACCAGAGGTCTCAAGGAAGCTTTGCAAGAGGAACAAAAAAAAATATTACTTCATGAAGACCTAGACCTAGAAGAAAGGATTGCCCTAAAGGTACATCAAGATAAATAATATTGGCTTAATATGGTAAATGAACACTTAGAGAAGCTACTAGAGAAGGAAAATAGAGATAATCAAATGCTCAGACACATGACACATCACTATCAATCTCAAAACATGAACACCAATGTCAAAGTGAAACAACTTAAAAACAAGCTCAAGGAGGCCAAAAAAGATCAAAATGATGAGGGAAACTTGGAGATTCTTGTTGAAGCATCCATGAAGATATTAAAAAACTCATTTTTACACCTTGCCTCTAATTTTTAGCTAATTCTGAGTATTTTGAGTTTTTTGGCAAATTTTGGTCTAAATTCAGAAATTTGGCCTTTCCAGAAGCGCTGCGCTTTTTCCTCATGACTCCATTTGAGGAAAGGTCTACATTTTTGGAAAGGTATTGGCATCCTCTAAAAACCCATTTGCCCATATTTTGCAGAGGTGGCTTAGTTTTGGAGAAAAATGCAAAAAAGTGGCAAAAAAAGCATTCTGGACCATTTTTTGATAGGCGCTATGCTTCTGGAGTGACCTTGGGAGAATGGATTTTTCAAGGTCTTCCCAAGCTCCAAATTCAGAAATTAAAATTGTTCTGGAAACTAGAATTAAAAGGCTAGTTCACTGTTCTCTCAGATTTTCATTTTGACCCCTGGACGGCACCTGAAAATAAGCTCAAATTTGGCGCTGCGCTTCTGCACTTTCTGTGTGTTTTAAATGTAAAATCTCACTATGTAAAATTTCTATTTTCTAGTCTGACTTGGTCAAAGTCAAGATTCTCCATGTAATGGCACAAGTTACGAGGCTAGGTGATGTAGGAATGAATAAATGTATATCATAGGTTGTTTTTTATGTTTATTAGGCCTCATAAAAGAAGCAAACTCCTAAACAAACTCTTCATCAGGTGTTTGAGTTGCACCTTCTCACTCACTTGTTGGTTGAGAGAATCTTGGAGTCAGTTCCTCCACCAAGGAATTCGACTCCTGAAGGTGGGAAAGTGGTCTAGGAGAGTCTATAAGTACTATTTCACCTCAAGAGAAGAAGGTTGAACTTTTTGTAAAGGAGTCTTGCATTATAATCATCTTTCAGCTAATACAGACATAGGTTGCAGCTATTTTCAAGCAACTCTAGCCCAGTGAGTTCATGGTGCTTGTGCTTCATTATTTTTTTTTTCTCATGGTGTAAACATCTTTATCTACATTATATCTCTTCTTTTTATGAATGCCTTGTGATAAAATACTCAGAATTCTTTTTTTTCAAGCTTTGTTATCTGGTTTTCATGGTTGTGTGTTTTGTCTTCCTAAGCTAATGAAATCATGTTTATTTATTCTCATTAGTTTCTTCCACACTATATCCTCTATACTACATTGACAAATACTCAAAATTACACCATGGCTTATGACATCTAGCTCCTTCTTATGTTTTCTCCTGTATTCCCACATGTTATAGACATTTTTGGGCACTGCAACCCCAATCATACATGTCCATAAACCAAGGGCTCCTAAGTCCTTAAAAGTGTTGTTTCATACCCTAAAGGAACAAGGTCAGCTGATTACATCATCTCCCAGAAGTTCTCCACAGGAAAATGCTCGGAACTGGTCAAAACTGGACCATACAGGTTGCTCAGTGCTAAGGGTGTGACACATCCCACTTGCCTAGTGTAAAGGGTGTGATGCATACTAAAAAATGCTTCTGTAGGGTGCAATGGGCGAGAGTAGACAAATGGCAGAGACAGTTTGCAAGGTGGATCGTCATGGAATCTTCCATAAACTTCTCCTGTGACACTTGCCTCTCTGAATTCTCCCAGGGATGAGTAAGAGATCATCAATCTCCAAGTGGAATCAAGAACTATCAGAGAGAGGAAACTAATCAAAATACCAGAAGCTGACTCACCCCCTTGCAATCATCTATATATGGATCCCTCGTCCTAGAGATCCAAAGGCTGGAATTTTGTATCTTGTAAGGAAGTGCTGCTGGTTTCTTGGTGGAACATCATAGTGATGGGTGATCTAAGCTTTTCATGAGGTGAAGAAGGGATTTCATGCTGGGAGGATGACGCTGGGTCAGAACAATTGGTTGTAATCCTCTTTGCTATTCTTGATGTTAATAAAGCTATTCAATTTTTCCTCCACATTCTTGTATGTTTGAAGATATATACATTTGTGTGGTCAATATATATCTGGTCCTATATTGTTTATGATTGTAGATCTCTGTTCTTCGATAGTATTATGCTGCTTTGATTCCAAAGGTGCTCTTTGAAGTTGGGTAGACGAAGGAAAAGCGGCAAGGATCTATCAGAAGGGAGAGGAGCCAAGCAAGTAACCAAGCGCAAGACTGAGGTTGGTGTCCTTCATTCCCCTCTTATCTACTTCTCATAAAGGAGAGCGAAATTATTTTTAGTTTGTTTGTTTCTAAGATAGCTACCAGTCTTAATGGGACTAGCAGCTCCAAGTGGACACTAGATTGTTTTTAAAAATTACAGACGGAGCCTGAAGTCAAGCCAGCTAGCCTTCGAACTGCATTTGCTATGCAAGTGCAAAGTAGATCAATGCTTCTTCAATCTATCTCTGGGTTTTGTTTATAAACTGAAAAATCGATTTTCAAACCTTCTAATTGCCCTAGTGGTGGCTCTAGTAACCTCATTAGATCAACCCCTGTGATTTATATTTACCGAACATCACTTTCTCGGCCTAAATCCCTGAACTGAGCTGCAAACTGTGACCTGAAACCCAGTTGAAGTCTCGTCCCTAGACCATCGCACCTTCTCCTCTTAGGAATTTGGATGCATCGCACCTCCTGTGTGCAGTAGGTGCGCTGATCACACCTTCCCTGTGTTGCAGGTGCGCTGATCAAACAAGACCTCTTCTGCTCTCAGATTTTGGTTATGTGTTCACTCTCTTCAGCTTTATTCAGGATTTTTTCTGTCTGTGATCAGTATACCACTGTGGAAACCCCCTTCCTTTCCATCATTCCGCCTCCATTGTGCAAAGAACTATGAATTTTTTTATGTATTGTGTGCCATTTTCAGTTCTCTTTTACAAAGAAGTGGCATAATCGAACTGTCGTCTTTTGATTTGAAAGTGTCGCAAGTGTTGTTTTCAGTCAAAGAAAAGGATTCTGTTGTTCTTGATGGTTGATTATACAGTTACTCTTGTATTTGATTTGAATTAGTAGTTTTTCAAGTGTTGAAAGTAGTTTTCAACTAAAAATAGCAAAGTGTCGTCATTATCTTCCTTTCGTTTTTGAAGAGAAATTTGTTAGTACTGTTGCTTTGAAAAGATAATTCAGATTTGTACTTAGCATTCTTCTTGTCATTCACACATTAAGAAAGCTGAAAACAAATACATGCATGTGAATTTGCATTTAAACTTCTTGTTGGTTTGATTTAGGACAGTGCATCTAGTGTGTGCTCTCTGCTTCATGTTGAAAGAATATCGTCTCTCTTTCTTTAGTAGCTAGGATTTTCATTGCAAAAAGAAGATTAAACGATTGTTTATCATCTTAGATTGCATTTTAGGAATTGTATATCTACATCGCACAGTGAACCTGAAAGGAAAATTTCTTAAGAAAGATCAACTGTAAAATAAATTCAATGAACATAAAAATGCTTTGGAACCTAACGCACAACATCTAGAAGTCTAGGCTAGAGATGTATTTCAGCGTCGTAAAGCTTGGTAAATGTCACTTTCACTATTGGTTGGGTGATTCCTCCTCTTTGAGACGACAAGTGCTAGTACGAACTTTTTCTCCCACGTACCGTCGAGTATACATTGGGAGACCACAATAGGCTATATCCTTTATCCATAGGAATCCGTGCATGCCGCCCTATTGATTGCAATGCACTGAACACAGCATTCGGGAAAATTGACTGTCGTACCATAAAAAGTTTTCTGCAGTTTTTTGATTGGTTTGGTAATCCTTCTGTCTATATTTCCAGAGTAGTCCCTTTTGTTCCTTTTCAGACTCCTTAATGGAAAAGTTCGATCTGAGCACTTGTCACTTCAGGCTCATTAAAAATCGAAGGTGACTAGAGTCATCTTTAGTTTTTTCTCGACTCTTAAAAATTGAAAAAACAAGTTGTGTCAAAGCGTCTAAAATTAATTTTAATTGGAATAATATCACCATTCCTGTGTTGGTCTGAGGTTGAGAAAAATGGAGTCCACCGACCAAGGATTTCCCCTTGGAGGAAATCCTAGTCCTTTCTCCTCTTGGGGAGATGTTGGTGCACCTCATATGGCCACATTGTCACTTCCAGGATTGACGATTGGCCTTCCAATATTACTCTTCTCGACCTCCGTCATTCAGAACACCGTGATTCCTGAATAATCGAGTCAGCAACTGGATGATACTAAAGTTACCCCCCAACCTTCTACTTTGTCTGATTCTCCCTCTCCTCCTTCCTATTTGATTGATAAAGCTGGTAAAGCCAAAAGTCAAGTAACTAAGAAGGAGAAGAAGGGGAAGGAGAAGAAAGAGAAGAAGAAGAAGGAGCCAAAGGTGAAAAGGGGTAACCGGGCATCGTCTAGTGAAAATTCGCACACTGCACTGTCCAAGCCTAAATCTCCATGTGTCATTTGCAAAGGATACCACTATCATCGAGAATGTCCTTGCATCCCTCGGATCTTAAGGGACTGGTCTCCTTGTTTGCACAATCTGGTGTCATCAACCTCTGAAGATCATGTTGAAAGTACACCATCAACTAGTGAAAGCAAAGCATTTGGACAGAAAAGGAAATGTAAATTTCCTTGTAAACTGTGTGAAGGCGATCACGTCGTCCACCATTGTCCCTTCCTAGACGAAGCTAAAAGAGTTTTGGATAACCGTCCGGCTTCACTGCTACGGCTTCCTCCTGGATATAAGAAACTCTTGCCAAGTTTGTCACTAGTTGAAAATCTGACCGAAATGCCATTGTGGTCGGTCGAAGCATCTGTCATTGAAGATAAACCCACTGAATCCATACCAGATGAAAGTCAAAAGGTTGAGGCGGCAGTCGACCCAGTCTTGTCTTTAGAAGGTCCATATTCAGATGACATAATCAACGAAGAGAATGAGAGCGACATTGTTCAAATTCTTTTCGTAAACACAGACTCTGATGAACATGGGGGCAATTTACCCATTCCTTTACTGCAGGCAGGAAGTTCGTCAGAGTCATATTCGGCCATCTATTCGGTCCCACCTTCAAGCAACCTAGTCGTTTCCTTCGATTGGAATCTACTAGGCAGACCCCGTGTACCAGCTAATGAACCATTCCGAAACATTGTACAAGCTTACAAAATGATCATGGTCGGTACCATCATAGATGAAGGGGATTTTGCGAGTATCCTTTCCTCAACTGCTTGGGAAGCGCTTGGTTCACCATCGCTTCTGCCTGAGATGAGTAATCTGACAGGCTTTGATAAAGGAACCAGTCGACCGTTAGGGATCCTTCCCAATGTACCCATAACATTGAGAAGGAAAAACTTTTACATGAACGTAATGGTAGTCCAAGGGCCTCTAGATTATAATCTACTCCTTGGGCGCGACTATATTTATAGCATGGGAGCCATTGTCTCCTCACTCTTTAGAGTAATGTGTTTTCCGCATGAAGGCCGAGTGGTCAAGCTCGTAGACCAACTTTCATTCCCCGTCTCACACATAGCTAATAGTCAAATGCCATCCCTAAATGGTCTTTTCACACAAGGAATGTCTCATCAATTTCCAGTCCATCCACTTGAAGAGCACGAGTGATTCGGGAGGACATGACTGAAACCCAGGGGGCATGCACCCTGGTCTGTTTCGACAGGAAAACCTTGGGTATAGGGTAGGTTTCCGTGGAGGATATATGACTAGTTTGACACACCCGTTCGTTTAGGAAAATGGGATTAGACTGGAATAAGATTCCCTCGTCAAAGTTATGTGAGTGGAGGTGACCGTGCCACTCACCTTTGTTTATTTCGGTAGACATTGCCAAGGAAGCATTTTGTCTACAACGCGGATGGAGAGCTTTCATATGGTAACCTGGAAACTCCACTTCGCTATGCATGGGGCATGCAAACCTTTTTGCATGCAAACGAAGAGTGACCATTTATTTTCTTAGTTTTTAGTTTCTCAACCCTTTAAACTCATAAGATTGGTCGTTCCTAGCTTACATAACGAAAGGATCCAGAGCAAAGTTTTGAATGGTGCAAACTCCCTAAAAATTGAACCTATCGATGAGACATCCTTATTATACGACTGGCACGAGCAGTTTTTATGCGAAGTTCAAGCTCATTAAAAATTAAACCTTAGAAATGAGCAAACGTTCCCCCAAAGTTTAAGCTCATTAAAAAATGAACCAATTTCCAATAAATAACCATTGTGAATGCATTATCATCAGCTTTTTGAGCCTTGGTCGTGTTCTTACCATCACCTCCACTCTGCTTTAGTCGATCAGTCACCTCCATTTGATTTTTTACCCCTTTTGAGGAACAGCTGCGAAGAGTGATCCTATTAGCCATCCTTGTGACACTACCGTGATTAGAAAATTACAAACCTTACCTGGAATCAGCTGCTAACTGAAATTATCACTCATTCCTTAAAAGACGAGTCTCCTTTAAGCTCTTGTCATTTGACTCATAAAATATGAAAAGATTGTCGAGCAATTGGCCTCTCCAGCTCGTTAAAGCTACCGGAAGTGTTATCCCTCCTCTAGATTTTAATCTTTTTGGACCAAGGAATTATTACACAAAAAGATTGAGCACTTGTTTTGTTCGGCCCGTTAAAATTACCGAAATTCATCCCTTTCGTATTATTTATACTTTTTTGGACTTAAGGGATTATATGACGAAAAAGGATTATTGGAGTTTCCTTTACGTCCCTTTCAGACTCTGTAAAATTGAAAAGGATCGAGTTATCTTTGTCGTTAAACTTGTTAAAACTAAATAGCGACAAACTTGTCCATACAGACAAGAACGAGTTTCACTATCGCTAGGCTCGTTAAAACGGGCAGATTATAGAACAAGCATATGTTATCCTCCTCAAGCTTGATAAAAATAGAGAGGTACTGGTCAGCAATGACTGGGGAAAAATTGGGAAGAAAACTTGAAGAAACTTTATTGGTAGCAAGTCACTCTTGAACATGACACTTTCACTCCACATCTGAGTCAGGTTGGGTTATTCCATTTACCGGTCATATCACCATTGGTCCATCACACCATCCATATTTGGGGTTAATGCTACCAATCCATGTCAGTGTTTCCAGTATGTTCAAGAGAAGTCTCTCAAAGAATTCACCTGTGTCTCATCTGCTGCAATACATTCACGGTCCGTTCTTTCATGACCACCACCCTGAACCCTGTATCATCAGATCATTTTCACCTCCAAAATAATTTACTCCATTCTGTGTCATAGATGTGGGATTCATCAAGGCCCTCCTACAACAGGTTGTTTCTTGTTGACATCAGCTCATTATCCAAGAAGTCGACTTAGGAACAACCCTTTCAATACTTTGAAGCTTGCATGCCTCAATGGCAAGTTTCTCACTTCCGACAACAGGTTTACGTCAATGGCCTTCGACCGAAAGATTTTGCATGGTGTTCAACACCAAGTCCCTTTTTCACACCACATGAATTGTACTGTAGTACCTTGAGGGTCATCATCATTATCGGTGATTCATCTCGCGCCTGTTAACAGCTTGCATCATTGGCTCGTAATTAGGCGATGTCTTTTCACATTCGACTCCAGAATATCTTTCACATGGATCGACTTGTACTCTGAGTGAAGATTGCATGAGTTTGAAGACCACGGATCTAGTTTCATCCATCCAGGCTACAATATATTCAGGAAAATAAAGACATCAAATGTACATCATTGCTGCACAGATGATCATCCGAATCAAAGGATGATGACTCTATTAGAATCATCAGTCTACCACACAGACAATTTTCTGTCTTATGTACATGAAAATGAATTTATAAAGCTGAGCATGGGAATGCCTGCCTCAGCTAGATCATGAAAAATATTATGAAGATAATGTATTGTATTGTATCTTATTACAGGTCACCTTCCAGCTCGAAAAAAATTCGGATCCTCATGATAAAGCATTTATTAACGACCTCATGCTTTAGGGGGAAACTGTTATAGACATTTTTGGGCACTGCAACCCCAATCATACATGTCCATAAACCAAGGGCTCCTAAGTCCCTAAAAGTGTTGTTTCATACCCTAAAGGAACAAGGTCAGCTGATTACATCATCTCCCAGAAGTTCTCCACATGAAACTACTCAGAACTGGTCAAAACTGGACCAAACAGGTTGCTCAGTGCTAAGGGTGTGATGCATCCCACTTGCCCAGTGTAAAGGGTGCAATGCATACTGAAAAACCCTTCTGTAGGGTGCGATGGGCGAGAGTAGACAAATGGCAGAGACAGTTTGCAAGGTGGATCATCATGGAATCTTCCATAAACTTCTCCTATGACACTTGCCTCTCTGAATTCGCCCAGGGATGAGTAAGAGATCATCAATCTCCAAGTGGAATCAAGAACTATCAGGGAGAGGACATTAATCAAAATCCTAGAAGCTGACTCACCCCCCTGCAATCATCTATATATGGATCCCTCATCCGAGAGATCCAGAGGCTGGAATTTTGTATCTTGTTGTTGGTTTCTTGGTGGAACATCATAATGATGGGTGATCTAAGCTTTTCATGAGGTGAAGAAGGGCTTTCATGCTGGGAGGATGACGCTGGGTCAGAAAAATTGGTTGTAATCCTCTTTGCTATTCTTGATGTTAATAAATCTATTCAAGTTTTCCTCCAAATTCTTGTATGTTTGATGATATATACATTTGTGTGGTCAATATATATCTGGTCCTATATTGTTTATGATTGTAGATCTATGTTCTTCGATAGTATTATGCTGCTTTGATTCCACAGGTGCTCTTTGAAGATGGGTAGATGAAGGAAAAGTGGCAAGGATCTGTCAGAAGGGAGAGGAACCAAGGAAGGAACCAAGCGCAAGACTGAGGTTGGTGTCCTTCATTCCCCTCTTATCTACTTCTCATAAAGGAAAGCGAAAGTAGTTTTAGTTTGTTTGTTTCTAAGATAGCTACCAGTCTTAGTGGGACTAGCAGCTCCGAGTGGACACTAGATGTCCTGATAACACCACAACCTAGACCTACTTGTGGCTCCAAACCCTAAGTTCAGCAAATCCTTAAAAAAAAAAAATTACAAAAAAATACACATATCTAGCCTAGAATTCATTTGCTTTAAAGTCATATCATTGATAAGAGACTTAGATAGATCCCTCTCATGCTCAGTAGGGCTAGCTACTGAGCTGAAGTGGTTTGAGGTTACCCTTGTCGATTTCCTTTCAGCCTAGGAGATTGTAGGGACTAACATTTTTGATGTCATTGCCAGGGACACGATTGTTAAATTATCCTAGGAAAATCTTAAGAGCTTTCAAGAACTAGTTTTGTACCTCTCAATTTCTAGTATCCGAAGATAGGCCTGAATTCACAAATCTCATCAATTTAGGATGTATACGTTCTGGCTTCCAAAAGGCATACCAGGTCAAATCCTCACCCAAATCAACCCTTCATTGTAGAAGACCCTGAAAGACTGCTCAGAAAAATTAGACTACCTATCCCTAAAAGTGCGGTTCAAAAAATTAAAAGAACAACTTCTTTGCCTAAAAACATATTCACCTTTGAGAAATTTCCATTCGAAGAGCAGATAGAAATATCACTTACAACATCTAACTCTAACTCTTGCATCTCTGATACAACACTAGAACCTTTAAAGGTTGAAACTCACTCTCTTTCTTCAGAATCCTTGTCTCCTAAGACTGATCATGAATTGTGGTTAAACTTTGATAAGCTTCAAAGCCTTGCTGACCAACTCCAAATCACAACCGAAAAAGCTTTTGTCCAATATCAACTTGAATACTTAGCCATAACTTCATCCTCATTTTCACCTCCAAGCTAATCTACCACATCTCCTAAAGCTTCAATTTCATCATCTTTCCTGCCTCCTCCATTCGTTCCATCCTTTCCTCTACAACCCATTTTAGTAGTTCCATCATCCTCATCACCACCTGTACTTACACAATCCATGGCAACACCTTTACTTTCTCCAGCAATAATGGCAAGATTTGCACCTCTCTTACTACCTGCTTAACTTACTGCTTTGCTCAAAATTATGGTCAAAGACTTCCTTTGTTTGATGGAAGTGAAAAAATTACAGCTCAACGGCATGTTGACAAGTTAATAAACTTCATTGATTTAGAAGAAATTGATGAGGAGAATGCTAAAATGAGGATTATCGCTTAGATTTTCTCAGGGGATGTTAAGAAATGGTTTCTAAGTCTAGTTGCAAATTCCATTAACAATTCTCTGGTTGAATTATTTCTAGCTCGTTGGCAAGAGAAGAAAAGTCCATTACAGATATTGGCTGAATATAATTCATTGAAAAGGAACCCCAATGAAGCAGTTCAAGAATTCACATCAAGATTTAATACAGTGTACAATTCTATACCTGATGATATGAAACCCCCTCCTGGTTTGGCTCTTCTTCATTATCCTGATGCTTTCGATCCAGAGATGGCCTATCATCTCAGAGAAAGAGACCCAACTACTCTTGAAGAGATGCAACATAATGCAATCAGTGTTGAAGCCAATTTGCTCATTAAGAAGTCAAAATCAAAGCCAGAGAGGGTGGAAAAGAGAGTTGTTTTCAGAGAGGAACCTGCATCATCTTCTGATGCAAAAATTGAAAGCCTGATAAAAATGATGGAAAGGATGATGGATAAAATATTCGTAACTGATCAACAAGCTGAACCATCAGTGAGGAATCCTAACTTTCACGGACAACAGCAATAGAAGTTCAAAAATCAATAGAGAGAGTAGCGAAATCAAGATCCTCAAGGTCAAGTAAAATCTCCATTTCAGCAAAATTATACTGAAGGCCAGGAAGAAGATGAAGAAGATATTGTAGAAGCAAATCACTTCTTTCAAGAATATGAACTACCTACTTTCCTAACAGAAGAAGATCAATTTTCTGAAGACTCTTTATAGCAAATGACCAGCAATTTGCGCTTGCAAGCCAAGATCTATGGGCTGATAGGACTGAGGAGTACCAAAGAGGATATCAGAATGCCCTCAGTCATCTCCAAAAGTAGTACAATTTAAGAAACAGAAATGTGCATGTTACTCTAACTCAGAAAAGACAAAATTTTCAAAAGGACGCACCAAGCAAAGAAACCCCTCCTACAGGCCAGAATAAAGACAAACATATTGTCACACAAAATCAAGATAGAACTAATGAAGCCTCCACTAGCAATGTGAGGAAGGACAAAGAAATGCAAACTGAAAGCCAAAAGAAGGAAACTCATGCTAAAGGCCAAACAGAAAGGAAGGACATCGCTTCAAAAGAGGTAGAAAAGCAATCTAATCTTTTTAGTTTGGAAAATGAAATTTCTAAATTAAAGATAGCCATTCCCCTCACTAAATTGGTAAGGAATGACAAATACAAATTCCAGATTGCAAAAATTCGTAGGGTTGATTAGATGTTTAATACAATCAATGTAGCTGATGATGAGCCAACCATAATTTTTGGTCCAACCTTAGAAGGAGCTCCTAAAGATATTAAAATTCCTCCTTTTTATGTGAGTCTTAAACTTCATGATCTTATCCTTCATAATGCTATGCTAGATTCTGGCACCTCTCATAATTTGATGCCTAAAGCCATCATGGATAAACTAGGACTAAGCATCACCCGACCTTACCATGCGCTTTATTCTTTTGATTTTGGAAGAGTGAAATGCCTTGGCCTTATTAAAGACTTGGTAGTGTCCTTAGATCCCAGGAAAAAATGTACTTATGGATGTTTTAGTGGCTGATATTCCTCCTAGGTTTGGCATGTTACTTTCGAGGCCTTGGGAGAAAAATTAAAAGGCACTCTGCGGCTTGACTTTTCATACGCCACTATCCCTATTTTTGGATAGCTCCAGAAACTTTATAGAGAAAAGAAGATGAAATTTATGATCAGTAGTAAGGAAAAGCCAGTCAATCATCCCATACATGCCGTTCATACTGATCTTGACTCTTTCATTTTATTTAGTGGTATGACATATAATTAACCCCGCCCAACCAGCAACTTATAAAATATCTTACCTGTCATCAAAGCCGATCAACCTATTTCATCCTACACAGAGATGGGACCTGGAGGGGATGTTGGACAAGATGGTGATGGATAAGCTGATTCTATTGATGATGAAAGTCAATTAGTAGAAATTTCAGAAGTTCCCAACCTAATGGGCATCATACATGAAACTATCACAACAGAAAGTACAGAGGTTGGTGAGGAATCTAGACAGCCTGCAAATCCTATTGAGGAGATTCAAAGAATAGTGTAGAAAACAGAAAGTTCTGAGCTAGCCGTTCAAGATCCTAAAAATCAAGAAATTCAGTCTTCAGAAATTCTTTTTCCAGATGAAGAAAATGGTCTTTGGACCATGGAGTTTGATGGTGCATCAGGAAGAGAAGGAGTAGGAATTGGTGTTTGGATACTTGGGCCATTACATCAGCCAAACAAAATCCCTCCAAATGTGAGAATGAGTTCTTACAAGCTGGCATTTGAATGTTCAAATAATGAGGCGAAATATGAGGCATTGATTGTTGGCCTCAAAATTCTGAAAAAGTTGGGAGCAAAAAAGATTTTTTTTTATGGCGACTCTGAGTTAGTGATCAAGCAAGTCAAAGGGGAATACCAGGCCAAACACCCAAGAATGAGAGCTTATCGCAATGTTGTACTTGATATTCTCAAAACTTTTCCAGAATATACATTATCTCTTATTCCTAGAACTCAAAATCTCATAGCTGATTCACTTGCCACTGCAGCCAGTATGGTGAAAATTCCTTTTCATTCTAATCATAAATACTCCATCCATGTTAATCATCACTCAACTATCCTAGATAACATGAGGTTTTGGCAAGTATTTGGAAATGATAAGCAAATAAATAGTTTTCTGTAGTTGGAAGGAGAATTTTAGAATTCTCACATTGATGATGCATACAATTTTGATGATTCCCACATTCATTCAACTGACACTGAAGTATTACAGCTCAAGGACAACAACATTCCAAGAGGCTTGGTGCCTTTGGAAGAGTTATTTGACAAGGATGATATCGCCAAGAAGCCCACCATGGTTCCTACTGAAAAGGGAGTAGAAGATGTTAACATTGGCACAACTGAGAATCCTAAATTGGTCAAACTATCAAAGTCTCTATCTCCTGAAACAAAAGGTAAGTACATGTCTTTAATGAAGGAGTTTGCTGATGCATTTTCTTGGGATTAATCTGATATGAAAGTTTATGATAAGATTATCATTCAGCACATCATTCCTATAACGTCAGATCAGAAGCCATTTCGCCAGAAATTGACAAGAATCAACCCCAAGTTGTTGCCATCAATTGAAAAAGAGGTAAATAGACTTTATGTTTGGAATAATTGTTCCCATTCGATTTTCTAAATGGATGTCTAATCTAGTACCTGTGAGGAAGAAGACCAGGGAAATTCGTCTATGTATTGATTTCAGAAATCTTAATAAGGTGTCCCTAAAAGAAAACTATCCCTTGCCAAAGATGGATCACATACTTTAGAAGGTGGTGGGATCCTCTAGGATGTCACTGCTTGATGGATACTCTGAGTACGATCAAATTCTGGTACACAAAGATGATCAACTCAAGAAAACCTTCACAATGCCATGGGGTACATTCATGTATGCCAAGATGCCTTTTGGGCTGGAGAATGCAAGAGATACCTTTCAGCAGGCTATGGAAATAGCATTTGCAAATGAAAAAGATATATTTCTAGTTATCTATCTTAATGATCTAACAGTATTTTCAAAATCTGATCAAGATCACTTGCATCACTTGAGGATTGTTTTTTATAAATGCAGAAAATTTGGCATCTCACTTAACCCAAAGAAGATCTTGTTCGCCATGGAAGAAGGTAAGCTACTAGGATACATCATCTCTAAAGATGGCATCCACATTGATCCTGCCAGAGTAGAGGCTATTTAGCAATTATACTTCCTAGGAACAAGAAAGAGATTCAATTGTTCAATGGGAAAATTAATTTTTGAGGAGATTTATTCCTAATCTAGCTAAGCACTTGAAAGAAATGACAAATATGTTGAAGAAGGAAAACGAGGTAAAGTGGTATTTGGAGGCTAAGAAATCATTTCATGCGATAAAGTTTGCATTATCTACTGCTCCTATTTTGATTAGCCTAGATTACACCTCAGAATTCATCATTTTTTCTTTTGCTTTTCAGCACACATTAGCAGCAGTCCTAATGCAGAAAAAAGATCAGAAAAATGAGTAGCCTATAGCATTCGTCATTCACACTATAAGAGATGCAGCATTGAGATACAATATCATTGAAAAACAAGCATTGGCATTGGTAAAAGACCTCAAATATTTCTGAGTTTATATTCTACATTCACATACTATTGCTTATGTCCCTACTGCAGCGGTAAAAGAAATTCTTGTACAAATAGATCGAGAAGGAAGAAGAGGAAAATGGATTGCAACAATGCTAGAATATGACCTGGAGACCAAACCTAAAAAGCACATCAAAGGACAAGGGTTAGCCAAACTTATGGCGGAATCAAATCTACATGCACAGGATATTAATTTGATGGCTGCACTATCAGAAGAATCAGAAGAAAAGGACCCTTTCTTGCAAGTGTCTGATATGTTCATGTCTTCACTTTGTACTCCGACATTGTCTATGTCTTGAAACACTTAAATCATCCTCAGGGATTTCCCAAAGGAAAAGTTAGATCACTGAAAATCGAAGCTTCAAAATATTGTATTCTGGATGGTGTTCTATTTTGGAAAGATCCTGGAGGTGTGTTGTTGAATTGTTTAATAGAAAATGAAGCTAAAGATATAATGAAGGATTTTCATAAGGGAGATTGTGGAGGTCATCATTTTTGGAAAAATATAGCAAACAAGATCTTAAGAGTTGGTTTCTATTGGCCCACCCTCTTTCTGATACATACAAAATAGTCATGAGCTGCCATGAATGTTAGATTTTTCAAGGAAAGATGAAACTTCTGCCATTACCACTACAACCAATTTTCATTTTAGCTCGTTTACAACAGTGGGGCATAGATTTCATTGGTGAAATCCATCCATCATCTTCAGCACAACACAAATGGATATTAATAGCCACTGACTACCTTATAAAGTGGATTGAAGCTATCCCAACTAGGCAAGCTACTGATTCTATCATCATTCAATTTCTAGAGTCTAATATCTTGTCTAGATTTGGCTACCCACAAAAAATAATAACAGACAATGTTGCTGCTTTCAAATAAAAAAGAATGGTGGATTTCTGTGCCAAATATCATATTGTGCTAGGACATTCCATAGCTTATCATCCACAAGGGAATGGCTTGGCTGAATCTTCCAACAAATCACTGGTCAACATCATCAAAAAGGTCCTGGAGGCAAACAAGAAGAATTGGCATTAAAAACTCATCAATGCTTTGTGGGTGGATAGGGTCAGCACCAAAACATCAATAGGTATGTCTCCTTTCCAGCTAGTATATGGAGTTGACACAATATTTCCTTCATCTCTTGCTATCCCAGTAATGAAAATCCTAGAGGAATTGGATAGTGAAACTAATGACATACAAAGGAGAATAAACCAAATGATTCATTTACAGCAGACAACAGAAGAAGTTTTTAAAACACATCCAAACTCCAAGAGAAATTAAAAAATATTTATGATCACAAAACCAAGGAAGACAATTTCAATTTGGGAGATGTAGTCCTTCGGTGGGATGCTAGAAATGAAGACAAAGGAAAACATGGTAAGTTTGAGAACTTATGGAAGGGACCATACAAAATTTCTGCATTTAGAGGAAAGAATGCTTTCTTGTTGGAAGAGATGGATGGAAAATACTATTCAAGAGGGGTGACCAATGGTAGGCTTCTCAAGCACTATGATGTCTAAAATCCAGAAAATTCATCATCATTGTACATACCGGTGTGTATTTTACTTCTAGCATTTTAGATAGTTTTCATTAGAGTTTGAAGCCCGAAGTGAAGGCCCTAAGGCTCTTTGAGTCAGTATTGTTTTCATTTTTTTTATTTTTAGTTCTTTTTTCAGTCAAAAAATCAGTTTTTATGCATGTTGACTCCATTGCCCAATGAATAAGGCTACTTGATCTATGGTGTTCTTGACACCTCCAAGGAGCTGCCATGCCCAGTTGGAGCCAATATTAGTTTCAGTCTTGTTAGCCTGTCACCTAGATCAAAAAATGATTTTATCATGATATTTTCATGCTTTCATCATCAAATTTTTTTGTTACTAGGTTTACACAGCAAATTTGGTCATTGTATGGTCAGTCCAAGATGGAGTCATTGTCTGAAATTTCACTCATGCTGGTTGCTTATCATACACCATGAAAATGGGTCAAGTCATCATCATCATTCCATTAGGTCTTAGGTCATCCATTAGGTCACAAGGGTCCCCAAGGTCCACCATTTCCATAAAAAAAAACCAGAAATAAGTCAAACATGACAAAGAAAACAGTTGAAGAATTGAAACATGATTTATTCACATTTTCATGACATCAAAAATTTCAGAAGAAGGAAGCACCAGCACTCAGGAGATGTAAAAAGCACATTTGCAATGGTAAAGGTAAAATCTGCCTTCAAAAAAGTGAAATCAGTTCACAAAGAAGGATTAGTTTCTTTTCTCTTTTTGAAAAAGTGAAGAAATTACCCCTATATAAACTAAAAAGGACTCAAAACCTTTTCATTCATGTCTCATTCACTCCTCATCACCGAGCTCACTCGCCTAAAAAAGCAAAAAATCTCTTTCCCTAGGAGAAATTGGCCAAAAATTGAAGGCGTTGCACGTAGATACACTGCGTTGCACTTTGGAGGCAGGCTCTACGTGTAGGTGAACTGCACTGCAGTTTGGCACTGCGCGTAGGAGAACTGTGCTGCACATAGGGTGGAGTACACGAAACTCACCCAAATTTTCCCAAAATTCAAAATTTTTTCTTTCAAACTCGGTCAAATTGCTTTCTAAGGCTGAGGAACAAGTAAGTACATCATTTCCCTCTATATTTGCTTTCCCATTTACATTCCATCTCAATACTTTCTCAAGCTAGGGTTTGTAGCAAAAGTTCTATGGGAAATGCTAGGGTAGAAATGGTAATCATAACTTTTCATCTCCAAAACATGTAAATTGACATTCTACACCTGCACACATGTATGATGAGTCATTTTGACCAGTCCATCCACTTCCAAACAAAGTTTAAACACTAAAAAATTAAAACCCTAGCTCATTCCTAGAGTTATTTTGGGAAAGTCACATTCTAACCCTTCTTGGTCTCACTTACAAGCAGCCACATTTGTTCACTATTTTCCTCACTCATTTCCATCATTTTTTCAAAGCCATCTCATCTTTCACAAAACCCCTCCCATCATTTTGTCAAAATCTCTCACATGTCACTTCATTTTCATGCTTACCTCACATCTATTTTCACTTCCTACTACTAGGACTTTGTGTCATCATGGAGATTGAATCTTCACCAGAAAGAAAGATACAACACAAAGAAGGGAGGATTCTTAGATATGAACCATAAAATTGCAACCAAATCAACTCCTATTCATTCATCAAACAATGCTTTGAGCATGTTCACTATTTGGAATTTTGTAAAAGAGTAAGTGAAGCAGGGTTTTATGAGAAGCTGACAAATTGGGTAGCTACACACTTGAAAGGGGAGACTGTTGTCATTGCTGGTATTGAGTTTAGCTTCTCAATGGCCTCCATCTCACTAGCAACTGGTTTACCAGACAATGGCGAATACTAGTTCAAGGGAATGAGTCTAGATCTTGAAAACTATAAGCCCTTCTTAAAGACTCCATACATAGATACAAATACTCACCTTATGCCTTTCAGATATTTGCTTGAGAAATATGCCCCTTTAATGAATACCATCATGAGGTTCTTTACCTGTGAAGGTAGATTATCAAGGTTGTATGCCTATCATATTCACCTCTTGATGCACTTCACATCTCAAAAGCCACTCAACATGTGCAATTACCTGTTCAGGAGTATTTCAAAAAGGTATGAGAAGATACAATTGAAGGACAAAGAACACTCTCCAAGCTTTTTTCATCACAATCTCATCAAAACCATTGTCCTTCATTAGTTAGCAGAGAGGGGTATGGCTTGGGAAGCCTTTTTAGAAACAGATTTAAAATGGCATGAGGAAAATGCAGCATCTCAGTCCCCAAGTGCACCAAAACAACAAACAAAAATGGGATAATATAGAAAAACAACAGAGAAGATTCAACTACCTAAGCCAGAGTTGACCAAAGTGTACAAGAAAGGGCAGAGGCTTGTGTTTTCTTCTCACAAAGAGAAAGGGGCCAAGCCTTCTTCATCGACAAAGCAGTCATCGACAACAAAGGATAAGGAGACAGTTGAGCATGAAATTGAGATTATTGATTTAGAGGAGGAAGATGAGACTTCAATTATGAAGCAGACTATTAAGGACAAGGACTACCAAATCAAGGAACTAGCGATACATTTGGAAAGGGAAAAGTATGTTATATCATTCCTTGAACAAGAAAACAGTCAACTCAAAGCAAAAGAGTTGATCTTAGAAAAGGAAAAAACTAATTTAATGTGGCAAATTGGCAAAGGTAAGGAGGTCGTGACATCAAGCAAGCCTGAAGCATCACAGGTGAAAGGGAAAATGAAAAGACCAAGAACCAGAGGTCTCAAGGAAGCTTTGCAAGAGGAACAAAAACAAATATTTCTTAATGAAGATCTTGACCTAGAAGAAAGGATTGCCCTAGAGGTACATCAAGATAAAAAATATTGGATTAATAGGTAAATGAACACTTAGAGAATCTCCTGGATAAGGCAAATAGAGATAGTCAAATATTCAGATACATGGCGCATCATTATCAAGCTCAAAACATGATCGTCAATGTCAAAGTGAAACAACTTAAAAGCAAGCCCAAGGAGGCCAAAAAAGATCAAAAGGATGAGGGAAACTTGGAGATTCTTGCTTAAGCATCCATGAAGATATAAAAAACTCATTTTTACACCTTCCCTCCAATTTTTAGCTAATTCTGAGCATTTTGATTTTTTTGGCAAATTTTGGTCTAAATTTAGAAATTTGGCCTTTCCAGAAGCACTACGCTTTTTCCTCATGCCTCCATTTGAGGAAAGGTCTACATTTTTGGAAAGGTCTTGGCATCCTCTAAAAACCCATTTGCCCAGATTTTGCATAGGTGGCTTAGTTTTGGAAAAAATGCAAAAAAGTGGCGAAAAACTAGCATTCTGGACCATTTTTTGATAGGCGCTGCGTTTCTGGAGTGACCTTGGAAGAATGGATTTTTGAAGGTCTTCCCATGCTCCAAATTCATAAATTGAAAATATTCTAGAAACTAGACTTGAAAGGCTAGTTCAACTTTCTCTCAGATTTTCATTTTGACCCCTGGAAGGCACCTGAAAATCAGCTCAAAGTTGGCACTGCGCTTCTGCACTTTCTGTGTTTTTAAATGTAAAATCTCACTGTGTAAAATTTCTAGTTTCTAGTCTGACTTGGTCAAAGTCAAGATTATCTATGTAATGGCACAAGTTATGAGGCTAGGTGATGTAGGCATGAATAAATGTATATCATAGGTTGTTTTTGATGTTTATTAGGCCTCATAAAAGAAGCAAACTCCTAAACAAGCTCTTCATGAGGTGTTTGAGTTTCACCTTCTCACTCTCACCTGTTCGTTGAGAGAATCTTGGAGTCAGTTTTGTTAGTGTCAGTCTTTCCAGCCTTCCTCCAGTGATCAAATATGCTCTTACAAAGTGGTCTCAGAGTTTCCAAGTCAAATTTTGTCATTTCAAAGAGTTTTCAAGCAAAATTTGGTCACTAGGCATTAGGTCTAGGGTTTGCCCAAATGTCAGTCCATGTCATCATTCAGCTAAGCCTATCATCATTCAGAGTGTTTTCATTATCATGTCAGTGTCTAATGAGTCATTTCACACCTTATTCATGCTTCAGTTGTGCCTAGGCAAGGTCATTTCCCTCTCCTAGGGTTTTGAAGGCAATTTCTCTTGGATGGTCAAATCACCGGCAAATCTTGTTTCCTGATGTTCATACACCTTCCCCTATCCTTAAAGTACCTTATCAAACACTTCCCATCCCTTAGATCCGCCAAATTCCTCATTTTTGCACAAACCCTAGTTTCTAGCTACAATCTGGCAATTTTCTAGGTTTGGCCTGTGTTTTGCCCTTTTGGACCCCTTCCCCTCACTCAATCTCTGAGATTCCACTTTCCCCTATTTCCTAACATCCCTCCCCACTCCCAAAAATTTCCCCAAGAATTTAGAAGCCCCCTATCCCCTTCATTTCGCTCCATTTCGACAAAATCCCTTGTTTCACACATCGGGACAAGTTTCACTCAAAAGCTGTTTTTGAGAAATCAAAGATGAATTTTTCAAAACTGAGAGAGGTTTTTGTCCACAACATGCCAAGGAAGAAAAACCTCTTTCACTTTTTACACAGGTGTCATGGTTTGAGAGAAATGTCAAAAATACCGGCGAGAACGAAGGTGCTCCAAGGACGGTTGGCCAAAGCACAAAAACGAAGGAAAACGCCCGATCCACTCCAAATTTTGGCCAAAGACTCTTTGACTGAGCATGGTACTTGATTGGGGACTCCCAGCCCAAATTTCAAGAAATTTGGAGAAAATTTTGTCATTTGTGAATTTTTTGTGCAATTTTACAGGTTTTGGCCGTTGGAGTGGTCTCACCCCGCGCGCGACCACTCGTGGGGACAGCTCAGAACGAGAAAAACTTTACATTTTTGGAATTTTCATGCAAAAATACACTTGCCTATGGATGGACTTCAAATTTTATGGATATTTGGACTTCCAAAAGCTCAAAATACATGCAAATTTTGACTTTCTGCCCCTTTTTTGAGTTGCAGAAAGCTGCCTTGGGAGAAATGACTTTTGAGGGGTCTAATCAAATTCAAATTCAGAAATTCCAGTGGGGTTGGAAATTAGACTCATAGACCTTTCCAACAAGCTATCTTTCACTTCATTTGGACACCAGGAAGGCCCTCAAACATAGCTGTCAATGTGCGCGACCACTCCAAGGGAGGGGCGCGACCACTCAGGGAAATTTCACCATTTTGACTATTTCGGCCTGCAAAACACTGTTTTTACTTTGGTTGACTCTTAATGCATGTAAATGATGGATTGTTGGGTAATTTTCATGGCACATGGATACATTTACTCTCCTTTAACACTTCTAGAAGTTTCCTTGATGTAAATAGTGAATATTAAATGCATGAATGGGTTACCTAAGTTTTAGAGGCAAGTTGTTTTGACTGCCTATTATCTAGTGCTCAGTTTAGAATTAGTTCAAACTGCTCCTAGGAAGCTGAGCTCGACCCCTAGAGGTCGGGAAAGGAGTTAGATGATCTATATTATGCCTTCTCTTGCTCATTTTCATGGTTGGACTCTTGAGGGAGAAGCTCTATTGTATATTTTACTTGTATCTCTGCAATTTGAGGAAAAGGAAGGCCAGGGTTTTGCAGACATCATTGTGGATTCTTGTGGATTATTGTGTTGATGGTGTGTTTCCTATTTTTCATTGTAAGTGTGTTTATGTGTTCCATCTCTTATTCTATTGCTGCTAAATAAACAAAAGAAGTGATAAAGTTTGAGTTCATGCATGCCATGCTCAGCTTTCAATTTTGTTTGATATTTATGTTTTCCACTGTCTAAAGAGGATTCAAAGCCATTGTTTGCCCTCTTTAGCTCCCTCTCTTTCTTCCTTGATCATCCATCTCAGCTTAAGGCATCAGCACAAACTCTTACCTTGCCCCAAAGACCCACCTACAAAAACTGAGCTCAATCCCCGCACCCTGAATTGCACTCCCTCCAATTGCCACCAAAAACCCCAAAAACTTTAAATCAACCCTCCTTATCAGTTTACTAGCCTAATATCTTTGATCCTAATTGGTCAGCTCACCCCATTGATAAAATACCTTGAGCCTGACCGGAGAGAGCCTTCTCATACCCCGTAGGGCTAGCTACGAGGTGAAATGGTTTGATGTTGCCTTGAAGGTTTACCTTCCTCAGCCTAGGGTGAAATCTCAAGCGCTAACATAGTGGCGACCATATTGGGGAGAACAAATTGGTTGTTTTCTCATTGACGTGTTATTTCATAAGTCTTAGACGGAGCCTGAAGTTACGCCAGGTAGCCTTCGAAAACGCTCTTGTTTTACATCAGCGTTAGTAGATAAACGCTGCTTCAGTCAATCTCTGTGAGCTTGTGAACGTAGCCCTTCATTTGTATTTTACCCCAGTACATGTATCAAGTTCAGATCTGATTGTTGATGGTGAACAACGATCAGACACTTGAAAGGTTGAAATCACTCACTTGGCGACTCTAAATCAGCTTTGAAGATCTGATCCAAAGACTCCACTGGAGGATGATCCCGACCAGCAGAAACATGAAAGGAGAATATGGCAAAATCAGGTATTCAAGTTGGAATTTCATCCAAGACATTTTGTTCTTTGTCATAAATTATTTCTTCTCTTTTCCCACGAATGTAAAGAGGGCTTTGCAAAGTATATTGTATTTGGGAAAAGATCCCAGGCTTGCATTTGATTCTTTCGCTTTGAAGATTGTGAATAACAAAGATTTGCATACCTTTGAGCTTGATCAAGATCCTTTTTCCAAATTTTGTGATGAACCTCAAGCGACCAAGTCTGATTCTATACCTGTTGTACATATCCCTACACCTTGTAAAATTCCAGATCGGTATAAACCTTTTGTTTTACCTTCTGTTCTTCATGCTTTCCCCAAAAACTATGATCTATACTTGCTGATGTTTGATGGTGAATGTAAGAATTTCAACACTGAGCAACATGTGCAGAATTTTGAGAATTTTCTAGATCTTTTTGAGGTTGGTGAAGAAGATGTCAGTATAAGGCTTTTTTCTCTTTCTTTGCAAGCTGAAGTGAAGAGTTGGTTCAAAACCCTGCCTGATGCGAGCATCTCAGATTTCCAGCAGTTTGTCAAAGTTTTCCTCGACAGGTGGATGATTGGGCAGAACCTTTTCTTGATTGTCGAAGAGTATAACCATCTGAAAAGATTGCCAGGGGAGACTGTACAACAGTTTTCAGCCAGATTTAACCAAGTTTATTATTTGCTGCCAATTGATATAAGGCCTACTCCTAGATCTGCTCTCTTGCACTACCCAGGTGCCTTTGATCCGAAGATGGAGTTTCAGCTGAGAGAAAAAGATATTGCAACACTTCATGAGATGCAAAACAGTGCAGTAAGTGTAGAGGCACATCTGCTGATCCGACAGGCAAGGTTGAAGGAAGAAGAGATGAAAAACATAGATCCGGAAAAATCAACATCTCTAGAGGTAAAGCTTGATATTTTGGTAAGTGCAGTGGAAAAGATGATTGACAAGATCAACGTGAGAAATGCTTATGATGTTCAAGCTCATGGCTCGCTGATTGAAGAAGAACAAGTTGCTGATCCAAAACATTTTGTTTCTTATCCTAGTTGTCATAGATCTGATAATGATTGTTTTGTAGATCACCTTGGAAAAGAGAGATCTATTGATATAACATGCACGCTTGATGATGTGTTTTATAGTGATGATTTGCCTCATTTTGATGAGTATGATGATGATTATGTTCTCCAAACAGAAGCTAATCTTGCAGAACAACCAGCAGCTGGTTTGTGGGAGGAAAAAGTTCATTTTCAGCAGTTTGAATACAATGTTCAGCCATCACATATCAGCTATGACAATGATGAGGAAAGTGCATCAAAGTTTGAAGTAAGTGAAGGATCTTTGCCTTTTTGTTTTGATTCATGTCAGTTCATCAGAGACAACTTCCATGCAATCAGAAATCAATTTTCAACAAGTCTTGATCTAGACCATCTTGAGGGCAATGAAAATTTTTTTCAAGACTTCTCATATTCAGATTTGCAACCTTCGAAAGCCATTGATTATCAAGATGCAGCTGAAGACTTGGAAGTGCACACACATGATTTAATGATTCAAGGTGACTCTGTACCATTTTTTTTGAATCAATTCAGTTTTTGAAGGGTAGGTTGTATAGTAAATCTTTAAATGGATAGCCTATAACAAATCAGCAATCTCTCAGTGTTAAGGTTGAGGATGAGATAGATAACAAAATTCTTGAGCAGCCTGTAGTATCAGATTTGCAGCCACCAAATGAAATTGAAGGGCAGATTACAGATGAAGGTATGGCAGTCGAAATACATGATTTGATGATACAGGAAGATTCTATACCCTTTTGTTTTGAAGCATTTCAGTTTATGAGACAGAATCTTTATAAAATCTCTCAAGAAAAAGATGAACAGCTAGAAGGATGTCATACATTTTCAATGGGTACATTGCAACAGTCTTTTCAAGTTTTTCATGATCCAATAGCTGATGTTTTGGATGAGGTTTGCAGTCAAAGTCTTTCTCCATTGACTACATGTGAGCTTGAAACATGTGCTGATATGAACTTGATCCGGCAACCAGTTTCTTTGTCATTTTCAGCAGAGGTCTCGTCACAAGACTCAGATCAAAGTTTGCATTCATGGTATGAGGAAAAGAGAAGTAATCCATTGGGTGAGCTAAGTTCCAGTGTGCTCGAATTTCATGATCCTTATGCAGTGTTTTTGGAGGCGGATAGAGAATTTATATCATTCAATGGATCTGTTTCTATGTTGTCATGGGAGTTTCCTTTCAGTAGTTCTCTCTTGTTGGTCATAAGTGAGAACTTGCGGAGATTTCAAACAGCAGATGAGATACTTACTTGGTTGCATTGGTTGTTTCATTTCACTTGATCAGGTGATGAATGAAACTGTTAGAGTAGGTTGTGATGAATAAGCTTCACTTTGAGCATCATGTTTAGTTGTCAGTTGTGTTTAAGTATTGAGTCATTTTTTAGTTGAGTAAGAGTCAATTTGTGTCATTTGAGTCATCAGTTTTCAGTCTTTTGTTAAGTCAGTTTGTGTCGGTTTTTAGTCATGCATTTTAGCCGAAATAATGACTCCATTGCCCAATGACTATAAGGCACTGGTCTGCTCTCCTAGAGGTCTGAGGTTCTTGGCACCTCCAAGGAGCTACCATCCCCATTGGAGCCAATGTTAGTGTCAGTCTTTCCAGCCTTCCTCCAGTGATCAAATATGCTCTTACAAAGTGGTCTCAGAGTTTCCAAGTCAAATTTTGTCATTTCATAGAGTTTTCAAGCAAAATTTGGTCACTAGGCATTAGGTCTAGGGTTTGCCCAAATGTCAGTCCATGTCATCATTCAGCTGAGCCTATCATCATTCAGAGGGTTGTCATTATCATGTCAGTGTCTAATGAGTCATTTCACACCTTATTCATGCTTCAGTTGTGCCTAGGCAAGGTCATTTACCTCTCCTAGGGTTTTGAAGGCAATTTCTCTTGGATGGTCAAATCACCGGAAAAAATTGTTTCCTGATATTCATACACCTTCCCCTATCCTTAAAGTACCTTATCAAACACTTCCCATCCCTTAGATCCGCCAAATTCCTCATTTTTGCACAAACCCTAGTTTCTAGTTACAATCTGGCAATTTTCTAGGTTTGGCCTGTGTTTTGCCCTTTTGGACCCCTTCCCCTCACTCAATCTCTGAGATTCCACTTTCCCCTATTTCCTAACATCCCTCCCCACTCCCAAAAATTTCCCCAAGAATTTAGAAGCCCCCTATCCCCTTCATTTCGCTCCATTTCGACAAAATCCCTTGTTTCACACATCGGGACAAGTTTCACTCAAAAGTTGTTTCTGAGCAATCAAAGATGAATTTTTCAAAACTAAGAGAGGTTTTTGTCCACAACATGCCAAGGAAGAAAAACCTCTTTCACTTTTTACACAAGTGTCATGGTTTGAGAGAAATGTCAAAAATACCGGCGAGAATGAAGGTGCTCCAAGGACGGTTGGCCAAAGCACAAAAACGAAGGAAAACGCCCGATCCACTCCAAATTTTGGCCAAAGCCTCTTTGAATGAGCACGGTACTTGATTGGGGACTCCCAGCCCAAATTTCAAGAAATTTGGAGAAAATTTTGTCATTTGTGAATTTTTTGTGCAATTTTACAGGTTTTGGCCGTTGGAGTGGTCTCACCCCATGCGCGACCACTCGTGGGGACAGCTCAGAACGGGAAAAACTTTACATTTTTGGAATTTTCATGCAAAAATACACTTGCCTATGGATGGACTTCAAATTTTATGGAGATTTGGACTTCCAAAAGCTCAAAATACATGCAAATTTTGACTTTCTGCCCCTTTTTTGAGTTGCAGAAAGCTGCCTTGGGAGAAATGACTTTTGAGGGGTCAAATCAACTTCAAATTCAGAAATTCCAGTGGGGTTGGAAAGTAGACTCATAGACCTTTCCAAAAAGATATCTTGCACTTTATTTGGACACCAGGAAGGCCTTCAAACATAGCTGCCAATGTGCGCGACCACTCCAAGGGAGGGGCGCGACCACTCAGGGAAATTTCACCATTTTGACTATTTCGGCCTGCAAAACACTGTTTTTACTTTGGTTGACTCTTAATGCATGTAAATGATGGATTGTTGGGTAATTTTCATGGCACATGGATACATTTACTCTCCTTTAACGCTTCTAGAAGTTTCCTTGATGTAAATAGTGAATATTAAATGCATGAATGGGTTACCTAAGTTTTAGAGGCAAGTTGTTTTGACTGCCTATTATCTAGTGCTCAGTTTAGAATTAGTTCAAACTTCTCCTAGGAAGCTGAGCTCGACCCCTAGAGGTGGGGAAAAGAGTTAGATGATCTATATTATGCCTTCTTTTGCTCATTTTCATGGTTGGACTCTTGAGGGAGAAGCTCTATTGTATATTTTACTTGTATCTCTGCAATTTGAGGAAAAGGAAGGCCAGGGTTTTGCAGACATCATTGTGGATTCTTGTGGATTATTGTGTTGATGGTTTGTTTCCTATTTGTCATTGTAAGTGTGTTTATGTGTTCCATCTCTTATTCTATTGCTGCTAAATAAACAAAAGAAGTGATAAAGTTTGAATTCATGCATGCCATGCTCAGCTTTCAATTTTGTTTGATATTTATGTTTTCCACTGTCTAAAGAGGATTCAAAGCCATTTTTTTCCCTCTTTAGCTCCCTCTCTTTCTTCCTTGATCATCCATCTCAGCTTAAGGCATCAACACAAACTCCTACCTTGCCCCAAAGACCCACCTACAAAAACTGAGCTCAATCCCCGCACCCTGAATTGCACTCCCTCCAATTGCCACCAAAAACCCCAAAAACTTTAAATCAACCCTCCTTATCAGTTTACTAGCTTAATATCTTTGATCCTAATTGGTCAGCTCACCCCATTGATAAAATACCTTGAGCCTGACCGGAGAGAGCCTTCTCATACCCCGTAGGGCTAGCTACGAGGTGAAATGGTTTGATGTTGCCTTGAAGGTTTACCTTCCTCAGCCTAGGGTGAAATCTCAAGCGCTAACAAGTTCCACCACCAAGGAATTTGACTCCTGAAGGTGGGAAAGTGGTCTAGGAGAGTCTATAAGTACTATTTCACCGTAGGATAAGAAGTTTGAACTTTTTGTAAAGGAGGCTTGCATTGTAATCATCTTTCAGCTAATACAGACACAGGTTGCAACTATTTTCAAGGAACTCTAGCCTAGTGAGTTCATGGTGCTTGTGCTTCATTATTTTTGTTTTCTCATGGTCTAAAAATATGTATCTACATTATATCTCTTCTTTCTATGAATGCCTTGTGATAAAATACTCAGAATTCATGTTTTTCAAGCTCTGTTATCTGGTTTTCATGGTTATGTGTTTTTTCTTCCTAAGCTAATGAAATCATGTTTGTTTATGCTCATTAGTTTCTTCCACACTATATCCTCTATACTACACTGAAAAATACTCAAAATTACACCATGGATTCTGACATCTAGCTCCTTCTTATGTTTTCTCCTATATTCCCACAGCCTAGACCTACTTTTGGCTCCAAACCCTAAGTTCGGCAAATCCTTCAAAAAGAAAATTTTTACAAACAAATACAGATATATAGCCTAAAATTCATTTGGTTTAAATTCATATCATTGATAAGAGACTTAGAGAGATCCCTCTCATGTTCAGTAGGGCTGGCTACTGAGTTGAAGTGGTTTGAGGTTACCCATGTCGATTTCCTTTTCAGCCTAGGAGATTGTAAGGACTAACATTTGTTACGCTATTGGTGAAGACACAATTGTTAAATTCTCCCTAGGAAAAATATTAAGAGCTTTCACGAACTGGTTTTGTACCTCTCATTTTCCAGTATCCGAAGATAGGCCTGAATTGACAAACCTCATCAGTCTAGGGTGTATACATTCTGGCTTCCAAAAGGCATACCTGGTCAAATCCTGACCCAAATCCACCCTTCATTATTGAAGACCCTGAAAGATTGCTCAGAAAGCTTAGACTACCTATCACTAAAAGTGCAGTTCAAAAAATTAAAAGAACTACTTCTCTACCTAAAAACCTATTCTCCTTTGAGCAAATTCCATTCAAAGAGTAGATAGAATTATCACTTACAAGGTCTAAGTCTTACTCCTGCATCTCTGATACAACACTAGAACCTTTAAAGGTTGAAATTCACTCTCTTTCTTCAGAATCCTTGTCTACTAAGACTGATCATGAACTGTGGTTAAACCTTGATAAGCTTCAAAGCCTTGCATACCAACTCCAAATCACAACCGAAAAAGATTTTGTTCAATATCAACTTGAATACTTAGCCACAACTTCATCCTCTTTTTCACCTCCAAGCTCATCTACCACATCTCCTAAAGCCTTAGTTTCATCATCTTTCTTTCATCCTCTGTTCGTTCCATCCTTGCCTCTACAACCCATTTTAGTAGTTCCACCATCCTCATCACCAACTGTACTTACACAATCCATTGTAACACTTTTACTTTCTCCAACAGCAATGGCAAGATTTGCACCTCTCTTACTACCTACTCAACTTATTGCTTTGCCTCATAACTATGGTCAAAGACATCCTTTGTTTGATGGAAGTGCAGAAATTACAGCTCAGCAGCATGTTGACAAGTTAATAGACTTCATTTATTTAGAAGAAATTGATGAGGAGAATGATAAAATGAGGATTATCACTCAGAGTTTCAGGAGATGTTAAGAAATGGTTTCGAATTCTGGCTGCAAATTCCATTAACAGTTCTCAAAGATTGATTGAATTATTTCTAGCTTGTTGGAAAGAGAAGAAAAATCCATTACAGATATTGGCTGAATATAATTCAATGAAAGGGAACCCCAATGAAACAGTTCAAGAATTCACATCAACATTTAATACAATGTACAATTCTATACCTGATGATCTAAAACCTCCTCCTGGTTTGGGTCTTCTTCATTATCTTTATGCTTTCAATCCAAAGATGGCCTATCAGCTCAGGGAAAGAGACCCAACTACTCTTGAAGAGATGCAGTGGAATGCAATCAATGTTGAAGTGAATTTTCTCATTAAGAAGTCAAAATCAAAGCCAGAGAGGGTGGAAAAGTGAGTTGTTTTCAAAGAAGAAACTGCATCATCTTCTGATGCAAAACTTGAAAGCCTGATAAAAATGATGGAAAGGATGATGGATAAAATATTCGTAACTTATCAACAAGCTGAACCATCAGTGAGGAATCCTAACTTTCATGGACAGCAACAACAACAGTTCAGAAATCGATAGAGAGAGCAGCGAAATCAAGATCCTCAAGGTCAAGTAAAAGCTCCATTTTAGCAAAACTATACTGAAGGCTAGGAAGAAGATGAAGAAAAAATTGTAGAAGCAAATCACTTCTTTCAAGAAGATGAACTACCTACTTTCCTAATAGAAGAAGATCAGTTTTTTGAAGACTCTTTTATACCAAATGACCAGCAATTTGTGCTTGCAAGTGAAGATCTATGGGCTGATAGGACTGAAGAGTACCAAAGAGGATATCAAAATGCCCTCAATCATCTCCAAAAGCAGTACAATTTAAGAAACAGAAATGTGCCTGTTACTCTAACTCATAAAAGACAAAATTTGCAAAAGGATGCACCAAGCAAAGAAAACCCTCCTACAAGCCAGAATAAAGACAAAGCTATTGTCACACATAATCAAGATAGAACTAATGAAGCCTCCACTAGAAATGTGAGGAAGGACAAAAAAATGCAAACTAAAATCCAAAAGGAAACTCAAGCTAAAGGCCAAACAGAAAGGAAGGACATTGCTTCAGAAGAGGTAGAAAAGAAATCTAATCTTTTTAGTTTGGAAAATGAAATTTCTAAATTAAAGATAGCCATTCCCCTCACTTAATTGGTAAGGAATGACAAATAAAAATTCTATATTGCAAAAATGCTTAGGGTTGATCAGATGTCTAATACAGTCAATGTAGCTGATGATGAGCCAACCATCCTTTTTGGTCCAGACTTAGAAGGAGCTCCCGAAGATAGTCAAATTCCTCCTTTTTATCTGATTCTTAAACTTCATGACCTTATCCTTCATAATTCTATGCTAGATTCTGGCACCAATCATAATTTGATGCCTAAAGCCATCATGGATAAACTTGGACTGAGCATCACCCGACCTTACCATGATCTTTATACTTTTGATTCTGGAAGAGTGAAATGCCTTGGCCTTATTAAAGACTTGGTAGTGTCCTTAAACCAAATCCCATCCAAAAATGTACTTATGGATGTTGTAGTGGCTGATATTCCTCCTATGTTTGGCATGTTACTTTCAAGATCTTGGGGAGAAAAATTAAAAGGCACTCTGCAGCTTGAATTTTCATACGCCACTATCCCTGTTTTTGGACAGCTCCGGAAACTTTATAAAGAAGAGAAGATGAAATTTATGATCAACAGTAAGGAAAAGCCAGTCAATCATCCCATAAATGTCGATCATACTGATCTTGACTCTTTCATTTTGTTTAGTGATATGGATTCTATTGATGATGAAAGTCAATTAGTAGAAATTTCAGATGTTCCTGACCTAATGGGCAGTATACACGAAACTATCACAGTAGAAGGTACAGAGGTTGGTGAGGAATCTAGACAACCTACAAATCCTATTAAGGAGATTCAAAGAATAGTGTAGAAAATAGAAATTTCTGAGCTAGCTGTTCAAAATCATAAAAATCAAGAAATTCAGTCTTCAGAAATTCTTCTTCCAAATGAAGAAAATGGTCTTTAGACCATGGAGTTTGATGGTGCATCAGGAAGAGAAGGAGCAGGAATAGGTGTTTGGATACTTGGGTGATTACATAAGCCAAACAAAATCCCTTCAAATGTGAGAATAAGTTCTTACAAGCTAGCGTTTGAATGTTCAAATAATGAGGTGGAATATGAGGCATTGATTGTTGGCCTCAAAATTCTGAAAAGTTGGGAGCAAAAAAAGTTTTTGTTTCTGGTGACTCCGAGTTAGTGATCAAGCAAGTCAAAGGGGAATACCAGGCCAACACACCCAAGAATGAGAGCTTATCACAATGTTGTACTTGATATTCTCAAAATTTTTCCAGAATATACATTATCTCTTATTCCTAGAACTCAAAATCTCATAGATGATTCACTTGCCACTGCAGCCAGTATGGTGAAAATTCCTTTTCATTCTAATCATAAATACTCCATCCATGTTAAGCATCGCCCAACTATCCCAGATAACATGGTTTTGGCAAGTATTTTGTGATGGTAAGCAAATAAATAGTTTTCTGCAGTTGGAAGGAGAATTTTAGAATTCTCACATTCATGATGCAAACAATTTTGATGATTCCCACATTCATTCAACTGACACTGAAGTATTACAGCTCAAGGACAACAACATTCCAAGAGGCTTGGTGCCTTTGGAAGAGTTATTTGACAAGGATGATATCACCAAGAAGCCCACCATGGTTCCTACTAAAAAGGGAGTAGAAGATGTTAACATTGGCACAGCTGAGAATCCTAAATTGGTCAAACTATCAAAGTCTCTATCTCCTGAAACAAAAGGTAAGTACATGTCTTTAATGAAGGATTTTTCTGATGCATTTGCTTGGGATTACTCTGATCTGAAATTTTATGATAAGAGTATCATTCAACACATCATTCCTATAAAGTCGGATCAGAAGCCATTTCGCCAGAAATTGAGAAGAATCAACCCCAAGTTGCTGCCATCACTTGAAAAATAGGTAAATAGACTTTATGTCTAGAATAATTGTTCCCATTAGATTTTCTGAATGGATGTCTAATCTAGTACCTGTGAGGAAGAAGACCAGGGAAATTCGTCTATGTATTGATTTCAAAAATCTCAATAAGGCGTCCGTGAAAGAAAACTATCCCTTGCCAAAGATGGATCACATACTTCAGAAGGTGGTGGGATCCTCTAGGATGTCACTACTTGATGGATACTCTAGGTACAATCAAATTCTAGTACACAAAGATGATCAACTCAAGACAGCCTTCACAACACCATGGGGTACATTCATGTATGCCAAGATGCCTTTTGGGCTGAAGAATGCAAGAGACACCTTTCAGTGGGCTATGGACATAGCATTTGCAAATGAAAAAGATATATTTCTAGTTATCTATCTTGATGATCTAATAGTATTTTCAAAATCTGATGAAGATTACTTACATCACTTGAGGATTTTTTTTTAGAAATGCAGAAAAGTTGGAATCTCGCTTACCCCAAAGAAGAGCTTTTTCGCCATGGAAGAAGGTAAGCTACTACGACACATCATCTCTAAAGATGGAATCTACATTGATCCTGCCAGAGTGGAGGCTATTTAGCAATTAGACTTCCCTAGGAACAAGAAAGAGATTCAGTTGTTCAATGGGAAAATTAATTTTTTGAGGAGATTTATTCCTAATCTAGATAAGCACTTGAAAAAAATGACAAATATGTTGGAGAAGTACAGTGAGGTAAAGTGGTCTTTGGAGGCTAAGAAATCATTTCATGTGATTAATTTTGAATTATCTACTACTCCTATTTTGATTAGCCTAGATTACACCTCAGATTTCATCATTTTTTCTTTTGCTTCTAAGAACACGTTAGTAGTAGTCCTAATGCAGAAAAAAGATCAGAAAAATGAGTAGCCTATAGCATTCTTTAGTCGCACTATAAGAGATGCAGCATTGAGATACAAAATCATTGAAAAACATGCATTGGCATTGGTAAAGGCCCTCAAAGATTTCTGAGTTTATATTCTACATTCGCGTACTATTGCTTATGTCCCTACTGCAGCGGTAAAAGAAATTCTTGTACAAACAGATCCAGAAGGAAGACAAGGAAAATGGATTGCAGCAATGCTAGAATATGACCTGGATATCAAACCTACAAAGCACATCAAAGGACAAGGGTTAGCCAAGCTTATGGTGGAATCAAATCTACATGCACTGGATATTAATTTGATGGCTGCACTATCAGAAGAATCAGAAGAAAAGGGCACTTTCTTGCAAGTGTCTGATATGTTCATGTCTTCACTTTGGTACTTCGACATTGTCTATGTCTTGCAACACTTGAATCCTCCTTCGGAATTTCCCAAAGGTAAAGTTATATCACTGAAACTAAAAGCTTCAAGATATTGTATTTTGGATGGTGTTCTATTTTGGAAAGATTCTGGTGGTGTGCTACTGAATTTTTTAATAGAAAATGAAGCTAAAGATATAATGAAGGATTTTCATAAGGGAGATTGTGGAGGTCATCATTTTTGGAAAACTACAGCAAACAAGATCTTAAGAGCTGGTTTCTATTGGCCCACCCTCTTTTCCGATACATACAAAACAATCATGAGCTACCATGAATGTCAATTTTTTCAAGGAAAGAGGAAACTTCTTCCATTACCACTACAACCAATTTTGATTTTAGCTCCTTTCCAGCAGTGGGGCCTAGATTTCATTGGTGAAATCTATCCATCATCTTCAACACAACACAAATGGATATTAACAGCCACCGACTAATTTACAAAGTGGATTGAAGCTATCCCAATTAGGAAAGTTATTGATTTTGTCATCATTCAATTTCTGGTGTCTAATATCTTGTCTAGATTTGGCCGCCCACAGAAAATAATAACAGACAATGCTGTTGCTTTCAAATAAAAAAGAATGGCGGATTTTTGTGCCAAATATCATATTGTGCTAGGACATTCCACAACTTATCATCCACAAGGGAATGACCTAGCTAAATCTTCCAACAAATCACTGGTCAACATCATCAAAAAGGTCCTGGAGGTGAACAAGAAGAATTGGAATAAAAAACTCATCAATGCTTTGTGGGCAGACAGGGTCAGCACCAAAAAGTCAATAGGTATGTCTCCTTTCCAGCTAGTATATGGAGTTGACACAGTATTTCCTTCATCTCTTGTTGTCCCAATAATGAAAATCCTACAAGAATTGGATAGTGAAACTAATGACATACAAAGGAGAATAAATGAGATGATTCATTTACAACAGATAAGAGAAGAAGTTTTTCAGAACAAGAGAAAATCAAAAATATTTATGATCGTAAAACCAAGGAAGACAAGTTCAATTTGGGGGATGTAGTCCTTCGGTGGGATGCTAGAAATGAAGACAAAGGAAAACATGGTAAGTTTGAGAACTTATGTTAGGGACCATACAAAATTTCTACATTCAGAGGAAAGAATGCTTTCTTGTTGGAAGAGATGGATGGAAACGAATATTTAGGAGGGGCGACCAATGGTAGGCTTCTCAAGCACTACTATGTCTAAAATCCAGAAAAATCATCATCATTGTACATACCGGTGTGTATTTTACTTCTAGCATTTTAGATAGTTTCCATTAGAGTTTGAAGCACGAAATGAAGGCCCTAAGGCTCTTTGAGTCAATACTATTTTTATTTTATTTTTTATTTTTAGTTCTTTTGTTAGTCAAAAAATCAGTTTTTATGCATGTTGACTCCATTTCCCAATGAATAAGGCTACTTGATCTACGATGTTCTTGACACCTCCAAGGAGTTGCAATCCCTAGTTGGAGCCAATGTTAGTGTCAGTCTTGTTAGCTTGTCACCTGGATCAAAAAATTCTTTTATCATGATCTTTTCAAGCTTTCATCCTCAAATTTTTCTATTACTAGGTTTACACAGCAAATTTGGTCATTGTATGGTCAGTCCAAGATGGAGTCATTGTCTGAAATTTCACTCATGCTAGTTGCTTATCATACACCATGAAAATGGGTCAAGTCATCATCATCATTCCATTAGGTCTTAGGTCATCCATTAGGTCACAAGGGTCCCCAAGGTCCACCATTTCCATAAAAAAAAACCAGAAATAAGTCAAACATGACAAGGCAAACATTTGAAGAATTGAAACATGATTTATTCACATTTTCATGACATTAGAAGTTTTAGAAGAAGGAAGCACTAGCACTCAGGAGATGTAAAAAGCACATTTGCAATGGTAAAGGTAAAATCTTCCTTCAAAAAAGTGAAATCAGTTCACAAAGAAGGATTAGTTTCTTTTCTCTTTTTGAAAAAGTGAAGAAATTACCCCTATATAAACTCAAAAGACTCAAAACCTTTTCACTCATGTCTCATTCACTCCTCATCACCGAGCTCACTCGCCTAAAAAAGCAAATAATCTCTTTCCCTAGGAGAAATTGGCCTAAAATTGAAGTTGTTGCACGTAGATACAATACGCTGCACTTTGGAGGCAGGCGCTGCTCGTAGGTGAACTGCACTGCACTTTGGCACTGCACGTAGGAGAATTGCCCTGCACGCAGGACAAAGTACCCAAAACTCACCCAAATTTTCCCAAAATTCAAAATTTTTTCTTTCAAAATCAGTCAAATTGCTTTCTAAGGCTAAGGAACAAGTAAGTACATCATTTCCCTCTATATTTGCTTTCCCATTTGCATTCCATGTCAATAATTTCTCAAGCTAGGGTTTGTAGCAAAAGTTCTATGGTAAATTCTAGGGTAGAAATGGTCATCATAACTTTTCATCTCCAAAACATGTAAATTAACATTCTACGCTTGAACACATGTATGATGAGTCATTTTGACCAGTCCATCCACCTCCAAACAAAGTTTAAACATTAAAAAAACAAAACCCTAGCTCATTCCTAGAGTTATTTTGGGCAAATCACATCATAAACCTTCTTAGTCTCACTTACAAGCAGCCACATTTGTTCACTAAAAATGTAAACTTTGAAACGGGAACTATAAACTCAAAATGGGAACTTTGGCCAAAAAACCCCGAAAAATCATCAAAACACAGTGCTAAAAACAAAAAGTGTGTATACTCGAACAATGATTTTTTTTTAGGGTCAATTTTGAATATGTTTTAAAAATTGCAGTGAAACTGAAATTTTCGTGCAAAAAACAGCTTGAAAACGAAAAAGAGATGATACTAGAACAATGATTTTTGCTTAGGTTCAATCTTCAACATTTTTAAAAAATGCTAGTAAAACCGAATTTTTATATGCCAAACAAGGTTGTTTATGAGGAAAAAACACACTAATTTTTTTGGTCGAATAACATTTTTCTTTCCTAAGTATAAATTCAACATGTTCTCAACTATAAAATGCTAAATACAAAAGAAATTGAAATTTTTTCAACTATAAAATTAAAAAACCATGACATTATGAACAAATCACATCACTAAATGAACTCAAAAGTCATTATTTGTATATTGAATGAAACATTCTCGGAATCGCCTAGCCATCCCTGGGGGGCGAGCGGGCCGCGGGGGTGGCACAGGGTGGAGCTGCGGCGACCACCCCGTGTCACCTTGGTGGCCCGCCCGCCCCCCTGGGTGGCTGGGCAATTCCTAGAATCACCCAGCCACCCCCGGGCGCTGGGTGGGCTGCCGGGGTGGCGCGAGGTGGGGCTGTGGCGCCAACCACCCCCGAGGGGTGGGCGGGCTGCCGTGGTGGCGTGAGGTGGGCACCGCAACACCACCTCGTGCCACCCCGGTGGCCCGCTTGCCCCCTGTAAGGACCTGTGGTCGGAGTTCCTATCACCATGCGAAGTGCGAATCAAGAGACATGGAGAGCACATGCAAAAGTGTATTGGATGGCATGTTTATATGCGTGGGTGAGCTGGGCGCTCAACCCACAGGTTGACACGAAGATATGCGATGGTAGGGTAGCAAAGGTGGGTAGTCCCACGAGTTGGGCAGGCTGACCCAACCTTCAGGCGAGTTGTGCGATATGGAACGAGTCGGCTGGGCGAGTTGAACGAAGGTCGATTAGGTGGCATGACCTTGCCACCACCCATATACATAGGCGGATGGATGGATGAGTTAAGGCAACATTCGAAGATCAACACAAGTCTTACGATGAGTGGATTGGAGAAAGGTGCAGGTCGAGAGGTGCAAAGGGCGCAGGTCTATGTGCCTGCACTTTGGGCGGACAACATGCAGCAGATAACATTCGGGTGACTTTGGTTGGACAGTGGGCAGGCCTGCACGATGGCGAGTCAGGCAGAACGATGACCTGGGTGAGGGAATGCTGTGCATCGTGGGCAAGTGCGGTCGGTTGGTTTGTGTGACGGGAAGTTCGGGTGAGCGTTGGGTGATAGCATTCAGCAGTTGGTGAGTCGAGTGAGGCGGCACGATGGGTGCGCCCGCCGACGAAACGAACGGTGAATGGGTAGGACATGCAGACAGGTGGCAGGTGAGGGCGCTCCGTGCACGCCTGAACGAAGGTGAACAGTGACTCGTACGATGGGTGACCCGGGTGAGGGCGCGCTGTGCACGATGAGACAATGGTGTGTCGGTTTGACAAAAAGAAGGTGTGACTTGTGTGGAGGGTGCCCGAGTGTGGTGACAGGGTTATGATGAGGAGCACCTGAGTTGGGAAAAAGACACGGTTGAAAATTTGGCTAAGTGTAAACTTGGGGTTTCCAAGGTTTAACTTGTATTCTTATGAAAGCTGAAAAATTATATTAATATTGGGCAGACTCATATCAAGGAGTTGCCCCTCTATTTATACTGTTGCAATTGTGTATATGTGTTAATTGCTAATAATAATGAATGTGTATGGGTGTTCATTAGTATAAAGGCTAATCATAATACTTAGTAACAAAAAATAAACCAAGGATGGAATGTTAAGGCGTAGTCCATGAACATAAGTATTGGTGAAAAGAAAGTGTTTGGTGGTGACGCACCTCGCTATAAGTGGTTGGAAGATTACCGCTAGTGTAGGGGCATGACACCAGTGGTCTGTCCGGCCCCCAGGGGTGGCTGGGAAATTATGAGAATCGCCCAGCCACCCCCGGGGGCCGGGCGGGCCTCCGGGGTGGCGCGGGGTGGCACGGGATGGTGTCGCAGCCCCACCCAATGCCACCTTAGTGGCATGCCCGCCCCCCGAGAGTGGCTAGGCGATTCCCAGAATCGCCCAACCACCCCTAGGGGGCAGGCGGGCCACCTAGGTGGCACGGGGTGGGGCTGCGGCGCCCACCCTGCGCCACCTCGGCAGCCCGCTCACCCCTCAGGGTGGCTGTTGGGTGATTCCTAGAATCGCCCAATAGCCCACCCACCCCACGCCACCACGGCAACCTGCTCACCCCTCAGGGGTGGCTGGGCAATTCCCAGAATTGCCTAGCCACCCCCCGGGGGCGGGCAGGCCGCCGGGGTGGCTGGGCGCCGCAGCACCACCTTGTGCCACCTCGGCAACCCGTCCGCCCCATGGTGGTGGCTGGGCAGGCCATCGGGGTGGCGCGGGGTGGGGCTACGACACCCACCCCGCGCCACCTCGGCGACTCACCCGCCCCCTGGGCAACCCCATCTTGCACCACCCCGGCGGCTCCCCTGCCCCTCAGGGGTGGCTGGGCGATTCTCGGAAACTCCCAGCCACCCCCGAGGGGCGGGCGAGCCGATGTGGTGGCACGAGGTGGGCTCCGCAGCACCACCTCGCACTACTTTGGCGGCCTTCCCACCCGCCCCCTAGGGGTGGCTGGGCGACTACAAGAATCACCCACGGGGGCGGGCGGGCCGCCAGGGTGGCATGGGGCGGGCGCCGCAGCCCCACCTCGCGCCACCCCGATGACCCGCCCACCCCCCAAGGGTGGCTGGGTGATGCACCACCCCGGCGGCCTACCCGCCCCCTGGGGGTGGCTGGGCGATTCTCGGAAATCGGCCACCCGCCCCCCGGGGGTGGCTGGGTGATTCTCGGGAATTGCCTAGCCACCCCTTGGGGTGGGCGGGCTGCCAGGGTGGCGCGGGGTAGGGCTGCGGCACCCACGCTGCGCCACCCTGGCGGCTTGCCCACCAGGGGTGGCTGGGCAATTTCGAGAATTGCCCAGCCACCCCCGAGGGTCATGCGAGTTGTCGTGGTGGTGCGGGGTGGGCGCCGCAACACCACCTCGCACCACCCCAGCGGCCCGCCTGCCCCCCGGGGGTGGCTGGGTGATTCCGAGAATCACCCAGCCACCTCCGGGGGGCAGGCAGGCCTTTGGGGTGGTGTGGGGTGGGCGCTGCAGCCCCACCCCGCGCCACCCCAGGGAGCGTGCGGGTTGCCGTCACCACGGGCCACCGGGGTGACGCGGGGTGGTGCTGCGAAGCCCAACCCCACACCACCCAGGTAGCCTGCTCGCCACCCCCAGGGGGTGGGCAGGCCACTGGGGTAGCGCGAGGTGGTGTTGCGGCACCCACCCCATGCCACCCCGGCGGCCTGCCCGCCCCCTGGGGGTGGCTGGGCGATTCTCGGAATCACCCAGCCACCCTGACAGGCAGGCGGGTCAACGGGGTGGCACGGGTGGGTGCCACAGCACCACGTTGGGAGATTCGCAGACATCAAAGATCCATTAGAAGATGAAAATGAGCAAAAGGAAGCAAAAAATAGTGTAGAAGAAGACAATGATGAAACTCTAGAGGACAAAGATTTTGGATTACGTGACATTATTGATTAAATTTAAGTTATGCTTGGAAATCAAGCTCATTTTTTGTAGCTATTAATTAGTTATTCTTGTAATGTCTTGACTTTGACATTTTATGAGAAGAATAAGCACTTAATTAAGGTTGTTATGCATTCAATATTTGTATTATGTGGTTTTCGCATTAATTTTTATGTTAATTATTTATTTTATTTTTTTGACATGAAATTCATAAAAAAAACTATTATTTAACCATTTTTAGTTAAAATTTTCCTATAAAAATTGTGATTTTGACATGTCATCTCTAGCAAAAAATTACAAAAAATTATCAAAACGTGTTGTTTTTTAGTTATACTTATGTTAAAAATAGTTATTTTTATGTCAATTGTTAAAAAATATTGTTTTTTACAAACAATTATTTCATGTGGATTGAAAAATTAATTAACGCTGTATAAATATGCAGAATATCGAAAATTCAAAATATTGACCTTTTTCTTTAAATATGCAAAACAATAGAAACCTCACTACAAAAAAATTAAAATTGAAATAAAAACAAGAAAATATGAAGAAAAACACCACCTCAAAAATGATCAAATTTACAAAATAATTGTTTACATTTCATACATTAGAAAATTAAAAAAAAAAAAAAAAAAATCCTTTTAAAAAAAAGGGTCTGGTGTAGAATTACCACTTTTTTAAATCAGCATCAAAAACACTACCATTCTAAAACGCAATGTACATAAAAAAATAAATAAATTATAGTGCCAAAAACTATGCTCTAAAAAAAACATGTGTGTTCTGCATCACCCTTTTTCCAAATCGGGTCACTTTTTTGCTATCTCTACAAAACGGGTAACAGTATGAGTTCCCGTTTCAAAGTTTACATTGTTCACTATTTTCCTCACTCATTTCCATCAGTTTTTCAAAGCCATCTCATCTTTCACAAAACCCCTCACATCATTTTGTCAAAGTCTCTCACATGTCACTTCATTTTCATTCTCACCTCACATCTATTTTCACTTCATGCTGCTAGGACTTTGTGTCATCATGGAGATTGAATCTTCCCCAGAAAGAAAGAGACAACACAAAGGAGGGAAGATTTCCATATATGAACCATCAGATTGCAACCAAATCAAATCCTATCCTTTCATCAAACAATGCTTTAAGGATGTTCAATGTTTTGAATTTTCTAAAAGAGTAAGTGAAGCAGGGTTTTATGAGCAGCTGACAGATTGGGTAGCTACACACTTGAAAGGGGAGACTACTGTCAATGCTGGTATTGAGTTTAGCTTCTCAATGGCCTCCATCTCACTAGCAACTGGTTTACCAGACAATGACGAATACTGGTTCAAGGGAATGAGTTTAGATCTTGAAAACTATAAGCCCTTCTTAAAGACTCCATACAGAGATACATATACTCACCTTATGCCTTTCACATATTTGCTTGACAAATATTCCCCTTTAATGAAGACCATCTTGAGGTTCTTTACTTGTGAAGGTAGATTCTCAAGGTTGTATGCCTATCATATTTGCCTCCTGATGCACTTCACATATCAAAAGCCACTCAACATGTGCAATTACCTGTTCAGGAGTATTTCAAAAATGTCTAAGAAGATACAGTTGAAGGACAAAGAGCACTCTCCAAGCTTGTTTCATCATAATATCATGAAAACCATTTTCCTTCATCAGTTAGCATAGAGGGGTATGGCTTGGGAAGCCTTTTTAGAAATAGATTTAAAATGGCATGAGGAAAATGCAACATCTCAATCCCCAAGTGCACCAAAACAACAAACAGAGATGGGGTCATCTAGAAAAATAGCAGAGAAGATTTAGCTACCTAGGCCAGAGGTGACTAAAGTGTATAAGAAAGGGCATAGGCTTGTGTTTTCTTCTCACAAAGAGAAAGGGGCCAAGCCTTCTTCATCGACAAAATAGGTATCGGCAGCAAAGGATAAGGAGATAGTTGAGCATGAAATTGAGATTATTGATTTAGAGGAGGAAGATGAGACTTCAATTATGAAGCAGAATATCAGGGACAAGGAGTTGGTGATAAATTTGGGAAGGGCAAAGTATGTTATATCATTCCTTGAAAAAGAAAACAGTTGACTCAAAGCAAAGGAGTTGATCTTAGAAAAGGAAAAAACTAATTTAATACAGAAAATTGGCATAGGTAAGGAGGTCGTGACATAAAGCGAGCCTGAAGCATTATAGGTGAAAGGGAAAAGGAGAAGACCATGACCTAGAGGTCTCAAGGAAGCTTTGCAAGAGGAACAAAAACAAATATTGCTTAATGAAGACCTTGACCTAGAAGAAAGGATTTCCCTAGAGGTACATCAAGGTAAAGAATATTGGCTTGACAGGGTAAATGAACACTTAGAGAAGCTCCTAGAGAAGGCAAACAGAGATAATCGAATGCTCAGACACATGGAACATCATTATCAAGCTCAAAATATGATCACCAATGTCAAAGTGAAACAACTTAAAAACAAGCTCAAGGAGGCAAAAAAAGATCAAAAGGATGAGGGAAACTTGGAGATTCTTGCTGAAGCATTGATGAAGCTATAAAAAACTTTTACACATTCCCTCCAATTTTGAGCTAATTCTGAGAATTTTGAGTTTTTTGGCAAATTTTGGTCTAAATTCAAAAATTTGTTCTTTCCAGAAGGCACTGCGCTTTTTCCTTAGGCCTCCATTTGAGGAAATTTCTACATATTTGGAAAGGTATTGGCATCCTATAAAAACCCATTTGCCCATATTTTGTAGAGGTGGGTTAGTTTTGGAGAAAAATGCAAAAAAGTGGCAAAAAACTAGCATTATGGACCATTTTTTGATAGGCACTACGCTTCTAGAGTGACCTTGGGAGAATGGATTTTTGAAGGTCTTCCCATGCTCCAAATTTAGAAATTCAAACTGTTTTGGAAACTAGACTTGAAAGGCTAGTTTACCATTCTCTCGGATTTTCATTTTGACCCCTAGAAGGGACCTGAAAATCAGCTCAAATTTGGCATTGTGCTTCTGCACTTTCTGTGTTTTTAAATGTAAAATCTCACTGTGTAAAATTTCTGGTTTTTACTCTGACTTGGTCAAAGTCAAGATTCTCTATGTAATGGAACAAGTTACAAGGCTAGGTGATGTAGGCATGAATAAATGTATATCGTAGGTTATTTTTGATGTTTATTAGGCCTCATAAAAGAAGCAAACTCCTAAACAAACTCTTCATGAGTTGCTTGAGTTGCACCTTCTCACTCTCACCTATTGGTTGAGAGAATCTTGGAGTCAGTTCCTCCACCAAGGAATTCAACTCCTGAAGGTGGGAAAGTGGTATAGGAGAGTCTATAAGTACTATTTCACCTCAAGAGAAGAAGGTTGAACTTTTTGTAAAGGAGGCTTGCATTGTAATCATCTTTCAGCTAATACAAACACAGGTTGCAGCTCTTTTCAAGGAACTCTAGCCCAATGAGTTCATGGTGCTTGTGCTTCATTATTTTTGTTTTCTCATGGTCTAAACATATTTATCTACATTATATCTCTTCTTTCTATGAATTCCTTGTGATAAAATACTCATAATCCTTCTTTTTCAAGATCTGTTATCTAGTTTTCATGGTTATGTGTTTTTTCCTAAGCTAATGAAATCATGTTTATTTATGCTAATTAGTTTCTTCCACACTATATCCTCAATACTAAACTGAAAAATACTCAAAATTACACCATGGCTTCTTACATCTAGCTCCTTCTTATGTTTGCTTATGTATTCCCACAACCTAGACCTACTTGTGGCTCCAAACCCTAAGTTCAGCAAATCCTTAAAAAACAATTTACAAACAAATACAGATATATAGCCTAAAATTCATTTGGTTTAAAGTCATATAATTGATAAGATACTTAGAGAGATCCCTCCCATGCTTAGTAGGGCTAGCTACTGAGCTGAAGTGGTTTGAGGTTACCCTTATCGATTTCCTTTTCAACATAGGAGATTGTAACAACTAACAGGGTCTAGAACAAAATAACAATGACAATGACTCAAAACATAATCCTAGAATCCTACAATGGAGGCTTGACCTATTAACCATTGACCCAAGCATGAAACCCATGCTTTAATAAGTCAATTTATTTTAACAATAAAAAAACTTTTTCTTTCTTTTGACAAATACAATTATGTAGACCAACAATAGTTACGTTCTTCAACAATAGGTGTGAATGTTGAAGTATATATGATTGGGTTTGCATGACGAGTTTTTCTCTTGTTTTGTACATGCATTTGAAATGCTAGTGAGCCTGGTGGTATAATGTTTGTATTGCAACGCATAGCCTTTTTCCTCGATGATAATATAATATGATATAAGGTTTGGTTGCCTCTTACATTTTGTGTTGATATCCGAATGTATGATGTTGTTTACAACACACTATATTTATGTGTATTGAACATTTTATGATAGTCTTGAATAGTTGTGAATGCTTTCAACAGACTGGTTATCTATAAGGTTATTAATGTTTTTAGAGAGTTTTGTATTTTTGTAAAAGAATCGGTCTTTGATATAGTTGATATTGTGATTCATGGCTAAATATATAATTTACTTTAACCCCACGCACATTATTTTTTCTGATATGTACGTTTTTTGGTGAGCCAAGGGGCTTAAAGCACCACATGGTGAATAATACTAGGAGAATGGTGAAGTTTCTTTCTAGTGGGAGTCTAGTGTCATAGGTCATAGATAGTCTTGTAAGAATGTAGAAACCTAGTTCTGAAAGTCACCCATTAGCATCTCGGGTGAGACTTCACCCACTCCATGGGTGTCATTGAAATGGATGATGCTGAGTAGGTTTTTGTTGGTCACTGCGTAGCAAATCTCGGGTCTGTCAGAATATCACACGCCAAAAATGCTTCTGTTTCCAAGACTTGGATGGTTGTGTGATGGTATTGTCTCGTAGGAATGTGGAACCCATGGAACCCCACCCAAAAGGATATTACCTAGTGGCTTAAGCAAAAGGAGCACGGGTTTTCAACAAAGTAGATCAAGGATAAGAGGTAGAGCATGGAGAAATGGTTACAAAAACATGTGTATACTGATTTCCACCAAGTTTTCTTTGCAAATTTTCCAAATATCCTGATAGAGTGGATCAAATGATTAGAGGACAATAAGACGACATACCGTCATGATAGACCAAGGAAGTGGACACTAGAGGAAGCATACCAACTCCAAGAAGTAAGTAATAAAACCTCTCATGATGTTTATTTTTGGCTTGAAATCTTGTTGGAAGGATACATTGTTGAGTTTGCAATAGAGGTGACAATGTCATACACCACATCAGAGAAAAAGTTTCTGAAGGGATCGAGAGGCAGGTTCATAAGGTCGATACCATTACCTATCAAAGATGTTGTTATATGACCACATAATTCTACTGCTGGAATCAAGTAACACGGGAAACTAGGCCATTAATGTGCAAGGGGAAGTGTGGAAGAACCAAGAGATGGTTTGAGAAAAAGAAAATGAGAATAGGTAGAAGGACTACGATGGAGGTTGATAGTGGGTTCAGAATTACGCATAGGAATGATAAGAGATAGGATGGAGGGAGAGAGTTTTGAGGGTGGTACTTTGAGGATTGAAAGGAGGTTTTGACGAAGTGACATGGGAGGAGATCTATCAACATCGATGCTTTCCGAGAGGAGAAGGCCAAAGGGAGGGGATAAGAGAGGCCACTGAAGGACAAGTAGTGCTAGTGACCAGAGCTATGAAGGAACAAAATTTGGTACATCATGGATAGAGGAAGGAGAAGGATAGTCGCTAAGTCTCCACAGTACATAAGCTTTGGAACCAGAACAACAAAATTAAACTGTGCTTAGTGTCGAACCCACAACCTCTCGCGTATCCATGAACCATGAGGTAAGTACCCAATACACTAATACGACTAGCATACAGGGTAATTGTAGTCAAGGAGGAGGAAATACTAGTAATAGTGGGATTGATCGGACTATAGGAGGATCCACACAAGGTACTCAAGCTCAGAGTGGTTCACAATCAGGTGCACAATTTTCTGGTTTGTGCAATTGGAAGTACTTTATAGAAGTACGGCGCAATGAACATTGGTAGGTGTGGAGTTACAGATGCCAATGTTTCATGGTGTTGGGAACTTGGGATCGAGGACCTAGACCAACATTTGTTTGTGTGCAAGTATATTTGGACAACCAAGCAGGTTCAGGATGAGGCGACCAATATTGTGTAGCTGGAAGAAACTTTCAGGGATCACACATTGACATGGTACATGAAGTTCAAACGTGCGACTCTAGTTGGACAAAATATGAATCTAGATTATATTAAACAGGCTTAGATAAGGGAGTTCCAAAAGCCAAATCAGAGTCTCAGTATATCATAGAATTAAAGGAAATTAAGCAAGGTCCAAGTGAGTCAGTATGGGACTTTGACCAATGATTCAAAGTTTTAAAGGACATGCTAATGTTTGAGATTCCAGATGCGCAACATAAAGAATGGTTCATTACAGGAATGTTGTTGCATACTAGGGTACCATTGATGCAATAGAGGATAGGAATGCAGTCAAAGGCTCTAGAGCTTACACTAAAAGTAGAGGCTTCACCAGTAGGAAGAAAAGAGAGCAATGGCATGGCGCAAGCGCAGTCGCAACTAGCTGTGCCGACCTTACAACTTTAGGATTTCATGAAGGGGAAGGAAAAATGGGAAGAGGTATGGTGCACCATTTTTCCAGTACATCACAGTTAGAGGAAGGAGAAGGAGTGTCACTAAGTCTCCGCAGGAGAAAATATTTGGATCCAGAACAACAAAATTAGACTATGCCTAATGTCGAGCCCACAACATCGCGCACATCCACAAACCAGGAGGTAAGTAATCAATGCATTGATATGCCTAGCATACAAGGTAATTGTAGTCAAGCAGGAGGAAACACTAGTAGTAGTGGGATTGATCAGACTATAGGAGGAACAACACAAAGTACTCAAGCTCAGAGTGGTGCACAATCGGGTGCGCAATTTTTTGGTAGTTCAACAAGTGCAAGTGGAAGTACTTTATCTAGAATACTTCACAAAGCACATTGGTAGGCATGGAATTATAGATGCCAATGTTTCATGGTGCTGGGATCGAGGACCCAAAACAAGATTTGTTCATGTGTAAGGTTATTTGGACAACCAAGAAGGTTCAGGATGAGGTGACCAGGGTTGCATAACTGGAAGCAACTTTCAGGGACCGTGCATTGTCATGGTACATGAAGTTCAAACTCATGACTCTATCGGACAAAATATGACTCTAGATGAGATTAAACAAACTATGATAAGGGAGTTCAAAAATCCAAAACTAGAGTCCCAGTGCATTATATAATTAAAGGAAATTAAGCAAGGTCCAAGTGAGTCGGTATGGGAATTTTACCAACGATTCAAAGTTTTGAAGGATAGGCTAATGTTAGAGATCCCAAACACGCAACATAAAGAATGGTTCATTACAGGATTTTTGTCACATATTAGGATATCGTTGATGCAATAGAAAATATGCATGCAATCAAAGGCTCTAGAGCTTACGCTGAAACTATAGGCTTCACCATGAAGAAGCAAAGAGAGAAATGTGATGTCATAGGTGTAGTCACAACTAGTTGTGTTGACCTTACAACTTCAGGATTTGATGAAGGGGAAGGAAAAATTGGAAGAGGTATGCTGCACCATTTGTAGGACAAAGGGCCACCATAGAAATTAATGCAAGTTGTTGATATACTATATGGTGACTGGCGCAACAAATCTGCTTGTGTAGGGTAGGGGAATGTGGTGTGAGATATATCAAGTATAGGGCCACATACCAACGATTTTCCCAATGATGCAAATATGAGGCTATGACCGACACTCTATTTTGTTACTTTTGAAAATTAGTAGGACATGATATCCATCATTCCTGTGCATTAGAGTTGATGCGTGAGTGCAATTTTGACTCATTACAGGTGTAGGGACCCGAAGAGCTGGAAGACACATTGACCAACTTCAACCAACCAAGGTATAACTAGGGTGGATAGAATAATCAACAAGGGCGAGGATGAGGAGTGGTGACTAGGGGACTTGGAGGACCAGGTCATGGGAGAGGAGGATTTGGCCGAGGAAAGAGTATCATAGTATGCTATAATTGTGGACAATAGGGACATTTGGCATGAGGCTACACTTACATTTATTACAGATCATTAGACCATCCGATAGAGAACTATCCATAACCGATTGGTAAATGGCAGGGGAATAAGGTACCTATGTACAAATGATAGTTGTTGAACCTCGTAAGACTCAAAAAAGGGTTAGCGTGGTGACTCAGGGAGGTATCAAGATAGGAGAAAATGTTGTAAATCCTAGGACACCACAAGCATAGTGGGTGAGGAGAGCACCTGACACACCTTTGAAATTTGACTGTGTTTGGGAGAAGACTATCTACAAGGAAGCCCGACAAGATCTAGCTGTGGTAGAATGGGACAAGCCATAGGAATTACGTGAAGCAACCATGTCAGTGATATATGATAACACTCAAGGTGGAGAGCAGAGGATAGTAGCAGATCTAGTTCAGAGTCTACTGCAAAGTTTCCTAGAATTGGTAAAATATCCCTAGGTTTTGGAGAAGTTCAAGAAAATGGTGGAGCAGTGTGCCAACAGACCTGAAGTGGCCATTGTGTGAATGTCATTGTTCATAGTAAATCAAGTGGCTCATAGGAAGAGAACTAGCAACGAATTTCAATTCAGTGCACAAATTGGAGAATACGAGATGGAAAAAATCATCTCGGACATAGGATCAGATATAAATATTTTACCTAAGAGCACGTGGGATATGATGGGGAAGCCAAACCTAAGTTGGTCTCTAATTCAAATCAGGTTGGAAAGCTATCATCGTATATTTCCTATCGGGAATTTGACAGGAGTTCCAATGGACATTGATGAGGTGTCGAGCACCACCGATTTTGAAGTTATCGAGATCGTCAATGACAACGATCCCTATCATGCTCTGTTGGGGATTGATTGTGCTTTTGATAACTATGCTAATTTTCATGAAGTGTCAAAATTTTTTGGAGTTTCCAAAATAGGTACATTTAGAAATGTCACCTCCCAAAAATGGAAACGTCAGCAGAAATGACAATAAGTCAATCACACATTACTTTGCAAGAAAAAAGGGAATAAGACCCATATATGACAATTTAGAAGGAAATCCAAGTTTATATTGACTCTCATAGATGATTACATGATGATAAATTTTTGGTCAAGTTTTGGCCAAGTTTCAAAGTTTTGGGTACGAGTACAACTCAAAACTCAGGTTCCTAGAATTTTTGTGCAACATAGTAACCACGTAATCATTAATTTAAAGAAACGACAAATTATATTTAAAGGAATAGATATATGAGTGATAGCACCATTGGATCTGTGTGAAGAAGATCAATACATCGAACCAATCAAGAGTGAGCTTAGTCGAGAAGATATGGACAACATTTATAATGTCACAATCCGACAAGATGACTATGTAGATCCCACAACTAACAAGGTGTTAAGTTGGCACAACATTGGATCCTGCACCTCATATTTGGAGGAAGCTTTGGAGAATTGGAAAAATCAGTTGCATGAAGTTAGTATGCAGAGATGCACACATATCACAAGGATGGTGCACTGGATAGGAATTTAGGTGCATAATCCACCTCGTTTCGATGGATTAATTGAGGTAGATATTTTTGTACAAGAGCATGAAGACAACATACATGAATTTTAGAGGATTCCTGAACTCAACGTTGTGTTGTGTGTAATCCCAATCAGATGGTGACCTGTGCATAAAGAACAAGTCACGAGATGGAAAGAGTGTAAGAAGTTGATGAAGGTTAGATTCAGGACCAATTTTGGGGTCCATGGGGAGAAGTATTCAGGCATGGAGTACCATAGGACACACCTAAAGCAGTATGTGGCCAGACCAAGGCATGAGTGTGACAAAAAGTGTGGGTGCATCAATTCATACACACCTTAGATACCATTCTAGCTACTTGGCATATTGAATTGAAAGTGCATGGAGGAACATGGGATTGGAATGAAATGATGAAAAATTTTAGGACCACATTCAATTTTGGAGCGAAGGAGCCAATTCTTAAAGGTGTTGTGACATAATTTATTTTCCGCAAAGGAACTGACAATGTTGGGGAGAATTCCACTGTGTTCTGTGCATCGACATCTACAATGGGTGCATGAGTTTTTGGAGTGCTATAATGTGGTGGAACAAGGAGAGGATGAAGACGATCCCCAAAACTTGAAAATTATGGAAGCAGAAGGGGAATATGCAATGGATGGACCGTCATTGTAGTTTGCAAGGTATGCAAAACCTATTAGGACTCATAAGGTGAACAATGGGACAAGGGGAGTCCCAAGATGACAGTCATTGGGGACTACTGGGATGATGACACAGTTGAGAAGGTTGTAGACTTGTTTCGTGAATACCAGGACTTGTTCCCCAACACCTTTGAGGAGATGAGGGGAATTTTCAAGGTGTTAGGAGAGATGAGGATTCCATTGAAACCTGATGCAAATCACTTGAAGCAACAACCTTATCGATTGAATCCAATTTATAAGGAGAAAGTCAAATGAGAATTGGAGAAAACGCTACAAACAGGAATTATTGAACGGTGGAAGAATCATAATGGATAAGACCGATGGTGGTATAAAACAAGAAAACATGGGATATAATGATTTGCATGGACCTACAAAAGTTGAACGATACATGTGCGCATGACCCCTTTGTCATCCCATTCATAGATGAAATTTTGGAGAATGTGGGTGGACAGGAGGCTTACTTCTTCCCTAATTGGTTTTTGGGTTACCACCAAGTGAGGATCGCTAAAGAATATCACCCTAAAACCAACTTCACAATGGAATGGGGATGTTTTAAATATACAATTATGTCGTTTGGGTTGAAGAATGCATCAACCATTTTTTCAAGGATAGTAGTGGCGAATTTTAAGGAGTTCATTCATAATTCTTTAGATGTTTATTTGGATGAGTGGACAATGTCCAGTCTATTGAAGAAGCACATTGAGGTGTTGTGCTTGATATTGGACATGTGTAGACAGTTACAAATTTCCTTAAATCTTAAGATATGCATATTTTGTGCTCCTTTTTGTATTTTGTTGTGGAATGTTTTCTGTAAATAGGTGTTGCTGGTGGATATGACTAATATTACTATCATAGTGGATCTACCACCACCAACCTTAGTGTGACAACTAAGATCTACCTTATGACATATAGGGTACTATCGAAGTTTATACAAGGATATGCTAAGATCACCACACCCATGGAAAGGTTATTGAAGAAAGGAGTAGAGTTACAGTCGATAAAGGAGTGTCAACATGCCCTGGACACCTTAAAGGAGAAGATCTTTCCTACACCTATCCTAGTATTTCTGGATTGGAGTAAAAAATTCAATGTGCATGTGGACACATCTTCCATTACTGTAGGAGTGATCTTGGCTCAACCCAGGGAAGGAGAGATTGATCACCCTATCTCCTTTTCCAATTGAAATATGTCAACCGCAAAACACAACTATACCATTACCAAGAGAGAAGGGTTGGAAAACACCCTTTAAAAGCTTAGACACTATCTACTGGGAAATAAATTCAAGTTGTACACTAATCATTCTGCTCTAAAGTACCTCATCAAAAATATTGTGTTAGGGGGAAGAATCTGTAGCTGGCTATTGTATTTTTAGGAATATTATTTTCAGACGGTGGTCAAACCTGGAAAACTCAATACAGGACCATATCATCTATCACATCTGACTTTAGGTGAAGAGACATAAAATTTGGAGGATAACCTACCAAACACACAATTATTTGCAGTGACTATGGTGGATGACTACTTCGAAAAAATTGCATAGTTTACAAGTATTATAATGAGACCGAAGGACTCCCTGGATGCGAGTGGTTGTTAGCTACACAAGGCTCATGGCTTGTCAGCAGGGCATGTGTCCGCCCGGACAAGCCACGTACACCAGGAGGACTCGCCCTAACTATTCCAGCATGCAGCATTTAAGGAGGAGAGATATGGTTCATTGCAGAGGCGTCCCTTCGACATTTACTGTCCGCCTTGAGAAACAAAACCTGGCGCTTCATAGCCGGAAGTTCTCGGACATTCTCCCGCATTTCTCGTCTGCTCCTATTCTAGTCTTGAGGGAAGTGGCGGAGGCTCATTGTTTTGGCTCTCATTCAGGCTCTGAGAGCGACTGTGATGGTTTAGAGGCCATAGATTTGGGCAATTGGAGGGCATACGTGCAGTCTAGTTGCGAACCTGGGAGATTGGCGGTGTTGCAAACCTGCTATCCGCAGTCTAGTTGGAGGATTGGGAGTCTGGTTCAGAGGGACAATCCGCGTGAGCACACTCGCCACCCGCTCATTTTAAGTATGCAGCGTGAACGCCAAAGGGGAACCAGTCGGCGTGGCAGCTACAGTGGTAGAGCCCCTTCTCCCTCTTCCTCAATTGAAGAATCTCCTGAACGCAAAAGACCGAGGGGAAGGCCCCCGGGCAGAGGAAGAGTGGCGGAACTTCCAGAGAGAATGGAATGTGAGAACACTGAGCACCCAATGGTAAGATACCGCCTTCCATGCACTTTGTCCAATTCCACTTTCTTCGTAACAGTTTCAGTGGAGGATTGCAGCAATCCATGGGGTGAAGATGAGGCTCCTCGTGCCAACCCTCCGCGTATTCCTAGGATTATACCCAAGTGGACATGGAATTTCCCGCCGTTGATATGCTGATGCCTGTACAAGATCCTGGAGCAGGCCCGAGTGAACTTGTGCAGCGCAATGCTGGTAAGGCCATCCACCAGCCTCCCTGCTGCAAGAAGGAGGACGAACCGCAAACTACTGAAGAAGATTAGCATGCCCAGCTCGCGCTCCAGGTTTCAAAGCATGAATTTTTCTCTCTGTCAGCTCCCTTCGCGATCATATATGTGTTGGCACTTTGTCACTATGTATCTCTGTCCATCTCTGTTACGGTGTCGGTTATCTACTATTGTCTATTCCTCCATGTGTTTCTGTTGTTTTAGTTTCCTTGTGCTTCAGTCCATGTCTCGGTTACATGAGTGTTGCTCTGGTTTCAATATTTTGTAATCCTGGAATGAATACTCCTGAGTCTACTGTTTGTCCCAGGACAAGTTTTACAGGGCCTCGGCCCTGTTGTAATACTGAAGATGTAATTTTTTCTCTTGCTGTAATATAATAGCTCAGTCTTATTTAGAAAAAAAAATGAAACCGAAGGACTATATAATGGCATAGATGAAGCAACCAGTTGTTAAAGCAATATATTACCAGTTAATTGCCAGAGCACTATATAAGCTACAAGCAGATGGAATTATTCATCAATGTGTTATGGAGCATGTGTGACTAATGCTTTTAGAAGAAGCACATGCACGAGTTGGATGAGGACATTACGTAGGATGAATTATGGCACAAAATATCCTGCAAGCTAGATTATGGTGGCCCATAGTGTATGTTGATGCTAAGGATTTATATAGGGCTTGCAACGTATGTTAAAGAGTGGGGAGGTCGTCCAGACAGAATGAAATCCCCCTAAATCCTCAGATTATGTTGCAGTCATTTGATAATTGGGTCATAGATTTTGTTGGACCCATTGACCCTTAACAAGAAGAACAGGTGTACGGTATATCATTACCGACACAGACTATCTCACTAGATGAGTCGAGGCCACACTAGTGAGAGATTTCAATGTAGAAACGACTACACAATTCTTGTTCGAAAACGTGGTGACCAGGTTCGGATGTCCAAGGATATTGATGAGTGATCAAGGGCCACATTTTTTGAACAAGACTATCGCGACGTTAACTGAGGAGTTTGAAATCTGCCATAAAAAAAGTACTCTGTATCACCCCCAAGCCAATGGAATAGTGGAGGCATTTAACAAGATACTAGAGACCGCACTTACCAATTTATGTAATGTACAAAATGATGATTGGGACTTGAGGATCATTGCAGTCTTGTGGGCCTGTTGACTGTCAACAGTCCAAGGAAGCATAATGCAAAGACATGAATAATTTTTTTTTAAAGTTCAAAGTCATCAGCCAACACAATTTTGTTGTTGTAAACCCAATTTCTACAAGTTGTATTGTAAATTATGGTAGTATGACTGTTTAATTATGTAACAACACTTAGGTAAGCCTTTGATGTTGGCAACATATTTCATCCCAGGAATTTTTTAACCTCACTAAATTATGTGTGTATCTAAACACAGATTATCAACAAAGTTTTTCTTCCTACTTAAAACCCAAATCTAGGGTGGAATCTTTTGACAAGGTCTTAGGTGAGTCCTACTGTTATATAGAGTCTTTGTAAAAGTGTTTTTTGGAATAATTCAAGCACATTTGGAAAAAATATTTTATTACAAACCAATTGGTCTGCACTACATCATATTGGGTCCCAAAATTGGGTAAATTGTTGAGGGTATGAGTCTAAATGTGTTTTCCCCTTTCAAGGATTGATATTGTAATATTTTGATGTCAAAAAAAAAAAAAAAATAGTGCATGATGCATCATATTTAGAACCCATGGCTAAAATAGTTGAGGGTGGAAAAGTAATTAATCCCCTCTAGTGTCAATTAATTAATTTTTATGGCTAAATCAAATAAAAATCCTAAGCTAGGAAATTAATTAATTTTGAGTCAAAAACATAATTATAGTGAAATTAAATTTTCTCCAAGTGGAAAATAATAAAAAATTCGTGGGTCAAAGTAAAATAATTTTTTGTAGGTCTCCCACCAAGGGAAAAATGGATATTTTAAGAAAATGTGAGCCCTTGGACCTTGGTGGTTAAGTCAAAGTTAAATTTTTGAGGAAATTAATTCAAAATATTAATTTTTGAATTAATTAAAAGTGGGTTTTAAGAAAAAATTGATTTTTTCCTCAAAACTAAAAATTCAATAGTGGAGATTAAAAGATGATCAAAATATTTTCAATGGTAGAGATTATTTTGATGAGGAACAAGCCAACTAGCCACTATTTTCCACTTGGAGGGGTTTTTCTATATAAATAAGTCATTTTGTTTCTATTGAATATCTTTGGATGTTGCAATTCTTGAACGCTAGTATTGAGTTGTTGCTTTACTGTGAACATTTTGTACTATAATTAAAATAATTTGGGGTTTAGTTCATGGTGTTTTTCTTCCATTGATTAGTGGTAAGTGTTAGCTATGTGTGATCCTATACTATGCTAAACATTGCTAATAATTGTTATTTCAATTTTCAGTGATAAGAACATTCTATTAGTACATGATGTCTTAGGTGATCTGATTCACCATATGATCTAACAATTTTCTTGAGAATATTATAGAGATTTACAGGTACACTAGCCCTTGGGCTCCAAGTTCACAGGTAGTGGGGAAGAGGTGATTGTGTTTGGGCATTGAGATTTCTTTATGATATTTTATTTTTCAGGAGGGTTTCAACCAATATTTATTTTTTTGAAATATACTCGTCCATTTTTATTTATCCAAAATTATTTCTAACCTATTTCTGACCCTTTTTTTTGTAGCACTTGGGATTTTATATTTTGTATATATATTTGTTGTTTTAACATTCTTTGATTCATTTGTGAAAGTGAACTTCAAGTTGATCGAGAGAATTTTTTTGGGGTTTTGAGGTAGATTTAGGCTTAGGAAGGCAAGATCTAGCCTCCAAGCTCAATGTCTAGCCTGAAGAAGAAGTCATCCAACATTTTTTGCAATATTTTGTTGTGAATTTAAGCATTTGTAAGGCCTATGCATCCTCCATTTTTGGCCTAACCGTAAGGCTTGGTGGCCTCCTAGGGCCCTCGACCCTCTCTTTTCTCTTGGCCACAACCCTTTAGGGCTAGTTGTGGCCTCTTAAGGCACTCAACTCTCCTCTATAGGGTTTGGCTAGCCCTCAAAGGGCCTTGGATCTCCTTTGTGCCCATTTTCGTGGCCTCCAAGAGGCTCTCCTCCCTGTCAGCCTCCATTTTTCACCTACCCACAACCCTTTAAGGGTTGTTCCCTTGGTCGCTATCCCTTACAAGGCTCTTTCACCCCCCAAGCCAACCTTTCTAGGCTTGATGACATCCCTCGTGGGCTTATCTTCCCTAGCCATGACTATTTCTGGACCTTTTAGGGCCTTCCTTACCCTTCCAACCCCCCATTTGTCACTTCTAGCTCTAGTATTGAGGTTTTCTAGCCTCATAACCCTTGTCCTAGCCTTTTATTCAATCATATCTAATTTTGATACTATTAGAGTGGTCTAACATTGTGGTTTTGTAGCAATATTAGAGATAATTTTGTGATTGCAGGTACCCAAGCTCATTATAGGTCAAACTAGCCCTCAACTAGGCCTCTAGGCCTCTTGGTTTGCCTCTTTTACCCTCCTTATTTTCTGTGTTTTGTTACAACCATTTTATGTAGTCATATATATTCAATAAATTCATTAAAATTGACTAAAAATGATTTACTAATCACTAAAATTGATTAGCTAACCATTGGAGCCTCTTGGGCATTGATAATTTGGTATCATGTTGGACTTAATCACTAATGTTCTGAGTTGTTTAAAGTCTGATATATTTTTTTTGAGGTATGATCTGAACATTAAAAATATGATATATAGTGTCTAAGCAATATTATAATCAAGTGAATATAATTGGAAGTTGAATGCATTGATTTTCTAGCTTATCTTTGGCTTCTTGCATAATTTATTGACTGTTGATATAAAATTACAAACCTTTAAAGACAAGGTTGCAACTGTAATAAATCACATATGACTCTCTAAAATTGGCTAAGGAATATCTACAATTCACAATCATTCATGGTTGAAGTGATTTGGGCTTAATTTCGACACAAAATTTCTCTAACTGGAATGGTAATTGTTGATGAGATTCGCTCTTAATGACATTGTGGATTAATGCTCTTAATTTCTCATTGCCATTATTGTCATTGGATAAGTGGATTCTTTGCTCATTGTTAAGTTGGATATATCTTGTGGATGCTATTGTAATCATAATTGTGATGAGTTTTCTCTATTGTATATCTCATTGGAATATTGGTGGTTGCAATCTTGAAAATTACTAATTATCTTAACTAGCATTGATCTTGTCTTATTTATCTCTTAACCAAAATGTCTATTGATATTATCGGCAACACTTTCTGGCACCGTTTAGTTTGATGTTAAATTTTGTTAACAATGGTATGTTCTATGCTTAGGACAATTACTTCAATGCACTTTAGCATCCCAGTAAAAGTTTCCAATTTAGTTTCCAATAACAATCATATTAACCATTAATCACATTGACAGTAAGAGTAGATAGAACATTAAACAAAATGCATAAGACAAGCCAAGACAAGAGAACAATTGATTTGACGGATGCCAGGGAAAAACTCCAATGTGGGAAAAACCCTTTGATCCATTCTTCTTATTATTAATAGCAAATGTTCAGTAGAGAGAGTACAAAAAGTCAAAATTGACTTGCCAAATCAAAGTCAAAACAACCCTGTCAAATTTGCTATCAACTGCAGTCAAATTCAACCCTAACGAAAACGTCAGGGTTGGTCAAAGCAACAACAAAATGTATCCTTTGAAACCTGATCAAACCCAATCAAACTCAGCCTGAACAAGAGGTCAAAATCAGCCCAAAACAATCCCAAGTCAACGGTCAAACTTGGTCAAACTTCTTCCCTAAATTTTGCAGTCAACCTGCAATTTTCAGCTGCAATCAAAGTGCCTAGAATTCCTCGGTTTCTATGTCAAGGTATACAACCCACCCAAATAGAAATATGCCTTGAAAATTGAAGTCAAAATCTTCCTGGAAATTCAAAGTCAACATTGGTCAAACTCCTACAATAGTCCTAAAATTAGGCCCTGCAATTTGCCCAGAAAATTCTTTCTCCTTGCTACACGTGTAAGATAGAAGATCTACCCAGTAGCTATATGAATCAATGACAGAAGGAGAGAGAAGAATGTGTGAGTGATAATGATGCCAAATGAGTTGAGAGGTCACTTGTATTTATACAAGTCATTGAGGGTGAAGTGAAATGTCTCTTGGGCTTCATGGGCCTACATGATGATGTGGTCGACCTTGACAATTTATACATGTGTGGGAATAAATTCAAAAACACACTTCTTCTTATCCAAATTAGATGATCTTTAGATCAATTTTGGTCCTCTTGAAAAGAGAAATTCAATGAAATTATCATATCCATCAAATGAGCAGTCCAAAATTGAATTTTTCCCTAGTTTCCAATTCTAACACTCCCTCTCAACTAGGGAGAATTCCACCTGCTAATCCATCCATCATCATTGATCATCATGCCATATTGTCATCATGTTCCATCTCTACATCTCATCTCATCTCATCTCTACTTTGCTGAAAATTGATATGAATAATGAAGAAGAATCAATCAAGGGTAAGTCACAAGACCTTACCACACTCCACTGACAAAGTTCAGTCCACAAGTAGAACCTCAATTAGACTTGATGCCAAATCAAGTTGTTGAACACCATGCATCCTAAACTTAGGGAGTTGTTGAAGCCTTGAAAATGGTTGCCTCAACATGGGGGAAAACCACTCGGTCTGGACCTTGGTTGGCAACTCCTTTTCCATTTGGAGTAGTGGCTCCAATTGGGGATAATGGGACCAGTTTCCCAATCTTTTTAAATGCTTGTGCTAATGGGGTGATATGTGAGGTTTCAAAGTAATGTCTAAGCTAAAATTAATCTAATATTGACTAACAATCACATGCATTTATCCTAATTTAAGCACAATCTAATTATAAATATGCCCAAGATTTGAATTGACATATGTGATCTACAAAAAATATCTGAAAGCAATTGGTAATAAATATCATCCAATTGCGATGAGAAGTGAATCGATTTTAACAATAATAATTTCATATAAAACGTTAGCCGAAACGATTGTGTAAGATATATCGCATAAAGAATTATTCATATATTCAGCGTAAAATAAGGATCATCATCATATAGAAGTGCAATAATGGTAATCAAGATTCAAACTTTCATACATAAACAATTCGAGAAGAAATAATTGCTTAATACATAAGTAAAAAGGATTACGAGATAAAAGTAGCATTTCTAATACATCCTACTCATGTGCTTCAGCAATATTGATCTATCTTCAGTCCATTCAACACCATCTAAGAGTACATAAGTGCAATTTCAGTAGAAGATGCTAAATCATATAGAAAATAATTCATGTTCCATTAATTTCACCAAAAATTCCTCAAAGGGAAAAAATTTCATGTTTCAGACACTGTTTCTGATAAAATTATGGACCCCTCTCTAAATGCATGAGAGGGGTTTAAATACTAAAACTATAAAACTAAAAATAGATTATTACAAAAATAGTTGAGGAGTTTTAAACGACCTGCCTCAATTTGGGAAAAAATAAAATCAAAATGGAAATAAACAAGATGACTAACTATCATGCATTTGATCCTTCAAATCGCAAATATCCATCATGGGCTTCAGTTGTGTTGGTTGGCCGACTTCAATTTTCAATTGTCCAGCGAATATGACATCAGTCAATGCTGGCGCCATTTTCTTGGTAGAAGTGGTTAGACATCACAAGGTCATCCATTGGCTGTGAGGCTTTACCAAATGTTTCCAATATTCCTTCTAGTTTAACCTGGTCATTTGCCTTATCACTTCTGTTTTTTTTGTCGCTGCCTGTTTCCATTGTTGTTCAAGCTATTTCGAATTAGGAAGGAAAACTGGAATTGGCACCATGTAAATTCTCATTGATGTTTTCTATGACACTGTTTTCTACTACCACTGCATCTAATGTTGCCTTTTCTACTTCTTTAGGCCTATAATCCCAGCTCGCAAATAGGATTTCCTTATGCGATTCTTCTAGCTTGGGCAGGTTGGCCTTTCTCCCATTTTCTGTATTTTTCCAGGCGATAAGATTAGAGACCATTTTAAAGATATCATCATATTCAAGTCTCATTTCCATGACTTGACTTGTTAGTTTATCGCTTGTTTCGCAATAATATTTCCACTGTGAAATCTTCTGGTAGAATAATTCTTTCTGGTGCATCAACTGGGAGTTAAGACCAAGTGCTTCGGTAACAAACTAATCAATTTTTGGATCGTCTTTGTGTAGATCAGTTATTGCCTACATATGTGCTTCCTTCTCAGCTAGGCTAGTTCGATGTTCTATTTGCATCTATTCAAATACCTATTAAAGCTTGGCCAACTATATCTCTGCCTGCTGGTCAGATTTTACTTGTTGTAATTGTTGCTCAAGCGATGTTATTTTATCTTCCTTTTCTCTAAGCAACATTTGTATTTATGTTGCTTTTTTCATGGTTGCTATAGCATAAGCACCCGCAAACTATGAGAGTCTAGTAAGGTTGGCAGATGAGTCAATGGGTAAGTCTTTCCATAGAACATCCATTGGTTCATTTTCAGGGGTAGTAGCAGATGTAGAGTCTAATTTCCTTTTCTTTATTTGTCTTTTCACCACACCTTTATGCTGTGGGCTATATAACACATCTAGAGGGGGAATTTCTTCAATTCTCAAAATTATTTATAAGTGGGGTTGGCAGGGATGTGGTCTACCTCTTGTGTATGTGCAGTGTCTTCCACTGTAATTTCCAGAGTCGTTTTCTATGGTGGAGTTTGCAACTCTGACACCTATTCCTCTGTGTTGAGACATTTATTAAAATTATCCCACTCTTCCTCTAGATTGATTACCAGGGGTTTTATTTGATGTGTGGAGGTAGTAGGGATTTCAACCGGTTCACTAGCTGAAGCTTCTTCAACTATCTTCTGTGTAGATTGGGTTGTATCCTTTGCTGACTCCATGCTTCTGCTTTTCCCATTTTGCAATGACTGTTGTGATTCCCTAGTATATTTCTCTTGAGATTCTGCTCTAGAATTGGTCTTAGAATTTTCTTTGGAGTCACCTTCTATAGTCACACTGGGAGTAGCCTCCCTTATTGGTTCAATCAATAATTGGTCCAATGGGACCTTTGTTAACATCCTTTCTCTGTAACCATAAAAGTTTTCCAGATATTCACGATCAAAAAGTAGTTGTGCCATATGCTTCACCTCTGTGAAGGTGTTTTTCTGTAAAACGATATCATCAAAGGCACCCACCTCATTGCTGAATACTTTTATTTTCACCAGAGTGGTGAAATTTTCAAAAGTGACGAACGGGTCGTATTGCCTTCCAGGGAATTTAGGTAATCGCAGAGATAACATGTTCTCTGCTTCTTTGAATGCATGCCCTAGGTCGTGTAATGCAAATGCTCCACACTATACAGGAAATGTAGGCCAGATGGCCTTCTTTGAATCCTTCAATGTCTTGCTCATTCCTCCCTCACTAGCCATTTGATAGGCTATCTCTCTAGCCATCAATTTATTTGGAACAAGTATTGGAGGACATGGGGGGAGGTGATGCTGACAAAAAACCTGATATATCCCCAAACCATCTGGACATCAGGAGGATGTCAACTTCAGCTTCTTGGGAAAACCTGAGGGCGTCTCGATTATAAAGCCGCTTGTGAATAGGGAACATAACTCCATGACAAATCTTGAAAAAATGCGGTTGAAAATTGGATTCCCACATGTCCTTGTGGTATATGTGAATGGGAAGTGGATTTCGAATAGTCCATTTTCATCCCATGATAGGGAATTTCGAACTAAAACAAATTGTGTCCATAACATAGGCGCTCGTAAAGAATGGAGGATAAACCCTCGAAGCAACACTTCTTTTCCTTCTATACTCGATAATTTTTTTTCCTAAATTGTCAAACAGAATTTTTGCCCAATTCATTATAGTTGCATTAATAGTTGCATCTAGTAACGACAACCATTATGGGGAGAACTTAGTACTATCGGGTCTGCCAAATAGTCTACATAACATAGTCACTGCAAAACTATGAGGGGGAAAAATAGACGAAGTAGTGTACATATTGTTTTTGCCTTTCTTAATTTTTTCCTCATTATTCGACCAGGTCCGGGTGCAGTCTGCTGGGTTGTCATTCTCTTTGGCAAACTTCTCCATGAGCTGCATGTTGTAGATGACCTGTGGCTCTAGTAGGTGGCACATAAGCCGTAGGATATCTAGGGTAAAAGATCCCATAACCTCTTGGTTTCTTGTCCTGAATTTTCTGTCTGAGATGTCATATTCATCAACAACCCATTTAACCATGTTGTTATAAGGGATTATCTTCGGCCGCATGGCTATGCAGTGCAAAAATGAGCATGTCATCTCTAGCATGGAAGCGTCTGAGGAATCATGGCCGTCAACTGTAGTTTTTGTTTCCATAATCCTTGACTGCTCCTCCTCCAGTATGTTATACATAGCCTCCCATGTAGAGGTTCCTCCCTCTCTGTTGCATGTAGTATCCGTAAATAGAGTAGTCATTCCAGACTTCTCAGAAGTGACTGCCTTGCCTTTCTTCACCATTGTTCTCAACGCTTTTCTCTGTGGACTTTACTTGAAATTGAAGAACAACAACTATAGGATACACAAAGATGAATGTAAAAGGAAATAATGCAGATAGCTTGTAAAGGTGATAAAAGTAGTTTTATTTGAATGCACGTAAGAAGATATCATATCACACTAAATGGATTTTCACACATAAATGCAGCTATCTCTTACTAAATGCCCACTAATGATTAATTATCCCTTAGCTTTAATGCTCATAAATGTTATGCATCGTAAAATGGGAAGAAATCTTCTAGGGTGACGAGCCTTTGAACTGTGATGATAGAGATTGTGCGATTTGCGAAGAAATATCACATATCACAATATTACAGTATGCCTTTCCGCCTTTCTTACCTCCCGATGTGTTTTTACGAGATGCAAGATGCAAGCCCCTCCTTAGTTGTTTTCAAAACGTGGTGACTTGCCAGGTTTATCCTATGTAAAGGGCCCTTTTTACTGAATGGAAGACCAAAAAAATTTGCTTATGATATTTATGGAGTGGGTCCAGGCCTTAATTGCATTTCGCAATATCGGCTGGTGGTAAGTACACGGTGTTCATTTAAACGCCAAAAATGCGATGCGATAAGAGTTATAATTCCATTATAGTTTTGCATCTTGTATGTTTCACAATGAACTTTTTAAAGTGGGCCTTTTATGAATGGTGCTATGCGATGCGAGAAAAAAACTTAAGGACTTAGTTTATGTCGTGTTTTATGATAGTTTCAAGCATAGAGTCCTTAATCGATTTTCTTGATTTTGGAGGGTTAAAAAGGTATTTTGGTGGGTTTAAATCATGGTATATGTGTGAAGGTAAATTTTTAATAGTTTTTCTAAAAAGAGGGTTTTGATTATTATCTTTTCTTTATTCCAAAAATAAAAGAAATGCCTAAATGCTAAGTTTTGTTTTTGGATAGATTTTTTGAAGGGTCCCCATTTATTAACATAATATTAACTACTATCATTAATAAATGGGGGGTTGTTGAATACCACAACAGGAATATGACAATACACGATGCGTTCATTGGTAGTGATATGGTCCCTATCCACTTTTCCCAACTCATTAACTAGATTAGAGTTACTTCCCATGAGTCCCAGACTATATGGGTGGGATTTACAAAAGGGCATCAATAGGAGAAGGTGAACCACTCATCCTACTCATATGCCATAGGAGAAGGTGAACCACTCATCCTATACATATGTCAATCGTAGGGGAAGGTGAACCACTCACCCTACACACATGTGTCATCCATCGTAGGGAAAAGTGAACCACTCACCCTACACACATGTCAATCATCATGGGGTATCAAAGGGGAAGGTGAACCACTCACCCTGTACATAGCACACCAATAGGGGAAGGTGAAACACTCACGTTATGGTCGCTCATAGCTCCAAGAAGTAATTTTTAGCACTCCTATCAGCTCCATGTTTTATTTTGTAAATCCATATATAGGTGACCATGGACTTGTCCTTGGGTCTAGGCACCACGTTCTAGACATCGTTCTTAATGATATATTCATATTCCTCATTCATTGCATCCTTCCAGACTTCGTGATTTACGGCTTCTTCGAATGTACATGGCTCAATTTGAACAATAGTACTCATAGTAACTAAGTACTCTTGATACCTATTTGTCTTCTTACTTTCGCGGAACATCCCTCTTGGAGCAACATTCCTTTCAACATCTTTGAGAGTATATTTAAGCCACAAAGGTATTTTACTTGAGGTAGAGGTATCACCAAGAGGTGGATCAATAGGATCCATCGGGCCTTCAACATGGGGCATAAGCTCATATATTGGAGGTTCATCCTGATTTTCTATAACAACATCATTATCCTTCCTTGGAATGGGGAGATCTATGGCTTTACCAAGGGAAGTTTCTTCATCGAAGGTGACATCATGGCTTACTTCCACATCTCTTTGACTAGGCACATAAATTCTATATGCCTTTGAATTTTCGTTATAGCCCACAAAGGCACCTTTCTTCCTAGATGCTTCCAACTTGTTTCTTTTCTCTTGAAGCACATGAAAGTACATGGGACAACCAAATATTCTAAATGTGAAACATCAAGTTTCTTACCAGTGAAAACTTATTCTGGTGCCTTGAAATCCAATGCTTGATGTAGGCTCCTATTTTGAACACACACGATAGTGTTGGCAGCTTCTCCCCATAAGAACTTCGGTGGACCTTGATCATGGAGCATGGCACAAGTGGCTTCCATGATTGTTTGATTCTTCCTTTCAGCAACTCCATTTTTCACAAGAGTGTATGGAATGGTTGTCTCCCTTTTAATGCCAACCTCTTTGCCAAATCCATTGAATTCATTTGATTCATATCTAGTTCCATTATCGGTCCTCAATATCTTGATTTTATTCCCTGTTTGATTTTCCACAAAAAGAACAAAACCATTTGAATACTTCATCCTTATTCTTCAAGAAATAGATTCATTTTTTGTGTCATAAGTCATCCACAAGGTTTGCATAGTATAAATATCCTCCCATTGATGTTATGGGAAACATACCAGACATGTCAGAATGGCCCAATTGAAGAATATCAGTAATTTGTCTTTCACTAGAAGGGAATGGTCTCCTTGTAAGCTTCCCAACAACACAAGCCTAACAAACTCCTACATGATTCATGTTGATCTCGAGCATACCTGTGACCATCTTCCTTACCCCAAGTAAGGATTTGTAATGAATGTGGTAAAATCTCCAGTGCCATAATTAATATTGAAGAGAAGTATCATAAGTCAAGGTTCCCAAAGGAATTCCTCCAACTTGATAGAGACCATAAACCCTAAATCCAAGTGTGAATGCTCTTTAGGTTTCTTTTCCAAATACGTTACTTTTCATCAATGAATGTTACCTTGAAGCCTTTACATTTCATCGCAGAAATAGACACCAACTTCCTCTTCAAGTCAGGCACATACAATACTTATTGTAGATGAATGGTTGGACCTTGATTCAAGTGAAGAGTGACAATACCTATCCCTTTCATGGGGTAAGTGGCATTGTATCCAAGTATGATTTCCAAATTAGTTTTATTTTCAACCAAATTTGAGAGGGATTCCTTGTACCTACTGAAGCGCCTTGAGGCTCCATTATCAATCAACCAATGATCCAAGGTATCTAGAGGGGAGGTAGTAGATAGAGCGGAAATAAGATAAAACTCATTTTGTTTTTCTACAACATTACTTTCCTCATACCTGGAATTTATCTTCCTCTCAGGAGGTCACCCATTTCCATATTGAGAAGTGGGATCATTCCTCTTTCCTTTATTGTTGAACTTGTTGTTCCTTTGATTGTCATTGCCTTTGAAATCATTGTACTTGTTGTCATCATCCCTGGGAGAATTATTCTTGCGAGGAAAATCTCTAGCATAGTGGTCAAACTTATTATAATTGTAACACCTTACTTTTCTTCCTTCTTTCCTTCCTTCTTTCCTTCCTTGCTTGAATTATTAACCATGTCTCCTTGGACCAACATTATTTTTTTTCTTAGCATGAGTGGAGAAAGTAGTAGGTTCATTTCCATTTGAAGGCTTGTTTCTCTCCATCATTGTCATCTCCTCTTGATTGCATCCAACCAATAATTCATGGAAACTAGGTATCCTATCCTTGTAGAGAATGGTGGTGTTAAACACATCCCATGATATTGGAAGCCCTACAAGTGCAATGAGAGTGAGCTCTCTATCAACAAATTCTCCAATAAATAGAAGGTCATTCTTGATTTGTGTGATCCTCATGAAGTAGGATTGGATAGACTCCCCTTTATCCATCTTGATGTCCTTAAACTTATTCTTGAGAAAGAATATTTGATTTGCATTGTTCACTTTGAACATCCCAACTAGCTTATCATACATCTTCTTAGATGTTCCCAAATAAAAAATATAAGAAACCAAATTATTTTGAATGGAGTCTATGATAATTCTCATAGCTTTGACCTCACCTTTCTTATATTTCGTTTTTTCATCAACAAGTGCATTTGAAAGAGGACCCACCACTCTTCCTTTCACATAGTCCATGGCATCATACTCTTCCAAATTCAAGTCCAAAGTCATCTTCCATGCATGATAGTCATATTTTCCCTTGAGCTTATCCACATATTTGAAGTAAGATGTAGTAACCATTAGACAATAGTCTTGTCCAACATATCTCTCTTAGTGATTTCTTTTCTTTCTCTTGCTTGGGATTTTTCTTCACCTCAGCTTTGGTACCATGTTAAATTTCGTTAACAATGGTATGTTCTATGCTTAGAACAATTAATTCAATGTATTTTAGCAGCACAATTTCCAATTTAGTTTCTAATAGCAATCACATTGACAGTAAGAGTAGATAGAACATGAAACAAAATGCAGAAGACAAGAGAACACCAAATTCGGCAGATGCTAGGGAAAATCCTCAATGTGTAGAAAACCCTTTGATCAATTCTTCTTATTATTATAACAAATTTTTAGCGGACAGAGAGTATAAAAAGTCAAAGTTGACTTGCCAAATCAAAGTCAAAACAACCCTATCAAATATACAATCAAATTTAGTCCTAACCAAAAAGTCAATGCTAGTCAAAACAATAGCAAAACGTCTTCTTTGAAGCTCGGTCAAACCCAATAAAACTTGGCCTAAATAGGAGGTCACAATCAGCCCAAAACAATCCCAAAGTCAACAGTCAAACTCGGTAAAATTTCTGCCCTGAAGTTAGTGGTCAACTTGCAAATTTCAAATGCAATCAAAGTGCCCATAATGCCCCGATTTCTGTGCCAAGGTATATGACCTAACCAAACAGAAATATTCCCAGAAAATCGAAGTCAAAATATGCTTGGAAAGTCAAAGTCAATTCTAGTCAAACTCCTACAACAATCATGAAATTCAGCCCTGCAATTTGCCCAGAAAAGTCATCCTCCTTGCCACACGTGTGAGAGAGAAGATCTACCCAATAGTTGTACGAATCAATGAGAGGAGAGAGAAAAATGTGAGTGATAATGATGCCAAATGAGGTGAGAGGTCACTTGTATTTATACAAGTTGATGAGGGTGAAGTGACATGTCTCTTGGGCTTCATGAGCCTACATGATGATGTGGTCGACCTTGACAATTTACACATGTGTGGGCATAAATTCAAAAACACACTTATGCTTATCCAAATTAGATGATATTTAGATCAATTTCGGTCCTCTCGAAAAGAGGAATTCAATGTAATCATCATCTCCATCAAATGGTTTGTCCAAAGTCAAATTTTTCCCTAGTTTCCAATTTTAACATTTGAGCACTTCCTCTTGTTGTTGGGATTGTCATTCATTTATTGTTGAAGTACCTTATTATTCATAATTGAAAATCATTGCAATCAACTACTTAAAAGTTTTTAATAACATCACCTTAAGAGCACTCACATTTTTCAGTTGCATCTTAGGATTAACCTCTTGCATTAATTAATTTACTTCTAAGCATAAGCTTGGTTGATAGAGATATAGGCCCACCTTTCTCATATAGCTTGAGGAGTATATCACCACTTTAGTGGTTAACATAGTGACATTCCAGTTGTCAGAGCCACAATCTCTACAACACCATAGTCATCAAGTGGTTAGAACCTAAGGGGAGGTTTCATTAATCAAGCCTTAGCTTGCTTCCCCTTGGCTTCTCTCTCACAACCTACTCTAGAGACTAAATTCAAAACAAATAAGAGGAAGGATACACTTAAAATAGGCATATAACTTAAAATAAACCAATATTTTGCATCTCACTTAGATTATAGGTTTTGCATCTCATTTAGGATAGTGACGCATCATTTAGGAAACAACTTTTCATCTCGTAACTTGATAAATAATTTTTTTTAAGCAAGTAATTGACACCATTTAATGCAGTGGTCTTTCACAATAATATAATGCAATCATTTAACTTGGTAATTCAACCAAGTTTTTAGGCCATTTAGCTGTGTCTCCCAGACTTGTTGGTTGCCAATAAGCCTCCCATCTTCACATTTCATAGGGAATACCCCCCATAGATTGTTTTAGAGAGACAACTAGAATGGAGAGGAAGGGGATCATAGTGACAACCCCCATCCTCAGCATTGTTGCATATCACCTGTACAACTTGAGAGACAACATTTTATGGCACCATTGTTGGGGATAATTTTTTTCCCTTGGTTCTCACGACATCTCTTCTTTTAGAACCTTCTCATTCTCATCTTTTCTTTGTATCTTATCATCTTCTTTACCCTTCAAAGCGATACATTTTCTGGTGCCATTGCAAGGGATAAGTTTCTTGTTCCCAGTGTTTCAACATTCTTTCCATTTGTTCATCTTTTCATCATTCTCATCCTTCATATTTTCATTAATCTTCCCATCACTTTGATCAAATTTTCAATCTGCACCCTTAGCACTTGGACATTTGGGTTAGTTTCCTGTTTGGGTGGCGACTCCACTTATTCATCCATTCACAAGAGTTTATACTAGAATAAATACTGGTAGCTTGGTTAAGCTCACTTCCGATCCTGAAAAGGCTCTAAGGGCTTGGTTAAACAAATTACATTCTAGTAAGAATTTAATCTTTCTCCTATTTTGTAAGAATTTAATCTCACGTGATTAGCCTATTTTGTTTTGCAGTCCTTGTGAAATTTTTCATGAAGAAAGTGCATGTGCCATTGCTATAAAACTCCTAGACGAGGGAAGCAAAGAACAAATAAATAATGCAGGTCAAAGTTCTTGAAAGGAAGGGCATTGTGCAAACATGATCCCTTCATATTTCACCATCAACAACTTCAGTGATGAGAAAGATCCTATCACACAAATGTATGGTGAAACTCCGTCTTAGGAACAAATTCTGGAAATTTCTAGAAGAAAATGTTATACTTATCAAAACAAGGACAAGGATTAGAATCATAATAAACAAGTTGCATCTAAAATCTATCAATTAGGATTGAAAAGTGATTGGGCCTCATGGATAAACAATGTTAATATTTTTGTCCCAGTTTGAACTTCTAAAGATTCCTTCTCAAAGAGAAACATTCTTCAAATCTCTAGGCATGGATCAATAGGATAAGATTGATACAAGATCTAAATTATTACATGACTAATGAAGACAATAAACCCTTCCTCCTTACTTTATAAGTTAATGATCATCTACTTCACAATTGTATGTTGGATTTTGGGGCTTCAACCAATGTCATGACTAAGAAGGTTATGGACCAACTAAATTTCAGAATCTCAAGGCTTTATCACAACATTTTCTCTATGGATTCAATGAAAATTTAAGTCCTTGGTGAAGTAAGGACTTACAAGTTTCCTTGGCAAAGTATCCTTATAAAATTATCATCGTGGACATAACAATCATTGATATGCCAGATTTATGGGGAATTCTTCTATCAAGAAAGTTTGCAGCTTCGATCTAGTAGCCCTCCATCAGCGATCAAAGCTCTTTACATTTGCATAAGTAGGTGTCTCATCAGTGTCTTGCATTCCATTAGGCATGCCATAACCCTGATGGAGGAGCTGGTATTTTATTCCCCTCTTGACACTGCTGGATCAGCTTGTTTCAGTCATTAAACTTTGTCAAGGTTACTTGTCTATTGTCTTGAGATCAAATTTTTAGGTCTAGGGTTTTTGGTCAAGTTTGTCTTCAAGCTCATGTCTCTAAAGGTCAATAAGTACCCAGCAAGTCAGAGGGATGATTTTTTAAAGTGTTTTTTCAAAAGATTCTATCTTGTACAGTTAATTTTCACCTTGGATTTAAAAACCCTGTTTTTAAAGCCAAAGTCATTTCTCAAAAATTTTGTGAAAATTGTAAAAAATTCAAAATGATTCAAAGGATAGCATATAACCCTAGCTCCCTTGCCAAGATCCCTCAGAGCCTATCCCTGAAAAAATTATCAAAGAAAATCATCAAATCAATCAGTTTCAGGACAAAAGGAAACCAAAAAGTCAAGTTTATAAAGTGTCATGGAAAAACATTATAAAGTGGGTTATGATATGAAATTAATTCAAACAAGGCTATAAAAGCCCTAATCTCCCTCTATCAAGCCTCATTATGCATCCAAGTGATAGAGCAACTGATTGCAAGAGAGTTTGAGTGAAGTTTGTGAGTTGGGAAGGCGCGCGACCCATCGAACCAAGCGCGCGACCCGTCAGGCACCCTCCGCCAGTGTTAATTTACAACGTGCGCGACCCATCAGCGCTCTCTCTGCAAAACCGCCAGCAAATTTTCCAAGGAGCCACAAATTGCTAAATTGTGCAAGGTAGGCCCTCCATCATAAAAAATTATTGCTTGTTACAGTTCAAGAAGGTCATGATTATATTTGTAAAGGTCTCCATTAGCAAGTGAAAGTCTCCATTGTGCTTTTGGTTTGAGGTTGTCAAATTGCTAGGGTTTATTATGTTGTTTTAAGGTATCCCCTTGTTATCATTTTTGTATCCCCTTGTTATCATTTTTTCCCCATTTCCCATTTCTTTTTCCTTGTCTTTCTATGTAAATTTCCCTTGAAAAATTGGTGAAAAGCCCTAAACCCTACCCCTCTTCCCTAAGAAATAAAAATCAAACCCTAACCCTACCTCTCATAATATCCATGTAAATAAATTTATATAATGATGCATATGCAATGATTTTGCTATGATTTTTCCCTAAAATCCCTGTTTTATATATTATTATTCTCATTTTCCCTTTAAAGTATCCCTCCCCTAACATTCCCCTCGTGCTCCTTGTCCCCTTGAAACAACATTTTAATCAGCATTTTACAAAGCAGAAACAACAGTATATTTCAGCCACTTTGCTCTTAAAACAATGTCAGAAACCGAAACCAATTATGAGCAAAGTGATGACCAGGCATCAGCTTCAGAGATTGAGGTACAGAGGAGGCCTCATAAGGGTGGAAAGGGTGGACATCATAGAAGAGAGGAGCCCACCTCTTTGGCAGATTTATAGGCTTGTCCTATGGCAGTCTCATGTTTCCGTTATATGTCTTGCTATGAGTTTTGCGAGAGGATCTCTCGGATTCAGCATCACAAGGAGTTTGCTCACCTATTTGTTTTACATTTGCGTGATGGACATGTCAACCTTGCCGAGGTGGAGTTTACATTGACACCCGAGGTGATTGCACAAGCCACAGGGATACCTAATGTCGGAGAGGTATGGAATAAGCGCAAGGTGTTGGACAGTGTTCAGTTTGAGCCTTTCATTAGACCTGCATTCATGAGACATTTGACGGGTGTATTTCCCTTCATATTTTTGAGGAGTGAGTATGCTCCCATGATGAGGCTTATCATGCTCTTTTTCACCTGTGAGGGCAGATTTTCACAGATATATTCGTACCATATTCGCCTGATGATGCATTTCACACGGGTACGGATGATGAACATCCCTGTTTTCATGTGCCAGAACATTGAGAGGATGGTGCCCTTGATGCAGAGGAAGAGCCCAGCACAACAGTATAGGAGCCTCTATCATTACGGTTTGATTCAGCTTGTGGTCAGACATCAGTTGCCTCAGCAGGGCATCACATGGGAGGAGTTCATCTCTCGTGAGTTCTTTACAGCACCACCACCACATCTGAAGATTGTTCATGAGGAGGGAGGACCATCACAGCAGCATGATATCCCCGGGACTAGCCATGTCAGCTCTTCTCCATTGGTCACTTATCAGAGAGGCCACAGGGCCTTATTTGCAGCAGCTAGGCGAGTATTTTCTCCACACCAAGTGGAAGGGGTCTCGCCTTCTTCATCAGCACCACGAGTGTTATCTCCACACCAGGTGGAAGGGGCCTCGTCTCCGACAGCAGCACAGGTATCAGATAGGGGCAAACAGCCCAGGATTGATGAGGGGCCATCAGGTGTTCCAGATATAGAGCTTGTTGATCTTGATGTCAGTTCTCCTAGCCTAGAGTCAAAGGAGATCATTCAGCACCTTAGAGCTAAAAATGAGGCATTGTAGAAGAGATTAGAAGGGGCACAATGGACAATCTCATATCTAGAACAACGAAACAAGTAGTTGGAGGATGAGCAAACTCTTGATGAGTTGTGGAGGATTCGTAGTGACCGCAACTTGAATAGAAGAAGACCTGGTGATCTATTGCCCGCTGAGCGAGAGTCTATGCTTATCGAGCTCAATGATCATTTGGAGAGGTTGTTGGCCAAGGCCAACCAAGATAAGGAATTGCTTCGAAACATGAAGAATCATTATTGGGCACAGATGCACGTGTACAAGGCAAAGATGAAGGTGCTCCAAAGGCGGTTGGTCAAAGCACAAAAACGGAGAAAAAGGCCCGATCCCCTCCACATCTTGGCCGAGGCTTCCTTGAAGGAACAAGTCACTAAATAGCTCAGCCACAGCACAAATACCAATAAATTTTGAACATTTTGGGTCAATTTTGGTTTTTTCAGGCAATTTACAAGTTTTGCCCTCTCAACGGGTCTCACCCCCCGCGTGACCCTTTCATTTGGCTACTCTTTTCCAGGGAAACTCAAAATTTCTAGATTTTTCATGAAAAGTTACACATGCTCATCCATTTCCAAGAGATTTTATGAAGTTTTGGGCCTCCAGAAAGTCAAAAAACAAGCAAAAAATGACTTTCTGCCACATTTTTGACACACAGAAAGAAGTCTTGGGAGATTTCAATTTTGGAGGGGAAAATGACCACACAATTCAAAAATTCCAGTTGGGTTGGAAAGTAGACATCCAGACCTTTCCAAAAAGCCTACTCTTGCCCCATTTGGACACCTGGAAGTGCCCCAAAAGTGCCCTCAAAGGCGTGCAACCCATCAGGAAATGGCGCGCGACCCATCAGGCAAATTTCTCAAAATTTCAGTGTACAGCTCGGCAAAATGCAATTTTGACTGTGTTTGACTTTTTGGAATGGATTGTCATCCTCCTTGATGTAAATAATGTAATTTATGACACTTTTACACTTATGTATCTCTTCTGGAAGATTCATTCATGAGATAAGTGAAAATTAAATGAATGAATTGGTTTCCTAGTTTATAGAGGCAAGTTGTTTTGACTGCCTAGTTTTCAGTGCTTAGTTTAGAATTGGTTGAAACAGCTCCTAGGATAGTGAGCTCGACCCCTAGAGGTAGGGAAAGATGCTAGATGATCTATATTATGTACTCTCTTGCTCATTTTCATGGTTGGACTCTTGAGGGAGAAGCTCTTATTGTATTATTCACTGTATCTCTGCAATTTTTGGCAAAGGAAGACCAGGGTTTTGCAGTCCTTTTTGGGATTCTTGTGGTCACATGTATTGATGGTGTGTTTCTCTTTGTACTTGTAAGTGTGTTATGTGAATCATTTCCTTACTTTTCCTTCTGCAAATTAGGCAAATGAAGTGTTAAAGTAGAATTCATGACTGTCATGCTCTGCTTTTAAGTTTGCTTGATATCAATGTTTTCAACTGTTTAAGGGGAATTCAAGGTTATTGCTTACTCTCCTTAACTCCTCACTAGTCATTCTCATCCATCCATCTCTATCAAAGGCATCAATATTGTTTCCTACCTCGCCCCAAAGAATTCCCTGCGAAAACTGTGTCCAATCCCCGCACCCGAAATTGCCATTCCCCAATTTTCCACCAAAACTTTAAAAATCCCAAATTAAACCTCTTGATCAGTTTACTAGCCTAAAATCAGTGTTTCCCTATTGGTCATCTCGCCCATTGAAGATCTTTACTGAGATAGACTGAAGAGAGCCCTATCCTGCCCCGTAGGGCTAGCTACGAGGCTAAGTGGTTTGATGTTGCCTTGGAGTTTACCTTTCTCATCCTGAGGTGAAATTCCAAGCGCTAACAGGTGGCGACTCCACTTATTCATCCATTCACAAGAGTTTATACTAGAATAAATATTGGTAGCTTGGTTAAGCTCACTTCCGATCCTGAAAAGGCTCTAAGGGCTTGGTTAAACAAATTACATTCTAGTAAGAATTTAATCTTTCTCCTATTTTGTAAGAATTTAATCTCACGTGATTAGCCTATTTTGTTTTGCAGTCCTTGTGAAATTTTTCATGAAGAAAGTGCATGTGCCATTGCTATAAAACTCCTAGACGAGGGAAGCAAAGAACAAATAAATAATGCAGGTCAAAGTTCTTGAAAGGAAGGGCATTGTGCAAACATGATCCCTTCATATTTCACCATCAACAACTTCAGTGATGAGAAAGATCCTATCACACAAATGTATGGTGAAACTCTGTCTTAGGTGTTAGTGTCGGTCTTGAGCCCTCCATCAGTGGTCAATAGCTCTTTTCATATGCATAGGTAGGTGTCTCATTAGTGTCAGTTTTGCATCCCGCTAGGCATGCCATAAAACTGAATGGAGGGCTGGTCTTTGTTCCCTTCTTGGCTTTGCTGGATCAGGTCATACCACAATGAAATTGAGTCATGTTTGTTTTTATTTTTGTCTTGAGGTCCCAGGTCTTAGGTCTAGGGTTTTGAGTCAAAATCACTGCCAGGTCATGAGTTCAAATTCAGTGAGTGCCCAGCAAGCCAGAAGGAGGTATGTACATATGTTTCATTGTTATTTTCATCAGCTACGAGGTGAAATGGTTTGATGTTGCCTTGAAGGTTTACCTTCCTCAGCCTAGGGCGAAATCTCAAGCGCTAACATTAGGAACAAATTCTGGAAATTTCTAGAAGAAAATGTTATACTTATCAAAACAAGGACAAGGATTAGAATCATAATAAACAAGTTGCATCTAAAAGATATCAATTAGGATTGAAAAGTGATTGGGCCTCATGGATAAACAATGTTAATATTTTTGTCCCAGTGTGAACTTCTAAAGATTCCTTCTCAAAGAGCAACATTTTTCAAATCTCTAGGCATGGATCAATAGGATAAGGTTGATACAAGATCTAAATTATTACATGACTAATGAAGACAATAAACCCTTTCTCCTTACTTTATAAGTTAATGATCACCTACTTCACAATTGTATGTTGGATTTTGGGGCTTCAACCAATGTCATGACTAAGAAGGTTATGGACCAACTAAATTTCAGAATCTCAAGGCTTTATCACAACATTTTCTCTATGGATTCAATGAAAATTTAAGTCCTTGGTGAAGTAAGGACTTACAAGTTTCCTTGGCAAAGTATCCTTATAAAATTATCACCGTGGACATAACAATCATTTATATGCCAGATTTATGGGGAATGCTTCTATCAAGAAAGTTTGCAGCTGACTTAGGTGGATGCATTCAATTGGACCTATCGTATGCTACTATTCCTGTAACAATAGGTGGTATGGTTAGATTATACATAGAGGATGAAAGAAGGTATCATGTTGAAAATCTGAAGAATCTAGATAGTGATGAGGAAATTGAACCACAGGGTCATCCTTCAAAATTTGCTGCATCTATGAGCAAATTATTCTAGCCTGTATATCATTTTTCTTCATCTCATATTCCGAGAAAGAAAAGAGGATGTCTTGAATTTGATAATGATGTGAAACACAATGATGAAAGTCTAGATCAACTAAAAAGGGTCGGAATTCAATAGGGGACATCTAATAAACATTGACTTGCTTGTATGCAAATAGGTGTTCCAGATTGTGCCACATGGATGACATTTGATACCATAAGGCATCCTTTGTATTTTATTTCCAACCCTACACTCTTAGTTAGAATTTTATTTATGTCATTAGTTAGTTTTTTTTCATGCATGTATATTTTATGTCTTTACGCTTATATGTTAAGAGTAGAATTTTCTATTCCAAAAGATGTTTTATATGTACATGATGATTTGGATTTTGAATGGATATCTAATTGATGGACTTCTATTTTCTTAGATACAGGATTCTTGATTCTCCCAATCCTTCAACGAAGCAATGTGTCCCCAAGTAGAGTCGGATGATGACCACACTTTGTAACAATCCAAGGAAGCAGAATGCAAAGATATGATTTTTTTTTTTTTTTAAGTTCAAAGCCATCATCTAACACAGTTTTATCATTGCAAACAGAATTTCTACAAGTTGTATTGTAAATGATGTTAATATGGTTGTTTAATTAAATAGCAACACTTAGGTAACCCTCTGATGTTGGTAACATATTTCATCCTAGGAAGTTTTTTAATCTCACTGAATTATGTGTTTCTAAACATGGATAATCAACAAAGTTTTTCTTCCAACTTATAACCCAAAGCTAGGGTGGAATTTCTCGACAAGGTCTTAGGTGAATGCTAATGTTATATAAAGTCTTTGTAAAAGTGTGTTTGGGAATAATTCAAGGACATTTGGCTAAATTATTTTATTACAAACCACTTGGTCTATACTAGATCATATTGAGTCATAGAATTGGGTAAATTGTTGAGGGTGTGAGTCTAAATGTGTTTTCCTCTTTCAAAGGTTGATATTGTAATATTTTGAGGTAACAATTATTTTAGTGCATGGTCCCTCATATTTAGACACTATGGCTAAAATATTTGAGTGTGGAAAAATAATTAATCCCCTCTAGTTTCAACTCAGTAATTTTTCTAGCTAAATCAAATAAAAATCCTAAGCTAGGAAATTAATCAATTTTGAGTCAAAAAAATAATTATAGAGAAATTAATTTATTTCCAAGTGGAAAATAATAAAAAATTCGTGGGTCAAAGGAAAATTGATTTTTGGAGGTCTCCCACCAAGGGAAAAATAGATATTTTAAGAAAATTTGAACCCTTGGACCTTGGTGGTTAAGTCAAAGTCAATTTTTTGAGGAAATTATTCCAAAATATTAATTTTTGGATTAATTAAAAGTGGCTTTTAAGAAAAATCGATTTTTTCTTCAAAATTAAGAATTCGATAGTGGGGATTAAAATATGATCAAGCTATTTTCAATGGTCAAGATTATTTTGACTGGGATCAAGCCAATTAGCCTTTATTCTCCACTTATAAAGGAATCATTTTGCTTCTATTGAATATCTTTGGATGATGTAATTCTTGAATGTTGTTATTGAGATGTTGCTCTGTTGGGAACATTTCATATCATAATAGAAAGACTTTGGGGTTCAATTCACGGTTTTTTTCTTCCGGCGATCTATGGTATGTGTTAGCTATGTGTGATCATATATTGTGCTACACATTGCTAATAATTGTTATTTCATTTCTCGGTGATAAGAACATTCTATTGGTACAAGATATTTTAGATGATCTGATTCACCATATGATATAACAATTTTCTTGAGAATATTATAGAGATTTATAGGTACGCAAGCCCTCAGGCTCCAAGTTCACATATTGTGGGGAAGATCCCACTGTGTTTGGGCTACGATATTTGATTTTGCATAAGGGTTTCAACCAATATTTATTTATTTTCAAAATATGTTCATCCATTGTTATTTATCCATTTTATTTTTAAAATTTTTGTAAATATTGTATATTTGTAAATAATTTCTAACCTATTTGTTTTGAAACACTTGGGGTTTTATATTTTGTATATATATTTGGGGTTTTAGAATTCTTTGATCCAATTGTGCAAGTGAACTTCAAGTTGATCAAGAGAATTTTGTTGCAGTTTTAGGGTAGATCTAGGCCTAGAAAGGCAATAGCTAGCCTTCAAGCTCAACATCAAGCCTGAAGAAGTCATTTATCATTTTCTGCAATGATTTTTGGTGAATTTTGGCATTTTTAGGGTTTGGAAATTTTTTTCTAGGCCCCAAGGCCTAGTCATGAGAATTAGTGGCCTCCTAGGGCCCTCAACCCTCTCCTTTCTCATGGTCGCAACCCTTTTAGGGCTCGTCATGGCCTCTTAATGCCCCTATAACCCCTCTAGGGGAGTTATATAGCCCTAGGGGCCTTGGCCCTCCTCTCTTCCCCTTGTCGTGGCCTTCAAGAGGATCTCCTCCTTCTCAGCTTCCCTTTTTCACCTAGCTGCAACCTTTTAAGGGTTGTTCATTTGGCCGCTAGCCCTTCTAGGGCTCTTTCACCCCTAGCATAAGCTTTTCTAGGTTTGATGTCATCCCTTTTTGGCTTATCTCCCCTAGTTGTGACCCTTTCCGAGCCTTCATTGCTCTTGTTTTCCCTTCTATCCCCTCATTTGTCATCTCTAGCCCTAATCTTATGGTTTTCTAGCCTTATAACCCTTGCCCTAGCCTTGTATTCAATCATCTCTGATTTTGATATTAGTTGAGTGGGCTAATGTTTTTTTTTTGCAGAAATATTAGAGCTAATTTGGTGGTTGTAGGTACCCAAGCTCATTGGAGGTAAAACTAGCCATCAACTAGGCCTCTAGGGCTCTTGGTTTACCTCTTTTCCCCTTCTCATTTTCTTTGTTTTGTTACAACCATTTTGTGTATTCATATAACATTAATAAATTCATTAATATTGAGTAAAAAATATTTACTAATCACTCAACTTGATTAGCTAATCATTGGAGCCTCTCAGAAATTGATAATTTGGCTCCTTGTTGGACTGAAACACTAATTTTCTGAGTTGTTTCAAGTCTGATATACGTTTTTCTGAGGTCTGATATGAACATTAAAATCTGATCTATAATGTTTAAGCATTCTTATAATCAAGTAAATATCATCAGAACTTGAAGACATTGATTTTCTAGTTATCTTTGGCTTCTTGCATCATTTCTTGACTGATGATATAAAATTACAGACCTCTAAAGACAAGGTTGTAGCAGTAATAAATCACATATAAGTCTCTAAAATTGGCTAAGGAATTTTTACAATTCAAAATCATTCATGATTGAAGTGATTTGGGCTCAATTTTGACACATAGTGCTCTAATTGGAATGGTAATTGTTGATGAGATTTTCTCTCAGTGACATTATGGATTAATACTCTTAATTTCTCATTGCCATTATTGTCATTGGATAAGTGGGCTCATTGCTCATTGTTAAATTTGATATCTCTTGTGGATTCTATTCTAATCATAATTGTGACAAGTTTTCTCTATTGTATATCTCATTGGAATATTGGTAATTGCAATCTTGAAATTACTAATTATCTTAAGTAGCATTGATCTTGTATTTTTTATCTCTTGAGCTAATTGTCTATTGGTATTACCGAAAACACTTTCTGGTACTGTTTAGTTTGAGCACTTTCTCTTGTGGTTGAGATTGTCATTCATTTATTGTTTAAGTAACTTATTCTCATAATTGAAAATCATTATAATCAAGTACTTATTTTTTTTAATAATCTCACCTTAAAAGCACTCACATTTTGCACTTGCATCTTAGGATTGACCTGTTGCATTAATTAATTTACTTCCAAGCATAAGCTTGGTCAATAGATATATAGGCCCACCTTTCTCATCTAGCTTGAGGAGTTTAACACTTATTTAGTGGTTAACACAGTGACCTTGCAATCGTTAGAGCCACAATCTCTGCAGCGCCAAAGGCATCATGTGGTTAGAACCTAACATGACGTATTGTTAATCAAGCCTTAACTTGCTTCCCTTTGGCTTCTCTCTCGCAACCTATTCTAGAGACTAGTTTCAAGACAGTTAAGAAGAAGGATACAGTTAAAATAGGCATAAAACTTAAAATAAACCAAGATTCTACATCTCACCTAGATTATAGGATTTGCATCTCATTTAGGATATTGAAGCATCCTTTAAGAAACAATTGTTCATCCGATAACTTGATAAATAATTTGTTTTAAGAAAGTAATTGCCTTCATTTAAGGCACTGGTCTTTCACAATAATCAAATCCAGTCATTTAACTTTCTAATTCAACCGAGTTGCTAAGCCATTAAGTTGTGTCTCCCAGACTTATTGGTTTCCAACAAGCCTTCCATCTTCACATTTCATAGGGGCTACCCCTGATAACTTGTTGTAGCGAGACACCTAGAACAGAGAGGGTGGGGATCAGAGTGACAAGCCCAGTCTTGAGTGTTGTTGCATATCACTTGTACAACTTGAGTGACAACAGGGCCTATAGGACTACATGTAAGAAACTGACTAGACATACCCTTTTTCAATTGGTATATGGATTCATGGGAGTTGTCATGTCAATTGGATTCCTGGTATCGAGCTTGCGCACCACATTAGCCATGCAGATGACAGAATTTGGCATAGTGGAACATCGATTGTAAGACTTACTTCAACTAGAAGAGGATCGGGCACTAGCCAATTTCCACTAGGAGGTACATAAGACCAAATATAAATCATGGCATGACTATATCATTAAGCAGATGACATTCCAAGTGGGGGATTTAGTATTATTATATTATAGTAAGTTTCTTAGTAATTTGGATAAATTCCAAATGCATTAGATGGGACCAGTTGTGGCCACAACCACCACCCTATCAAAACTTGTCTTGGCAACAATTTTGGATGGGTCCCCTAGAAGTTAATCCTGCATCTCTCTGAATGATTTGTTTTACCTGAGGTATTTAGCTCTATGGAGAGTCAAATATTCCATTCACAAATGGTTAAATCCCCTTAATAAATCCCTCGCATATAACCTTGTTTAAGCCCTTCATTCATATGTTCATCGGGATTTATTTAACTCACAAAACCTCCTATCGCATCATTATTCCCGTCATAACTCTTTATAGTGGAAATTCTCAAAAAACATGCGTAAAACCCGTTTTCCGCCTATCATAGTTAACACTAAGACTTAGTTTTCATCGTTACCTTCCAGACCTGACGGTAGTATCAACCAAAATTCATATATTTCGGGTCCGAAAGCTATATCGGATATCACTATCGGTGGGGTCCCAGGGTTTATATATATATATGGCACACCACTGGCCTCCGGACCCGACGGCATTATTGACCGTATTCTATATATTTCGGGTCCATAAGCTATATCGTATATTGCTATTGGTGAGGTCCCGGGGTTTATATATATATGGCGCACCACTGTTATTGGACCCGACGGTTCTATTAAACACGATATATATATATATATATACATATAAGGTCCGGAAGCCACGTCACATATCGCAATCGGTAGGGTCTGGGACCTATATATAAGGCACATCGTTATACCCCCGGACCCACCAATGATTATAAACCAGAGCATATAACAATTGAAGTCTGGACTTACGGCCAGCCACGGGTTTTGTCTATGTTTTCCCTTGTATTTCGAAAAAACAGTGGAGTCTGGGTTTTACAAGGGGAAGCCTTATGTGGTAGACCCGAAGGAATTATGAACTACAACATATATGCATGTAAGGTCTGGCCAACCGAAAGGCCCAATTAGCATAGTCTTAAGCCCAAGCTCATGGCACAATGTGATGTGATGTGGCGGACCCGACAAGGTATGGGTTCCTGCCTATAGTTTTTCAAGTCCGGACTTTGGATGCAGCCCTGTTTTTTGTGGGGACTTTTAGTGTAAATCGGATTTTTGCCTACAAGACCAAATCAATGCGTAGATAAATACCAGTGGTTGATTCTTTCACGATTGTTTCTCTTCATGTTATAAATGCTTCATGAATACAAAATTTGTGTTTTTTTTAAAGCATTTTTTATCATATCTATATATGTGTAACTGATGTTGGCCATCTCTGCAGGTGAGGACCGAGAGAAGGCATGCAAAGCCTAAGGATTGATGCATAAGCTTCAATTTTGACTCCAAATAAAAGATGCATGTGCAAATCCAAAGATTTTACCTATGTGGATATGTTTATTTGAATATTGGGTTTCATGGCGTGGCGGTCGTATGCCCAGGTGTTGCCTATGTATTCCGAAAGCGAAACCGCCCCAGATTGCATCATGAAGAGATGACACATAGTCATCCCCTCTAGTCAATAACCATTCAGTTCCCTAGGAAATGAAGTGCTCTAATGACAGGAAATGCCCTCTACGTGTCAACAGTGACATCGATTGGCTTCCTCTGTTGTTTCTGATTTGTATAATGAAGGAAGAGAGAGGGAAGGCGAAGCTGAAAAAGGAAGATCGAGAGTCATTTCCAGGGGCATAAATATTCTCTCCAGAGAAGAAATGAGGGATTTTTGGTTTGGGGAAGGATAAATTTGATTATTGTGAATAAAGAGAGACTGTTTAGCTCAATAATGAGGCTGTGTTTTAGATTGATTTTCCTCTTTTATCATGTGTTTTGATCAGAATTTTGTCGCTGGCATAAATGCAAAAGTATATTTGTTTTGTGCATATTGATGACTTACAGTTCATGGTTATGCTTGGTTACTGGAATGTGATTCAATATCATGGTTAAAATATGAAAGGTTACTGACTCAAAACTTTGTTGGACATCAGTTGCAAGCTCCTCTTCCATAAATGGAATGTGTATTCCTGTAGGAATGATTGGATTGTAATTAAGTATTAATGCAGCCTTGTTCTTATATGAACCAGTAATTGATTCATTTAGACTTGGAATTCATATATGATGTTTAACCTCCCTTTGTCATGCTCCTGTAGGATAGATTAGGATAGTTAGGACATAGACTAGAGTAGTTAAAGGAAGTGTAGATAGGATTTAATACATAGTGGTTAGTTGTTTTAGTCTGTTGATTTAATTGAAGCCTTCTGCCCAGAAGCAATCTCTCAACTCATTTAACAGTTTACGGGGTCCCTTAAAACTTGTTGGAACTAGCCATTCCAAATGAAAGCAAGTCTAATTGGGGCTTGTGATCGGGTTACTTCCCCTTGTTGGTATAGCGAACATTCGTCATGTCAACAAATTGGCGCTAGAAGGAGGGCTTGAACCTCCAACCTTGTGGTTAACAGCCACAAATTTTCAAGATTTCATTTATAAGTTCCACGCATGGATTCAAAAAGATTAATGCATGGATTGTGAAGGTTGAAAAGACCCTTCCTCTCATTCATAAAAGCCTCGTTTTGAAGAAGAGGCATTGTGGGAGTATCCTGCCACTCAAGAACAACCAGTTAGAAGACTTACTTGGGCTTACACTCATTCCTTATCACAGCTCCCTATCTTTCAGCCTTTACCTCCGATAGCAAGAAGAAAGAAAAGGGTCTATCACATAAACAAAGAGACATCTGCAGCCCCTTCTCTTGAAGGTATTGTGCTTGATTCTTTGCAGAGTATCAACTCTCCTTGGGAAGACATTCTTGAGGATCCTCCTTTTGAAGGGAATCCCTAGCCTGATTTGGAAAATCCTAACGGAGAAACCCTCAACCAAAACATCCCTATCCTCGATATGGCTAATATTCCTCAACTGGGTGGAAACCAACTCCCACCTCCTCCAGGAGCACTTCCTCCCTGGCTCGCTCAGGTTGCCATAGCGATACCTGGGCAGCAACATCCCTTATCCAAGAATGCAGAAATAGTACTGCCTAAATTTGACCCCGGGAAGGGAGACACTACTGATAACCATATTCACTCCTTCTTCCTAGCCGTGCGCATGCTGGGGGTGGCTGATGAAGATATAGTGTGTCACCTATTCCCTTTTACCCTGACTAGTGCAGCTTCCACATGGTACTTTAGCTTGAGAACCGGATCGATCACCTCGTGGGCTGCCTTTCAACAAGCCTTTTTAGACAAGTCTGGTGATGACAAAACCCCCGCTGCCTTAGTTCTAGAACTATCCCGTTTGAAAATGGAAACCAAAGAAAAGGTTAAGGATTTTAATATCTGGTTCAACACCTTGTTCAACAGAATCCCGACCACCGCTAGACCTACTGAGGAGGTGCTCATGGAATTCTACATCACTATTCTCCCTATACCTACTGTTATGTGGGTCAAAAGGAGTAACGCACAAGCCTTACAAGGTGTTATCGATGAAGCAGTAAAAGTCGAGAATGAAATGCTCAGTCTTAGAGCATGTCACCATACAACTGAAGAAAAGAAAGCCTCTCAAGCATCCAAGAAAAATAATAAGAGTGATAACAAAGGGGCTGAAACCAAAGAAAAGGATACCACAGAAGGTTTGCATCAAATCATTAAGAAGCTGACAAATACAGTCATCAATATGAAAAGGAATTCTGGAGATAGTACAAGTGGGAGTGGAGGAGAGTATAACAACAAAAAACCTTTCAAACCTTTCTATCGTAAGAAGACAGAAGGTAGTCATGGCCCACTTGCACTACCTGCTTCACCTAATGAAAGGAATTTAAACACAAAAGAGCTGGCTCTTATCAGATCGCTCCTTAACCAAGAAGAACCTATAATGGAGCTAGAGCCAGAACAAGAAGATGAGGAAGCATACCAGGTAGAAGAGCCCTTGGAAGAAGAATCTCAAATCAATGTACAGTGGGATTTCTATACAAATGAGAACAATGATGACCAAGGAGACAGTATGGCAGAAATCCACACATGAATCAAAGGGCCGCTTGTAGGTGTGATGAAGCTTGTATATTAGGCCAAGAAAGATGTCCGCCCTGTGAAGGCACCTGCTCCCAAAGTCCCTGTTGAGAAGAGTAGACCTAGTGGTCAGTCCAAGAATACCTCGGTTGCAAACCATCCAAAGAAAGAAAATGCATCTTCCACTGCAATGAAGGCCACTCAAGATGGTAAAATCCCTCCTAAGAATTGCAAAACTGGTATGTTTACTCTACCCTATCCTATTTATAACATTGATTACAATATTGTGGATGATCTTAAGAAATCTATGGCTAATATCACATACATTGATTTGTTTAAATTAACACAGCAAAGAGATTTTCTCTTGAAAGCTATGTGTTAGTGTCAGTCTTTCCAGCCTTCCTCGAGTGATCAAATATGCTCTTACAAAGTGGTCTCAGGGTGTCAATGTCAAATTTTGTCATTTCAGTGAGTCTTCAATCAGAATTTGGTCACTAGGCATTAGGTCTAGGGTTTGCTTTCACTCCTTCTAAAGTTGTCCAAATGTCGGTCCATGTCATCATTCTTCTGAGTCTATCATCATTCATAGGGTTTTCATCATCATGTCAAGTTCTAATGAGTCATTTTACACCTTGTTCATGCTTCAATTGCGCCTAGGCAAGGTTCATTTCTCTCTCCTAGGGTTTTGAAGGCAATTTCTCTTGGACGGTCAAATCATCGGCAAAACTTGTATCCAGATGTTCATACACCTTCCCCTATCCTTAAATTACCTTATTAAATGCTTCCCATCCCTTAGATCCGCCAAATTCCTCATTTTCGCACAAACCCTAGTTTCTTGCTACAACCTGGCAATTTTCTAGGATTGGCCTGTGTTTTGCCCTTTTGGACCCCTTCCCCTCACTCGATCTCCACGATTCCACTTTCCCTTGCTTCCTAACATCCCTCCCTACTTCCAAAAATTTCCCCAAGAATGTAGAAGCCTCTTATCCCCTTCATTTCGCTTCATTTCGACAAAATTCCTTGTTTCACACATCGGGATAAGTTTCACTCAAAAGATGTTTCAGAGCAATGAAAGATTAATTTTGGAAACCTTAGAGAGGTTTTTTTCCACAACATGCCAAAGAAGAAAAACCTCCTTCACTTTTTACACAGGTGTCATGGTTCTAGAGAAATGTCAAAAATACAATCGCCAGATCCAAGGAGGTTGAGCAAAGCACTAAAACGGAGAAAAAGGCTCGATCCACTCCAAATTTTGGCCAAAGCCTCTTTTACTAAGCATGGTACTTGATTGGGGACTCCCAGCCAAAATTTCAAGAAATTTGGAGAAAATTTTGTCAATTGTGAATTTTTTGTGCCACACACAGGTTTTCGCCCTCAACGCGTAGCGTGCCGCGCGCTACCCTGAAGATGGGCAAGTCCATTTCTCAAAAACTCAGCATTTTTGGATTTTTCATGACAAATTACACTTTCTCAGCAATGGACAACACATTTCATCAGGTTTTGAGCCCTCAGAAGGTCAAAAAACATGCAAAAAATGACTTTCTGCCACTTTTTGGACACACAGGAAGTAGTCTTGGGAGATTGCAATTTTGGAGGGGCAAATGACCACCACATTGAGAAATTCCACATGATTTGGAATTCAGACATCCAGACCTTTCCAACAAGCCTACTTTTGCCTCATTTGGATGCCGAGAAGTGCCCCAACAATGGACTGAAAGGCGTGCTACGCGTTCAGAATTGGGACGCTACGCATCAGGATATTTTCCAAATTTTTCATCTTCAGCTCAGGAATTCGCCCAACTTTGACCAGTTTTGACTTGTGATGGGATTTTTCACCCTCATTGATGTAATTGATGTAATTTTATGATGTCATGGCACTTATTTATCTCTTATAGAAGATTCATTCATAAAAAGTCAAAAATTTAATGAATGAATTGGTTTCCTAGCTTATAGAGGCAAGTTGTTTTGACTGCCTAGATTTTAGTGCTCAGTTTAGAATTGGTTGAAACAGCTCCTAGAAGGATGATCTCGACCCCTAGAGGCAAGGAAAGGTGTTAGCTTGCCTATATTATGTATTTTCTTAGTCATTTTCATGGTTGGACTCTTGAGGGATAAGCTTCTATTGTATTACACTTTGTATCTCTGCAATTTTGGCAAAGGAAAGACCAGGGTTTTGCAACACTTTTTGGGATTCCTATGGTTATTTGTGTTGATGGTGTGCTTATCATGTACTTGTAAGTGTGTTATGTGTATCATTTTCCCACTTTTCTTTTCTGCACATTAAGTAAATGAAGTGTTAAGGTAGAATTCATAATTTGTATGCTCTGCCTTTAAGTTTGCTTAATATCTATGTTTTCCTCTGTCTAAAGAGAACTCTCGATGGTTTCTTGCTCTCTTTAGCCCCTCACCGGTTATTTCCATCCATTCATTTAAATCAAAGGCATCAAGACAATCTGCTACCTTGCTCCAAAAAGACCTCTGCAAAAGTTGTGTCCCATCCCCGCACCCAAAATTGCTTTCCCCCTGTTTTCCACCAAAACCCTAAAAATCTGAAATCAAACCTTCTCAATCAGTTTACTAGCCTAAAATCAGTGTTCTTTATTGGTCATCTCCGCCCTTTGAAGATATTTTTCTGAGATAGACCCGGAGAGAGCCCTCTCCTGCCCCGTAGGGCTAGCTACGAGGCTAAGTGGTTTGATGTTGCCTTGGATTCTGCCTTCATCAGCCTGAGGCAAATTCGAGCGCTAACATATTGGCGACCATACTGGGGAAGAACAAATGGTTTACTTGTTGATGTCATTTGTTTTATAAGCTACAGACGGAGCCTGAATTTATTCCAGGTAGCCTTCGAAACGCTTTTGCTTTGCATTAGCGAAAGTAGATAAACGTTGCTTCAGTCAATTTCCAGTCTAGCTTGTAAACGTGACATTTAACTTGTTGATTGCCCCAGTACATGTATTAAGTTTAGATCTGATTGTTGATGGTGAACAACGATCAGACATTGGCAAGGCTGAAATCATTCACCTGGCGACTCTAAATCATTTTCGAGATCAGATCCAAAGAATCCACTGGAGGATGATCCCGACCAGCAGAAACATGAAAGGACAACATGGACAAATCAGGTATTCAAGTTGGAATTTCATCCAAGACTTTTTGTTCTTTGTCATAAATTATTTCTTCTCTTTTCCCAAGAATGTCAAGAAGGCTTTGCAAAGTATACTATGCTTGAGAAGGGATCCTCGGCCTGCAGTTGATTCTTTCCCTTTGAAGATTGTGAATACCAAAGATTTGCATGCCTTTGAGCTTGATCAAGATCCTTTTTCCGAATTTTGTGATGACCATATTCAAATTGATGAGCCTCAAGAGACCAAGTCTGATTCTATACTTGTTGTACATACCCCTACACCTTGTAAAATTCCAGATCGGTATAAACCTCTTGTTTTACCTTCTGTTCTTCATGCTTTCCCCAAAAACTATGATCTATACTTGCCGAGGTTTGACGGTGAATGTAAGAATGTCAATGCCGAGCAACATATGCAGAATGTTGAGACTTTTCTAGATCTATTTGAAGTTGATGATGAAGATGTTAGTATAAGGCTTTTTGCTCTTTCTTTGTAAGCCAAAGTGAAGAGTTGGTTCAAAGCCCTACCTGATGCAAGCATTTCATATTTCCAGCAGTTTGTCAAAGTTTTTCTCGACAGGTGGATGATCGGACAGAACCTTCTCTTGATTGTAGAAGAGTATAACCAGCTGAAAAGATTGCCAGGGGAGACAGTACAACAGTTTTCAGCCAGATTTAACCAAGTTTATTATTCGATGCCAATTGATATAAGGCCTCCTCCTAGATCTGCTCTCTTGCACTATCCAGGTGCCTTTGATCCGGAGATGGAGTTTCAGCTGAGAGAAAGGGATATTGAAACGCTTCATGAGATGCAAAACCATGCAGTAAATGTAGAGGCGCATCTGCTGATCCAACGGGCAAGGTTGAAGGAAGAAGAGATGAAAAACATAGATCCGGAAAAATCGACATCTCTAGAGGTAAAGCTTGACATTTTGGTAAGTGCAGTGGAAAAGATGATGGACAGGATCACCACAAGGAATGATTATGATGTTCAAACTCATGGCTCGTTGATTGAAGAAGAACAAGTTGTTGATCCAAAACATTTTCTTTCTTATCCTAGTTGTCATAGATCTGATGATGATTGTCTTATTAATCATCTTGGAGAAGAGAGATCTGTTGATATGACATGTATGCTTGATGATGTGTTTTATAGTGATGATTTGCCTCATTTTGATCAGTATGATGATGATTATGTTCTCCAAACAGAAGCTAATCTTACAGACAAATCAGCAGCTAGTTTGTGGGAGGAGGAAGAAGTTCACTTACAACAACTTGAATACAATGTTCAACCATCACATATCATCTATGACAGTGACGAGGAAAGTGCATCAAATTTTGAAGTAAGTGAAGGATCTTTGCCTTTTTGTTTTGAGTCGTTTCAGTTCATCAGAGATAACTACCATGCAATCAGAAATTAGTTGTTAACAAGTTTTGATTTGGACCATCTTGAGAGCAATGAAAATTTTGTTCAAGACTTCTCATATTCAGATTTGCAACCCCCAAAATCCATTGATTGTCAAGTTGCAGCTGAAGACTTGGAAGTGGACACACATGATTTAATGATTCAAGGTGATTCTGTACCATTCTGTTTTGAATCATTTCATTTTTTGAAGGGTAGATTGCATAGTAAATCTTCAAATGAACAGCCTATAATAAATCAGCAATCTCTCAGTGTTAATGTTGAGGATGAGACGGATAAAAAAATTCTTGAGCAGCCTGTAGCATCAGATTTGCAGCCATCAAATGAAATTGAAGGGCAGATTACAGATGAAGCTGTGGAAGATGAAATACATGATTTGATGATGCAGGAAGATTCTATACCCTTTTGTTTCGAAGCATTTCAGTTTATAAGGCAGAATCTTCGTAAAATCTCTCAAGAAAAAGATGAACAGCTAGAAGGATGTCATACATTTTCAATGGATACATTACAACAGTCTTTTCAAGTTTGTCATGATCCAATAGCTGATGTTTTGGATGAGGTTTGCAGTCAAAGTCTTTCTCTATTGACTACATGTGAGCTTGAAACATGTGCTTATATGAATTTGATCCGGCAGTCGGTTTCTTTGTCATTTTCAGCAGAGGTCTCGTCACAAGGCTCAGATCAAAGTTTGCATTCATGGTATGAGGAAACAAGAAGTAATCCATTGGATGAGCTAAGTTCCAGTGTGCTTGAATTTCAAGATCCTTATGTAGTGTTTTTGGAGGTGGATAGAGAATTCATATCATTCAACGGATCTGTTTCCAAGTGGTCATGGGAGTTGCCTTTCAGTAGTTCTCTCTTATTATTCATAAGTAAGCACTTGCGGAGAATTCGAACAGCAAACGGGATACTTACTTGGTTGCACTGGTTGTTTCATTTCACTTGATCAGGTGATGAATGAAACTGTTAGAGTAGGTTGTGATGAATAAGCTCCACTTTGAGCATCATTTTCAGTTGGTCGATTGTGTTTAAGTATCGAGTCAATTTTTAGTTGAGTCATGAGTCCTTTGTGAGTCAATTTTCAGTCTTGTTGTTAAGTTAGTTTGTGTCGGTTTTCAGTCATGCATTTTAGTTTGGGTTTTTGACTCCATTGCCCAATGGATGAAGGCACTGTCTAGCTCTTCCAAAGATCTGCCGTTCTTGGCACCTCCAAGGAGCTACCATCCCCATTGGAGCCAATGTTAGTGTCAGTCTTTCCAGCCTTCCTCCAGTGATCAAATATGCTCTTACAAAGTGGTCTCAGGGTGTCAAGGTCAAATTTTGTCATTTCAGTGAGTCTTCAAGCAAAATTTGGTCACTAGGCATTAGGTCTAGGGTTTGCTTTCACTCCTTCTAAAGTTGTCCAAATTTTGGTCCATTTCATCATTCTGCTGAGTCTATCATCATTCATAGGGTTTTCATCATCATGTCAAGTTCTAATGAGTCATTTTACACCTTGTTCATGCTTCAGTTGCGCATAGGCAAGGTTCATTTCTCTCTCCTAGGGTTTTGAAGGAAATTTCTCTTGGACGGTCAAATCATCGGCAAAAATTGTATCCTGATGTTCATACACCTTCCCCTATCCTTAAAGTACCTTATTAAATTCTTCCCATCCCTTAGATCCGCCAAATTCCTCATTTTCGCACAAACCCTAGTTTCTTGCTACAACCTGGCAATTTTCTAGGATTGGCCTGTGTTTTGCCCTTTTGGACCCCTTCCCCTCACTCGATCTCTGCGATTCCACTTTCCCCTACTTCCTAACATCCCTCCCTACTTCCAAAAATTTCCCCAAGAATTTAGAAGCCTCTTATCCCCTTCATTTCGCTTCATTTCGACAAAATTCCTTGTTTCACACATCGGGATAAGTTTCACTCAAAAGATGTTTCAGAGCAATGAAAGATGAATTCTGGAAAATTGAGAGAGGTTTTTGTCCAAAACATGCCAAAGAAGAAAAACCTCCTTCACTTTTTACACAGGTGTCATGGTTTTAGAGAAATGTCAAAAATACAATCGCCAGATCCAAGGAGGTTGAGCAAAGCACTAAAACGGAGAAAAAGGCCCGATCCACTCCAAATTTTGGCCAAAGCCTCTTTGACTGAGCATGGTACTTGATTGGGGAATCCCAGCCCAAATTTCAAGAAATTTGGAGAAAATTTTGTCAATTGTGAATTTTTTGTGCCACGCACAGGTTTTTGCCCTCAACGCGTAGCGCACCGCGCGCTACCCTAAAGATGGGCAAGTCCATTTCTCAAAAACTCAGCATTTTTGGATTTTTCATGACAAATTACACTTTCTCAGCAATGGACAACACATTTCATCATGTTTTGAGCCCTCAGAAGGTCAAAAAACATGTAAACAATGACTTTCTGCCACTTTTTGGACACACAGGAAGCAGTCTTGGGAGATTACAATTTTGGAGGAGAAAATGACCACCAAATTGAGAAATTCCACTTGGTTGGAACGTAGACATCCAGACCTTTCCAGCAAGCCTACTTTTTCCTCATTTGGATGCCGGGAAATGCCCCAAAAGTGGGCTGAAAGGCGCGCTACGCGTTCAGAATTGGGGCGCTACACATCAGGATATTTTCCAAATTTTTCATCTTCAGCTCAGGAATTCGCCCAACTTTGACCAGTTTTGACTTGTGATGGGATTTTTCACCCTCATTTATTGGTGTAATTTTATGATGTCATGGCACTTATTTATCTCTTATAGAAGATTCATTCATAAAAAGTCAAAAATTTAATGAATGAATTGGTTTCCTAGCTTATAGAGGCAAGTTGTTTTGACTGCCTAGATTTTAGTGCTCAGTTTAGAATTGGTTGAAACAGCTCCTAGAAGAATGAGCTCGACCCCTAGAGGCAAGGAAAGGTGTTAGCTTGCCTATATTATGTATTTTCTTAGTCATTTTCATGGTTGGACTCTTGAGGGATAAGATTCTATTGTATTACACTTTGTATCTCTGCAATTTTGGCAAAGGAAAGACCAGGGTTTTGCAGCACTTTTTGGGATTCCTGTGGTTATTTGTGTTGATGGTGTGCTTCTCATGTACTTGTAAGTGTGTTATTTGTATCATTTTCCCACTTTTCTTTTCTTCACATTAAGTAAATGAAGTGTTAAGGTAGAATTCATAATTTGTATGCTCTGCCTTTAAGTTTGCTTAATATCTATGTTTTCCTCTGTCTAAAGAGAACTCTCGATGGTTTCTTGCTCTCTTTAGCCCCTCACCGGTCATTTCCATCCATTCATTTAAATCAAAGGCATCAAGACAATCTCCTACTTTGCCCCAAAAAGACCTCTGCAAAAGCTGTGTCCCATCCCCGCACCCAAAATTGCTTTCCCCCTGTTTTCCACCAAAACCCTAAAAATCTGAAATCAAACCTTCTCAATCAGTTTACTAGCCTAAAATCAGTGTTCTTTATTGGTCATCTCCGCCCTTTGAAGACCTTTTTCCAAGATAGACCTGGAGAGAGCCCTCTCCTGCCCCATAGGGCTAGCTACGAGGCTAAGTGGTTTGATGTTGCCTTGGATTCTGCCTTCATCAGCCTGAGGAAAATTCGAGCGCTAACACTATGAATGAGAGAAATTCTAAAACTCCCACCATCCCAAGTAGCCAAAACAAGAAGTCAGTGTCCAGACCTGTCAACACCTCCATTGCAGCCCAAATTCCATCATCTATGGAAGCCACTCTGTCCAAAATGAATTGGAACCCCCAAGATGTCAGTGCAGCCATGATAGGGAGAAAATAAAAATCCATGACCCCACCTTTCCTTATCACATTTGAAATCCTCAACATGAACGTACAAAATTGCTTGGTAGATTCTGGTGCCTCATCCATTGTGATGCCTTATGCTGTTGCTAAAAGAGTACATGCAATACTTGAGAAAACTGGGACTCGAGTTATGCAATTGGACATGAAAAATGTGAAAGTAATTGGAGAATTGAAAGATGTGTTGATTCGGATGGCTGCTAAACCACAGTACACAAGTCATTGAATTAGTGGTAGTCGATATACCCAAGGCCTATGCAATGCTGCTTAGTAGGGATTGGTCAACGAAACTCAATGGATATTTCTCAACTGATTGGTCCCGCCTCTTGTTGCCTCAAAAGGGAAAAGGTGATATGATGAGAGTTGATCGAGAAAGATACATGAAGTATGTGGTAACGGAACTAAATGGTCCCAATGAACCTGTAATGTTTACCAACTCCATCTTTGGGAACTATAGTTTCAATGTTTATGATACAGAAACCTATTTTAGAGAATTCCATGCAGAAATAGTTGAAGAAACTTTGACATACACAAAGTTGGAAATTCCCTCCCATAGTCCAACTGATGAGCTATCCTATATTATAGTAGGTGATAGGACTAATTTCTTAGGTAGTAGTTCAATTGATGTAATATTAGATTCTATATTCTGGACACTCTATTTTGATGGCTCTAACTGCCTCGAAGGTGCAGGTGCTAGGAGTATTCTCATTGACCCACAAGGGAACCAACATTTAATGGCTAGCCGGTTGGAGTTTGCATGCACCAACAACATAGCAGAATATGAAAGCTTGTTGCACGGCCTGAAGAAAGCCATTGATATGAAGGTCAAAAATCTTAAAGTTTTTTGATGACTCACAGATAATTGTGGATCAAATAAGGAAAAGGATACATTGCAATTCGCCACACCTGGTAAGGTACCAGCATGAGGTATGGAGCTTAATTAACAATTTTGATTCCTTTAATATCACATACATACCTTGAACACAAAACCAAGATGCTGATCTGATGGCTAGTATGGCTGCTAAAATTTTGCCTGATTTCAGATTGAAGAAGAATAAACGCTATGTTGAATTGATTTTTAGACCATCTGTTCCTGATAACATCTCAAATTGGCAGGTGTTCGAAGATGACGAGCAAATCCTTGAGTTCTTGCATTGCGAGGAGACATTCAATAATGCAGTCATTGATGAGAAAGAACATGATAGGCTTATGAACGAGAGGGAAGATGAGGAAAAGGATCAGCCCAATGTGATTCCCAGATCAATGGTTAAGATGGATCACTTGTATGACTTGCATGATAAATTCAAGAAGTCGACTAACTGCAAAATGCATAGCTCATCCATGAAGCATGAAACCATCAACCTTGGGACCAAAGAAGACCCAAGAAATGTCAATCTTGGCCTTGGGTGCTCCCCACAAGAAAAGGCTGCAATCATCAAGCTATTTAAAGACTACAAGGACGTCTTTGCGTGGACATATGAAGACCTAAATACCTTTGATACCAGTGTTATGCAACATGTAATCCCTTTGGAAAAGGAGGCCAGGCCCTACCAACAAAAGCTGCCAAGATGCATTCAAGCCTAGAACCGTTGGTGAAGAAAGAATTAAACAAAATGCTAGATGCTAAAATAATCTTCTCAGTCAGACACACCCACTTGGTAGCCAATCTCATGCCAGTAAGAAAGAAAAATGGAGACATTAGGCTGTGTATTGATTCCAGAAGCCTGAACAAAGCATCTCAAAAGGATAACTATCCCGTCCCTTCCATGAAACACATCCTTCAGTGCGTTTTTGGGTCTGAAATGTTGTCCCTATTAGATGGGTTTTCAGGATACAATCAAGTATTGGTATCTCATGGGGATCAGCGTAAGACAACCTTCAACACTAAATGGGGCACCTACGCATATCGTAAAATTCCTTTTCGACTCATTAACATGGGTGCCACATTCCAGAGAGCTATGGACATAGCTTTCCGAGGGTTGATTAACATATCATAGTGGTTTACATGGATGGCATCACTGTGTATTCATATCACTGAAGGGATCATATTTATCACCTAAGACAAATTTTTGAAAGATGCCGAAGGTATGGAATTTCATTGAATCCCAAGAAGAGAATTTTTGCAATCACAGAGTGGAAACTACTGGGTCATATCCTCACTAAATAAGGGATTGTTATTGATCCTGAAAGAATAGAGACCATCATGAGAATACAACCCCTTGCCAATAATTAGAAAAGTTGTCTTAGGCTTCGCCAAAATAGTGCGCCCCATGCAACTGATGATGAAGAAAAACGTTGTGTATAAGTGGAGCGATGAAGCTAGGAAAGTGTTTCGGCAAATCAAGGAAGCCATCGTTGAAGCCCCTGCATTGGTCAGCCCCGATTTTGGCAAGGAATTCTTCTTGTACACTTTTGCTTCTAATGTTTCATATGTCGCAATACTCACTCAGAAAAACAACAAAGGCAATGAAGTCCCTATTTCTTATATGAACTCTAATCTCCAAGGGGCAAAACTCAACTACCCAGACGTGGAGAAATAGGGCTATGCAGTTTTCAAGGTCGTAAAGAATTTTTTCCGTTATTTACTAAAGGGTAGGACCAAAGTAATTGTCCCCCATCCTACTGTAAGAGCCCTCTTCATGCACAAGGAAATGGGTGAACGAAGAGGGAATTGGATAACCACCCTTCAAGAGTTCGACCTCGAGATAAAGTTGGCATAGATAGTTCGAGGGCAGGGACTTTGCAGGCTAGCGGCAGAAGCCTTGGCAGACAAAGAAGGGGCGTCCGAAGAACCAGAAATGTTGAGCATGAAATTTGCACAAATGGAACTCAGGGAGGAGCCCTTATGGATTAACGAAGCACTGATGTATGAGCGAGAAACGTCGGAAGCCTTTTTGGACCCTGAGTCATGGTACTACGACATATGCTTCTATCTAGTACGGGGATCGTGTCCTGAACACATGGATGCATCACAGAGGAGAGCACTCAGATTGAAATCCAATCAGTATCATTTGGCCAACAACATCTTATACAAAAAAATCATGATGGAATCTGGCTGAGGTGTTTGGAAAAGGATGATGCCAACCATGTATTGAAAGAAATGCACGACGACCCAGCAGGTGGTCACTACAACGGAGAGACCACTGCTCACAAAATATTAAGAGCTAGGTATTATTGGCCCACAGTGTTCAGAGACTCGCATACCCATGCTCACAAATGCAAGGTGTGTCAAACCACCGCAGGACGAGAAAGAAAGCTTGTTGTTCCCCTCAGGCCTGTTATGATTTATCGACTATTCCAGCAATGGGGCCTAGACGTCATAGGTGATATCAATCCAAACTCTTCACAACAGCATAAGTATATACTCACAATGACTGATTATTTCACCAAATGGACCGAAGCCATCCCGCTTCGAAAGGTGAACGAAGATGAGGTAATATCATTCATTGAGAAATTCATTATCAATAGGTATGGCATCCCTGGGGCTCTCATATTTGATAATGCTTCTTACTTTTCATCACTGAAATTGACTGAGTTTTCTATTGATAAATCAATCCACATAAGGTATGTACCAAAATATTACCCCCAGGGGAACGGAGTTGCAGAGTCTTCAAATAAAAACCTTATCCGCATAATCTGTAAGTCTGTCACTAACAACCAGAGGAACTGGCACAACACCCTAACAAATGCTCTTTGGGTCGATAGGGTCACCCCTAAAGTGGCCTTAGGAAACTCCCCATACTTCCTCGTCTATGTACAGGTAGCCATCTTGCCCCCAAATTTTGCCCTTCCCTCCTTACAACTCTCCCAAGCTTTAAGAGGAACCTCTTCAGCCTTGTTTCAAGAAAGGATCAACCAACTGATGAGTTTGGAGTAATTAAGAGATATAGCCAGAATCAAATTCAAAAATCACCAAATGATTGTAAAAAGATGGTTTGATCATCATCTGGCAGGAGATAAATACTTCCAATAGGAGAGATAGTCCTGAAATGGGACAAGTTAAATGAGCCAAAAGGTAAACACACGAAATTCCAACACTTATGGCTAGGTCCATTCCAAGTTGTGGAAAAAATTGGTCAAGGAACTTACAAGTTGAAAACTTTACAGGGAGAAACTGAAAAGCTTCCTGTTAATGGCTAGCATCTAAAGAGATACTTCCAGTAGCCACCAAATGGTGGTTACCTCCTTAGTACCTTAGGATTCATTTTGGTTTTGCTGTTAGTTTAGTTGCATTTCTATCTTTTTTTTTGTTTCCTGCAAATTTTATCTTTCTTCTATTTTGAATCGCAGTTCGTTTCAGCCAGTTAATCTCGAACCTCCAGTTTCATTCTACCTTTCAGATTTGCCCTCATTCACCACTTGCATCCTTTCCCTTCCTCATTAACCTGCTGATGATTCTGTTATTCCTAAATCCATCATTACCCCGCAAATCAAACAAACTTTCTATCAGCCCATGAGAACTTGAAAATCTGTTGTAGAATTCAAACCAAGCCACTCATTGGAATCTGTTGAGAACTGGGTAAGGTCTGTTGATAACTTCGATATCTGGAGCATGTAGGGGCATCTTTATAAAACAAGAATGTGTAACTATAACTGGACTGGCATGGAGAGACACTGCATTTTGAATAAATCCCACTCAGACCTAGCACATACTTGCCTATAAGGTTTACAATCATTCTCCATTGGTCCCATCCACCACACTAAATTGTCCAATACCTGTTATCCACAAGTAAACCTCCTTTCATGGGCTAAGCTCACTGTCATATACCCTATGGCAAATCCAATTGTGCTCTAGTCCTTGTGCCCGAAACTGGAAGGAATTATCTAGAAGAAAATGAAATGTCAAGTCCTTGTGCCAATCTGGAAGGATAGGTTGTTTGGGAAGCCTGTTAGAGTAAGGACTATTGTTGGGCTCAGAGTACTAGTTGACACAACAAGCCCAACCTTGCCTAAGCGATTTAAAAATATGGCATGATCCATGACTGCGCTCCATTCAATCAATGAAAATATAGCACTAAAATTCTCATATAAAGTGCAAGATAAACATGCCTACATCAAGTTTGATGAGGAATAAAGAGCTGAGGTACACACCTAAACAGGTATGGACAAACTAGTGATGACCCCGAAAGGATTTTTGAAAGTGGGAAACATGTAAAGGAAGGTCAATAAACCCCATAATACTACCATTGGAGAATGCCTGTCAGAACCCTATCAGTAAGTAGAAGCTATTTTTCTTCATCCCACCTGAAGCAATTAATGTTGAAGTGGAACCCATGCCTTTTCATTTGCATAATTTTCATTTCAAGTTTATCTTAACACCCTTATGTTTTATCGATCTGAGGCTTATTTGGAAATAGAGATAACTAGTTCACCCAATGGTTCGCCATTTTTTGTGGCCACAACCACCACCCTATCAAAAATTTCCTTCGCAACAATTTTGGATGGGTCCCCTAGAAGTTAATCCTGCATCTCTCTGAATGATCTGTTTTACCTGAGGGATTTAGCTCTCTGGAGAGTCAAATCTTCCATTCACAAATGGTTAAATCCCCTTAATAAATCCCTCGCATATAACCTTGTTTAAGCTCTTCATTCATATGTTCATCGGGATTTATTTAACTCACAAAACCTCCCATCGCATCATTATTCTCGTCATAGCTCTTTATAGCAGAAATGCTCAAAAAACATGTGTAAAACCCGTTTTCCGCCTATCGCAATTAACATTAAGACTTAGTGTTCACTGTTACCTTCCAGACCTGGTACTATCAACCCAAATTCATTTATTTTGGGTCCGGAAGCTATATCGCATATCACTATCGGCGGGGTCCCGAGGTTTATATATATATGGCGCGCCACTGGCCTCTGGACCCGACGGCATTATTGACTGTATTCTATATATTTCGGGTCTGGAATCTATATTGCATATCGCTATCGACGGGATCCTAGGGTTTATATATATATATATATATATATATATATATATATATATATATATATATATATATATATATATATATATCGGGTCTGAAAGCCACGTCGCATATCACAATCGGCAGGGTTCGAGGCCTATATATGAGGCACATCATTATACCCCAGACCCGCCGATGATTATAAACTATATCATATGACATTTGAAGTCTGACCTTACGGTTGACCACGGTTTTTGTCTATGTTTTCCCTTGTATTTCAAAAAAACATTGGATTATGGGTTTTACAAGGGGAAGCATTATGCGATGGACCCAAAGGAATTATGAACTACAACATATATGCATGTCAGGTCTAGCAAACCAAAAGGCCCAATCGACATAGTCTTAAGCCCAAGCTCATGGCACAATGCGATGCGATGTGGTGAACTCGACAAGGTATGGGTTCCAACCTATAGTTTTTCAAGTCCGAACTTTGGATGCAACCCTGTGTTTTGCGGGGACTTTTAGTGTAAATCGGATTTTTTCCTACAAGACCAATTCAATGCGTGGATAAAAACAAGGGGTTGATTCTTCCGTGATTGTTGCTCTTGATGTTATAAATTCTTCATGAATGAAAAATTTGTGTTTTTTTAAGCATTTTTTATCATATCTATATATGTGTAACTGATGTTGGCCATCTTTGCAGGTGAGGACCGAGAGAAGGCATGCGAAGCCTAAGGATGGATGTATAAGCTTCAATTTTGACTCCAAATAAAAGATGCATGCGCAGATCCAAAGATTTTACCCATGTGGATATGTTTATTTGAAGATTTGGTTTTATGGCATGACGGTCGTATGCCCAGGTGTTGCCTATGTATTACGAAAGTGAAACCAACCCAGATTGCATCATGAAGAGATGACACACAATCATCCTCTCTAGTCAATAGCCATTCAGTTCCCTAGGAAATGTAGCACTCTAATGACAGGAAACACCCTCTACATGTCAACAGTGACACCGATTGGCTTCTTCTGTTGTTTCTAATTTGTATAATGAAGCAAGAGAGAGGGAAGGTGAAGTGGAAAAAGGAAGATCGAGAGTCATTTCCAGGGGCATAAATATTCCCTCCGGAGAAGAAATGAGGGATTTTTGGTTTGGGGAAGGACAACTTTGATTATTGTGAATAAAGAGAGACTGTTTAGCTCAATAAAGAGCCTGTGTTTTAGATTGATTTTCCTCTTTTATCATGTGTTTTGATCAGAATGTTGTCATTGGTATAAATGCAAATGTATATTTGTTTTGTGCATATTGATGACTTACAGTTCATGGTTATGCCTGGTTACTTGAATGTGATTCAATATCATGGTTAAAACATGAAAGGTTGCTGACTCAAAACTCTGTTGGACATCAGTTGCAAGCTCCTCTTCCATAAATGGAATGTGTATTCTTGTAGGAATGATTGGATTGTAATTAAGTATTAATGTAGCCTTGTTCTTATATAAACCAGTAATTAATTCATTTAGACTTGGAATTCATATATGATGTTTAACCTCCTTTTGTCATGCTCTTGCAGGATAGATTCAGATAGTTAGGACATAGACTAGAGTAGTTAGAGGAAGTGTAGACAGGATTTAATACTTAGTGGTTAGCTGTTTTATTCTGTTGATTTAATTGAAGCTTTCTGCTGAGAAGAAATTTCTCAACTCATTTAACAGTTTATGGGGTCCCTTCAAACCCGTTGGAACTAGCCATTCCAAATGAAAGTAGGTCTAATTGGGGCTTGCAATCAAGTTAGTTCCCCTTGTTGGTATAGAGAACATTCGCCATGTCAACAAGACCATACATCATTCAACATATGATGAATGTTGGCATGGTGCAGTTAAGGAACTTGGATGGCATGCTACGTGAAGGGTTTGTTAATGGGAACAAGATGAAACTATATAGGAACAACTGAGCTCCCACACACTCTATGTAGACGAGATAGAGGTGTAGTCTACCATCTTTATATAAATAAGGTATACTAATATTACATGGTAAGAAAGATAGAATAATAGTAGTTGAAGTTATAATTTACCTAATCAATTCTATTTATAAAGAACTTAAACACCACACACTAAAGGAGTTATTGCGTCAGACTAGACAACGTGCAATGTTGGGGGCTGCCTTACCTGAAGTTGGTGACTGGCAGTGACAACATGGCTAGGTGAGTGGCACAATGATTACAGTAGAAGGGAATTTGGATCACATCATTATAGTTGTACCGTCAAAAGTTTTACGGAAACAAGTCACCGGGAATTCAACCAGTACAAAATTCGATAAACAGTTGGCGATCATACCTCGGGCAAATAAACCGTAATCATGAGAAAACCAAGTACTCAGTAGGGAAACTGTCATTGAAGGATTGTGATCATGGTGGGAAAATGAAGTCGTCCTCTCCACCTATGGTAAAAGGACACCAATCATGGTGGAAAATCATCTAAGATTACCACACTAAAATGGAATGATGGCTTGGGAACATGAGAAGTGAAAGAACTTGAACCAAATTGAGTTGAGCAAAGAAGAGTGTAAATTTTGGTGAGTAAGTGACAAGAATCAAGTTATGGGGAGGGAAAGTTAGGTATCCAACAAGCAAAAGACGTGCTTGAAGCGCCCCGCATCTTTGCTGAAAGGTACGGTCAATCAGATTTCAAAAAGCAGGGCATGTTCGATGAAATAAGACTTTTAGTTCAATTGTTCGAGGTTCAGTTTCTACAACACCTTTCCATTGGGAGGTCAATGATTAAATTATCCTCTCATCGACACCCTCGTGGTTAAGCTCAGATTAGTTTGGTTGTCCCTTCGGGTGGACCTACCCTGATTTTCCACAGAGTAAAAAAAACAAAGGTATTGTCCAATAAAAGAATCAGATTTGAATTTAAGGTTTTCTCCCTTATGGGGTTTTTCCTTGGTCTCTGACCAAATCCAGGTCTCTATTTGTGCATTCTTTTCTTCTATTGTTTATTTAAGCTCCGCTACATTACTGATGTTATTGTTCTTTCTACATAATTGCATACGATGAATTAATTTTATAATGTTGTGGAGTGAATTCAATAAGTTAATGATGTAATGCAATTATCCAAGAAAATAACAATGAAGCCTTGAGAGAATTAACATGGTATCAGAGTTGGGCTAGAAGAAAAGTCATTGAGATCACCCCCTTGAAGACACCAATGATGAAGAAAAAATATTGGAGACCTAAAAGAATGCTATGGTTTGAAGGAAACCCCAGGCAACTTTGGTTTAGATAGAGAAATCAAGTTAGAAGAAATCCCTGAAGTGTGCTTTAAAGAAGAGTCTGGATATGATAAAGGCTTGAGTTCTACATGATTAATAAGAATTTATTTTAGCGCCTGCAACAAATTCAGTGTAACCCTAGATGGGCTAGTCTCAGTTGGGCCTGGTTGCAGATGAAGATGATTGAAAATATTATGGATGATGGAAAATAGTGACTCTTGGAAGATGGATCAAGAAGAAATTGATCACTTCTTTCAATCCTCATTAAAGATAAGTACCTTTTAGATCTATGCTATTTCTTTAAGAAACTACTCTTATTTAGATTTTCCATTATGATTATTTCTTATCCTTCCTACATATTTGAGTATTTGAATGCTTCTAACTTCGTGATGAACATATGATAAGAAAATCCTTCATGAGGATCATATGGATGTTATGAGGTGTGGGAAAAGAGAGATAGTGCAATAAGAGAAAAGTTGAAGCAGGAACGTGGATCCTGATGCAAATTTACTTTGAGAACAAGAGAATAATATTTTGGGCATGTCACCACACGAGTTGACAAAGTAGCATAAAATCCAGAAGTTATTGTTGCCAATGACAAATTGTACATGTCAACTAAGTGCTACAAGTTGCTAAGGTATTTGAATGTTATGAGGTATGTATAGTATAACATAATTGTTACAATGTTATACTGGATGGAAAGTTAAACCCTGAGGTATGACAAGGATATCACCCTCAATCTTGATTCACATAGTTCTCTTAAGTAATGCATGCCAATAATATACATATAACTTTGATTCCCAGTACATATGATATACTAATGCATTTTATATAAAACATAGCCAAAAACACTGACCTTGATATATGGTAACTTGATACCTGTTGCCAATTCTTGTAATGAATATGGTAACCCTGATTGCAATAGGTGACTATCTTCTTGTTCATCTTGATAAGGTTTTGATAAGTTGTAACTGCTATGATGACCTAATAACATAGTAAATTTGTCAATACAAACATGGATGCCATGACTTGATGATGTTAGGAATTTGATGTGAAAAGAAAGTGATGTTGTAACCCTTTATGAATGTTTTATGACATGCTCATATGTTTTATGATGGTGACTTGTCATGACTATGATATTGTATTTATGAGAACCTAATATAATTTGACTATGTTTTTTGACAGTTTTATTGATACATAACATATGATAGACATGTTGATGTCTCGATTGATGGTAATTGAAGAGGATTTACATTCAGAGGGAGAGACCCTTGATGAGATCCCAACACCTATTTCAAAATGAAACAAGTCCCATGGATGTGAATTGATGAACATTTGATGTTATTGAAAGTATGATTATTGATTTTATGAGCTAATAGTTCCCTACTGACAGGAACAGTTTACCCCAAGCAATATTTGGATCCACTTCTCATGTAGAAGTGTTTTTATGACATGTTGGATCACATTGATGGGTTATTGTTATTGGATTTATCCCGTATCAACCATATGGATTTTTTTTTGGTATGCACTCTAAGTATGGTCATATATAGCTGGGATTGTACCATATTCATGAATTGAGATAATATTGTTGTATGAGACAAGCTTTGGCTTGTGATTCTTGCCTGCCTATGTAAGAGGGAGAAAGGATGAATATGGCATTATTTTCTCTATGACACATATTTTCTCTTATATAATATTTAACTTGAAGTCCCGCATAAACATGAAATCAGAGGCTTGCTACTCGAAGTAATGCATAAGGAAGTGTGGTTGAACACTTCCCGAGCCAGTACCAAATATGAACACTTTATCTTTAGAGAGCAACTTGGATTGATGAATGTGACCCTCAGGGGTAAGGATCCTGACTAATCGAGAACACTAAGCATTGATCTTCCCCCCCGGTTGACCCCCCAAGGTGGGGAATGGAGCTGGTGGGCTAGAGGGGATGAGGGACCTCTGACCGATAGGGTGTGTAGAGATCTAGGATCTCCTATAGTAAAAATATACCCTACTTCACCTATTGCCCACTTTGTAGGATAACATACCCATCTAGCCAATGGGATGAGGGACTTGGGATAGAGTGTGATCCCTACCCCTTGTAGTAGGCGGATCTTGCCCAAGTTGGTGGATGCAAGTGTTCTACCATCTGACCCTCAAGGGTGAAGATAGGAAGATCAGGGACAATGTGATCCTTACCTTCAGTAAGTTGATATCACCTATTTTCAGGGACTTTGGGATAGAGTGTGATCCCTACGCATGGGGTAGGTATGATCTCACCCATTGTCTTTGGATATAGGGTGGAAGCAGAGGGCTCCCCTTTGGTGATTCTTTTTCTTTGGATTCAAAAGTATTCAATGCAAGAGGATTAGATATGAAGATGAGACATTTGAGATGGAAAGATCAACAAATGAAATAAGAGAGGCATCATCCTCACCTCTCATGGTAAGTGGCATCCCTCATATTCACTGTCGATTATGAGTTGTAGCAATCCCTCCCCGATAGTAATGATCCTGGGTGGTAGTAGTGGCTCCCCATTGGCAATGCTTCTGGGTGGTAGTAGAGCCTCCCTAATGATGATTCTTTTGAGTAGTTGGTTTCTTAGCCTCTTGGCTACGCATATGCATATTTTAGCCTTTTGGATGAGCAGGTTCTTGGTATTGGATTCAGGGTGGACGTCAGAGCTCCCCTGTTATGAGTTTTCTTCCTTAGATTTGAGATTGCTCAACAATTGGATATGAGCAGAGATGAATCAAGTCTAGATATGACTTCACGATGATGATGATTCTATTTCAAATGAATGTATTGATTATTGGATATAGGGTGGCAGCTAGATGCTCCCCTATGACAATGTGGGTTGAGATGGACTCCCCTATGATGATTCTTCTTCTTCTATTAAATCGATATTGTCCAGTTGATAATCAAAGGACAAGATGAGATGGATATTATGTTGATAAAGGTCATATATTTTGACCTACATATTAGTAGGGTTTGAAGATTGATCTCCCTACTTTTAATTGTGAGTTCTTCTTCTTCTATGAGATGAAATGTAATGATGATGCAACTACCTACCTTCTTATATTGAGACATGTTATCCGGGATGAGATTTCTGATGCAGATGGAAATTCCCCTCTAATTGAGAGGAAGTGTTAAATTTTGACACTGTCAGGATAAATTCCCCAAAGGGAAACCCTAAGTCCCTATGATCAAACCCTTCTTACTTCTGCATTCATTTCTCTATGTTCCCAAGAGAATTTACTCCTTTTGTAGAGTAGGTGAAAGAAGTTATTGCAAGATATTATCTCCTTTGAGATATTTTGTAAACATTTTGTACAAATACCTCCCTTGGTTGGTCTTCAGGACTGTTGATTGGTGTGCCTTCTTGCATGTCTCTTTTCTTGCCTCTCTCCTAATTTAGAGGAGTTTGTAGTATAGGGATTTCTGGGGCCTTTGTTTGTGCTGGAGGAACCTGCCCTTTGCCTTGTTCCTTTGATGTAGCTAGCTGGTCTATCATTATCTCCTGTTTTGAACCTATTACCTCTTTGCCCTTTACTGACCCTGTGCTGGCCTTTTGTGTGGGCTGTTGAGAGGTCCCGACAAAAGATGTATCACCTCCTGTGTGCTGGGGTAGTTTGAAGGATACCTGTCCAAAAGAGTCCAGGTCAAGTGTTTTTTCAATCCCTTTCATGACTTTTTCCAATTTTTCTTCTTCAGTAATCTCTTCAACTAATGTGCCTTCTACCCATTCTTGTTGGTTAGCATACTGTTGAATTTCAAGGATTTCGTGGTGAACATATGCTGTAAGCTTGATTTTCACTTTTCTATAACTTATGAAATGTTCAGGGTCATATGGTGCCCAATAAAAGCTTTGGTTTAGAATAAGTTACTCCCCCAAAATATTATCAACCTCTTTCCAGGCTTCCCTTTTATTAAAGATAAAAGGGCCCAATTGATTTCTTATCTTGAGCTGTGAATTTTTCCTAGCACCATAAAAATGAGTCAAATCTGAGCTAATAAATTGACTGAAGTATTCGAGGGCAAACAGTCTCATAGGTACATACTTTGGCAGCTTGTAGGGGCATAATTCACAGCCATAAATCCTTATCTCTATGTGATTCTGGTAAAAGTACCAGTCACCTATACTGTAGTCTTTTGAGAGATGTAAAATTTTCTGCATTTCAGTAGAGAGCCTGGCAGGAGGAGTTGCAATCAATAAAGAAGTGGTTGGATATATGAAAAGGTCAATAAACTCACAATATGTATAAGGGGAGTTATGGACTTAATGGAATACCGAGGTCCAGAATATCACAGACCTCCTTTCTCCTTTGAGGTCCAAATTTCTAAGAGGAATTTGAAAACTATCAGGTTGATTGTACAACAACAAATGATATAAGTGTGATGTGTATTTGAACACTCTTTCTCTGTCTAGGCTCATGAATTGCTCATGGATCTTATTAGCTATGAAGGTGGCATAATCATATTGGACAGCAGGGGGCTGTCCTGGAGTAAATATGGACATCAAAACTAATATAGTCTCATCAATATTATCACTGGTTTTAAATCCCAAGATATAAGAAATCATGTCAGTAATGAATTATCCAGCTTCATTGAACCAGACCTGATTAAAAGGAGGTGGCTGCCTGGGCTGACGATTTGGTTTCATGAATAATTGAGCTATTCTGGTTATCTCTGAATTGGGCAATTTGTCACCTTGGTCAAGCAAGAATTCCATAGTGAGAGGAGCCAGAGGCTGAGTTGGCTTAAAGTGCAGCATCTCATTTATGAATTGAGGGGTAATATAGAAGAGGACAGTCCCAGATGGAGCCATAACTGCTCTTTGAGTGGGGTCATAATTGGCACAACATAAATGGATGAGATCAGGAAGCACATTTACTGAGAGGAGGTAGTACATAGGCATGTTGGACTCCCAGATTCCATAGACATCAACATTGTTGTGGTAGCTATTCCTAATTTCACAAAAAGCTTGAAGGTGAGGCTTGTCACCAATCATATCATTAATTTGGAAATCTTTGTGAGCAAGGGGCACCATTCCAATTCTTTGTGTGGTGCATTCAGGGGGGCAACATTCAGGGCCACTAGAGCCTCCATTATTCAATATTTTATGAGTTTTCAATTTGAACTTTGGGTTTTATGCAGCAACAGTAGGCAAAATAATACTTTTGGGTCCTTTCTACGGGAATTGCAAGCCAAAACAAGCTTGAATTCAGCTTAATGGGCGAATTTGCAGTGGGAAACGGGATTCAAGGGATTTGTTGCAAAAAATTGGTAAAACAGTGGCTATGGTGCACGTGTTTTGAAGGAAGCACAGCGTTTCTAATTCAAATTTGGGTGCTCGGGAAAATTTACAGAGAAAACTTTAGAAAAACAGGGTTTAGGAGCAGAACTCAAGTAAATACATGTTTAATGGACGCCCTGTGCAAAATGTAGGTGGCAGACTGAGCTGAAGGGCCGCGCTGTGGAGTCAATTTCTCTGGGTGGTGGACTATGCAGTTGAAATTCTACTTCGGACGTAAAAGAGCATGCAGAGGTTGCGCAAAAAAAACAAACAAAAACAAACAAAAACGACATTTTATGCCTTTTTAACAAAAAATTGAATTTGGCGGGTTTTGGCGCGCTTTGGTCGGGTGACATTAGCATGACGTAATCTTTGTCGTGTAGCGTGGGTACAGAAGCTGACCTGGCGGTGAAGTGGCGAACACGGCGGATGATATAGTGGTGAGGTGGCAGCCGACGTGGGTGCTGACATGGGTGATGACGTCAGCGGCGGGAAGTTGGGGCAGTATATGGTATTATTGCACCGCTTTTGCACAACGACGGTTTTGGGCGGGGGGGACGCAATGAAATGAGGCGGTGAAAAATGGATTTTGTACGGTGGTAAAACCGTCGTTTTCTCGGAGGCTAACATTCGGCTATCGGAGGGATTCTGATATCGACGTGGATCATCCGATGGGAAAGCCCGGATCGGACAGTTGATGAATGGGTGGAGTTGGCGGAGGCATATGGTGTGGTGGCCCACATTAATTTTTAACGTTTTGTAATGTTCAGGCAGTGTATTGAAACTTTGGTTAAATGTTCGGGCGCGGTTATTTATTCAACCAAACGTTGAATAAATCCCAATGTTATATGCGCGCGCGGGGAAGGGTTGTCCACAAGGTTTCAGATAAACCTTGGACCCCCTTAAAACCTTAGCATATGGCTATACATAAGCCCGGGGCGGGATATTTAAGAATTTCGGGGTTTTATGTATTTTTACATAGTATGGGAGGGGAAATATTATGTAGGAGCTATATAATAGTGTTAATAGGTTAAAATGAGAAGTATTTACAGACCAAAAGCACTAAGTAAAAGGTGAAACTTAGGCTTAGGGGAGTGAAAGGTCTCCAAGTTATGGATTTGGAAAACTTAGTAGAATGGATCAAAAGTATTTTTACACAAGAAATGTGGCTTCCCTTGCCCAAGTAAACACAAAGTTTTACTTAGTATTTCTCATAAAATGAAGTAAGCTAGGAGCACTGAGCAGATCTCAATGTCCTTGAGGGGATGTTAGTAAGTGTTCTTGGAGGAATGAGGAAGGAAATTAGTCATGCTTCGCCTGTTTTGCAGCCACTTTGCCATGGTACTTGTGATATCCATGAGATAGATCATATTCAAAAAGACAAAACTACTCATAAACTTGCTTCTGCAACATCAAACTGCCTACCCAGCCTAATACACCTAACATTTTTTCTTCTTTTTCCTTGGGTGCATTTGAACTAGCAAACCCTTTCTCTCTTGTTTTCTTTTAACTGCCCTCCTATCTAAGTCTACCCTTATCTCTTCTAGGGGCTCAGATTTAGCTGTTGAGCACCCTTGCTTCTCTACCTAACTACTGATCTGCCAAGTTTAAACTATTTGAACAAAATTCATTCTCTATCTCTAAAACAAAAATTTAAACATGAAGGGGCCAAGATTAAGTTGTTTGGCCATCCTTCAACTGTGACAGAAGTCACTAATTGCACATTTTGGACTTCTTTGCAAAAATAGGATAGTAGTGGCACTTTGGACTAGCACACTTTCTTGGTCTTTTCTTTGGGGTTCATTTTCTTTCTTTTGACCAATTCATTCTTCTTGCCCTTTGATTTTTCTTTTAGGGCATACCCTCTTTTCATTTTTTAATTTTTTTATTTTTGAAAATATGGAACCTTTGCAGCACGGAAAGGATGATCATATTTAGCATTTTAACAGTCAATCATGAAATATGACACCTATTGGTATAGGAACCTAACAGATCCCCATCAAAATAATATCGACCATTGATAATAATTTGATCATATTTTAATCTCTCCATTAGAAACATTTATTTTGAGGAAAATTTCTTATTTTACTTGAAACCCATTTTTTATTAATTAAAAAAATCAATCTTTTGGATTAATTTCCTAAAAATTTTGACATTGACTTAACCAGAAAGGTCAAAGGGCTTAATTTTTCTTGAAATATCCATTGTTTGCCTTGTTGGGGGATGTCCAAAAAATGATTTTCCTTTGACCCACGATCCACTTGGAGAAATTTTAATTTCTCTATAATTATTTTTTACTCTAAATTGATTAATTTTTTGGCTTAGGATTTAATTTTATTTTTGCGAGAAAAATTAATTAATTGACACAAGAGGGGATTAATATTTTTTTCCCTCAAATAATTTAACCATGGTGTCTAAATATCCCCCCCACCCCCCCATGCACTAAAATATTTTTACATCAGGTATTAAAAATAATTGAAGCCTCAAAGGGGGAATACACATTCAATATAGACCCTCATGACATTACCCAATTCCACAACACAATATGCTCTAGTATAGACCAAGTGATTTGTAATAAATAATTTAGCAAAATAGTTTAAATTATTTCCAAACCACTTTTACAAAGACTTGATATAACACTAGGAATTACCTAAGACCTTGTCAATGAATTCCACCTTTAGCTTTAGGTTTTAAGCTACAGGAAAAACTCTACCGATTATCCAAGTTTAGAAACACACATAATTCAGTGAGGTTAAAGACCTCCTAGGATTAAGTTCATCGCCAAAATCAGAGGCTTACCTAGGTTTTGTTACAAAATTAAACGGTCATACTAATCATTTACATTACAACTTGCAGAAAACAGGCTTACATTGATACAACAATTTGTTGATTGATGATTCTGAACTTTGAAAAATTTTGTACACTGCTTCCTTGGACATGTGACAAAATGAGTGCAACATCTAGCTCCAAATGGGGACACGTTGCTTCATTGAAGGAACATGAGAATCTAGAATCCTACATCCAAGAAAATAGAAGTCCATCAAATAAATATCTATTCAAAATCCAAATCATTATGTACATATAGAACATCTGCGGGAATAGAACAATCTACTCTAACACATCAAAACATAAAATACAAATTCATGAAATAAAACTAACTAATGACATAAATGAAATCCTAACTAAGAGAGTAGTGTTAGAGATGCTATACAAAGGATTACCTATGGACTTAGATGTCATCCGTGTGGAAAAATATGGAAAACATGTCTGCTTGTTGGAGAGTCCATAGGTTGTTTCTGGTTGATGCAAACTTTCATCATTGTGTTGCACATCCCTGTCAAATTCAAGTCGTCTTCTTTTCTTGCTCGGGGAATGAAATGAAGAAAAATGATATACAAGTTGGAAAAATTCGGTCACAAATTCATTATTCTCTAAAGGATGACCATGTGGCTAAATCTATTGGTCGTCATTTGGACTCCTAGGTTTCTCAACGTGTTACCTTCTCTCAACTTCCCTATATAGCCTAACCATACCACCTCTTGTTGTGGGAATAGTAGCATATGATAAATGCATCTAAATACATCCACCTAAGTTAGCTACAAATTTTCTTGATAGAAGCATTCCCCATACGTTAGGCACATTAGTTATCGCTATGTCCATGGTGATGATTTTGTATGGACAATTAGCCAAGGAAACCTATAAGTCCTTAACTATACCAACGACTTTGATATTATTAGAATCCATAGAAAAAATATTATGGTAAGGCTGATAAATTCTTAAATTCAGTTGATCCATAACCTTCTCAGTCACAACATTGGTTAAAGCCTTGAAATCCAGGATACAGTTGTGGAGTAGTAGATCATTAGCTTTTACTGTGAGAAAGAAATGTTGATTATCTTCATTAGTATATAACAATTTAGATCCTTTAACTTGATTTCTTCATCCTTTGGATGTGTGTAATCCTTATACTATTGATCCATGCCTAAAGCTTTGAATAATGTTTCCCTTTGGGAATGCATCTCTAAAAGTTCAAGCACTAGGACATATATCTTAATATTGTTTATCCATGCAACCCAATCGATTTTCGATCCTGATTTATATCTCTCGGATGTAACCTGTTTATTTTGACTTGGCTCCTTTCCATTCCTTTAATATATGTAACCTTTACTTCTAGTGATTTCTGGAAATTGCCCCTAAGAGGGAGTTTCACCATACATCTGTATGATAGGGTTGTTTCATCACTGAAGCTATTGATGGCGAAAGATGAAGAGGTCATATATGTTCAAAGTCCTTTTGTTGAAGCATTAAAATTATTTATCTGCTCATTGGTTCCTTCCTCTATAAGTTTTCTAATAATAGCACATGAACTTTCCTCATGAAAGCTTTCACAATGTCTACAAAATGGGATAGGTTGCTCAACAACATTTGAAAACTCAAGAGGAGTAGGAGGTTTCTGATCATTCAGAGGATTTCTTCTTGGTCGTGGATTATTGTTATCTCGATTGTTATTATTATTCCTAGGCTGGACATTCTGAGCTTGATTTCATTCCATCTGAATCAACCTAGACTGCATGGCAGTTATCTTTTTAGCATGTTCAACCCTCATTTCCTTAATCATTTGAGTTAATTCCTTGATTGGGTCATGCTCTACCTCCTTTATTCCTTTCCCTTTATATTTGGTTGGACCTCTTTCAAAACCAGGAATTTCTGATTTACCAGAAGCTTTCTTATCTTTTTCTAACACTTCAACTATACTCTAGGAAACAACTAAATTTGTAGGCTTAGAACGTCTTATTTCATATGATATATCACCACAAAATTCCTCAAGATATTGTTAAAACGATATTTTTTTAGGTGGCTTATAATCTTGAGTCATATTCTTAAGAATACCATTAAACCTTTGATTAACTCTTCAAATATCTCATTTTCCCTTTTCTTGATAGAGTTAAGTTCCTTGAATAAATATTTCCCCGTATTTATCTTTGAATGCATTGAAGATAGCTTGCAAGGAATCAAAAGAAGCATATGGATTCCAAAACCCATTGCAAGGCATCACCTTATAAAGAAAGGACAAAGAGCTTCATTCTAACATCCTCATGATTGTATTGAGCTACATAAGCATGTCTTAAGATGAAGGATGTGAACTTTTTGATGTGAGCATCAACATTGATCGTATTATTCCCTTGAAAAAGTGGAATCTCGTTTATACCAACATCTGGAAGGCTGTGAGGATATCCCTGAATGTTGTTGAAGCTGTGAAGCTTATATAGATCCATGAAGTCCTGACTGATGGGATTAGGGAAAAGAAAGTGGATGTCAAGGAGGGATTTTTTCCAAGAAAGAATAAATTATTACTAGAATGTAATTTGTTTAACTGAGAGGGGTTAACCAAGCTACTAGGATTTCTTCTAATATAAGCTCTTTTGATGGATGAATCAATGGAGACGCCACCTAAACAAGAAGCTAAGCCAAACGTCCAGGTGCTAAAGGTTCATATAGAAAAAAAATGGAAGGATTGGTGAAGAGAGAAGATGAAAAGATAATGAGATTGGGGAGGATGATGGTAATTTTCATAATACCAAGGTCCAATAAATTGGTCCCCGAAATGGTACCAGAAAATTTTGTGGCATTTACAAATAAAAGGAAGGATGAAATATCACAAAACGATGTAAAAAGAAGGATGTCATGAAAATGGGAATAGAAAAATCTATCCTTGGCAATGATGCCAAAAAAACATTGTCGCACAAATTGTACAAGCACGGTGTGACAATGACTTAGAGCAGGCGATGTCACTATGATCCCCACCCTCTCCATTTTAGCTCTCTCCTAACAATAGACTATGGAGGTAGTCCCTATGGAAGACGAGAATGAAAAATTTGTTGGCAACCAACAAGTTCAGGAGACACGATTGAATGGCCTAGCCACTTGGTTGATTTAACAAGTTAAGAGATTAGATTAGATTATTATGAGATACCGATGCCTTATGGGTGCAAGAATGCAAGAGTGCAAATGAGATGAAGGAGGCAGCCATGGGAAATATGGAAGGAAACCCTCTTAAATCACTTTTCCAGCAAAAAATATAACCAATGAAGCAATGGAAACCAAGATAAAAGTGCTTGATTAATCTAGGATCTCTTTAGATATCACTATTATGTTAAATCAAACTTTATGGTGCTTCTCCAAACAATATGACAGTCACCAAAATTTATGAAATTTACCAAACAATGAATACCCAATTGATGCATGTGACTTAGCAACAAGTTATGTGACTTATTGGTTAATTTTATGTCACTTATATGTATCTTATATCACTACAAACAAAATGATAGATGGAAGCAAGTGGAAAAGAGATGATATTGAGGGTATAGGAGGCAAACCAATAGGCCTTTAGGCCTTGAAGACGACTAGTTATATTTCTCAAAACTCTTTCAATGAGATGATCTCCTACAACCACAATTGTTAGCTCCAAATTCACTTGAAAATCATTGCAACCACAATGTATTAGTGATTAAAATCAATGATAACCTAAGTCAGAGATAGATGTGAGGCAAAGAGGTGAGGAGATGGAGAAAATGAGGGCTTAATAAGTTTGTAGCTAGGGCAGCAAAGGCCTAATAGGCCCACTCTAAGGCAAGGAGAGGCTCTAGAGGTCTACTTCACCTAGGGAAAGCCTCCTTCTGCAAGGGGAAAAGAGGGATCTAAGGAGGGAGGAGAGGCCTTAGGGCCTACAATAGGGTTGAGGATGGGTTCTGAGGAGGAGAATATGGGGAAAAAGGCTCACAGAGGGGGAGAGGAGGCTGAGAAAGGGTTATGGCTAAGGTTAGTAGCCCTTAAGGGCTGATGTAAAGGGAAAAGAGGGTTGAAACTAGGGTTTGGAGGCCAGAAAAGGCCAACGACTCACCAAGGGAAGAAAAGAAGGCCACGACTAGGGAGAACAAGGGCTACGCTAGGCCTAAAAAAATTGCAAACCCTTGTAAGAATTCAAAATCTTCTTCAAACATTCAAAATTTGCTTCAGCGATTCAAAATCCCCACAAAATCTTCCTTTAGGGCTAGTGGCTTCCTCTTTGGCTTGATCTTTGATCTTGGAGGGGAGCTAAAGGGTGGGTCTTGCTTTCCTAGGCCTAGATCCACCTTAAAACCCCAACTATTTTCTTCAAGGAGGCTAAAAACCCTCACACATTTGATATGGCTTGAGATTTCACCTACACAAATGAAAATAAAATTTTCCCAAAAACCTCAATATATACAAAATCTAAAATAAACCCCAACTATAGCAAACAAGGGTTATAAATAATTTACAAAATTAATTACTTTACAAATTATATACAAAATATTCACAAATATATAATTCTTGTAATTTATTTTTTTAAGAAAATAAAATTTTGAATAATGGAAATTGATCAATGTATTTTTTTAAAGTTAGAATGTTGGCCACACCCCTCATTGAAGTTAAAAAACCATATAAAAATTCCTAGAGCCCAAACAAGGTCAGCCCTTCTCCACAGCCTGTGAACTTGGAGCCCAAGGGCTAATGTACCTTCAGATCACTATAATTTTCTCAAACCAAATCGTTAGATCATATGATGAATCAGATCACCTAAGATAAAACCAAATTTTACCAATATAATTCTCCTATCATCGACAAATGAAATACCAATTTTTATAACAATGAACTGCAATATAGGATTAGCACATAAATAACATGTATCACAAATCAATAAAACACGAACACCATGCACTGAACCCCAAATTATTTTTATTATGATATCAAAACATTCCCAACAAAGCAATCACTCAATACAAGCATTACACATTTACATCATCCACTGATAGCCTAGACCCGAATTTTCATCATGACTTGAGAAGAAAAATGACTTCTATTTATAGATAAATTCTTCAAGTGGAAAATAATGGTTAGTTGGTTTGATCCCATCAAAATAATCTCGACTGTTGATAATAATTTGATCATCTTTTGATCTTTGTCCTTAAAAATATTTATTTTGAGAAAAAAATCGTATTTCACTTGAAACCCATTTTTTGTTAATCCCAAAATTAATATTTTGGATTAATTTCTTCAAAAAATTGATTCTCACTTAACCATTAAGATCCAAGGGCTTAATTTTTCTTGAAATATCCATTTTTTCTTTGGTGGGGGACCTCAAAAATATGACTTTTCTTTGACCCACGAATTTTTCACTTGGAGAAATTTTAATTTCTCTATAATTATTTTTTACTCTAAATTAATTAATTTTCTGGCTTATAATTTAATTTAATTTTTAGCAAAAAAAATAATTAATTGACACAAAAGTGGATTAATATTTTTTCCACCCTCAAATACTTTAACCATGGTGTATAAATATAAGGGACCATGCACTAAAATATTTTTACATCAGAGATTACAAATAATTGAACCCTCAAAGGGGGAATACACATTTGCTATAGACCATCATGACATTACCCAATTATGTGACCAATATGATATAGTATAGACGAAATGATCTATAGTAAAATAATTTAGCCAAATAAATTATTCCCAAACCACTTTTATAAATACTCTATATAACGCTATGACTTACCTAAGACATTGTCAATGAATTCCACCCTAGCTTTGGAGATTAAGCTGGAGGAAAAAATATGTCAATTATCTTTCTTTAGAAACACACATAATTCGATGAGGTTAAAAACCTCATAGGATGAAATCTGTCACCAAAATCAAAGGCTTACTTAGGTGTTGTTACAAAATAAAACAGTCATATTAGTCATTTACATTACAACTTGCAGAATTTGGGTTTATAATGATACAACAATTTCTTGGCTGATGATTCTAAACTTTGAAAAATTTTGTACACTACTTCCTTGGACTTTTGAAAAAATGAGTGCAATAGGATCAAATACGTCCTATCTAGGCACTCACAATATTCTACTATGTCTCTCCTTTGGCACTTGCAAAATCTCTTTGCAGCTTGTGGACAATCATGATGGCTCTCGCATTGGTTCAATTTTCTCTTTATAACATATGATAACATATATTTGTGTTATGTATGGTCACTGTTATGGGTTATCAACATCATTCTATGGGTAATCAACATCATTGTATGGTAATCGACATGTCTGTAAAATATATGCATCGCAATTACATTGTATGGTAATCATGATTGCAATGTAATGGCATCGCATGGGTAAACAACTTTCAGGTTCTCATAAATACCTCTTCTCCATGATTCACATATCCCATTGGTGGTTTGACATTCTACATGGAATCATGATTTTGAATTGGATCATTCTATCATTCAATGGGTTCACAATATGTCTCGCACTATGGCATCACTATATATTCAACAAGATTGTAATGGTTCGCACGGTATATGACTTGTATTGTATGATTTGTATCTTTGTTGAAAAAGAACCTTGACACATTAGTGATTTGTGGAAGATATATGTATGCTAGAACTGTGGTATATGTATATGTTGGAACCATGATATATGTGAAACCTCGTTATGTGCTGGAACCATGATATATGTATATGTTGGAACAATGATATATGTATGTGTTGGAACTGTGATATATGTGAAGCCTTGTTATGTGTTGGAACTTTAGTTGTATGCTGGAATCTTGAGGGATGTATGGCAAATTCTGTGACAGTGATTATCTTGGTAGATGGTTTAGACTTGGATTGGCCCTAAAGAGGCTTGATGTAATGATGCCTCTCATTATAGATGTACTTTGTATCTCAACTGAGCAAAAGATGAAATCCAGTAAAAGAAGAAAACTTGAATTCTGAGTTTTCCCTCTTGTGGGGTTTTTCCTTGGTCTTCGACTAAATCCTAGTGTCTCTATTTGTGTATGCTTTTCTTCTATCATTTCTTTATGTTCCACTGCATTATTTATGTTATTGTTATTTCTACATTATTGCATACAATGAATTAATTTTATAATGTTGTCGGATGAATTCAATTTGTTAATGATGTAATGCAATTATCTAAGCAAAGAACAATGAAGCCTTAAGAAAATTTACAAGCCACACAGGAGGAAACTAGTTCAGAGCCAAGTTCAAAGAAGTTTGAATCGACGAAAACCATTAGTTGCAAGGCAAAGCCGAAGTACTACTATTCATAGAATCTTACGCATCAAGGGAGGTCCCCAAAGGATTTAAGTATATTGTGGAAATGTCGCCTCTCCCACTTGGGGTGCGCAAAGAGGGGAGGATGAGGAGTTTTATGGAGCACATTAAGTATTCAGATCATGATCTTTGTGACCCCTTCTCAGCTCCCTGACCTCCAACACTATTTTAAGCAAGTGCCAAATGCAAGTAGGGTGCCCATGTTAGAGCTGCAGAAGTGGGACCGTGGTTTGGAGACAAGCAGTATTTTGAACTTGTTTCACATTCCACATTTTGGATGCATAAATGAGGTGAGTGTAGTCATAAAGTGTCTACTAGCTTTTGTGCATGGCGGGTGTTTGTGGCTAGACTGACCTGTGCTGCTAACCATAGACTTTATTCATATAATTATAGGCCTCTCAGTCAAAGGGGAAGACATAGGAACCATAATTAGGGACAAGACTCTTACCGAAGCAGTGACTAGAAAGTATGAGACAGTAAGGGGAAAGAAAGGTTATTTGATTTCAATGTTGAATGACCGACATGCCCGACTTCCTGCACAGGTAATAGCTTGTATGTTGCTACGTAAGTGTTAGGTGAACTAGGTCCTAATGGGGGTTATCATAGTGGCAAACCATTGTGCCAATGGAGAAAAGATGGGTTAGACACTTTTTGTGTTGAGCAAGTTCTAGTGGGATTGGTTGGACACACAAGAGAAGAACTCAAAGTTCCACTACACATGGTTACTGATTTTGATTATGTTGGTTGCCTGGAAGAAATGAAAAAAATTTCAACTAGTTACTAACCCCTCTCAACCCATTTTAGCAACAGAATTCCAGAACTTATGGGCCATAGAGGAACCTAAGCAAAATAAATTCAACACCATAATGTTTTACCTTTATTGGGACATGTTGCGTAAAGCCATTCAAGAGACGCCTCCGTTGATTGAAGATAGTATAACAAACTTCAAGGGTGTAGCGCTGTTCAAAGCTGATCCACACTTCATTTGGATTTTTTCGCATAGAGACCCATATTTGTGTTGGCGGAAAACAAGTTACCGCTTGACAACAAATGAAGTACATGACATCGTGGATTCATGGGAACCTCCTTGGAGTGAACCCATGGAAGATACACCAGACATTAAACATATATCAAGCAGAGAAACATAAGAGACCCCTTTGGGTCATGGGCCACAGGAGGTGCATTCCCCGACAGTTCCAAAGCAAGACCCACAAGAAGGACCATCTACAGAGGAATAGGAAGCATCAAGAAAAAGAAGAGTTTTAAGAAGCAGTGCGGGGAGCACATCGCAAACTTGATCCCAGAAAAAAGCAAAAATCTACCCGAGTTTCTTCAGTTAAAACAATATTAATGTTAGGATATTCTGACACATAGGAAATAGTTAAGTATAACTTGGTCTAGTGTAGAGTTAGATAGTGTGTTTCTTTACTATGTACTTTTGTAACTTACAATCCGATGGTCATGATATGTAGTGATCCGACAGTTCATTCTCTCATCGATATTACCGACACTAGATCCGTGGCTTGATACCCGATTGGTCCATGATCTCTATTTAAAGAGCATGAAGGGTCAATTGTAGGGTCACCATTCATGAGAGAAGCGTATGTAAATTTTCATTCTTTTATTAATAAATTGTCTGAAGTGGATACGTTGGCTCAAGTTGAGGACTCTTTCCCTCTTTGAGGGTTTTAACCATGTCAAGAATACTGGTGTATTGATCTATGATCTGTTTATGAGTGGTGTCCTTTGGTGTTTTGTTTGAGGAAATTACCCTGTAAATTCCTACATGGTATCAAAGCTATTTTAGGATCGCATCCATTAGTGATCCAAATCTGAAGCCGGTACAACTGCATCCGACTATCGTTTCTTAGATCTACTGTTTCTGACTACTTTCGGGCCGAGATGACTGCTCTATTGTGTTAGGAGCATCTTTTCCAATGAGGAACCCCTTTTTTTTCATGCGAAAAGGTTTCTGGTAGCCCTAGCTACGTCATTTTTAAGATTTAGAGGTATATAGTCTTTTTTTGCAGTTCTAGCTATTCATCTCTTTGTTTGTTTCGATTTATTTAGCTATTTGATTTTTATTAACAGACCTATACCATTCATTTCTTCCTATGCTCTTTGCCCCGCGACTCTGTGTGATCTGGGAAAATCAGAAATAGAAAGGAAGGATTTTTCTCATGCGTATGCTCTTTTCCGCCGCGCCTTAGTGTGATTTCGCAAAATTAGAAACATTGAGGAAAATATTTAGTTTCCGTCTAAAGCTAACTTCAAGCCGTAAGGTTTTTTTTTTGTATGTCCATGTTGGGTTTTGTGGTTTTTGCTTTTTAGGCAAAAAAGAGCTTTTTCAAGTAAGCACGCACCCCAAAGCTTCAACAACTACCAAAAAAAAAATCCCCTTTCTCTTTTCCAAAAACTACTAACCCTTCAAACTAGCTCACTTGATCCAAAGTTACTTTATGAGAATAGAGGTCTTGAGTTCAAGTCTTTCTTTTTGTTCAGTTACTTTTTCAAAAAGCACATGTAACTTATGTTTTAAAGTTAATTTATGTAAAAGTGTTCTCACCCATTATAAAAAGTGAGTCACTTGTAATTCTAAAATCTCTTTATCATTCATTTCTGTACATTCACGCACCTCATTGACATTTTCAACAACGTTTCTTCAAAAAGCCATAACTTCTTCATCCATGAGTTGTTTTTAGAGCCGTTTTTATTAATCAACCTAAGTTTTCGAGATATTTCCATTGGAACACTTAGTTTTAGCATCTATAACTTCAGTTTCTGTTAAAATGGAAAGTCCATGCCAAGTTATTCTTGACAACACCAACTACTTCCAATGGTGGTCCTACATTGTGGATTTACTTAGAAGTAAAGGTCTTTACAGAATAGCCTCAGACCAAGAAACAAAACCTCAAGATGAAGATAAGGCAGCCAAATGGGAAAATAGGTAAGATCAAGCACGTGGGTTGATATGGATGTCTATTTCTCTAGACCTTAGATTCCATATCATAGAACTTGATACTCCTAATGAAGCAATGAAACAGCTCCCTAAAGTTTTTTGGAATTAAAAATGAAATTAGAGCACATCAACTCGAAAATGAATTGCTTACATTGGACCCCAATAATTTTTCTTCCATTGAATATTTTTTTTTGCAAGTTCAAGACCCTTAGAATTCTCTTGGAAGGTGTTAAAGTTAAGAAAGAAGATGGTAGCCTTATCTATTCCATTCTTACTAAGTTGGGACCAGCCTAATTTGTGTTTGTTTCCACCTTCCATTCTACTAGAGAAGCCTTTATTTCTCAAGGACAAGACTACAAGTCCCCCTCTTTTGATGCATTTCTTTATTCTTTAATAAGAGAACAAGAAAAGTTCTTATATATTGGTCTTCTTAATCTTGAAAACTCTTCTAAGAAAGCCTTAGCTGCCAAGCAACAACCAATTCAAAGAATCCTAAGAAGCAGTATCCTAAAAAGAGTGGTCCTAAACCAAACAAGGGTTCTAAGCAATTTCAGTCTCAAAATGAAAAATCATTTCAACAAAATGATAAGGCAAATAAAAAGAAAGGGAAGAAGCCTGATAGACATTTCCACTTTTGTAATCGATATGGCCACTTAGAATCCAAATTCTTTAAGAAGATGGAAACTTTGGAAGTAGTAATGAAGAAGCATAACATCCATTTGGAGCACTCTTCAACTTCAACTTCATCTTCAGGGATAACACTTTCTTCATGTGGTTGTCAAGCATCTTGGTCTAGTTATGCACTAAATGTATCTTCTTCTTCTCATCCTCGTGAGTGGCTCATTGATTCTGGAGCTTATTATCACATGGCCAAAAACAAAGCCATGTTTTCTTCTTTAAATGATTGTAACACCAAAAATATATATGTTGGTGATGATAGATCTCTTAGTGTTGTAGGGACAGGAACTATTCATCTAGACGATGGTCAATTTAATGATGTATTATGTGTTCCAACCTTATCTTGCAATCTTCTATCTATATATTAGATAACTCATTCAAGTGAAGGTAAAATCATTGAATTTTCACCTCACAATGTTGTAATTAAGGACCTAAGAGATCCTAGACATATTTTAGCTACTGACATTACTGATGATTTTACAAGGTTGTATAATTTTAACAACTTTGGGTCATCAAATCTTCCCTCGATATTTGTTGCTCATAATGATGAAGTGAGCAAACTTTGGCATGAGCGATTTGGTCACTTAAACTATTACTCCCTTCAGAATCTATGTAAAGAAAATATGGTGACAAGTCTTCCAACAGTATCTTGCAGAGATGGTGTTTATTTCGGATGCGCACTCAGAAAACATTATCAGGATAGTTTTGAAAAATGTGCCTCTTGGCACGTCTCAGCCCCTTTACAGCTTGTGCATAGTGATTTATGTGGTCCACTTCCAGTTGTTTCATTCTCTGGCTACAAGTATTTCTTAACTTTCATTGATGATTTCTCCAGATGCACTTGGGTATACTTCTTAAAACTCAAGAGTGAAGTATTTAACATGTTCTTGGCCTTTAAGACCTTTGTTGTAAAGCAATCTGGACATCAAATTCTTAAGTTAATATCTGATAATGGGGGAGAATAGGTTAACAACAAATTCATCAACTTTTGCACTGAGAATGGAATTCAAATGCAACATATTGTTCCATATACTCCACAACAAAATGGTGTAGTTGAAAGGAAGAATCACACCTTAAAGGAAATGGCTAATTGTATGCTTCAATCTAAAGGACTCAGTCTTAATTTTTGGGCAGAAGCAATTAACTGTGCAAATTACATAGTAAATCACACTCCTACTAAGGTTTTAAAGAATATCACACTAGAAGAAGCATGGAGCTCAATTAAACCATATGTAAGTCACTTTCATGTTTTTGGAAGTGAAGCATGGGCCCATATTCCAGATGAGAAACATAAAGCTTTAGAACCTAAGAGTGAAAATGTATTTTTGTTGGATAATTTGAATATGTCAAAGGATATAGACTTATTCCACTTAAGTCGAAAAATGTTATCATTAGAAGAGATGTAAAGTTTGTTGAAAATATATCAGCCTACGAGCCTAGTTCGGCAGATGTGCCACCTCTCTCTATCCCTTCTACTTCTGAAAATATTTCTTCCTCAGATGATGACAGTGAGGATGAAAATTCTCCCCCACCTTCTTAGGATCCTCCTTCAGCTCCTCAGATTCCAAAATGGGTTCATGCTACTCGGGATGCAGCAGGTGCTCTTGCTAGTGATCTTACAGATCAACGATGTACACATTCTCAGTTCGATAGAGCCTCTTCTTTACTGGTTCAAGTTTCAATGATGATCTTGACACCTTTGCAGAAGCTTCAGACCATCCATATTGGGACGCAACTATGAATTAAGAATATCATTCATTATTGGCAAATGATACATGGGATCTTATTCCTCTTCCAAAGGGACAAAAACTTGTTAGATGCAAATGGGTTTATAGAACCAAGTATGGACAAAATGGAGAAGTTGATAAACATAAAGCTCTTCTTGTTGCTAAGGGTTTTTCACAAGTTGAAGGCATTTAATATATTGAAACCTTCTCCCCTCTTGCCAAAATGAGCTCTATCCGCCTTGTTCTTTCCCTTGCTGCCTCTTTCAAATGGGAAGTCCATCAGATGGATGTTAAATCTGCCTTCTTGCATGGGGACTTGCATTAAGAAATCTATATGGAACAACCTACTGGCTTTATACAAACAAACTCTAGCCTTGTATGTCGGCTTAAGAAATCCCTTTATGGTCTCAAGCAAGCCCCTCGGGCTTGGTATGCAAAAATGGATAGATTTCTTTTAGAAATCGGCTTTTCAAGGTGTCATTCTGACAATGTCTACACCAAGAAAGTGGGAAAGTCTCTTATCATTCTTGTTCTTTATGTTGATGATCTTATCCTTACTGGTAGTGATCCCAACCTTATAAACCATGTGAAGTCCAACCTTAAAATGAAGTTTGAAATGACAGACTTAGGACACTTGCATTATTTCTTGGTCTTTAAGTCTTGCAATCCAAGGAAGGTATTTCCCTTTCCCAGTCCAAGTATGGTTGTGATCTTCTATGCCATTTTCACATGGAAGACTGTAAGCCTGCCCCTTCTCCCTTTCAGTCAGGGGCCAAACTTTCAGTCACTTGTACTTCCCCTGAAGTTTATGCTACCTTATACCATCAACATGTAGGAAAAATTTTGTATCTGACCCATACTCGTCCTGACCTTTCCTTTTTTGTTGGCCTTATTGCTCGGTTTATGCAAAGACCACATGAAATTCATTGGAAAGCAGCTAAAAGAATATTTCATTATGTTCGAGGTACAATTTAGTTTTGGATTCATTACAGTGCATAAGCATCTCCTCTATTGGTTGGTTTCAGTGATTCTGATTGGGTCGGTAACCCTGATGATCATAAGTCTACTGCAGGTTATGTGTTCACTCTTGGTTTAGGACCTATTACATGGGCTTGCAAGAAACAAACTGCCATTTCTCTTTCTTCAACATAAGCAGAGTATCGTGGTGCCATAGAAGCTAGTAAGGAAGCCCTATGGCTTCATCAGATCCTGTCAGAGTTTGGATTTCAGTAGCAGCATACGACTACACTTTGGTGTGATAATCAAAGTGCCATTCAACTATGCAAATATTTATTCCAACATCAGCACAACAAACACATTGAACTACACATGCACTTCATTAGAAAGCTCATTCATGACCATATTCCTGTAGGACAAGATGATCAAGTTGCAGACATCTTTACAAAGACTCTCACAGAGGTGACGTTTACTAAACTTCGATTTATGGTTGGAGTTCAGGAAGTTGTCACTAAGGGGGGATATGCTCTAATTCCTCCTTCCTTCTCCTTTTGTGTCATATTTGTACATCCGTCAATGCTATCCCAAGTTTTTCTTAAGGGGGGATGTTAGGATATTCCGACACATAGGAAATAGTTAAGTATAACTTGGTCTAGTGTAGATTTAGGTAAAGTGTGTTTCTTTACTATGTACTTTTGTAACTTACAATCCAATAGTCACAATATGTAGTGATCCAACGGTTCATTCTCTCCAGGGTATTACCGACACTAGATCCATGGCTTAACACCCGATTGGTCCATGATCTATATTTAAAGAGCATGGAGGGTCATTTGTAGGCATGGAAAATTTTAGGGGCTAATATGCGCAGGTGGGCTAACTTTCAATTATTTTTCCAAAAAAATGATTTGTCAATTTCCATTTTTTATAAAAACTATTCGCCCAAATTTTACAATATAAAGTTATTTTACGTTAAAAATCACCAACATTATATAGCGATTATATATAAAATCATTATAAATTTAAATAATTTTACAAATACACCAATAAACATTTTATAGTTTGCATATTAGGGGCTCGTGAGATTCGCCAATGTTTTTAAACTTCAAGGTAATTTTCCATCCTTAAAATTTTCCCTGTTTGTAGGGTAACCGTTCATGAGAGAAGCATAGGTAAATTTTAATTATTTTATTAATAAATTTCCTGAGTTGGCCACGTTGGCTCAGGGTGTGGACTGTTTCCCTCTTTGAGGGTTTTAACCATGTCAAAAATACTGGTGTATTGATCTATGATCTACTTGTGAGTGGTGTCCTTTGGTGTTTTGTCTAACTTACCCTGCAAATTCCTACAATTAATAGAATACTATTTCGAAAGAATTGGCAACCAAATGGGCGAGGTGGCAAAAACCAAACTAGAAAAGCTACAATAGACGATGAGCGAGGTAAGTTCCAAACTGACCTTTCAAGCAGCTATGATAGAGTTTGAAGGCCTTCCCTTTGCGGTGTATGGATATCAGCCCCAGAACTGCTCGCAAGCCACTGGTACATCATCGTCCCAGTAGCATAGGATGATATTTTGTGTACCAAACATTGTTGTAGAAGTATGAGAAAGAGTTGCACAACAAAACCTTGCTGCCTTAGTTCAAGTCAATTTAGTACTATTAATATTAAGCATTGAAGAACTAACACAACTACAATGCAATGGAACTCGCGAACTACAAGACATATTGACAACCACCCATGTAGACTTGGAACAAAATTAGAAAATTGAATAGCATTTGTGCTAGGAACAACAAAAGTTAGTAGAAGACAAAACATAATGGCGCACTGCCTTGACCCAAGTCTACAAAGAGTGTATAGCAGTATTAGTTAATGAAAAAAATTCAGCCAAAGAAGTAGCCACAAACTTTAAGGAGGTGATACAAGGATTGAAAGAGCAAGTTCCAGACGTTGAAGCCAAGCAGCATCCGCAGACACCACCATAGGAACAATAATGCAGAGAATTGATGCAACAGGTGAGAGAACGATTGGTTGAGTATGAAAAGAGATGTCAAGATATCGTGGAGCAAGGTGACCAATTGTTTAATACTTTATCAGAAGTTCCAACTATGAAACAAGCCTCTGAACAAATATTTAAAACTAACAAGAAAGTTCATCAAATTCATCAAGGGGTGGGTACTATGAGTCTTGCTAATGGAAGAAGGGAAATGCATGAGAAATTGTGACTCAGGAGACAGTTGACAAACTCTGTGAAGAGTAGAAACCATGGACTGATCTCCAAGACCAGGTGTTGATGGTAATTGATGAATGCATTGATTTATTGAAGTGTGTGTAGAATAAAAACAACGAGGACGTTGGCATTGTCAACTATGATCCGACCGCCATAATAGAGAACAAGGAAAAAAATCTAAAGGATGAATCAAAAGTTAAGATTGAGGAGCAGGAATAAGCATGGAGGACCTTACAGAGGGTCGTAGATGAAAAAATCACTTCAAAGAAGGAAGACTGAGTGGCTCAGGACAAACCACATTTTTGTGTTGGGAGCTTGTTAGAGGCTGGATTTTTTTTTTAATTTTGTTAAGTATGGGACCGCACAAGAAGATGGAGGGGCACAAAAGGTATGGATGGTGCATAGCATAGGGCTGACATAGGAGGTAAGGCGCGACATGGGTGGATGCTGCATAGAAAGGAGGTAGTGATGCCTGAGGAGAGGAGGCACATACAAGGAAATATCAATGATTATGATTTTGTATTAGGATGAAGCTGACAAGGGATGTCACTGTAGGGAGGAGTTTATAGATATTTGCAAGTCAAGGGAGAATGGCAAAGTGGAGTAACTTGGAAGGAAGCTATTTCAAAGGGCCATTAGTATGCATGGGCCAGCTCTGAGATGGGATCAAGAAATATCCCAATGGCCTGTAGGACAATTGGAACGATAAAAAAGAGGGTTGAGAAGATTCAAACTACATATTGGTAGCATAGTTTCTATAGACACTCTAGCATAGTTTCAAATAGATCATCATGGTGATGGATTACTTCACAAATATGGGTGAAGGAAATACCCATGAAAGGGGAACCTACAAAGTAATGAGTGAATCATAGATGAAAGAATCATTTCCATATTTGGCATCCCAACAAAAATCATCACAAATAAGGTCAAGGGTTTCAAGCTAACATTGAGTTAGAACAATTTTTATTTTATTATGGCATTACTTTTTCACATTCTTCCAATTATCACCCATAGGGGAATGGATTTGTTGAGACCAACAAGAAGAATTTGATAAAAATAATAAAGGAGTCTGTTGTAACTTTTTTTCACCATGTTATGTTTTCCATTTGCTTTATGTTATAATACATATATATATATATATATATATATATATATATATATATATATATATATATATATATACAAAAAGAAAAGACAAATATAGAAAAAATAAAATACAAAAGTAAGAAAATAGAAAGAAAGAAATAAAATGGGATTTCCAAAAAAATATATATATGAGAAAAATAAAAATAAAATCCCAAAGTATAGGCGCACCTCTTTAAATGTCATCGCAATTAGAATTGTATTATTGTCTAAATATTTTTTATGTTAATTATTCAATGATTAATTAATATATTGTTCTTAAAGTGAGTTGATGTGACATTTTTGTCGGCTTCTGATAAAGCTCGAGTGAGAATCAAAGGCGAAGATCACCCTCGCCCAGAGCAATGGCGGGGGATGAACTTCGGACCCCCCTAGCTATCAACATTTAATCGGGGGGTGGGGGGTGTCTGAAAAGCTGTTTTCAAAATTTTTCCCGTGGCTACATGGCCTCTCCACAACCATTTCATTCCCCCCCCCCCTCCAAAACCATAAACAACGTACCCCCCTGATAACCATTCTTACATCCGCTCCACTCTCGTCGCTACTTTCATACCTCCTCATACCTTGCCACATGTCATTCTCTCATTTGTCCACAAGACATTACCGTTACGACTAATAAATCACCCCACTAATAGATAATTAACCATTGCGACTAATAAATCTTCCTTCCAACGTCTAGTGCATTAACTAGATGCGCAAAAAACGGTTAATTCACCCAATCCCTTTAACAATTTTTGGTTCCCTCCACATTCCTTTTCTTCTATCGTTTTGCAGCAGCGCATGTATTATTGGATTTTATCAACAGATAAGCATTTGCTACACCAATGATCACCAGTTCCCTGTAATTCGATACACTTGTCTACAAATTCACAGTTCAGCATGTCGTCATCCAAAGAAAAGTCCAAATTAGTGGTAGAAAGACCAATGTTTCCCCCTGTAGTGAGTTTAGATGAATTTCCCCTGGTTGACAAGCAATACAAAATCTCTGAAACCCAATGTGAGTTCAATATTTATGAACTCCATAACTAGGAAAATCAGAAATTCTTAGATGATAGTGATGAATTGAACATATGTGACTCCTTCCTAAGTCAATTCGTCTTTTCTTAGACCCATTTCTTCCTTGAATTTGTCAGTTGGTGTCATTTAAGGTATTTACCTAGTCAGAGGGTCGTAATTGCCCAAAATAATGAAGTATTGTTTGCTGTCACTCTTGAGTCAATATGTCAAATCCTTCAAGTTCAACCTACATCCCCTCTACACCATTTTTTTGTACATTCTCTTATGGAGATCTATTAGAAACTCACATTCCCTCAAAGAGCCAAGATCTTTGAATCATTTTTACCTGATAACTCTGAGTTAACAAGAACCAATCCACACTACTCTTCTTCAATATTTCCACAAATGTCTAAGAAATTCATCTCTATGGTTTCATGTCTATTAAGTTGCCCTAGTGATTAGTGGGTCGATGAGGCAATTATAGCATTTCTATCATTATTTTCAGCTGGTGATAGACCATCACTCATTTTCAACTACAGTCAATTTCTGGTGAAGAGCATTCATGATTAGTTTATGAAGTTCTCTACTGAAGGTGCTTTTAAGCATCAAGTAGTCCTTGTGTATTTATTTCTATTTTTCCAAGCAGATAGATTATAATTTCCACTACAAAAATTAGATGCACAGGGGAATGCTAAGTCTATTATTCATTAGACTTCATTGGTAAGAAATGACACAAAGGTGTATTCTTTTAGTGATTATGTAAATCAGTTTTTACATATGACATTGTGTCTTCTCAACAATGATATTATACCCAATATTTCACTTAAAATCAAAAGAATTCTTCACCTCTATGAGAAAACTAATATTGGAGACTCATACCTTTATTAGAACTACACAGACATTAGGATCTATGGATGTGAGCTTCCTCCCTATAGGTTGCCAAAATTTGTACCAATCAAAATTTTTGCACTGGAATATGTTAGACAAATGATGAACATGGATGATCAACATTTTGTATCCAACAACAAAAAACCTCGATTTAAAATAAAAGCATAGATTGGACCATTTATTATCAACACCAGTGCAAAAACAAAGGAGGAAAATATTCTCTTGAAACAAATGAAGTTCAAATTGAGATTCACCTGGTCTTATGATCCTTTGGAATTATTTCTAAGTTAAGAATCAAATAGAATACTACACCTTATATAACTACACTTAGGCCAGAAATAGAAAAATGCGCAAATCACGAGGAGTGGCAGGAGAACACATTGCAATAGGCAGAAGAACTAAATGATATTAAAACAACTTCACAAAATCTAGTTCCTCAAGAGAAAGATACTAAGAGACTAAGAGCAAGTTAGTCTCCTTCAGTTTTAGAAATTCAAGAGACAAACTTCCAAGTGTTTAAAAGAAGAAAGAAAACTAATAATCAAGATGAGTTTTTTCAAGTAGAAAGTATACAGGAGCAAGCAGCAATGATATTGACAAGTTCTCATACTACACCTTATATAACTACACTTAGGCCAGAAATAGAAATTGAGATTCACCTGGTCTTATGATCCTTTGGAATTATTTCTAAGTTAAGAATCAAATAGAATACTACACCTTATATAACTACACTTAGGCCAGAAATAGAAAAATACGCAAATCACGAGGAGTGGCAGGAGAACACATTGCAAGAGGCAGAGGAACAAATTCATATTAAAACAACTTCACAAAATCCAGTTCCTCAAGAGAAAGATACTAAGAGACTGAGAGCAAGTTAGTCTCATTCAGTTTTAGAAATTCAAGAGACAGACTTCCAAGTGTTTAAAAGAAGAAAGAAACTAATAATCAAGATGAGTTTTTTCAAGTAGAAAGTATACAGGAGCAAGCAACAATGATATTGACAAGTTCTCATACTTCTACCTTTCCAAGGATTAAGGAGATTTCCAAAGGTTCTCCTATATCATCTGTTTCTCGGGGTATAGAACAGAAAAACATTTTTTCTAGGTATAAATAGATTAAAAGAAAGAATGAAGCACTGAAGGCCACCACATATTCCGAATTCTAGAAACATACTTCTACTACCCAGCACAAACTTATGTCTGCACTTTTTTAGCGCTTGAATTTTTCCTCAGGCTGAAAAAGACAAAATCCAAGGCAACATCAAACCACTTAGCCACGTAGCTAGCCCTACGGGGCAGGAGAGGGCTCTCTCCGGGTCTATCTCGGCAAAAGGTCTTCAAAGGGTGGAGATGACCGATAAAGAATACTGATTTGAGGCTAGTAAACTGATAGGGAAAGTTTGATTTTTAAGTTTTTAGAGTTTTGGTGGAAAACTGAGCACAGCAATTTTGGGTGCGGGGATGAGACACAGTTTTTGCAGAGGTCTTTTTGGGGAAAGGTAGGAGATTGTCTTGATGCCTTTGAATTAAGTGAATGAATAGAAATGACCGGTGAGGAGCTAAAGAGAGCAAGAAACTTTCGAGAATTCTCTTTAGACAAAGGAAACCATAGATATTAAGAAAACTTAAAGGCAAAGCATATAAATTATGAATTCTACCTTAACACTTCATTTACTTAATGTGAAGAAAAGAGAAGTAGGAAAATGATACACATAAAACACTTACAAGTACATGAGAGAAGCACACCATCAACACAAATAAACACAGGAATCCCAAATAGTGCTGCAAAACCCTGGTCTTTCCTTTGCCAAAATTGCAGAGATACAAAGTATAAAACAGTATAAGTTTATCCCTCAAGAGTCCAACCATGAAAATGATTAAGAAAGTACATAATATAGGAAAGTTAACACACTTCCTTGCCTCTAGGGGTCGAGCTCATCATTCTAGGAGCTGTTTCAACCAATTCTAAACTGAGCACTACGAACTAGGCAATCAAAACAACTTGCCTCTATAAGTTAGTAAACCAATTCATTCATTAATTTTTTGCCATTTTATGAATGAATCTTCTAGAATAGGTAAAATGTTTCATTTCAATCATGAAATTACATCAAATACATCAAGGAGGATGAAAAACCCAACCAAAAAGTCAAAACTAGTCACTGTTGTGTTTTCATGTGCTGAAGATGCAAAACTGGCCAATTTCCCCAACGCGTAGCGCGCCTTTAAGGCCACTTTTGAGGCACTTCCCGGCATCCGAATGAGGCACATGTGGGCTTTCTGGAAAGGTCTGGATGTCGACTCTCCAGCCCAAGTGGAATTTCGCAATTTGGTGGTCATTTGCCCCTCCAAAATTGCAATCTCCCAAGACTGCTTCCTGTGTGTCCAAAAAGTGGCAGAAGGTCATTTTTTGCTTGTTTTTTGACCTTTTGGGGGCTCAAATCTCCATGAAACTTCTTGGCAGTGGCTGAGCAAGTGTATTTTGCCATGAAAAATCCAAAAATGCTGATTTTTCCTGAAATTGACCTCCCCAACTTAAGGGTAGTGCGCGGCGCGCTACGCGTTGAGGGCAAAAGCCTGTGTGTGGCACAAAAAAGTCAAAATTGACCAAAATTGCTCAAACTTTCCTAAAATTTGAGCTGGAAGTGTGTCATTGAGCACCATGTACCCTCAAGGAGGCTTCAGCCAAAATTTGAAGCGGATCGGACCGTTTCCTCCGTTTTAGTGCCTTGGCCAAGCGTGCTTTAAGTACCTTCATTTTTGCTTTGCATACATGCATGTGGGCCCAATAATGGTTCTTCATGTGGCGGAGCATGTCTTTGTCCCTATTTGGCTTTGATATCAACCTCTCTAAATGTGTGTTCACCTGAATAAGCATAGAGCTTTGCTCCTTAGGTGTCAAATCACCGGGTCTCTTGCGAGCCAAGTTCCGGTCTTCTCGGATCCTCCGCAACTCATCAAGAGAGTGTTCATCCTCTAATTGCTTGTTGCGCTGCTCTAAATAAGTAATTGTCCAATTTTCCATCTCCAACTTTTGCTGCAACAAGTCATTTTCAGCCCTTAGCTGCTGGATGATCTCCTTTGACTCTAGGCTAGGAGAATTGATATCAAGGTCAACAACATCTATGCCTGGAACACTTGATGGCCCCTCATCAATCTTGGGCTGCTTGCCTCTCTCTTGTACATGTGCTGCTGTCGAAAGCGAGGCCCCTTCCACCTGATGTGGAGATAACACTCGCTGTGCTGATGAAGAAGGCGAGACCCCTTCCACCTGATGTGGAGATAATACTCGCCATGCAGATGCAAATAAGGCCCTGTGGCCTCTCTGATATGTAACATAAAGAGGAGTGCTGACATGCTCTGGCTCAGGAACATCAAACTACTGTGAAGGTCCTCCCTTATCATGGACAACCTCGGGAGGTGGCTGTGGCACCGTGAAGAAGTCGCGAGAAATGAAATCCTCCCAAACAATACCCTGCTGTGCCAACTGATGCATCACTATGATCTCGATCAGTGCATAATGATATATACTTTTGAGCTGCTGTGCAGGAGTCTTCCTTTGCACCACAAGCACCATCTTCTCTATATTTCGGCACATGAAAAATGGAATGTTCATCATTCGTACCCAGGTGAAATGCATCAACAAACGGATATGGTACGAATATAAACGTGAAAATCTTCCCTCACAAGTGAAATAACGCATGATGAGCCTCATCAAGGGTGCATACTCATCCCTTAAGAATCTGAAAGGAAAAACAACAATAAGGTGCCTCATGCATCCGGGTTTGATGTATGGTTGATAATGAAATTTGTCTAGCAGCTTGCGCTTGGTCCATTCATCCCCAACATTTGGTATCCCGGTGGCTTGAGCAACCATTTCAGGTGATAAGGTGAAATCTACTCCTGCAAGGTTCACATGGCCATTGTGCAAATGTAGGACAAACAGGCGGACCAACTCTCTATGGTGTTGAATTTGTGAGATCCTCTCACAATACCCAAAGCATGACTGATATCGAAAACATGACACTACAAGTGGACAAGCTTGCAAATGAGCCAATGAAGTGGGCTCCTCTCTGACATGCCGACCACCCTTACCACCCTTATGATGCCTCCTTGGCACTTCTAACTCTGGTGATGAATCACTGTCATAGCTCTGCTCATAATCTGACTCTGTCTCTGACATGGTTATGAAGGCAAGATGACTGAAATATATTGCTGACTTGGCACCCAATTAACTGCTCTTTGACTTTTCAAATGCTGTCACCAAGGGGACATAAATACAAGGGAACTTGTTAGGGATAGGGGAACATGTGGGAATTAGGGAGAATAAACACAAAGGAGGAATTTAGGGAAAACAAACATGGGAAATTGCCAAATTATGGGATTTTAAAGTGAAGTAGGGTTTTAGGAATTAAATATGCTTTTAGGAATTTTAAAGAGGAGAATGATGAAATTACAAGGGAAAATTTGAGGGAGAAAAGTGATGAAAATGAGGGAAAAAGGAATTTACAAAGGGCAACCTTGGACAACAAGAGAAATTCAAAACCCTAGTGCCATTGAAACTTTAAATTTTCCATAACAAGAGAGGGTTTCGATTTATCATTTACATAGCATTTGAACACATTAATTCTCTTTTCATTGTGCAAAGCCAAATTTAGGCATAGAGGAGAAGCCTACCTGCACTCTGCCTGAGAGAAAAGTCATTTTGATGACTTGCTGGCAGGTTTTTGAGTTGAATCCCCAACGCATAGCGTGCCCTGCCCAATGCGTAGCGCGCCTCCTACGCGTAGCGCACTTGTAAATTAACACTGGAAAAGTCTGTCTGACGCGTAGCGCGCCCCTGAAACTGCTCGACTTGCTCAAGAACCTCTCAAATCAACTTTGCAAGGATTCACTTAGCTTGTAAATGGCAAATGAGTTTGCAAATGAGGAATGACATGCTTTTATAGGCTTCCTTTTAATTTTTACTTGCCCAAAACCCACTTTGTAATGTTTTGAATGTTGACACTTTTTTATTTAATTGGCTCTGACCTTTAATTTCATTTCTTTGAAAAATTGGTTGAAATGATGATTTCTTCTAAAAAAATTTGCAGGGATAGCTTCCAGGATGCTCTGGCAAAGGAGACCAAGGCTACACTTCGATATTTGAAGAATTTGAAATTTTGAGAATTTTTACAAAATGAGATAATGACCTTTGTTTTCAAAAACAGAGTTTTTGAGAACAAAGTGAAAATTTAGCTGTACAATGATAGGAATCTTTGAAAAAATATTTAAGGAAGAACATCCCTCTGGCCTGCTGGTCCTTTATGACCTCTCAAGACAAAAATGGACTCAACCCTAGACCTAAGACCTTAAAACTTAAAACAAGATGAATGACCCTTTAAGGACTTTATTTACTTGAACAAACCTGAACCAGCAGTGCCAGACAAGAGGGGAATAAAGACACAAACCCCCTCCACCAGGATTATGGCATGCCTAACGGAATGCAACATGATCACACTGATGGGACACCTAATCATGAAATGCAAAGAGCTTTGATCTCTGGTGGAGGGCTACTAGACCGACTCTAACATTGGCTCCAGTGGGGATGGTAGCTCCTTGGAGGTGCCAAGAACCGAAAACCTCTGGGAGAGCAGACCAGTGCTTTCAACCATTGGGCGATGGAGTCATTATTTACTTATTTGACACAAACTCTAACATCTTTAATAACTGCAGATTTGACTGAAAATTAGACACAACTTTGACCCATACTAACTCAATTGAGGACAGAAAATGGACTGATAAAAACACCTTGACAAACCTCAAACCAACCAATCTCCATCTTCAGAATTATAGCCTTCACTATGGGCCCCAGACTGACGATGAAAGATAAGAACACTCATGCGATAAAACAGAAGTAAAACGGTATATACAATGATGGTGACAAGAACAGAAAGTGCTCAGACATTGTACCTCTTCAGCAGCTGACCATTGATCGAACCACCGAGATAATCATCTCCGTTCATTTCCTTGAGAAGAAAAGCATTTTGGCCACGATATGCTGCGATCTTATAGGGACCCTTCCATAAATTATCAAATTTGTCGTGCTTCCCTTTGTCTTCATTCCAAGCATCCCACTTCAAAACCACATCATCTATTTGAAAGTCATCTGCTTTTGCTTTCCTGTCATAAATCTTCTTTATGCGCTCTTGCAACTTGAGAGTATTGTGAAGAACCTCCTCCCATGTCTGCTGTAAATGAATCATTTGATTAATCCGCCTCTGCATGGGATCTTCCTCACTATCAATTTATTGAAGCAATTTGACCATCGGAATAGCAAGCGAAGTAGGAAACACTGCATCTGCCCCGTACACCAGCTCAAAAGGAGACATACCAATTGAATTTTTATGACTTACCCTATCAGCCCACAGTGCATTCACTAACTTTTTATGCCAGCTCTTCTTATTGATTTCCAGCAACTTTTTAATGATATTCACCAAGGATTTATTTGAAGATTCCGCCAACCCATTTCCTTGCGGATGGTAGGCGGTAGAATGCCCCAAGCCGATGTTGTATTTATATCAAAAATCAACCATTCTCTTTGATTTAAATGTTGCTACATTATCTGTAATTAACTTGGACAACCAAAACATGACAGTATATTATTTTCAAGGAAAGAAATAATTACCGCATCTGTGGCCTGCCGGGTGGGAATGGCTTCAATCCATTTTGTGTAGTATGTAGCTGTCAATATCCATCTATGCTATCCTGACGATGCCAGATGAATCTCACCGATAAAATCCAAGCCCCACTGCTGAAATGGTGCGCTGACTTCAATTGGTTTGAGAGGCAATGGCTACAATTTCTGTTTCCCTTGAAAAATTTGGCACTCATGACAACTCTTAACAGTGTTATATACATCTGAAAACAATGAAGGCCAATAAAAACCTGCACTTAGGATCTTATTTGTTGTAGTCTTCCAAAACAAATGACCCCCGCAGTCACCTTTATGAAAATCTTCCACCACTGTTTTGGCTTCCTCCTCAACCAAACAATTCAGCAATATTCCACCGGGGTCCTTCCAATATAGTGCAAATTTAAGGATGCAAAACTTGGCTGCTTTCAACTTCAATGTCCTACTTTTATTTCGAGGCATCCCAGACGGTGAAGACAAATTTTGAAGTACATATACAATATCAACATACCAAGGAGAAGAAATAAAGATGTCAGATACCCGTTGTGCTAAATTCTCCTCATCTTCATCGGACATGGCAGCTATCAAATTGATGTCTAAGACATGTAGATTTGTTTCAGCCATCAACTTGGCAAGACCTTGCCCTTTGATCAACTTAGTGGGTTTAATTTCCACATCATACTCTAATAATGCAGCAATCCACTTTCCCCGCCTTCATTCCGGTTCTGTCTGTACCAGCACATCCTTTACTGCCGCATTAGGAACATAAGCTATAATGTGGGAATGCAATACATACACACGGAAATCCCTGAGGGCCTTCACAAGTGCAAGTGTTTGTTTTTCAATGATGTTATATTGTAATGCTCCATCTCTGATAATACGGCTGAAAAAAGCAATAGGCTTCTCAACTCCATCTCTCTTTTGCATTAGTACAACTGCCAATGTGTGCTCAGAGGCAAATGAAAACAAAATAAAATCTTGTGTGTAATCCAGACTGATTAGAGTAGGGGCTGAAGATAAAACCAACTTTACCAAATTGAAAGATTTTACCGCCTCTTCGGTCCACTTTAGCTGGCTGTCCTTTTTCAGGATGTTTGTGATTTCTCTAAGGTGCTTGGCAAGATTCGGAATGAAGCGAAACAGAAAATTCAGCTTACCATTAAAAGACTGTATTTCTTTTTTGTTCCGGGGCTGCTCAAGTTGCTGAATAGCTTCAACACGTGCAGGATCTATACGGATGCCATCTTTGGAAATGATGTGGCCCAAGAGCTTGTCTTCACTCATGGCGAAAAGACTTTTCTTTGGATTTAGTGAAATACCATATTTTCTGCACTTTTGAAAAACAATTTGCAAGTGATATAAATGTTCTTCATCAAATTTTGAAAATACAGTCAAATCATCAAGGTAAACAACTAAAAAGACATCTTTCTCATTGGCAAAGGCCATGTCCATCGCACGCTGAAAAGTGGCACCTGCATTTTTCAAACCAAATGGCATTTTTGCATAATGAAATGTACCCCATGGAGTAGTGAATGCGGTTTTGTCACGATCATCCTCATGCACCAAAATCTGATTGTACCCGGAATAGCCATCGAGTAGCGACATCCTTGATGCTCCAACTACTCGCTGCAATATATGATCCATTTTGGGTAGCGGATAATTGTCCTTTAAAGACACCTTATTCAAATTTCTGAAGTCAATGCATAAACAGATCTCACCAGTCTTCTTTCTTAAGGGTACCAAATTTGATATCCAATCGGAAAATATGATAGGTACTATGATTCCAGACTTGTACAACCTATTCACTTCTTTTTCTATCAATGGCAACTATTTAGGATTGATTCTCCTCAACTTTTGACGGAAAGGCTTTTGATTTGGCTTTATAGGAATAGTATGCTGAATGATATTAGTATCATATGTTTTCAGATCTGAATAATCCCATGCAAAAACATTAGAAAACGAAGTCAACAATCTGACATACTCCTTCTTTACCTTTGGTGACAATGACTTAGATAACTTTACCATCTTAGGATTCTCAGCTGCTCCAATGTTTACCTCCTCAACACCTTCTTCAGTTGGTCTCAATGTTGGCTTGCGGGCCACATCATCTTGATCAAACAGCTCTTCCAAAGGAATCAATCCTTTAGGAATAAAATTGTCCTTAAGTTGCAACACATCCATTTGATTTACCTCATCTGTTTCAGTATCTATGGAGATGTCCTTAAACTCACCTTCAATCTGCAGAAAATATTTGATTTCTTCATCATCCTGGAAGACTTGCCAACATCGTTGATTATCCGGAACTGTGGGGCGGTGTTTCACATAAATCTCAAATTTGTTGCTGGAATTCATTGGAATTTTTAAGTTACTTGCTGCCTTAGCCAATGCATTAGCAACACCAATTTGTATGCGGGGCACACATGTCAAAGTATGTTCAGAAAATAATTTCAAAATATCTAGGACAACATTTCGATATGCTCTCATGCGAGGATGCTTGGCCTGAAACTCACCTTTAACTTGCTTTATCACCAACTCGGAGTCGCTATAGACTGCAATCTTCTTTGATTTCAGCTTGCGAATAATTTTAAGGCCAGCAATAAGAGCTTCATATTCTGCCTCATTGTTTGAACAATCAAATGCTAGTTTATAAGAGCACACTCTCACCTTTCTTGGGACTTTGTCTCGGGCATAAAAGGGACTTCGAATCCACACACCAATACCAGCACCATCGCTGCCCACAGCGCCATCGAAATCCATGGTCCAAAGACCATCTTCATCTTCATCCAACTGCTGAAACTGTGTTGCCTCTGGTTTTTCTATTTGCTGCCCCTTAGCTTCATCTGTTTGTCTCATGGTAGCTGACTTTTCTTCCCTTTCCTTTTGTAGAATTTCTCTAAAATTTTCAGTAATTTCTGGTATATCTTCTGCCTGAACTAACTGACTATCTACCTCATTAAAATTATCAGCAAACAAAACAAACGACTCCAAATCTGTATGTACATAATTCACAGGATGATTTATTGGCTTTTCTTTGCTAGTTATCATGTATTTCATCTTTTGCTCCCGATATAACTTTCTCATTTGACCGAAGACTAGAATTGTAGCATAAGAAAAGTCTAGCTGAAGTGTACCTTTCAACTTAGCTCCCCAAGATCTTGAAAGCAACATACCAAAACGCGGAGGAATATCCGCCACAACCACATCCATCAAAACATTTTTAGCTGGAATTTGATCTAGGCTTACCACCAAGTCCTTGATCAATCCAATACACTTTACCCGGCTAGAATCAAATGAATACAAATCATGATATTTTCTTGTGATATCCAATCCTAGCCTTTCCATAATGGATTTCGGCATCAAATTATGCGAAGCACCCGAGTCAAACATAGAGTTATGTAAAATATACTTGTGCAACCTCAAAATGATATAGAAGGGAGGAACATCATTTTCAGGAGACTCACCATTCAAAGAAGGCCCAAAAATTAATTCCGGCTGATCATATTCTACATTTACCGTGTCAAGAATTGGATCAATATTCAGAATTTTGGAAATTTGACCTCAGTAGGTGGTGTTTTTCATGATTTCAGTCAATGGAATAGACACTTTCAGCTTTGAAATTTCATTCTCCAAACTAAATGCTGAAACTTTTTCACCTTCTTTGGCCGGAACTTCTCTTCTTTCAACTTTATCCTTCGTTATGCTTGGTGGCTGATTTACCTTATCCGCTGAAGATAATTGACCTGCTGGGGGATCAATTATATCTTTTCCTTTTGTCTGTGGGGAAGCTGAATCATTTTTTGCTGAAGTATCTTTCTTTTTCTGAATGGGATTTATGGGAACAGCTCGGTTTCTTAATTGTCTCTGCTGAGCGGACAAAGCATTGAGATATCCTCTTTGGTACTCCTTCGATTCTTCCTCAAGTGCTGCATCATTCGATAGGATATAATTCTCATCTTGATGTATGATGGAATTTCTCACAATTTCTTCTTCTTCTGTAATATAGGTAGGCAGATCATCAGGAGTGAAAAAGTGATTTTCCTCTCCTATAGTATCACCTTCATCCTCGGATTCTTGGCTAACAAAATTCTGTTCAAGCGGAGGTTTTACTTGCTGCTGAACTGCTATTTCTTGTGCCCTTGTTTCACACTGAGTGATTCTGTATTGTGGCTGTTGTGGACCTCAGAAATTAGGATTACGGATCTGTGGTTCCGGCTTGCTGAGATGAGTACTTTCGAGCAACCATTCTACCTTGCGAAGGAGCTGATCTGATGTAGAAGCTTCTTCTTTGATTGTCACTCGCTTTTCGGCTTTCATCCTCGCTCTCTTATCATTCAAATTTGCTTCAACACTAACAGCGATTTTCTGCATATCCTCCAAGGTAGGCGGATCTCTATCTCGCAATGAATAATCCATCTCCGGATCAAAGCCATCCGGGAATTTGAGAAGTGCGGATTTTCTAGATGGCCTTAAATCATCTGGAATAGCATTGTAAACTGTGTTAAATCTGATAATGTAATCTTGGACCGACTCACCATGATTACGTTTGAGATTGTTGTACTCAACATTGATCTGAAGTGGATCCTTTCTGATTTCCCATCGATCTAGAAACTGCTTCTGAAGTTCTTCCAATGTGGGTATGCTTCTAGCTGTCAAACCTCTGAACCATTTTCTTACTTCTCCTTCGAATGTTTGTACAAACAAACACATAGTTACATCCTCATCATCTATCTCATATAGATCAAAGAAATTTGTCATCTTGTCTATATGCTGCTGAGCGGAAACACCTTGAGGAGTTCCATCAAACATGGAAATTTTACTCTGATAATCAGCTGGCATATCATGCAGATTTTGAGGAAGAGCAAGTGGGGCAAACCGGGCAGCCATTGCTTTAGGTAGATTGGGTCTAGGAGTAGCAGGTGGAGTTGGTGTAGCTGTAGTATGAGGGGTATAGGGAGGTGTAGGCAGAGGAGAAGCGATATGTGATGAGGAAGGAGAACTGACTGTTGATTCAGGATGTGTGACTATAGGGGATATAGAAATAAAAGGAGGATTGGTATGTTCGTGCGGAATTGAAGCCGTGATAGTAGATCTAATATTGCTAGATATAGTCTCGAGGAAATCAGCAAGATTGGTGACTTGGATATCTGTCTGAAGGTGTCTTAGGATGAAATTTTCAACCAATTTATTATGTCTCTCAATTTCAAGAGCAGCAGCAAAATCAGGGTTGGGAACTAGAGAACCAAGTGCACTTTCAGATTTGGTTTTGAACAAGGACAACTCAAAATTCTCATCAAAATCGATGTCTTCAAGATATTCAAAAACAGCTAGACATGAATGAGATTTGAATATGTGTTTAGAATCTGAAGCCAGTTTGGATATCGAGGAACAAATAACCAATCAGCCTATGAAAACTCTCAACTAATCATCCAAAAGTTCAGAGTTTACAAATGAACTGGGTAAAATGCAATCGAAGTGGCCGTATTCACAAGCTCACGGAGATTGACTAAAGAAGCGTTTATCTACTTCCGCTTATGCAAAGCAAAAGCGTTTCGAAGGCTACCTGGCATAAATTTAGGCTCCGTCTAAGACTTATGGAACAAACACATCAATCCACAAACAAGTTTGTTCTCCCCAGTATGGTCGCCAATATGTTAGCGCTTGAATTTGGCCTCACGTTGAAAAAGACAAAATCCAAGGCAACATCAAACCACTTAGCCACGTAGCTAGCCCTACGGGGCAAGAGAGGGATCTCTCCAGGTCTATCTCGGCAAAAGGTATTCAAAGGGTGGAGATGACCGATAAAGAACACTGATTTTAGGCTAGTAAACTGATAGGGAAAGTTTGATTTTTAAGTTTTTAGAGTTTTGGTGGAAAACTGAGCACAACAATTTTGGGTGTGGGGATGAGACACAGTTTTTGCAGAGGTCTTTTTGGGGCAAGGTAGGATATTGTCTTGATGCCTTTGAATTAAGTGAATGAATAGAAATGACCGGTGAGGAGCTAAAGAGAGCAAGAAACTTTTGAGAATTCTCTTTAGACAGAGGAAAACATAGATATTAAGCAAACTTAAAGGCAGAGCATATAAATTATGAATTCTACCTTAACACTTCATTTACTTAATGTGCAGAAAAGAGAAGTAGGAAAATGTTACACATAACACACTTAAAAGTACATGAGAGAAGCACACCATCAACACAAATAACCACAGGAATCCCAAATAGTGCTGCAAAACCCTGGTCTTTCCTTTGCCAAAATTTAGAGATACAAAGTATAAAACAGTCTAAGCTTATCCCTCAAGAGTCCAACCATGAAAATGACTAAGAAAGTACATAATATAGGCAATTTAACACACTTCCTTGCCTCTAGGGGTCGAGCTCATCATTCTAGGAGTTGTTTCAACCAATTCTAAACTGAGCACTACAAACTAGGCAATCAAAACAACTTGCCTCTATAAGTTAGGAAACCAATTCATTCATTAATTTTTTGCCATTTTATGAATGAATCTTCTAGAATAGGTAAAAAGTGTCATGTCAATCATGAAATTACATCAAATACATCAAGGAGGATGAAAAACCCAACCAAAAAGTCAAAACTAGTCACTGTTACGTTTTCCTGTGTTGAAGATGCAAAACTGGCCAATTTCCCCAACGCGTAGCGTGCCATTTCCCAACGCGTAGCACGCCTTTCAGGCCACGTTTGAGGCACTTCTCGGCATCCAAATGAGGCACAAGTGGGCTTTCTGGAAAGGTCTGGATATCTACTCCCCAGCCCAAGTGGAATCTCTCAATTTGGTGGTCATTTGCCCCTCCAAAATTGCAATCTCCCAAGACTACTTCCTGTGCGTCCAAAAAGTGGTAGAAGGTCATTTTTTGCTTGTTTTTTGACCTTTTGGGGGCTCAAATCTCCATGAAACTTCTTGGTAGTGGCTGAGCAAGTGTATTTTGCCATGAAAAATCCAAAAATGCTAATTTTTCCTGAAATGGACCTCCCCAACTTAAGGGTAGCGCGCGGCGCGCTATGCATTAAGGGCAAAAACCTGTGTGTGGCACAAAAAAGTCAAAATTGACCAAAATTGCTCAAAATTTCCTGAAATTTGAGCTGGAAGTGTGTCATTGAGCACCATGCTCCCTCAAGGTGGCTTCAGCCAAAATTTGAAGCGGATCGGACCGTTTCCTCCGTTTTAGTGCCTTGGCCAAGCGTGCTTTAAGTACCTTCATTTTTGCTTTGCATACATGCATGCGGGCCCAATAATGGTTCTTCATGTGGTGGAGCATGTCTTTGTCCCTGTTTGCCTTTGCTATCAACCTCTCTAAATGTGTGTTCACCTGAATGAGCATAGAGCTTTGCTCCTTAGGTGTCAAATCACCGGGTCTCTTGCGAGCCAAGTTCCGGTCTTCTCGGATCCTCCGCAACTCATCAAGAGAGTGTTCATCCTCTAATTGCTTGTTGCGCTGCTCTAAATAAGTAATTGTCCAATTTTCCATCTCCAACTTTTGCTGCAACAAGTCATTTTCAGCCCTTAGCTGCTGGATGATCTCCTTTGACTCTAGGCTAGGAGAAATGATATCAAGGTCAACAACATCTATGCCTGGAACACCTGATGGCCCCTCATCAATCTTGGGCTGCTTGCCTCTCTCTTGTACCTGTGCTGCTGTCGAAAGCGAGGCCCCTTCCACCTGATGTGGAGATAACACTCGCTGTGTTGATGAAGAAGGCGAGACCCTTCCACCTGATGTGGAGATAATACTCGCCATGCAAATGCAAATAAGGCCCTGTGGCCTCTCTGATATGTAACATAAGGAGAAGTGCTGACATGCTCTGGATCAGGAACATCAAACTGCTGTGAAGGCCCTCCCTCATCATGGACAACCTCGGGAGGTGGCTGTGGCACCGTGAAGAAGTCGCGAGAAATGAAATCCTCCCAAACAATACCCTGCTGTGCCAACTGATGCATCACTATGATCTCGATCAGTGCATAATGATATATACTTTTGAGCTGCTGTACGGGAGTCTACCTTTGCACCACAGGCACCATCTTCTCTATATTTCGACACATGAAAAATGGAATGTTCATCATTCATACCCAGGTGAAATGCATCAAAAAACGGATATGGTACGAATATAAACGTGGAAATCTACCCTCACAAGTGAAATAACGCATGATGAGCCTCATCAAGGGTGCATACTCATCCCTTAAGAATATGAAAGGAAAAACAGCAGTAAGGTGCCTCATGCATCCGGGTTTGATGTATGGTTGATAATGAAATTTGTCTAGCAGCTTGCTCTTGGTCCATTCTTCCCCAACATTTGGTATCCCGGTGGCTTGAGCAACCATTTCAGGTGATAAGGTGAAATCTACTCCTGCAAGGTTCACATGGCCATTGTGCAAATGTAGGACAAACAGGCGGACCAACTCTCTATGGTGTTGAATTTGTGAGATCCTCTCACAATACCTAAAGCATGACTGATATCGAAAACATGACACTGCAAATGGAAAAGCTTGCAAATGAGCCAATGAAGTGGGCTCCCCTCTGACATGCCAACCACCCTTACCACCCTTATGATGCCTCCTTGGCACTTCTAACTCTGGTGATGAATCACTGTCATAGCTCTGCTCATAATCTGACTCTGTCTCTGACATGGTTATGAAGGCAAGATGACTGAAATATATTGCTGACTTGGCACCCAATTAACTGCTCTTTGACTTTTCAAATGTTGTCACCAAGGGGACATAAATACAAGGGAACTTGTTAGGGATAGGGGAACATGTGGGAATTAGGGAGAATAAACACAAAGGAGGAATTTAGGGAAAACAAACATGGGAAATTTCCAAATTATGGGATTATAAAGTGAAGTAGGGTTTTAGGAATTAAATATGGTTTTAGGAATTTTAAAGAGGAGAATGATGAAATTACAAGGGAAAATTTGAGGGACAAAAGTGATGAAAATGAGGGAAAAAGGAATTTACAAAGGGCAACCTTGGACAGCAAGAGAAATTCAAAACCCTAGTGCCATTGAAACTTTAAATTTTCAATAACAAGAGAGGGTTTAGATTTATCATTTACATAGCATTTGAACACATTAATTCTCTTTTCATTGTGCAAAACCAAATTTAGGCATAGAGGAGAAGCCTACCTGCACTTTGCCTGAGAGAAAAGTCATTTTGATGACTTGCTGGCAGGTTTTTGAGCTGAATCCCCAACGCGTAGCGCGCCCTACCCAACGCGTAGCGCGCCTCCTACGCATAGCGCACTTGTAAATTAACACTGGAAAATTCTGCCTGACGCGTAGTGCGCCTCTCCTGACGCGTAGCACGCCCCTGAAACTGCTCGACTTGCTCAAGAACCTCTCAAATCGACTTTGCAAGGATTCACTTAGCTTATAAATGGAAAATGAGTTTGAAAATGAGGAATGACATGCTTTTATAGGCTTCCTTTTAATTTTTACTTGCCCAAAACCCACTTTGTAATGTTTTGAATGTTGACACTTTTTTATTTAATTGGCTCTGACATTTAATTTCATTTCTTTGAAAAATTGGTTGAAATGATGATTTCTTCTGAAAATTTTTGCAGGGATAGCTTTCAGGATGCTCTGGCAAAGGAGACCAAGGCTGCACTTCGATATTTGAAGAATTTGAAATTTTGAGAATTTTTACAAAATGAGATAATGACCTTTGTTTTCAAAAACAAAGTTTTTGAGAACAAAGTGAAAATTTAGCTGTACAATGATAGGAATCTTTGAAAAAATATTTAAGGAAGAACATCCCTCTGGCCTGCTGGTCCTTTGTGACCTCTCAAGACAAAAATGGACTCAACCCTAGACCTAAGTCCTTAAAACTTAAAACAAGATGAATGACCCTTTAAGGACTTTATTTACTTGAACAAACCTGAACCAGCAGGCCAGACAAGAGGGGAATAAAGACACAAACCCCCTCCACCAGGATTATGGCATGCCTAACGGAATGCAACATGATCACACTGATGGGACACCTAATCATGAAATGCAAAGAGATTTGATCTCCGGTGGAGGGCTACTAGACCGACTCTAACAGTACGTACTAAATGAAATTTAATGCTACAACTAGAGAATAAATGTCATAATTTAGAATTCCAAATAAAAATGTTTGACAAAAAATTTAGTTCATTGCATGTAAAAGGACTTCTAGTTCTGTAGGGTATAGGTGATAAATTAATTCCACTGGAAGAATATTAGAAAAGATTGCATGATATAGCAATAGATAAAGCTAAATCTGCTAAACTCAAAGGAACCATCACTGGAAATTCTTTCATGGAAGGTCTTAGTTATGATTTATTAATTCAACATGATATCAATCATATGTTCATAACTAAACCTACTTTTTATTAATGCACTCAAGTGGATGAATCATACAAAAAATTATTGAAGTTTTCTATTCCTGATGAAAAAATATGGGATAAGTTGTGTGAACTCATTGAATGAGAGACAAAAAAAATTTAGCAGTAGAATACCAAGTTTTCAGTTTCAAAGAACAAATTTCTAGGAATAAGAAACATAACAACTACTTTATAGGCCCAGTCACCAACAACAATCTTCAAATTCTATGCAAGATGTCAAAACAATTCAGATTTTATGTTTTCTAGTTCTATTTTGTAATAAATCCAAATCAATTTGGAAATATATATTTAATAATAAATTTTCATTTTAAGTCTAGATATTTTGAGAATAAATTCTATAAATACTTTGTAATTCGAAGTATGAAGGGTTGAACCCTTGTGATAAGCCATTGAGCATGATTGTAGTTCTCTGAACTGTTTCTAAGATTAATAGAAAGATTCTGGACTCATTTTGAAGCAGCTTGTGTTCTCCTGTGAGTTTTCTAATTTCTTATTATGTTTACATCTTTATTTATTTCTACACACGTTTAGAGTTAATAGGAAATCTGGGTAAGGTAAGATTGGATATCAATCTTTTTGAAATCCCTTGCAAAGTTATAATCAATTACAGAGATTAATTAACTGAAACTATTTGTTTGAGTTAATTCCTCTATATAATTTAATTGTTTCTTCCTGTTATCTTTAAATATGATATGTTTGGCTATAAAAGGGTTTTACACGCATCATCTATATATGACAAGTTAAATACTCTATTTGAATTTTTAAGGAATCGTATATATCATCTTAAAATTCTACCTTTCATAAACATTTTAATGCTTAACTCCATTAAAGGTGAAGATTCAACCCTTTTATTATATCGAAAATAGTTAGGATTTGCATTTGTTTAACAGTTTAAAGCATTGGTCATCCAAACCCAAATAAAAACTCTTACTTAGCTTGGAACTGTCTACAAAGGACAACATAATATTAGTGTCGTTCTCGGGGAATGAAAATTTGAAGTTTATTTTCCTTGGGACAATGATTAAAATTTCTTCTTAAAGGTGAATAAGAAGTTAGATGGCTAAAATCATTCATCTAGCGATTCCATTAAGTAAACCTCGCTTCACACAAGCACACTAGGTCTCATTCTGACTCTGAGCTTCATTATCCATTATTAGATCCTAAAAAGTTAGTAAGAATCACCTCTTCTAGACATAGATTAGAAGCCCCTTCTTCTATTCCCGCATCCCTTTCACCAAAAACTGTATCACAACCTGATCCTTTTCAACCTATCCCAATTCCTACAGAATTATCAGATCTACCACCAAAAGTGTTAGAACTATTATCTAAAGGATTTGACCTTCAATCAAATTTATTGGTTCATCAATTTGAATTAATTCACCTTCCCATTCCTACTTCACAGGTAGCTGATACAAAAGCTCAATTAGAGTGTGAATTGTCTGATTTCAAACCAAATGTTTTTATTTCTTCTATGGTACAAACATACCCATATACTTCTATCAAACCTGAGGAAGGTTTTACTATTTATACGAGCCCTTTTGTTTTTAAAGAAGAAGACACAGCTATCCCAAAAGTTCAAATATTAGTTATTCCTTCCCAATTCATACAACACCCTTCCACCTCTTATCATCCATCTTCCTCTCAAGTAATTTCTTCCCAACATCCTTCATCATCATCTTCTTCTTCTTATTCCTCATATTTAGCTTCTTCTTCTTCTTATTCCTCATATTCATCTTCATCTTCACCTATGTCACCACATTCAATGGCTAGTTTTCGACCAATCATAGAAACTCGTTATGCAGCACTAGTCCTTCCTCCTACAACTCAACTCCATCCTTTTCCTAATGGAAATTTGAAACATTTACCTAGATTCAATGGACAAACAAGCCCCTCTGTCGAAGATCATCTAGTTGCATTTTTAGATTTTGCTAATAATTTGAAGATCGAGCATGAAGATGTTTATACTAGACTCTTTGTCCAGTCATTAGAAGGAAATGTTTGAATTTGGTTTAGAAAATTACAACCAAATACTATAAATTCTTGGGTTGAATTAATAAACAATTTAAGAATCAGTGGGGAATTAAGAAAGATGTTGTTTACTATTTAACTAAATTTGAATATTTGAAAAGAAACCCAAATGAACCTGTTGTTGATTTCATCAAGAGATTTAATAAATTGTATAACAAAATGCCCCCAGACTGTAAACCTCCAGTAACTATTTCCAAAGTTAAATTTTCTAAGGTAATTGAAGATGATTTTGTCATTATGCCTAGAGAAAGGAAGTCTGAAACTTTAGCAGATGTGCAAACCAATGCAATTGAAGTTGAACCTAATAGGTCAGCATCTAGTAAACTGAGAGCAAAAGATGAAAACGCTGAAAAGTGGATGAAATCTAGAGAAGAAGGTGCATCATCATCAAAAACTAAAGATGAAGGAACCAAAATTGATGAAATAACTACTCTCCTTAGAAATATGTCTAATAGAATCTCTAAGATGGAATCTCAACCTAGAGTTGTGTTAGCGCTTGAATTTGGCCTCAGGCTGAAAAAGACAAAATCCAAGGCAACATCAAACCACTTAGCCTCGTAGCTAGCCCTATGGGGACAGGAGAGGGCTCTCTCCGGGTCTATCTCGGAAAAAGGTCTTCAAAAGGTGGAGATGACCAATAAAGAACATTGATTTTAGGCTAGTAAACTGATAGGGAAAGTTTGATTTTAAATTTTTAGAGTTTTGTTGGAAAACTGAGCACCGCAATTTTGGGTGCGGGGATGAGACACAGTTTTTGCTGAGGTCTTTTTGGGGCAAGGTAGGAGATTGTATTGATGCCTTTGAATTAAGTGAATGGATAGGAATGACCGGTGAGGAGCTAAAGAGAGCAAGAAAGCTTCGAGAGTTCTCCTTAGACAGATGAAAACATAGATATTAAGCAAACTTAAAGGCAGAGCATAGAAACCATGAATTCTACCGTAACACTTCATTTACTTAATGTGAAGAAAAGAGGAGTAGGAAAATGATACACATAACAAACTTACAAGTATATGAGAGAAACACACCATCAACACAAATCACCACAGGAATCCCAAATAGTGCTGCAAAAGCCTGGTCTTTCCTTTGCCAAAATTGCAGAGATACAAAGAGTAATACAGTCTAAGCTTATCCCTCAAGAGTCGAACCTCTCCAACCTCTGAAAATGATTGAGAAAATAAATAATATAGACCATTCCAACCCATTCCCTAGCCTCTAGGGGTCGAGCTCATCATCCTAGGAGCTGTTTCAACCAATTCTAAACAAAGCACTATAATCTAGGTAGTCAAAACAACTTGCCTCTATAAGCTAGGAAACCAATTCATTCATTAAATGTTTGCTATTTTATGAATGAATCTTCTAGAATAGGTAAATAAATGTCATTTCAACATGAAATTACATCAATTACATCAAGGAGGATGAAAAATCCCACCAAAAAGTCAAAACTAGTCAATGTTGCGTTTTCCTGAGCTGAAGGTGCAAAACTGGCAAATTTTCCCAACGCGTAGCGTGCCTTTCAGCCCACTTTTGGGGCACTTCCCGACATCCAAATGAGGCACAAGTGGGCTTGTTGGAAAGGTCTGGATGTCTACTCTCCCTCCAAAGTGGAATTTCTCCATTTGGTGGCAATTTTCCCCTCCAAAAATCAAATCTCCCAAGACTGCTTCCTGTGTGTCCAAAAAGGGGCAGTGAGGTCATTTTTTGCATGTTTTTTGACCTTTTGGGAGCCCAAAACTTGATGAAATGTCTTGGACGTGTCTGAGCAGGTGTATTTCATCATGAAAAATCCAATAATGCAAACCTTTCTTGAATTGGACCCCCCCAACTTAAGGGTAGCGCGTGGCGCGCTACGCGTTGAGCCAAAACCCTGACGCGTAGCGCGCTTGAGCCCTACGCATAGTGCGACTTTCAGATGCTTTTTGGAGGCCTTCCCGGTGTCCAAATTGGGTGAAAGATAGCTTGTTGGAAAGGTCTTTGAGTATACTTTCCAACCCAACTAGAATATTTCAATTTTGAGTCATCTGCCCTATCAAAAATCAAATCTCCCAAGACTGGTCAAAATGTTCCAAATGAGGCTGCCTCAAGGCAGAGTGCTATTGCAGTCAACTTTTGAATGCCTTCCTCAACTCCAAATTGAGCTAATGATAGATAATTGGAAAGCTATTTGTGTCTAAGTATCATTTGACTCATCATGCAAGTCATTTGACCAACCAAGCTAGGAGACAACTTGATTTTCTCAAGGTCACTTCAGAGGTGCATTCGATTCTCCTGAGGCAACGATATTTTTGACATTTCTCTAAAACCATGACACCTGTGTAAAACGTGAAGGAGGTTTTTCTTCTTTGCATTTTTTGGACAAAAACCTCTCTCAGTTTCCCAAAATTCATATTTTATTGCTCTGAAACATCATTTGAGTGAAACTTATCCCGATGTGTGGAACAAGGGATTTTGTCGAAATGAAGTGAAATGAAGGGGATAGGGGGCTTCTAAATTCTTGAGAAAATTTTTGGAAGTGGGGATGGATGTTAGGAAGTAGGGGAAAGTGGAATCTCAGAGATCAAGTGAGGGGAAGGGGTCCAAAAGGGAAAAACACAGGCCCAACCTAGAAAATTGCCAGGTTGTAGCAAGAAACTAGGGTTTGTGAAAAAATGAAGAATTTGGGGGATCTCAGTGATGGGAAGCATTTGATAAGGTACATGAAGGATAGGGGAAGGTGTATGAACATCTGGATACAAGTTTTTCTAATGATTTGACCATCCAAGAGAAATTGCCTTCAAAACCCTAGGAGAGGGAAATGAACCTTACCAAGGCACAACTGAAGCATGAACAAGGTGTAAAATGACTCATTAGACACTGACATGATAATGAAAACCCTATGAATGATGATATACTCAGCTGAATAGTGAAATAGACTGACATTTGGGCAATTTTAGAAGGAGTGAAAGCAAACCCTAGACCTAATGTCTAGTGACCAAATTTTGCTTGAAGACTCACTGAAATGACAAAATTTGACCTTGACACTCTGAGACCACTTTCTTAGAGCATATTTGATCACTCAAGGAAGGCTGGAAAGACTGACACTAACATTGGCTCCAATGGGGATGGTAGCTCCTTGGAGGTGCCAAGAACGACAGATCTCTGGAAGAGCTAGACAGTTCCTTCATCCATTGGGCAATGGAGTCAAAAACTCAAGCTGAAATGCATGACTGAAAAAAGATGACTTGACAACACAAATTGACTCTCACTCAACTAAAAACTGACTCAATACTTAAACACAACCGACAAACTGGAAATGATGCTCAAAGTGGAGCTTATTCATCAAAACCTACTCTAACAGTTTCATTCATCACCTGATCAAGTGAAATGAAACAAACAATGCAACCAAGTAAGTATCTCGTCTGCTGGTTGAATTCTCCACAAGTTCTCGCTTATGAATAACAAGAGAGAACTACTGAAAGGAAACTCCCATGACAACTTGGAAACAGATCTGTTGAATGATATTAATTCTCTATCCGCCTCCAAAAACACTGCATAAGGATCTTGAAGTTCATGCACACTGGGACTTAGCTCATCCAATGGATTACTTCTCGTTTCCTCATACCATGAATGCAAACTTTGATCTGAGCCTTGTGACGAGACCTCTGCTGAAAATGAGAAAGAAACCGGCTGCCGGATCAAATTCATATCAGCACATGTTTCAAGCTCACATGTAGTCAATGGAGAAAGACTTTGACTGGAAACCTCATCCAAAACATCAGCTATTGGATCATGAAAAACTTGAAAAGACTGTTGTAATGTATCCATTGAAAATGTATGACATCCTTCTATCTGTTCATCTTTTTCTTGAGAGATTTTACGAAGATTCTACCTTATAAACTGAAATGCTTCGAAACAAAAGGGTATAGAATCTTCCTGCATCATCAAATCATGTATTTCGTCTTCCACAGCTTCATCTGTAATCTGTCTTTCAATTTCATTTGGTGGCTACAAATCTAATGCTACAGGCTGCTCAAGAATTTTGTTATCTGTCTCATCCTCAACATTAACACTAAGAGATTGTTGATTTGTTATAGGTTGTTCATTTGAAGATTTACTATGCAATCTACCCTTGAAAAACTGAAATGATTTAAACAGAATGGTACGGAGTCACCTTGAATCATTAAATCATGTGTGTGAACTTCCAAGTCTTCATCTGCAACTTGACAATCAATGGCTTTCGGGGGTTGCAAATCTGGATATGAGAAGTCTTGAACAAAATTTTCATTGCTCTCAAGATGATTCAAATCAAGACTTGTTGACATTTGATTTCTGGTTGCATGGTAGTTATCTCTGATGAACTGAAACGAATCAAAACAAAAAGGCAAAGATCCTTCACTTACTTCAAAATTTGATGCACTTTCCTCATCATCGTCATAGCTCATATGCATCGGTTGATCATTGTATTCGAGCTGCTGAAAGTGAACTTCCTCCTCGCACAAACTAGCTGCTGATTCTTCTGCAAGATTAGCTTCTTTTTGAAGAACATAATTATCATCATACTGATCAAACTGAGGCAAATCATCGGTATAAAGCATATCATCAAGCATACATGTCATATCAACAGATCTCTCTTCTCCAAGATGATCTACAAAAAAATCATTATCAGATCTATGACAACTAGGATAAGAAACAAAATGTTTTGGATCAACAACTTGTTCTTCTTCAATCAGCGAGTCTTGAGCTTGGACATCATAATCATTCCTTGTGTTGATCTTGTCCATCATCTCTTCTACTACACTTACCATAATGTCAAGCTTTACCTCTAGAGATGTCGATTTTTCCGGATCTATGTTTTTCATCTCTTCTTCCTTCAACCTTGCCCGTCGGATCAACAGATGCGCCTCTACATTTACTGCATGGTTTTTGCATCTCGTGAAGTGTTGCAATGTCCCTTTCTCTCAGTTGAAACTCCATCTCCGGATCAAAGGCACCCGGATAGTGCAAGAGAGAAGATCTAGGAGTAGGCCTTATATCAACTGGCATTGAATAATAAACTTGATTAAATCTGGCCGAAAACTGTTGTACTGTCTCCCCTAGCAATGTTTTCAGTTGGTTATACTCTTCTACAATCAAGAAAAGGTTCTGCCCGATCATCCACCTGTCGAGAAAAACTTTGACGAACTGCTGGAAATCTGAGATGCTCACATCAGGCAGGGCTTTGAACCAACTTTTCACTTTGGCTTGCAAAGAAAGAGCAAAAAGCCTTATACTAACATCTTCGCTATCAACTTCAAAAAGGTCTAGAAAATACTCAAAATTCTGCACATGTTGCTCAACGTTGACATTCTTACATTCACCATCAAACCTCGGCAAGTATAGATCATAGTTTTTGGGGAAAGGATGGAGAAAAGAAGGTAAAACAAGAGGTTTATACCGATCTGGAATTTTACAAGGTGTAGGGATATGTACAACAGGTATAGAATCGGTCTTGGTCTTTTGAGGTTCATCAATTTGAAGATGGTCATCACAAAATTTGGAAAAAGGATCTTGTTCAAGCTCAAAGGCATGCAAATCTTTGGTATTCACAATCTTCAAAGGGAAAGAATCAACTGCAGGCCGAGGATCTCTTCTCAAATATAGTATACTTTGCAAAGCCTTCTTGACATTTTTTGGAAAAGAGAAGAAATAATTTATGACAAAGAACAAAATGTCTTGGATGAAATTCCAACTTGAATATCTGATATGTCCATATTGTCCTTTCATGTTTTTGCTGGTCGGGATCATCCTCCAGTGGAGTCTTTGGATCTGATCTCGAAAATGATTTAGAGTCGTCAAGTGAATGATTTCAGTCTTTCAATTTTCTGATCGTTGTCCACCATCAACCATTAGATCTGAACTTGATACATGTACTGGGGTAATTTACAAGTTAAATGTCACGTTTACAAGCTAGACCGGAGATTGACTGAAGCAGCGTTTATCTACTTCCGCTAATGCAAAGCAAAAGCGTTTCGAAGGCTACCTGGCGTAACTTCAGGCTCCGTCTGTAGCTTATAAAACAAATGACATCAACAAGCAAACCATTTGTTCTCCCCAGTATGGTCGCCAATATGTTAGCGCTTGAATTTGGCCTCAGGCTGAAAAAGACAAAATCCAAGGCAACATCGAACCACTTAGCCTCGTAGCTAGCCTTACGGGGACAGGAGAGGGCTCTCTCCAGGTCTATCTCGACAAAAGGTCTTCAAAGGGTGGAGATGACCAATAAAGAACACTGATTTTAGGCTAGTAAACTGATAAGGAAAGTTTGATTTTAAATTTTTAGAGTTTTGTTGGAAAACTGAGCACAACAATTTTGGGTGCGGGGATGAGACACAATTTTTGCAGAGGTCTTTTTGGGGCAAGGTAGGAGATTGTCTTGATGCCTTTGAATTAATTGAATGGATAGGAATGACCGGTGAGGAGCTAAAGAGAGCAAGAAAGCTTCGAGAGTTCTCCTTAGACAGATGAAAACATAGATATTAAGCAAACTTAAAGGCAGAGCATAGAAACCATGAATTCTACCTTAACATTTCATTTACTTAATGTGCAGAAAAGAGGAGTAGGAAAATGATACACATAACAAACTTACAAGTACATGAGAGAAACACACCATCAACAAAAATCACCACAGGAATCCCAAATAGTGTTGTAAAACCCTGGTCTTTCCTTTGCCAAAATTGCAGAGATACAAAGAGTAATACAGTCTAAGCTTATCCCTCAAGAGTCAAACCTCTCCAACCTCTGAAAATGATTGATAAAATACATAATATAGACCATGCCAACCCATTCCCTAGCCTATAGGGGTCGATCTCATCATCCTAGGAGCTGTTTCAACCAATTCTAAACAAAGCACTATAATCTAGGCAGTCAAAACAACTTGCCTCTATAAGCTAGGAAACCAATTCATTCATTAAATGTTTGCTATTTTATGAATGAATCTTCTAGAATAGGTAAATAAATGTCATTTCAACATGAAATTACATCAATTACATCAAGGAGGATGAAAAATCCCACCAAAAAGTCAAAACTAGTCAATGTTGCGTTTTCCTGAGCTGAAGGTGCAAAACTGGCAAATTTTCCCAACGCGTAGCATGCCTTTCAGCCCACTTTTGGGGCACTTCCCAGCATCCAAATGAGGCACAAGTGGGCTTTTTGGAAAGGTCTGGATGTCTACTTTCTAGCCCAAGTAGAATTTCTCAATTTGGTGGCCGTTTTCCCCTCCAAAACGCAAATCTCCCAAGACTGCTTCCTGTGTGTCCAAAAAGGGGCAGTGAGGTCGTTTTTGCATGTTTTTTGAACTTTTGGGAGCCCAAAACTTGATGAAATGTCTTGGAAGTGGCTGAGCAGGTGTATTTCATCATGAAAAATCCAAAAATGCAAACCTTTCTTGAATTGGACCTCCCCAACTTAAGGGTAGCGCGCGGCGCGCTACGCGTTGAGCCAAAACCCTGATGCGTAGCGCGCTTGAGCCCTACGCATAGCGCGACTTTCAGATGCTTTTTGGAGGCCTTCCCGGTGTCCAAATTGGGCGAAGGATAGCTTATTGGAAAAGTCTTTGAGTATAATTTCCAACCCAATTGGAATTTTTCAATTTGGAGTTCATTTTCCCTGTCAAAAATCAAATCTCCCAAGACTGGTCAAAATGTGCCAAATGAGGCTGCCTCAAGGCAGAGTGCTATTGCAGTCAACGTTTGAATGCCTTCCTCAACTCCAAATGGAGCTCAGGATAGCTCATTAGAAAGCTCTTGTGTCTAGTTATCATTTGACTCATCAAGAAAGTCAGTTGACCAACCAAGCTAGGAGAAAACTTGATTTTCCCAAGGTCACTTCATAGGTGCATTCGATTCTCCTGAGGCAACGATATTTTTGACATTTCTCTAAAACCATGACACCTGTGTAAAAAGTGAAGGAGGTTTTTCTTCTTTGGCATGTTGTGGACCAAATCTCTCTCAGTTTCCCAAAATTCATCTTTTATTGCCATGAAACATCATTTGAGTGAAACTTATCCCGATGTGTGGAACAAGGGATTTTGTCGAAATGAAGTGAAATGAAGGGGATAGGGGGCTTCTAAATTCTTGAGAAAATTTTTGGAAGTAGGGAGGGATGTTAGGAAGTAGGGGAAAGTGGAATCTCGGAGATCGAGTGAGGGGAAGGGGTCCAAAAGGGAAAAACACAGGCCCAACCTAGAAAATTGCCAAGTTGTAGCAAGAAACTAGGGTTTGTGGAAAAATGAGAAATTTGGGGGATCTCAGTGATGGGAAGCATTTGATAAGGTACATGAAGGATAGGGGAAGGTGTATGAACATCTGGATACAAGTTTTGCTAATGATTTGACCATCCAAGAGAAATTGCCTTCAAAACCCTAGGAGAGGGAAATGAACCTTACCAAGGCACAACTGAAGCATGAACAAGGTGTAAAATGACTCATTAGACACTGACATGATAATGAAAACCCTATGAATGATGATAGACTCAGCTGAATAGTGAAATAGACTGACATTTGGGCAATTTCAGAAGGAGTGAAATGAAACCCTAGACCTAATGTCTAGTGACCAAATTTTGCTTGAAGACTCACTGAAATGACAAAATTTTACCTTGACACTCTGAGACCACTTTGTAAGAGCATATTTGATCACTGGAGGAAGGCTGGAAAGACTGACACTAACAAGTTTTTCAACCAGTTGCAAATAGACCACAAGTTCAATATCGAAGATCTTTTCAACCTCAAATTTTGCAAAGACCAAATAATGTCCAACAAATCCAACCTCCCTTATTGATTGATGATCAAGACTCTGAAGAAACTATTCCCGTTGTTACAAATGATATTAATCAATTTGAATATTCCTCATCCCACAATAGAATTGTTCCAATAAATCAGGATCAGGGCTCTGCCCAAAATCAAGAAATTTCTCAAATTTCTAGATATCAATCTTTTCATGAGTTTCTTATTGCTGAGTTAAGCAAAATATGTGACTTAAGGTATACACCAATACCTGGTAAGCCAACTAAAAATGTGACATTTGATGAACCTCAAGTTAAAACTTCTGAAACAAAAACATCATCAAGTGAAACACATAACCAGTTACTAGAACAAAATATTCCTAAAAAACTACTCTGACATTTTTTAATCTTGAAAAGGAACTAGAAAGAGTTAAAATTCAAATTCAATTATCTAAACTCTCTAAAAACCCAAGTTATAAAAATCAAGTTTCAAAATGGATTCAATCTTCAAGTATTGATGCACAAGAAGATGTCATAAGTTTGCAAGATGGAAAACCTCAAGTAGTTTTTGGTCATAGCTCTGATATGATTGATAAAACTGTACCTCCCTTCTATGTCACCCTGAAAATTCATGATTACATTTTATACGATTGCATGTTAGGTTTTGGAGCTTGTCATAATATAATGCCTAAAGTAATCATGGATCAACTTCAACTGCAAATCACTAGACCATACCATGACCTATACACTTTTGACTCAAAGAAAGTACCTTGCCTCGGATTAATTAAATATTTAGTGTAACACTCACCCAATTCCCTGTCAAGAGTATAGTTTTGGATATAGTGGTCACAAATATTCCACCCAAGTTTGGAATGTTATTGTATAGATCTTATTGTGCAAATTTGGGAGGGAATTTACAAATGGACATGTCTTTTGCTACAATCCCTGTTTCTGGAGGTGAACATTTAAGATTATATAGAGAGGTCATATTTACTCACACAATTTGTAAAGAAAATCAAGCTATGAATCACCCAATTTATTTTATTGATCAAGATTTTGGGTGATTTACTCTAGCTGATAATGATCTCTTAAATTCTCAGGTCATCATTCAACAAGTTGTTAATACCCCTCCAATTTTAAATACTGATATTTTGAAAATGTACTTTGATGGAGAATTTTCCAAAGAGGGAGTTGGGGTTGGAATTGTACTCATATTTCCTGATAAAAAACATAACTCAATCCTTTAAATTAGACTTTGATGTTATGAACAATTGTTATCGGGAAATGTAGTGTCTATGTAGAGCTGCTAGTCCCACTAAGACGGGTAGCTATCTTAGAAACAAACAGATTAAAGTCACTTGTTTTTCCTTTACGAGAGAGAGATGGGAAAGAAGCATAGAGTACCAACCAGTCTTCCACTTGGCTCCTTGCTTGTTTCCTTTCCCATTTGACAAAATCTCGCCACTACTTCCTTACTTGTCCAGCTTCAAAGATCACCTGTAGATTCACAACATCATAATACCATCAAAGAATAGAGATCTTTCACTGTAAACAATATAGGATCAAATATATATTGGCTATACAAATGCATATAACAAACATAATATTCATAGATACACAAGAATATGGAGGAAAACTCAAATAGCATTATTAGTAAAAGTCATAGAATAGAGGATTACAACCACTTGGTCTGACTCAGCACCATCCTCCCAGCTTGAAATCCCTCTTCACCTCACACAAAGCAAGATCACCCAACAATGTCTTCAAAGAGAAACTAGCAACACCTCTCTGCAAATCACCAAATTCCAACCTTTGGATCTCTTGGATGAGGGATCCATTTATAGATATTTGCAGGGGAGTGAGTCAGCTTCTAGGATTTTGATTAGTGTCATCTCTCTGATAGTTCCTGGTTCCACATGGAAATTTTAGATCTCTTACTCATCCCTGGGCAAACATAGAGAGGCAAGTGTCAAATGAGCAGTTTCTAGAAGATTCTCTGGGTTTCCACCTAGCAAACTGCTTGTACCATTTGTCTGCTCTCACTCATCACACCCTATGTGTTATAGACATTTTTGGGCACTGCAACCCCAAGCATAAAATTTCCATAAACCAAGGGCTCCTAAGTCCCTAAAAGTGTTGTTCCAACCCCTAAAGGAACAAGCTCAACTGATTACAGATTCTCCCAGAAGTTCTCCATGAAAAACTACTCAGAACTGGTCAAAACAGGATCATTTCACCTGCTCCATAGGCAAAGTGCGTTGCATCTCACCTAAGTACACTCTGTGGGTGCATTGCATTTCAAAAATCCCTTCTATGCGGTGCGATGGGCGAGAAGTGACAAATGGCAGTGTCAATCTGTGAGGTGGAGAGGCATGGAATCTTCCAGAAACTTCTCCTGTGACACTTGCCTCTCTGAATTCGACCAAGGATGAGTAAGAGATCATCAATCTCCAAATGGAAGCAAGAACTATCAGAGGGAATACACTAATCAAATCACAAGCTGACTCATCTCCCTTACAGATATCTATATATGGATCCCTCATCCCAGAGATCCAGGAGCTGGAATTTTGCATCTTGTAAGGAATTGTTGTTGGTTTCTTGAGGCAACATCATAGTGTTGGGTGATCTAAGCTTTGCATGAGGTGAAGAAGGGCTTACTTGCTGAGAGGATGATGCTGGGTTAGAACAACTGGTTGTAACTCTCTTGGCTCTTTCTTGATTATCAATAAATCTATTCAAGTTTTCCTCCATACTCTTGTGTCGTTTACGTTTTATGCATTTGTATGGTCAATTTACATCTGATCCTAGATTGTGTATGATAATAGATCCATGTTCTTGTATATTGTTATGATACTTTTATTCTATAGGTACTCTGTAAAGCTGGGTGTACAAGGAAGCAAGTAGCAAAGGACTATCAGAAGAGAGAGGAATCGAACTAGGAGCCAAGCGCAAGATAGAGGTTGGTCTCCTTTATTCTTCTCTCATCTATATTTCATAAAGGAAAAACGAAAGTAGCTTTACTTTGTTTGTTTCTAAGGTAGCTACCATACCTTAGTGGGATTAGCAGTTCTGCATAGACACTTTTCCTTGTAACACTATGAAAGGGCTTTCTAGTATGCATCGCACTTTTTTCATGTGGCAGGTGAGATGCATCACACCTTTAGCACTGGGTAGTCTGTATGGTCCTGCTTTGACCAGTTCTGAGTATATTTTCATGGAAAAATTCTGGGAGGTGGTGTAATCAGCTAACCTTGCTCCTTTAGGGTATGAAACAACACTTTTAGGGACTTAGAAGCCCTTGGTTTATGGACATATTTGATTGGGGTTGCAGTGCCCAAATATGTCTATAACAATTGCCCCCTAAAGCATGAGGTCTTAAATCCTTTGATGTCGAGTGAAATGCTTTATAGTGAGGATCCGAGGTTTTTCGCACTGGAAGGTGACCTATAATAAGATACAATACAATACATTATCTTCATAATATTTTCATGATCTGGCTGAGGCGAGCATTCCCATGCTCAGCTTGATAAATTCATTTTCATGTACATAAGATAGACAATCGTCTCTGTGCAGACTAATGATTCTGGTAGAGCCATCATCCCTTAGTTTGGATGATTATCTATGCAGCAATGATGTACATTTGATGTCTTTATTTTCCTGAATATATCGCAACCCGGATGGATGAAACTAGATCCGGGATCTTCAAAACTCGTTCAATCTTTGCCCGAAGTACAAGTCGATCCATGTGAATATGTGTTTGGATGTCGAACATGGAAAGACATCCCCTGATTACTAGTCAATGATGTAAGCTGTTAACAGACGCGAGAGGAATCACCGATAATGATGATGACCTTCAAGGTACTGCAATACAATTCACGTGGTGTGAATACATGAGTTGATGTCGAACAACACGTAAAATATTTTGGTCGAAGGCCATTAGTGTAAACCTGTCACTGGAAGTGCGAAACTTGCCATTGAGGCATGCAAGCTTCAAAGTACTAGAAGGGTTGTCCCTAGGTCGGCTTCTTGGATAATGAGCTGATGTCGATAAGAAGTGACCCGTCGTAGGAGGGCATTAATGGATCCCACATCTACGACACATAATAGAGCAAATGATTTTGTAGAGGTGAAAACGATCTGATGATACAAGGTTCAGGGTGGCGGTCATGAAAGAATGAAGCGTGAAGGTATTGTAGCGGATGAGACACAAGCTAGGTAGGTGAATTCTCTGAGTGACTTCTCTTGAACATATCAGAGACACTGAAATGGATTGGTAGCATTAACCCCAAAAGTGGAAGGTACAGTGGACCAATGGCGATATGACCGGTGAACGGAATAACCCAACCTGACTCAAACATGGTGATGGAGTGAAAGTGTCATGTTCAAGAGCGACCTGCTACCAATAAAGTTTCTTCAAGTTTTCTTCCCAATTTTTCCCCTGTCATTTCTAACCAGTACCTCTTTATTTTTTTCAAGCTTGAGGAGGATAACATATGCGTGTTCTATAATTTTCCCTTCGAGCAAACCTGTCGCTATGTTTTAACGAGCCTAGCGACAATGAAACTCGCTCTTGTCTGAATGGACAAGTTTGTCGCTATTGTTTTAACGAGTTTAATGACAAGTATAACTCGGTCCTTTTCAATTTTAAAGAGTCTGAAAAGAGACGGAAAGAAGACTCCAATATTCCTTTTTCGTAACATAATCCCTTAAGTCCGAAAAAGTATAAAACAATGCGAAAGGGATGTCTTTTCGATAGTTTTAACGAGCCGAACAAGACAAACGCTCGATCTTTTTGTGTAATAATCCCTCAGGTCCAAAAAGATTAAAATCTAGAGGAGGGATAGCACTTCCAATCACTTTAACGAGCTGGAGAGGCCAATCGCTCGACAATCTTTTCATATTTTACGAGTCAGATGGAAAGAGCTTAAAGGAGACTCATTTTTTTAGGAACGAGTGATGTTTTTTAGATAGCAGCTGGTTCCAGGTAAGGTTTGGAACTTTCCAATCATGGCAGCGTAAAAAGGTAGCTAATAGGATCACTCATCACAGCTGTTCCTCAAAAGGGGTAAACAATCAAATGGAGGTGGATGATCGGCAACAACACAGTGGAGGTGATGGTAAGAACACAACCAACGCTCAAAAGCTGATGACAATGCATTCACAATGGTTATTTATCGGAGATGGGTTCATTTTTTAATGAGCTTAAACTCTGGTGGAACATATGCTCATTGCTAGGTTTAATTTTTAACGAGCTTGAACTTCGCATAAAACTGCTCGTGCCAGTCATATAATAAGGATGTCTCATCGGTAGGTTCATTTTTTAGGAAGCTTGCACCATTCGAAATTATGCTCCGACTCCTTTCATTATGTAAGCTATGAATGACCAATCCTACGAGTTTAAAGGGTTAAAAACCTACAAACTAAGAAAATAAATAGTCGCTTTTCACTTTCACGCAAAAATTTTGCATGCCCCCAGGTATAGCGAAGTAGAGTTTCCCCAGGTTACCCCTCAATTTGCAGACAAAACACTTGTTTTATCGGGAGAGGCCTACCTTTCCAGGTTACCCTTCAATTTGCAGACAAAACATTTGTTTTATTAGGAAAGGCCTACCTTTCCAGGTTACCCTTCAATTTGCAGACAAAACATTTGTTCTATCGGGAAAGGCCTACCTTCTAACAGAGGTATCTTATTCCAGTCTAATCCCATTTTCCTAAACGGACGGGTGTGTCAGACCAGTCATATATCCTCTATGGAAACCTACCCTATACCTGAAGTTTTCCTTCTGAAGAAGGCCAGGGTGCATGCCCCCTGGGTTTTAGTCTTGACCACCGCATTACTCTCGCTCATCAGGTGGACGGACTGGAGATTGACGAGACATTCCTTGTGCAAAAAGCCCTGTTAGGGATGGCATTTGACTATTAGCTATGTGAGAACCAGGGAATGAAAGATGGTCTACAAGCTGGAGCACTCTGCCCTCATGCAGAAAACACATTACTCGAAAGAGTGAGGAAACGATGGCTCCCATGCTATAAATGCAGTCGTGCCCAAGGAGTAGATTGTAATATAAAGCTCCTTGGACTACCATTATGTTCAGATAAATGGTTTTCCTTCTCAAAGTTATAGGCAAATTTGGAAGGATCCCTAACAACTGACTGGTTCCTTTATCGAAGCCTGTTAGATATCGCATCTCATGCAAAAGTGATGGCGAACCAAGCGCTTTCCAAGAAGGTGAGGAAAGGACACTCATAAAAGCCCCTTCATCTATGATGGTACCAACCATGACCATTTTGTAAGTTTGCACTATGATTCAAAATGGTACATTAGATGGTAAACGGGGTCTTCCTAGTAGATTCCAATTGAAGGAAATGACTAGGTTTCTTGGAGGTGGGACCGAATAACGGTTGGAGACAAATCCGACGAATTTCCTTCCTGTGATAAAGGAATGGGCAGATTGCCCCCATGTTCATCGGAGTCTGTGTTTACGAAAAGAATTTGAATGGTGTCATTCTCATTCTCTTCGGTGACTGTATCATCTGAAGGTAAATATTCTAAAGTCAAGATGGGGTCGACTGCCATCTCTACCTATTGACTTTGGTCCGATGTGGACTCAGAGGGTTTATCTTCAATGATAGGTGTTTCGAATGACTCCAAAGGTGGGTTAGTCAGATTTTCAACTAGCAATGGATTCGGCAAGAGTTTCTTGTACCCAGGAGGGAGTCGATGTGGTGATACAAGATGACTATCCAAGACTCTTTTAGCTTCGTCCAGGAAGGGACAACGGTGGAGGGCATGGTCGCCCTCACACAGTCTACAGGGAAATTTAGATTTTCCTTTTTGTCCGGTGACTTCGCTTTCACTAGTTGACGGTGTACTTTCAACATGATCGTTAGAGGTTGATGACGCCGGATTGTGCAAGCGGGGAGACCAGTCCCTTAGGATCTATGGGATGCAAGGACAATCTTGGTGATAGTGGTCTCCTTTGCAAATGACACATGGAGATTTAGGTTTGGACGATGCAGTGTGTGGATTTTCACTAGACGATGCATGGTTGCCCATTTTTGCCGTTGGCTCCTTCTTCTTCTTCTCCTTCCCCTTCTTCTTCTTCTTCTTCTCAGTTACTTGGTTTTTAGTTTATTATCTTTACCAAGCGAAGATGAAGAAGGAGAGGGAGAGACAAATGAAGTAGAAGGTTGGGGGAAAATCTGGTATCATCTAGTTGCTAATTCGATTGTTTAGGAATTACAGTGCTTTGAACAACAGAGGTCGAGAAAAGCCATACCGGTAGGCCAATTGTCAGTCCTGGAAGGGACAATGTGGCCATATGAGGTGCACAAACATCTCCCCAAGAGGAGAAAGGACTAGGAATTCGTCCTTGGTTGGTGGACTCCATTTTCTCAACCTAAGACCAACAAGGGAACAGTGACGTTATTCCGATTAAAATAAATTTTAGACGCTTTGACACAACTTGCTTTTTCACTTTTTAAGAGACAAGAAAAAGCTAAAGATGACTCTAGTCGCCTTCGATTTTTAATGAGCCTGAAGTGACAAGTGCTCAGATGGACCTTTTCCTTTAAGGAGTCTGAAAAGGAACGAAAGAGACTGCTCTGGCAATCTAGACAGAGGGATTACCAAACCAATTGCAAAACTACAGAATACTTTTTACGGTACAACAATCAATCTTCTCAAATGTTGTGTTCAGTGCATTGCAATTGATAGGGCGACAGACATGGCTTCCTAAGGATAAAGGATATAGCTTATTGTGGTCTCCCAATATATACTCGACGGTACATGGGAGCACAAGTCCGTACTGGAACTTATCATCTCAAAGAAGAGGAATCACCCAACCTACGATGAAAGCAACAGTTACCAGGTTTTACGATGCCAGAATACGTCTCTAGCTTAGAGTTCTAGATGTTGCGCATTAGGTTCCAAAGCGTTTTTATGTTCATTAAATTTATTTTACAGTTGATCTTTCTTAAGAAATTTGTCTTTCAGGTTCACCACGTGATGTAGATATACAATTCCTAAAATGCAATCTAAGATGATAAACAGTCCTTTAATCTTCTTTTTGCAATGAAAATGCTAGCTACTAAAGAAAGAGAAATGAAATCCTTTCAACATAGAGCAGAGAGCACACACTAGATGCACTGTCCTAAATCAAAATCAACAAGCAGTCTAAATGCAAATGCACGTGCATGTATTTGTTTTCCGCTTTCTTAATGTGTGAAAGACAAAAAGAATGCTAAATACAAATCTGAATTATTTATTCTTTCAAGGTGACATTACTAACGATTTTCTTTTCAAAAACAACAAGAAGGCAAGACGACACTTTGCGATTTTGAATTGAAAACTTCTTTCGACACTTGTCTATGCAGACCTACTAGTCCCACTAAGATGGGTAGCTATCTTAGAAACAAACAGATTAAAGTCACTTGTTTTTCCTTTATGAGAGAGAGATGGGAAAGAAGCAGAGAGTACCAACCTCAGTCTTTCGATTAGCTCCTTGCTTGTTTCCTTTCCCCTTTGACAGAATCTCATCACTGCTTCCTTACTTTTCCAGCTTCAAAGAGCACCTGTAGATTCACAACAGCATAATACCATCAAAGCATAGAGATCTTTCACTGTAAACAATATAGGATCAAATATATATTTGCCATACAAATTTATATAGCAAACATAATATTCAGAGATACACAAGAATATGGAGGAAAACTCAAATAGCTTTATTAGTAAAAGTCATAGAAGAGAGGATTACAACCACTTGGTCTAACCCAACGCCATCCTCCCAGCTTGAAAGCCCTCTTCACCTCACACAAAGCAAGATCACCCAACAATGTCTTCAAAGAGAAACCAGCAGAACCTCTTTGCAGATTACTAAATTCCAACCTTTGGATCTCTTGGATGAGGGATCCATTTATAGATATTTGCAAGGGGGTGAGTCAGCTTCTGGGATTTTGATTAGTGTCATCTCTCTGATAGTTCCTGGTTCCACATGGAAATTTTAGATCTCTTACTCATCCTTGGGCGAACTCAGAGGGGCAAGTGTCAAATGAGCAATTTCTAGAAGATTCTTTGGCTTTCCACCTAGAAAACTGCTTGTGCCATTTGTCTTCTCTCGCTCATCACACCCTATGAAAGGGATTTCCAGTATGCATCGCACTTTTCGCATGTGGCAGGTGAGATGCATCGCACCTTTAGCACTGGGCAGTCTGAATGGTCCTGATTTGACCAGTTCTGAGTAGATTTTCATGGAAAACGTCTGGGAGGTGATGTAATCAGCTGACCTTGCTCCTTTAGGGTATGAAACAACACTTTTAGGGACTTAGAAGCCCTTGATTTATGGACATATGTGATTGGGGTTGCAGTGCCCAAATATGTCTATAACAACAATGTAGCGGAATATGAAACCTTACTTTTCGGATTGCAATGAGCTAAAATCCTAAAGGTTTAGAATCTGATTATGTTTGGTGATTCAGAGTTAATTTTGAAACAAATTACAAACCTTTGTCAAATTTAGCACCCTAGGCTTAGATCTTACAGGAATGAATTTTGGGATTGTGTAGAAAATTACTTTCAATATTTTAATATCACATCAATCCCAAGAGAACAAAATATTCATGTTGATGCCCTGGCAATTTCTGCCAGTTCCTTCAAAATTCTTGATCCTATGCAATTGCATTACCAGATTGAAGTGAAATACATGCCTTCCATTTATGATAACCTTAAAGATTGGCAGGTGTTCGAAGATGATGAACACTTAATTTTTTTTTACAATCAATAGATGAATTCTCAGCCTTGAATATTGAAGAAGAACAAATGGATGAAAGTAAATCAAACGAAGACAATCAGAACTTAAAGTTTGAGCAAAAAATAACAGATCACAATATCATTCAACTATCTAATAATTACATTCCAAAATGATTAGTTCCCCTTGAAAAACTCTTTGATCACAATGATGTCTCAAAACCATTATTATTAAATTCACAACAAGAAGATGTTCACGGTTGTAATATTGGAACTTCTAAAGAAATTAGAAATGTTAAAATTTCAGCATCATTTCCTCAGGAAATTAAAGACCAATATGTCAATATTTTCAAACATTATAAAGACGTATTTGCATGGTCATATGATGAGTTGAAAACCTATGACACAACTATTATTCAACATAAAATTCCTCTCAAACCAGAAGCTAAACCTTTTCAGCAAAAGTTAAGAAGAATAAATGCAGTCTTGCTTCCAATTATTGAAAGAAAAATTAAAACCTCTTGGATGCAAAAATAATTGTTCCCTGAAGATATTATGAATGGATAGCTAACCTAGTACCTGTCAAGAAGAAAAATGGTGAAATAAGATTGTGTGTTGACTTTAGAAATCTAAATAAACTCTTTTTAAAATATAATTATCCATTACCAAAGATGGATCAATTACTTCAAAACGTATTAGGTTCAAGTAGAATTTCAATGTTAGATGGATTTTCTATATATCATTAGATTTTGGTTAGTCGAGAAGATAGAGAAAAAACAACATTTACAACTCCTTAGGGTACATTTATGTATGCTAGAATGCCATTTGGTCTAATCAATGCTGGAGCAACATTTCAAACAACAATGGATCTTTCATTTATTGGTAAGATAAATAAATTCATTGCCATTTATCTTGATGATCTAACTGTATTTTCTAATTATAATGAGAAACATTTGAAGCAATTGAGGAATTTTTTTGAAAGGGGCAGGAAATATGGGATTTCACTTAATCCCCAAAAAATATTGTTTGCAATAAAATAAGGGAAGCTACTAGGCACATAATCTCAAATGAAGGAGTTGTTATTGATCCAAAAAGATCTCAACAATTGAGGTAATTGGACCTATAAATAAAAAGGATATTCAAGCATTTCTAGGAAAAATAAATTTCTTGAGAAGATTTATATCTAATTATGCTCAGATAGTCAAAGATATTACTAATATGCTTAAAAAGGATCATGAAGTCAAATGGACAGTACAGGCTAGATATTCTTTTTCACATATCAAGAAGGCTATTTTTGAGGCCCCAGTACTAGCTAGTCTAGACTACTCAAAACCCTTTAGTATCTTTTCTTTTTCCTTTGACACTACCTTAGCTGTTGTTTTACTACAAAAAAATGATGATGGATATGAGCAACCCATTTCCTTTTTCAAAAAAGTAATGAGAGATGCTGAGTTAAGATATGATATCATAGAGAAGCAAGCATATGCCCTTGTCCAAGCCCTAAAAGCATTCAAAATCTATGTCCTACACTCTCCTATCATTGCTTATGTCCCAAACCATGCAGTAAAGACAATTTTGACACAACCTGATACAAATGGAAAAAGGGGAAGATGGATCACAAATATACTTGAATTTGATTAAGATACCAGACCTACCAAATCGGTAAAAGGACAAGGTTTAGCTAAAATTTTGGATGAATCAAATTGTAAGGTTCTTGGTATCAATACCATTTTGCAGAGTTCAAGTGAGAAGAATCCACAAGGACCTTCTTCCAATTCAAGTGAGAAGAATCTACAAGAACCTTCTTCCAACTAAAGTGAGAAGAATCCACAAGAACCTTCTTCTAGTTCTGATCCTATTCCTCTTTCTTTACACATTGATGAAAAATTTCTACTTTTAGATTGGTATAGAGACACGTTGAATTTTCTTCAAGATTTAAAGTACCCTCCTGAATTTACAAGGAATCAATCTAGATATATTAGACATAAAGCCATGAAATATTGTATCATCAATGCCAATTTGTATTGGAAGGATACTATCAATATCCTTTTATTATGTCTAACTAAAAGTAAAATAGATGGATTTATTGAACACTTTCATGAAGGCATTTATGGAGGAAATTATGCTTGGAAGGTAACTGCATACAAGATTCTAAGAGCAAGCTTCTATTGGCCTAAATTATTTGCACAGGTTGGAGCTAAAGTAAGAAGTTTCATTTCGTGTCAGATATTTGTTGGTAAGCAAAGATTATCAACACTGCCCCTTGTTCCAGTTTTAGTTCAAGAAACTTTTTTACAATGGGGATTAGATTCCATAGGTGAAATAATTCTAACTGTTATAGACTACTTTACCAAGTGGTTAGAAGCAATTCCTGTCAAGAATGCAACATATACAATAGTCATCAAATTCATTGAAGACAACATATTGTCTATATTTGGCTGTCCAGAACAAATAGTTACAAATAATGCACAATCTTTCAGCAGTATTAAAATGATAGAGTTTTTTCAGAAGTACCAGATTTCATTACATCATTCTACACCTTATTACCCTCAAGGTAATGGATGAGTAGAATCATCAAATAAAATTCTGGTTAAGGTCATTACGAAAGTATTGGCAGATCATAAAAGGAGTTGGGATAGTCATTTTAAATATGCAGTTTGTGAAAAAAGAGTATCACCCAAAATATCTACAGGCAAGTCCCCTTTTCAACCTGTCTATGGAACTTAGGAAAATGTTCCCGCACAACTAACATTTCCAGTCATGAAATTTATGCAGGAATCATATGATGAAGCTAATGAATTTTCAAGAAGAATCAATCAGATCATTGAATTAAATCAAGATAGAGATGAAGTTCAATTCAAACTTTGGCAATATCAAAATAAAATGAAAAATTTATTTGACAGAAAGGCTAGAGAAAGAGACTTTAGACAAGGTGATCTAGTTTTAAGATGGGATACTAGAAGAGAGGAAAGAGGCAATCATGGGAAAATTGAAAATTTGTGGTTAGGACCATTCAATATTGCAAAAGTGAAGGGTAATACTACTTTTATTTTATAGAACCTAGAAGGACAATATTCTTCATTTCCAATCATTGGGAAATATCTCAAACATTACATTTAGTACTAAAAATGCTTGCAGTGATAGTTCATTGTAATTTTCTAGTTTTCTATTAAGTTTCACTGTCAACTGTGATTTTCACAACAAAGATTCCATAGCCCGAGGAGAAGGCACATGGATCTGCAAGTTATCTGCATCCCGTAAGGGGAAGCAGTCCCCAGATGGAGCCAATGTTGTAACTTTTTTTCACCATGTTATGTTTTCCATTTTCTGTATGTTGAAAAAATAAAAATATAGGAAAGAAAATACAAAAAGAAAAGAGAAATATAGAAAAAAATATAAAAAGAAAGAAAATAGAAAAAAGAAATAAAATGGGATTTAATATATATATATATATATATATATATATATATATATATATATATATGAGAAAAATAAAAAATAAAATCCCAAAGTATAGGCATGCTTGTTTAAATTTCGTTGCAATTAGAATTGTATTATTGTTTAAATCTTTGTTATGTTAATTAATCAATGATTAATTAATATATTGTTAATAAAGTGAATTGATTTGACATTTTTGTCGGCTTGTGATAAATATCGAGTGAGAATCAAAGGCAAAGATCAACCTTGCTCGAATGAACGATAGTGGATGAACTTCAGATCCCCCTGTGCTATTGACGTTTAACCAAGAGAGGGGGGGGGGGGGGGTCTGAAAAGTTGTTCTGCAAATTTCGCTCATGGCTACGTGGCCTCTCCACAGCCATTTCGCACCCTCCCCATCCAAAACCACAAATAATCTACCCCCCTTGAAAACCACTCTCTCAATCACTCCACTCCCACCACTACTTTCATACCTCCTCACACCACCACATGTCATTTCCTCATTTTTCCACATCACATTACTCTTACAACTAATAAATCTCCCCGCCAATAGATAATTAACCGTTACGACTAATAAATCTTCCCACCAACGTCTAGTGCATTAACTAGACGTGCCAAAAATAGTTAATTCACCCAATCCCTTTAAAACATTCTGCTGCCTTCGACACTCCTTTTCTTCTATCCTTTTGCAGCAGCATAGGTACTATTGGATTTTATCAATAGACAAGGATTTTCTACCCCAGTTATCACCAGTTCCTAGTAATTCGATACACCTATCTACAAATTCATAGTTCAACATGTTGTCGTCCAAAGGAAAGTCCAAATTAGTGGTAGAAAGCCCAATGTTGCCCCCTGTAGTGAATTTAGACGAATTTCCCCTGGTTGACAAGCAATACAAAATCTCTGAAACCCAATGTGAGTTCGATATTTATGAACTCCACAACTAGGAAAATAAGAAATTCTTAGATGATAGTGATGAATTTAACATATGGAACTCCTTCCTACCCCAATTCGTCTTTCCTCAGACCCATTTATTTCCTAAATTTGTCACTTGGTGTTATTTAAGGTATTTACCCAGTGAGAGGGTCGTAATTTCCCAAAATAATAAAGTCTTGATTATTGTCACTTCTAAGTCAATATGTCAAATCCTTCAAGTTCATCCTACAACCCCTCTACATCATTTTTCTGTAGATTATCTCATGGAGATCTATCAGACATTCCCTCAAAGAGCCAAGATATTTGAATCTTTTTTACATGAGAACTCTAAGTTACGAAGAACCAATCCACCATACTCTTCTTTAATATTTCCATAAATGTCTAGACAAGTCATCTCTATGGTTTCATGTCTATTCGGCTACCCTATTAATTCGTGGGGATGAGGTAATTCTATAATTTTTATCAGTATTTTCAGCAGGCGATAAACCATCACTCATTTTCAACTACAGTCAATTTTTGGTAGAGAGAATTCATGATCAGATTTTGAAGTTTTCTACTAAAGGCGATTTTAAGCATCAATCTATCCTCGTGTATTTATTTCTATTTTTCCAAGCATAAAGAATCAAATTTCCACTGCAAAAATTATATGCACAGGGGATTCCTTAATCGGTTATTCATTGGACTTCTTTGGTAAAAAAGAACACACAGGGGTATTCTTTCAGTGATTATGTAAATCAATTTTTACATATGACATTGTGTCTTCTCAGTAGTGATATTATACCTAGCATTTCACTCGAAATTAAAAGAATTCTTCACTTCTCTGAGAAAACTAAGATTGGAGACTGGTACCTCTATCAAAACTACACAAAAATAAAGATCTATGGATGTGAGCTTCCTCCCTATAGGTTGCCAAACTTTGTACCAATCAAAATTTTTGCACTAGAATATATGAGACAAACGATGAACATGAATGATCAAGATTTTGTATTGAACAAGAAGAAATCTTAGTTTAGACTAAAAGCACAAACTGAACCATTTATTGTCAACGTCAAAGTAGCATCGAAGGAGACAGATCTTCTCTTGAAACAAATGAAGTTCAAATTGAGCTTCACTTGGTCTTATGATCCTTTGGGGATTATTTCTAAGTTAATAGTCGAATAAAAGGCTACACCTTATGCACATACACCTAGGCTCGAAATAGAACAATATGAAACTCAAGAGGAGTGGCAGGAGAACACATTGCAAGAGGCAGATGAAAAAATTGATATTCAAACAACTTCACAAAATCCAACTCCTCAAGAGAAAGAGACTAAGAGGCTAAGAACAAGTTTGTCTCCTCCGGTTTCAGAAATTCAGGAGACAAACTTCCAAGTGTTTAAAAGAAGAAATAAAACTAATACTCAAGAGGAGTCATTTCAAGTAGAAAGTTCATCGGAGAAGACAACAATGATATTGACAGGTTCTCATAATTCTACCTTTCCAAGGATTGAGGAGATTTCCATAGATCCTCCTATATCATCTGTTTCTCATGGTACAAAACAAGAAAACATTTTTTCTAAGTATAAAGAGATTAAAGGAAAGAATGAAGCACTGAAGGACACCACATCTTCTGGATTCTGGAAACAAACTTCTACTATCTAGAACAAACTTCTGTCTGCACTCAATACTCAAAAGGGGTGATTTCAGCTAGCTTTCTTGGAACCCAAAGTTCTAGTCCCTGGAGGTGTAGAAGACTATAAGACATTAGTTTTTTCTTTTGACACCAAACAGATTCATGTTATCAATCAGATTGACCTGCATAAGTAAGCTGGAGAAATGATATATTATACTTTGACCATTTCAGCCATGGAAACCTCCAAACTACAAGCTTCACTGAATAACATTCATTCACAATTAAAAATGAAGAAAATGTCATCCCTGACCAAATATATCAAAATTGAGTCATTGGAAAATCTGGTAATAAAATTAGGATATGATCCTAATGATGTTAAAGCAGCTGAAGAAATGACCAAGAACAAGAATGTTGATATTCAAGCATTAAGGAAACAGTTGAAGCTTCCTACTACAAAACATCCACAGGCCAAAGAAGTTGGTCAATTGGAGATAGAAAAAGAGAATATGCTCAAAATGATAATTGAACAAAATCTCCAGATGCAAAAGATGGTGGCCGAAATGGAGACACTTTTAAAGGAAGAAGAACAACAACTGGACATTTTAACAACTATCCCCATAACAACATCTATTGCAGGTACTTAAAAATGGGGACTTCTACAACAACAAGTGTTACAGTGGATACATATTCCACTGATGCAACGACATATTTATCAAAAGCCATGGGAGACTTTAACACTGAAATATTAGGAGATTCAGAAATTGAAAAGTATACTTCAAAAGCTCCAAGAACAAAATATGAAGACTGATAATTCATACTTGGCCGAGTTGTAGAAAAGTTATAAGTTGACTCAACAAATAACAACTTATGAAAATGAGGTTGTAATTTCTTGGAGCATTTCTCAGGCCAAACAAAATATTTGGCTTAATAGTAATGAATCAATTACTGAATTGTTGCCTTCAATTGAGATTACTTTTTAACAGGAAGAGTTGTTACATAAATCAAAGGAAGGAGTGGCGGAGGTAAAGGAAGACCTCCACCACAAAACAAGAGATCCTCAAAACATAATCAAGATTCTGAATTCCAAGACAAAGGAAGAGATTGAAGAATATGGTATTGAAAACATAACTAAAGTTGTCTTGGAGGTGAGAAGGGTACATACTAAAAGAAATTTAATGCTACAACTGGAGAATAAATGTCATAATTTAGAACTCCAGATTAAAAAGTTTCACAAAAAATTTAATTCATTGCATGTAAAAGGACTTCAAGTTTTGTAAGGTATAGGTGATAAATTAATTCCATTGGAAGAATATCAACATAGATTGCATGACATAACAATAGATAAAGCTAAATTTTCTAAAATCAAACGAACCATCACTAGAAATACTTTCGTGGAAGGTATTAGTTATGATTTATTAATTCAGCATGAGATCAAGCATTTGTTCATAACTAAGCCTACTTTTGAGAAATACACTGAAGTGGATGAATCATACAAAAAATTATTAAAGTTTTCTATTCCTGATGAAAAAATATGGGATAAGTTGTGTGAACTCATTGAATGAGAGACAACAATTTTTTAGCAGCACAATACCAAATTTTCAGGGAAAAAGAACAGATTTCTAGGAACAAGAAACATAACAACAACTTTATAGCCCCAGTCACCAACAACAATCCTCGAATTTTGTGCAAGATGTAAAAACAATTTAGATTTCCTCTTTTCTAGTTCTATTTTTGTAATAAATCCAAATTAGTTTGGAAAATATATTTTGTAATAAATTTTGATTTGAAGTCTAGATATATTAAGAATAAACTCTATAAATACTTTGTAATTCGAAGTATGAAGGGTTGAACCCTTGTGATGAGCCGTTGAGCATGATTGTAATTATATGAACTATTTATGAGATTAATAGAAGGATTTTGGACTCATTTTGAAGCAGCTTGTGTTCTCGTGTGAGTTTTCTAGTTTATTATTATCTTTCCATCTTTACTTATTTCTACACATGTTTAGAGTTAATAAGAAATTTGGGTAAGATAAGATTGGATATCAATCTTTCTAAAAACCTTTGTGAAGCTATAATCAATTACAAATATTAATTAACTAAAACTATTTGTTTGATTCAATTCCTCTGCATAGTTTAATTATTGCTTCCTGTTATCTTTAAATATGTTCTGTTTGGTTGTAAAACGATTTTACACGCATTATCTATATATGACAAGTTAAATACTCTATTTGAATGTTTAATGAATCATATATATCATCTTAAAATTCTACCTTTCATAAATATTTTAAAGCTTAATTCTGTTAAAGTTGAAGAATCAACCCTTTTATTATATCAGAAATAATTAGGATTTGCATATGTTTAACATTTTAAAGCATAGTCATCCAAACCCAAATTAAAACAACATTTTAGATGCTTTGACACAATTCCTTAGCCTAGAACTGTTTACAAAGGACAACAGAGTCCATAGGAGATAAATAAAATTATTAGAGAAACAAACTTAAATTTCTCTTATAGGTAAATTGGATTACCAATAAAGAAGCTCATTTGACTTGGGATACAATATGGATGTAACTTTGTCAACCCACTTAAAGATAGAATCGAATAAATTGTTGCAAAGTTTTACTTAAATCAATAAGCATTTTAGGGCTAGATGAAAGTAGGAGGAAGACCTTTGAACATTTAGCATGAATAAAGATAAGGTTAAAAGAAAGTGTGACAAGAAGATTGGAATAAGAAATTTTATAAAATTAGACATATTTTCCCTTTGGGATAAGAATATATCAGAAATCTTACAAGCATGGAAAATATAACAATTTTGACTTGGTCCATACAAGATCGAGGGTATTCATTGCTAGTTTGAATACTTTCTACCTAAACCCCTTGGATGGAGAGAAGTTAATGTTTCCCATGAATAGGAAATATTTGAAGACCTATTACTTTGACGAAACTTAATGCTGAAGCAACTTAGATAGAATAAACTCATTTCGACATTATAGTAGCTTCAATTTTTGAAAGTGTTCTCTTTGGACTTTCGCTCATTACTTATTTATAGAGTTGTTGAATGAGTAAAACTCTATGAAAAAAACACTATATTGAATAATTAATGTGGGGTTACAAGATGTGCAGTTTGCATCCACCCCACCATTTTTCTTCGCATTGTTAATGCAAGTTCAATAAAATATTTTAGGGTTCTCTTACACTCTACAAGAGAGCGTAATCCTGCATGGATCAAAATGTTTCCACTTGGACTTTTGTTATGTTCAAACTAGAGAATGCCCTTGTTGGGATGTGGTATTTGGATGTGCTTGAATACCACATGACATGGTCAAAAACCACTCCAACAAAATACCATAATTGGAAATGAGAAAGGGATCGTAAATGTTGCTAATGGAGGAATTCCCAAGTAGAAAATCGAATAGGCACACTAATACCCAACACCTATGGGTGACCCCATAGGATAAATTTTTCTCCTAGATTTATCTTCAGCTGGTAGCCAACAACCCCAATAGCCACCAGTGTAGCCAATATCATGCCAGTTGATCTCTGCTCCTTGATTTAGGCATATGTCCCCTCACCCATCTGTCGAGAGCGTATGTTTGAAGGTGGACCATCCAATCCTAAAGGTATGTCTTTTATTGTGCAATCATGTGCTTATGCTTGTTTTTCCTTAGTCACACTTGGTTATGGATTATTGGATGACTTGGAAGAAGGAAGGGTTTCGACTGTAGTCATGTTCCCTCACCTTAAATGGAGGGTTAATTCTCAACCCTAGTTTCGTGGGATCTCCCCTATTGGTTTATAGCTTCAGGATGGGAACTAATTGGGAAACCCTGATTTTGGTAGCGCAGTCCCATTTTCCTGTCCCACATTTTTTACTCCACTTCACACATTAGATGCCCTATTTCATCATCTTCCCTCTCTATGTCCACATGACCACTCAATCTAAAAGGATCTAGTACTCCCCTCCCCTTGTCCACATGTTTAGGTCAGGCTTGGAACAATGACTCGAAGGTTGATGCAGCTGAAAAAAAAGAAAGCATATCATGACCACATAAAAAAGGAAATAATACCACAAAATGCAAAATATGGCCGAGACAAAATGCAAAATCCAAACATGAGCTCTACCCCTTACCATTATGTCCATCACCCTGGTTCCTAGGGATCCCTTGAGTGCCCCCTACATCAATAAGGAACCCATGTATGTCCCAACCCTTGTTGGGTGATGAGTTGACCCGCCTTAAAGGGGTAATCATTGCTATATCATACACAACATGCTCCCATCCCCTAGAGCCCCAAGTAGTAAAATAAAAGAAAAATAAATAAAAGGCAAAAGGAAAATGAAGAAGGGTGGAAAAACAAAGGTCGAGGTAACTCATGTACCATGATTGTTTTCTCCTACATTGATACACCCAAATATGTGGACATCCCTCATCATTACCCTCCTTGATCCCATGGAATTTGGCCTTGAGACCCCTGAGTCCCAATCCACCTCATCATTATCAACATGACACCTAACACTTGAAAGATGTACCTTGGACATGCCATTCCCTTTAGGTCTTGAGAAAACCTAATAGGGTTGTTTATTAACCACTCCTACCTAGGGAAGTAACACCTTTACATGCTAAAAGCTCCAAATTTGGAAGTGAACCCCATTACGAAGTCTCATTTGTGCCCTGGACTAACAAGCTTGATTAATTTAGATGCACTAAAGAATTATTGTACTTGAAGTTAAGGAGAAACATTAGATCTTATGCATAATTGGAAGGGGGTTTCATCATGGGTTAGGTAACTTAAATGGGGCCCAAACCCACTAGAGAATCATATTGATATTTGTAGGGGATGTATTGAGAGCCATGGGACTCTATTATGTGATATAACATTGTCTCATCTTATAGGCACCCTTAGCACCTTTAGTAGCTTGTTCATTTCCTCACATTATATGCGAGATGATGCACTTGGACCAACAGTACCCCAAGTCGACTTATCAATATATACAGGGTTTGAAAGTTGCTCCAAGGCCCAGAGGAGGTTTGTTTCATCCTTGGTACATGGGAGGGAAAGCACCATATTTCGTGCCCTCATTGGGTGCTCTACAAGCTTATTTTTCATCAAGAGGCCCATGAGACCATTACTTATGCCCCAGAGCCATTTCGGGCACCACATGATCATTAACATAGAGTTTAAATGACCAACCCCTTGACCATCATTCATGGAGCCCTCTCCTTTATTATGGCACCTTGAGGCCTCACTTCGGCCTTCCAACAACCATTCTACACCACGATTTCGTCATTGCACTTACTTTTGATTGTTTCTTAATCAATTTATGACTAATTGGTGGGCTTGTCACTAATGACTTGTTATTTACACATTATTTTATAATTTTAGGGGATATTAGGATAATTCGAATCAGGGATAAGATCATATAAATAGAAAAGACTCTCATTTGTGAAAAATGTTTTAAAACTCAGAATCGAACTTGAAATTGACTGAGGGTCAACTCTGACTCAGACTCTGACTAGTTGATTCCAATGACTCAGTCTTTGTAAAAAGTACATTAAATATTTATTTTTTAATGAAAAATAATATTTTTTAAGATTTTCATTCATGTTCCCAAACTCAAAGCATTAGAATAATAGAGAGAAGATAACACCTAATCAAAGTATGCTCATGAATATGTCTATTATATCAAAATGACACCTAGTGCATTGTCCAATACATGTAATATATAGAGATTAGAACAAAAACACATAACCAATATTGCTCCAAAAACCAACTCCTCAATGGAAAATGTTGTTCCAAAAACCAACTCCTCAATGTTTCTCCAAAGATTGCCCAGAAAACTCCTCAATGCTTCTCCAAAAACCAACTCCAACTACTCACAAACTCCTCACAAATTCTCACACAAATGCAATGATATAGTTGTGAGGAAATATGAGGGGGTTGGGTCACCTTTATAGCTGTGGGAGAGGATAGAGGGGGCTGGGAAATAGTTAAAAAAAAATTGGTTTCAAGTCCACCCAACTTTCCTTTTTTCTTGCCACCGAGACTAGCCAGTTTAATTTGGGCTCGTCCAGTCCATTACCAAACCAGCCAAGTCTGTTACCAACTCGGTCAATTCGGTAACAGACCAGCTATTGAATCGGATAATTGACCTAGTCAGTCTAGGATGTTGAGAAATCTAGGGGGCAACAATTGTAGGTGATTTCTCTTACTTTGATAATTGCTTGTGATGTATTTTCTTACTTTACTAGATTAACTTCTTCTTTCCTTTATTATTATTAGTGTTCTCTATCATCAAACAACTACCAAATCATAAAGAACAATGAGACAATATGACAATATATAGGAGATCAACCAGGGCCAAAACCTCTCCAACTGAGAGGAAAACCCATTAGGATCCTTCTCTTCTTATAGAAATTCAATTGACGAATTCCAATACCTATGGCCCTTGACCAAGACCACCCAAGATCAAGTCCTTCTTCCTTCTTGATGAGCTTTCTTTCCAGCAACAAACTTCAACCTTCCAACAACTTCAACCCCAACAACAATTTCTACAACTTCAACCTAGTAGCATCATCAACTTCGACCTTGATGCAACTTCAATAGATTCAACCTAGAAAATTCACAGCTTCGATCTAGAGGCATCTTCATAGCTTCAACCTTGCATCTTCACAAATTCAACCATTCAACTTCACAGCGTCGATGCAACTTCAAAATTTCGTGTAGCCCAAAAACTATAGAAACCCTAATGAAAGAGAGAGGGGGAAGCCCAAAAACTACGATCTTGATCTTATTCTTCTTCGTCGTCCTTTTCCAGCTTTCATCTTGAGGAGATTGAACTTGTTTGAGTGAGTGTGAAAATCAGGTCGAATTCATTCTTATTTATAGGCTTCTGTGGGGTACGAATTGCTATATTGAGGCCAACTTGTCCCTTCATGTAGGCCAACTTGATCTCTGTGCCATGACGAGGTATTGGAGGGTCTTTTGACTCTATTTCGACTCAATAATTTTTTCTTTACAATATGTGACATGCTCAAATGGGTCTTCAATACATGACAATGATTCTAATGACTTTCTGACAAACCTAGAAGCACTCAATGGGTGCTTGACCTAAAAATAAATTTCCCTTGAGCATGAAATCCACGCCTCAAGAATACAAATAATAAATTTATTTTTCTCTTTTCATTAAATACATAAAATCAAAATTACATATGCCATTATGAAGACCGAACCTAGTTACATATTTCAACATGGGTAGGGTTATGGCTTGGTCAACTAGGTCGAGTCTAAGTCAGACAGACCTAGTTTTAAACCTATGTTTGTGAGAGCATCATCATCACACTTGGATATATTCTCTTGAAGAATTTCACACTTTTGCTTGGGTGACTATTGGAGACTTCTATTGATGCATTTCAATATCATTGGAGGCTCAAATTTTCGTTATTTCTTGGAGCCACTTGTTCTATGGATGGATATATCTCTTCTCATCTTGTATGTGTTATTTTCTTGAAGATATCTCTTGAATAATGTCTAATGTGTGGAACTGTTGCAATTAATTAATGCTTCCGTGCCCTAGTTATTGAAAATTGTAGCAATGGGATGAATTTCCTTGAGTAAAATTTCATTTGTGGCCTTTCTAGAGTGAGTTTCTAAAAATAGAAAGTCATGACTATCTTTGCAACCATGACTTTCCAAGAATAGTAAACCACCTTCCATCAATTCCTGATCATATATATATGATGGAAAATCACTTGTCCTTAAATAATATTAATTGCTTAATTTTTAACTTAATCATCAATATTATTATTATTACTATTATCCTCTTTATGATATTATTATATTATTATTAAAAGAGAAATTCAAGTCTCTCAATCATGCCATATGTAACTCCCCTCAATTAATGCATATGTTACTCTCTCTCTCTCTGTTTAATTCTTTTACACACCTCTTACTCTCTTACACACTTTAATGACTCGTCATAAAAAGATTCCTCTTTCACCTCTTTAATGCATAAGTTGCACTTCTCTCGTTAATGGCATAAGTTACACTCATCTCCTTTATGGAATAAGTTACACTCCTATTTTGGCATGTGCAACTCCTCCTCAAGGGATAGGAGTTACTCCCTCATGAATTCGACCTCCTTGCTCTTTCTATATATTTGTGCCTGTCATCCTCACTTGACACACTTACTTGTGATTGTGAAAGGAGAATTCGAACTTGGGAGAGAGGGAGAGTTGGAGAGTCTAAAGGAAAAATGAGAGATAAAGGGAGAGAGAGAGATAATCTTGAAGAGCAAGAACAAATCATGGAGAGCCAAAGTGATTCAATGTTTGCATTAGCTACTGCTATCATAGATCTTCTTCAATTTGGGTGAAATTTTTCATTCTCTCATTGTACTTTGTATCTCTGTTGAACAATTTATTTCTAATAGAAGATGAATTTGGTTGGGTTTTCCCCTTGTGGGTTTTGCTTTGGTCATTGACCTAACTTCTCTGTGTCTCACAGAGTTTTTGGTTGTCTTCTATTGTGCATATGGTTTATATGGTTTATGTTCTATCTACAATTACTTAGCTTATATTGCGGCATAAAGAAGTTATGGATTTAAGTGATTGTAACAACATAGAACATTTGATTTTTAACATGGTATCAAAGTTTTGGTGAAGACAAGCTCAAAAAGAGTAGTGTTGCTCCAGTCCATTTTTTACTGGAAAATCTCTTGTTCCTTCTCTCTACAACCTATTTTCTGCTAAGATATCAAGTGTTGTCCACTCCATTTACAACTCATTTTTTGTTTTTTGTCCACTCCATTTACAACTCATATTATGCTTGTTGTCCACTCTAATTGCAACTCATTTTTCAGTTGAAATATCAAGTGTTGTCCACTCTTTTTGTAGTCCATTTTTTGCTAATATATCTCTTTTTGTTCCTCTGTATTTGCTGCTGAAATTTTGAGCAAATCAAGATGTCTTCCTCTTACTTTAAGAATGAAGATAAGTTGGTTGATGCTTCAAACTTCTTCCCTTAGAAGGCCATATTGGATATTACTCTTGAGGAACATGATGTTCTTGAGTATGTTGAGGGAGAGATAGAAGAACCAACTAAAAACTCCAATGTTGCTATCAAAGTCAGATTCAAGAAAAGAGAAGTCAAAGCTAAAAAAATTATCCTTGACTCTCTTGGAGACCACCTCATCACTTTTGTTTCCAACCTGAAGAAATCCAAAGAAATGTATGACAAGTTGATTAGAATGTATCAAGTGAACAACTTCAGTCAAATTCTTTCCTTGAAGAATCAACTCAAGGATATTGAAATGAATAGAAGAGAGACCATTCAAGCATACTTCATGATGATATCAAAAATGAAAGATCAACTATCAACCTCTAGTGAAATCCCTAATAAAGAACTAGTGTTGATTACGCTTGGAGGTCTTCCTTCTTCTTGGGAGAATTTTATTACTACCGTCACCAACAATGATAATTTTTTCACATTTGATGAGCTTCTGAGAAAGTGTGGTCAAGAAGAAACCAGAATGATTTCCAAAGGAAGATTTCCCAAACATGAGGAGGGAGAACCTACTACGTTTGTTGTACAAGTAAAAAAAAATGGAAGAAGAGGAATTCACTATTCAAGAAATCCTGCTCCCAACGACTCCTCTAAATGGACTAGAGACTTATTAAAAGTCCAATGATACAATTATTGCAAGTATGGCCACTATTCTCGTGATTGTGCAGAAAACAAAAGAGCATCAAAATCCAACTTCAACAATTGTTCCAACAAAGCTTATTACAAAAGAAGAAGAGAAACTTCCTATGCTCGCAGAGGAAACTACCGTTCCTCAAGGAACCAAAGGTATGATAATAATGCAGCTGAGATTCAATCATAGTACTTTCTTGTTTTTGCTCTTTTAGTTCACCTCCTACATGTTCTTGTGATAGCTAGTTGGTTGATAGTGGTGCTTCAAGACACATTATCGGTTACAAAAAAGTAATCTCTAATTTGGTTGAGAGAGAAACAAATTTGAAGATCATTCTTGGAGATAACTCTATATATCCCATAAAGGAATATGGTTCTATTTATTTCCATCTGGATCAATGTAAAAGTTTGACTTCTCAAGAAGTTTTATATGTACCTAGTTTAAAGAAGAATCTTGTGTCCATATGAGCTTTAGAAGATAAATGAATGAAAGTTGTTTTCATAAATGGTAAAGTTCTCACTTGACCATTGAGATCCAACATGAGAGATGCCCTCACTTTGGGATCTAGATGTGAAGGTCCATACAAAATCAATGAAAGACCTAGTCATGCACTAATCCATGGCATCAATCATCAAAGTGAACTTTGGCATCAAATATTTGCTCACTTGCACTACAAAGAATTACCTCATATGATAAATATGGTTTCTAGAATGTCGAAAATCAAATATGATCATGATGGAATTTTCCAAGGGTGCGCAAGCAGAAAGCAAGTGAAGGGACCATTCCCTTCAAGCAAAAGTACAACCAATGGGGTATTGTATCTTGTACATTCTGATTTATGTGGACCAATGCCTATAATTATCTTTGTGGTTACTTGTATTATATTATCTTTTTGGATTACTTTTCTCGCAAAACATGGATTTATTTTCTGATAAATAAAAGTCAAGTTTTTAACATGTTCAAAGGTTACAAAGCTTTAGTAGAAAAACAAACTAGAAAACATATCAAAATATTCAGATTTGGTAATGGAGGAGAGTTCACTTCCAATGATTTCATTGACTTCTACAAAGAGGTCGAAATAAAAAAAGAGACCACTGTACCATATAAACAAAATGGTGTGGTCAAGAGAAAGAATATAACTATCATTGAAGCTTTTAACGCTATGTTGCATGATCATCAATTGCAAAAGTGTCTGTGGGGAGAAGATGCAAACACAACTGTCTATGTCCAAAATAGATCTCCTCACTGTGCCATAGACAAGAAGAATCCAAAAGAAGTCTTCTCTAGCAAAAAGCCCAAAGTTGGGCACTTGAGGCTCTTTGGTTGTCCTATCTACTTCCTATCCCAAAAGAGAAAATGAACAAGATGAAATCTTTAGGTAAGAAATATATGTTTGTTGGTTATTGTGATAATTTTGAAGCTTATAGAATATACGTACATAGTCAAATAAATATAGAATTTAGTATGGATTTAACATTTGATGAAGATGTGACTCTTGGAAAAGCAAGAGACACTCCTCCTCCTCTTGCTAATGTTGATATTCAATATGATGTATTTGAAATACAAGAAGATCCTGAAGCTAAAACTAATCTTATTGATGAACCCATGGAGCCCATGGAGCCCATGGATCCTTTGGATCTCCGTCCATCTAATTCTCCTTCTAAAAGGAGACCTTTATCGCTTCGTGACACTCTTAAGGATGTTGATAAACACGCTGCCCTTAGAGGAACTTTTAGAGAAAGAAAGAAACCTTGTCGATTCCAAGGATATGGTGTAGCCATGAGAAACATTATTCAAGTTGAACCATGCACTTTTGAAGAAGCTATAAGGCCCAAGTGTAAAAAGATGTTGTGGCTAAAAATATGAATCCATGATTCATAATGATGTATGGGAAGTGGTTCTAAGACCCCAAGGTAAATCTATTGTATCTTCTAAATGGTTGTATAAAATTAAACATGGTGTTGATGACAATATCAAAAAATATAAAGCTAGATTTGTGGCTAGAGGTTTCTCTCAAAAAGAGGGAATAGACTATGATGAAATTTTTTCACATGTTTCCCGTTACACCACCATCTGATCTATTATAGCTCTAGCATCTAGCCAAGGATGGTCTCTTCATCAAAAGAATGTGAAGATTGCTTTTTTGCATGGCGTCCTTAAAGAAGAAGCATTTGTGGAGCAACCACAAGGCTTTGAAGTACATGATCCAGAAACTCCTATGTAGGCTGAAGAAAACCCTCTATGGTTTGAAGCAAGCTCCAAGAGCTTGGTATGCTCGTATAGGTATCTTCTTGATGAAGCTTGGTTTTACTAGAAGAAATGCATATCCAAATCTTTACTTTAAGACAGTCTTAGGTATGTCTTTGACTTTGGTATTGTATGTTGATTTATTTCTAACCGGTAGTGAACCTCTTATTCTCTAATGTAAGAGGTAGTTAGCTTTTGAATTTGAAATGAATTGGTTTGATGCATTGCTTTCTGGGCCAAGATGTATGGAAAAAATTTGGTGAGATTTTCCTTTCTCAAGTAAAATATGTTTCAAACTACTAGAAAGGTTTGGGATGACTAAGTGTAAGACCATGAATACACCAATGAAAATGAATTTCAAGAAGCTTTGTGGTAAACTTGCAGGACTTGATTTGGATAATCCTTCTGAGTACCATCAACTAAATGGGGCACTAATGTTCTTAGTAAACATTAGGCAAGATATATGCTTTGCAATCAATACATGATTAAGCCCGCTCATGCACATTAGGTTTCATTCAAATTACATGGCCCATACATTGAGAGATTCTATATAGAGACAAAATTCCACAATTTAAGCAGTAAATGTGTTATCAATAAGGGAAAATCCTGGTTGCAGGAAAAAACCTAAGGTAACCTCAAAACGTCTTTTATATTGAAGTTGGACCTTCAACCTGGAGAGGGATCTCTTCATAGAACTCAATTACCCTATGGTCACTGTAGTAGAAGGTTTTGTGCAATTGAGTTCAGGTGGCCAAATTTAGATCTATGGATGAAATTGGTTGGGTGATCTTCAAAACCATTGGGCATGGAGTCCAACTATTAAACAAATGAGGTAAAAACTCTAATGAGTAGGTTGTACAAAGCATGAAAGTCACAAGTCCTTTGATTTTGTGGGAGGTTTGGAAGAAAGATGACTGAAGGAAAACATAGTTTATAGATGAATCGAATAACAAATATTAATTACCGATAATTTAAGAGAGGAGCATCAAAGATATCCAATCTCATAAACTAACATTCTCAGACATGGAAGAAAACAATTATATAACAGAGAAAACACTGATAGGGAGAAGTATCAGATGAATTTCCTACTAAATGCTCATTAAACACTGTGAATACATTCAAGATTGCTCAAATATATTTGGACTACAAGTGTTTTTCCAATAAAAGGCGACCTTGTTTCAATATTCTTAAACTTTTTATATAGTGTTTTACATAACAATTTGCAAAATAATAGTCATCACATAATTACAAAAACTGAGATATTTTAAATATCTTTCAAGTTCATGTATGAAAAGATAAACTTAAAAATATTTTGTATTTCCCAGAATAACTATAGGAAAATATAATTGTATTTAGGCAAAAAGAAATATCTGTCAACTTCCTCCCTTGAAAGTAGAACAAGTCCCTAAATTGTAGTTTAGCATTTCTGTTATCATAACATGTCCCTCTGCAACAATCCATCAAAATTGTTTCTTCGTTCTTCTTCAATTTTGCTAGAAAATCTTTAGCCTCCAAATATGGAAATTGGTTCATTAATACCAATCCTCTGCTTTAAATTTGGAGTGGCTATAGTTGTTTTCACAAAAGCTTGTTGAATTTTCATTCCAAACTACCATTCCCCTATTTTCTTGTGATTTCAACAACTTCCGACTCATACGCATTCAATTCTCTGTATGCTCTTATCGGAGAAGTCTCCACCTTATCATTTCACCAATACTCCTCAACCCCTTGCGCTTTTCTCCTTTGGCCTTTGTTTTGTTATATAACTTGGCCAATGGATATCGGGTTAATGCCATATCAGAAGCCCTTTATAAAGTGACTTAACGTGAATTTCAACTTTTTCATGGCTCCTTTTTCTATAAGCCTTCTTGCATTTCATTGCCATAAGACTGAGGGATGTGACCTACCACATAGCCTTGAGGTGCTAAGGCATTTTTTTTGCTTATTTAGGCTATTTTCCTTTTTTAAGTGCTTTAGCGCATAAGTTTCTTTAAATTCCTCTCGACCATGTGCCAACCCCAATATCAGAGCGCCCTCTCATCGGAACTTTCCAATCTAAGGATTTACTTTGGAGTTGCGATATTCATTAACCTCTAATATGCGACCTCCATTATGACGTCATCAGTCCACGTGGCGCCTCATGAGTGGTGACATGTGTCACTTTGATTTTCCCCCTTAGGACCCCTCAAAACGCCAAAACTACCTGTCACGTGTCCTTTTGTATCGCCACATCAAGTTGACTTCAGATGCCATGTAGATTTATTGGAACCAACCATATGGTGCCACACATCCTGCTAGAGGGGAGAGAAAAGGCTAGTCCACCTCTAGTTTTTTGATGAAAACCTTTGTTAACCTGTTTCGACGTTCCCTAATGGTTTAACACTATCAACGCTTTCCCAACGGTTTGAAAACTATCGACATTCGCATATCACAAAATTCTTAAGGTTGTCACTTTGAAAAAGCACCCATATGCAATCGCAGATGTGCCCATTGCTGATATGCTCTGATTCACCGATTGTTGATTTCCGATTCCCTGAACTTCTTATGCGGCAATTGTCGATTCGTCGATCGTCAGTTTGTTCTGGACCTCCAATATGCAATTTTCGATTTTCCCTTATTTCGATATGCCCTTGACCTCTGATATGCCTTCCTTTCAAAGGCTTCAAACACTTAAACTTCAACATGCCATATCTTTTGATCTAGGAGTCCATTTTTGGACTTCCACATACTATTGGAAAACTTGTTCATAGAACTTTCTAATGGAGATTTACTTAGATTTCCATAAAATGTTTACATACCTGCTATCAAGAAAATTTACCTATTTATTACAATTTTAAACACTGACACTACAATTGTCAACATATTCCAAAAAAGATTTAAAAATGTGAAATGTTTATTGTGATAAAAACTAGCTCCACGGGAATGTTGTCGATCAGTTATGGCAGCAAGAACCCCCCCAAAGGCCATTTGCCTAATCCATTACAAAATTTGGCTAAAAGAAAAACTGACTGAGAAATAGAACTTTATATTTTTAAGAGATGATTTTATAGACTCTGAACTTGAAAATATTTCTGATGACTATTAGCAGAACCTTAGGGCCTTCATTTCAGGCTTCAAGTTCTTTAGAAAATTCATCCACACCTGTAAGATACTTTTCAAAATATATGGATATGTACAATGAAACTTGAAAATCATCATGTGTTTAAGAAATATAATTCTTCAGGAAACGTCCATTGACTGGACCTCCTGGTAAATATTCTCCATGTGGTTCTATGATGAAACTGTTTTTTCCCCGGAAAGCTACAATTATGTATCGTCCTTTACAAATGTTCTCAAGCTTCCCGTGTTTACCTTTATCCTCAATGTGAGCATCCCATTTTAGAACCAGGTCTTGGCATTTGAAGTCATCCTCTTTTGTTTTTCTGTCAAAAACCTTTTTGATTTGATCTTGTATTTCCTGAGATTTTTCATACACCCTTTCTCTAGTTTCCTGCACTTCAATTAGCTGATTTATCCTTCTCTGTAGCTGATTTGGTTCTTCTCCCAACTCTTGCAAATATTTCATAATAGTCATTCCAATTGAAACATGAAACATTGTGTCAACACCATACACCAATTGGAAAGGAGAAGTATTGATTGACCTTTTAGTGCTAACTCTATCCACCTGTAAGGCAAATTTAAGCTTTATGTGACAAGCCTTTTTGTTATCTTCTAACAACTTTTTAACAATTCTGACTAAACTCTCATTAGAGGATTCCGCAAGTCCATTACCTTGAGGGTAATAGTCAGTGGAATAACTGAGTATGATATGGTAGTCTTCACAGAATTTTACTAACTTCTTAGACTTGAAACACTATGCATTATCGGTAATTATCCTCTTTGGGCAACCAAACCTAGAAATAATATTTTCTAAGAATTCAATAACCACAAGATCAGTAGTTTTCCTGCTTGGAAGTGCCTCAATCCATCTCCTAAAGTAATATGTCCTTGTCAAGATCCATCGTTGCAGTGTTGATGATGCCGAATAAATTTCACCTATAAAGTCAAGGCCCCCTTTCTGGAAAGGTGCCTCTACAAAAATAGGTTTCAAAGGTAAAGACATTAGTTTTGACTTACCCTCAAACAACTGACATTTGTGACAAGATGCTACTTCTTTTCTAACATTAGAAAATAAAGTAGGTCAATAAAAACCAACTCTCAAGATTTTATATGTTGTGGCCTTCCAGTAATGATGCCCCCCACATGCTCCTTCATGAAACTCTTTACTCATTTTCTTAGCTTCGTCTTCTAGCAGGCAGTTCAACAAAATACCCTGAGGATATTTCCAGTATAGATAACCATTCAAAATACAATACTTAACGGATTTCAGTCTCAAAAATCTAGCCCGTGTCTTATCTATTCCTAGTGGCACTTGTAAATTTTGCAAAATGTAAACAACATCAACATACCACAGACATTGTTTAAAACAATCTTCAGCTTCAACCACTGATTCTTCATCTAGCATATCTAATAATTCAAAAATAGAATTTATACCAACAACATCAAGATTTGACTCAATCATTAGTCTGGCTAGACCTTGTCCTTTAATCAACTTGGTAGGTTTGATTTCCATGTCGTACTCCAACATTTTAGCAATCCATGTCCCTCTTCTACCATCATTGTCTAATTGTACTAAAATACTCTTTATTACAACATCTGGTACATACATAATATTATGAGAATGAAAAGTAAACACTCTAAAATCTTTTAGTGCTTTGATCAATGCATATGCTTGTTTGTCTAGAATATTGTACTTTAGTTCAACATCCCTCAATGCCTTGCTAAAAAGGAGATGGGTTGTTCCTGTCCTGCATCATTCTTCTAAAGCAACACACTAGAGATAGTGTGTTCGGAAGAAAAAGAAAAAGATATGAAATATTTTGAAAAATCTGGACTAATGAGTAGAGGCACTTGGCCTAAGGCTCTCTTGATATCATTAAAATAATTCTTCGCTTGTTCAGTCCACTTAATTTCGCTCCCTTTCTTAAGCATTCCTGTTATTACTTTTAAGATTTCTGCAAAATTCGGAATAAAACACCACAAAAAGTTTACTTTACCTAAGAAAGATTGCACTTCCTTTTTAATTCTTGGTTGTTCAATATTTTGGATTGTTATCACTCTGCTAGGATCTATCTTCATGCCATCCTTGGCACTGTATGCCCCAATGGCTTGCCCTCTCTCATGGAAAAATGGGATTTCTTCGGATTAAGAGAAATTCTGAATTTCCTACACTTACTAAAAATTGTTCTAAGATGTTTCAGATGGGCATATTTAGACTTTGATAAAATAGTAATATCATCTAGATAAATCACCACAAACTTATCTCTTTCGTCAGCAAAGCTGATGTCCATTGTTGAAAGTGGCTCCTACATTCATGAGTCTGAATGGAATCTTAGAATACATGAACGTACCCCATGGTGTGGTGAAGGCAGTCTTCTCCTGATCTTTTGGGTCGACCAAGATCTGATTATATCTTGAAAACCCATCCAACATGGAAATCCTTTCTGAACCAACCACCTTCTAGAGAATGTGATCCATTTTCGGTAAAGGATAATTATCCTTCATTGAGACTTTATTTAAATTTCTAAAATCCACACACAAGAAAATTTCCCCACTTTTCTTTCTTACTGGCACCAAGTTTTCTACCCAATTGGAAAATCTGAGTGGAATGATAATTTTTGCAGCCAGAAGCCTCTTTACTTCTTTCTCAATCAGTGGTAGTAGTTTCAGATTGATCCTTCTTAACTTCTATTTGAATGGTTTCTCATTTTCCTTAAGTGGTATAGTATGTTGGATAATGGAATGATCATAAATCTTTAAATCTTCGTACCTCCAGGCAAATATATTAGCGAATTCCTTCAATAATTCTGCATACTGTGTTTTCTTCTCTTTCTTCAAAGTGTTGGAAACTTTGACAACTTTTGGGTCACTTTCGGTTCCCAAATTGTAATCCTCCATCTCCCCTTCAATTGGCAGAATTCTTGGCTTCAATGCTACATCATTAGAATCAAATAATCTTTCTAAAGGTACTAAGCCTCTAGGAATCAAATTATTACTAAGCTGAATAATTTCCTTTCCTGCTACAACATTCAAATAAACTATTGTTTCAGAATTTTCATCTACAATTTCATCTTCATGCCTTTCTATCAGAGTGCTGAGGAATTCATCTGTTCTCTCCATAAATCTTCTGATCTGCTCATCGTCTTCAAAAACTTGCCAATGCTTTGTATTATCTAGAATTGAAGGTCGATGTCTAACATTTATCTCATATTTTTCATTTGAATACAACAGAGCTCTAAATGTACTAGCATCTTTTTCTAGAGCATCTACAATTCCATTCTTCTCTCTTGGTATCAATGAGATTTCATGTTCAACAAAGAAGTTAGAAAACAAATCCCAAACTTCATTTCTATAAGCTCTCATTCTCAGATGCCTAGTTTGATAGACAGATTTAACTTGGTTCACAACCAACTTTGAATCTCCAAAAATGTGAACTTTTTGTGCCTTTTTCTCTCATAACAGATTTAAACCAATAACGAGAGCTTCATACTCTGCTATGTTATTTGTACAATCAAACAATAGTTTAAAAGAATGAAATTGACTTATACAATCTAGTGGATAAATCCACATACGTGCTCCCAAACCCTTCTCACATGTGGATCCATCAAATTATAATTTCCAGACCTCCCCTGAAGAAATTTGAACCTATTCTTACTAAATATCAGTTTCATTTGCTGCTAATGTTTCTCCCTCAAAACAACAATCGTTGAAGAAGATTTGTGACCCTAGCTCTGTGTCTACTACGTATATTGGATGATTATAAAACTACATTTTGCTGCTCACCATATAGGCCATTTGAACTTCTCGGTATAGCTTTTTCATTTCAGCAAACAATGGTATAGAAGCATAAGTCATGTCCATATGTAAAGTTCCTCCCAATCTCGTTTCCCAAGATCGAGATAACAACATGCCAAATCTAGAAGGGATGTCTGCTACTACCATATCCATCAAAAAAAAATTCGCTGGGATCTGACCTAAGGTGACAACTAAATCTTTGATCAGCCCTTAACATTTTACTTTTCTGCAATCAAAGGAGAACAAATCTTTATAAGGTCTAGTAATTTTAAGTCCTGGATGGTCCATGACAGATTTGGGCATGAGATTATGTGAGACTGCAGAGTCTAAAATTGCGTTATGAAGAATCATATAATGTACATTTAGACTTACATAAAATGGGGTGACATCATCGTTTGCACTTGTGACATGTGGTCCAAATACAAATTCAGGAGCATCATCATCTAGGTTCAAAGAATCTTGTGAAACTATGTTGACTTGATCAATCTTTGAATCTTTAATCATAGTAGAAATTATTTTCCTATATTGCTCATTTCTTAAAAGTTCAGCAAAAGGAATGGACACTTTCAACTTACTGATTTCAGACTCCAGATTAAAAGTTGACTATAATTTTTCTGCATCTTTGGTCTCATTTCTTTCTTCTTTCGAATTGTCCTTCCATTAGGAGATTTTTGAGGTCTAAAATGGGCCTCCTAAGAAAAATGCACAACCAAAATAAACTTTATAAGAACCAATAGGATTCAAGATGATGATGTCAACCATGGGGGATGATTCACCATTTTTTGAATAAAAAGTGAAAAGTTTAAAAAATAATAAAATAATTAAACTATTTTTTCAACTCATATTTTCAACTTATCTCCCTAAGGTTTTACTCAAATTTTAAGTGGGAGTACTCGTTGGATGAAAAATTTGATTCTTCATCCAAAGAGTACCCATGTTGCATACTTTCGATGGACCCTGCTACATGAAAAATGAGAAATACATGAAAAACGTGATTGCAATCACGTTTTTTTATGTATTTCTCATTTTGCATGTAGCAGGGTTCATCAAAAGTATGCAATGTGGGTACTCCTTGGATGATGAACCAAATTTTGCATCCAATGAGTGTTGTTGCTTGAAATTTGAGTAAACCCATAAGGAGACAAGTTGAAAATACCAATTGAAAAAATAGTTTTTTCCTTTTTCCCACTAAAATTTGATAATGTAATCTAATATTATTTTATTATTTCCACTATTATTTTATAATTTCCTAAGGAGGCCCATTTTAGACCTCAAAATTTCCCTAATGTTTGGCTCCTATAGTCTTTTCAGTATCTCTTTTCTGGGTTCAATTTGTTGTCCGGTTGTTGTCTTTTATGGTGGAGCTTTGATAGGGACATTTTGGTTTCTGAGGTTGTACGGTCTTTGAACATATTCCACTGCATTATTGTACCCCTGTTGATAAACAACTGAATCACAGAAATTCAACACTTCCTTTTTCTTCCGAGCATCCAACAGCAAGGTCATGTTCTTCTTTGGTGGCAAAAACTTGGGTCTCCTCGTCATCGAAGCTCCCAATCTGATGGTATTCTTCTTCATTAGTATCCTTGTCTACAAATGCTTTTGGAAAAGGAGGTCAAACAATGGGTTGCTATTCTTTGGGAGCTTTCTTCTCTCTGGGATGGTTTTGACTAGCCTGGGGCCTCCTGAAATTCATATTTCTGACTTGAGGTTGATTCTCACCTCGGGGAGGGGTCAATTTATCCACCAGTTTCTCCATAGTTTTCAACATTACATCAAATTTCAAGTTAGGGGATGAAGATGACTCTTCTTTGAAACCTAATATTTTTTCAACTTTCATTTTTTCTTTCTTTGCCAATAAATTGGCCTCCACTCCAATTGAATTACTCTGCATTTGCTCCAAAGTAGTAGGTTTCTCTCACAGAGTTGATAAGCCAACTCAACATTAAAGCAGTCAAGATAATGTAACAAAGATAAATGAGTAGGGAGTTTGATTTCAACCGGAATAGAATTATAAATCTTATTAAATCTGACTATGAATTCTTGTACAAAGTCTCCTGGGTTTCTTTTAAGTGCATTATACGTGGCTAAAATCTGCAATGGGTTTTTCTTCACTTCCCATCTGGCAAGAAATGACCATTCAAACTCCTGGAAGTTATTAAAATTGGCTGCAGGAAAAGATTTGAACCATTTCTTTACCTCACTAAACAAACTCTGTGAAAAAAGCTTCAATTTTACATCATCATGGTCAACTTCTTCTAGATCTATGAAATCGTTGAGTTTGTCTAGATGTTGTTGAGTGGTATAATATCCAGTCCCATCAAACTAAATAAGACGTTGTCCATAATTTTGTGGGAGATCATGGACCTGTGCTAGAATATTCAAAGGTGCATATCGGCTAGCCATAGGCCTACGATGTGAACTTGTACTAACAACAGGAGTAAAGACAACAAAAGTTACAAGTACTGAGATTGTTGGAATGGCAGTTGATGGAATAGGCTTTTGAAAACCTCCAGATGACAGCTGAGTAGTTGGGGTAAAAAAATATGGGATGAAATAAGGATAAGTCAAAGATTTAGCAACAACTTCTTGAAGTTCCTTGACTTTTTGTTCCAATTTCTAAAAGTGAGCCCAAATCTCAAAATCTTGGGGTAAAAGCTCTAGTTCTAGGATAGAGGGCCCAGGGGTAAAGGTCTTAAGATCTGTTGGATCTAAACAATTTTTGACAAATTACTCTCGGACTTAGATCTGAGTAAGTTACTTTCAAATTTAATATCTAGCACTAAGTCTTCAAAAGTTTCAAGTTTTGCAGTTAGAGAGAAAGATAATTCTAAATCGACCATACTTGTTTCCTTGGGAGTCTTTTTCCTGAACAACTTTTCTAGGCTTGACAAAATCTGAGGTGGATTTGGATCCGGGTTCCTCAGAGTATGAACACCTGTATGAGCTAGAAATCCATCAGTAAGAACCTTTCAGGTCATAGCGTGGAGTCGCCAGAGCAAACATGTTGCAACCAATCTAGAATACAAATCTCTGTTTGCCCTCAGAGATCTAATTTTCAACAATAAAATCGTTAGGGAAAAAATATGATTTTCGTTCCTTGGAAAAGACGCCAAAATGTTATCACTTAGGGAAAATCCTAGTTGCAGGGAAAAACCCTAAGGTAACCTTAGAACCTCTTTTAGATTGAAGCTGACCCTTCAACTCAGAGAGGGATCTTTCCGTAAAACTCAACTACACTATAGTCACTGTAGTAGAAGGTTTTGTGTAATTGAGTTCAGGTGGCCATATTTAGATCTATGGATGAAATTGGTTGGGTGATCTTCAATACCACTGGGCATGGAGTCCAATTATTAAACAATTGAGATCACAACTCCAATGAGTAAGTTGTACAAAGCATGAAATTCTCAAGTCCTTTGACTATTTGGGAGATTTGGAAAAAAGATGACTGAAGGAAAACAACATTTATAGATGGCTAGAATAACAAATATTAATGACTGATAATTTAAGAGAAGCATCAAATAAATCCAATCTCATAAACTAACATTATCAGACATGGAAGAAAGCAATTATATAACAGAGAAAATACTGAAAGGGAGAAGTAACACATGAATTTCCTACTAACTGGTCATTAAACATTGTGAATACATTCAAGATTTCTCAAATATATTTGGACTACAAATGTTTTTCCAATAAAAGCCAACCTCGTTTCAATATTCATAAACTGTTTATATAGTGCTTTACATAACAATTTGCAAAATAATAGTCATCACATAATTACAGAAATTGAGATATTTTAAACATCTTTCAAGTTCATGTATGCAAAGATAAACTTAAGAATATTATGTATTTCTTAGAATAACTATAGGAAAATATATTTTTATTTAGGCAAAAAGAAATATCTGTCAACTACCTCCCTTGAAAATAGAACAAGTCCCTAAATTGTAGTTTAGCATTTCTTCTATCATAACATGTCCCTCTACAACAATCCATCAAAATTGTTTCTTCGTTCTTCTTTAATTATCTAGAAAATCTTTAGCCTCGAAATCTAGAAATTGGTTCATTAATGCCAATCCTCTACCTTTAAATTTGGAGTGGCTATAGTTGTGGGAAATCTGGAAGTTGTTGTTGTTGATTGCTCTGTTGAGAATGTTCCACTGAGGCATCAAAACTATGTTCCTTTGCACAAACATACAAATTTGCTGATTTCCCACACCCAACTGGTGCAGTAATAAATAAATCATTTTTCAATCCATCTCGTTCCACATCCTTGTTGAGAGTCTTAGACTCATCCTGGAGGACATTCAAATCTTCATCCTGACTAGTACTATTATTTTCCTTATCTGAACCAAAAACTCGGTCATGCCAACTATGTAGCCAATCATTTAGAAACATAACTGACTTTGAGTTCCCATAGACCTCCTCTAAGGTTTCAGATTGATATTTGTTGGTCCACAATGAATTGTTCATATTGATTGGTCTATTACAAGCTCCACTACTCGTATGATGGACATAAGACAATAAGATTTTTTTAAAGTCTTCTAGATATAATTTGTTGCCCAACACTTTTAGCGAATCAATTGGTACAGTTAAACCTATAATTTTTGTGTGGCTACCCAAATATGCAGATAAATTCTCACTTAGATTCTCAGTCCTGTCTAAGACACTAGGATATTCAGGAAGATCATCCAAAGATTGAGCCTTCTGACAAGGAAACTTTTCTTCCATGAAGGATAGAAATTTACTAGAGTTGTACAAACATTTAGACCCTTCACCATTATTAAATGTAATATTTTGTGCATTATTCTCATTATTTTGATCATAGTTTTCTTCATCATAATTATCTTCTTCAAAATCGTCAATTTCTTCTTCAACATCTTCGTCATTGCTATGATATTATTCATCTCCTTGTTTATCAAGATAATCCTTATCTACATCATCTTTATTTGGATCATCATCTTGATCTATATCAACATCATCGGAATCATCCTCTTGATCATTTTTCGCAATATCTTCATCTTCAACATTATAATCACCTACTACTTCATCTTCTTCACCACTGCTATTATCTTTATTATTGATTTCCTTTCGACATGCTTTAACTTCTGCAAATTATTTTTCTAAACTTTGAAATGCTTCTTGAATTTTACTAAACTACTCAACGCATTCAGGACGTGAATGTAATGGCACATTGTGCAGCGAAAAACGTTCAAAGGCTCACATGATCATATTGTGCGTCGTGTCTCTGATACCACTGAAGCATAAAAACTGATAGCTTGTAGGCTTGAATGTAAAAATACACAAGAGGTATTTGCAATAATAATTTATTATCTATAAAAATGTATAATCTATGAATGTTACAATGAGGACCCGCATATATATACCTAAGTAGGTGTCGTTTCATGACTGGGCATGTCTTTTAGACATGCCTTTTCTCTTAAGTTAATGACTATTTAACCTAATCAATATTTGATTATTTAATATTTACATTTATTTTATTTATTTACTTGTTATGAATTATATCCATAACATTGCCTGCCACGTGTCCTTCCATACCACCACGTCATGTTGATGTCAGATTCCACGTAGCTTTATCGGAACCAATTATATGTCGCCACACGTCCCGCTAGAGGACAGAGAAAAGGCCCATCCACCTCTGTTTTTTTTATGAAATCCTTTGTTAACTTGTTTCGGCGTTCCCTAACGGTTTAACAATATCGACGCTTTCTCGGAGGTTTTAACACTATCGACATTTGCATATTACAACATTCCTAAGGTTGTCACTTTGAAAAAGTGCCGATATGCGATTATCGATGCACTAATCGCTAATGTGCTCCGATTCGCCGATTGTTGATTCCCCATACCTCTGATGCGCCGATTGTCGATTTGTTGATCGCCGATTTGTTATGGATCTCCGTTATATGATCCCCGATTTTCCCTTGTGCCAATGTACGATCACTGATCCCCAGACCTTCGATATGCCTTCCTTTCAAAGGCTTCAAACTCTTAAACTTCAACAGACCATATATTTTGATCTAGGGGTCCATTTTTGGACTTCCACATAACGTTGCAAAGCTTGTTCAGAGCATTTTCTAGTGGAGAGGGTCCGATGTAGACTTTGAGTCCTTTTGCGGCTTGGAAAATGACTGCAAACTTCTCTGCTTGTTTACTCGGATTTCCAAAAAATGTTTACAACCCTGGTATCAAGAAATTTTCCCTGTTTATTGCAATTTTAAACACTGACACTACAACTGTTAGCATTTCTAAAAAAAAAAAAAAATGTGAAATATTTATTGTGATAACAAAATGCATGCAACAATTAGCCCTAAAAATAGTGAAATCTCAGTACAATGTATATGACAAAATAAAATAAGAATAACATTAAAATCATGTAGTTACATGTAGTAGAGTATATCCAACCATCCACAATTTGACAATAGAGAAGCTCCAAGACAAGATAAACCAAATCCACACATATAAATTCATCCATAAAGCTCCAATTCATCCTACAAAAAAGGTGCGAAATTCTCAAGAGAGAAGAGATCCAATCCAAAGTGATGATGAGCAAACAAACTCATCTCACTTGTAATTATAAACTAATGATGAGTTCGAATTAGCCTCCTTGGCCTACATAAGCCCCAAAAATAAAATAATTTTCTAATAAGCTAACTTTTGGTGACAAGCCCACCAAACTAGCTCACAAATGAAAGAATAAGCCTCTCAAGAGGTCACGTAATAATTTATGCATGTCGTAGGTCCTCTAAGAGGCCTGATGAGGTCCATGGGTGCTATGATGAAGAGTAAGACCCTCGAAAGTGATGGATAAGGGTTTGGCCCCTTGTTCTCCAAACAATAAACTTGTGGTCCTCCCAATGGGTGGCGGGGCACAATAATAACCTCCTGAGTATCCGAATAGGTCGAATTAATTGCAAGAGCTTTGATGATGGTGTAGGGGACGCCACATCATCCTACAAGTCCTGGTTCAGCTACCAAGTGCATGGTACATATGTGGGGCTGACTGGGCATAAGTGAACCAGGCGCATCTTCCTCACCCAATGGGAGTATCTCAAGCATGTCTGACCATCCTCGAGGATCCATGGAGTGATGCCTACTACTGTGGAGGCCCATGGCTCTCAACACACATTCTACATGCACCAATGTAGCCCCATGGAGGATTAGGATCCCGTATAGGGAGAACAAACCCAAGATGGAGACCATCTACAATCTTTCATAAGATCCAATGCGTCCCCTAGCCTTCTAGTACAACAAGTCATTAGGGAAATTGAGTAAATTAGTTTACCAACCATGGACCATAGATGGGAACTTCATAAAGGCTTGCCCTTCCATAATGGGCTTCGGGATGTGCCATTGTCTCCTAAACTCCAAATGGGGTTAACCAAGTAACCTATTAGGTGGTTTCTACTTTTAAAGGGGATAATATGTTCAAGGTACATCCTTCAAACGGTGGTGGCATGTGACATATAGGTGAATGAAGTAGGGGATGAGAAGAGGTATCCTTGGGATACATAGGTAGCTAATAAAAGGGAAGCCCAAACTTGGGTTTATAATGTAATGGAGGGAGAAATCATGGTACATGAGGTGACCCGACCTTGATTTTTCCACCCTTCTTTATATGCCTTTTTCCTTTTTATGATTTTCTTTAATTAACTGCTTGGGGCTCTAAGGGTAAGAGCATGATACATAAGATAAAACAATGAATGCCCCGTTTTAAGGTAGGGCGGTTCATTTCCCACCAGGGGTTGGGACAATCAAGGGTTCCTATATGATGAAGAAGGCTCATAGAACCTGTAGGAACCAGGGTGATGGCCATGATGATGGGGTAGAGCTCATGTATTGGCTTTTGCCCACGTGCTAAATGTGTTTTTCCTAGAAACCTTTTGTATTTTGTGGTACATTTTCATGTTGAATGTGGCCAAATATGCTTGTCTTTTTTTTTAGCTGCATCAACCTCTGGGGAATCATTCCAGGTCTGACCCAAGGTGTGGGTGAGGGGAAGGGGCGAGCTAACCCTATGTGGATCCAGTGGAGGAATGCATACCCAGGTGGGAGAAATGATGAATGGGGTAATAATGAGTGGAAAGAGGGTAATATAAGCAGGTAAGGGAGCGGAACCATGCAACCAAAATCGGGGTTTCCCATGAAATACCATCCCTAAATCCAAATGGTTAGTAAAAGAGATCCCATGGGACTAGAATGAAAGGTTAATATCAAAAGGGGCATAGACCTAACCCATTCTTTCCACCGAATCCCCCCATTAATCCATACCAAGAAGTGTCCATCATAAGAAAACTACAATACTCAATTATCAAATGACAAGGCATACCTTTAGGTTCAAGAGGCCCACCTTCAAACATACGATCATGGCAGGTGGGCGAGGGACCACATGGTTGGCTAAAGTGGTGGAGAAATGGCACAATGAGCTAGCTGGTGGCTGCAAGGGGTTGTTGGCTGCTAGCTGAGGACCATCTTGGAGAAAAAAAAATTATGGCTTCAACTAGGATGTGATCTCTCGAAGAAGTGGGCGAAGCTACTCGAACGAGAGGTCATGTGAACTCCAACAATCTCTTGGTTATCGTGGAATTGTCACCTGCACATATAATAGATGGAGAGACACATGGAAACATGTTTTCATGATGTCTCATGATCACACATGCTATATGTTAGGCCATAAACTCAATAAAAAATAAAATATGCAAATATGCATCTATGTATCATGAGACATATCATATGAAGTTAGTTTTAATGCGGAAATCAGTATGAAATGCATCCTACTCTACCATGCATATGATACAATGTCAAGTCTAAGGATAATACTCCTTTAGGAGTTTCCCATTCACACGGAGGGGAACAAACTCACCAACCAATGTTTCTAAACGATATGAGTTTATTCTTGCCACATCACTTATCTTGAACGAACATACCCAAAGGTTGTCCCACTTCTTGTGCATGTCAAGCTTTTCTCTTCTTTTATCCCACAAGAGCACTAGATCACCAGGTTTGAACACTTTATGTTGGCTATATTTAAAAGAAATTTTAATTTTGTCATGACTATGACAAATTTGGTCAAAAGATTTCCTTCTATTTTCGTCATTTTAAATTATTTCATCAATTCGGGATTGTATGGCATTTTGTTGATCGGGGAAAGCTTTCAAGCATTCAAGGATGGATAACTACATTTGGATAGGTAACTTAGCCTCAAAACCATAAACCAATTGAAATGGGCTAAAACCAATGGAAGCCTCTACAATGGTTGGTTCAGTCAGCCCATAGGGCATACTTCATCTTGCTATCCCAATCCTTTTTGTTGTTGCTAATAGTTCTTTCGATAATTTTCATGAGGTTCTTGTTACTTGACTTAGCTTGTCCATTTCCTTGAGGGTAATAATTGGAGGAATGTGATAAGATTATGCCTTACTTGTTACATAGGGATGTCAAAGCCATGGAATCAAAATCTTTGGAATTATCAGTGATAATCTTGGTAGGAACACCAAACTTGGTAATAATTTTATCCTTAAGGAAGTCCATAACCACCTGGTCAATTTCCTTCATGGTTGGTATCGCTTCAACCAACTTGGTGAAATAGTCAGTCGCTGTGAGGATCCATCTATGCCCATTGCGATAATTGTCTTTGAATTCACCAATAAAATCTAGGCCCCATTGTTGGAAAGGTGCATCAATAGAAACATTTTTCAATGGCATAGCTACAAGGTGTTGCTTTCCAGCAAACAATTGGCAAGGTTGGCATAGTTTTACAAAGTCGAGGGTGTCAGCAAAAATGGTGGGCCAATAATACCCTGCCCTCAAAATATTAGGAGTAGTGGTTCGGGCAACATAATGTCCACCCCAAAAACCAACATGGAATTTGTTCATTAACTTTTCAAATTCTTCCTCGCTAATGCATCGAAGTGTTGGCATTATGTTTCTGGTATGGCTATATGTTACAGATGTTGTACTTGATGGAAACTCCCGTGGCAAGGCTCTCATTTTATTGAAAATTAAGAAGGACGCAGGAAATCAGTTCATAAGGTGCGTACCCGCAGGTACACCATGCAGGGACCGCGTCCAGGTACGCAGGGCAGCCGTTCAGGAGGTGCGTCCCCCAGTGCACACATTTCAAGGCAGAGAAAAGCACACATGGGGTTTCTTATGTTTTACTCTTGGTATTTAGCCGACGGTATTGGGTTATTATGGTGTCGGCTCGTGGTATTGTTCCATGATTTTAGGAGGAGCTTGCCTATATAAAGCAAAGGAGATCATTTGGTTTGAGCTTGGTTTTTGGGTTGAATATCTTATGAGGGCTAGATCTGGTCTAGATCTAAACAAGGCGAATCTACTGATGGACCGAGATCTCTTCGGCGCATGTTCAGATCTATAGATCTGACTGTCTGGGTTACTTCTGAAGTCTTGAAATCATCTATGCCCGGAGGGACGCAGGTGCAGTAAGGGTTCAGGTGCACCGGGACACAGGCGCAAAAGGGTTCAGGTGCACCAGGACGCAGGCGCAGAAGGGTTCAGGTGCGCCAGGACGCAGGCGCAGAAGGGTTCAGGTGCGTCGGGACACAGGCACAGAAGGGTTCAGGTGCGCCGGGACGCAGGCAGTTCAATAGACTCAGAGCGAGGGACGCAGGCTAGCAGTTGAGCAGGGTGCGTCCGGGACGCAGGCTAGCAGTTGAGCAGGGTGAGTCCGGGAAGCAGGCTAGCAGTTGAGCAGGGTGAGTCCGGGAAGCAGGCTAGCAGTTGAGCAGGGTGAGTCCGGAAGCAGGCTAGCAGTGGAGCAGGGTGCTTCCTTCTCTTAAAATCTTTGTTTATCATTGTTGTGTTCTGGGTTTGGTCCTATTACTGTTTGATCTGGTTACTACAGTTGATTGGGTGATTCTCTCATACTTGATGATCAATTGATGCTTATGGATCCAGTTTGAAAATTTATGAAAAGTGGTCCTTGTAAGAAAAGAAGTAGGGGGTTGTAGCTCCCTTCCAGGAGAGACTGGAAAACGAGAGAGAGTTGTAGCTCTCTGCAGGTTGTAGCCTGTGTACTGGTAAAGGACTGCACTAGTACAAAACCATTGTAAAAGAAGTTTCTAATTTGAAAGAAGATAGAGACATATTGCAGCAGGTGGTTTTCACCCACATTGGGTTTCCACCTTACATCTTGTGTTCTTTGGTGTGACTATCTGTTTTCTTTGTTCATGGACATTATTTTATGGTACTGACATGCAAATATAATTCAAAGATCAAATAAGGAAGGTTCATTAAAAGAATTAGATAACACTGATTCACCCCCCCCCCCCTCTCAGTATTATTTCCAACAATTGGTATCAGAGCAGGTCCTTCTGAGGAAGCTTGATCGCTTGAAGGAAAAGATCCATCAGAATGGCTAATCCAGAAAGAGAGGCACACATCAGGCCACCAATCTTTGACGGGAACAATTTTACTCACTGGAAGATAAGAACCACTGCATATCTACAATCACTTGGAGCAGAAGTTTGGGGAATCGTAGAAGGAGGATACAAATTCCCATCAGCAACTCCTACAGATCCAGCAGAGAAAAAGCAATATGAGCTCAATGCCAAAGCTGTTACTGTCCTATTGAGTAGTTTGACTCAATCAGAATTTATGAAGATCATGCATTTCAAATCAGCTAAGGAAATATGGGACAAAATCGTCACAAGCTACGAAGGAGATGATCAGGTAAAAAGAGAAGAGCTTCGAACTCTCAGAATCCGGTATGAAACTCTTAAGATGCGTAATAATGAAAGCATAGCTAATTATTTCCTGCGTATGGATGAGATTGTGAATTGTATGAGGGATCTAGGTGAAGAATTTGAGGAAGTTGTCTTAGTTGAAAAATTTTTGAGATCTCTGTCTGCTAAATTTGATTCTAAAGTATCTGCCATAGAAGAAAAGGAGAATGTGCAGAAAATCACCATGTCACAACTTCATGGGATCTTAACTGCTTTTGAAATGCGACAAGAGGTACCACCAGAGGCCGCATTCGAAGTATCAGAGGAAGAAGATGAGGTAAATTTTGTCAAGAATCTTGAACGGGGAACTGGACGGTTCAAAGGTAAGCTACCTTTCAAATGTTTTCTATGTGGTAGAGTTGGTCACTATGCTGCTAGATGTCCTCATAACAAAGGAAAGATATCTGAAGAAGATGGTAGAAGCTATTATACCCATATTAAAAGTTCATTCAATGATAGTGAAGATATTAGAAGTCTCATGGCACATAAGAAGAAGAATGCTTCATCCAATAATAGCGAAGATATTAAAAGTCTCATGGCACATGAAGAGAAGAATGCAGAAACTGAAGAAGTTGCCAAATTAAAAGAACAATTGGAGACAGAGATCAGGGTAAGGGAGCAATTGCAGGATATAGTAAAGGATCAGAGTACAACTATTCAGAAACTTGAATCAAGGATCCTCTCTCTAAAAGAAGATCTTAAAAAATAAAGAGAACAGAACAGAAAAGATCTTGAAGATCTAAAGCGACAAGTGGAAGAAGGAAGAAAAGCTGAAGAAGACCTAAGGAATCAATATCTGAAAAAGGAAGAACAACATCAAGTTGAGGTAAATATCTTGAAAGGTAAAATAGAAGAAAAGGATAAGCTTTTACGATTTCAAGATAGTACTAAAGTCTTGGATGATATTCTTAATAGTCAAAGGTCTCCTGCTATCAAGACTGGTCTTGGTTTTCATGAATATGTTGAAGGTGAATCTAGTTCACAAGGTGAGGCAAGAAACTCTAATGAGAAACCTGAAATGCTCAACAAGGAACAACCAAGGAAAGAAATTCCTCAAGGAAGATCCTTTACTCCTAACTATGGACGTGATAGACGATTATTTCCTCCACTGAAAAATGTTGAATGTTATGTATGTCATAATCTTGGACATGTTGCAGCCAGATGTAGAAGTAGAATGGTTCAAGAAAGATCATCGCATCCCAGGTATTTCAGAGGATATTGTTTTGCCTGCAATGCATATGGACACAAAGCAATTGATTGTGATAGAAGGAACATGAAAAATGTAAGATGTTATACATGCAACAACTATGGGCATAAAGCAAGGGAATGCAGGAGCATATTTCAAAATTCAAAACAAAAGGACCATACATCATCACAGTTGCAGGAATTGAAGAAGACAGAGACAGAAAGGTGTGGCATAATTCAGACAGCGGACATAACAGACACAGGGGAATCTGAAAGTGATGAAATTCAGTATTCCATCTTGCATACGTTGATATAATAAAGACAAGTCGCGTATATACGCGAGTTACAGGCTGCAAAGTCGTGTATATGAAGAAAGGGCAGCAGAACAGACTCAGGTTCAGTCATGGTTGGCTCACAGGTTCAGGGGGAGCATATAATGCATTGTTGGCATTATGGAGGATGGTCAGAAGAAGATCTTGGAAATAGCTGCAATATGTCTCTATCTCTTTCATGGTGGATTATGATTCTTTGCTGCAGATCTGGTTCATTTTCAGGGGGAGCACGATCTTAGGGGGAGCATACCCCTTTGCCCTTGATGTCAAAGGGGGAGAATGAAGCTGAAGTTTGTAAGGTTGCCATCAAGTCCAAAGGGGGAGATTGTTGGCATTATGTTTCTGGTATGGCTATATGTTACAGATGTTGTACTTGATGGCAACTCCCGTGGCAAGGCTCTCATTTTATTGAAAATTAAGAAGGACGCAGGAAATCAGTTCATAAGGTGCGTACCCGCAGGTACACCATGCAGGGACCGCGTCCAGGTACGCAGGGCAGCCGTTCAGGAGGTGCGTCCCCCCAGTGCACACATTTCAAGGCAGAGAAAAGCACACATGGGGTTTCTTATGTTTTACTCTTGGTATTTAACCGACGGTATTGGGTTATTATGGTGTCGGCTTGTGGTATTGTTCCATGATTTTAGGAGGAGCTTGCCTATATAAAGCAAAGGAGATCATTTGGTTTGAGCATGGTTTTTGGGTTGAATATCTTATGAGGGCTAGATCTGGTCTAGATCTAAACAAGGCGAATCTACTGATGGACCGAGATCTCTTCGGCGCATGTTCAGATCTATAGATCTGACTGTCTGGGTTACTTCTGAAGTCTTGAAATCATCTATGCCCGGAGGGACGCAGGTGCAGTAAGGGTTCAGGTGCACCGGGACGCAGGCGCAGAAGGGTTCAGGTGCGCCGGGACACAGGCGCAGAAGGGTTAAGGTGCGCCGGGACGCAGGCGCAGAAGGGTTCAGGTGCGTCGGGACGCAGGCACAGAAGGGTTCAGGTGCGCCGGGACGCAGGCAGTTCAATAGGCTCAGAGCGAGGGACGCAGGCTAGCAGTTGAGCAGGGTGCGTCCGGGACGCAGGCTAGCAGTTGAGCAGGGTGAGTCCAGGAAGCAGGCTAGCAGTTGAGCAGGGTGAGTCCGGGAAGCAGGCTAGCAGTTGAGCAGGGTGAGTCCGGAAGCATGCTAGCAGTGGAGCAGGGTGCTTCCTTCTCTTAAAATCTTTGTTTATCATTGTTGTGTTCTGGGTTTGGTCCTATTACTGTTTGATCTGGTTACTACAGTTGATTGGGTGATTCTCTCATACTTGATGATCAATTGATGCTTATGGATCCAGTTTGAAAATTTATGAAAAGTGGTCCTTGTAAGAAAAGAAGTAGGGGGTTGTAGCTCCCTTCCAGGAGAGACTGGAAAATGAGAGAGAGTTGTAGCTCTCTGCAGGTTGTAGCCTGCGTACTGGTAAAGGACTGCACTAATACAAAACCATTGTAAAAGAAGTTTCTAATTTGAAAGAAGATAGAGACATATTGCAGCAGGTGGTTTTCACCCACATTGGGTTTCCACCTTACATCTTGTGTTCTTTGGTGTGACTATCTGTTTTCTTTGTTCATGCACATTATTTTATGGTACTGACATGCAAATATAATTCAAAGATCAAATAAGGAAGGTTCATTAAAAGAATTAGATAATACTGATTCACCCCCCCCCCCTCTCAGTATTATTTCCAACACGAAGGATCACCCCATTGGGACTCATCCATCCAAGGCCATCTTGGATCAAGCATAACTTAGATGCTTGCAATCTCAAAGTTATTCTCTTGAGATCAATGAGGTGGGGAGGGGTAGACAAATTACATAAATAATAAACGATGTCTATGTATTAGTCATCTTTTTCGAGCTCAGTGGATGCACAGTAGCACATAATTGCTCCTCCTCTCCTTCTTTAATGGATTGATTATTACTTTCGGTAAGCATTTCGACCAATCCTTTTCCCTTGATGACTTTTTTAGTGCGAATATCGAGGTCATATTCTTGGATTTTGGACACCCATTTCGCCCTAGACTCAAGACAATCAGATTGTGATAGCACATCCTTCACAACAGGGTAAGGGACATATGCATATATCTTGTTGTACCCTACATAAGCTATAAATAATTTAAGGGATTTGAGAAAAGCGTAAGCTTGTTTTTCAGTGATAGTGTATCTTGTCTCGGCATCCTTGAGGGGCTTACTCATGAAGGCCACAAGTCTCTCCTCTCCTTCCTCATTGTTTTGAATGAGAATACCATCGATAGTGTCCTTGGATGTGAAGGAATATATTATAAAGTCCTTAGTGTAATCGTGGATGATAAGGACGAGAGAAAATGCAATTCTTTCTTTAATTTCTTCAAAGACCTCATTTGTTGTTTGGCTCCACAAGTAGGGAGTACCTTTCTTTAGGAGGTCATTCATAGGCTTGACAATTTCAGCAAAATTTGGCACAAATCTTCTCACAAAGTTTATTTTTCCAAAAAAGGATCTTAAGGCACTTTGATCCTTAGGAGGAGGGATGCCTTTGATGGCTTGAATTCTTTCAGGGTCAATGCTAATCCCATCCTTAGAGACCACGTGCCATAATAGTTTACCCTTGTCAACACTGAATATTGACATCTTAGGGTTCAGGGAGATGCTATATTGCCTACACTTCTCAAATACCTTTATTAGGTGTTTGCAATGATAATATCTTTGTTTAGAGGCAATAGTCAAATAATCTTGATAGATCTCCATGACTTTTCCAATGAGACCTCTAAAAGCAAAGTCCATAGCCCTTTGGAAGGTGGATCCAGTGTTGAGGAGGCCAAACAACATCCTAAGATACATGTATGTTCCCCATGGTGCGGTGAAGGGAATTTTCGGGTGACCACCTTCCTTCACAATGACTTGGTTATACCCTGAAAAACCATCCAGAAATGACATCATTTGGGAACCCGTAATTATTTGCAAGAGATTCTCCATATTGGGCAAGGGAAAATCGTCCTTTAGACACACACGATTGAGACCCCTAAAGTCAATACACATCCTAATGTTGCCAATTTTTTTTTGAGTGATCACCAGGTTAGAGATCCAAGACGAATGTTGTATAGGGGCTATTATCCCTTCATCGACCATTATTTGAATCTCTTCCTTGACCAAAGGTGCAAGCTTGGGGTTTATTCTTCTTAAATTTTGCTTAACATGCTTAGCACCTTCCTTGAAACGAATAGTATGTTGGACGACCTTAGGGTTGTAGGAATTCAAATCATCATAAGACCAAGCAAACAAATCCTTGAATTCCCTTAATAAGTTCTTAAAATCACTTCTTTCTTCTTTGGACAAGTTTTTCTCGATTTTGAGCATTTGAGAGGTTTCAGATCCAAGGTGTCAGGCAATTGTTGATCGTCATTTTTAGTGGTAGTAGCGCCATTCCTATCAAAGTGTTGTTCATTTATTAAATCTTTACCTTTCCTATCAGGATTTCCATAGTCTTAAAGGAAATTGGCTATGTCTTGATCATCTTCAAAAACAAGCCAGTGTTCCTCATAGTTAGGGACGGAGGGCGAAGGATTGTGTCAACTATACACTTCCCCCTTTTAGCAATATTATTCTAAATGATTGAGGATGTGGATGCAGCTATGGCTAAGACATTGTCCATGTCGTTGAGACATTGATCGAGGCCCAAGAATTGTAGCTCTTTGAACCCCTTGATCATGTTGGTGATTCTTTCCCAATAGGGTTTCAATTTTTCATCCTTTGTTTCAAAAGTCCCTCGTATTTGTGAGATGACAAGGTCAGGGCCTCCAATTATGATTAACTGTTGAATCTCCCTTGATTTGGCTGCCTCAAGTCCTAATAAGAGGGCCTCATACTCAACTATGTTATTGGTGCAAGTAAATTAGAGCCTTAAAGAGAATAACAAGTACTTCTCAGAAGGCGATATGACGAAAATTCCAACCTCTGATCAAGCCTTAGAGTGAGCCCCATCAAAATACATAACCCATCGCCAGGGAGAGGGGAAGTCTTGATATGTTCACTTTTGAAAATTTTCCATTTTGCAAGTTTATTATCTTCTTCTTCTAAGTCAATATCCAATTCTTGAGACGTGGAAATCATTGAGGAAAAAATTATTGCCTAGGAATGGACACATAGGAGTTTTCTTTCGAAGGGAGGTATATAGTGGAACTATCTTCGCTGGTGGATAGGTTAAGGTCTTCAATGAATTGATTTGATAGAATCATACCCCATGTTGGATTTGTTTTGATAATGATAATGTTTATGGAGAACTCTTTCTCAGGGTATGTATGGAAAAATATCTTTCTACCTTCTACCAACTCACATACCCTGAATTCTTCATATTTTAGCAACACCTTGCTCCGACATTTCTTTAACAAAGTAATCCCAAGATTTTTCATAATACTCAAATGCATGATATGGATAGGATTCCCAGAGTTTAGGATGAAATTTTTGAAAGTATGCTTGCTTATTCCCAGAGTCACATAGAAAGGGTCAATCTGCTTAAAATCAATCTTAGCGGAATTCTTGTAGTGGGGTCAAGAGGTTCCTTTGCCTTGTTTTTTATTTTGATTTGTAGCATGTTGATGGAATTATGCCTCATGGCTTCATCAAGGTCAATCATCATGTTTTGAGCTTGGAAGAGACTAGAGGGATTTTTGTTTTAGACATCGAAGACCAACTTCCATTTGAAGGTGTTGATTTGGGGTAGCATCGGTTGTGCTCTAGCCATGAAAATTGGTAGGGAGGCTAAGTCACATGAGATCTCCAATACCCAGAAAGGGTTTGGGCTGATTCTAAACAGTTTGGGAGATATTAAAATAATTAATATTTTTAATGGAGTCCCTAAGTCTAAACTTCGAGAAAATAAAATATTAATGTGAATTAATATAAAATTGTGTTAGGATGGTCCAAAATTCATGGATCAAGCTAGATCTAATCTTAGCCTTTGATTAGGGACTTAATCTCGGTCGTTGATTTGTCAATGAGAAACGTATAAGAGGAGGCTTGAGGGTCACTTAGAGAACACACCAAGAGATCAAGATTTCGACTTTCTAGGGCTGCGTTTGCTGAGAAAGTTGAGAGAGTGATCAGAGTTGTAGCTGAGGGGCAGTGAATATAGAAGCAGAGAAGCAGAGATAGCACCGAGAGGATCAGTTCAGTAGGCGGAGAGAGGGACGTAGAAGCAGCCAAAGGTTCACGCAGAGGCAGCCAGGGCTCATGCAGAGGCAGCCAGGAGCTGCGCAGTGCCTCAGAGGGCCAGTGTGAGTGACGCATAGGGCCAGAGGACTAACACAGTGCCTCAAGAGGCTGACGCAGGCCAAGCCAAAGTGACAGTGGGCTAATGCTAGGCTAGAGAGAGGGTGACACTGGGGTTTCGTTGGGAAGATTGGTGTCGTGGAGCTGTTGGAGTGTTTATCCGAGGTTTCAGCCGGAATATCTGCTTCCAAGTAGAGAGGTACTACTACCGAGATTTTTCTCTGTTGGGTGAGCCAGATTCGGCACCTAGATTGTATTCTGAAACTGCTTAATAAATCAAACCCTCAAATAGTTGCATCGGTTTTCCTGCATTGGGTTTTTCTGGGTACATTAGTCCAAAAACAACGATGTCACTTGTGTGCTTGTTTCTATTTCCTTCAGTTGATGATCTGTTATATAATGAGCATGTACTTGTATTTATTTCCAGTATTTACATGGTAAATAACTTGTTAATTAACAGAACAAGTACGTAGGAATAAATCAGTAAAGTGCATGAAGGGTTTCTAACGTGTCAGACTTAGAAATTCCAACATGGTATCAGAGCATGGTTGCAAATCACAAGAGAACTGAGGACATCAGACAAACATAGTAGCAACAATAAAAAACAGTTGTCCCGAGTGACAGAAGTTGTTCCTAGTAGAGTAGCAGTAAGGAACGGGTGACGCAGTGCCTGCGCCATCAAGATTGAGCCAAGAAGAGGCAGCGCAGAGGTTGAGGGAGGCAAAGGTAGGCTCATGCAGAGCCACGCAGAGGCTAGGAGGGCTGACGCAGTTGGCTAATTTGCCGGTGCTGGGATTTCACAGAGCTTAGGATCTCTAACTTTCAGTTTGCTGGGGTTTAGGAGGTTGTGGGTAGGTTCTAGAGTGGACCTGGTGGGGCACTGTAGTTAGAATAGTACCTAACAGGGCAAGGCCAAGGGAGAGGGAGTTGCTGCCGAGTTGGATTTCTAGCCAAGGAATCCAGATCAGTGTTGCAGTTGCATAGAAAACTACATAGGGGCATCTTGACATTGGAAGAATGGTTTCTAGGATGGAAATCGAGGCTCAGAGGAGTCATACCGAGAACTTCCAAGAGGGAAGTAGAGCTGTGAAATGGCACTACACGAAGTAAAATACCACGATAAACTGGACAAAGCCTCAAACTTCATAGTCTGGAAGGCCATAATCTTATCCGTACTAGACAGGAATCGTGTCAAGAACTTCGCCTTGAGGACAATAGCTATCCTAGTTGACTCGGCTAATAATGACAAGTATGTGGATGCAATGGCGAGGGCTAAGAGTATCATCCTCGACAGGGTCAAGAATCATATAGTACCACATATTGTTGAGAAGAACATGGCACAAGAGATGTGGGAGGCCCTGACCAAATTGTATTAGCATACTTCCGTGCAGAGGAAGATGCTACTAGAAAATCAACTGCGATCATACCAGATGCAGAAGGGGGAACAAATCGGCCCATTCCTCGGTCGATTGAAGGAGATCTGGGATAAACTAACTTCCATAGGGGCAATGCCACATCCAGAATTGATGGTAAGAACAGCATTGAATGCAGTCTCAGAAAACTGGGAGGTGTTTGTCCAGAGCATATTAGGCAGGGCGACCCTTCCAGATTGGGAAGAAATGTCGGCTGCTCTTCGCCAAGAAGATATCATAAGGTTGAGTAAGGCGGGAAGCAGCGGCAAGGGGATTAGAATCAAGGAGGAGGAGGAGGAGGATGTTTCCCTAGCATCTGAGGGAAAGCAAGAGAAACAGAAGAAAAAGGACCTCTCCAAGGTCAAATGCTTCCACCATCGGGAGCTGGGTCATTGTGCGACCCAATGTCCAAGGAAGAAGAGTAAGGGAGAGGCCTTCGAGACCAAGGCAGCGCCAGTAAGGGAAAAGAAGGAAGTGGAGACAAACAATGGTTGTGCCATGAGTGCTCATGTGCCACTTCAGAAGAAGTGGGGAGACATTGAGCTGTAGTCAGGAGGAATACATGCGATGATGTTAATTTAGGTATGTTCTAAGCTAGAGCAATTTATTTAATTTCTTTTTCCATATTAGCAATCACATCAGCATAAAGTAAATTGCAGATAGAACATGAATATAAATCGCAGAAGACAAGCTAAGGCAAGAGGATAGGATGTGGCACAAGCCAGGGACAAAGCCCACAAAGTGTAGGGAAACCCTTGATCATTTCTTATTTTATGTTCTTCAAAGTTTAGCAGAGAAAGAGAGAGAGAGAGAGATAGTACATTTACAACAAACGTCAACACTTTGACTTATCTAGATCTAGCATAGATCATTTCGAATAATGATGAGATCAGTTGAAGACATTCTGCTTCACCTGATACCTATCATCGTGTTGCATCCGGTCCTCTAGTTGCACCACTGCATACTGCACCATGCTACACTAATCATGATTATCATCATGTTGCCGATGTCCATGATATTATCCATCATAATGCTGCTCAAACTAATGTGCATCATCATCATGTTGTTGCCCCTGCTAATGTATCATTGTACTGCCCATCTAAATGATCTCATAGTGTTGCCCACCATCTTGCTGCCTCTGCCTTCGTTGCTTCATCATGCTGCAACAATTTTCCTCTGTTGATATTAGCCTTAGCTGCTTGCTATGGCTTGCAGCCTAGCAAAGCAGCTAGGCTATGTTCCAGATTACACATAATGTTGCTGCCCATTACCATGACTGCACATAATAACAACGTCCTTATCTCTATGCCACATAAGTTTATATACCTAGACAATATCATTGTTGTTCATTATATTAGGGTTGCGAATGATTCATAATGAACAACATATTTGTACCTCCATGAACAATGTAAATATAATCCATGTTGACAGCCTTCCGTATGAATATGATTGCGTTCTACAGCGTATATATGTATATATATCTACGTTGATATACACATGAACTGCGTGGCAGATTAACCTGCATATGGGTGCTTCAGCGTATCCATGTCTTCCATGAATTGCGTACGAGATAACTGCTCCATTGACTGCGGTGCTCCCTTTGACTGCGATCATTATAGCGTGTTAGTGTTTAGGGTGTATCAGCGTACCATAAACAACGTATAGGTTTCCTATATCAGCGGGTTCATGATTGCGTTGGATTATGTCCTGTATATATATATATATATATATATATATATATATATATATATATATACATATATATATATATATATATATATATATATATATATATATATATATATATATTGCTGTCCTGCGTTGCTGCGTATGACAGCGTTTCATTGACCTTGTTGCAGCTTCATTCACCTTCATTGCGGCTTCATTCTATTCACCTCAGGACTATGACTGCGACTACATACCAGTGTATGAGTTTTCCGCATATACATAACAACGTATGAGCTTCCATTATTGTGCGTATATAGTGTCTTCATTACAGCGTATCAATTGTCTATGTGGAAGGGCATCTTTCAAATGCGGCTTTACAATATTACAATGACTACCCTTCATGTAACTGCGGCTACCCTTTGTGACTTGTATGGACAGCGTATAAGTGCCCCATGATCTGTGTTGGTAGGTTTTCATGACTGCGTAAATAAGGCATTATCTTTTGAGCCAACGTGAGTTCCTCTTAGTGTCTCACTTCTTCCCCAGAAACCCAAGATGTGGAGAGGAGGAGTTCACTCAAGAATTGTGTCCAATGACATCCAATCCTCTTATATTTATACAAAAGCGTAGAGGTTGAATAGACATGTCGGTTGGGCTTCTTGAGCCTACATCAGTTGCTGGTCGGCTAGATAATAAATCCATAATCAAAATAAATTCATATCTCCATAAATACTTATCAGAATCGGATGATCTTTGGATCAATCCTACACCTCTCGATGAGAGGGATCCAATAAAAATATCAGCTGCCATAAATACGCTGACCCACATGGATTTTGGCCCTAGTTTCCAATTTAACACTCCCTCTCAACTAGGGAGAACTCCATCCATTGATCTATATGTCTGACTGTACTATCTCTGTCATCAATGCTCTGCTCTTCTCAGCACTGCTGGCTCTGCTCAACTCTACTAGCTCTTCTCTGCTCTACTGGCTTTGCTATGCTCTGCTTAGCTCTGCTGGCTCTGCTCTACTCAGCTCAGCTTTGATGGCTCTGCTGTGCTCTGCTTAGCTTTGTTGGCTCTTCTCTGCTCAGCTCTGCTGGCTCCGCATTTCTCTACTTAGCTCTGCTGAACCATAAAGAATAAGAATTGATCAAGAATGTCTCATACCATTCTCCACTGACCCAAAGTCAGTCTCAGAGTGGGTACCACTGGTCCCAGACCAGTCTCAACCGACCCAAAGTCAGCGTCATAGTGGGTACCACTCCTACCACTGGTCCCAGACCAATATTGCACAGAAACAAAGTCAGTCTCAGAGTATGTACCACTGGTCCCAGACTAGTCTCAATCGACCCGAAGTCAGCGTCATAGTAGGTACCACTCCTACCAATAGTCCTAGACCAGTATCGTAGTCTCAGAGAGTGTATCACTAGTCCCAGACTAGTCTCAACTGACCCAAAGTTAGCGTCATAGTATGTACCACTCTCACTAGTCCCATACTAGTATTGCACTGACACAAAGTTAGTCTCAGAGTATGTACCACTGGTCCTAGACCAGTATCAACCGACCCGAAGTCAGCATCATAGTAGGTACCACTCCTACCACTGGTCCCAGACCAGTATCGCAGTCTTAGAGAGTGTACCACTGGTCCCAGACCAGTCTCAACCGACCCGAAGTCAGCGTCATAGTATGTACCACTCTCACTGGTCCCAGACCAGTACTACACTAACACAAAGTCAGTCTCAGAGTATGTACCACTGGTCCCAGACCAGTCTCAACCGACCCGAAGTCAACGTCATAGTAGGTACCACTCCTACCACTAGTTCCAGACCAATATCATTGATCCCAGATCAATGGAGGTCATCCTAGCGTAGGGAGTACGGTAGATACAACAATGTGTCCATCGGTACTACTATGGTCCCTAACTTCATTTCCCTTCTCATTGATCAGATGAGAGGTACTTCCCATGAGTCCCAGACTACATGGGTAGGATGCCTCGACAGGAGAACTAATCAATCCTGTCCTCATAGGGGAACACATCAATCCTGCTACAATCGCCATGGAGAACACATCAATCCAGGCCTCACAGGAGAACACATCAATCCTGCTACAATCGCCATGGAGAACACATCAATCCAGGCCTCACAGGAGAACACATCAATCCTGCTACAATCGCCATGGAGAACACATCAATCCAGGCCTCACAGGAGAACACATCAATCCTACTACAATCACCATGGAGAACACATAAATCCAAGCCTCACAGGAGAACTAATAATCTTGCTACACAGGAGAGCGAATCATCCTGTTCCACAAGACAACGAATCATCTTGTTCCAGTGCACACCACCAGGGAAGAGTGAGTCACCCAGTGGTTGTATGTTGCTCCAGTAAGAACCGCAAGCCCCCCAGAGCTCCCAAAGCTCAATGTACGCAACATGCAAGACCCTTTTACAAAGGTCTCTTGACGACTCCAAGTCGTTTGGGAAAATCACAAATTTGATCTTTCCTCGGGGCTCTGACATGTACATCATCTCAGTGCGATGGAGCCTCCTTGCTCATCGATTTACCATATCCCAGATAAGGCATTATTTGATGTCTATCTTCTGGAGCAATTATTGACTACAGGATTCCTCAATAATCAAATCCCACCTTTGGTTGTCACAGAGAATCACAATGGTATTCATCATGTGTACTTACTGAAGAGTTTCCACAGCCAGGCAACTTCATACGAGGTCATACTCGTCGTTATGTATCCAATCTCGACGGTACTTATAACAACTGATTTCTACTTCCTTCTCATCCATGATATCAAAGCAGAATCCAAAGAGAACCAGCACTGAGAAGTGCTCTCGTGATTCTCCATAATGCTTGCCCAACTAGCATTCGAATAATCATGCAGTTTTCATATTTCCAACAGTGTATTTTAATCCACGAGAGATTGTGCCTCGAAGATATCTCAGAGGATTCTTGGCACCAATCCAGTGAAGCTCAACAAAATATGAGCTCACCATGCTAATTACAAAGCATATGTCCGGACAGAAGTTCACCAAGAACATCAACGTGATTGAGTTTATGAAACTCAGAGGCATTTCCCAAATCTGGTCCGACATCACTACCATATAGCTTCTGAAAGTTAATATCCTTCAGGTAGTGACAGGCATGCAGTTTATCATTCCACATACAAAATACAACTCCCTTTGTCTCCTACAAATGAGAGGGTCTGCACCTGTCAGACATAGGTGCCAGTATGAGAGGTCTATCATCCACAACCTTTTAGTAATGGTTTGGATCGATTTCACTCCTAGTGAATCTCAGCTTCATCAGACAGTTGTCGATCCTCTCATACTATGCCCAGGGTGATTTGCATCAAGCCATAGAGGGCTTTCTTCCACCTATCTACATGAGATTCCCGTTCATGAATCTCAAAACTCCACGAGTTGTTTCAAACCTGTGGACCTACTACTTGAGGGGAATGGTACCCTTGTAATATTTTCCTTTTGTACATCTCAAACATGTCGTTTCACGCTCTTTTTGAATTCAGACTTCCTTGTCACCATCTGACTCACAGACCTTCGGTGCTATGTGTCAATGGACATGGTCCTACTCGTGGACTTCATGTAACTTAAGACAACTTTGAACTCAAAAGCATCTTAGAAAATTCTATTTTCAAACACGTACCTTTCCATTGAATGCCACCATAAAACCTTTGACTTCCATTCCCTTTTTGGGATAGGTGGCATCGGCTCCAAGTGTAATCCCATGATTGTTTCCATCTCTATCAAATTAGAGAGTGCAACTTTTATCCGATGAAGTGCCTTGAAGCACTACAATCAATATGCCAGATTCCCAAAGAATCTGAAGGAGAGAGCCAATACAAGATAACAATTCACTATCTTATTAAAAACAATATTTGGTTCTTCTTACTTGGGGTTCCTTGCTTCCTTGAAGAGTCGTCCGTGTCTTTGATGACTTGCATCTCTGCCATTCAGACACTCCTTCGTATAAGGGCCGCTGCGTCATTCTGATAACATTCTCTGCTTCGACTTCACTCTAGGTCAATTATGAGGAACCCATTGATCCTTCTGTCTTGTCCCAACTGTCTTTGGCGATTTCTCTTTCACTCTTGCTTGGGCATTGTCTTCACCTCAACTCTGATATCATGTTAATTTAGGTATGTTCTATGCTAGAGAAATTTATTTAATTTCTTTTTCCATATTAGCAATCACATCAGCATAAAGTAAACTCCAGATAGAACATGAATATAAATCGCAAAAGATAAGCCAAGACAAGAGGACAGGATGTGGCGCAAGCTAGGGACAAACCCCAAAAAGTGTGGGGAAACCCTTGATCAATTCTTCTTTTATGTTCTTCAAAGTTCAGCAGAGAAAGAGAGAGAGAGATAGTACATTTACAACAGAAGTCAACACTTTGACTTATATAGATCTAGCATAGATCATTTCGAATAATGATGAGATCAGTTGAAGACATTCTGCTTCACCTGATACCTATCATCGTGCTGCATCTGGTCCTCTAGTTGCACCACTACATACTGCACCATGCTGCACTAATCATGATTATCATCATGTTGTCGATGTCCATGATATTATCCATCATAATGCTGCTCAAACTAATGTGCATCATCATCATGCTGCTGCCCCTGCTAATGTATCATTATACTGCCCATGTACATGATCTCATAGTGTTACCCACCATGTTGCTGCCTCTGCCTTCGTTGCTTCATCATGCTGCAACAATTTGCCTCTGTTGATATCAGCCTTAGCTTCTTGCTATGGTTTGCAGCCTGGCAAAGAAGCTAGGCTATGTTCCAATTTACACATAATGTTGTTGCCTGTAGAAATTTGAATAATATAACACTTATTCACAGAGATTATCCTGATTATACACTATTTGCAGAATGCATGCATAATACATAACCTCCTCTACCATTGATCATCAATTTGCGGAATTAAAAAACAATCGCATGCGCACATTGAAACATCAATCACACATATCAACACATTATGTAATGGGGAAAGCATACCACTGAAAACCCCAACTATTTGTATATTATAATGATAGAGAACATGCAACAATACATAGTACAATACTCCTCACAAGTACTCAGTATTATCTCCACATGCTACACACAAACTAGCTCAGATCTGAACAAGTCACGGGTTCAAATCTCCTCCACTGTTTGCCTGCCTCTACTGCGCAATCCAAGTTGAGAATAGATCAGATCCAAGTTCGAATTCCCTTGGCTTGTACTACGCAATCCTCATTGGCAATCTCAATCAATGATTGTGCAAATCTCATGTACAGCTATAGTCACAATTGATAGTAGTCTCACCCTTTCACCCACCTCTAACACTTGTCTCCACTGAATTGTCCATGCACTGAGTTAATTGATGTATTCTTTAGTTGATTTATGAATTAATAATTAATTCACATTACTCATCACTAGTGTATTTGGCAGTTAGACTAAATACAACTAGTTCAACTAAGTCAAACTGAACACAACTCCATCAACTCCTCAATCAACTCCACCAAACTCAATCACTTGAGTTCTAACTGAAGTCCATCATGCAATAGCTCAACTAACCCATAGAAAAAGCGTATTTCCTTCTGGCAGTTGCATGTGCCACATCCGTAGCTCGAACTGAAGTGCTGCAAGAGGATAAGATAATGTTTATAGTCCAAATATTATTAAGAGCTAATAATATTCGATTGTTTTATTTTTTTACTGGCAGTCTAAAAATAGACTCCGCCCATATGTCTAAAAATAGAGGTCCATATATTTTTACCAACATGACCAATCATCCATAAATAGCATCCTGCAACTCATAGACCATGATCCATATGTCTAAAAATAGACTTTGCGCCAAAAATAGCTTGTGGGCCCACTTAGTGAAGGCGACTTCTTTTCACTAAGCTCCATCATCGTGTTGCATTTTCAACACTCCATCTCAACAAGATATGGATTATCTACAACCCCTATCCTGCCTCTGTGGTATTCGAATTTTCTCTTGGAGAGCGCCTTCGTCAAGATATCAACATCTTGATCCTCCATGGGAATGTATGAAAGTAACATGATTCTGCACTGCACACAATCTCTGATATGATGGTACCTGATGTCGATGTGCTTGGATCTATCATGAAATACTGGATTAACCGAGATTTTAATGCAACTCTGGTTATCACAATAAATCACAGTAGGCTCCAAGTGTGACCCGAACAACCCGACCAGGATCTTCCTCATCCACATAGCCTCGCATGCAGCCAAACTTGCTGCCATATATTCAGCCTCTGTTGAACTGAGTGCCATGGATCTCTGCTTCCTGTTGTACCAAGAAACTGTTGTCGACCCGATACTGAAGATCCCTCCAGATGTGCTCTTTCTGTTCGTTGGGCTCCCTGCCCAATCTGCATCCGTGGAGCCACCTAGCTTCACCTCATCCTCCTTTCTATACCACAATCCATATCCCGATGTGCCTCTGAGATAATGCAATACACGCTTGCCTGCCTTCCAGAAGCGCTTGGTTGCCTTAACCATAGCTTGTGAAAGCTGGTTAACAGCATAGCATATATCAGGTCGTGTGTTGACCAGATACATAAGCAACCCCACCAACTGTCGATAAACAGTGGCATCCACTACCTCCGCTGAAGTAGCATCCTCCTTCCTCCAACCTCCAGGAAGAGGAGTATCAATAGGCTTGCAACCATGCATGTTGAACTTCTCCAGTATCTCCCGGGCATACTTACCCTGAGAAACAAATAGTCCATCATTGCGCTGCCAAATTTCCAATCCTAGGAAATAATGAAGGAGGCCCAAGTCCTTCATCTCAAACTCTCTAGCAATATCCTCCTTGCATGAAAGTATCAACAACTCATCTCCCGTCAAAATCAAATCATCTGCATAAAGTACAATGATCAGCAACTTACCCTCCGATCTTGGGACAATCTCCCATGCACTGTTTCTGACAATCGAATCATACTCTTCCACCATGGCATCTACCCATGCGGGATCCTTCCATAGCTTCCTCGAAAGAGGATGGTTCAGTCACAACACATTTGCTCACAAGAGCCATGTATCCAGTGTACCGATCAGGTGACTGTCTCTGCCTGCACTGTGTTGTAGGTGGTCCTACAACCTTCTCTGCATATTGAGCTAGTCGCTAAGCTTCTGTAGTGCACTTTCGCCCTCTGATGGTTGGCGTTGCATGAGTGGTCTCTTCCACTCCATGAACTTCATCTTGTGGCTGATCCACATCCTGAAGCTCATCCTTAGGAACTAATAGCTCCTCATTTGCATGCAAGTGTGGCTCCCTCTCAAGCAAACACTTCATGGTTTTCTCCTCCTGAAATTTGATATCCCGTCGCACAACAATCTTGCGACTGTCTGGCAAATAAAAACGATAGTTGTGGGGCGTATCAGTGTTCCCCACAAATACCCCAACCTCTGTGGTCGGCTCCAGCTTTTTCCTGGCATCCTTCATCACATGCATGTAATCAGGAGAACAAAAAATCCTCAAATGGGAAATATCAGGCCTCTTACTAGAATAAGCCTCCTCGGGTGTACTCATGCCAAGTATCTTGTGAGGACAACGGTTCTGCACATATACTGCATTATTGCATGCCTCCGCCCACAAATGAACGGGTAGGCCCTGATCATGCAACATCGCCCGTGCAGCACCCACGATCGTTCTATTCTTCCGCTCAGCAACCCCGTTATGCTGTGGGTTATGGGGAGCTATGAGCTCTCTTCGAATCCCTTCTGTGCTGCAGAAGTCCTTGAACTCTCAAGAGATGAATTCACCACCATTGTCGCTCCTAAGATCCTTCACCTCCTTCCCCGATTCCTTCTCGAACAGTGCTTTGAACTCACAGAACTTTGAGTATGTCTCGCTCTTCTTTTGCATGAAGAAGATCCAACACTTTCGAGAGAAATCATCAACAAAGATCACAAGTACTTGTGCTTTGCTGTCGAAGCTGCTGAGAAAGGTCCACATACGTCTATGTGAATTCTCACAAGGATCGTCGTGGCGCGACTATCCTTCTTGTGAAAGGTGGCTTTCACAAATTTTCCCAAAGTACAACCCTTGCACTGATCTGACTGGGCAAGAGTGCCTTTAGGAAGCCCAATAGAAATCTGCTGTAGTATCTTCAAGGCTCCATGGTGAAGGTGGCCCAATCTCCGGTGCCACAGCGTGTCATCATCCCGGCTCACCAATCCTTCTACCTTGCATGCCATTGTTGCGCAGCCATCTACATGCAATTGATAAAGGTTCTTGACTCGAACCCCTATCTTCCGGGTTTCTCCAGTTGTCTCACTGCACAGGAAAGCTTTTCCCTCGCTAAAGACAACATCATATCCCTTGTCTTCTAACATCGCCACAGAGATAAGATTCTTCTTCAATCCTGGAACATGCATCACTTCCTTCAATACGAAGAGTTTACTAGACTCCCTCTCAAAGGAAATGGTACCGATACCTGTCGCACAGTATCTACCATCATCGCCCATCTCGATGTGCACTCCAAGATCTTTCTCATCCAGATTAGAAAACAAATCTCGATCTCCTGTCATGTGAAAAGAAGCACCATTGTCCAAGAACCATACCGATCCCATCACACTTGATACCAAGCATGCGATCAACGAAAAATCTAGCTCAAACTGCGAGGCTAAGGCCTCTCCCGCTGCAGATCCAACAGCTTGCTTATTTTTCTTCTTCTGCGGACAATTTGTGGAATAATGTCCATGCTGGTGATAGTGAAAGCACTTCACCTTGGACATGTCCTACTTCTTGCCTTTTGCATTGGAATGAGAAGCTTTCTTTTTCTTCCCCTTCTTTGCTTTGGTAGCCAAAGCGCAATTTTCTTCATCAGATGCCTTTGACGAAGATTCGTCCCTGGTATTCCGCCTGATCTCCTCTTGCACAAGATCAGACCAAAGTCTCTCCCATCCTGGCAATTTCTCCCGACCATTGACAGAGTCCTGATAGGAATTCCAACTCTTTGGAAGACCAAGGAGAGCCAAGCTCACCAAGTCCTCAACATCGACATTCACCCCCACACTTCCCAGCTCATCCCGATATTGGGTGAACTTTGTGAGATACTTGGGCATAATGTCTCCTTTCTCACACTTAATGTTTCTAAGTTTATCCTTGAGCGCCAACTTCCTCTCGTCGCTCTTGCTTTGGAATAAATCTGTCAATGCTTTCCACATCAAGTATGGAAAAGTCTTTCCATGCAGGCTGGATACAATGTGATCCTTCACGCCCTCCAACAGAATCCTTCGACACTTTGCTATCTTCTTTTGTCAAGCCTCAACTTGAGCAACATCAGTAGGCTTTGGGACCTCAGCATCTATGAACTCCTTCAACCCATTTCATCTAACACCGCCTCCATCCTGTATTTCCATGCAATATAATTTGAGCTGCCTTCAAGGGCATACTCAAATCGCAATCCGTTGAAAGACATTTCAACTTCGACACCAAGAAAATACTGCTGCAAATTCGAATTCCACAGCTCAAAACTAAACCGCTTCTGATCTAAAATTCATGAGAACAAAGTATTTCTCGTACAGAGATTGACTGTATGGGCATTTATCAGATATCTCACCTTCCAAAAGAAGGATGAATCCAGAGGCTACCTGGCCCGATTATAGACTCTGCCTGAAGAAATAAAATGTAATCACTTTCTGAATAATAGATCTGATGATCAACTTCGCTCCGATACCATGTAGAAATTTGAATAATATAACACTTATTCACAGAGATTATCCTGATTATACACTATTTGCGGAATGCATGCATAATACATAACCTCCTCTACCATTGATCATCAATTTGCGGAATTAAAAAAAATCGCATGCGCACATTGAAACATTAATCACACATATCAACACAGTATGTAATGGGGAAAGCATACAACTGAAAACCCCCAACTATATATATATATTATAATGATAGAAAACATGTAACAATACATAGTACAATACTTCTCACAAGTACTTAGTACTATCTCCACATGCTACACACAAACTAGCTTAGATCTGAACAAGTCACGGGTTCAAATCTCCTCCACTATTTACCTGCCTCTACTGCGCAATCCAAGTTGAGAATAGAAGAGATCCAAGTTCGAATTCCCTTGGCTTGTAATATGCAATCCTCATTGGAAATCTCAATCAATGATTGTGCAAATCTCATGCACAGCTATAGTCACAACTGATAGTAGTCTCACCCTTTCACCCACCTCTAACACTTGTCTCCACTGAACTGTCCATGCACTGAGTTAACTGATGTATTCTTTAGTTGATTTATGAGTTAAAAATTAGTGAATTAATTAATAATTAATTCACATGACTCATCACTAGTGTATTTGGCAGTTAGACTAAATACAACTAGTTCAACTAAGTCAAACTGAACACAACTCCATCAACTCCTCAATCAACTCCACCAAACTCAATCATTTGAGTTCTAACTAAAGTCCATCATGCAATAGCTCAACTAACCCATAGAAAAAGCGTATTTCCTTCTGGCAGTTGCATATGCCACATCCGTAGCTCGAACTGAAGTGCTGCAAGAGGATAAGATCATGTTTATAGTCCAAATATTATTAAGAGCTAATAATATTCGACTGTTATATTTTTTGACTGGCAGTCTAAAAATAGACTCTGCCCATATGTCTAAAAATAGAGGTCCATCTATTTTTACCAACATGACCAATCATCCATAAATAGCATCCTGCAACTCATAGACCATGATCCATATGTCTAAAAATAGACATAGTCTAAAAATAGACTTTGCGCCAAAAATAGCCTGTGGGCCCACTTAGTGAAGGCAACTTATTTTCACTAAGCTCCATCATCTTATTGCATTTTCAACACTGCCCATTACCATGATTGCGTTATATAGATCACACATAATAACAACGCCACAAAAGATTATATACCTAGACAATATCATTTCTATTCATTATATTAGGGCTGCGAATGATTCATAATGAACAACATATTTGTACCTCCATGAACAATGTAAATATAATCCATGTTGACAGCGTTCTGTATGTATATCACTGCGTTCTACAGTGTATATATGTATATATATCTGCGTTGATATACACATGAACTGTGTGGCATATTAACTTGCGTATGGGTGCTTCAGCGTATCCATGTCTTCCATGAATTGCGTACGGGATAACTGCTCCATTGACTACGGTGCTCCCTTTGACTGCAATCATTACATTGTGTTAGGGTTTAGGGCGTATCAGTGTACCATAAATAGCGTATAGGTTTCCTATATCAGCGGATTCATGATTGCGTTGGATTATGTCCTGCGTATATATATATATATATATATTGCTATCCTGCGTTGCTGCATATGACAGCGTTTCATTGACCTCGTTGCGTATTCATTCACCTTCACTGCGGCTTCATTCTATTCACCTCAGGACTATGACCGTGACTACATACCAGCGTATGAGTTTTCCGCATATACATAACAACGTATGAGTTTCCATGACTGTGCATATATAGTGCCTTCATTACAGCATATCGATTGTCTATGTGGAAGGGCTTCTTTCAACTGCGGCTTTACAATATTACAGCGGCTACCCTTCATGTAATTGCGGCTACCCTTTGTGACTTGTATGGACAGCGTATAAGTGCCCCATGATCTGCGTTGTTAGGTTTTCATGATTGCGTAGATAAGGCATTATCTTTTGAGCCAACGTGAGTTCCTCTTGGTGTCTCACTTCTTCTCTAGAAACCCAAGACGTGGAGAGGAGGAGTTCACTCAAGAATTGTGTCCAAATGACATCCAATCCTCTTATATTTATACAAAAGCGTAGAGGTTGAATAGACACATCGGTTGGGCTTCTTGAGCCTACATTAGTTGCTGGTCGGCTAGATAATAAAATCCATAATCAAAATAAATTCGTATCTCCATAAATACTTATCGGAATCGGATGATCTTTGGATCAATCCTACACCTCTCGATGAGAGGGATCCAATAAAATATCAGATGACATAAATACGCTGACCCACATGGAGTTTGGCCCTAGTTGCCAATTTAACAGATGAGGGGCATGATCCTTGAGGTACCCAACCTCTTGGATTAAACCTTGCTATGGGAACCCCGAAGAGGAGTAGCAGCGCTGGCGATGTCAGTAGAGACGGATGCAGATGGAGCGATAGAGGGAGCTACAATGCAGGATTCCTAGGACAACGTGAGGCTAGCATGATGCAACAGTGAGAGAGGCACTGGAGTGTTGCACCAGTGCAGGATGGCACAGAGAGGTGTGCAACGGTGTGAGATGCATGGAATTGTTGCAGCAGCACAGAGGTCAGAGAGGGAGAACTTGTTAGTGACAAAGGGAGCTTCAGCATCAGGAGTGCTTCTAGCTTGACGGAGATGTCAGAGTTGGGAGATAAGTTACTTACTTCTCAGTAACTGAGTTTCAGTGCGGAAGTTAGCAGTGGTAGTGCTATGGGTAGCACGATGCAGCATGATGAAAGGGGTCGCAATGCAGATGCAGCAGTGGCAGTGGCAGGGTCATGAGCAGCAGCACAGATGTAGAGGGAGTTGCACTACGGATGCAGCAATGACAGTGGCAGGGCCATGGGTAGAAGTATAGGATGCAACAATGCAAAGGATGTTGGGCAGTAGGCCTAGCATCAACACAGTGACCAATGCTGGATGATCACAGTGATGCTCAACGAGGAGTATTACTAGAGCACAGTCCTTGCTAAGAGGGAGTGTTGATTTGGGGTAGCATCAGATGTGCTCTAGCCATGCAAATTGGTGGAGGGGCTAAGGCACATGAGATCTGAATACCCATAAAGGGTTTGGGCAGATTCTAAATAGTTTGGGAGATATTAAAATAATTAATATTTTTAATGGAGTCTCAAAGTCTAAACTTAGGGAAAATAAAATATTAATGTGAATTAATATAAAACTGTGTTAGAATGGTCCAAAAGTTGTGGATCAAGCCAGATCTAATCTTACTCGTTGATTAGTGACTTAATATTGGTTGTTGATTTGTCAATGAGAAAAGTATAAGAGGAGGCTTAAGGGTCACTTGGAGAACACACCAAGAGATCATGATTTTGACTTTTTGGTGTTGGGTTCGCCGAGAAAGTTGAGAGAGTGATCAGAGTTGCAGCTGAGGGGCAGTGAATACAAAAGCAGAGGTAGAGATAGCACCAGGAGGATCAGCATAGTAGTTAGAGAGAGGGACGCAGAAGCAACCAAGGGTTCACGCAAAGCCAACCAAGAGTTGCGCAGTGCCTCAGAGGGCCAGCGTGGGTGACACAGAGGACTGACGGAATGCCTCTGGAGGTTGACGCAGGCCAAGCCAAAGTGACGCTGGTCTAACGCTGGGCCAGAGAAAGGCTGATGCAGTCCGTAGAGGCTAACGCTGGGTTTCGTGGGGCAGATTGGAGTTGTGGAGCTGCCGAAGTGTTTATCTGGGGTTTCAGCCGGAATATCTGCTTCCAAGTAGAGAGGTACTACTGCCGAGATTTTTCTCTATTCGGTGAGCCAGATTTGACACCCAGATTGTATTTTGAAACTGCTTAATAAATCAAACCCTCAGATAGCTGCATCTGTTTTCCCACATTGGGTTTTTCCGGGGACATTAGTCCAAAAACAACGGTGTCACTTGTATGCTTGTTTCTATTTCCTTCTATTGATGATCTGTAATGTGTTGAGCATGTACTTGTATTTATTTCCAGTGTTTACATGGTAAATAACTTGTTAATTAACATAACAAGTAGGTAGGAATAAATCAGTAAAGTGCATGAAGGGTTTCTAACATGTCAGACTTGTAAATTCCAACATAAGGTATTGAGGTAAGCAACCATGGCTACATCCTTTGGGGGATACATTTCTTGAGGGATAGAATGGATAACCATATTGAATCGTTTGTTGAACTTGACAATGGTCTCGTCCTCTCTTCTTTCACTAGACAAGAGCCCTTTATATATTTGGATGGCGTCCTTTTTAGGGAACCACCTTCTTCTAAAAGTTTGGACAAATCCTTCCCATGTAGAGATGGAAGATGATGGAAGGTTAGAATATCAATCCCGGGCATTTCCTATCATGATTGTAGCAGAGTAAATAATTTGGCTATACTCATTATATAGTTTATCTCATGTCCGATATTCGAACTTTAGGAGATGTTCTTGGGGGTCTTCTTCCCCTATGAACATATGCCTTTTGGGGTGTTCAGGTACTACACAAAAGAGGGCCCCAGTCATGGAGGAAAGGTCTTAAGGTCTAAAGATCTTGTGTTTCTTTCTCAATTGATTGACCTTTTTGTTAAAAAAATGAATATGGGTTTCATCATCTCTCCTTCGATGGTAAGTCACAACCTCAAGATTTTCCATCTAGGAAAGAGAATGTGGAGTCACCAGAGGAATGCTTTATAAATTTCATTAATGAATCAATTCCTCAATGATTCACTAAGGAAGTAGACCTGCTTCCTCCCCAACAACGGTGCCAAAATGTTATTGCTCAAACTAGCAGGCGACCTAAAGGGGATCCCTAAAGGGAAAATGCTAGACCAAGGGCAATGAATGAAGACTTAGCCCACTGTCACCTCAACTAAGGCTCCCTACTATTTACAGAATTTAACCGATGGGGGGAGACCCGATATATTATGGAATCACTAGTGAAGGATAAATCAATGAGTGGATGTGGAGTGACCCAAATGATCCCTTTCAAGAAGAGGTTGAAGGATAGAGTTTGCTTGCTTTTTAAGCAAGGTACAATGCCTTCTAGGAGAGGAATGCGAGGATTGAAGGGTTAGGTTTAGGGGATATCATTCGTGAAAGAGTTTCCCAATCCCTAAAATCCTTATGAAATTGGTATCTCGGATGGCTCTTGAAGAATTGTCTTTTTAAAGGAACACGACCACACGAGACCAAGTGGACCCAACCTAAGTTAGGAGGTAAGAGTTTAGCAACCAATGATGTTCTTAACCTAGACAAGGTGGGGGAAAGGATTAAAGAAAGAATATTCACTCAAAGGTGTTTGTTTGGTCAATTAATTGTTCTTAATTTCCTTCATTAATTGTCAACCAGGATTCGTGTATTTGTGAAATGTATGTGCACTATATATGTTAAGCTTCTTCTTATGAACTAATTGATTCTAGATATGAAACTAGTTCTAAGCATGGACACAAATTGGAGAGTAATTACACACATATTCTTTCAATCTAAAGATATATTAAATCCTAATTAACCGTAATGAAAACTACTTCTTTGCAGAAATTGAAAATCTATCTTAAGTTCCAAAATTCAAAACTTTCCTCTAATTATATGAAAGGAAAATGCTTAAAAGCTAGATTTCATGAAAGAAACAATCTTACTCGATTTTTCAAAATGCAAAGCAAACTAGACTATCTTGCAAAAGGAAACACTTATGCTACATTGCAACAAATAAATTCTAGATTAATTGTATGAAAGAGAAATTGCCATAAAAGGATCTACTTGTAGAAAATGAAATGACAATCTTTATAACTTGAGAATGATTACTTGTGTGCGTATTTATCCTCTAAAGAGTGTTTCATCAAGAATTAAAAAATCAATTTAAACTATGAAATGATTAAGTAATAGAACGAAGATGCATTAAGCAATTGAAATCTTTTTTAATGCTTTTCTGTTTATGAGTACTTTGCAATCAAAATGAGAATTGTCAGAAATGCAACTATAATGGAAACAAATCTTAAAAGAAACTAGAATACTAAAGATAAGCAATGCAAAACGAAACTAATAAAAAACCTTACAACTTGAAAAGGGCCCCTCCATGAATGCACACTGTAGGTCAACTAATAGTCACATAATCTTCACACACGCATTGAAAAAAGTAGCTTATATTAAACTAAAATAGAGTATATCGATCTTCACAATAAAACGACCATAAAATTTAATATTCCAAACTTATGTCTCAAGTCTTGGCTTACAACCTTTATATAAGTTTCATAAAACGATTTTGAGAGATTTATCCCTACACGACATGTGTTGTTTTTACATCTACGAGATATATGCGATTTAAAACTCAATCTCTTTATGACTTGCTACTGAAAGAGCAAGTCATAGGAGATTCATCTCGATCCAAAATCTAACAGTTGAACAGGGCTTCAATCTCGCTCACTTGATGTTGGTTTATTCCTTTGCTGCTTTTGCTTGATCACTACACGTCATTTTCAGAGTGACTTCCAAATCTCTTAATCCTCGTAGCTTGCAAAGTTGTGCTGATAGGTGGTTATCCATATGGTGGACAATTGTCATCTCCAAGTAATATTCATCCCTTATTTGAAGTGTTGCAACCTATTGTTGCGCAAATTGACACGACAACGCTCAGACCGGGGGCTGTCACTCTGATCCCCAATCTCTCCGTTTAAGCCTGTCTCCCGCGGCTAAGGGGGGTAGTCCCTGTGAGATGATGAGACCAACTGTCGACCAGTTGGTTGGGAGACACGAGATACGATATAAAAAGGACTCTATGGATTTGATTAATTTAGCAGACCAATGCCTTAAGAGATTGTTATTAAAATGATTACTTGTTAGATGATGTAGAAAAATAAACCATGAACAACAATCATTTGTCATCAAAGGCATCAGCCAAAACACAATGACCAAAACGATATCCAACGACTGAAAAATTTAAAAAGATGAATGCTTTAAACCACCACGAAAGTCATGAATCATTAACCAAATATCATATTCGCATCTCGACTTGAAAATTTTAGATCTCAGCATGGAAGATATAACGTGATAATTTCCCGAAAAATAACTAGATCTGACGAAGAAAATTTCCACAAAACTTTTTGTACTTTTCAAAAAATTTTAAATTTTTTTTTTTTTTTTTTTTTTTTATTTTTTATTTTTTTTAATTTTTATTTTAAAATTTATAAAACTTTATTAAGACTAAAATTTAAAATCTAATTCTAACGAAAACATTAAAATCTAAAAATAAAGCTAATCTAACAAAGTCTAAGTCTTTTTTTTATTTTATATTATAAAAATCTAAAAAAAAAAAAAAAAATCTAAAACTAAAATCTAATATAACCTAAATCTAAAATCTAATTAAAATCTATGACTAAAACATAAACATTTTATTTTTTTATATTTTTTTTTAAATAAACTATTTAATCAAAATTTAATTCCTAAATTAAAAAATTAAAATTCCTAAAACCTAAATCTGAAAAATACCTACCCATACACTCTATATTACCCTAGCTATATAATACGCTAACCATATAAAATGAAAAAAGCTCCAAAAAACAAAAAAACTAAACTATATACAACGCACATGTATTATCGTGACATCAAATCGACAATGGATCTAACATATGGCTAAAGGCTGAGAAATAAGTTAGCAAAATAATGAAATCGTAACCTTAACCTCCTGTTCACGCCGAAAGATGAAACGAATTTGCGCAGACAGACACGAAGACGGCGGAGGCAAAAATCGTAACCCTGAATTGACTGAGATACGTGATGCAATAAGACGGCGACAGAGAAAAACAAAAACGATCTTACCAACAACACGCAGGTATACGTGAAGACGCTGGCTGGACTTGAGTCGCTTTCTGAGCCGTTGGTATCGATTTGAGACTGTGCGTTTGCGGTGAGTGGAGCAGAGCGTAAACACTTTTGCGGTTTCCAGTTCAGGACGGCGGGCGAGAGTGAGACTTCTGAAGCACGCACAGCTACTAAAAACCCTTTATCATTTGGAAATGGTGGACGGTGTCGACTGGCGGGTCAGAGACTGCGTGTGACAGAATCGGGGTTGAAACGATGCTGCCGACGTGAATGAGATCTGCGTTTTATGTTTGCAGGTGCCACGTGTGGAACGATTTGCAAGAATGATTGACTCCAGATCTGCTGCCTGAATGAAACTAGAGGCTTCACGAAATATACACTTCGTTACTCACTTGAACGCTGGGCGTAATGAGCAAATGATTTGCCCAGTCAATGCCCTGTGTCCTCAGATCAGCTAGATAAGTGAATATCCGTTGTTTGGCCCGTAAATGATCTTCTGACTGCATGGGAGGTGTGTTTGTCTGCTGACAGTGTGAAGAACCTCAGAAGATTTTCTCAAAACCCTGTTCCTGCAAAAGAAAAACAGAACCCTAATGAAAACTGTAAAAAATTTGAAACCCTAGATCCAAAAAATAAATTTGAAACCCTAAAACAGCTGATTAATTTACAGATATGGCCCCTTAACAGCCAGATTCATCAATAAGCACAGAAAACATTTTAAGAATAAAATTTTAAGGTTTTTCACTGTGAAGAACTTCAGAAAGTCTCTCATGCAAATCAGAAAATAAAACTGAATGATAGACCCAGGATCAAATCCAACTGGGCTCAGCGAAAAATGCTTGCGGGGGTTGGCTGGTTCAGTCGAGAACTTCCCCGAACGCCCACAAAATTCCTTCAGAAAATTCTTTCTGCACAGCTCAAAACAACCGTCAATAAAGAGGGCAAAAATGCTTCTAGATCTCAAACAGTAATGGAGATACCTGTCATTACTTCAGAAACCCTAACAGCACCCAAACCCTAGCAAGTGAACAAGATACCTGTGCTCACAATACTCTTAAAAAAACTATTATTAATGACTGAAAATAAAATATGCAGAAACTAAAACAATCTCACAGCATTTTAAGAGAGTAACACCAGCAAGATATGGACCCCAAAGTCTTCTTTTATTAACCAGAAACAGATTTACAAGAGAGCTTTTTCAGTATCAGACTCACAGATCCAATGATCTGAAATGACCCCTAGCACCATATTTAAAGGAAATGATCCCAACGGCTAGTTCGAGTGATCCATGTAGAAATGATCTCGACTGTTGATGAGGATCAAGACATCTCTTGATCTCATCCGTCGATTTATTCACTTAAAATATTATTATTTTATTAGTTAGGGTTTTTGCTTTATTTTTTTTATTTTTATTTATTTTATTTATTTTATTCATTTTTTAATTTTTTAATTCATTTTAAAATGGATCATCGAACTAAGCCTTCGGAAACATCACCTAGGACCTACGACTTAGGACTCATGAGGGGATTTAAAACACTTTTCGACCCTCAGGACACATTACATCATGACTTTTACAATTTACATCTTAAGGGAAAAAACCCCTTTAACATAGACCCTCACAAATCTCCCAGTTCTGCGACACAACTATAATCTAGCAGATCAACACACTAGGATTCTCCTCAAATTCCAATGACAAAATCCATTCCGGCTTTGGGGTCAGGTTTGAAGGAAAACTCTGTCGATCCATGGATCGGTGAGACAAAAAACCTTCCGGGACGTAGATTACCACTAGAAAGTTAGGTCCACCTACGCAATTCACATACACGACTCATATCTGCTAATATTATTTACAATTAATACATGCAGATTGGGTTTACAATTAGATTGATCAAGCTGCTGATGACTGCTGGATGGCACGGACACGCTGATCAGGTGCTGCCCTTTTCTTGCAAAGAAAAAGGGGGTGTACTGCATGGGTAGTTGACCGGTAGAGGTCAACACAACCCGTCTAACAATGAATATTGCTGCATAAACTAATATTATCTGCAGAATGTTTCTAATTCCATGATTGTAAGAATATTTTCATTATAATTTAAGAAGTAGAGATTTTAATTATGGATGATGAATACCTTTTTGAGAGTTGACCTTGACCTTAAACACGCTGAGTTTGCTACAAAATAGTGATAAGAAAGTGAAATAAGAGGGCAAAAAGGATAGTAAAAAAGAAACAATTCCAAACTTCAACATTTCCCCACACCAAAGGTTTTGCATTTCCTCATGCACCAAAAATTCGAAATTGTCTCTTCTTTTCTCTTTTAGTGAATGATCTTTGAAGCATGTGCAAACACATCCAGGCTAGTGCTCGCTTTCTTCTTTTTAATGCCGAAAGTGGTCCTTGGTTTCTTCATTAGAATTTTGGTTTGTAGTCCTCTGATTCTGTTCTTGAGAAACTTGTTTTGAACATTAAGTTTCTTATTTTTTTTATACCAATGACAAAGTTGTAGAAGTATGTTATCATTTTGGGTTTTCCTCTGATTCTGTTCTTGAGGAACTTGTCTTGAACATTAAGTTTCTTATTCTTTTTATACCAATGACAAAGGTGTAGAAGTATGTTATCATTTTGGGTTTTAAGAATCTCATTTTGAACTTTTGTTGCTTCCCTTTCTTGAATTAAGTATTTGTTAAGAACCTCCCACTCATATATGTCTTGCTTTAGATTTTCTTCAATTTTTTGTTCATGTTTTGCATTTTGTTTTGTTGTTGAAGTTTCACGCATTTCATACTGAGAAAATTGTGCCTTTTGCTACGCTCTTTGCTCTAGAGATTCCACATAGTCATAAATTTCTTGTTACACTGAATCAATTTCTGGAGTTTGTCTTGTTGGACTGAATGTGTGAGGTGGTGTATTATAGCCTTCTTCTTCAGGATCGATCATCTTCGATGACCGAGTATTTGAAATTTTAGAAATCCTTCTGCTTCTCCTTAATTTTACTTATGAGCTACTAAAGTCCTGCCTTTTTTTCTTACTATCCTCTGTTTTCTCCTTTTTCTCTGGTAATTTTTGGCTCGAGCTAACTGTCTTTCTTCTGAAGTCTCGTTTATCATTTTTCTGTTTAATTTTCTCAATGTAATATTCCTAATGAAAATTTACAATGATAAACAAAACAAACATAGCAAAAACACATAGAAAATTACTCAAACATGACAACATTTTAAAACCAAAAACTGTGATGCTAAGCCATTTATTGATAAATCATGAAGTACAATAGGTGCCTGGAAAGTATGCACCTGGGCTTGCCCTAAGCAAGCTAGCTAAGCCCAAGTGATGAATATGAGATCTCCTCTAAAAGTGCTCGCTGGTTCTCCTTGTTTCTGCGCTAAAATGCTTAGAAAGTGTGATACTTTTGTGTAGAATGGTTGTTAGGGCCTCCTCCAGTGCTCCGAAAATTCTGAGAAATTAACCCCAGTCTCTCCACCAAATACCCAGAATAACCCACAAAGGAATTGGCCAAATGTTGACCTCGAAATTTTGGCCCAAATTCCCCTAGCTCCTCTAGTTGTTGGCTAAGTTGGGACCCTTGTTTGACTCTTCAAATATGCCTAGAACGCTTTGCCAAATTAATCTTGCCCTCTCCTCAATAAACCCAAAAAAACCCAGAAAGGGTTTGTCCTATTTTTGAAGCTCCAAAATTGACCCCAAATGCTTGGCCGACCTCCAGGAGCAGAAGATGTAACCTGCAACAAATTTCTGTGTTTTTTGCTCCTCCAAAGTGCTAGAAAACTCCCCATAATAGTTACAATCTCTAACAAAGTACTTCCCCGAACTCCACCTCAAGTCTCAACCCCAAAATCACTTCACTCCTCAACCTCCCAGCATGCATGCTCCAAGAACTGCATTGTTGTTGTTGAGCCTCTCCACAAAATCACACTCCTTGCTACTAGTACGAACCAGAATAGATGGAAATTCCTCCTTGAGTTGGCACTCGAAGTCCACCGAAGCAAGTGTTGAGATTTCTGCTTGAAAACACTCATGTGCTAAACAACACTCGCAGACTTGGCTTTCGCTCAAGTGTGTTATGTCAAAGACAATTTTCTCAAAGATGAATGAAAGATCAAAATGAGTGCCTCTTTCTCTTTTTATCAAAGATCCTCCAAGATGCCTAGGTGGGCCCAACTCGACTTTCCCCCACCAACTTCGCTCCAATGAGAGTGTGTTGCCCTTGTGGGCCACAATTCTCTATGAGTGGCCCCCACGAACTGTTGTGAAGGTAAATCCCCTCTACAGACAGAGATGATCCCTCTAGCCCAATGAGTGGGTCTAGCAACAAACTAAACAAACTAACATACACTTTCCTAGTTTATGTTTAACAAATGGAGAGAGAGAGTGACCTACCTCACTTTGATGCTAATCACTCAATCCTTTGAAGATGACTTTGATTCCTCTGCTTCTAAGTTTGCTTCTTACTTGTCATTCACATCTGAGTACCTGCAAGAAAGATCAAAGAGAAATACAAGGTACAAGAGCATATATGGGATACATCAAACATAAACTACTTAATAGATCAAGGAGTATTAAGATAAAAGCATAAACATTTACACAACTATGGAAAGTGAACATCAGATGTATATATTAATGAGCTAAAAAGGGAAGCATACAACCTATGCCTTGATGTTGGAGACCTCTTTTTGGTGGATGTCCAAGTCGAAGTAAAGACTCTTCAAGCACTCCTTCTCCAAATTAAAATGGGCAACATTTGGGCATAATTTCAGTGTAGGAATGCAAGCAATCAATGACCTACTATTTGGGGATGGAAGGGAGTTGATTTATAGAAAGAGAGATGGAGTTAGGGATCCACAAAAGAGGGAGGAAGGTCCACATCTCAAGGGGAAAGCCCATATTGATAAGATCAAGAAGTCCAAATGGGAGAGCTCGACCATATCAACAACAACCAATATCCAACTCATTGTTCTCGAAGTTTCTAGTGCACAAAGCTTCTCCTCCAGTTTGGGAAAACTTGCCAAAAGAGGTTTAGTGCGGGTTTTCATATCAAAACTTGCGTTGGCAGTGCTAGGGTAAAGCAGAGTAACCTGCCATCAACACGAGCATGGAATGGAGCAAAGAGTGTTGGCCCTAAAAATTAGAGTTTTAGCTAACCTTCTTCAGAATTGATTAGGGCAGTTTTACTTTGGTTCTTCAAGGAGGTTTTGTTCTGTATATCATGATGGATATGTTGCACCTTTGTCATCATTTTGGCACTTTGGGATATGGAACATGTAGTGAACAAGAGGTGTGACATAATACCGTGTAACACGTACCACTAGTGGCTCGATTTTCTCCTCCATCCTCTAATGTTTGGGCCTACATTTGATCAAAAAATATATGTGGGGCCTCTAAACCAATATTTCCAAAGTGCTAATGCAAATTAATTCAAAACTGGCCAAAACTTGATATTTCCCTTAGCAATGTTGCTAAGTTGGAATATCACAGTCCTCCCGCCAAAAATTGCTTGTCCGCAAGCAATGCCTGAACAAGTATCGTCTCTAGCAGTTGCTTGCTACTATCACTGCAAAATGTGCCAAGGTCCCAAATGTACCACTGAATCATCCCTGACCTCTGCACTGTCCTGACGTGAAAGAATCCTTAAATACCAGGATCCCAGACCATCCTCTCCAACATGAAGCTCCCCTTGCTCCACCCACTGTCCTGCCCGGTGCGAGTAGTAGGAGTCACCTGCATACTATCAATGAGTAGGGGATCGTGGTAATGTGGCACTATGCTCAACCCCTCGTGAAGTTGTCTACCATGTAGGCCATCTCATGCGCTCCAAGCGTATACTCTCAAAGACACCACACAATCCCTGCAAAGATAACGTCTCACTCACGTGAGCTTCTCCTGATATCATCTCGCTGTCCCCCCTGCCATGCTAATAAAGTCCCCCACTCCATCAATGACTCGCTAAAGCCCAATGGAATATCTGCATGATCTCCCCCTGTAGTAGCTAGGTCATCCCCAAAGGTTATTGAGCTGTAAAGAGTTGTGATGCTTCGGTCCCCTGTTAGTCCTAGAGTGGTTCCACCATGCTGACGTTGCGCTACTATGACTATGACATACTCCCCATCGTGAGTGAACTGCATCCTCCCCCTCTTGAGGCCTAGCAGTGAAAAATATGTGAGAGCCAAGCTCACCTTGCTCGGGCATCTCCATGATGCCAATATATACCCCTCCACTGCCAATTTCAATCCTAAGCCATAACAAAATAAGTATGCCTCACCATGCAGTGGAGGTCTTAGTGATCCCCCATGTGTCAAACCCAAAGTGAACTGGATCACCCTCTGCCATGACCCTTCTCATTACAAAGTGGAGTGATCCACGCGCCAACTAGATCCCTAGATCTCCCATACATACGAGGAGCTCATAACTCCCACTCCTCACATAATATCGTTGCTACCTGCTAGAGCCCATCTGGCCTTCACCTCTAACCCCTGTATGTGTCCCCTGGGTGGACCCTAAGTATCAGGAGTATGTCCCATGCATGTGAACCAACCCTTCTCCTGTTAGACCACGCAGTGAAATTTGCTATCCCAACTCCTGATGATACACCTGGACACTGGTCGGAGTCGGGGTACCCTCCTATAGACGAAGTCTACCATCCACCGTCCCTTGAATGTGGGCCTAGGTGTGGAACATATGCTACCTCAACAATCAACCACGCCATCCCTAAGTCTGTATCCAACAACTCGTGCACCTACCAAGTGTCTCAATTGGAGAGTCTCCTCCTCGCTCATGACACACGGTGTCTCATCCAACTGTCTAGGGTGAGCCTCCCATGCCCTGTTGCCTGAATGGAGAGTATCAAGGGGCAAAAACCAAACACTTTGTGACTGTAAGAAACTCTGGAGGATGATGGGTGGATTACAGCTTTCCAATTTTCTAACATGGTATCAGAGCTTTGGTGAAGAAAGAAGAAAAAGGCAGTCTCAAGCACTTGATCAATGAACCATCCAAAAGGATTATCTTAGGGAAGGAGTCTACTATAGTTAAGGAAAATGTCTAACACAATCAAGGGAGAGAACAAACTTGAAGGAGCCTCAAATTATAGATCTTGGAAGAAGAGGATTGACCTCATCCTTGAAAAGAACAAAGTACTTGACTTGGTCAAAGGAAAAGTAAAGAAGCCTACATATGACTCCAATGATGTTGACAAAGTAAAATTCCGAGAATTAGAATTGGTGGCCATGACTCTAATGGTAGAAGGAATAACGGACAATCTTGTCTCATTTATAGCCAACATCAACCATGGTTAGGAGATGTGTGAAGCCTTGTAAAAGTTATTCACTATTAAGAACATTAGTCAAGTGGAAAGCTTGAAGAATGAACTAAGGACCACAAAGATGACTAAAGAAGATACATTGGCCTCTTTCTTTGTGAAGATAACAAGAATCTGAGATGATCTTTTGGCCATTGATGAAATTGTTCTAGACAAAGAACTCATGATTGCTACTTTATTAGGATTGCCACCTACTTGGGGTGCATTTGTTGTAGTAGGTCTTAACAGTGGAAAGGAAGCGCCTACTTTTGAAGAAGTATGGATTGCTTGCAATCAAGAAGAATTAAGGATCTCTCTAGTTGCCAATCTTGAAGGAGTATCAAATGCCTACATTGCTCAACACAAAGGAAAGAAATCAAAAGGACCAAGGAAGAAAGTAGACATGTCCAAGGTAGAATGTTATCAATGTCATAAGAAGGGTCGCTATAGAAGTGATTGTCTCCAAAATCCAAAGAATAAAAAGAGAGATAGAGATCATGCTAACATTGCTGAAGAAGGAGAGCCAAAGAAAGTCAAACCCGAAGAATCTGATATAAGGGACTTACACTATTAAGTCCTTTGCTTTTAGTCTTAGATATTCTATTTTATATTTTTGATGTTTTAGAGTTTATAGGTTTTTAACATGTTTTTGGAATAAACATTCTCTTTTGTTTTTATAAGTTTATAGGTATCCCTCAAGCTTTGGAGGGAGCCCCCAACAACTCCCAAAGATAAATATCTCATTTCTTTTCAATTTTTGCTTTCATGTACTCATTTAGTTTTGATTATATTAAATACTAATCACCATTCTCCCTCTATTGTCTTAATTAGGAAGACATCTGCTATATCCTCAAGGAGTATGGAAGAAAGCCACCCAAGATAAGGTTTGTCAAGAAACAAAGGTATGCCTTAAACTACAAAACATTGACTTCTTTATAGTAAATGTTTATTCATTTGACAATCTATTACTAACATTGTTGTGTCTAGCTATATTAAATCATATTGATTCTTATTCTAGGTCATTCATCAATTGATAAATCTACTCCACTCATATTCTTAACTGTTTTTATAGAACCCTAGACAAGTTCTCTAGAAAACCCTAACCTAAGGGTATGCTAACAATGTGTGAATCCTAGCTTGCTTAGGGTTATTGTGAAATGCTATTTGAAGTTCTTGTCGATGATGTCATATTTGGGATTTCAGTATGATCATGAAATCTTAACTTGTTAGGGTTGAAAGATGTTTGTCTGAGATCTCGAACCTTTGAAATTTTGGAATAGTAGGGTTTTCTTTAATAAGTTATGAAACCTTAGATCTTTAGGGTTTGGTTCATCCTATAAGCAAAATCTTTGTAATGTGTTTAAAGTAAGATCCTAGGAATGAAGCCCTAGGTATATCTATGTGTAGATTTGGTCGAAACCCGAGCTTGGTCTAGGTCAGTATATGTCTAATGCATTAATGTTGTTGAACATATGATATTCTTATGCATGATAATGAATTCCTAGATGTGCGTTGACCTAGTTCTTGATGGTCATAAGTCTTAGGATTTAATATAAGTCCTTGTCTAAGATTCTAGGATGATGATATTTGGAAATCTAGGGTTTTGTAGCTCATAATATTCTCTAGTATGTGTAATATAACAATCTAAGATCTATTTATATAATGATTGTGGAGAAAATGAAATTCTAGGGTTTTGGAGTTAAACCTTACTACAAGTAAAAATCTCGGATGTATGATGACCATGTGATGATTTGAGATTTGTGTAAGATTGATGAAATTTTAGTTTTAGTTGGGATTGATGTTTGATTGAAAATCTAGGGTTTTCAACTAACCCTAATAGAAGTTGGTCATGTTAATGTCAAAGCTGTGATTGGTTTTGATTCTCTTGTATGAAATCTAGGATTTAACCCTAGTGGAAAGCCTAACATATGAATTCTAAAAGTTGTTAGATGCTTTGTAAATCTATATTTGTTTGAATTGTTTCTAAGGTTTATGTTGCAGGAGGGTATGTCATACCTTTGGAAGAAACATTAAAACCCTAGATGTAATGAAAGTTGTTATGAAGTAGTCTAGGGTTTGTGGCAAAGTCCCTAGCAAGAAGATTGGAGAGTATATGTCTCTTGTTTATAATCAAGTTTGGTATCTGATATATGTAAGGTTGAAATGCTTCCGTAATTTTGATATGGCTAACTTCATGCTTCTATAGATTTGGTTGTACTTGCTATCTAAGTTGTGCAGGTACACAATCTTCAATATGGTGAAGATGTTCATTGATGTGATAAGCATGATAAGGATGATGATAACTCTGATGAAATGGTTGGAATATACAAAAGATTCTCCGATAACAAAAATAAGAAGTTGATCTTCCAGAGGAAGCCTAAATAGAAAAGATCTCCCTAAGATTAAGAGGGAGTCTAGATAAAGAGAAGCTCCTTGGTTCAGAGGGAGGGAATAACGTGGTTTTGATTGAAGAATGAATTTCAGAGGATATGTTGCTACATGCGAAGTAGGAAAGGAAAGTGTATGATTGAGGAATCTTCTGTCAGAGATTCGGTTGATAGTCCTGCTATGAAAAGTTGAGAAGCAACATCAAGTTGTCTGGAAGACCCCGAAGGTTTGTATTTGATTATGTACACATGAAAGTATATTATTAATTGGGGTTGTGTTTGTACAAGTGAATCTCTTGAAGGTTTTTGATAGCATGTTGATTACCAATCAGTTTGATTGGGAGATATTGGTTATCCTTTATCAGCTGAATGAAGGAGTGTTGAGGCTTTGTGAGTGAAGCATTGCCTAGGAGGACATCTGGCCAACACTTTGTGTTGATGTCTAGGTCCTGAAGTTGGAAAAGGTGGTGTTGGTTATAGAGCTTTGTTTTCGGATACACACTTGGATCTTTGGGTTGGTGGTTAGCAAGTAAGCATGATGGTACCTAGAAAGACTGGAAGCTTGAGTCCATTGTATTCCCACTTGGACAGATTGCCCTGGTTAGGAATCTAGTCTATGGTATTGCGGTGCCTAAAGTTCTTCGTGGTTCATATAGTTGAGATCTTCCTTGTACTTGTATATGTGAAAATTTCTAGATAGAAATCCAACTGTAGTGATTGATATTATTTCTTCTACTTATTAATTCAGAAATAAGTTATTCACGATGTTTCTACGGCAAATATCAAAATAAATTCTACTGCGACCTTCAAAATTAAAATATTGCAGAAAGTAAACACAAGCAAAAATACTAGCACAAGTATAATCACAAGGACAGTTATTTTTGGACAATTGTCCCTGGAAAAACCCAATGCGATAAAACCGATGCAACAGATGAGGGTTTCTTTATTAATCTTCAACAAAAATCTCATGTACAATATACAACCAGCAAAATAGAAGAGTAATCCAGCGAGATTCTTATCTAGGAGAGTGCCTGTTGCCCCCTTTGTGTCTCACTGCGTCAGCTTTTGTGTGAGGATTGTGTTGTCCCTTCTCTGCTCTGTGTCTTCTTCTCTTGCACTCTCGACTGATGCTGCTACCCTCTCTCTCCTCCTCACCTACAACTCTCCCTCTGAATTGATTTCCTCTTGCCGAACTTTGACCAGTGAGAAAATCGATTTTATTCGGGTAACTGAGTATCTGCCTAGTGTGTTTTCCAAATGCCCATCGAAGTCCCTTTTATAATCCTCCAGTTGAGAACCAACGACCTAGATTAGATTCTAATCACTAGCTCAGATCATTTGGACTCGATCTTCGCCTTCTTCTAGAAGTTTCACCCATAGTTAGATTAATACCCTTTAATTATTTTAATTTCCTAAGTTTAGATTTAGGGTCACATTAAAAATAATTATTTATTTTAATAAAACTATCTCCGGGTGGAATTTTCCAAAACGATTTTTCGGTATTGTGGAATACATGTGTCCAAGCCTGTCTGCAAATTTTGAGACTTAGAGCACATCTGATGCTACCATAAATCAACACTCCCTCTTAGCAAGGAATGTGCTCTAGCAATGCACCCTATTGAAGCATCACCGTGTTCTCTAACATCTCCTTCTACGCTGCTGATGTCTGACATCACTACCCACCAACTACTGCGCAAATGTTGCATCCGTACTGTTACTGACCTTGCCACTGCCAACACTGCATCTGTACTGCAACTTTCTACCACTGCAACTGAGAAACCATCTGTTTCTACTACTGAAATAGATTCTCTACCATACCCATCTGCTCCCTAAACTGGATGAACTTAGCTCTTCCTAGAGCTTTTGTGAGTATGTCTGCTACCTGATTTCCTGTGGAGACATACTACAACTGTACTGCCCCACACTGAACACAGTCTTTGATAAAGTGACATTTGATATCAATGTGTTTCGACCGATCATGAAATACTAGATTCTCAAAGAGTTTAATACAACTTTGATTATCACAGAAAATATTGGTTGCCTCCATCCTTTTCCTGAACAGACTCACAAGCAATTTTTCTAAGCCATATAGCTTCACACGTCGTTGTGTTGGCCGCCATATATTCTACTTCTGCTGAGCTTAGAGCTACCGACTTCTGCTTCCTACTGCACCAAGAGATCATTCCTGGTCCAATACTAAAGCAATATCCAGAGGTACTTTTCCAATCTACTGAACTACTTGCCCAATCTGCATCTGTGAATCCATTCAAGCTGACGTCATCTTCTCGGGTGTATTTCAACCCATATCCAACTATTCCACGCACATATCTAAGAATGTGCCTAGTTGTTACCCAATGCACCCTTTTCAGTTCTACCATGAATTGACTAAGAGTGTTGATAGCAAAGCAAATGTCTGGCCTAGTGTTGACCAGATACATGAGCAACCCAATGAGTTGTCTGTACAAGGTGGGTTCCACCTCCTTGTCTCTTGATGCATTTATTTTCTTCTAGTTGTTGGTGCATCTATTTTCTTCTAGTTGTTGATCATGGGCATAACCATGGGTCGACAATTCTGCATTCTGAATCTCTTCAGAATATCTGTAGCATATCTTCCTTGTCCAAGGAAGATCTCTCCATCCTTCTTCCACAATTCCAACCCTAGAAAATAATGCATCAACCCCATATCCTTCATGTCGAATTTTGCTTCAAGGTTCTTCTTGTAGTCCTTTATGAGCTTAGATGACCCTGTTAGAAACAAGTCATCCACATATAATACCAGAATAAGTGGCACATTCCCCACCATTAGATAGTAGAGATTGGGATCAACGTCACTTTTGATGAATCCCAATTGTTGCAAGTAACTATCAATCTGACCATACCATGCTCTAGGTTCTTGCTTGGGCTCATACAGGGCTTTCTTTAACCTACATACATTATTTCTCTTCTCATGAGTTTCGAATTTTTCGGGTTGTTCTATATACACCTCTTCTTCTATCACCCCATTCAAGAATGTTATCTTAACATCCATCTGGTGAATCTCCCATCCCATATGAGCTACTAGGGATATAATGGATCTAATAGAGGTATATCTTGCTACTGGGGCGAAGGTCTCCTCATAGTCTATTCCTTCTTTTTGTGCGTACCCCTTTGCTATGAACCTAGCATTGTACTTCTCTATACTGCCATTTGTAGCATACTTGATCTTGTAGATCCATCTTGATCCTACGACTGATCTATCCTTTGGCTTAGGTACCACTTCCCAGACATCATTCGTCATGATAGAACTATACTCTTCTACCATGGCATCCACCCATACTTGGTGTTGTATGACTTCCTGAAAGCTAGAGGGTTCTTCAACCTGTGCTACCAAGGATTGGTACCTGTCAGGCTGTCTACGCTACCTCTTCTCAGTTCTAGGAGCTCCGACAAACTCCTTTGCGTCCCTCAATGTTTGTCGTACTTCTCTACTGGTTCTGCCACTGGTGGTGGGAGGCTCGATCAAATCCCCCTCTTGTTCCTACTGTTCCACCTGCTGAGAACTACTTGGATTTCCTTCTTCTGAGGAAATACTAGTACTGGTCATTGTGCTAGTTCCAGGTGTTTGTCCTCCTTGCTGCCCCTACTGCTGCTGGACTAAAGGAATATCTATTGATTAATCTTCTGCTAGTATCTCTCAGGATTTCTTGAAAGCTCTATCCTCCATGAACTTTGCATCCCGTCTTACTACAATCTTCCAGCTACTAGGAATGTAGATTTTGTATGCCTTCAAGGTCTCGCTATATCCTACGAGGTACCCCTTTTCTGCAGTCTGATCTAGCTTACTACATTTCTCATCTGGTATGTGACAATATGCCACACTTCTGAATATTCTGAGATCATTGACTTCTGACTTCTTCCCTATGAAGACACCTTCGAGCGTTTTCTTCCCCAAAGCTCTGTGAGGTTTCCTATTTTGGATATACACTGATGTGTTGCAAGCTTCTGCCCATAAGAATCTAGGCAAATATTTATCATACAACATAGCCTTTGTCGCCCCAACAATAGTTCTATTCTTACACTCTGTTACTCCATTCTACTCCGGATTAGCTGGAGTTGTCCATTCTCTTTTGATGCCCTCTTTTGCACAGAAATATGTGAAGTCTTTGCCTATATATTCTCCACCATTATCTGAATGCAATACCTTTATCTTTTTCCCTGTCATGTTCTCAATGAGAGCCTTAAAATCTCTGAACCGATCAAAGACCTCATCCTTGGTCTTTAAGAAATAGATCCAGGTTTTTCTAGAGTGATTATCAATAAAGGTGACGAAGTATTCGCCACCACTAAGAAATCTTGTGGATATTGGACCACAAATATCTGAGTGTATCAATCCCAATACACCCTCTGCTCTATTTTTACTCCTGGAAAAAGTTGCTTTAGTGTACTTCCCTAGTACACATCCTCTGCATATATCATCATGCTTAGTACTAAGAACTGGAACTCCTGTAACAGTCTCTCTGAGCATCCTTAGTGCTCCACGGTGTAAGTGTCCCATTTGCGTGTGCCATAGATCATTCAATTCCTTTTCACCATTGCGATTGCTGCCTATTAATGCCATTGGAGACTCGAGCTGCAACCTATACAGTCTGTTGCTTCAAGCTCCAATTTGTCTCTTCTTCCAGCTTCGATGTTTGACATATAATTTATTTCCAATGAAGTATACATCGTATCCCTTGTCTTGTAACAAGGAAAATGAAATTAGATTCATTCCTAACCCGAGCACATGCAAAACATTAGTGGCTCGGATGTTGGTTCCTACTTCAGTCTAAAATGCTATGGTGCCTCTCCCTACTGGAGTACACTTCGTTTTGTTTCCCATAGTAATCTAGAAGTCCATTTGCTCTTCTTGATAGCTCGAGAAATATTCTCGTACTCCAGTCATATGGGTTGAAGCCCCACTATCAATGTACCAAACATCTGTTAATTTTGAACTTGCCAAGCATGCGAATTCTTCTTCTAATCTAGAAGATAATCCAGAGACATCTTGAATTTCCATCCTTCTTTGTGCTATTTTCCTATTGATTTCTGACGTTTTTCTGCCCCAGCAACTACTGCAAAATATTTGCATCCCAGTTGAAGATCTACTCTGCAAGGAAAAACATGTTGCTCCCTTCTGCCTCTGGTAAGCTTCAATCTGGAGATTGAATTTCTCTGTTGACTCACTCAGAGAAATCAATTTCTCCTCAAAATTTCGTCCTCCTTGGCCTTTGAACTGCGTTGCCTCTTGTATTTTGAATTGTTGCCTATGTAGTAATTTCGAGATCCTTTTCCTCCCTACTTCTGAGCTCTTTTACTTACAATCTGTGCTCTGATACCATGTGAAAATTTCTAGATAGAAATCCAACTGCAATGACTAATATTATTTCTTCTACTTATTAATTCAAAAATAAGTTATTCACAATGTTTCTACGGAAAATATCGAAATTAATTCTACTGCAGCCTTCACAACTAAAATACTGCGAAAAATAAATGCAACAAAAAATACTAGCACAAGTATAATCACAATGAAAGTGATTTTTGGACAATTGTCCCCGGAAAAACCCAACGCAGGAAAACCTGTGCAGTAGATGAGGGTTTCTTTATTAATCTTCATCAAAAATCTCATGTACAATATACAACCAACAAAACAGAAGAGGAATCTCTGTGAGAAATTTACTGACAATTCTCTCACACTTCTTAGCGAGATTCTGATCCAGGAGAGGACCTACTGCCCCCTCAGTGTCTCATTGAGTCAACTTCTACGTGAGGACTGCGATGTCCCAGCGTCAACCTCTCCGATGTCCCTTCTCTACTCTATGTCTTCTTCTCTTGCACTCCCGACTAATGCTACTACCCTCTCTCTCCTCCTCACTTGCAACTCTCCCTCTGAATCGATTTCTTTTTGCCGAACTTCGACCAGTGAGAAAATCGATTTTACTTGGGTAACTGAGTATCTGCCTGGGGTGTTTTCCAAATGTCCATCGAAGTCCTTTTTATAATCCTCTAATTGAGAACCAACAGTCTAGATTAGATTATAATCAACGGCTCAGATCATTTGGACTCAAGCTTCGTATTCTTCTAGAAGTTTCACCCACACTTAGATTAATACTCTTTAAATATTTTAATTTCCTAAGTTTAGACTTAGGGTTCCATTAAAAATAATTATTATTTTAATAAAACTGTTTCCGGGTGGAATTTCCCAAAATGATTTTTGGGTATTGTGAAATACATGTGTCCAAGCCTCCCTACAAATTTTGAGACTTAGAGCACATCCGATGCTACCAAAAATCAACAATATATGATGAATACCTCCCTAGTTAAGAGGGAGTGTTGGAAAATGTAACTAGGTTCGGTCTTCATTAAATGTAATTGAGTCATCTTGTAATGTACTTGTCAAAAGAATAAAGAAAAGATTTCTTCTTATTATTATTGTGACTTATTAAAGCATGGGTTTCATGCTTGGGTCACCATGTTTTAGATCAAAATCCCCATTGAGAACTTCTAGGATTTATTCTGAGTCAATAGAGTCATTGTACTTTTAAAGAGACCCTTCTTGGGCTTTTGAATCATGTAAAGAGGTTAAGTATTGAGTCTAATATGAATTATGTCGTCTCCACACCAATTCGGCCTTATGATGATCAAGTCGGCCTCAATCAGGGCTATTCAACATCACCAAAGGACTATATATAGAGCAGTTCGAATTCCATTTAAAGCACTCTCTCACACAAGCAAGTTCGATCTCTCTTGAAGCCGAAAGAAGTGCGAAATAGAAGAAGGAAGAGAAGGAAGTACAAGTTTGGTCTAGGAGAAGGAGAAAGGGAAAATCAAACCTTTGGTGCAACTATCTCTCTCTCTCTCGTGCCCTAGTTTAGTAGATCGAAGTTCTCTTATTGATGTCATAGCTAGTTGTCATATGATGTCATAACCAGTTGTCGTATTGATGTCGTGGCCAGTTGTCATGTGATGCTATCACCTTAAGAAGCTATATTGGGCCCCAAGATCGAAGTTTCTAAGTGAAGATCTAAGTCTTTCAGTGAAGATCAAAGTCTCTAAGGCAAGGTTGAAGTTGTTGGGTCGAAGAAAGTGTTGTTGCTATTGCTGCATCAAGAAGGATCATCTACAAGTAAGGAAGAAGGTTGCCTTGGTGTGGAGGAAAGTTTATGTCAAGGTTAAGAGTCTTGGAATATCTCTAGAAAACTATTGAAGGAAGAATTACTGACTGGATTTTTCCCTAGAGAGGGGTTTTTCCCTGGTTGTCAGCCTACATCTGGTGTCCATTGTTTATGTGCTATTGCTTTGGTAATTGCTTGATGAACTAAAAGAAAGAAGATATAAAAGAAACCTAATAATAGGTCAAGAACATCACATGTAATTATCAAGTATAAGAAAAATTTTCTGTCTTTCCGATTTTCTAACATGTCCCATGGTTGTCATTGGTTCTAGTAGTTGTCCCATAGTTTCCCCTCCTAGGACACTTGCTAGATTGTGTGGCAACACACACTTCAAATAAGGAATTTGGGTATTGTATCTAATGTTGATGATGTCACCCTTAATGAAAAGAGTCCACAACTTGAACAAGGATTGTTGAATCGACCATGATCTAGTTAAAAAATGACATATAGGAGTCATTTTGAAGAAGAAAGTTCATTTATTATTGGAGTGCATGTGTGGAGGAGAAAGTAGTGCGCTAATGTTGTTGAAGAACAATGGGAGGTGTGCCCTTTCTTTAGAAGCTTTCATATTTTTAAATGGACTTCAACAACATCCCAATGTTCTTGGGATGTCTTGGTCCCTGTTCTCAATGCTTTTTGGATTTCTTCCAACCCAGATTTCATTCGCTTCTCTTGCAAATTACATGCCTTCACTTGGCTGGTCATATTTTGGGACTAGAAATTTGCCACACACGTCTGAGCAATAATGATTACTAGACACTATCTACCAAATTGGGGTCAATTAAAATGTCCAATAAGCAATGCATAATTGAGACTTAAATTGAGTATCCACAACAGACAAAAGCAACATTCATATGGTATTATCTGCACATTTCCCTGCTTCAAACTAATGCAGCAACAATTCTTGAAATTACTTACAATCATTACCAAATACATGGAAAAGTATATCAATGCCTAAATATCAAATTTTCGACATATATCACCTCAATGTCATATTTAAACCAGATAAACAAATTGACTGCGGTCTGTTATATATTTTCAGTTCCATAAATGCAAGGAATCCACATTTTGTCTAGCGAACCAAAATCAGTTCTAGATGAAAGCTATATAGGAGTTGTGCTGCTTGCACAAATATCCGCAAATTGCACTGGGAATGTATTGTCATTTGGACATCACTTTTCAGAGTCTGAAATATGAGAAAACACCATGAAAATGGAACTGTAAAAATTTAATTGACTGGTAGTATCACCTCCTTCTGTAGCCTCCCATGAATGAACTGCTGGAGGCCCAAGCTCTCCTAAACAGAACATGCCTGCTATTGGTACATCTGAATATTTTCTAGAAAAAGCGGAACTGTCAACATTAGGATCACCAAAAAATGACTGTCCTCGACCATTGCATGCAAACAGGAGTCCACCGAAAACTTTACTATAGTGCTGCTTTAATGTACAGGCCATGATTTCAACTGTAGTTGCAGGAAGAACTCCTTTTTGGAATGGAGATCTCAATTGCTCACATACATGTTCTAATGCCAATTTGGAAGATGACTTCGCTGTCTCTGGATCAGTTCTATAGAAACGAAACACATCTCCAGTCTTAATTCCTTCTCCTTCAACAAAAAGGTATTCTTCATCTGCACTGTAATGATGCATATTGAAATAAGGTTCAGCAGAGGGAAAAACAGTATTCATCAACAGAATTATGTAAATCACAAATAAGTCTAAAACTTGAAAACAAATGAATATCTCTACTGAAGGGTGCATGGATATTAAGAGCAAAATAATGTAACCTATTTGTTCCCAGAACCCATTGACCCGAGAAAAAAAGGTTTACATTTCCTTCACATTCAGATAAGAGTCAGTTTTTGAGAGGCAATATCATCTCATAGAGTAAATAGTAAAAGTGATTCAATAGGAGACAACAGCAAGATTGTCTGTGGGAAGTAATAACCAGTCATAGAAGCCCTAATCCAGTTGATTGTCATTCTCAATTCTTAATGTTCAGATGATATACCTCAGAATAGTTTCCCTTCCAATGTTCAATGTTTACTTCTTTGTTTACTTTTCTCTATTTGCATGTTATAATTTTCTAGGGTTACATTTTAACTAGATTAATGATGAAATGGGTGAAACTTAAGGGTAGTAATTATGTCCATAAAATTTCCAATAAGCAATGCTATAATTGAGACTTCAATTAGTTTTGTAACATTTTAACCCATGGCCCAATAGCCACAAAGGATGCATCCAGTGTGGTGGCATAATGTTAACAAACCCACCAGCTTTGACCAGAACTCATGGGTCAAATCCAAATTTCCTGATTTTATCCAGCAATGACTCACAGTCAGCAAGATTGACTCATCACAACTGAGCTTGACCAGTGTATGCTTCTGGGTCAAACTCAGATTTGCCAATAATTAGCAAGTTGTAGACAGGTCAATGAGTTCGACTCTGGCATCCTCAATCAAAACCCATAATATGAGTTCTTTGACTCATTTTCTGCTTTTTTTTTTCCTCATTCTTGCTTAGCAGTCCCCAACCAGAAACAAAACAAATTCACACCTGCTAACTTAGGATACAAACATTTGGTTAGGGCAAAGGAAGCAGGTTTTGGCAGTTAGCAGCAACATCACCTTCACTCCAGCAACAAGGCTTTCACAGCTTTTGTTATATACATAAATAAAGACGGGAACAGATAAATTATAAATCATAAAATAAAATATATAGTATAAGTAAAATAAAAATAATAATAATTAAAGGAGACCAAATATAATTAATATTGAAAAACACAAAGACAAACTATTCGATGAAAAGGTACAAGGCCATCTTCAAAATGTATTTTTGTTGAGCATTGTTCCATTTGTCATCTTGGTGAATTTATCGCTAAGGGTCCAGAATAGAACTTATAGGCAATGTCAGGGACAATATCAAGAAGGTTAGAAAAATACAAAAACAAGCATTTAAAAAAAAAAATAATCATCTAAGAAACAACAGGTCACGATATCTTCCGCTCTGCAAATCACCCTCAAATCAGGGTTTTGGCATCCATGGTCGCCGCTCAAAAGTCCACATCTTCGTCTGTGTTCAACATCAATGGAAGGGTTGGCCCAAGGTTACTTGGGAGTGGGAACGAAAACGGGGAATGGGAGCGAGAGTGACATTTTAGGAGGCTCCTGGTTTGGGAGCGATTCGAGGAGCGATTTTCTTATATAATATATATATTTTTATATTTTTTATATTTTGATGCATATATGTCAACAAAAGCATGTAGAATGATGAATTAGATATAAAAAAACATAAAAAACATAGATTAAACCATATAACAACAATCATCTAGAAGTTATAATCTTCATCTACCATGTCCACAAGTTAGTAACATAGTAACATACAACATATTGAGTCTCATGATTCATCAATCTTAAAGTTTCAAGCTTTCAAAATTCAATATATAACATTTATCATCATTGATCACCAAAGTTGTACTTGTAAGCTAAGTGTAACCATTACAACAAATAATATCTAACATGAAATGAAATGAAATGAAACAACTTTCAACATTCACGAAGCATCATATTCATAATTCATTACTAGCGAGTTATAATTGCCAACTTCAAACTTAAATTGTCATATATTGCTTACAAAAAATATCATAATAAATATGAAAGAGTCGATAGTTATAAAAACTACTAGAAACTATAAAAGACAAGTAAATCTATTATCTATTGCTAATGCTTGGGCCTCTTGTTGCCACGAGAAATGTCTAATGTTTTTGTCTTGTTTGAAAATCATGATCTTTGTCATTAATATCACCCTCTAAGCATTAACATAAGATAGAAAAAGCATTGCATGTCAAGTCAAGATTTTGTTTGAGTGATGTGTACATTTTTAGGAGGGTCATGATAGAGGAGTTCGACAACCAATGTCACTAACATCAAGGTACATAGAGGGATTGGTGCCCTTCATTAAATACGAGTTCCATACCCTAATACATGACAAAATCCAATGGAAACATTGTGTCATGTCCCTTCTCAAATGTATTAGTCACGGGGTGTAGCTACACATTTTTGGCATCATTTGTGGCGTAGGAGGAGGACCCCACATGCAGACAAAGGAACTATAGGGGAATTCGACTTTAATTTTGCAGCTACTAGAATGTGGGGGCCACCCACATGAGTAATTCGAACTTGGCCATTGCATGAGCTTGGAGGGAATCAAATTAGTGGAAGGAGGGGCCCACATGAGGCTAAGGGGGCTCAAGGAGATAAAAGGAGAAGGAGCTCTCATTTTGCAACACTTGATCATTCGCAAACAAACACACCTTTGTATGCTTTGCTGCTTAGCGAGTCTATCGGCTGTTTAGCCATGAATCTTCCAAGCGGGAGATTCAACCTCTTCTTCTGGGTACCATCCGTGCTCGCCCTAGGGAGGCTATTCCATAGGGATTTCAAAGAGTACAGCGCAATCACACTCTTCAGCCAAAAACGTAGAGCAAGGACTGCATATTTCCTGGGTAGTTAGAAACACGTAGGGGGGAGTTAGAGCCAGCAGTGAGGACCATAGCTTGTTGGGAGTTACGGGAGCTGGGAAGGCTATTCATTGAGGGCATTTTCACTGGGTTTTGCAGCCAGCTAGACCGGGGTATCAACAGTACGAATTTCTGGGCAGAGGGATTGCGCAGAGGGCTCTAGCAACAAATTCATGGTGCTTGGGAGAGCAGTCATCTTGGCCAAGAATCATCCGGGGAGCAAGGAGTCAGTTAGCACAGGTGAATCCAACATTCTAGTGGTGTTTTCAGAGGGATTTGCAGGTTGTTTCCTGCAAGTCGAATTTGGTAGCAGCAGCTAGGGAGAGGCTCCAAGGAGGCTGAAAATCCAAAGTCAAAACCAGAGAAATTCCCTTCTGGGTTTTTTTGGGTTTTGTCCAAGGAGTCCGGGGCTGAAAGGATATAATTTTCTGGGCAGTTTTTGGGCACATTCCAGCAGGTCGAAGTTCAGTAGGGCAGTAGTTTACTAGGACAGCGCAATGCAGAGTGGTGCAACAACTGGGCAGCCTTCAACTCAGCTATTTCATCACCTGGGTTTTGTCAAGCTTGTCCTTGAGACAAGCCTAGGTGCACCATTCCATTTTATATTGTACCTAGCTCTCAAATTTTATAATATATGGCTCAGTAGTTCCAGATTTACAGTGTTTTCATGGATGTCTAATGCATGTTTTTAATTTTATGCTGCTGCAATATTTATTTGTTTAAATATCACTCATATTCCTACTTAGGAACATTACACATTGCAATCCCCCCAATCCTGAAATCGTGAAAAATGAATGGGATCTAAAATTTACTTTCTCCATATGAAATCCAATGAGGTCGGAACGACTCTCAAACATCCATAGTCATTTCATGGTAATGTTAAAAATTTAAGTAAAAGTGACATTCTCCTTAATCTTCATTTTCATCAAATGAAGATTAAAGAGAATGTCACTTTTACTTTAAGAATTTAACATTACCATGAATCACATATCAATACTAGGGCCATAGGCCTGATCTTGGGCTGCCCCAGTAAAAAATTATTTGTTTCTTTGAAAAAAAATTGCATTTGGAATGTTACTGCAATTTTTTTTTTGCAAAAAAGACTAAACACTCTCGAAAAACCAGGGAGCGTTTTTTTTGCAGGGAGAGCGCTCCCAAAATCATTCCCTCTTCTTTCTAGAGTACGCTCCTGACTAGCTCCCGAAGCGCCCACGACTGGAGCACGAATTCAGAGTGAGGACGTGAGGGGGGACGCTCCCCCGCAACCCTGGGTTAGCCAAGCATTGCGGAACACTGGAACCGAGAAGGAGAGTATTGTTAAGCGAGATGTAGTACCAGAAAAATTTTCTGGCACCATTTTTTCTTGTACAAGGAACGATGATCCGGATATTGTGCCTGAAACTACACATTGACCTTGTATGCCCTTTTCTGTAAAAAGTATGTAGACAAGGTTTACTCATACGTTTTACTCATATGTTTGATCGCGTGCTCAGGTCCCTTCTAGGTTCTATCCCAACGAATGGCTTTGGGGCCATACACTCTTATTTCTTTGGTTTTCACTACAAACCCTCATATCAGGCAGATCGGATTGAGAATGTTTTCCAGGGCTCCAAAGGTTGTCACGATGATGGTGTTAGAAGCCTGCTACCCTGCTCTTTCGTGGTCCCATGCCTTCGGCCTCTGGTTCATCAAATTTCTTTTCAGATGCTTTTCAAGCTTCTCTTTGAGCGTTTGTTGCTTCTTGGGGTCTGTTCCATAGATTTGGTATGGGACCTCAAGATTTCCTAAGAGCTCTGGGTGGGTATTCCCTCTATCATATAATGCCTACATTTTGAAGGCAAGCAGTTGGACGATTATTCCCCTCTTTCAATCTATAATATTGGTAAACATGCCACTGTTTTTATGGCCCTCCCTTTACAAGGTGGGGTTATGAGAAAGCCTTCCTCCTTTGCGGCTTTTTCCTATAAGGGTGTTGTGTTGATTTTTCAAGTGCAATAAAGACAAGCAAAAATTTCTGCCGCAGATAATTACTTCCAATGATATTGTTCTTATTTTAGCACATTCCAGATCATTATGTAATTATACTTCAGAAAATTTCAACCATAAAATGCAATAGAGCAGTAGAGATCACAGTAGAATAAACATGGACAAGAGACACAAAACGTTTACCACAGGAAAACCCAACAGTCTTTTCTTAGGAGAAATTGTCCAATTCAACAAAAATGTACATTCTCAATATCCCAGTCAAACTTGGTCAAACTGACCAGTGAAATCATTTAGGTCAAACCTGGTCAAAGGAGAGAATCTTAGTCTTCTGCAACAAGCAGTCAAATCTAGTCAAATAGGCCAAATTTCGGCTCCTACAATTGCCTCGGGAATTTCTGTGAATGCCTTAGAATTTAATTTGCACATGGGAAAATTATTATTTTAATGCTAGACCATGTCACATCAAAAAGTACAAGTCAGCTTGGAAGAGGAAATTCGTCCTCCACAACCACATACAAATACACCTAAGGTCACATCATTTGGGGGCATCACATCATATCTTTTCATCTAAATGGTTCTTACGAGTCTAAAATTGCCACTGAATCAAACTTGTCTCTAAATACCCATCCGAAAAACTCAGAGAGATCGAAATCTGAACTATGGAAAATGCGGATACCTTACACACCTATATATAGTAGTCTGCCCATTTATATAAGCCGACATGTATTCAACGAAGGGATGTGTCTCTTAATTGTGAGCCGACATGAGTTTGTTATTCCTTCTTGAAGCTGACATGAAGAGGAGAACCGTGCTCATCTTTGGAGGGCTATTTTACAATCCTATAGACTAGAATACATTTGACATATCCCCAAGTAGGGTTCTTCATACATGACAATGACTCTTTGACTTTAATGACAAATCCTAAGGCTCTCAATGGGAGCCATCTAAATAAAATATCTTTCTCATGAAACCCATGAAGCCAATTTTACAATAATAATTTTATTCTCTTCTTTTCATCATTTACAAAGATCATAATTACATGTCATTATGAAGACCAAACCTAGTTACACTTTTCAACACTTCCTCTTAACTAGGGAGGTATTCATAATGGTACTTGGTCATTCTCAATCTGAAGAATTTCTCATAAGAAGAATCAGATCAGTAACCCATCTGTCCAGCATCATATCAACCAACATTGGCACATAGCAAGGCCTTGACTAACAAATCTATCCACATGATTAGAGCACAATGCTGGCGAGACCAATGATTCATAGACACCATAATCATTGTCTCTCAAGGTACATACTCCACCTAGGTGTTCACAAAGTATGACTTACTTTGGACTATTCTTATCTTGGATAGCCAGTCTTCAAAGAATATTGGTCAAAGTTGTTGCAGTCAACACTGGTCAACCTGCCCAGAAAATCTCGGTATTTATGCTAGAATATGTAGCCTGCCCAAACAAAGATTCTCCCACAAAAATCGCAATCAAATGAAGTCAAACAATGGCCGGTCAACGTTGGTCAAAGCTAGCTACAACTCGGTCAACGCAAAGAACAAAAATGCCCAGTCAAACCTTCGCACGTGTGGAGAAGAACAGACTACCTGTGATTTGTACGACCCAATCAGATGAAGAGAGAGAATGCAATGTTGAGTTGTGAATGTCCAAATGAGGAAAAGGCCTCTCCTATTTATACACAATGTTGAGGGTGAAGAGACATGACTGTTGGGCTTCATGAGCCTACATTAGACTTCTAGCCGACCTTGACAATTTGTCCATAGAAGAAATAAATTCATAATTCCATTTCTACTTATCAGAATGAGAAGATCGTTAAATCAATCCTGCACCTCGCATAAAGAGGAATCCAATCAAAATATCATCTCCATCATATGAGCTTTCCAAGGTGGAGTTTGGCCTTAGTTGCCAATTTTAACATTCCCTCTGAACTAGGGAGAAATCCACCTGCCAAACCATCTGACGATCTATCCCATCTCTATCATCCTTGCTCTGCTCTGCTGAGCCATGAAGAAATAATGAAGAATAAATGATCGAGAGTGTATCATATCACTGTCCACTGACCCAAAGTCAGTCTTGATTGATCCTAAATCAATATCAAACATCCTAGCATAGGGAGTACGGTAGTACACGATGCATCCATTGACAGTACTATGGTCCCTATCCTCATTTCCCAACTCATTGGCCAAATGAGAGCTACTTCCCATGAGTCCCAGACTGTATGGGTAGGATGTATCGGCAGGAGAAAGTGAACAACTCATCCTATGTATATATCAAGCATCATGGGGACAGGGGAAGATGAACCACTCACCCTGTACACAGCGCACCATTGGGGGAAGGTGAACCACTCACCCATAGCTCCAAGAAGTACCCAAAGCCCCCTGGAGCTCCCAGAGCTCAATATCCAAGTCAAACGGGACCCTCATAAGAGGGTCTTTCCACGACTCCAAGTCGTTCACGGAAGGTTAAAAATTTGACCTTCCCGAGGGGCTTCATAAGAATATCTGCGACCTGTTCATCAGTCCCAATGTGATGGAGCTTTATTGCTCCTCGTTGTACCATATCCCAGATAAAGTGGTACCTGATATCAATATGCTTGGAGCGGTCATGAAACACGGGATTCTCAGAAAGACAAATCCCACTTTGGTTGTCGCAGTAGATCATGGTGGTATCCAACACATGCCCAAACAACTCAGTAAAGAGCTTCCTCAACCAAACAACTTCACAGGAGACCATACTAGCTACAATATATTCGGCCTCGGTGGTGCTCAGAGAAACCGATTTCTGCTTCCTGCTCATCGAAGATATTGAAGCAGAACCTAGTGGGAAGCAACATCGCGATATGCTCTTATGATCCACCACACTGTCAGCCTAGTCAACATCAGAATAACCATGGAGCCTCAAATTCCTGGCAGTGTATCTCAGTCCATAGGTGATTATGCCTCGGAGATATCTCAAGAGATTCTTGGCAGCAATACAATGTATGTGATGAGGCTCGACCATAAATTGACTCAATGTATTCACTAAAAAGCATATCTCTGATCGGGAGTTTACCAAGAACATCAAGGCCCCCACGAGTTGACGATACTCAGAAGGATTTCCCAAATCGGGCCCAGTAGCACTTTTGCATAACTTCTTGAAGTTAAGTTCCATCGAAGTAGTCACAAACTTACAATCCACCATCCCAAATCTTTCAAGTAGCTTCACAACGTATTTTCCTTGGGAAAGGAAAATCTCACCTGGCTTTTACCAGACCTCCAAGGCTAGGAAGTAGTGCATCAATCATAGGTCCTTCATCTCGAATTCGGAAGCCAACTCCCTCTTGCATTGATAAATAAGAGGGTCCACACCTGTCAGAAACAAATCATCCACATAAAGTACCACGATGAGACGTCTACCATTTTCAACCTTGAAATAAAGGTTTGTATCAGCTTCACTTCTTATAAAACCTAGCTGCATCAAATAGTTGTTGATCCTCTCATACCAAGCCCGGGGAGCTTACTTCAACCCATAGAGGGCTTTCTTCAACCTACATACATGTGTCTTTCGATCTAGAACATCGAACCCCTCGGGTTGTTCTACATAGACTTCCTCCTTAAGTGAACCATGCAAGATGGCAGTCTTGACATCCATTTGATGTAAATTCCATCCTTGAGAGGTAGCAAGTGCAATGGTCGAACATAAGGTGGTATATCGGACAACTGGTGCAAATATCTCATCATAGTCCACACCTTCCTTTTGAGAGAAGCCTCGAGCAACAAACTTGGCCTTGAACTTTTTCAGCACTTTCATTAGCTCCATGCTTGAGCTTGTAGAGCCATTTCGAGGTGACAACATATTTGTCCTTGGGTCTAGGGACCACATCCCAGAGATCATTCTTCATAACTAAGTCATAATCTTCGTTCATAGCATCCTTCCAAACTTGGTGCTTCACAGCTTCTTCAAATGTGCAAGGCTCAGTTTGAACAATGGTACTCATGGCAGCTAAGTACCATTGGTACCTATTTGGCTTCTTACTTTCACGAAATGTCCCCCTTGGTGCAATATGTCTTTCGGCATTTTCGAGAGTGTCCCTGAGCAATGAGGGTCTCCTTTTTGAGGAGGAGGGCTCATGAGGAGGTGGATCAATGGGATCCATCGGTCCTTCAACATCAGGTATCGACTCATCCTGCGGTTCTCCTTGTTTTCCTATATTTGCTTCTTTTTCCTTGATTGGAATAGGAAGGTTCATAATTTTCCCAAGGGTAGCATCTTCATCCAAGGTGACATCATGACTTATCTCCACTTCTCTTTGACTAGGGACATAGATTCTATATGCCTTTGAAGTTTCATTGTAGCCCACAAATGTTCCTTTCTTCCCAGATGCATCCAATTTGCTTCTCTTTTCTTTCAGCACATGAAAATACATGGGGCTACCAAAAATTCTAAAATAAGAAACATCAGATTTCTTACCAGTGAGAACTTCGGGAGTTTTGGAGTCCAATGCTTGATGTGGGCATCTAATTTGAACATACACGACAGTGTTGGCAGCTTCTACCCATAGGAACTTCAGAAGGCTTTGATCATGAAGCATGGCACAAGTGGCTCCTATAATAGAACGATTCTTCCTTTCCGCAACTCCATTTTGCTCAAGAGTATATGCGGTAGTAGTCTCCTCTTAATGCCAACGTCTCTAAAATAGTCATTGAACTCATTTGGTTCATATTCGGTTCCATTATCGGTCCTCAATATTTTGATCTTCTTCCCTGTTTGATTTTTGACCAAGGCTTTGAAAGAGCGGAACCATGTGAACACTTCATCTTTCTTCTTCAAGAAATAAATCCAAGTTTTGTGAGAGAAGTCACCCACAAAGATAGCATAATATAAATATCCTCCCAAAGATACCACACGAAACATACCAGATAGATCAGAATGAACCAATTGCAAAATTTTGGTAGTCTTGCTATCACTTGAGGGGAATGGTCCCCTTGTATGTTTTCCTTCGGCACAACCCTGACAAACACCTTCATGTTCTACCTTAAATTCGGGCGTACCTGTCACCATCTTCCTTGCATCGGGTAGGGCTTTATCATGAAGATGAGCAAACCTTCGATGCCATAATTCGGATTGAAGAGATGTGTTGCAAGACATAGCTCCCAGTGGACTTCCTCCAACTTGATATAGGTTGTCAACCCTGAATCCAAGAGTAAATACTTCATTGAAATTTGTTTTCCAAACATGTACCTTTCCGTCAATGAATGCCACCTTGAATCCTTTGTCCTCCATCACTGAGATAGATACCAAGTTCTTCTTTAGATCAGGTACATATAGTACTTCTTGTTGATTAATGGTGTTACCTTGATTCAATTAAAGAGTAACATTCCCAACTCCTTTTATGGGCTAGGTGGCACGATCTCCAAGAATGATTTCCAAATTTGTATCATTTTCTATCAGATTTGAAAGAGCTTCCTTATACCCAATGAAGTGCCTTGAGGCACCACTATCAATCAACCAATTTCCCAAGGTATCCATAGGGGAGGTAGTAGAGAGGGAAGATATAAGATAAAATTCTTTTTCCTTGTTATCTACAACATTAGATTCATCATACCTAGAGTTTTTTGATCTTTGGCGAGGTCGACCATTTCCATGTTAAGTAGCAGGAGAATTCCTTTTTCCTTTGTTGTTGAACCTGCCATTTCTTTGATTGTTGTTGCACTTGAAATTATTGCGGTTGTAGCTGTCATCATCCTGAGGTGTATCCCTTTTATTAGGACACTCCCTAGCATAGTGGCCAAACCTATTACAAATGAAGCATCTACCCTTTCTTCCATCTTTGAATCCCGGTCTTCCTTGACATTGCTTCTTTGAACCTGCATTGTTCTTCTTTTTAGCATGAGCAGAGAATGCAGTAGGATCATTCCTATTTGAAGGCATGTCTCTCTCTATCATCCTTGTTTCTTCTTGAGTACATCTAGTCAACAATTCATCAAAACCTGGAATCCAGTCATTGTTGAGGATAGTAGTGTTGAACACATCCCATTCACAAGGGAGACCTCCAAGGGCAATGAGAGTGAGCTCCCTGTCAGCTATAACTTCTCCAATTGATAGAAGATCATTTTTTATTTCGGTGATCCTCATGAAGTAGGATTGGATATCTTCTCCTCTTCCCTTCTTTATGTCCTTCAACTTGTTCTTGAGAAAGAGGACTTGGTTTGCATTGCTAGCTTTGAACATGTTAACCAACTTGTCATACATCTCCTTAGATGTGCCTAAATCAGAGATGTAAGCAACTAAATGCTTATGAATAGAATCCCTGATGATCTTCTTAGCTTTGACTTCACCTTTCTTGTACTTTGTCTTAGCAGCAGCCGGTGCATTTGAAGGAGGTTCAACAATCTTTCCTTGCACATAGTCGATAGCATCATGCTCTTCCAAAGTCAAATCAAGAGACATCTTCCACACATGATAATCAGACTTATCATTGAGCTTGTCATCAGATTTGAAGTAAAGTGAGGAGGCCATTAAACCTTGTCCTTGTCCAACAAATCTTAGTGATTCCTTTTCTCACTCTTGCTTGGGCTTTGTCTTCACCTCAGCTCTAATACCATGTTAATTTTAGATAACAATGGTATGTTCTATGCTTTAGAGCAATTTACTTTAATTTTCTTACTAGCCCAATATCAATTTCCAGATTAGCAATCACATTAACATTGATGGTAAACGCAGATAGAACATAAACAATAAGAAGAAGACAAGCCAAGACAAGAGGACACAATATTTGGTGGATGTAAGGGAAAAACGCCAATGTGGGGAAAACCCTTTGATCGAATCTTCTTATTATTCTTCCAAAGTACAACAGAGAGAGAGTACATCATACAAAATTTCCTTTCCCAATCACTGTAAAACAATTTAGTCAAATAACAATCAATAGGATGCCCTAACCAGAAAGTCAATGCTGGTGAAACCAGCATAAAAACTCCTCCAAATGAGCTTGATCAAACCCAGTCAACTCGGCCTCCAAAGATAGTCCAAATCAACCAAAAACAATTATGAAATTCTCAGTCAAAGTCAGTCAACGTTGTGGTCAAAGTTGCTACAGGCAACGCTAGTCAACCTACCCAAAAAATCTCGGTATTTGTGCAAGAATATGTGGCCTACCCAAACAGAGATTCTCCCAAAAAAGTCATAGTGAAATGAAGTCAATCAATGCCCGGTCAATGTTGATCAAAGTTGGCTGCAACTCGGTCAACGCAGAGAACAGAAATGCCCAATCAAACCTTAGCACGTGTGGAGAAGAACAGGCTGCCTGTGATTTGTATGATCCAATCAGATGAAGAGAGAGAATAAAATGTTGAGTTGTGAATGTCCAAATGAGGAAAAGGCCTCTTCTATTTATACACAACGTTGAGGGTGAAGAGACACGTCTGTTGGGCTTCATGAGCCTACATTAGACTTCTGGCCAACCTTGACAATTTGTCCATAGAAGAAATAAAATCATAATTCCATTTCTACTTGTCAGAATGAGATGATCTTTAGATCAATCCTGCACCTATTAGAAAGAGGAATCCAATAAAAATATCATCTCCATCATATGATCTGTCCAAGGTGGAGTTTGGCCCTAGTTGCCAATTTTAATAGTTCCTCAATTGTAGTCAACCACCTCATACTTCATATGAGGACATATTATGTTGATTTCATCTAGTGTGACCCATGCCTTCTGACAACCTTTGATAGGAAGAGATTTTTTTCCTTTGATCATGCTTCTCAAGATCGAGCAGTGATCCACGTTACCTGCAACCATACAACATGACTTTATAATATTGAATACAAGCATACATACCTCATTTACCTTTAGGTCATCTAGGCTTCTTTCAGTAGCTTTCTTGATTGAAAAGACTTTCAACCCCTTGATCTGCTTCATCTCTTATGTCATCATATCATCATCCCATGAATTCCACAAATTGGAGTTCCTGATGAAACACTTGCTTCCACTCTAGATTGGTGAACCTTCCGATGAAGATTCCATCAATGAGTCTTGAGGATCTTGCATATCCTTATCAAGCAAATATTATTTTTTGATGTATGATGAGCCTTGTCTTGGATGACTTCTTCCTTTCCTTAAGTTTCCAATGAGGTTCTCAAGAGCTATATCCTTCATAGTTGACTATCAAATATCCTTCATGTTTCCTATGGTGATGTCACGAGCTCTTACTTCTAATGCTTTTCCTTTTCCATGGACTTCCTTCTTTTAGCTTTCTCCAATTCTTTGGTGAAATGGACTTCTTTTCTATCTTTCTTGTTATTTCCCTTCTTGAGTTTAGGAGAATCTTTCCAGTAATTCTCATAACATTGAATCTTAGCTATGTTCTTCTTTCCTTTTGACAAAATGTCTGAATCCTTTGATCCTTCAACACTTATGCCCTCAACCTATCATCTCCTATCTTGCATAGAAACCACAAGTTGTTGAATGGGATAGCTTCCTTATCCTCATAGACATTTGTTACCTTGTTCATCAGTTAGTGCATTTACAGCAATGAGGATAATCTCTCCCAAATCTTGCAATTGAAATCTTATGAAGATAACCCTTTATCCTTTGATACCTTCTAAGTGATGTGACCTTCTTTATCGCATCTTCAAAGAATAGTTCTACCAGCTTATCATATATATCTCTTTGATGTCTCCAATACTGCTATATGAGGGGACCTTTCATAAGAATCCCTTTCCATGTATTCAAAGGAGACCTTTTCATTGATATTTTCAATGACTTCACTTTCTTCGAGGACTATGTATATCCTCCTTTTCCATGCAAGGAATTTCGATGACCCAACCAGCTTATAGATCTCCTTGCAAAATGAAGTCATTTTACCAAATTTGATTATAGAATGAAAGATACTTACTTGACAAGTGAAGATGAAATCTTCAACTTGATCACTTTGATGGTGGTTGAAGAAGATGTATTAGTTCTCCTTTTGGATGATCTTCTTCCAAATGAAAAGCCCTTCTTCAATAAAGGAGATTTCTCCTTTTATGATGTCAACACCTTTAGATCTAGCTTCCTTTGTTGATGGTGATTGATGAGGATGTTTTGATGCTTCCTCGGATGATCTTCTTCAAGGATAAGGAGGGGATCCTTGTTGCAATGATAGGGAACTTGCCTTATAGCTTTTGAAGATGATGATAGCACCTTATCGCTTTCAAGATACTTAGACTTCTTTGGTAGTGAATAAGTGCAAATCAGAATGCTTCTAGGGTTTCGACTTTCTCCAAGATGACGTGATCTTTGTTTTTAAAGTACTTTGAGCTACCTCGCTTTGTAGATAACTTGATGAGGGTCTTTGTGGTCTTTTGATGATGACTATAGAATCCAACACATTTGCTGGTGTAGACTTCTAACTGCTTTGCTTTGTAGATATCTTCCTTGAGTAGAAATAAGGCTTTGGCCTTGATTATTTGATGATCCCAAGACTTCTTTTGAAGTAGACTTCCTCCTTTGATCTAGGGTTTGATTCTTCAATGTAGATCCTTCAATTTGCTTTGATTCCTTCCTTGAAACTCGATCCTTGAGTGTCTCTTTCATTAGATACCCTTCCTTGACTTTGACACCTTAGCTCCGATTCCATGTTGAGAAATCTAGGGCATTAGCATTAGGTGATTTCTCTTCCATTAGTAACTGCTTGTGAATTCTTTTTGCTTCTTAAGATTAGAATCTTTTTCTTCTTAGATTATTAGTGTTCTTCTTCATCAAATAGTAACCAATGCATGAACATAAAATAGGCAAGAGACACTGAATGTAGGCTATGAGCCAGGGCCAAAAACTCTCCCTCTTTGAGAGGAAATCTCGCACAAATTCTTCTTATAGAGATTTCAATTGACGAATACCAAGACCAAGACCCTTGACCTATTAGCCACTCCAAGACCAAGACACACGTTCTCTAGTAAATCCTCTTCTTGACTCCTCTTCCACCGAGATCTTCATCATTGCCTTGATATCAAGATCTACATCACTGCCTTGACAACATTGTTTCCTTCACCGAGCCCTTATCACTGAGATGATACTTCATCACAATAGTATCACCAACAAATTGTGGTTGCCTTTCTGCACTTGATGTGACACCGAGACAAAGAGACTCTTCACTGTAAGGTAGCACCTCGTTGTCCCTTCATTCATCCGAATTTCTTAACTTTGATTTGTTTTGCTGCCACTGTGATCCGAGCTTTAGAGGGATCAGATTTCCCTTCAATACTTTGTCATCCCAAACGACCTTCTTATATCTTACCGCCCATCCGAAATACAAAGAGACATCCGAACTGTCTTCTTTGTGGAGATCCGAACTGTGCACTGTAACTTCCATCTGAATTCAGAGTGAGATCCAAATTCTTATTGACTGAGATCAGCCCTTACTGTCCCTTCATTTCTTCGTTGTCCCTTCCATCAAACTTGTCTCTGTAATACCCATCCGAAAAACCCAAAGAGATTTGAAATCTGAACTATGGAAAATGTGAATACCTTACACGCCTATATATAGTAGTTTGCCCATATATATAAGTCGACATATATTCAACAAAGGGATGTGTCTCTTAATTGTGAGACAGCATGAGTTTGTTATTCCTTCTTGAAGCCGCCATGAAGAGAAGAAACATGCTTGTCTTTGGAGGGCTATTTTACAGTGTTCCACGGGGACTCGCCCCCCCCCTAGGGGTCTAGTTTCCTCGCTCCCCCGCGCTCCGGGGACTTGGGGACGAGTAGGGGACGTTTCCCCACGCTCCCAAAATGGAGGATACTCGGGGGGACGTGCCAGGGAAACGTTTCCCTTCCCTGAGGGGACGTTTCCCCATGCTCCCAAAAAAATGGCCTTGCTTATAGTTTATGATTTAATAGACCTAAAGTGGTACAAAGCTACTCATGTTCTGTATGGGGATAACGTCTTGTGCTGTCTTTTGGTTTCAACAAGCGTTATTTTAGAGGGTCAGTATCATGGAAATTTGCTGGACCATATAGCACGTACATGAATTTTCCCTTTTAAAACTTCTCATTTTTTTCTCAAGTGATGGCTGGATTACAGTGGGGAGATAACTGGAGTGACAGGCAAAGAATATGAGACATTTAGTTTGTGTTTTTAATTTGCATGACATTTGACATACAAACTATGGAAGCAGCACCTATGTCATGTGGGAAATAATTGGGTGGACTATAGACTAACATGCGTTTACTGCAAGCATGATGTCTAACATGCGTTTACTGCAAGGATGACAAAATACTATGGGCAACAAGAAATCTCAGGAACTGTCTTTATATATGAATTTATACAGTTACAAAATTTACACAGAGCACAGTGGCTCAGCTTGAATTCTCAGGTCTGAAAATTATCTTCACCCCTGAAATACACTGCTAGTTTGAAGTTTGAACTGCATGGCATTGCTCTAATAAGGTAGACAAATTATCCATGCCATCGTTGGTCACCCAAGTTGGTTCGCAGATGGTCATCCTGCAGTCAATGTCATTTGATAGTAAACTGTCAGAAACTCTTTCATGTGATCTTCTCATCTCTCCTAGAACTACGACTCTTCTTTCAGCATATGGTGTACTATCTATATTATATATAATATAACAAACTTTCTAGCTGTTGGATCCAATACAGCTGGACAACCCATTGTAGTTGCCCCTTCTACTGCCAATGCAGTGTTCCTGATCTGTTCATTTACCTTTTCACAGAATTCAGTGGCTACCTTATAAAGCTGAAGCTCTCCCTCTGTCTGACCAAAATCTAAATTAGAATTTGACCAAGCTGAATTAGAATTTTAAATTTATTATTTTATATGATATTATAAATTTGGATAATGTCAAATGATATTCATATCAATGATCATGCTTTGCAGCTTTTCAATTCAAACCAAATTGTCATAGTGGACTCAATTAATAAATTATATTTTATATTTATAAATTTTTAAGACCCTGACGCTGCCCCACGTTTCCTAAAAAATGGTAGGGAGCTTTTGCATAGGCCGCTCCCGCGCCCCCTCGCTCCCTCGCCCCCTCGTCCTAGAACCTTGGTGGAACATTGCTATTTTACAGTCCTATAGACTAGAATACATTTGACATATCCCCGAGTAGGGTTCTTCATACACAACACTGACTCTTTGAATCTAATGACAAATCCTAAGGCTCTCAATGGGAGCCATCTAAATAAAATCTCTTGCTCATGAAACCCATGAAGCTAGTTTTACAATAATAATTTTATTCTCTTCTTTTCATCATTTACAAAGATCATAATTACATGTCATTATGAAGATCGAACCTAGTTACACTTTTCAACAAAAAAAAGTTAAAGAAGAGGAATCTTAGACTGTTAAGGAGTTAACCCAATTGGTATGAGAAATGAAGATTGAACATTCCAGAAAAATAAGTGAAATGCAGAATCAATTAATACAGATAGAAAGAATATGAATGCAGAATGTGCCACCTAGGAATAACAATAATAACAGGAGTAATAATAATAATCCATGGCCAAGAAGGAATCCCCTAAGTGATCAGAGGCCCCCTACACCGCTTGAGTCTGCCAACATGGTTGATGAGCCTGTCCCTTTCTGCAGATCTTGTGAGAGTTTCCATGAAGAAAGTACATGTGCATTTGCTAGAAGAATCTTGGAAGAAAGTAAGAATCATCAAGATAACAAAGCAAATCAAGAAAACTCCAAGGAAGGTTGATGTGCATACATGATTTCTTCATCCTTCGCCATTAACACCTTTAATGAATAAAAGGGGCCCCATTACTCAAGCATATGGTGAAAAGCCATCGCAGGAACAAGTTCTAGAGCTTGCTAAAAGTAAAAGTTACACTTATCAAAGAAAAGGTAAAGGCCAAAGTCAAGATAAGCAAGTTCCTTCTAAAAGATATAAACCCGCTTTAAAGGTAGATTGGGCAGCATGAATAAATAACATCAAGATATCTATTCCGATGCTTGAACTATTAAAATTTCCTTCTCAAAGGGCATCCTTCTTCAGGGCTTTGGGTATGCTTCAACAAAGTGATGACAAAAATAATTATAAGGATGAATAAATTAAGTTAAAGGATGTTAATTGTTATATGACTAATGAAAATCATGAGCCGTTCCTTCTTACTTTGGACATAAATGACAAATTACTTCACAATTGCATGCTAGATTTTGGTGCATCTAAGAATGTTATGACCAAAAAGGTCATGAAGCAATTAAACTTAAGGATCTCTCGACCATACCATAACATCTGTTCAATCGACTCTAGAAAGGTTGAAGTCCTTGGTGTGGTTAAAGATTTACAATTTGCCTTAGTTGATTATCCATACGGAATCATGATCATGGATATAACAGTCATTGATGTGCCATATATATGGGGAATCCTTCTCTCTCGGAAGTTTGCAGTTGATTTAGGTGGGTGCATTCAGATCGATTTATCTTATGCCACTATTCCAGCAGCAGTAGGTGGCATGGTCAAGTTGTACTGAGAAGTGGAAAGAAGGTACCATGTAGAAGTACCAAAGAAGTTGGTGAATGGTGAACAGGTTGTGTCACAGGAACATCCGCCACACTTTGAGTCAGTGTTCATCCAGCTGGTGTGTCACTTTTGTGAAAACTATCACTGCAGCAACTGATTTATTTTTCCTACTTATTCCACAATAAGTTATTTATGAAATTACTTCAATAAACATTAAAATAAATATTGTTGCAGATATCACACTGTAAAACAGAAACAAACAAATGCAAAAGCATTAACACATTGACATAGAAATTTTGGATAACAATCCCCGGAAAAACCCAATGTGGGAAAACCGGTGCAGCGAGGGAGGATTTTATTATTCAGCAATTCTTTAGTACAACAGGGTGCCAAACTGGCTTACACACAAAGAGAAATAATTCTCCAGCACTTCTCCCAATCCCAGCGTCAGCCTGAATGACCTTTGCGTGGCTCTCAAACCCTCTGCGTTAGCCCCTGCTTAACTGCGTTAGCCCTGGGCCTCTTTGTGTCACACACACAAGCCTAGCTAGTGACTGCGTAGTCTTCTACTGCCTCTGCGTCTGCCTCTCCTACCTCAACGCTAATCTCTAGTGGTTGATCTCGCCTCTCTGCTCCGTACTTGCTGCCTCCTGACTGCTCACTAGACCACTGGTTCAATTTCCAAGCTAACCCCACTCCAGAAATTGAACTAACTAGTCTCCCTCAGTGTATTCTCCAAATGACCCTCAAGCCTCCTCTTTTACTTTTCTCTTTGACAAATCAACGATCGAGATTAAGTCCCTAATCGACGACTAAGATTAGATCTGGCTTGATCCATGACTTTTGGACCATTCTAACACAGTTTTATATTAATTCAAAATATTAATTATTTTAATATCTCCCAAACTGTTTAGAATCTACCCAAACCATTTATGGGTATTGGAGATCTCATGTGCCTTAGCCTCTCCACCAATTTTCGTGGCTAAAGCACATCCGATGCTACCCCAAATCAACACTCCCTCTTAGCGAGGACTGTGCTCTAGTAATACTCCTCACTGAGTATCACCCTAATCATCTGGCATCGGTCCCTGTGTTGATGCTAAGCCTCCCTGCAAAACATCCTCTGCATTGCTGCATCCTGTACTACTGCTCATGGCTCTGCTATTGCCACTGCTGCATCTGTACAACAAATCCCTCTACATCTGTGTTGTTGCTGGTCCTTTCTCCCAACACTGCATCCGCACTGCAACGCCCTCCGCATCCTTGCTGTTATCACTCCCATTTTTGCTACTGAAATGGGTTCTTTACCATCCCCATCTTTTCCCTGAAGTAGTCAAACTTTGTCCTTCCAAGGGCCTTGGTGAGGATGTCCGCCACCTGTTCTCCTATAGCAGTGTAGCTCAATTGTACATCTCCTCGTTGGCCACAGTCCTTGACAAAGTGATACCAGATATCAATATGCTTCGACCTATCATGAAACACTGGATTCTCAGAGAGCTTGATGCAACTCTGATTATCACACATGATCATGGTCGCCTCCATATTCCTTCTGAATAGGTTCACAAGCAGTTTTCTAAGCCATATGACCTCACACGAAGCTATGCTTGCTGCCATATATTCTGCCTCAGATGAGCTCAAAGCCACAAACTTTTGTTTCCTACTGCATCAAGAGGTCATTCCTGATCCAATGTTGAAACAGTACCCAGAGGTATTTTTCCAATCCACTGAACTTCCTGCCCAATTTGCATTAGTAATCCACTCAATCTGATATCCTTACTCTTGGTGTACAAGAGTCCATAATTAACTGTTCCCTATAAATACCTGAGAACATGTTTGGCTGCTGCCCAATGACCCCTCTTTGGTTCCACCATGAACTGACTGAGGCTGTTGATAGCGTAGCAAATGTTTGGCCTGGTATTGACCAAATACATTAGGGACCCTATGAGCTACCTGTATAGGGTGGGATCGACATCCTTGTCTTCAGATGCATCAATCTTCTTCCAGTTGGATATCATTGGCGTAGCCATAGGTCTACAGTCCTCCATCCTGAATCTTTTCAGGATTTCTGTAGCATACCTCCCTTGCCCAAGGAAGATTTCTCCTTTCTGTTGCCAAACTTCCAACCCTAGGAAGTAGTGCATGCATCCCAAATCCTTCATATCGAATTCTGTGGCTAGATTCTTCTTGCAGTCCCCAATGAGTTTGGACGATCCTGTCAGAAAGAGATCATCCACATACAATACTAAGATTAGCGGCTCGTTCTCCACAACCGAATAGTAGAGATTCAGATCCACGTCACTCTTGACAAACCCCATCTTCTGCAAGTCGACCATACCATGCTCTCAGTGCCTGTTTCAGCCCATACAAGGCTTTCTTCAATCTGCATACATGAGACTTTTTCTCATGAGTTTCAAAGCCCTCTGGTTGTTCAATGTATACCTCCTCTTCTATTACCCCATTCAAAAATGTCGTTTTGACATCCATCTGATGGATCTCCCATCCCATTTGCGCTGCAAGAGATATCATGGTCCTAATAGATGTATACGTAGCTACCATGGTGAAGGTCTCCTCATAGTCAATCCCTTCTTTTTGAGCATACCCCTTAGCCACAAACCTGGCCTTGTATTTCTCAACACTGTCGTTTGGAACGTATTTGATCTTGTAGATCCATCTTGAACCTACCACTGATTTGTCTTGGGGTCTTGGCACCACCTCCCAGACAACTACCATCGCATCTAGCCAAACCTGATGTTGAGCTGCCTCCTTGAAACTGGCAGGCTCTCCATCCTGAGCTACTAATGCCTAATATCTATCTCATTGTTTTCGCTCCATCTTATTGTTTCTTGGCGCACCAATGAAGTCCACTGCATCTTGCAGAATCTGACGAAGTTCCTTGCTAGTTCTTCCTCTGCCAGCAAGTGCTTCTGTTCGCTCTTCCTCCTCATCCTGAGAATCTTCGTGTCCTGAGGAAGAATTCTTTACTTCTATTGGTTGAAGAGGCTTAACCAAAAACTCCTCTTTCGATTGCTCCTCGGAAGGCATCTCGCGAGATCTTTTGAAAGCCTTGTCCTCCATGAACTTTACATCTCGTCGTACTACTACCTTCCTGCTCCCTGGAAGATAGATTTTGTATGCCTTAGCGTTCTCACTATATCCTACTAGATATCCCTTTTCCGCAGTCTGATCTAGCTTCTTCCTCTTTTCTTCAGGTATGCGACAATATGCTAGACTCCCAAATATCCTGAAATGACTGACTTCAGGTGTCTTCCCTGTGAAGACTTTCTCTGGAGTAATCTTGCCCACTGCCTGATGAGGAGTCCTGTTTTGAACATAGACTGTTGTGTTGCATGCTTCTGCCCACAGGAATTTTGGCATATCCTGATCATACATCATGGCCCTACCTGCTTCTACAATAGTCCTGTTCTTTCTTTCTGCTACCCATTCAGCTCCGGATTATATGGAGTTGTCCACTCACTTCTGATGCCCTCCTTAGCGCAAAAATCAATGAAGTCCTTATCGACATATTCTCCACCATTATCTGAGTGCAAAACTTTTATTTTCTTCCTAGTCAGAATATCCACCAAAGCTTTAAACTCCTTAAATCGACAAAAAACCTCATCCTTGGTTTTTAGAAAATATATCCAAGTTTTCCTTGAGTGGTCATCAATGAAGGTAAGGAAATACTCAACACCACTAAGAGCTTTGACGGACATAGGTCCGTAGATATCAGAGTGTATCAATCCTAGTACACTCTTGGCCCTGTGTTTGCTCCTAGGAAATGTTGCCTTGGCATACTTTACTAGAGCACATCCCTTGCATACATCATCTCATTCTGTACTCAGATCCGGAACTCCTGTTATAGTGCTCCTAAGAATTCTCGGAGCTCCATGGTGCAAGTGACCCATTCTTCTGTGCCATAGTTCGTTCAAGTCCTTGCCTCCATGACTGCCTATTAGTTCCATTAGTGATTCTAGTTGCAATCTATAAAACCGATTACTTTTGATCCCGATCTGCACTTTCTTTTTCTAGCTCAGTTGTTTGACGTATACCTTCTCCTTGATGAAGTAGATGTCATAGCCCTTGCCTTGTAGTTGCGACACGGAAAGTAAGTTCATCCCCAATCCTGGTACATGCAACACATTTGTAGCACAAAACCGTTCTCCCGATTTTGTTTGAAAAACTATGGTACCCTTCCCTACTGGAGTACTCTTTGCCTTGTTCCCCGTGGTCATCTGAAAGTTCATCTTCTCTTCTCGATATTCTAAGAAACACTCCCAGATTCCCATCATATGCCACGAAGCTCCACTGTCTATATACCATACTTCTGATGATGCAGCACTAGTCATATACGCCACTTCTTCTTCTAGCCTGAAAGCCAACATAGAGAAATCGAAATCTCTTTCTCTTATGCAATCTTCTGAAAATTTGTGTGAGCCCCCTGACGTGGATGCCTTTGCATTGTGGTCTCGACCCATAACTGATTTTCCCTTTCTGTCTTTGATTAGTTGCTCTGATACCATGTGAAAGTCTATCACTGCAGCAACTGATTTATTTTTCCTACTTATCCAGAATAAGTTATTTATGAAATTACTTCAATAAACATTAAAATAAACATTGTTGCAGATATCACACTGTAATATAGAAACAAACAAATGCACAAGCATTAACACAGTGACACAGATATTTTGACAACAATTCCCGGAAAAACCCAATGTGGGAAAACCGGTGCAGCAAGGGAGGATTTTATTATTTAGCAATTCTTCAATACAACAGGGCACCAAACTAGTTTACCCACAGAGAGAAATAATTCTCCAGTACTTCTCCCAATCCCTGCGTCAACCCGACTGACCTCTACATGGCTTTCAAACCCTCTGCGTCAGCCCCTGTTTGACTACGTCAGCCCTGGGCCTCTCTGCGTCACACAAGTAGGCCCAGCTAGTGATTGTGTAGTCTTCTGTTGCCTCTACATCTGCTTGAATATCCCTACGTCTGCCTCTCTTGCCTCAGCGCTGATCTCTAGTGGCTAATCCCGCCTCTCTGCTCCGTAATTGCTGCCTCTTGACTGCTCACTAGACCACTGTCTCTCCTACCTCAGCACTAATCTCTAGTGGCTGATCCCGCCTATCTGCTCCGTACTTGCTGCCTCCTGACTGCTCACCAGACCACTGGTTCAATTTCTCAGTTAACGCCGCTCCAGAAATTGAATTGACTCGTCTCCCTCAGTGTGTTCTCCAAGTGTCCCTCAAGCCTCCTCTTATGTTTTTCTCATTGACAAATCAATGGTTGAGATTAAGTCCCTAATCGATAGCTAAGATTATATCTAGCTTGATCCATGACTTTTGGACCATTCTAACACATTTTTATATTAATTCACATAAATATTTTAATTTCCCTAAGTTTAGATTTAGTGACTCCATTAAAAATATTAATTATTTTAGTATCTCCCAAACTGTTTAGAATCTACCCTTTCTGGATATTGGAGATCTCATGTGCCTTGGCCTCTCCACCAATTTTCACGGCTAGAGCACATTCGATGCTACATTCTTACCCGCGGGTTTAATAAGGGTGGTGCTTCACTGGTATAGAATGAGCCCTTCGTGCTGATGTGTGCCATACTCAGCCCATATTGCTCTATCTCGCTGACGTGGTCATCCCATATGATCTGTCTAGGTAACTTTGCCTCTCTCTGTCCAATGCATAGAGGTGGGCTAATAATGCTATAAGCGCCATTGATGTGCCCCTAAAGTGAACAATGCTTACAATGCTTAAGTCCCAACATATACTCTCCTTGTTGCTTCACTAAGGATTTTAACCATTCCTCAATGCTAGATATCCTAAGTACTATTCGGCACATAATACTCTGAGGTCTTCTACCTCACTAATCCACTGCAAAATGATACCTCGAAGCACTTCGGCCTTCTTCTTCAGTGCTTGAAGATCTTCCCTTATGTGCTCAAATCTCCTTTGCTGGATCTCGTCCAGAAGCCTTGGGCCCACGCTAGATGTTTTAGTACCCACTTGCACTTCATCAATGGTCAATCCCAAGGAAGAATGCTCACTCGTCTTAAATATTTCTATCTCTTGAGCCTTAAGAGGGCTCTCCAAAAATGGAAGCTTATAGTCCTCATGGTGTAGATCTGAGCCATGATACTCCTCCTGGTGATGTGAGTCAATGGGCACCTCACGTGTCCCCTTGCCAACTATGGCCCCTTCTATCTCCTTTCCACTCCGCTGATCGGAGTTCCTCGTTGTTCTTGCTCTTGTTCAATTTTCGTAGCCTCATGTGATGGCTCTAATGGTGTTCCAAGGTTTGTCTTAGGGCTTGTTTCATCCTCCAACTTATGTCCTTTAATTGCCTTTTCATCTTCTTCTTCATGGTCTTGAGTCTTAGGTTTGCAATTTTTATTTTCTTTCTTGGACTGTAATATCCCAAATGCAGAAAATTTGGAACAGGCACTTCACATAAAAACTAATTATGCATTTAACAGAAAATTGCCATGTAAAATTAAAGACAACAGAGCACTGCAATCCATAACACACTGAACAAGAAAATTCTCAGCTTTATTATATTAGGTAAGTTGGGGTTTTACATGCACAAACAACCCATGTAGCTGAGATGAAAAGTTGGCCTCAAATAGATCTACAATATTGCCACAAATCGGCCTCCAAAACAAACTAAAAAATCAATACACTGCAACCTGTGAACCTTGGATGGATTCACCAAGGGAAGATGGGTGCTCGCCCAATCTCTCTATATCACTGAGGGTTTTCTTCCTGGGGCTACCAATGGAGTAGAGAACTACGTTCTCGACCTCACATACAAGAAACAATATCAACTCCACGATGTCCTCCAATGGCCTCATCCTCCTCTTTTATAGATTTGATGGATCCCTCTAGAACCTCCCATTTTATTATTATTTTAATCATGGTTGCAATTTTCCCTCTTTTATTTTAATTAAAATATTCTTTTTAATGTGGGAAAATGGTAAATTGGCCATCCTACCTCCCTATATCACTGAAACTCTCATTTAACCATCCCATCATTTAAATCTTCTCGTTTCGGTTCCAACGAGCTATTACACTAAGGTCTTTTGCCACATATTCCTCCCGGAATGCCACCTTAAGCGTAATTAATTGAGTCAAGCCCACTAATAACTTAGTTTTCTGAAAGTTGTCAGAATGCGCTAGAACGAAAGGTAAACTATGTGGATGATGGAATATACCAAGTGTATGCCATTGGACCTCATAGAAACTCCTCAAAACTCCCTCGAGACCCCTGATGACATAACCTGCTCCACTGACCTGGCCATCCCCTGTCCTGGATATCCACCCCAACTGTACTATGAAGAAGAATAAAAATGGGGACATGACAGTCCTCTCGCCCCAAGATTGCTTGCCCTCAAGAAATCCAAATCTGTGGACCAATCTGGTGGCCCAACACAACTGAGACCCAATGCCTTGGATCCCATACCAACCATTGGTCTACGTCACGCCTCCAAGCTATCGAAATATGATTGGATCCTTCAGTACCTGGATCCCATGTCCATCTCTGACTCAAACTACTACTCGTATATCCACCTCGATCCCAATGCCACTAAGAACCAATCAAGGCTCCATGTCTCCTTCTCTGCTATAACTCCAACCAGGATTGCTGCTCCATCCACTGCGTACCAACTCATCACCTCTCTCCAATCCAACTCTTGGCATAAACCAAGGTCAATCTCATCATGCTGATGTTGTGCTGAGATACTTATGAGTGGCCAGCCTACATCCTGTTGCCTACTGAAGCATGTGATGCCCCTCACCTCTAAGGGTTCCTGCAATACAATGCTCTTGACTAAAAATGATACTCCATCAAAAGGATACCAGCCCATGATCTCTTGCCAATCTAAGTCACGAACTCCAATGTAAGGAACAAGTCTACTATGTTGATGTTGGTCCATGCTAATCTCATGCTGCTCTACTTGGTTGGACAACCATATCCAATGAGAAAATCCTGCCTCTCTCCCTATAATGGGTACAAGTAGCCAAACTGTGTTGCAATCCCTATCTATGTACTCTTGGAGAGGGCTGCTGCCACTGCATCTGTTTGCACCTGACCAATGGGTAGACCCAAAGATGGATGTGCTGCCATCGCCCTCACCTAATAGGAAACTCCATGCCCCTCCAGTCCACCAATCTCCTGCCAAACTACCCTGTCATGCACCAGCATCTCTTGAGGACAAGTGTCAGCGAATACCATCACTTGGCTAGCTGTCTGTACATCTGTCTGCTCCTCATCAATGACTGACTCCAAAGGTGGTTGCTCATCCTCCATCATCACGGGTTCAATTTGAACCTCCAACCGGCCCTACCTAGAAGGCTCAAAATGCATACTACACATATCCACCTCCTCAGCTGACTCAAGATCCACCATATACTGCTCATGCTGAATCACCACTGGTGACTCGTCTTCATGAATGTCTCTCCTAGGACCCAATGACTGCTCATCATATGAATCTGGCCTGCTGTCAACAACTCTACATGACTTGTGCTCCTTGGAAGCATCCTCGTACAAACCCATGGAGTTATCCAAAGAAGAATCCTCACCCTGATGGGCAGTAGGAGTCTCAATCTGCTCTATCTCTGTCATCTTCTTAGTGTCACTCAAACATGAGTGATCAGGTCTCCAAGGGCCTTTGCAGATGAAGCAAAGTCCCTTCCTCCTTAGCTCATTCTTACAGCATGATCCACCAATCCTGAGCAGCTCCTTCCTGCTCAATTGTCTCCTAAACAACCCAATGTTTTGCTCAACAAACCTCTCGGTTAATTCATAAGTAGCAAGTGAGACCAATTGTTCTCTCCTCCAAATGGACAACAATCGAGACTGCAACTCTCGCAAATGGCATCACGACCTCTCATACATGATGACAAGATGGACTGCATGTGTGCTATGACTGTGTGAGGATGATGTTTCCTAATGCTGAAGAAGCATTGGAACATCTGCAAGATAAGATCATCACACTCAAGATGAACCATGACTTCATAAGTCCTAGTCATGGCCATGCTCCTAAAATATCAAGCTTCTTCCCAAAGGTAGAGCCTGCACTATTGTCCATGTCCTGAAAAGCATCTACTATCAGCTTGAAAACTCTTCTCATAACATCATCACTGTAAGGAGCTGTAGGTGCAGTCAGTCTCATGATGTTACTGAGACAAGATGCAACTGGAAGCATAACCCCTTCACAAGGTTCCTCCAAGAACTTGCGTTGTATGAGAGCAAACACAGCTGGTTTTAGAGCCCAAATTAATTTCGTCCCTTCTAACTGGCTCATTTTGGAAAGGAGGGCATCTAGTTCATCAAGTTTGAAGAGAATCTTCCATGCGACTCTCATGTGCTTCAAATCTGTCCCAAGGGCAAAAATCTTGTGTCCTCTTTCCTGCCCCTTCTGCACATCCTTTGGCTGTTCTCTCTAAAGGATGCCATAGATCCTCTTTGAGAAGGGTCTGCTGTTTGTGGCTGTTGGTTCATTAAGGGGGTTTATAAAGGTCTTATCCATGGTTTTAGTTTAATGATGGCAAATTTATCAAGTTGTTTCATACATGACTTCACTGACAAACTATTCACTTCAAAATTTACGAAGCCATGCAATGATAGTGGCAGCTCATGCCAAGATATTAACAGTGCTCTGACTTAATCAAGACTATGACTCAACTCAGGAAAGGTTTTGACATCAATACATAGAGGCTGATAACTATGTCAGCTATAACGCTTTACATGGCAAAGTTACAAGGCATGCCTCTTTGACATCAATACATAGAGGCTGATAACTATGTCAGCTATAACGCTTTACATGGCAAAGTTACAAGGCATGCCTCTTTCTGACCCCCCTCCCCTACATGCACTGATATGGCAACAGAGAATTCTCTACAAATAATTGGTGCACAATAATTTCCTCGAACATTTGATAACATAGGAGAGACATCTACTTAATGGGAATGAATGGACAATCAAGTGGTGATTGATGCAATATAAGCTTAGTGAGATGTTTACAATGCAAACTTCCCCACTGAAAGAAAGATCTGATTACAGTAAGCCAACCTATTAACTTGAAACAAAGATTATAATTTATAAAGGTGAGAGGAACCTGAGTATTTTGCTTCAGCAATGGTATTCCTCAAGAGATCAGCATTCTGGATTGTTTATACCAGTCATAAGAAATGTATGCAGCCCTCTGGAAATTTATCACAAAGCAGCCTTTGACCTGGTTACGGACATAATCTTGCCTCCAATGAATGATAAGCCAACCTTCTGAGCTGTAAGATACTCCCTCAAAATACCCACTAAATTCTCTGATTTTTGCTAAGTTTTTCTCTCAGTATTTTATCATACAGTTGGTATGCTAATGGCTGTAGGTGAACTTTAATGCTCCACCCAGGAAATCACAGTAGCAATTTCACCCCGAAACAAAGCTCCAAACAACAATGTAATCAAGTTCCGAATTACACAGTGCCAAATTAAATGCCAAGGTGACACTCCATACAATGATGCAGTGCTGATAAATATTTCACCAAGATAATAGAGGGATTTCTGAGCAGCTAAAACATACCAATCTTCAGTCATACACCACCAGTGATGACATTGGCTCTTTCAGACAGCTACATCGATAGTATCCAAGTCTCAATGAGTAAACAGCAGTCTGGTTGAGTGAACAGTCTTCACAATAATACGCTGAATCCAAGGGTGTGACAGCTCTCCAACTTGACCCCTGTTTTTCCAATGTTCAAACTCATTCAGCTCCTAGAGAGAATTGATATGGCAGAAATGTTTGTTCTTCATGCCCAGAATAAGCAGCCAGCAATATGTTAAACAGAGATTTCGTCCTTTTCTTCTCAATGAAACTCAAGCTGGCAGCACGGAACAGGGTTCAGTCCCTTTCAACACTCCTGGATTCAATGGGGAACAAGGAACAAAAAATGTCAATCCAACCTTATGCTCGGCCCAGTAAAATAACAATTAATCTTGCCTTCAATCCCTAGCGTGGTCTTTATAGACTCGGCGCTGCAATTGACTCGATCCTGGCCACTACGGTTTTCCCAGTTTTCAGCCCACACCTTTTTCGCCTTTTACATGATCCAGTACGCCTTTGTTGTCGGTTTGTTGTTACCCCTGCACCCATGCAAGAGTCATTACAATCATGATTGCCACAGTGAAGTTCCCGAAGCCCCACGTGCAACAACAATTCTAAATTGGAGGGCTCGAGCTTCTATGCAGCCGCAGCACCAAGATAAAATATCATGCAGCACTCGTAACTCCAACTCGAACTTCCTATGAACACAACGCTTCTGTTTAACATTGCATAGATTCGATGACTCCATATTGCCCGACAGGTCCGTCAGCATTGTCTCCACTGTGGCCCACACCACAAACACCCTTGAATGTCACAGATCTCCTCAATGTACGCCACCATCACTGACTTTGGTCACAAATCAGGGTGAGGCCTGATCCCGTTAGTACTTTGCACTCTAAGAGGAATCCGCAGATGGAAAGTTTGGCCCCCTAGCAACAACGATTCGCTTGGCTAGACCAATGTTGCTTCCATGATGACAATGGGCTCCTTAAACAAAAATGCACGGCCCCCACTTGACCACATTTTAATCCAGGACTTCTATAAACTTCATGCTCAAAACATTTGGTTAGGAATCAGCCTCTTAAAAATTGGATCAAGAATGCCTCTCAAAAGAAATGTCACAGCCAATTTGTCGTATCATCATTAAGTAGGAGACAAAATTAGAAAGAATTTGTCTAATACTTGGTAATAGAACTTCTATGATGGCCAAGACAAATTTCTCCCAAATTGATGAAATAATCAAGCAAGAGTTTGGTACTTTGCTTAATTACTGCAAATACCCTGAAAACCCTCAAATCATAATGGTTGCGACAGAAAGTTGAAAATCCACAGGCTGAGCCAAAATCAAGGCTCTGATACCACTGTAATATCCCAAATGTAGAAAATTTGGAACAAGCACTTCACATAAAAACTAATTATGCATTTAAAAGAAGATTTCCATGTAAAATTAAAGACAACAGAGCATTGCAATCCATAACACATTGAACAAGAAAATTCTCAGCTTTATTATATTAGGTAAGCTGGGGTTTTACATGCACAAACAACCCATGTCGCTGAGATGAAAAGCGAGCCTCAAATAGATCTACAATATTGCCGCAAGTCGGCCTCCAAAACAAACTGAAAAATCAATATACTGCAACATGTGAACCCTGGATGGATTCGCCAAGGGAAGATGGGTGCTCGCCCAATCTCTCTATATGACCCGAGGGTTTTTGTCCTAGGGCTACCAATGGAGTAGAGAACCACGTTCTTGACCTCACTTACAAGAAACAATATCAACTCCAAGATGTCCTTCAATGGCCTCCTCCTCCTCTTTTATAGATTTGATGGATCCCTCTAGAACCTCCCATTTTATTATTATTTTAATCATGGAGAACTTTTCCCTCTTTTATTTTAATTAAAATATTATTTTTGTTGCGGGAAATTGGTAAATTGGCCATCCTATCTCCCTAGATCACTAAAACTCTCATCAAACCATCCCATCATGTAGATCTTCTTGTTCCGGTTCGAACGAGCTATTACACTAAGGTGTTCTGCCACATATTCCTCCCGGAATGCCACCTTAAGCGTAGTGTAATTATTTGAGTCAAGCCCACTAATAACTCAGTTTTCTGAAAGTTGTCGGAATGCACCGGAACGAAAGGCAAACTGTGCGGATGATGGAATATACCAAGCATATGCCATTGGCCCTCATAGAAACTCCTCAAAACTTCCTTGGTATCCCTGATGACATAACTTGCTCCACTAACCTGGCTATCCCCTGCCATCCCCTGTCCTGGAAATCCACCTTGGTTGTACTATGAAGAAGAAAAAAAATGGGGACACGACATGGACATTAGCCATGCTTCCATTTGCTCTTTATTCTTTATAAAATGTTTGCTAAGATCTTCAAATTTTTGGACCACTTCTATGAATTGTTTTACTCGCTGCAACTAGAAGCATTTTCCCCTATTACCTTCAGTCTTTTGATTTTGATTTGTCATCTTAATACTACCTAACTGAGCCAACCTTTCTATTATCTTCTCATTATTCCTGAGAATCTTGTCCATGATCCATTGCAGTAACTACTCCTCCTTTCAGTCACTAGAATGTCTATAGTTCCACCAATTATTATGCATGCATGCCCAACTCTTTTGTGATCTTGCTAGCTTCCCCACAGCTAGCCAAAATCATGCTCTGATACCACTATAATATTCCTAAATACTTTTCAAGCAAAAGTTTCCAAAAATTCGAGTTATTTTCTGTAATGTCCCTTCCTAAATGTTCTCCCAATGAGAGGATAAACAATTTTGGCAATTTTGTTATTTTTGGCTAAATGAATTTTTGGTGGAAGAACTTAAGAGAAAAGGGGTTCGATATGCCTTTAGTGGATTGTGGGAGCCACTCACCCACCAAAAATATGAACCCCTTAGAGGCAGCTCGATTTTCCGAAGTTGGGGGTTGAAATATTTGATGGGACCCACGGGGAGCCAAGAGAGCAAGCATAAATAGAATAGGAGTAGCATTTGGGCCCTTTTGTTAATTTGAGAATTCATTGTTGCTTTGGCTGTTCAACTAAGCTACAACGTGTTGTTTAGCACAAGAGCTTCCCAAGGAGTGAAGCTCACCCCTTTTTTCAGTGGACCTTGAGTGCCACCCTAGGAGGGCATTTCCTTACAGTTAGAGACAAAGAGAGTGACCACCATCAGAAGATTACGTTGCCTTGGCTCAGTAACGATGTAGTGGGAGCAGCAGGGATGCAATGGGAGAGACTGCGTGTTTTTGTGGAGCAGTAGAGTCGAGATTTGGGAGTGAAGTGGCTGTTGGAGCCATTCTTATTAGGTTTTCATCTCAGAGGAGCAGTATTACAACAAGAGAAAGAGCCAATAACCCAAGTAAAGTTTTTGGTGCAAGGGACTTCGTCATCTTCACCTAGAACTACACAGTCACTAGAGGGGGTTGTTTGGAGGGAGTTTTACCTGGAGGATTGAGGAAGTGGATTGTGGGGAATTTGTTGGGAGGCTGATTTGGGAGGTTTCTTGACATTTTGGGAGCAGGATACAATAGTTCTAGCTACAGGTGTAGATTCCCAGTGTTGGAGGAGGGCCAAACTCTAGGAGGCCGAAATTGGAGGGTCAAAACCAGGGAAAACCCTTTCTAGGTTTTTGGCGAGTACACTCCTAAATTTACGAAAATTTCTGGATTGTTTTGATGGGGAAAATCATAGTTTGAAGTCAGCAAGTAGTGCAGATTTGAAGGGAACAACGCAATTTTTTGGAGAGCAACACTTCTACAGCAATTGGACTCTTTTGTATTGAACACCCGAGGCTTGTAGCTTGACTTGTGCAAGCCTAGGTGCACCTCATCCATCTTCTATTTTACTGCAATATATTTTATTAATGAAAATGAGCCAGTCGGGTGTTTGATGAGAAATTTATGTTTGTGTGTCAATTGTTGAGTACATTTTGTTTTGAAAATTATTACATGTCTTTGTTATCACTGCAAATTTTCCATTAGGAATATTACAGTGGTATCAGAGCATGTTCTTGGCCAGGGTGGGGAATAAGAGCGGGTGATGCCACCGAGATACCAAGGACTAGTTTTCCAGAGAGGCCGTGGTAGAGGCAGAGGCAGGGGTTGAGGTAGAGAAGAGGGCCCAAACCCATTTTCAGACACTGAAGTGGAAAATATTAGAGGCAGGATGGAGAACCAAGAAGAGAATGAGCAGCCCAGGCAAAGGAACACGGACCAGGTCTTAGAAGAGTTGCTAAGGACAAACTAGCAGATGATGAGGCAAGGGCAGCTGATGATGGACATGATGCAACAGGTGATGGGCCTGCAAATGGGTGGAAGACTGAAGGGAGAACCTCAAGGTGACGGGGGTTCCAGAGTGGGAGGAGGCAGTCATACCTATCAGCTTCCACACACCCCACAGCGTGGGCAAGCTAGCCGCCCCATAATGCCTCATTTCATGGAGGAAGTCGAGCCAAAGAGAGAGTCGAACCCGGTTGCAAACTTGGTACATTTTGTTGTATCAGGCATTAATGAGTATGAGGGGTTGGATGGCCGGAACAAGAGGGTGATGTCCTTTGGAGAGTACATCTACCTCAAGGAGAGGCACACTACTTGGGCTAGCACCCACAAAGGGGAGGAGCATCCAACAAAGATGTACAGAAGCTAGCAAGGAAGGTTACACTTCCGAACTTCGATGGGTCAACAAAGAGCTCATCCAGGGCATGGATCCAAAAACTTGATACATATCTTCACTTAAATCCCATGAGGAAGTTGATGCCATTCGTTTCACCACCCTTCACTTGGAAGGGGATGCAAAAGAGTGGTGGTACCACAGACTGATCACATTGGGGCACCTTCACATCACCATTTATACAGAGTTCACTAGGAGATTGTTGGAGAGATTTGAGAGGAAGGACTCGAAGCTACACTTCAGAGAGTTGGCTCACTTGCGACAGACTAGCAACGCAAAGGCCTACATTACGGAGTTCCAGAGACTCGCAGTGAGTAACAGATATTTCAAAAGCACAGCTGATCATGTTGTTTGTAGAGGCGCTTGTTGAGCCTCTGCATGGATGGGTGAGGGCTTACATGCCCACATCACTACAAGATACTATTTCTAGGACCCGAGACATGATTGATGCAGTGCCCAAGAACCCGGCCTTTGTTCCCACGAGACCCATAGCCCCACAGGGGAATAGAGATGTGAGGCCATCACAGAGAGATGGAGGACATAACCAATTGGATGATGACACCCAAAGGGACCTCAAGATGAGGAGGTTGTGTTTCATGTGCCAAGAGCCTTGGGCACCGAGGCACAAGTGCACCAAGCGCAAAGCCCATTTCATCGAGGTGTTCTCAGATAGTGAGCCTGAGGAGGAGGAGGTCAAGGCAATAGAGGAGCAAGGAGATGAGGGAGGACCATCATCAGGAGGGCCACCACCACCACCACCACCACCACCTAAAGGAAGGTCGTTTGCCCCAACTGGGGGAGTCCTCGCTTCACTTTGGGGTGTGCCAACGTATTTGACACTCAAGATCAAGGGGACTATACAAGGATAGTGTGTGTCAGTCCTGGTTGACACTAGAGCCACCCACAATTTCATTGATGCCCAGATGGTGGAGCGTAGGGGCATCCAGACAACTACATTTGAGGGGTTCTTAGTTTTGGTACCTGGAGACCGGACCATGCAGTGTACTAAGTATGTACCTAAGCTAACCTTGAAGATGAGGAACTACACACTCACTGACCATTCCTTCGTGGTTGATGTCTTAGACACCAATGTGGTGTTGGATGTCTAGTGGTTGTATGCATTGGGGAAGATCACTACTGATTGGCAGAAGCTAGAGATGGAGTTCAAGGGGCCAGATGGGAAGTTGGTAATGCTGCGGGAAATGCACTCTTATCCCGCTTCGGCAGTTTCAGCCCACCAGATGGAGGCATATTTGCAACATGGGTATGTGGAGTGGGCAGTTGAATTGCGGATTTCTAAGTCGTGGACACGGACGCAGGACACACATCCAGACATACTAGCCTTATTGGAGAGGCACCAGGGCGTTTTTGGGGATGTTCCACTAAGTAGGCCGCCAGACCGTGGATTTGAGCACACCATCAAGCTAGAGGAGGGGGTGAACGCGGTCATCACCGCCCCTTATAGGCACCCAAAGGCCTATAAGGATGAGAAAGAGCGGGCCATCCAGGAGTTGTTGAGATTGGGACACATCAGGCCTAGCTCGACTCCATTTGCTTCTTCTATGGTGCTGGTGAAGAAGAAAGATGGAATGTTGCACATGTGTATTGACTATCAAGCTCTCAATAAGAAGACCTTGAAGAATAGATATCCCATTCCACACATTAATGAGTTGATGAACGAACTTAGGGGAGCTAAATTATTCTCTAAGATAGATCTGCGTTCAAGGTATCACCAAATACACACGAGGGAGCAGGACATTCAGAACACTGCCTTTCGCTACCACTATGGACACTTTGAGTTCTTGATGATGCCCTTTGGGCTAACCAACACTCCAGCTACTTTCAAGTCTTGTATGAACCACGTGTTTCATGGGCAGCTGAGGCGCTTTGTCCTAGTTTTCATTGATGACATACTCATTTACAACAGGACATGGGAGGAGCACCTTTAGCACTTGGAAGAAGTACTTCGCATACTTGAGGAGCAGCAACTGTATGAGAAGTTGTCTAATGTGAGTATGGACTAACAGAGATGTTGTTTCTGGGGCATGTGATTGGGGAGGATGGAGTGAAGGTGCATCAGGAGAAGATTCAAGCTATACTGGATTGGCCCACACCCAGGAACGTGACGGAGTTGAGGGGGTTCTTGGGCATTTGTACGTATTACAGGAGATTTGTGAGAGGGTTCTCACAACTTGCAGCACCTCTCACGGATTTGACGAAGAGGGGAGCTTTTGAGTGGACGTAGGTGGCAGAGGAGGCTTTTGAGCGCCTCAAGAGAGTCATGAGCAGCTGCCCGGTTTTAGCCTTGCCGGATTTCACATGGCCCTTTGTGCTGGAATGTGATGCCTTCGATGAAGGGGTTGGGGCCATTTTGACATGGGGGGGCATCCTATTATTTTTGAGAGAAGGAAATTGTTACCTCGTGAGCGATTGTACTCTATGTACGACAAGGAGATGTTGGCAGTCATGCATGCACTGGCCAAATTCAGACAGTATCTAGTGGGCAACCAGTCCAAAGTGAAGACTAATCACAACAATCTTCAATTCCTCCTTGAGCAGTATTCATTAGAGGAGAGGCAGTAGAAATGGGCGAATAAGCTCTAGGCTTATGATTTCGAGATTGAATATGTTAAGGGTAAACACAATGTGGTAGTTGATGCCCTCTCTAGGAGACGAACAACGATGTTTCTTATGGATTTCACGCAGGATTGGAAGGCTCAACTATTGGTTGAGTACTCCAAGGATGGGCAAGCTTGCGATATTTTGGATGGCACACATAGGGATGACTGGTTCAGGGTGATGGATGATGTGATTTACTATAAGGACCAGATCTATTTGGTCTAGGATCTCAGCTGAAGCAGAGGATCATGCAGGTAGCCCATCATTCCGCCCTAGCAGGGCACCCAGGCTTCCTCAAGACATACTGTGCTGTCAGGGAGAGATTCTCTTGGTGGGGGTTGAAGGGAGATGTGTACGTTAATCAAGGTTGTCATTGATGTCAATATAGCATTGCCCGAGATGGCAAGTATTCTTGAGATGCCTGGTCCTAGATGATGATGAGGTACATGTTGAACAAACTCTTGTTTGATAAAGATGCCATCAATGAAGATGTCAAGCTATTAATATGTCAAGCCACCAATGAAGAAATCTTAAGAAGTCCTAGAATTAACTATGATATTGCCGAGTGTCAATCATGTGCTTTGATTGATGACCCAGACCTTAAGTGCCAATGATGTATCTAATATACAAGCCCTTGATGACATCTGGAGGACTATACTTGATGATGTCATACATGATGACATGGTTGGAGACTACATGATGACATGAATGTTGCATTATTACATGTTGACACTATAATGAACCACTTGGTGACGTATGATAACATGGAGGACTTCATGATGACGTGAAAATAATATAAAGACATAGTTGGAGTCATAACAATGAAGAAGCCATTAATGACCTCATGCTGTCCCAAACATTTTTTTGCACAAAAATTCAAGACCAGTCACATTAAAAAATGTTTTTTCACTATCTTAGAGGCAGCCTCTCAATATGATTCCTATACCATCTTTTAGAGCATAATTTTGCCTTTCCAATGAGCTCTTACTTGGCCCAAAACTCCAAATAGTTTGGGAGATATTGATTTTTTAATTTAAGAATATTAATCTGGCCCTTGAGCCGGCCTGTTCTAGGCCTCTCATGTCGGCCTCCTTCAAATAGACGTGTCCCTTCAGATTTTAAGCGAAATCACTATATATACAGTTCAGACCTCATTTCTAATCATCAGCTCAGTGAAATATTTCAGAGAAAAGGCGGATAAGAAGACAGAGGGAAAGACAAGGCCAAGGAGAATATGAAGTCTATTGTTTGGGCTATTTTCTGTTGGGTTATTCTTTAAAATCGAGCTACCTTACCTCAGGAATAGTGACTGTAACAACTGATATCTCAGACAGTAAACAGTCACATATATTTGACCTTGGACCTGTGGGATTGCAGCCTTGTGGAAGGTTATTTTTTGGAACTCGAACCTGAGGTTGGTCAGCTACTGTGGAAGACCAAAGCTACAGCCCTATTACAGATTTCGAACAGTCAACAGAAATCATTTGTGAAGGTTCAGTTGACTAGTGGCAGCTTGGTGATAAAAGACAGTCTTCCTGTGGTAGCTTGGTTGAAAGGCTCAGATTTGTGTGCTAAGGATCTCTTGGGCACCTCTTAGAAGACAATCCATTAGGTGTCTATTTGAGGACAAATCAGAGGGCTATTCACCTACTAATAGCTCAGACTTTCCCCTTTCTTGAAGACTCAAACTTGTGGTAGGCAAGCCACATTTTTTGGATTGACAACATATTGCATACCTTATAGGCAGTCTATAGCAGAGTTTGAGATCATTTGAGAGCACGCTTTTTGAAGTAGACTTGAATCAGATTTTTGGACAGTCACCTTGAGCAGAGTATTGAAGATTTTTAAGAGTATAATCTTTAACAACTTGTTGGAGCATTCATAAAGCATTTTATGAAGTTGTAACAGAGACCATTGTTGCTGACATTGATCAGATCTTGGAGCTATTTGTAGACATTGTGGAACTTCTTGTTAAAGTGTGTTTGAAGATCTCCGAAGAGCAGTCTTGTTGACCTTGAAGAGTAACCGAGTGAGCCCTTGAAGAAGACCATTGTGTAAATGACAAGACATTATTGAAGACACCTTTGAAGGACATTGTATGCAGACTTAGTGCAGCCTATTGAAGACATCTTGTTGAGAAGCCTGAGCTAATATTGAAGACACCCTTGGAGACAATGATGCACTGAAGTCATCATGAGGTGACCTTGGAGAAATTGTTTGGGTGACATGAAGAGCAGTGGTGACACCTTCTGAGAAGACAAGGTTGTCATTGATGAAGTGATTTGGAGGAAGCATTGTTGAAGATAGATATCTCATTGAAAAAGATATTGGAAGCTGCAAACAATTACTAGTCTTGACGAATTGAAGTTGTGGGTTGGAGCCCTAGAGGATAAGAGTCTTCAAGAAGACCAAGTTGGAGCCTGTACCAGAGATATGGTTGGAGCCCTAGAGGTTGGTACCTCAAAGTGACAAGGTTGGTGCCTTGTGTTAGCGCTCGAATTTGCCTCAGGCTGAGGAAGGCAAAATCCAAGGCAACATCAAACCACTTAGCCTCGTAGCTAGCCCTACGAGGACAGGAGAGGGCTCTCTCCGGGTCTATCTCGGCAAAAGGTCTTCAAAGGGCTGAGATGACCAAAAAAAAACACTGATTTTAGGCTAGTAAACTGATACGGAAAGTTTGATTTCAAATTTTTAGGGTTTTGTTGGAAAACTGAGCACGACAATTTTGGATGCGGGGATGAGACACAGTTTTTGCAGAGGTCTTTTTGGGGCAAGGTAGGAGATTGTCTTGATGCCTTTGAAATAAGTGAATGGATAGATATGACCGGTGAGGAGTCAAGGAGAGCAAGAAACCATCGAGAGTTCTCCTCAAATAGATGAAAACATAGATATTAAGCAAACTTAAAGGCAGAGCATAGAAACCATGAATTCTACCTTAACACTTCATTTACTTAATTTGCAGAAGAGAAGAGTAGGAAAATGATACACATAACAAACTTACGAGTACATGAGAGAAACACACCATCAACACAAATCACCACAGGAATCCCAAATAGTGCTGCAAAACCCTGGTCTTTCCTTTGCCAAAATTGCAGAGATACAAAGTGTAAAACAGTCTAAGCTTATCCCTCAAGAGTCCAACCTCTCCAACCATGAAAATGATTTGCAAAAGACATAATATAGACCATGCCAACCCATTCCCTAGCCTCTAGGGGTCGAGCTCATCATCCTAGGAGCTGTTTCAACCAATTCTAAACTAAGCACTACAATCTAGGCAATCAAAACAACTTGCCTCTATAAGCTAGGAAACCAATTCATTCATTAATTTTTTGCCATTTTATGAATGAATCTTTTAGAATAGGTAAAAAAGTGTCATGTCAACATGAAATTACATCAATTACATCAAAGAGGATGAAAAATCCCACCAAAAAGTCAAAACTAGTCAATGCTGCGTTTTCCTGAGTTGAAGGTGCAAAACTGGCAAATTTTCCCAACGCATAGCGCGCCTTTGAGCCCACTTTTGGGGCACTTCCCGGCATCCAAATGAGGCCCAAGTGGGCTTGTTGGAAAGGTCTGGATGTCTACTTTCCAGCCCAGGTGGAATTTCTCAATTTGGTGGCCATTTGCCCCTCCAAAATTGCAATCTCCAAGAATGCTTCCTGTGTGTGGCAGAAGGTCATTTTTTGCTTGTTTTTTGACCTTTTGGGGGCTCAAATCTCCATGAAACTTCTTGGCAGTGGCTGAGCAAGTGTATTTTGTCATGACAAATCCAAAAATGTTGAGTTTTCGTGAAATGGACCTCCCCAACTTAAGGGTAGCGCGCGGCGCACTACGCGTTGAGCTGAAGATGAAAACTGTGCAAAAAACCCTGACGCGTAGCGCCCCTGAGCCCTACGCGTAGCGCGACTTTCAGATGCTTTTTGGAGGCCTTCCCGGTGTCCAAATTGGGCGCAGGATAGCTCGTTGGAAAGGTCTTTGAGTCTACTTTCCAACACAACTGGAATTTTTCAATTTGGAGTTCATTTGCCCTGTCAAAAATCAAATCTCCCAAGCCTGGTCAAAATGTGCCAAATGAGCTGCCTCAAGGCAGGGTGCTGTTGCAGTCAACTTTTGAATGCCTTCCTCAACTCCAAATTGAGCTCATGATAGCTCATTGGAAAGCTCTTTGTGTCTAGTTATCATTTGACTCATCAAGAAAGTCATTTGGCCAACCAAGCTAGGAGAAAACTTGATTTTCCCAAGGTCACTTCAGAGGTGCATTCGATTCTCCTGAGGCAACGATATTTTTGACATTTCTCTAAAACCATGACACCTGTGTAAAAAGTGAAGGAGGTTTTTCTTCTTTGGCATGTAGTGGACAAAAACCTCTCTCAGTTTTCCAAAATTCATCTTTGATTTGCTCTGAAACATATTTTGAATGAAACTTATCCCGATGATTGGAACAAGGGATTTTGTCGAAATGAAGCGAAATGAAGGGGAAAAGGGGCTTCTAAATTCTTGGGGAAATTTTTGGAAGTAGGGAGGAATGTTAAGAAGCAGGGGAAAGTGGAATCTCAGAGATCAAGCGAGGGGAAAGGGTCCAAAAGGGCAAAACACAGGCCTAGCCTAGAAAATTGCCAAGTTGTGGCAAGAAACTAGGGTTTGTGGAAAAATGAGGAATTTGGGGGATCTCAGAGATGGGAAGTGTTTGATAAGGTACTTTAAGGATAGGGGAAGGTGTATGAACATCAGGATACAAGTTTTTCCGATGATTTGACCGTCCAAGAGAAATTGCCTTCAAAACCCTAGGAGAGGAAAATGACCTTGCCTAGGCGCAACTGAAGCATGAACAAGGTGTAAAATGACTCATTAGACACTAACATGATAATGACAACCCTATGAATGATGATAGACTCAGCAGAATGATGACATGGACCGACATTTGGACAACTTTAGAAGGAGTGAAAACAAACCCTAGACCTAATGCCTAGTGACCAAATTTTGCTTGAAAACTCTTTGAAATGACAAAATTTGACCTGGACACTCTGAGACCACTTTGTAAGAGCATATTTGATCACTGGAGGAAGGTTGGAAAGACTGACACTAACACCTTGGAAGATAGGGTTGCAGCCCTAGAGTTCGAAGCCTCGTGAAGTCCAAGTCGGTGCTTGGCATAGTACAGGTTGGTGCCTGGAAGGATTGAAGATTGGTGTCTTCATCTAGGGTTGGAGCCCTACACATAATTGTACTTGATTTATTGTAAAGAAGAAATTAATAAAAGCATCTATTCTTATTGTTCATTTTGTGTTCTAAATATGAGTGATCTAACTAGCAAAGATAACAATTGAAAAGAAATACTGATTCAGCCCCCCTCTCAGTATTTCCAACAGTGTAGAGGCATGTGAGGGAGTGCGTGGACTGCCAGAGGAACAAGGTGGAGCTGACCCACCCGGCTGGTTTGCTACAGCCGCTTCCCATTCCAGAGAGGAAGTGGGAGAGCATATCCATGGACTTCATCACTGAGCTACCAACTACGCAGGGGCGAGACTACATCTATGTGGTGGTCGACAAACTGACCAAGTTTTCCCACTTCTTTGCTATTTCATCGAGATCTTCAGCTTCCCAGGTGGCCAAGTTATTCTTTCGGGAGGTTTTCTGGCTGCATGGTCTCCCCAAGACCATTGTGAGTGACAAGGACAACAGATTTATGGGGGCTTTTTGGCAGGAGTTGTTCTGGCTAGTGGGGACAGAGCTTACACCCAGCACTAGCTATCACCCCCAAACTGATGGGCAGACAGAGATTGTGAACAAATGGTTGGAAGGGTACCTATGCAACTATGTGACTGGGCAACAAAGAGCGTGGGTCAAGTGGCTACACCTCGGGGAGTTCTGCTACAACACGACTTATCATATGTCCATTGGTATGTCACCTTTCCGAGCACTCTATGGGTATGATGCACTTTCTCTTTCTGACATGGTGTCTGGTGATAGCAAGGCCCCATGGGCAAAGGATTGGGTTCAAGGGAGCCAGGAGATTCTCCGAGCTCTCAAGAACAACTTACAGGTGGCCTAGAATTAGCAAAAGGTATATATCGATAAGCACATGGTGGAGAGGCATGCACTTTGAGGTAGGAGACATGGTTTACCTATGCTTGCAGCCATACAAGCAATCTTCGCTCAAGCAGAAGGGAGCAGAGAAGCTTCGACCCCGATTTTATGGGTCGTATAAGGTGGTCTGGAAGGTTGGAGAGGTGGCCTATGAGCTAGAGCTACCTACGGAGAGTTGGATTCACAATGTGTTCCACGTCTCATGCTTGAAAAAGGCATTGGGACAACATGTTACAGCAGCAACTGAGTTGCCCCCTTAGGATGATGAGGGGAACTTACTTTTGACACCTGAGACCATATTGGAGACCCAAGAGAGGAGGTTGAGGAACAGGGTGATTATGGAGTACTTGATCAAATCGAGGGATTTGCCAGAAGAGGATGCCACAAGGGGGAGTGAACAAATCTTGTAGCATCCAGTTTTGCAGTTGCTTAATGACAAGCAACATCAGGGAGGGGAGGACTGTAATGTCCCTTCCTAATTGTTCTCCCAAGGAGAGGATAAACAATTTTGGCAATTTTGTTATTTTTGGCTTAATGAATTTTTGGTGGAAGATTCAAGAACTTAAGAGAAAAGGGGGTTGATATGCCTCTAGTGGATTGTGGGGGCCACTCACCCACCAAAAATACGCACCCCTTGGAGGCAGCTCGATTTTCCTAGGTTGGGGGTCGAAATATTTGATGGGACCCACGTGGGCCCCAAGGAAGCAAGCATAAATAGAAGGAGAGGAGCAGCATTTGGGGCCTTTTATCGATTAAAGAATTCATTGTTGCTTGGTTGTTCAATTAAGCTACAATATGTTGTTTAGCACAAGAGCTTCCCAAGGAGTGAAACTCACCCCTTTTTTCGGTGGACCTCGAGTGCCACCCGAGGAGGGCCTTTCCTTGCAGTTGCAGACAAAGAGAGTGACCACCATCAGCAAATTACACTGCCTTGGCTCAACAAGGATGTAGTGGGAGCAGCAAGGACGCAGTGGGAGAGATTGCGTGTTTGTGTGGAGCAGTAGAGTCAGGATTTGGGAGTGAAGTGGTTGTTGGAGGCATTCTTATTAGGTTTTCATCTCAGAGGAGCGATATTACAACAGGAGGAAGAGCCAATCACCTAGGTCGAGTTTCTGGTGCAAGGGACTACGTCATCTTCACCCAGGACTGCACAGTCACTAGAGGGGGTTGTTTGGAGGGAGTTTTACCTAGAGGATTGAGGAGCTGGGTTGTGGGGAATTTGTTGGGAGGCTGATTTGGGTGGTTTCTTGACATTTTAGGAGCAGGATACAACAGTTCCAGCTATAGGTGTAGATTCCTAGCATTGGAGGAGGGCTAAGCTCTAAGAGGCCAAAATTGGAGGGTCAAAACTAGGGGAAAACCCTTTCTGGGTTTTTCTGGGTTTTTGGCAAGGAGTACATTACTAAATTTATGGAAATTTCTGGGTTGTTTTGAGGGAGAAAATCGGAGCTTGAAGTCAGCCAGCAGTGCAGATTTGGAGGGACAATGCAGTTTTCTGGAGAGCAGCACTTCTACAGCAGTTGGGCTCTTTTGTATTGATCACTTGAGGCTTGTAGCTTGCCTTGTGCAAGCCCAGGTGCACCTCATCCATCTTCTATTGTACTCCAGCATATTTTATTAATGAAAATGAAACAGTTGGGTGTTTGATGAGAAACTTTTGTTTATGTGTCAATTGCGGAGTACATTTTGTTTTGAAAATTATTAAATGTCTTTGTTATCACTGCAATTTTCCATTAGGAATATTACATTTTCTTTGACACTTTTTCACAAACAATTAGTGTGCAAATTCTGGAAAATACTTTCAATAGGCAAAACAAAAATTTTGTCAAACAATTTGATAACAAACTTGGAAAGGAAATTCAACCAATATCCTGAGGCAAAAGTCGGATCTTTAATTGATAGCAATATTCAGAATTTACAATGCCACTCGAGCATAACACCTGGAACATGCTCCAAACTAATAAGAATGGTAGACTTGATGCACATGAATCTATTCAGTCTCCTGGAGAATTAGCTTCGTCCTTCATTTTAACAAGTTGCTTCAGTACCTTCTAACTATTCGACCTAGATTATGAAAGGAATGAACTCTGCCCTCAGGTGATAAATTTCTGATCTAATCCTAGCTGTAAATGAGTGATATTGAGGACCTTCTCCTTGGTAAAACACAGCCTGTTCAGGTGAGTGATGCTTCAGTCTTGGCACATGTAACTCAGTCATAAATATTAAAGAACTCTGCCCCTCTGACAAAAACAACCTCTGAAATATGCACAAATAATTTCTCCACGAACTCTGGTGCAAATGGATCTACTTGGCCTCTGGGAAAATTAAGGTGTTGGTGGCTTATGAAATTCAGCCTCCTCTCACAAATGATTCATCCTTCTTCCTAACAAACCCTTGGTCATAAGATAAATAGAAATCGTCCTCCTCCTTGGCACTTAAATTCTGTAAGTGATTTCCAACAATCTAAATGTTGTGATGCAAGAAAAGAAAAGAAATTCGGCCCTTGGGACTTGATAAACTTGATACCTGAACAAAATACAATTCGACCCTTCTTGTGATCAAGGATTCAGCCCTTGGAAGATTTGACCAATAGTCTGATCTTTGGAAATGGGAACTTCGCACCTGAGCAAATAATAATTTGGCCCTCTATGATGACAGGATCTAGAATTTGGCCTCCTCTATAACAATCACTGTAGGTGCTCTCTCAAATTCATCCTCCAATTCTAAATGCAAACAACCAACTTGGCCACCTATTTATGGACTGGAATCTGAAGGAAGAATGCTTGTATTGAGAACCTTGGCTTGAGAACTGAAGCTCGACCTTCTTCACAAATGAACTTTGAACTCCCTTGAGACAATAAAATCCATGTTTCCCTGCAAACTCAAAGAGTTGAAGAATCCATGCAACAACTTGATTAAATCTTCAAAAACAAGCACTAGAAAAAGACCCGACTAGGGTGGCAGTGTTGTCCACCAAAGAAGGAGAGATGCTAGCTAGGGTGGTAAGAGATCCACTGAAACTAGAGTGAGGATTTCACATGAAACCCTCAACACCGAAACTCGCTTGAGCTTCTCTTCAATGACAATGAGAAATGATGGAATAGAATAGAATACTTAGCAAGTGAGTCTACCCTCCATTTATAATTTTTTCTTTGAGTCTCTCCAAGCTTCTAGATTCCCCTTTTTAATATTGTTTAATTAGTGGCGGCCATTTTCCACTAAGTGACTTCCGACCACCATTTTTAATAAAGTAATATTTGTCGTCATTTTTAATAAAATAATATTTCCTGCCCTCTAACAAAATAATATTTTCTCCCTTTTATTAATATCATCAAAATTGGGCAAACTCCTTAGTAACCTCTACACTCACACGATCAGGGCTCTTACACCCTTTGAGGCATCTATTTGAACCCCTTTGGAGACTATTAATATGATACCTCTCCTCCTCACCTTGGCACATTGAATGATCTATTGTTTATCTTTGTTCCAGGAAAGAAAGGAGCAGAAGGAGGCCGAATTTTAGAAGAAAGGAAAGGCTTGGCACTTGTAGGAAGCTCTTGTTACTGGTTAGATGTTATGTTAATGTCTTATTTCTGGATGAATTGATGAACATTGAACTCTCTCTGTCATATAAAAAGATTTATGGGTTTTCCCCTTGTGGGTTTTGCCCTGGCCATAGGCCTAAATTTCTCTCTTTCCTTCTTGTCTTACTGTTATTTCTACTACTTGTTCATGTTCAATGGTTGAATTTTCTTATGTATAACTGCTTGATGATATCGAATATTATATGTATTTGATGTTAATGAATCACTGGAAGTAGTTATTAGAAGAAGAAAATTGTTCTAGTCTGTCTCTCTAGAAAAATCAATGTGGAATTAGAGCCAGAGGAGCAGTATTTGGAGCACTAGACACACATCACAATCATATCTCTGATCAACCCTCACTCAAGAAGACCTGTAAGGCTGAGTAAAAGACGAAGTCACTTGTTTTCTTGTGGATCTGTGGCCTATATCTTCTATGGCATGTGCGTAAGTTTGAGGCATTAAATCGCTGCGGAACCATGCGAACCTGAGACACTATGTTTCTGTGGAACAATGCATCCATGTGGCATCATATCTCCATAACATAGGCTGAGTTTTGGGGCACTCCTGTTGTTCATGTGAACTACCTATCACATCATATCTCTATTATGCAAGACACCTGTGACATGTATTTTCAATGGAAATTTGCAGACCTGAGGTTGTTGACCTGAAGCACTTTATCACTGTGGAATGACACGAAGCCTGAGCCCAAATATCTATGGAACCTTGCGAAGTTTATAAGGCAATTATACTCTGGAATGATGTGAATTTAAAGGCTTAAGGAACTATGTTATATCTCTGTGAAAGGACTGTGATCCAAGTTATAAGGTATCCGAACTCTCTGAGGTAAGTACAACGTCTTCTTTGTTGATTTTGGGTAACATCGGATGTCCTCTAGCTCCGAAATTTTGTACAGGGGCTAGAATACATCATAGCTCCAGAACCCAGAAATCATTTGGAGAAATTCCACCCGGATGAGGAGTTATTAAAATAATTAATATTTTTAATGGGTTCTGTTGATGGGCCAAAATGTATCGCCAATGACTAAGGGGTCTCCCTGGTGTTAAGTCCCAATTAGACCTCACACTGTTTGAGGTAGGAGCCCCATCCGGTATGTAGGCCTGGCTGCCACCATGAATGTTTTCTGCTCTTGGTTATCAAATAAGAAGGTGCCAGAGTAGGGCAAGAATGAAGTGCTCAGGCAGCGAAACAAAATCAGCCCAAGATTGACAAATTGCAGAAAGAGGTGAAAACAAGTCACAACAACGATAAGAAGAGATAAACGATGAGAGGGATTAGTGAGCTAAACCCCCATCGGACATAATAAACGGGAACATGCCGAAGGTCAATTGTAAAGTAGTTCACAATAGGTCACCAACATGGCAAGGAACAAGTAAACACAGATTCGAAAGGGAACATACATGTAGGAATTTACAGGGTAAGTTCCTCAGAAAGAACACCAAAAGGACACCGCTCACAACCAGATCACAGATCAATACACCAGTATTTTTGACGTGGTTAAAACCCTCAAAGAGGGAAACAGTCCACGGCCTGCGCCAACGTGGCTACTACAGGCAATTTATTAATCAAAGAAATGAAAATTTACATAAGCTTCTCTCATGCACGGATTACCCGAACAATGACCCTCCATGCGCTTTAAATAGAACTCATGGACCAATCGGGTGTCAAGCCACGGATCAAGTGTCGGTAATACCGAGGAGAGAATGAACCGTCGGATCACTACATATCGTGACCGTCGGATTGTAAGTTACAATATGTACAACGGTAAAGAAACACACTTTACCTATCTCTATACCTAACTCTAAACTAGACCAAGTTGTACTTAACTATTTCCTATGTGTCGGAATATCCTAACATCCCCCCTTAAGAACAACTTGGGATAGGATTGAAGGATTTACAAATATGACACAATAGGAGAAGGAAGGAGGCACTAGAGCCTATCCCCCCTTAGTGACAACTTCCTGAACTCCAAGCATATATCGAAGTTGAGTGAACTTCGCCTCTGTGAGAGCCTTTGTGAAGATGTCTGCAACCTGATCATCTGTTGAACAATATTGCACTTCAAGAACATGGTCATGAATGAGCTTTCTGATGAAGTGCATGTGTATTTCAATGTGTTTGCTGCGCTGATGCTGGACTGGATCTTTGCATAGCTGAATGGCACTTTGATTATCACACCAAAGTGTGGTTGGATGCTGCTGCTCAAAGCCAAACTATGATAGGATCTGACGAAGCCACAAGGCTTCCTTACTAGCTTCCACGACACCACGATACTCTGCTTCTGCTGACGAAAGAGAAATGGCAGCCTGTTTCTTACAAGCCCATGTAATAGGTCCTGAACCAAGAGTGAAGACATAACCGGCAGTAGACTTTCGATCACCAGGGTCACCAGCCCAATCAGAATCAGTGAAACCGACTAATAGAGGAGCTGCTTTGGCACTGTAATTAATCCCAAACTGTACTGTACCTCGAACATAACGAAGTATTCTTTTAGCTGCTTTCCAATGACTTTCACGGGGGTTTTGCATAAAACGAGCAACAAGGCCAACAACAAAGGAAAGGTCAGGACGAGTATGGGTTAAATACAAGAGTTTTCCTACAAGTTGACGGTATAAGGTAGCATCAACTTCAGGAGAAGTACAAGAGACTGAAAGTTTGACTCCAGACTGAAAGGGAGAATGGGCTGGCTTACAGTCTTCCATGTGAAAATGACGAAGAATATCACAATCATACTTGGACTGGGAAAGGAAAATACCCTCCTTGGATTGCAAGACTTGAAGACCGAGAAAATAGTGTAAGTGTCCTAAGTCTGTCATTTCAAATTTCTTTTTAAGGCTGGACTTCACATGGTTTATAAGGTTGGGATCACTACCAGTAAGAATAAGATCATCAACATAAAGAACAAGGATGATAAGAGAGTTGCCCACTTTCTTGGTGTAGACAGTGTTGTCAGAATAACACCTAGAAAAGCCATATTTTAAAAGAAAGCTATCCATTTTGGCATACCAAGCCCGAGGAGCTTGCTTGAGACCATAAAGGGATTTCTTAAGTCGACAAACAAGGTTGGAGTCTGTTTGTATGAAGTCAATGGGTTGTTCCATATAGATTTCTTCCTGCAAGTCCCCATGCAAGAAGGAAGATTTAACATCCATCTGATGGACTTCCCATTTTAAAGAGGCAGCAAGGGAAAGAACAAGGCGGATAGAGTTCATTTTGGCAACAGGGGATAAGGTTTCAGTGTAGTCAATGCCTTCAACCTGTGAAAAGCCCTTAGCAACAAGACGAGCTTTATGTTTATCAACTTTCCCATCTGGTCCATACTTGGTTCTGTAAACCCATTTACATTTAACAAGTTTGCGTCCCTTTGGTAGAGGAACAAGATCCCATGTATCATTTGCCAACAATGAATGATATTCTTCTTTCATAGTTGCTTCCCAATGTGGATGGCCTGAAGCTTCTGCAAAAGTGTCAGGATCATGATTTACTGGAGCTTGAGCCAGTAAAGAAGAGGCTCTTTCAAACTGAGAACGTGTACGTCGCTGATCTGTAGGATCACCGGCAAGATCACCTGCTGCATCCCGAGTAGCACGGACCCATCTTGGAAGTTGAGGATCCTGAGAAGGTGGGGGAGGATTATCATCCTCACTTTCATCATCTGAAGAAGAAATGTTTTCAAAAGTAGAAGAGATAGGAAGAGGTGGCACATCCGCCGGACAAGGCTCACAGGCCGATTTATTTTCATCAAATTTTACATCTCTTCTAATGATAACATTTTTGGACATAAATGGAATAAGTCTATAACCTTTTACATCTTCAGAATATCCAACAAAAGTACATTTCTCACTCTTCGGTTCTAAAGCTTTATGCTTTTCATCTGGAATATGGGCCCATGCTTCACTTCCAAAAACACGAAAGTGACTTACATCTGGTTTAATGGAACTCCAAGCTTCTTCTGGAGTGATATTCTCTAGAACCTTAGTAGGAGTGCGATTGATTATATAATTTGCACAATTAATTGCTTCGGCCCAAAAACTAAGACTGAGTCCTTTAGATTGCAGCATACAATTAGCCATTTCCTTTAAGGTGCGGTTTTTCCTTTCAGCTACACCATTTTGTTGTGGAGTGTATGGAACAGTATGTTGCATTTGAATTCCATTTTCGGTGCAAAAGTTGATGAATGTGTTTTTAACATATTCTCCACCATTATCAGTTCTTAGCTTAAGAATTTGATGTCCAGATTGTTTTTCAACAAAGGCTTTGAAGGCCAAAAAAGTGTTAAATACTTCGCTCTTGAGTTTTAAGAAGTATACCCAAGTGCGTCTGGAGAAATCATCAATGAAAGTTAAGAAATACTTGCAGCCAGAGAATGAAGCAACAGGAAGAGGACCACATAAATCACTGTGCACAAGCTGTAAAGGGGCTGAGGCGTGCCAAGAGGCACGTTTGTCAAAACTGTCCCGATGATGTTTTTCGAGTACACATCCGGAACAAACACCATCTCTGTAAGATACCATAGGAAGACCTGTCACCATATTTTCTTTACATAGATGCTGAAGGGAGCGATAGTTTAAGTGACCAAATCGCTCATGCCAAAGTTTGCTCACTTCATCATTATGAGCAACAAATACTGAGGGAAGATTTGATGACCCAAAGTTGTGAAACTTATACAACCTTGTGGAATCATCAGCAATACCAGTAGCTAGAATCTGTTTAGGATCTCTTAGATCCTTGATTACAACATCATGAGGTGAAAATTCAACAATTTTACCTTCACCTGAATGAGTTATTTGATATACAGATAGAAGGTTGCAGGATAAGGTTGGAACACATAATACATCATTAAACTGACCATTGTCTAGATGAACAGTTCCAGTCCCGACAACATTAAGAGATCTATCATCACCGACATATATATTTTTGGTGTTGTTGTCGCGCAAACTGACACGACAACGCTCAGACCGGGGGCTGTCACTCTGATCCCCGGTCTCTCCGTTTAAGCCTGTCTCACACGGCTAAGGGGGGTAGACCCTGAGGGAAAATGAAGGCCAACTGCCAAACAGTTGGGCCGGGAGACGAGATGCACTAAAATGGTTTTATTAATTTGATAGACCAGTGCCTTAAAAGATCTAAATGATTACTAGCTGGATGATATAATAACATGAACTACAGACAGCAATCATCTATCATCAGATAAAGAGAGCGATGCTTTAAAGATCTAGTAAAACCACAAAGCTCTTCAAACAACGATATCCAGCAAACTAAGAGAAATAAATTGCTTTAAATAACAGTGAAACCAGATATCTAATTTGCTCAGATCTCAGCGTGAAAGATGTAGCATAAAAGAAGACTGAAACTGGCCAAATAAATTTTCCACACAATTTTCAGGCAAAAAGATTTAAAGCTAAAATTTCCAGCTAAATGCCAATCCAAATTTTTTTTTTTTTTTTTTTTTTTTTAAATAAATAAAAATAAAAAATAAAAATAAAATCTAAAAAAAATTAATCTAAAACTAAACTACAAAACTAAATCTAAAATCCTATTATTTTTTTTTTTTTTACCCTTTTTTTTTATTTTTTTATTTTTTTTATTATTATTATTTTTTTTATATCAAAATCTAAATTAAAATTTAAAAAATAAATAAAAATCAAACTAAAGCAATCCTAAAGTAAACTAAAGAAAATAAATAAAAATCTAATAAAACATTGAACTAAATGTAACTTAAATAAAATTTAAATAAGAGAAAGACAAAACTACGTTAAAATAAAAGGGACGGAATTACATTTTTATATTTTTTTATTTTCATAAAACAATATAAAGAAATAAATTAAACAAACTAAGAATTAACAAAAAACCTAACTCTAAAACATTGAAACTACACTAACGCATAATCTCACTACACAAAAAAAAACAGCAGACAAAACCACGATGGCAGCGAGGAAACAGTTTCAACGCAGCTGTATGTCAAATAGCGGGAGCAAATGGATACCAATGGCAGCCAGAACAGCACACCGAAATGATAACGCAGCAAGGATTTCTCTGACAGGGGCAAGGTTTCGATTTTGCTGGTGTTTAGAGCAGAGGGATGGCGTGAGGTAAAACCCCAGCACGCTAAAGCAAGCAGCCACTCCACAAATGAATGCCCAGGGAAGAATAAAAAAGGGACAGACGCAATCGTGATCGTGGCTCAGCAAAGCAAACTGGAATTTGAGAATACGTTCAGCAAAGCAAACTGAAATTTGAGAATACGTTTAGCCAAATGAGGAAAGAAAACGCGATTGTGACTATGCCTTGAACAGAACGACTCATAAAAAATAAAACGACAGCATGCCAAAGCCACTATGGTGTAAAACTCAGTTCCTGAAATGGTTTGCGGGATCAGCGTGAAACTGGACAGATTTGATAGCAGACGACGGCTGGAGGGACGAAGCTACAGGATAAGTGCTTTCTGCAGTTTTTACAGCAGCGTTTTTATGGATCAGACCTCCTTTTATGCAGATAAACCCACAAGGAAAACGCATATGAAGACAGACTTGTAAACCCAACAGAGAGATGAGTACTATTTACGTTGTTACCTGGTTTTCAAGCGTTGGGGAAAGTGAAAGCGTACCTGGCTATTGGAGATTAGACACGCCACAGCCGTTGATAAATTGATTTATACCACAGACACGCAAATTCCCAGATATCCTCGACAGCAACACGTTTTGAGCTGGTCTTTTGCCACTAGAATCTACTGATCTGGAAACAAAAGCCTTGTCTCTGCAAGAGAAAAAAAAGAAAAACAAAAAACCCGACAGATAATATGCAAAACTTCAAAGTGAAACCCTTCAAAATTTACCAAAAGTTACAGAAATTTATAGCTCTGGCACAGCCAAATTTAGCAATAATTGCAGTAATATTTTTCGAATTTTAGAAACTTTGAACTTTGCTGCAAGCAGAATGAAAATCTCTCATGTAAAACAGGAAATAAAACTCTTAATGATTAACCCAGGGCTAAAACCAACTAGGCTCTGCAAAGAAAAGCCTGTGGGAGTCGGCTGGTTCAGCTCAGAACTTCCCCAAACGCCCACAAATAGCCTTCAGCGAAAATTTTCCTGCATACCTCAAGCAAACATCAGCAGAGAGGGCAAGAAATGCTGCTAGATTTCAAGAAATAATGGAGATACCTGCCATTATTTCAGAAACCCTACAACATTCAAACCCTAGCACGTGAGCAAGATACTTGTACTCACAATGCTCTGAAAAAACAGCTATTTTAACTGCTGAAAACTAAAACATGCAGAAAAGCAATAATCTCACAGCAAATTCCAGAGAGTAACACCAGCCAGTTTGAACCCCAAAGTCTTTTTATTAACCAGAAAATCAGATTACAAGAGAGCTTTTCAGTACAGACTCACAGATCAGATAAACCTGTAAAATGACCCCCTAAGACCCTATAAAAAGGAAATGATCCCAACAGCTAGTTTTGGGTGATCCATGTAGAACTGATCTCGACCGTTGATGAGGATCAAGACATCTCTTGATCTCATCCGTCGATTTTATTTAAAAAAGATATTTTGCATGTGTTCACAAAAAATATTATTATTTTATTATTTAGGGTTTTTGCTTTGTTTTATGAATTTTTTATTATTTTTTGAATTTTTTATTATTTTTTTTTTTTTTTTTTTTTTTTTTTTTTTTTTTTTTTTTAATTAATTTTTTTTTTTTTTTTATTTAATTTTTTTTATTTATTTTCTAAATGGATCACTTGAACTAAACCGTCGGAAAAATCCCCTAGGACCTAGGACCTAATACTCATGAGGGGATTTAAACATTTCTCAACCCTCAAGACACCTTTCATCATGACTTTTACAATTTACATCTTAAGGGGACGAACCCACTTTAACATAGACCCTCATAAACCACCCAGTTCTGCGACACAACTATAATCTAGCAGATTAACACGCTAGGATTCTCCTAAAGTCCTAATAACAAAATGCATCCCGGCTTTGGGGTCGGGTTTGAAGGAAAACTCTGTCGATCCACGGATCGGTGAGACTAAAAACCTCCCGGGACGCAGATCATCATTAGAAAGTTAGGTCCACCTAGGCAACTTTACATACATGACTCTGATCTGCTTAGATTATTTACAATTCAAACATGCAGACTGGGTTTACAACAGGAAAGATCAAGCTGTCGATGACTGTAGGCTGGCACGGACATGTCGCTCAGGAGCTACCCTTCTCTGCCAACAGGAAGGAGGCGTACTGCATGGGTAGTTGACCAGTAGTGGTCAACAGGTGTTACAATCATTTAAAGAAGAAAACATGGCTTGGTTTTTGGCCATGTGATAAGAGGCTCCAGAATCAATGAGCCATTCATGAGAAGGAGAGGAAGAAGATACATTTAATGCATAACCAGACTGAGATGATTGACAACGACATGCAGAAAGTGCCATTCCGGAAGTTGAAGTTGAAGTAGGCTCCACATGGATGTTATGTTTCTTCATTGCGGCTTCCAAGGCTTCCATCTTCTTAAAGCATTTAGATTCTAAGTGGCCATCTCGATTACAAAAGTTACAATGTCTATCAGTCTTCTTCCATTTGTTTTTATTGGTCTTATCATTTTGCTGAAATGATCTTTCATTTTGAGGCTGAGTTGGTTTAGGACCATTCTTTTGAGGATATGACTTCTTAGGATTCTTTGAATTTGGTTGCTGCTGGGCGGCTAACGCTTTCGTGGAAGAGTTTCCAAGATTAAGAAGACCAAGGTGTAAGAGTTTTTCTTGTTCTCTTATTAAGGAATCACAAAAGGAGTCAAAGGAAGGAGCCTTGTAGTCTTTTCCTTGACAAATGAAAGCTTCCCTTGTAGAATGGAAAGTGGAAACAAATACAGAGTAGGCTGGTCCCAACTTAGTAAGGATGGAATAAATAAGGTTACCATCTTCTTTCTTAACCTTAACATCTTCCAAGAGATATCTAAGGGTCTTGAATTTGGACAAGAAATCTTCAATGCAAGAAAAATTATTAGGATCCAAAGTAAGCAACTCATTTTCAAGTTGATGGGCTCTAATTTCATTTTTAATCCCAAAAACTTTAGCGATTTTTTCCAATGCTTCATGAGGAGTCTCAAGTTCTGCAATATGGAATCTAATATCAGGAGAAATAGACATCCCTATCAAACCACGTGCTTGATCTTGTCTATTTTCCCATTTTGCAGCCTTGTCTTCATCTTTTGGTTTCTTCTCTTGGTCTGTGGCTATTCTGTAGAGACCTTTACTTCTAAGTAAATCTTCCATGTAGGCTATCCATTGGAAGTAGTTAGTGCTGTCAAGAATGACTTGGCATGGACTTTCCATTTTTTTTTAAAAACTGAAGTTGAAGATGCTGAAAGTAAGTGTTCCAATGGATAGATCTCGAAAAATTAGGCTGTTTTAAAAAAAACGGCTCTGAAAAAGGCTTCCGGATGAAGAAGTTATGGCTTTTTGAAAAAATTTTGTTGAAGTTGCCGGCAAAGTGCGCGAATGTGCGGGAATGAAAAAAACCCGCCCCCACAAAATGGAGACTTGAACCCAAGACCTCTACTCTCTTAAAATAGCTTTGAACCAATTGATCTATACAAAAAATTTGAGAGAGAGAGAGAGAGGGGGGGACCTCGGTTTGCGTGCTTGCCTTGAGAAAGCTCTTTTTCCCTACAAAACACAAAACACAAAACCCAACACGAATATGCAAAGAAAAACGAACCTTGCGGCTCGAAGTTAGCTTTAGCCAAAAAATTAGATATTTTTTAAAAAAATGTCAAAGTTAGCTTTAGCCGACGATCACACTAAGGTGCAGGGAAAAGAGCATACGCATGAGAAAAAATCCTTCCTCTCTTTCTGATTTGCCCAGATTGCACAGAGTCGCAGGGCAAAGAGCATACGCAGAAATGAAAGGTATAGATCCGGTTAAAAAAAGGGGTAAATAAACCGAAACCGAAATAAGCAGAGAGAAAATAACAGTAAACTGCAAAAACACTGTATACTTCCCGATCTGAAAAATGACGCAGCTAGGGCTACCGGAAACCTTTTCGCGTGAAACGAAAGGGGTTCCTCACTGGAACAGATGCTCCGAACGCAACAGAGCAATCCTCTCGGCCCGAAAGCAGTCAGAAACAACAGATCTAGGAAACGATAGCCGCATGCAGTTCTACCGGCTTCAGATTTGGATCACCAACGGACGCGGCCCTCAAGTAGCTCTGATACCATGTAGGAATTTACAGGGTAAGTTCCTCAGAAAGAACACCAAAAGGACACCGCTCACAACCAGATCACAGATCAATACACCAGTATTTTTGACGTGGTTAAAACCCTCAAAGAGGGAAACAGTCCACGGCCTGCGCCAACGTGGCTACTACAGGCAATTTATTAATCAAAGAAATGAAAATTTACATAAGTTTCTCTCATGCACGGATTACCTGAACAATGACCCTCCATGCGCTTTAAATAGAACTCATGGACCAATCAGGTGTCAAGCCACGGATCAAGTGTCGGTAATACCGAGGAGAGAATGAACCGTCGGATCACTACATATCGTGACTGTCGGATTGTAAGTTACAATATATACAACGGTAAAGAAACACACTTTACCTAACTCTATACCTAACTCTAAACTAGACCAAGTTGTACTTAACTATTTCCTATGTGTCGGAATATCCTAACAATACATGCAACCACTATGCATCAGTACATAACATCTTGCGTATATGAAAGCACACATACAAATATTGTGAGGTACCAAACAGCTAATACAACCACCATGAGTAAGCATGGGAATTAGTGCCAAAGGTAAAAGAAAACATCTTATTAATATTGCTGCAACTTCAAATACATATCATGCAATTGGTCAATACCCAATAGTGGAACATGGACTATTCATACAATTGCCTGATGCCAAAACCCTAAACCCATGGCAGATCGACTCTACAAGCTACCAAGAGCTGAGTGGCTCTAGCTCTCAAGCATAAATCAACTATCTATCTCTGCGTCCACTCAATTGATAAAGCCCTGCAACCCCCCCCCCCCCCCCCACATTATATATGCGGCATAAGGATGCATTTATAGAGGTCAGGTGACTATTCACCTACCGTGACTCTTGACGTTTCCCCATGCCCTGTCAGCTACACCTCCTGACTCTTGAGCTCCCCCTCTTCTTTCTCAAGCCAAGAATGCTTTTTACATGCTCACATCAATCCCAACATAATGGTTGATATAATGGTGGGTGAAATTCACATTAAGATGAAAGAGAGAGGGGAGGGATGTAGAGGGTTATTGGAAACCCTATAATGCTTGTTGCCCATATCTCACAACAATGCAGAAGCTTGGTCCTGAAACCGACTTGTTTTCCTGCCACTGTGATTCACTTACATTCATTAATCCTCTGGTGATGCGCCTTCGAGTTTACTAAAAGGTTCTTGGAACTTGGAAGGGCCCATCTGGCTTGTTGAGGCAAATACAATGGCTCAGGCATAATTTTAATCAAAGACTAACAATGGAAATACAACCATCTATTTGAAAGAATGACGTTAATAAATAGTTAATATAGACCAATATGTGGTCAATTGTTGTGCCCCAACATTGTCGATGCTTGTGGCCTTGGAGGGCCTTGGTGATGAACGTGATTTCAAACATATTCCATTCAAGAGGGTGCGTCAATATAGCTCCTTTTAAGAGATCCATAGAGGAGTAGCCTTCTCCTTTGTGATGCAATTCCTTCAATGGAATCCCATATCCCATGTTGCTCTTCATGAGTTTAATCATATAGAATCAAAACCCTGACTTTTCTCTTATCATGCCCAACCACCACCAAAATGGAAATCTCCTTGTGGGAACAAACATAAGATATTCTGAATGGGTGTTGTCTCCTTACTTTCGGTCGGTGGGTTTCCCTAATGTCCACATGATTGATTGTAATCTAGTGTGATAACTCTGATGCTAAGCCTATTGAATATATGTGCTTCCCTATCCTCCCGAACGAACACTCCAGCAAGTCTCCCTGCAGCTTGCAAATGACACTTTGAAGTCATTTGACTTGAGAAAATAAATGGTATTCAAGTTAAAGATGTTCTAATAATCACCCAAATCGAAACTGTGAACTTAGGTAAATCTGCAAACCATCAAAATTCTCTTGTGGGGTTTTCATCTTTTCCCAAAATCGTAATCTCATGGTTGGAAAGACTACAACATATTCTCCACTCATAGAAAACACCATAACTTTCACCTATCTCTGACATAGTGTTCTACAAAAGTTGATGGCCAATAGTAGATTGTTTCATCTCTGGGATTGGAATGCGAGCATCCCCCTTTTCGTGTCATGAGCATCACCCATCTTCGAATTTACATTAATCACTCAATCCACTGACCAATTTGATTGATCTAGCAATGTAGTGCAACCATGCAGCAGAAGAACCTTTTCAAGCGACCACTCCACCAAAGTAGTGACCGGTAAAGTACTTCACGATTTACAAAGGTCGCATTTTAGCAAAGTCATATTACTTGGATGCTCTCATGAGGCACAAGAATGCGATCTCACAACTTGGCTAGAAGTGTGATCTCCTGGAGGTCGCTCAATCACAGTGCAACAGATTGCACTTCCAATAGATACTCTTAAGATGCGACTTCACGACTCACGGGCTTTTCCGAAAAAATGCAACCTGTTGGAATGTTGGCTTCACACTCGTTGGGGTGCTTTCAGCAGGCTCGCCAGAGGTGTTAACATGCGACCTAGTGACTACGAGTGGGAGTGCGACTTCTGGGAGGTTGCAAAGTTGCATCTCAGACCGGTCGCGCCACTTGGACATTTGCCACAGGTGTTAAAGTGCGACCTGGCAATTGTGTGAGGGAGTGCGACTTCTTAGAGGTCGAAAAATCGCTGAATTGGGCTAGTCGCATTCTAGGATGCATTCCTGCGGCCCAGTCATGAGCTTTTCCCTATTGAAAAATGGATGGGGTGCCATAGTCACAATGTTAAATAAGGTAATCATACGTTCAGTGTCGTGCTTCAGCCAAGACAACTCAACAATCCGAGAGCAGGGGAAGCCTTTGAACCAAAACAATGATGCGCTTTCTTTGTATAAGAACTTTATTTTCCATGACGGTCCATTGAAGACGAGATAGACAAGCCAAGTCCTGAAGGTCTGAAGGCATTTGATGTTGTGCCATAGTTCAATTATAATCATCGAATCGATCTTCTATGCTTTGTTGAACTTCGATTACATTGCGCTCAATCTCGATCTCCCTTTGTTGTTTGATATTCCTTTTGAAGGGTCGAATTTGGTGGTCAAAGAAGACCTCCTCAATGCAAAAAAAAAATTCTCTTACAGGTATAGTTTGAGATTACTGCCAAATGCATCGCTTGGGCCACCCATCGTTAAACCATCATAACCTTCTCACAACCCTTGATTGCGATGCATATCTTTGCATTTCTTAATGGGAGGAAATTTAACGATTACCCCATAACAAGCATTGTCCTAACTCCTTGCAATAATGCTCAAGGTTGAGAGAAAGATGGTGGCAGAGTTGTTTCAACATATATATACAACAACCACCGTTATGCCTAATATATGTATGTATATTAACAAAACAGTCTTCCATTTTATGTTCCCTCATTGTCAAAACCCTTCAAGTGCGCATTTGACATTAGTTTTGTGGCAAACAATTGCCTCATTGGATATGTGCCCGAGCCACCTCCCCTTGATCCCTGCAAAGAAGGTGAAACAAGCCAATCACTTTACCCAAACCACATACACATGTACAAATTTGCACGTGGAAGCATGGAACTTAATGAAAATAATGGAAATAACTCATTAAAGGAACATGCATCCCAAATATCCCAAATTAAGGTGTCATGCATTGTATGGTTGAGTGAATTATGCTTTCATTTGGAAATCAGTTCAACATTCAAGCATCTTAATGTGCTTACTAATTACAAGCAGTCATGGTATTATATGAGGCCCAAGGTAATTTCCTACTCATAAGATAAATGCCTAGAAATATCTTGTTAATACACATCTGACAGTGAGGACTGATTCAGAACAGCGTTGGACCTTCAATCACATATTCCAAAGTTATAAGGATGCAAGGGAAAGATATAATTCCCACAGACTGTAACGCACATGCTGAAGTTAAGGATCTGCCAAGGGCCTAAGGAAAATGTGTTGCTATGACTCCCACGATGATGCCATGTGATGCCAATGGGAGCGCACCCATAGAGGCATGCAGATATGATGACAACAAGGAGGGGATCACTCTTCTGGCAGTCTAGGGTTTCTCCCAAACCCTAATATTGTCACTCTTACAAGAAGCCACCTTGAACGCATGCTTGTTCAAATATAGAACATCCACTGATCACAATGTGTATCATGCAAAGATGATTTTTAAAATCATGAGAGACTCTTAATGCATCAATGAAGCCATTGACCTTCAAAACCCTAATGCGATTCTGAGGCCTATATCTGAGATAAAACATGATGCGTGAATGTGATGCATGAAACGTGAGCGGGTGCACCAAAGGGGTTGGATATGCAAGGTCGAGGGGAGAGCAACTAGTTGGGTTCCTATCAAAAACCCTAGAAGCTAGGGGCGAGTGGTGGGGTACCAAAAATTTTGAATATGCCCAAAAAATGGGGTGGTGTTGTAGGGGCTACAACAATTGGTGAACCACTTGTAAAATTCAGTATCTCTGTCAACACCCCTGTAGTAGTCCGAGTGCGAATAATAATGCAAGGGAATATTGAACAGATGCTATGGGCACCTCTTGCATTGCCTCGACCTTTGCAGATATGCCTTCCCTTTGTGTCTCAGCTAGGTCTTGCTAGTCAGTAAACACCCAATTAAAGTTCACATGTGTCAGTAGTTGATGATGATGCGAAGAACGTGTTAGAGGGCTTATTGTATTCAAAATTTTAAAAGTAAGTTTCTGGTGTTGCTCCACTGCCAGCGGGCTTAGACAATACCCTGGTGGAGTCACTCCAAGAAATCACAAACGTTGTTGCATTGCCAGCGAGCCTGGTCAGTACCCCGGCAGAGTCGTTTGGGTGAGGGATCTCGACTTATTTTATGAGCAAGAGAGGTTGTTGCTTGTTTGGCAGAAACTAAGAGATATCCTGATTTAGGTTTGCCCTTATGCCAAGCTTCCACATCTCATTTCTAGTTAGCAAGTGAGCAACAAACACAAGTCATTGAAACAATCAAAACCACGTTGAGCACGAGTTTTAGGTTATGGGTATAGGTCATTAAGACTTATTAGGGTTCCCCATGAGCACTCTGTTCTTATTTTCCTTGTTAATAAATTAGACTCATAGGAGAGATATCCAAGATGCAACTTTGATGACTGGTTCCAAGAGAGGCTACCCATTGGTGTAACCATCACAACTTCACACCATCATTAGGGCTAGGGCTTTAGTTCAAGGGTTAGGTGACCAGGAAACTCTCCTAGGGCTTCAAACATGTGTGAAGAGGACGAAACAATGCACTTTGGGTGACCAGGAAACTCTCCTAGGGCTTCAAACATGTGTGAAGAGGACGAAACAATGCACTTTGGAGCGGGAGCAAAAGGTGTGAGAAGCTATTCATGGCACACAAGTTTGAAAATTTCAATTTCATGAAGGCTCATGCAGCGGGATGCAACATAGAGGAAATTTCCAGGCTAGGTCAAAGGTGAGTGTGTGCCAAGCGAGAAGGAAAGTGTATGATGCAATGCAACAGACAGGGCTAATGACGCAATGTAATGCTATGTGCAGAAGAGATCAACTAATTGAAATTAAAGGACCAATGCAATGCATATGCAGAGATTTCATGAATGCCATGCAACAATAAACAAATGCAAGGACATGAGTGCAAAAATAACAAGCAGTGAACTAACTACCTACAGTAAAGAAAATGAAGCATGACAAATTTAAATCATAAAACAAATTCTAATCAACGAACTAATAAGCAAAACTAGAACCTAACTAGTCTAAATCCTACATCATAACTTAACCGAAGAATAGGTCGAGTTATGTGAAATCAAACTTCCAATGCAGCCACCACAGCGGTTCTCAACCTGCAAAACAAAGATGACAACAATTAGAATTTGTGGAAAGAGTTGTGCAAAAAATAACATGCTTACTTGTAAAGCATGCACAACAAAAAGAACATCTCGTCTACTTACAGGGAAACATGTAGGGAAGACCTTCCAAGGCAAACTGCAACCCAATCTTGGTAAACAGAACCACAAGCGTGAAATTTATAGTCATCCAACCATAACATACATCCGTTTATGCTCAACCCTAAATCCAATGCAAGCAAGGCAAGATGTTGTCGGCTAGTAAAGGAATCTGCCAGATTAATCCGATCAGCAACCCTATCATGATGTAGAGGATGATCAACTTGATAACCCTGAAAAGAGGGGCGTCTGTCGGGTGTCACTGAGATCCCTAAGGATTCAAAGACAAAAACCATAATTTTAGAAACCCTAGTTTGAAATTGTTCATAGACTTCGTCAAGGACGTGAGGGCCTCACATAACCATCAGCGAAAGCTTAAGTGCCTCATTGTCCTGGCTAATCTTTGAACCTTCAAACGACACGCCATCAAATGTCAGTAGCTTCGTAAGGTTTTTAGGTGAGTGCATATGGTTATCATTGGTTGTGATTGGACAATTATTAGTGAAGATATTGTGGATTGGATATGATGTCCGAAAATTGATAGATTGATAACTCGACAGATTAGATTCTTTAGATTCCCAAAAATGAATTGAATCAACCAAAGGAGTCTCAAGTAGAGGGGAGGTCGGGAGATTTGCACTTTCCCATATAGGAGATTGTAAGGTATCATTTGATTGCGTATGCTGACAGACTATATTGGCTATGTAATAATTAAAAAGATTTGAGATGATGGCCAAAGCACTCCCTTCAGCAAACAAATCAGGGTATAGAGGTTGATGTACATCAATTCAAAGGTGATGGAAATATTTTCTCAGAGAGACATTGCTCGAATCAGAGGATTTCCAAGATGAGCTCGCATCCAGTGAGATGATGTTGAGAGGAGCGTGATGTGCAGAAACACTAATTCGACTTGGTTCAGGGGTCTCATCAAGAACATGAGAACCTGACATAACCATCAGTGGAAGCCGGAGTGCCTCAACTTCCTAATCAGTCCCTAAATGTTCGAAAGGTTGGTCATCAAATTCTAGGGGCTTTGTAGCATCAATAGAAGGATAACTAGGATAATCACCAGAGGCGCGAGTGAATATATTTCCAGTAAAATGAGAATTGTTGAAACCACCAGTTTGATCAAGTTGGGTATCTGACACATAAGGCTCTTCTTGGATTGGGAGTGAAGAGGGATTAATGAGAGAACCAACTTGAGTTGGGCGAGATGCATGGCCCTCTTCTTCACCTGTTAAAGCCTGCGAGTGGCAAAGATCAGGCATAAGGGATTCAGACTCTGCATCCCTTGACTATGAAACATCACCCCTATGTACAAGATTGCAATCAATGTGAGCAAGATAAAGATGTGAATAATCTGAAAGAATCGTTGATGCAGTAGACTCATGGACTAAATCAGGGTAGAATGGATGCACAGGGTTAGATGAAGGGGCACCGATTGGACCTAGACACATGTCCTGCCCATTTATGTTCGCCAAAGAGAAAGACATATTTGCAGGCCTAATGTGGTATGTGGATTTGATAGGACAATCAACTTTACTTGAGACAAGACAAAAGCCAACATGCGCAGGTGAATGAGATCTCGAGAAATAGTGAGACGTATGTTGAATGGACTTGATCAGGGTTCCATCAGCAGGAAGAGATGTTATGTAATTTTCAGATTCAAGATCAAAAATATGTGCGGGGGATTTGGAGGCGAGACCATCAGATCCATTTCCCAGAAAGCATTGTTCATCGTTTGAACCATTTACAGCCACAATCTTATTATGTAAAAAGTCAAGAGGAGGATGTGAAATCCCACAAATAGTAATCTCTTCCTCTGGGACTTGAGGTTGTTCCAGATTCAGAGAGATAGGCAAAACAAAATTATGGGTACAATCTGGACATTTTGTAATCTGCAAATTATGATGATACTCATGCGAAACAAGACTTGTTTCTAATTGAAAATGTTGTAAAGAAACGAGAACCAATCGTTGAAAATTTATATTCAAATACACCCAGTCGACATCACTTTCAAGAAATTCAAAACAAAGATGCACAAATCTGAAAGCAAAATCCTCTAAAGATTCTTCAGGTTTCATCCTAAGCTCATTTATCCTCTTTGACACATCTTGAAAATCGTTCCTGTCAAATGCTTGTTGGAGCTTACCGACGAGTTGCTCGAACGAATGAATGGACGCCACTGGCAATGTGTGGCACCATTGCTTGGCATGACCTTCAAGGGTAAGGAAGAAGAACACACAAGAAAACTCTTCATCGTCGATCTCAAAAGATTCACAAAACTCGAGGAAATCAGAAATGTGCTCGGTTATGGGTGTCCCATCCTCACCGTCAAACTTTAACTAAGACAAGTGATGGAGCTGCTCCTGGGGGATTGAAAATCGAAAAATAGACAATCCAGATAAACACCCCAGGAGAAAAATTATGGTCGGAGCCATGAAAAGATATGAGACTAAACTGTAGGTTCCAAGGGCTAATCTTTTCATTTGGCCCTCCTTCTAGAGCCAATTTGTTGATGGGCCAAAATGTACCGCCAATGACTAAGGGGTCTCCCCATTGTAAAGTCCCAATTAGACCTCAAATTGTTTGGGGTAGGAGCCCCATCCGATATGTGGGCCTGGTTGCCACCATGAATGTTTTCTTCTCTTGGTTATCAAATGAGAAGGTGCCAGAGTGGGGCAAGAATGAAGTGCTCAGGCAGCGAAACAAAATCAACCCAAGATTGACAAATTGCATAAAGAGGTGAAAACAAGTCACAACAATGATAAGAAGAGATAAACGATGAGAGGTATTAGTGAGCTAAACCCTCATCGGACATAATAAACAAGAACATGTTAGAAGTCAATTGTGAAGTAGGTCACAATAGGTCACCGACATGGCAAGGAACAAGTAAACACAGATTCGAAAGCGAAACATACATGCAACCACTATGTATCAACACATAACATCTTGTGTATATGAAAGCAAACATACAAATATCGTGAGGTACCAGACAGCGAATACAACCAACATGAGTAAGCATGGGAATCAATGCCAAAGGTAAAAGAAAACATCTTATTAATATTGTTACAACTTCAAATACATATCATGCAATTGGTCAATACCGAATAGTGGAACATGGGTTGTTCATACTGTTGCCCGATGCCAAATCCCTAAACCCACTGCAGATCCACTCTACCAGCTACCAAGAGCTAAGTGGCTCTCGCTCTCAAGCATAAATCAGCTATCTATCTCTACCTCCACTCAAGTGCTAAAGTCCCTCCCCTCCCACATTGTATACGAGGCATGAGGATACATTTATAGAGGTCAAGTGACTATTCACCTAACATGACTCTTGACGTTTCCCCATGCCCTTTCAGCTACCCTCCTGACTCTTGATCTCCCCCACTTCTTTCTCAAGCCAAGAATCCTTGTTACATGCTCACATCCGTCCCAACATAATGGCTGATATAATGGTGGGTGACATTTACATTAAGATGAAAGAGAGAGAGGGGAGGGATGTAGAGGGTTATTGGAAACCTTATAATTCTTGTCGCCCATATCTCACAACAATGCAGATGCATGGTCCTGAAACTAACTTGTTTTCCTGCCACTGTGATTCACTCACATTCATTAATCCTCTGGTGATGTGCCTTCGAGTTTACTAAAAGGTTCTTGGAACTTGGAAGGGCCCATCTAGCTTGCTGAAGGAAACCCTAGTTATGCGAGCTCCACGAGAAACCCTAATCCCTTTGTGTAGACCAAACATCACATGCCCTTCCTTCCGCATGCAGGAAAATACCATGGGTCAGGCATAATTTTAATCAAAGAGTAATAATGGAAATACAACCATCTATTTGAAATAATGACATTAATAAATAATTAATCTAGACCCCTGTGTGGTCAATTGTTGTGCCCCAGCGTTGTCGATGCATGTGGCATTGAAGGGCCTTGGTGATGAACGTGGTTTCAAACATATTCCATTCAAGAGGATGTGTCAATATAGCTCCTTTTAAGAGATACATAGAGGAGTAGCCTTCTCCTTTGTGTTGTAATTCCTTCAATGGAATCCCATATCCCATGTCGTTCTTCGTGAATTTAATCATATAGAATCAAAATGCTAACGTTTCCCTTATCATGCCTAGCCACCACCAGAATGGAAATCTTTGTGGGAACAAACATAAGATATTCTGAATGGACGTTGTCTCCTTACTTTCAGTTGGTGGGTTTCCCTCATGTCCATGTGATTGATTGTAATCTGGGGTGATAACTCTGATGCTATGCCTATCGAATATATGTGCTTCTTTGTCCTCCCAGACGAACACTCTAGCAAGTCTCCCTGCTGCTTGCAAATGACACTTTGAAGTCATTTGATTTGAGAAAATAACTGGTATTCAAGTTAAAGATGTTCTAATAATCACCCAAATCGAAACCGTGAACTCAGGGAAATACGCAAACCATCAAAATTCTCTTGTGGGGTTTTCATCTTTTCTCAAAATCATAATCTCATGGTCGAAAAGACTACAACATATTCTCCACTTACAGAAAACACCATAACTTTCACCTATCTTTGGCATAGTATTCTACATAAGTTGATGGCCAGTAGAAGATTGTTTCATCTCTGGGATTGGAATGTGAACATTCCCCTTTTCGTGTCATGAGCATCACCCATCTTCGAATTTACATTAATCGCTCGATCAACTAACCAATTTGATTAATTTGGCAATGTAGTGTGACCATGGAGCAGAAGAACCTTTTCAAGTGACCGCTCCACCAAAGTAGCGATCGGTGAGGTAGTTCACGATTTACAAAGGTCGCATGGTCGTATTTTCACAAAGTCGCAGTACTTGGATGCTCTCCTGAGGCACAAGAATGCAATCTTGCGACTTGGCTAGAAGTGCGATCTCCTGGAGGTCTCTCAATCGCAGTGCAACAGGTCACACTTCCAACAGATACTCTTAAGATGCGACTTCGCGACTCACAGGGTTTTCCGAAAGAATGCAACTCGTTCGAATGTTGGCTTCGCACTCCTTGCGGTGCTTTCCGCAGGCTCACCCAGAGGTGTTAACATGCGACCTAGTGACTGCGAGTGGGAATGCGACTTCTAGGAGGTCACAAAGTCGCATCTCAAACCAGTCGCGCTGCTTGGATGTTTGCCACAGGTATTAAAGTGCGACCTAGACGTCTTCCATTCTTATGTTCCCTCATTGTCAAAACCCTTCAAGTGCGCATTTGACATTAGTTTTGTGGCAAACAGTTGCCTCGTTGGATATGTGCCCGAGCCACCTCCCCTTGATCCCTGCAAAGAAGGTGAAACAAACCAATCAATTTACCCAAACCACATACACATGTATATATTTTCACGTGGAAGCATGGAACTTAATGAAAATAATGGAAATAATTCATTAAAGGAACATGCATCCCAAGTATCCCAAATTAAGGTGTCATACATTTTATGGTTGAGTGTATTATGCTTTCATTTGGAAATCAGTTCAACATTCAAGCATCTTAATGGACGACCGCTCCACCAAAGTAGCGATCGGTGAGGTAGTTCACGATTTACAAAGGTCGCATGGTCGTATTTTCACAAAGTCGCAGTACTTGGATGCTCTCCTGAGGCACAAGAATGCAATCTCGTGACTTGGCTAGAAGTGCGATCTCCTGGAGGTCTCTCAATCGCAGTGCAACAGGTCACACTTCCAACAGATACTCTTAAGATGCGACTTCGCGACTCACAGGGTTTTCCGAAAGAATGCAACTCGTTCGAATGTTGGCTTCGCACTCCTTGCGGTGCTTTCCGCAGGCTCACCCAGAGGTGTTAACATGCGACCTAGTGACTGCGAGTGGGAATGCGACTTCTGGGAGGTCACAAAGTCGCATCTCAAACCAGTCGCGCTGCTTGGATGTTTGCCACAGGTGTTAAAGTGCGACCTAGACGTCTTCCATTCTTATGTTCCCTCATTGTCAAAACCCTTCAAGTGCGCATTTGACATTAGTTTTGTGGCAAACAGTTGCCTCGTTGGATATGTGCCCGAGCCACCTCCCCTTGATCCCTGCAAAGAAGGTGAAACAAACCAATCAATTTACCCAAACCACATACACATGTATATATTTTCACATGGAAGCATGGAACTTAATGAAAATAATGGAAATAATTCATTAAAGGAACATGCATCCCAAGTATCCCAAATTAAGGTGTCATACATTTTATGGTTGAGTGAATTATGCTTTCATTTGGAAATCAGTTCAACATTCAAGCATCTTAATGGGCTTACTAATTACAAGCGGTCATGGTATTATATGAGGCCCAAGGTAATTTCCTACTCATAGGATAAACGCCTAGAAATATCTTGTTAATATGCATCTGAGAGTGAGGACTAATTCAGAATAGGGTTGGACCTTCAATCACATATTCCAGAGTTATAAGGATGCAAGGGAAAGATATAATTCCCACAGACCCTAACGCACATGCTGAGGTGAAGGATCTGCCAAGGGCCTAAGGAAAATGTGTTGCTATGACTCCCACGATGATGCCATGTGATGTCGATGGGAGCGCACCCCTAGAGGCATGTAGATATGGTGACAACAGGGAGGGGATCACTCTTCTGACAATCTAGGGTTTCTCCCAAACCCTAATATTGTCACTCTTATGGGAAGCCACCTTGAACACATGCTTGTTCAAAAATAGGATATTCACTGATCACGATGCGTGTCATGCAAAGATGAGTTTTAAAATCATGAGACTCTTAACGCATCAATGAAGCCATTGACCTTCGAAGCCCTAATGTGATTATGAGGGCTATATCTGAGATAAAACATGATGCATGAATGTGATGCATGAAACGTGGGCGAGCGCACCAAAGGGGTTGGATAGGCAAGGTTGCAGGGAGAGCAACTGGTTGGGGTCCTATCAAAAACCCTAGAAGCTTGGGGCGAGTGGTGGGGTACCCAAAATATTGAATATGCCCAAAAATTTGGGTGGTGTTGTAGTGGCTACAACAGGTTCCTAAGTCCAAACTTAGGAAAATAAAAATATTAATGAATATTAATAAGAATATGGGTGAGAAACTTCTAAGTGATGAGGATCAAGTTTGTTTTAATCTTAGCAGTTGATTGGGGACTTAATCTCAACCTTTGATTCATCAATAGGAAAAGTATAAGAGGCTTGAGGGTCAATTGGAGATGCACCAAGTGATCAAAGAAGTTCGATCTTTCTGGGGCGTGGTTTGCTGAGAAAATCGAACTAGTGATCTGAGTTGTAACAGAGGGGCAGGGATAGTTGGAATTGGACGATCTTCTCCGGGACCCCAAATACACAGCAGAGAGAGGCAGAGACAAGCCAGAGGAGGCAGTGTAGACTAGGGAGGCTGACGTTGGGCCAAGAGGGCCAACGCATTGCTTGACGCAATGCCAGTGCAGGGGAAGAGCTACCCTCTTGCAGAAATTTGAATTCAGTCGTGGAGCAACAGCATCAGCCGAGAAGGTTGACGTCAGAGATCCAGGAGGCAGAGTTGGCAGTGCAGAGTTGACGCAGTGTCTCAGAGTGCTCCACGCAGGCCCACGTAGCTACTGCGAAGGGGCAACACAGTTCTAGCCGAGGATAGTCAGTCCAGTTGCTGATCGGAGGGATTTCGCTAGGGGAAGTGAGGTAATCTCACTCAGGTTCCTGCCAATATATTTTATCTCTATAACTGGATAGCCGAGAGGGCATCCAGAGTTGTATTCAGAACTACTGCTTAATAATAGAAAACCCTCAAAGCTACTACACTGGTTTTCCCGCATTGTGTTTGTCGAAGACATTTGTCCAAAAATAACGGTGTCTGATGTGTGTTTGTCTCATATCTATTTCAGTTTATGATCTGTATGTCAGTGTACTCTGCAGTAGTGTTTTTCATCAGTGTTTAAATAATTAAATAACTTGTTGAATGTAAAAACAAGTAGGAGATGATAAACCAGTGATTGCAGTAGGATTTCTGATGTGTAGATTCATAAATTTTCACATTCTTCAATTTTATGTTCTTCAAAAATCGGAGGCAACTCTTCCAACCAAGACAAACATTTTGTCATGATCCTCTCCCTCTTCCTAAGAGAACATTTATTAAGTCTTGCTTTCATGCTGTCATATGTTGCATGCTAGATTTTCAGCAAATCAAGGCATACTTTAGACTATCTGCTCCCTCTGAACTCAAGTCTTTTCTAGCACAATATTCTCCATGTAACAATTCTGGAAAGTTCTCTTGCTTTGCTTCTTTCTTCCACTTCTTTCATCTGCTGCCAAATCCTAGGAAGTCCTTGTAATTGACCTACAATCCTCATTAGGACGTTATAGAGAATCAAGATATATATATATATATAGAGAGAGAGAGAGAGATAAACAAGAGACTTACAATCAGTAGAGGCAAAAGCAATAGCAATATAGAGGAGAGAGATAGAATACATATCTTTTGAGAGTGTTAGCTCCCTCTTGATCTTAGACCTCTTGCATTCTTCTTGCAACATCATCATCCGCGTCCTCAAATGAAGGTTAGAGCTCCTAGGCTTTGCGCAATCCCGGTACTGACAAATCAGCTTTCTCAGCCAACTGTGTCGGCCCTCCCGCCCTCTGTGTGGCTCTACGTGAGCTTGTGTTTGCCTCCCTCGACCTTTGCGCTGCCTCTTCTTGGCTCGAACTTGATGACGCAGGCATTGTGTCACCCCTTCCTTGCTGCTTCTCTGCTAGGAACAACTGTTGTCACTCAAGACAGCTGTTTTCTGTGCTGATGTCCTCAGTTCTCCTGTGAATTGCAACCCCCCTTTGATACCATGTTGGAATTTTTAACTCTGACCCATTAGAAACCCTTCATGTACTTTACGATTTATTACTATCTACTTGTTCTATTGATTAACAAGTTATTTACCATTTAAATACTGGAAATAAATACAAGTACATGCTCAACAAATTACAAATCATCAACTAAAGGAAACAGAAACAAGCACACAAGTGACACCGTTTTTTTTGGACTAATGTCCCCGAAAAAACCCAATGCGGGAAAATCAGTGCAGCTATTTGAGGGTTTGATTTATTAAGCAGTTTCAGAATACAATCTGGGCGCCAAATCCGGCTCACCCAACAGAGAAAAATCCCGGCAGTAGTACCTCTCTATTCAGAAGCAGATACTCCGGCTGAAATCCCGGATAAACACACCGGCAGCTCCAAAGCTCCAATTTGCCCCACGAAACCCCAGCGTCAGCCTCTAGGGACTGCGTCAGCCTCTGGAGGCACTGTTCCAGTCCTCTAGCCCTCTTCGTCACTCACACTGGTCCTCTGAGGCACTGCACAGCTCCTCGCTGCCTCTACGTGAGCCCTAGTTGGCTCTGCGTGAACCCTAGCTGGCTTTGCATCCCTCTCTCTCACTACTGCACTGATCCTCCCGGTGCTATCTCTACCTCTCTGCTTTTGTATTCACTGCCCCTCAACTGCAACTCTGATCACTCTCTCAACTTTCTCAACAAACCAGCCCCAGAAAGTCGAAATCTTGATCTCTTAGTGTGTATTCTCCAACTTACCCTCAAGCCTCTTCTTATACTTCTCTCGTTGGTCCATCAACGGTCAAGATTAAATCTCTAATCAACAGCTAAGATTAGATTTCGCTTGATCCATGACTTTTGGACCCTTCTAACCCAGTTTTAAAGTAATACCCAGTAATATTTTATTTTTCCTAAGTTTAGACTTAGGAACTCCATTAAAAATATTAATTATTTTAATATCTCCCAAACCGATTAGAATCTACCCAAACCATTTATGGGTCATGGAGATCTCATGTGCTTTAACCTCTTCACCAATTTTCATGGTTAGAGCACATCCGATGCTACCCCAAATCAACACTCCCTCTTAGCAAGGACTATGCTCTAGTAATACTCCTCACCAGTGTTGCAAGAAATGTCGCCCCCCACGGATCAAAAGCCCGATCCGCGTTCCGTATGGATCCGTGGGGGATCTGTCCTCCGTAACACATTTCGAAAAAACCAAAATGCGGATTGGGCTTAAAAAATGTGGTTCCGGCCATTTCCGATCCTTACGGCCCGATCCACGTTTCGGTTTTTTCTAAAACGCATTTCAGTTTTTTCCGATCTGCATTTCAGTTTTTTGGATCCGTGTTTTGGATTTTTGGAAACGCGTTTCGGTTTTTTCCAAAACGCATTTCGCACGGAGATAATTGAGCAACTATATGCTTAACAATGGTCCATTTGGGAGCATGCATGCAATTAGCGATTCCAGGATGATGATGATCGAGTTGAGATGCCACGCCCATCTAGTCCCTTGGTTCCCAGGTTCTATGGTTCAACACCAACAGCATGGGGTTCGTCTTCATCAGTTTCAGTGCCACAACTTCCACAGACACCATCTTTTTCATTGCCACCACATGGAGGCCCGCCACCACGTTCTCTTCATGGTGGAAGAGGGAGAGATTAGTAGATATATTCACAATTTACTATTTTTGTCATGTATTAATCATTAGACTTGTAGGCTTGTGAATTTGAACCTTTTTGTCTTGGCGATGACCAAGTGACCTATTTTGTAAACATTATTGCTTGAATTTTGGACATGACAGATGTTGACAATTGCTCACTTGCTAGATAAATCATAATATGCTCTATGTTTTATGTTTTATAATATGCTTAAATGTTTTATGTTTTATAATATGCTTAAAATTTTGATGAATGTTTGTAATTGCTAGAATATAGATGGTTGATGCTCGAATAATTAATCATTGATGTACATACTAGTAACTACAATGGAATCATGGATGCCATATCTATCTTGATTTATGCAAAAATATGCATGTTTTCATGTCTTCTACAACTAATTTGGTATTTTGGATGTTTATTTTGAATATAAATGCAAAAGAATATAAATATATATATAGCAGATGCTTTCGCAGACGCTTTGCTTCCTAGATTTTTGGAAAATGACGCTTCCGCGTCCCCGCTTCCAAAAAACGTCCCCGTTTTGTCCCCGCTTCGTGCAACATTGCTCTTCACTGAGTATCACCCTGATCATCTAGCATCGGTCCTTGTGTTGATGCTAGGCCTCCCCGCCCAACATCCTCTGCACTGCTGCACCCTGCACTGCTTCCCATGGCACTGCCATTGCCACTGCTACATCTATACGGCAACTCCCTCTGCATCCGTGCTACTGCCCATGGCCCTGCCACCACCACTGCTACATCTGCACTGTAACCCCTCTCATCATGATGCATCATGTTGGCCATAGCACTGCCACTGCTAACTGTTGCACTGCAACTCGGTTACTGAGAAGTAAGTAATTGATCCTCCCAACTATGACATCTCTATTAGGCTAGAAACAATCTCGATATTGAAGCTCCCTCTGTCGCTGACAAGTGCTCCCTCTACTAACCTTTGTGCTGCTACAACAACTCCATGCATCTCGCACTGTTGCATCCTGCAAGCCTCGCGCTGTCCCGAGACTCCTGCACTCTACCACTCTCTATCACTCCATCCGCATCTATCTCTACCGACATCCGCCAATCTTGCTACTCCTCTCTGAGGATCCCGTAGCAAGGTATAATCCAAGAGGTTGGGTACCTCAAGGATCCTGCCACTCATCGCCTGTAGTCCGTCTGACTACAGCTCGATGTCTCCCCAATTCTTCTCAAGTGGCACATGAGCACTCATGGCATAGTCATCATCTGTCTCAACTTCTTTCTCAGCCCTTGCTGGCACTGCCTTAGTCTCAGAAGCCTCTCCCTTGCTCTTCTTCATAGAACATTAGTTCGCAAAATGACCCAGCTCCCCACAATGGAAGCACTTGACCTTGGAGAGGTCCTTCTTTTTCCTTTTCTCTTGCTTTCCCACAAATGCTAGAGCCGCATCCTCTTCTTCCTCCTTGATTCTAACCCCTTTACCGCTACTCCCTGCCTTGGTCATCCATCTAATCTCTTCTTGATGAAGAGCCACCCATGGTTCCTCCCAATCCAGAAGGCTCGTCCTGCCCAATATGCTCTAGAAAAATACTTCCCAATCCTCTGAGACTGCGTTCAGTGTGGTCCTCACCAACATCTCCTCATCTGGCGTGGCCCCTATAGAGGTCAGCGGGTCCCGGATCTCCGTTAATCGCCCGAGGAAGATATCTCTCTGCTCTCCCTTCTATATCTAGTATGACCACAATTGATTTTCAAGTAACATCTTCCTCTGCACGGAAGTATGTTGATACAACTTCTTCAGGGCCTCCCACATCTCATTTGTCGTATTCTTCTCAGCAATATGCGGTACCAAATGATCCTTGACCCCGTCAAGGTTGAAGCACTTTGCCCTAGGCATTGCATCCTCGTACTTCTCATTTTCAGCTGGGTCAATTAGGATCACTATAATTATCAAGGCGAAGTACTTGACACAATTTCTGCCTAGAACAGATAGGATTTTGGCCTTCCAGACTACGAAGTTTGAGGCTCCGTCTAGTCTGTCCTAGTCTCTTACCCCGTTCACTGCCATCTCGTTGTTCCTCTACTTCCCTCCTAGAAGTTCTTTGTGTGACTCCCTCTAAGCCTCGATTTCCCTCCTAGAAAACCTTATGCCCATGTCGAGATGCCCCCACTCTGATTGTTAGTGCAACTGCACCACTGATCCGGATTTCTTGGCTAGAAATCTTCGATAGCAACTCCCTCCTTAACCTTGCCCTGTTAGGTATTGTTCTGACTATAGTACCCCACCAGCGCCACGTTGAAACTTACCCATAGCCTCCTAAACCCCAGCAAACTGAAGGTTAGAGCTCTTAGGCTCTGCGTAATCCCAGCACTAGTAAATCAGCTTCCTCAACCAACTGCGTCAGCCCTCCTGGCCTCTGCGTGAGCGTGTTTATGCCTCCCTCAGCCTCTTCTTGGCTCGAACTTGATGACGCAGGCACTGCATCACCCCTTCCTTGCTGCTTCTCTGCTAGGAACAACTTCTGTCACTCAGGACAACTGTTTTCTATTGTTGCTGCTCTGCTTAGCTAATGTCCTCAGTTCTCCTGTGATCTGTAACCACGCTCTGATACCATGTTGGAATTTCTAAGTCTGACCCGTTAGAAACCCTTCATGTACTTTACTAATTTATTCCTACCTACTTGTTCTATTAATTAACAAGTTATTTACCATGTAAATACTGGAAATAAATACAAGTACATGCTCAACACATTACAAATCATCAACTGAAGTAAACAAAAACAAGCACACAAGTGACACCATTGTTTCTGAACTAATGTCCCCAGAAAAACCCAATGCGGGAAAACCAGTGCAGCTATCTGAGGGTTTGATTTATTAAGCAATTCCATAATACAATCTGGGTGCCAAATCCGGCTCACCCAACAGACAAAAATCTCAGCAGTAGTACCTCTTTATTAGGGAGCATATATTCCGACTGAAACCCCGGATAAACACTCTGGCAGTTCCACAGCTCCAATCTACCCATGAAACCCTAGCGTCAACCTCTAGGGACTGCGTCAGCTCTCTCTGGCCCAATGTTAGCCCAGTGTCACTTTGGCTTGGCCTGCGTCAGCCTCTGGAGGCATTGCATCAGTCCTCTAGCCCTCTGCATCACTCAAGCTAGCCCTCTGAGGCACTACGCAGCTCTTGGTTGCCTCTACGTGAGCCCTAGCTCGTTCTGCGTGAAACCTGGCTAGCTCTGCATCCTTCTCTCCAGCTACTGAGCTGATCCTCCCGGTGTTATCTCTACCTCTCTGCTTTTGTATTCACTGCCCCTCAACTGCAACTCTGATCACTCTCTCAACTTTCTCAGCAAACCCAGCCCTAGAAAGTCGAAATCTTGTTCTCTTAGTGTGTATTCTCCAACTGACCCTCAAGCCTCTTCTTATACTTTTCTCGTTGGTCCATCAACGACCAAGATTAAATCTCTAATCATCTGCTAAGATTAGATTTGGCTTGATCCATGAATTTGGAACCTTCTAACCCAATTTTATAGTAATACCCATTAATATTTTATATTTCCTAACTTTAGACTTAGGAACTCCATTAAAAATATTAATTATTTTAATATCTCCCAAACCGATTAGAATTTGCCCAAACCATTTCTAGGTCCTAGAAATCTCATGTGCTTTAGCCTCTCCACCAATTTTCATGGCTAGAGCATATCCAATGCTACCCCAAATCAACAGGAGAACAGACAGAGAGGAGATCAAAAGTTCGATTTTCTGAAGCAGAGCAGCTGCTGAAGAGATTTTCGATAGTGATCTTTTGCAGTGAGAGATAGGGATAATATCTGAAGGGAAATCTCTCCTGGTCAGAAAATACTTAGCAGAGAAGAGAGAGAGAGAGATGCAGCAGAGGTAACACGGAGCCTTAGAGGTTGACGCAGAGCCACAGAGGGTCACGCAGAGGTAGCATAGGCTAACACAGAGGCAGCACAGAACCTTGAGGAAGTCCGAAAATGTGTTGAGGAGATTGATTTCTGAAGCTAGAAGTCGGGGTGTGAGACCGGGAGAGCAGAAGTCAGAATCTCAGAGGCAAATCGATCAGCCGGGAGGAGTGACGCAGTCCCTAGAGGGTGTGACGCTAGGCTGATGCAGAGGCAACCAGGGGCAGTGCATTCAATGGTTGGATCAACCAAGATTTCCAGTGATAGTGTGAGGTAACCTCACTTATCTCTTTGTCAGTGATATTCTCTATAGCTAAATTTTCGAGAACGCATCCAGAGATTGTATTCAAAAATTACTATTACATAATAATAAAACCCTCAGCATTGTTGCACCGGTTTCCCGCATTGAGTTTTTCTGGGGACATTGTCCAAAAATAACTATGTAGATGTGTTGTGTATTTCTTTCTTGTTCAATTTCTTGTTTCCATATTTTGATTAAATGGTGAAGCCTGAAGTGTATTCGTTTCAGTGTTTACTGTACGAAATAGTAAATAATTTGGTTCAGTGATTAAAAATATCAAGAAACGTAATCAATTTGCAATAGGAGTTTGGGCATCCAAATTTTCACATGGTATCAGAGCTACAGGTGAAACAGAAGAACAGTGCCATAAGAGCCGAACGATAAAGGAGGAAGGGAGTTCGAAATTCCTACAAAGGCAGCAATTCGAATCCCCAGAGGGATTGCGCAGTTCAGGCCGGAAGGGCTAGATTTTTGTGGTAAATCTCTCTGAGTGAGTCGACACAAAGGTAGGATTTCCAGATCAAAATCTATCAGCAGCAGAGGGAGTAGTGCAACAAAGCTTCAGCGAAGAGGGGTTTCTGGTGGGACACAGTTTTCTACAGGCACTTGTTGGGCAGAAAGACGTCAGAAGGAAGAAGAGAGACACTTGATGAAACTTCTTCCTCAAAGATTTCCTAGCTAGGGAATTTGAATTCTCATTTGTTAAGCAGCAGCAAGAGAGAGGAGGTCACTCGACTTTTTCAATTGGCAGGGATGGAAACAAGTGGATTGAGAGACTAGGATAGGTTGGATGGTGCATCTAACTATGTGATTTAGAAGGCAAGGATGTCATGCCTTCTAGATGAGCATTTTCTCAAAGTCTACATCGACAGTGTGTTAGTTGTGCCCATGGATCCAGATCCGCTCAAGAAGTACAAGGGAGAAATGGCGAAGACGGAGAGAATGACCCTCGACTGAGTGAAGGATAATATAGTTTGTCACATCACTGGTAGAAACACTGCCAAGGAGATGTGGGATGCTTTGTTGACGCTATATTAGGGATTGTTGTTACACAGAATGTCTAGGCACCACGAAACAACTCAGATCGGGGGCTATCACCTTGATCCCCAATCTCTCCATTTAAGTTGTCTCCCTATAGTAGGCTAAGGGGGGTAGACCCTATGGAAAAATGGAATGAAAAAGAACTAGTTGGGAATCAACCAGTTCGGGAGACACAATGAAGCGATCAAGTACTTGATTAAAATTTAGCAAGACTTATAGGATTTGATTAGATTTTAAATGATTGATACCAATGCCTTATGGAGTCAACTATCTTGATAGGAAATTTAGGACCAAGTAATTGATTTGCAACTACTGCTTGGATGAATGACTATCTTATATGAAGTGCAGATCCTAAAGCTAAAATGAGATGCAAAAATCTTAGTTAATTTTAGTTAAATACCTATCTAAGTTTTAACCCTTCGATCCTTTCTATATTGAGCCTGATTTTGTAGTAATTGGAAAAAAGAAGATAAGGTGAAGCACACTAAGGTGTGATTAACGATACCTCTCCTGAAAATTTAACATACCCGGTGCCTCCAGCGCTGCAGAGCGTTGTGGCTCTGATGACTGCAAGGTCACCGTTTTAAGTACTATTAAAAGCAGGCTTCTCAAGCAAAGATGGATGGATACCTATCTCTCTATCGACCAAGTTTATGCTTGAAAGTAAATTTTATTTATGCAAAACTAACTTATATGCATATGCACTAGATGATGAAAAGAAGTTAGTCCCGAGGATTAGAAACACTTGTGTCGCAAAAGCCCTTAATCACCAAAATAAAATGTTTGCTTTATTGGATGAAGACTTAAAAATAAACTCCTGAAAATATTACAATTAAACCACAAGCTTATTTCAAATCTTTTTTGATACAATTATAGCTCAAAGAAAACAAAAACTTATGTGCAATCAATGTCAACAGATGCTCAAAAAATACTCAATATATGAAACAAAAGATATGCATTTTATCACAATTCCATGACAGAGTACTTAATTTTCAAAAATTAGTTTTTAGGACAGCAATAAGAAAAACTTTATGACAGCAGCAATATGACAATAAAAACAGTAAGCTATCAATGATGTCTTTATGCAAAACAATTACTGAAAAGTTTCCAAACTTTCCCACATGAATCATCAAAAATTTTCAGCCTGTTATGATGTGATTTCCAGAATTATATCAAGTATGATATACTTATTACAGCCAACAATTAAAACATGAAATAAGCCTAATGATGAATGCCCAACTCAAGAAATTAATTCTTTAATGTATTAGACAACTTAAGCACTAATTTTAGGTTAACCCACATGAAATTTTTCCGCTGTTATTTTTCATACTTCAAAAACAGAATTATTCAGAGATAACAGTCACCCAAAATGTAGATCTAGGCCAAATTCCTGATACACATCAAACATAAATGACTTATTAATGTATTTAGCAATTTTTTTGGTTAATTTCAAACCACTTAGATGTGTTTTTCACCACTATTAGTAAGATACATGACTGTTGTAGCAAACAGTGAGGAAAAAGATGGTTTAGCGATCAAACCCTTAGGCCCTAGGCCTTGAAAATCACTTGCCCAAGTTGGCTAAAAATTTTCAATACCTAAAACAGAAATTTTTACCAAATATTCTGCAAAAATCCACCAATGATTAGCTTCAAAAAATCAAATATTCAAATCAGAAATGAAGCAAGAGAATCTAGGGCCAATGAGAGCTAGCACTAAGCCCAATAGAACTAGCGATGGGTTAGGACAAGGTAGATTTGGGCTTAGGAGCCCCAAAGTTTGAAATCCTTGTTCTGAAAAAATTATTTTGCTTCATATCTTCATATTTATTGCAAAATGTTTAATGGTTGGCCCTGCAAAAATATTTGGGACAAGATATTGCCCACCAGGGCCTAGATCCGTCTCAAAACCCCCAGATCTGCTTGAAAAAATCTTGGATCTGAAGATTACTTAGCTGATTTCCCAAATCTATTCCTGCAAACAATTTTTGAGTTCAGATCTTGCCCTCTAGGGTCTAGATCTAGCTCTGATCTGAAGATTTTCTTAGCTGATTTCTCAGATCTATTCCTGGAAACAATCTTTGAGCCTAGATCTTGCCCTCTAGGGTCTAGATCTAGCTCAGATCTGAAGATTTTCTTGACTAATTTCTTAGATCTATTCTTGCACAAGTGAAAAGATAAAAACCCAATATGTACAAAAATAGAGAAAATCCCAAAAACCCAAGTGTTAAAATTCAAAATTATGTTACAAAATTTCAAATCTACACAGTAAGTAACAAATCTATACAAATAATTTACAGATCTATACAAATAATTTATAGATCTATCAAATATGAGGAGTATGAGTCCAACTCTGGTCCCAGATCTGATAATCTAAGGCTCTTAATAGCCTGATCTATCAAAATTTCCACAAAATATTTAAAAGATTTTGAAATTTAGAGAGGTGCTAGCCTAAAAACACCCTACAGAAAAAAGATTGTCGTTAGATAAATCCTGAGGCTTATATGAAGTAGGCTTTTCAGAAAATATGTGTTGAGAGTTGGCTGGTCCAACCGAGGACTATCCCCAAACGCTCAATGAAAACCTTAGAGATCTTCTGCAAACACTAAATCAACCATCAAATCAAGTAGAGAAATAAAACAACAATAAAATTCTAAAGAAATAGAGATACCTGCTACTTCAATCAAAGTTAAAAATGTTACCCTAGATCCAACAAACTGAATTAGATATGTCTTTTCAGATTATTCTAAGAGAGCTATTGATTGATAGTTTTCACATAATATTAAGCAGAAATTAAAACGATGTTACCATAAATTCATGAAGAGGAACACTACAGCACAACCCCAAAAACTTTTGCATTAATTCAAAGAAATATACAAGAGGCTTGAGAGCTTAGTACACGATTCAAAGATTGGATGAAGTGACTAACAAATGATCTCATATTTAAAGATAAATCCTCCAACGGCTAGTTCGAGTGATCATCGTCAAAGAAATCTCGACCATTGACGAGGATCAAAATTTCTTTTAATCTCATCCGTTGAAATTTTAAATTCTTGAGGAAATTCGAATTTTTCAATTAAATGAATTTTAATTAATTCAAATATTTAATTTTTGAATTAATTTCCTCGGAATTTTGAGTTTGACTTAACCCCTGGGACTAAAGGCTTAAAATTTAGCAAAATAATTAATTTACTTTAGTCCTTGGACTTTTTAAAATTTAATTTTTAAGGACCGACGAATTTTTCCTTCGGAGAAATTAAATTTACCTAGGACCTAGAATTAATTAAATTTTTGAGTTAAGATTTTAATTAATTTTGGCCAGAAAACTTAATTAATTAACCTATGAGGGGATCAATTATTTTTCCAACCCTCAAGACACTTTACATCATGATTTTTACATTTTTCACATTTCAAGGGGGAAAACCCATTTGCAAAAAACCCTCACAGGCTACTCAGTTTTGCGACACAAATATAATATAGTAGATCAAACAATTTGTAATAAAATAACCTAACCAAATAGTTAGGATTATTCCCAAATCACTTTTACATAGACTCGATATAGAACACTAGGACTGACCTAAGATCCCAGTGACAAAATCCATTTCGGCTTTGGGGTAAGGCTGAAGGAAAACTCTACCGACCATCCGAGAATGATCGGTGAGACAAAAAACCTCCCAGAATGTAGATCGTCACTAGAAAAGTAGGTTTACCTAGGTAACATACACGACACAGATCTGCTGAGATTATTTACATTATACACATGCAGATTGGGTTTACATTATAAGATGATGATCAAGCTGATGATGATAGCTGGACAGCACGAACACATCGATCAGGAACTATCCCTTTTGCGAAAAAAACGGGGTGTACTGCTATGGGTCGTTGACATGTAGTGGTCAACAGGGATCTTCTGAGCACCAGAAGATGAGATCTATGCAGATGCAAAAAGGGGAACACATTCATTCGTTCCTCTCTAAACTTCAAGAGACCCGAGATGAGCTGATAGTTGTGGAGTCAACACCTCAAGGTTCTAAGATGGTAAGACTGGCCCTAAATTCAGTATCTGAGGAATGGCAAGTCTTTGTCCAGAGCATCTTGGGCAGGGGGACTTTACCAAACTGGGATGAAATGTGGGTAGCTCTTAAGTAAGAGGAGCTGAGAAGACACTCGATCAAGTATAAACTTGATGGAAGTAACACCAGTGGGTCGAAGCCCAAGGAGAAAGAAGAGAATGCAACCCTCGCATCCAAGGGGCAGCAGGAGCAACGGATGAAGAAGAAAGATGTTTCGAAGATCAAATGCTTCAAGTGTGTTGAATTTGGTCACTACGCAACACAATGTCCTCTCAGAAAGAAGGACAAAGATTATAAGCATGATCTGAAGGTTGTAGTTACAAAGATCGAGGAGGAGGAGTTCGCCATGACAACCTAGGCATCTCCAGGAGGGAGGTGGGGTGATTTAAAGTTGTAATTCGAAAGTACTGCAAATGGGCAGGATTTGTTGAGGAGCCCACCTCTCGGATCAATTCCTTGCTACAGGAGCCCAGATCAGAAGTAGTAGGATGGACCAGTGTCAGTTGGTGCAGATGAGTGTCGGAGTGACAGTTGCAGAGGCTAGCTGCGCCAGAGACTAAGCAGCGGAGAGCAAAGTTGAAAGCAGTGTAGTTGGCAAAGAAAAGAGATCGGCAGTAGCACAAAGGCTTCAGAGGCTCAGCATAGAGACTAGCAGTAGTCATGACTCCAACAACAAGATTCATCATACTAAACACTAATTTAGTAAATTGGGATGTTTTTCTGTTGTTGATGCAGTAGCAGCAGCAGTTGGAAAAGGTTGCAGTGCAAATGCAATAATTGGCAGTGCCAGTGCCAGCAGCAGCACGGATGCAAAATTTTAGAGGGAGTTGTAGTACGGATGCAGTGTTTACAATGGCAGGGTCAGCAGTAGTACATATGCAGCATTTGCGCAATAGTTGGCGGACAGGATGCCAGACATCAACAACGCAGAGGGAGATGGTTCAGAATTAGAGTAATGCTTCAACAGGTTACATTGTTAGAGCACATTCCTCGCTAAGAGGGACTGGTGATTTCTGGTAGCATCGGATGTGCTCTAAGTCTCAAAATTTGCAGGGAGATTTAGATGCATGCATTCTCCAATACCCAAAAATCGTTTTGGGAAATTCCACCCGAAGACAACTTTATTAAAATAATTAATTATTTTTAATGGGACCATAAGTCTAAACTGAGGAAATTAAAATAATTAATGGGTATTAATCTAAACTATGGGTGTAACTTATAGAAGAAAATGAGAATCAAGCCAAAATGATCTAAGCCATTGATTAGAAATTAAATCTGGGCCATTGGTTGTCCACATAAAGATATAAGAAGAGGCTTGAGGGGCACTTGGAGAACACGCAGAGGGGAGAGCAGAAGTTCGATTTTCTGAACCAAAGCAGCTTCCAGAGAGATTTTCGATAGTGATCTTTTATAGTGAGGAGAAATGATAGTATCCAAAGGGAAATCTTTCCTGGTCAAAGAATACTCAGCAGAGGCAGCGCAGAGCCAGAGAGGCTGACGTAGAGCCATGCAAGGCCACACAAAGGCAACATAGGTTGGCGCAGAGGTAACGCAGAGCCTTGAGGAAGTCCGAAAATTCACTAAGGAGATTGATTTTTGTAGCTGGAAGTCGAGGTGTGAGACCAGGAGAGCAGAAGTCAGAATCTTAGAGGCAAAGTAATCAGCAAGGAGGAGTGACGCAGTCCCTAGAGGGTGTGACGCTGGGTTGACGCAGTGACTGCACAAAGGCAGCCAGGGGCAATTCATTCATAGTGGTTGGATCAACCAAGATTTCCAGTGATAGTGTGAGGTAACCTCACTTATATCTCAATTAGTGATATTCTATGTAATTGGATTGTCTGGAAGGCATCCAGAGATTGTATTTAGAAATTACTACTGCATAATAATAAAACCATCAGAGTTGTGGCACCAGTTTTCCCGCATTGGGATTTTCCGAAGACATTTGTCCAAAAATAACTGTGTAGATGTGTTGTGTATTTCTTTCTTGTTTAGTTTCTTGTTTCCATAGTTTAATTAAATGGTGAAGGCTACAGTGTATTCGTTTCAATGCTTGCTATAGGAAACAGTAAATAATTTGGTTCAGTAATTAACAAATCAGAGAAACGTAATCAGTTGTTGCAGTAGGAATTTGGGCATCCAAATTTTCACACAGCCTTTGAATCCATGCGCTTTGTTTCCTTGTCACATAGTTCCTGAGATAACCCTCTAGTCATTCGTTTACCCTCTCTATTTGGTCGTCGGTATGTGGATGCTAACTTGTGCTCGGGGTAAGCTCAGTGCCCAGTAGCCTGAAAAGCTCCAGCAAGAATCCCCCCATAAATCGATTGTCCCGGTCAGTGACTATAGTCAGGGAGTCTGTGCAGGCAGAAGACCCCCCCTAAAGAATAGCTCTGCCACTTGAGAAGCTAAATACCATGTCAAAATGGCAAAGAAATGTGCGAACTTGGTCAGCCATTCGACCACCACAAAAATGCAATCCTTCCCCTGCAGCAAGGGAAGCCCCGTGATGAAGTCCATAGAGATACTCTCCCATTTCCCCTCAGGAATGGGGAGAGGTTGCAACAATCCTGCTAGATGGGTTCACTCCCCCTTGTTCCTCTGACAAGCCTCACACTCCTGCACATATCTCAATACGTTCCCCTTGAGGCCCTTCTAGGAGAAGCGCTCTCTCACTGCCATGTAGGTCTTTCTGAATCCCTAGTGCCCAGACAAAGGGGAATCATGGGTTGCATGAAGGATACGTTCCCTCAACTGTAAACTTGAAACTAAAAATATGCGCCCCTCGTAGTATATGACCTCGTCCATCACCTTGTAGCGCTCATTTGCATAACTGCCCTCCAAGATCTCACATGCCCAACGATCCTTGGAGTACTCAACTAATAGTTGTGCCTTCCAGTGATGGTAGATGCTCATGAGCAAAAGTCCTGCGGGCCTCCTAGATAGTGCATCGGCTACCACATTGTACTTCCCCTACACATACTCAATATCAAAATCATAGGCCTGCACCTTGCTGACCCATCTTTGTTGTTTATCATTGAGGCTCTGTTGCCCCATGAAGTGGCGAAGACTATTGTGATCTGTCTTCACCCGAAACCGGTTACCCACCAAGTACTGTCGAAACTTGGCCAATGCATGCATAATGGCCAACATCTCCTTGTCGTATATGGAATACGACCTCTCATGAGGTAGGAGCTTCCGGCTCTCGAAAGCAATGGGGTGCCCACCTTGGGACAAGACTGCCCTGATCCCCTCACCCGATGCATTGCACTCCAATGTGAAGGGTTGCGTGAAGTCCAGAAGTGCTAATACTGAGCAACAACTCATCACTTCCTTCAGGCGATTGAATGTTTTCTAAGCTCCATCTGTCCATGCAAAAGCACCCTTCTTAGTCAAATTAGTGAGGGGTGTTGCCAATTGTGAGAATCCCTTAACAAACATCCGACAATAAGTACAGATGCCCAAGAACCCTCTCAATGCTATCACATCTCTAGGCACTGGCCAATCCGGAATGGCCCTGATCTTCTCCTCGTGCACCTTAATGCCATCTGCACCTATGATGTGTCCCAAGTAGAGCTTTTGCGTCAGCCCAAACTCGCACTTGGACATCTTAGCATAGAACTACTGCTCCTCCAAGATAAGTAACACCGCCTCTAGGTGTTGCAAGTGCTCCTCCCACGTCCTGTTGTAGATCAAGATATCATCAAAGAATACCAGCACAAATCTCCCCAGTTGACCTTCGAGCGCATGGTTCATGCATGACTGAAAGGTAGCAGGTGCGTTGATCAACCCTAAGGGCATGACCAAGAACTCGAAATGCCCATAATGACATCTGAAAGTTGTCTTCAGGATATCCTACTACCTCACCCAAATCTAATGATACCCAAACCGCAAATCTATCTTAGAAAGTATATGGCTCCTCTAAGCTCATCCATCTACTCATCAATACGTGGAACGAGATACTGGTTCTTCAATGTCTTCTAGTTGAGTGTCTTGTAGTCAATGCACATGCGTAGAGTCTCATCCTTATTCTTCACCAGCACGACTGAAGAAGCGAATGGACTGGAACTCGGTCTGATTTGGCCCAACACCAATAGCTCCCAGATGGCCCTCTCAATCTCATCCTTATAGGATTTGGGATGCATATAGGGTGTAGTAATGACTACCTGTACACCAAGCTCCAACTCTATAGTGTGCTCAAACCCCTATTAGGTGACTACCCTGGTGGTATATCTCCAAAAACTACCGGATATCTATCCAGTATCGCTTGTATGTCTGGATGTGCTGGCTTGGTTTGTCCCCCAGCCTCTCAAATCCTCAGCTCTACTACAAATGCTATGTCCCCATGCCTCAACCTCCATCCTATGGGTTGAAACCGTCTGTGGAGGATATGAATGCATGCCCCGAAGAACCACTAGTTCACCATCCGGCTCGGTAAACTCCATCTCTAGTTTCCTCCAGTCAGTGGTCACTCGGCCAAGGGAATACAACCATTAAACACCCATCACCACATTGGTGTCTGGTACGTCCACCATGAAGAAATGATTTGTCATCGAATAGTTCCCTAATGTCATTGTCAAAGCGAGAACATAATGAATGCACTGCATAGTTTTGTCTCCTAGTACCAGAACTGAGAACCCCTCAAACTCTGCAGTGGTGATACCTCTCCTCTGGATCAATTGAGCATCAATAAAATTGTGGACGGCCCCACTGTCTACTAAGACTGAGACATGATATCCCTGCAGTGTGCCTTTGATCCTCATGGTCAAAAATTTAGAAACCCCACACAAAGAGGTTAGGACTCCCCCAGATGGTGCAAAAGATGCTCCCACATGTGGTGGTGGTGGTGGTAGTCCCCTCTTTGCCAGATCCTCGTTGTCTCCCCCACCAAACTCCAACTCCATGTTGATTTGGGGTAGCATCAAATGCGCTCTAGCCACAAAATTTGGTGGCAGTTGGGGCACATGAGATCTCCAATACCCAAAAAGGGTTTGGGCGGATTCTAAACAGTTCGAGAAATATTAAAATAATTAATATTTTTAATGGAGTCCACAAGTCTAAACTTAGGGAAATTAAAATATTAATGTGTATTAATATGAATCTGTGTTAGAATGGTCCAAAAGACATGGATCAAGCCAGATCTAATCTTAGCCGTTGATTAGGGAATTAATCTTGGTCGTTGATATGTCAACGAGAAAAGTATAACAGAAGACTTGAGGGTCACTTGGAGAGCACACCAGATGATCAGTCATTCTATTCTTTAGAGCGGGGTTTGCTAAGAGAGATAGAATCAGTGATCGGAGTTGCAGTTGAGGGGTAGTGAGTACAGAGAGACAGAGCGGCGGTGATAGTGCCGGGAGATCAGCGCATGAGCCAGAGAGAGTGATGCAGTAGCAGCTAGGGCTCACACAGGGCCACACAGAGGCAACCAAGAGCTGCACAGTGCTTTAGAGAGGCCAGCGTAGCTAACGCAGAGGGCCAAAAGGCTAATGCAGGGCCTCCTGAAGCTAACGCAGGCCTATTCAGGTTGACATAGGGCCAGTGCTAGGCAGAGAGAGGCTAACACAGTCTAGAGAGGCTGACGCTGGGGTTTCTGCGGCAGATTGGAGCTGAGGAGCTGCGGAGGGTTTATCCGGGGTTTCAGCCAGGACATCTATCTCACACTGAGAGGTACTACTGCCAAGGGCATTCTCCGTTGGGTAAGCCGAATTTGGCACCAAGATTGTACTATGAAATTGCTTAATAAGAAAACCCTCAGATAGTTGCGCCGGTTTTCCCGCATTGGGTTTTTCCGAGGACATTGGTCCAAAAATAATGGTGTCATAGTGTGTGCTTGTATCTGTTTCCTTCATTTGATGATCTGTAATATGTTGAGCATGCACTAGTGTTTATTTTCAATATGTACATTGTAAATAACTTGTTAAGTAACGCAATAAGTAGGTAGGAATAAATCAGTAAAGTACATGAATGTAATATTCCTAATTAGCCCCAGCTAATTAGAATATTCGATTTTGCCAAATTTTGCCTCCTATAGTTATTTTGTAAATAAAAAAGTGAGAAAGGGGGACATAACTCACTTTTAGAATAAAAGTCACTTCCTAGTAGCACAACGTTGTGACTTAAAGGGAGAGCCAAGGGGGCCAAAAGGGGGAAGCAGAAATGGAGCTCACGCAGACACATGGAGGGGTTGCACATAAGCGGAGGAACACGTGGAAAAAGGGGAATCACTCAAGAGAAGGTGAGCATTGGGATTGAGAGAGGCAGAAGCTATAAAAGAGAGAGGAGCCCCCTCATTTTGATCATTGAGTTATGTGCATTTTGAGCTAGTCATTTCGACTTCTGAACACGCTCGCTGTTTAGCTGGTCTGCAACAATGTTTAGTGCATTGAGTGTCTCCGTTCGGAGATCTCACCCTTAGCCCGGGGGACTTCGAGTGCTTGCTTGGGAAAGGTATTTCCATCAATATTTCAACAGTAGTTTTATCAGCATTTCAGCAGTAGTTTCATCAACATTTTGGAGGACTGCGCAGCACTTGGAGAGGGACGTAATTCTTTTTGGTGGTAGTGCTGGATTGGGTTTTTGCAGGTGGAGTTATCCTGGGAGATTGAGCAGGGGTCCAACTCTTGTCTCATTGGAGGATTTCTGGCACTGTTTTAGGCAGAGATTAGAGGGGTTCCCTTCAGTGGCAGCGCAAGGCATTGAGGAACTGCGCAAAACCCCAAGAGGGTGTTTTTCGGGGGTCAGCCAATCCAGGGAAGCTTTCTGCATTTTTCTGGGTTTCTTGAGTAGAGCATGAATCCAGAGTTTCAGCTTTTTCCGAGGAGAGGAGCAGCCCAAAATCATCTTTTGTTTTCTAGGAGCAGCAGCAGCATCCACGCAGAGAGGCCATTCTTGTCATTCTCAGAGTATTTCTTCACTCTTCTTGTATTTCCGATTTACATTATTATGCTGTTCTACTGTTATTTTATCACTTTTGGGTTATTATATCATTTGCACATATTTGGTTGGAGTTTTTGTTGGGGTTTGAGGAATATTCTAGGTTCAGAATATTACAGTGGTATCAGAGCATAGATCTGGCTCAGCCTGTGGAGCTAGCAATCTATGACACCAAGGGAAAAACCCTACATTTGTTACAGAGGTAGGAGGTACAGAGAGATTGGACGTAGGTTGGAGAATACGTACGGGGAGGGAGACTGTGTTCCTGTGGTGGACGCACAACAGGTGGAGACTGTGGTAGATGCAGAACAAAGAGAGCCAGTAGTGGACGCAGAACAGATGGCCGAAGAGGACGGGAAGAGATTTGCGGATATGCTCCTCAAATCAGTGCAGGATCTGTCAAGGCAGATTTAGGTGATGGGGTAGAGATTCACAGCAGTAGAGGCCAGACAGCGTGCGAGCCCACGAGTTTTTCAGATTGGTGAGGGATCAGGTGCATCCCATCACTTGCCAGAGCAACGTGATACTGCGTAGCAGGTGGCCTCATATACCCCTACACGCTCTACCATGCCCACTTTCTTAGGAGCAGACACGGGGACCGTAACCTAGCAGGAGGCAGAGCCCGGACATATGGGCGATTATTTTGCAGAGTACCAGGCCTATGGGCAGGAGTTCAAGGAATCCCTCTCATTCAAAGATTTTGTTCAGCTCCAGCGGGATAGCAGACCCTGCAACCACCACAGAGGGTACCGACATTACCATGATGGCGACACGCACCGTGCAGCGAGTAGATCCCACTTGCGTATGTTTGATGGCTCATCAAACAATTCGGCAAAGTCCTGGGTGGAGAAGCGGGACATTTATTTCCAGCTTAACCAGATGTCGGAGGCAGAGGCCATCAAGGTGGCAACATTGCATTTGGATGGCGAGGCCCAGGATTGGTGGTTTCATGGGATGGTTACACTGGGGCACTCTACAGTGACGACATATGCCGAGTTTACCAGGAGACTGATGGAGCGATTTGATTAGAGGGATCTAGAGCAACATTTCGTTGAGCTGACAAAGCTCAAACAGACAGGAAGTCCAGAGACCTACATTGCAGATTTCTTGAGGGTCTCTGTGATGGTGCCAAACCTATCCACGGCACGGAGGATCTACATGTATGTTGAGGGGTTAGCAGAGCCACTTCGGGGTCTAGTCAGATCCGCTAGACCGACCACCCTTCAGGATGCTATCAGCAGGACCTGGGACCTACAGGATGTCTTACCCAGGACCCGGACACCTTACCCCCAGAGACAGACTTTCCAGTCTAAGGGGAAGGATGTGAGGATTCCATCTCCAAAGCGGAATTCAAGACGAGTGCAGATTGACGATGATGTCAAGAAGGAGCTGAAGAAGAAGCAGTTGTGCTTCACATGTCAAGAGCCATGGGCACCAGGACATAGATGTGCTGCTGGCAAGGCACATTCCATTGAGGTTTTCTTTGAGAGCAGTGGAGAAGAGGATGACGAGGATGGTGTGGAGGCAGGAGATAGCCATGATGGATAGGGACCTTTGCCACCTCCACCGCCAGCAGCAGGTGGTGCATCTTTTGCACCCACCAGAGGGGCCCTTGCCGCATTGCGAGGAGTCCCCAAGTATCTAACACTACGCGTACGAGGGACAGTACAGGGCCAACGAGTGTCAGTTTTGGTTGACAGTGGGGTGACCCACAACTTCATCGATGCACAGATGGTCGAGTGGAGAGGCATATAGACAGAGAGCTTCGATGGGTTCTCAGTCTTGGTCTCAGGAGATCAAACCATGACGTGTGCTCGAAATGTTCCAGAGCTTTCAGTGACGATGGGCACTTACACATTGACTGACCACTTTTTCATGGTCGATATTCCAGACACCAACATGATACTGGGTGTTCAATGGCTCATCACTCTAGGGAAGGTCACGACGGATTAGAAGACCTTAGAGATGGAGTGGGATGATGAGAAGACAAGGAGGCATGAGAAGATACAAGGACAGCATACGTATCCGCCTCAGAGTATTTCGGTTCATCGGATGGAGGCAGTGTTCCAGAAGGGAGACATAGAGTGGGCAGTAGAGCTACGTGCATCGGAGACAGGGACTATAGGGCAGACAGTGCACCCAGAGATACAGTCCATCCTTGACCAGTATGCCATAGTATTTGGGGAGATTCCGCCAGGTCAACCACTGGACCGGGGGTTTGAGCACACTATTGAGCTTGAGCAGGGCATACAGGCAGTGATTACTAGCCCCTATAGGCATTCCAAGGCCTATCAGGATGAGATAGAGCGGACCATTCAGGAGTCGCTGGCTCTTGGGCACATCTGACCGAGCGAGTCCTTTTGCCTCTTCTGTGGTGTTGGTGAAGAAGAAGGACGGTACATTGAGGATGTGCATTGACTACAGGGCCCTGAACAAGAGGACACTGAAGAACAGGTACCCCATACCTAGGATCGATGAGTTGAGAGGAGCACGGTTCTTCTCAAAGATTGATTTGAGATCAGGGTACCATCAAATTCGCGTGAGGGAGTAGGACATTCCCAAGACCGCCTTCAAATGTCACTATGGCACTTTGAGTTTTTGGTGATGCCCTTCGGGCTAACCAACGCCCCAGCGACATTCCAGTCTTGCATGAATCACATCTTCCGTAGTCACTTGAGGAAGTTTTTGTTGGTGTTCTTTGATGATATACTCAATTACAGCAGGACGTGGGAGGAGCATCTCCAGCATATTGAGACAGTATTGCGCATCTTGGAGGAGCAGCAGTTCTATGCAATGTTGCACGAAGCAGGGACGTTTTTTGGAAGCAGGGACGCGGAAGCGTCATTTTCCAAAAATCTAGAAAGCGACGCGTCTGCTATATATATATATATATATATTTGCATTTATACTCAAAACAAACATCCCAAATACCAAATTAGTTGTAGAAGACATGAAAACATGCATATTTTTGCATAAATCAAGATAGATATAACATCCATTGTACATTAATGATTAATTATTCGAGCATCAACCATCTAGAATCTAGATTCTTCTCCTCTTGTCTAGCATTTGCCTCTACCTCGATTGTCTAGGGATATTATTCAACGTTGCCCAATTTTGATCAAACTACCTAATTCAAGACTTAAAATATGATAGAAAAAGCTTAACATGCTTGATCGATGATTTTGACTTGATTGAAAGGTAATTTTTTGCCAAGGGCGTGCCGCGTGACAAAGGAGTTCAACAATTAACACCACCAACACTAGGGTACATATAGGGCTTGGTGCTCTTGATTAAATGCTAATCGCATACCTTCATACTTGATATAATCTAATGAAATGCCACAATCCCATTGATCCTGTATTCCTGAAAACTGTTAAGTCTGGTGAATTATGAATAGGATATGAAATTCTATTTTCTCCATATGAAGTCCAATGAGGCTGGAACCACTCTCAGACATCCTGAATCATTTCATGGTAATGTTAAAAATTTAAGTAAAATGATGAAAATGAAAAATAAAGGAGAATGTCACTTTTACTTTAAGAATTTAACATTACCAAGAGGGAGCATCTGCTATATTTATATTTTTTTTTGCCTTCATTCGTCACCCTCACCCAAGGTGGACGCACCCCCAACAAGCAAACTCACCTAAAATTTAAAAAAAAAAAAAAAATGAAAAAAAACACGTTTTCTAAATGCTTTTCCGGAAGTGTACGGAAGCGTACGCTTCCTCCTCCGAAGCGCCACGCTTCCGACGCACGAAGTGCCATACGAAGTGTGCTTCGGCGCTTCGGAAGCGGCACTTCCGTACCACGCTTTCGAATTTCCAGGAAGCGGCAAAAAATTCGGAAGCGTGCTTCCGGCCAAGCTTCCTAGGCACTTCCGTATGGGATGCGCTTCGGGGCTTGGAACTGGGGGGAGGCGCTTCGTGCAACATTGGTTCTATGCCAAGCTCTCCAAATGTGAGTTCGGGTTAACGGAGATGTTATACTTGGGACACATCATTGGAGTGGACAGAGTGAGGGTCCACGAGGAGAAGATTAGGGCCATCAGAGATTGGCCGGAGCCGAGAAACGTGACGAAACTTCGAGGATTAATTGGCATTTGTACTTACTACCAGAAGTTCGTCAAAATTTTCTCACAGCTTGTTGCACCCCTGACAGATTTGACGAGGAAGGGGGCATTTAGTTGGTCGGATACAGTGCAGCGAGCCTTTGACAGGCTCAAGGAGGTTATGAGCAGCTGCCCAGTGCTTGCATTGCCAGATTTTATGTAGCCATTTGTTTTTGAGTGTGATGCGTCGGGAGAGGGGATCGGCGCAGTATTGATGTAGGGAGGTCACCCTATAGCCTTTGAGAGTCGGAAGCTCCTTCTACACGAGAGGTTGTATTCTATATACGACAAGGAGATGTTGGCCATCATGCATGCGTTGGCTAAGTACCGACAGTGTTTGGTAGGGAACAGGTTCAGGGTGAGGACTTATCACAACAGCCTCAAGTTCTTTTTGGAGCAGAAGCAGTTACAGGAGAGGCAGCAGAAGTGGATCAGTAAGATCCAAGCATATGACTTTGACATTGAGTATGTCAAGGGTAAGAACAACGTGGTAGCAGATGCCTTTCACGTAAACCAACCATGTTGTCCCTTATGAGCTTGGATACAGACTGGAGGGCTCGACTCTTAGTAGAGTACTCCAAGGACAGGTTTGCATGTGAGATTCTAGACGGGCAGGTGGTAGATGACAGGTTCAGGGTGATCGCTGAGATCATCTATTACAGGGATCAGATCTTCTTGACTGAGGGGTCTCAGCTCAAGAAGAAGATACTCCAGGCATCACATGAATCATGATTCACCATTGGCAAGCCATCAGGGTTTTACCAAAACCTACAAGGCCATTAGAGAGAGGTTCTCCTAGAAGGGCCTCAAGGAGGACGTACTCCGGCATATCAGGGAGTGCAATGTTTTCCAGTGGAACAAAGGAGAGATGAGCCATCCCACGGGTTTATTGCAACCGCTACCCATTCAGGAGGGGAAATGGGAGAGCATTTCGATGGATTTCATCACAAGATTGCCCACGGTACAAGGCAAGGATTGTATCTTTGTCGTCGTTGACCGACTGACAAAGTACGCGCATTTCTTTGCCATATCCGCACACTACACAGCAACACAAGTGGCTGAGTTGTTCTTCAGAGAGATCTTCAGGCTACATGGTCTTCCTAAGACTATCATTAGTGACAGGGACAGCCGTTTCATGGGCGGGTTTTGGCAGGAGCTTTTCCGGTTGGTGGGGACGGAGTTGACTCCGAGTACCAGTTATCACCCACAGACGGATGGGCAGACAGAGATAGTTAACAAGTGGTTGGAGGGCTACTTCCGTAACTATGTCAGTGGGTAGCAGCGAGCATGGCTGAAGTGGCTTCATCTGGGGGAGTATTGCTACAATACTTCACATCACATATCCATTGGTATGTCACCATTCTATGCCTTACATGGGTATCATCCTTTATCTTTTGTTGATGTGATGTTTGGTGACAGTAGGGCTCCTAGAGCCAAGATTTGGATCTAAGAGAGTCAGGATATCCTTCGAGCTCTCAAGGATAACATGGCTACAACACATAACCAGCAGAGGTTGTATGCCGACAGGGGTCGGGTAGAGAGGCAGTTCGAGGTGGGGGACATGGTCTACCTACGATTACAGCCATACCGACAATCGTCACTGAAGCAGAAGGGGGCTGAAAAGCTCAAGCCCTGCTTTTATGGGCCATACAAGGTGATACGCAGGATTAGACAGGTTGCATATGAGTTGGAGCTGCCCCTAGGCAAAAAGATTCATAACATTTTCATGTATCATGCCTGAAAAAGGCATTGGGGCAGCAGGTAACAGTGACAGATGAGCTACCACCTATGGATGATGGGGGGCATTTGGTATTGCAGCCGGAGGCTATCATTGATACCAGGGAGAGGCAATTGCGAAGCAGGACAGTCTGGGAATTCCTGGTGAGGTGGAAGAATTTGCCGGATAAGGATGCCACTTGGGAGAATGAGAAGATCTTACAACGTCTATCACTTCAGTTGCTTGAGGACAAGCAACATTTTGTTAGGGGAGACTGTAATATTTCTAATTAGCCCCAGCTAATTGGAATATTCGATTTTGCCAAATTTTTCCTTCTATAGTTATTTTGTAAATAAAAAAGTGAGAAAGGGGGACATAACTCACTTTTAGAATAAATGTCACTTCCTAATAGCACAACGTTGTGACTTAAAGGGAGAGCCAAGGAGGCCAAAAGAGGGACGCAGAAAGGGTGGAGAAAGAAGTCGAGGAGGATGACTATTGTGCCATGAGTACTCATGTGCCACTTGAGAATAAGTGGGGATACATCGAGCTGTAGTCACACGGACTACAGGCGATGAGGGGCAGGATCCTTGAGGTACCCAACCTCTTGGATTATACCTTGCTACGGGAGCCCCGAAGAGGAGTAGCAGAACTGACGTATGTCGGTAGAGACGGATATGGACGAAGTGGCAAAGAGTGCTACAGTGCAGAAGTCCCCGGGCAGCGCAAGACTAGCAGGATGCAACAATGCAAGAGGCATAGGAGTGTTGCAACGGTGCAGGATGGCACAGAGAGGTTTGCAATGACGCGAGATGCAGGGATTTGTTGCAGCAATGCAGAGGCCAATAGACAGAGCACTTGTTAGCGGTAGAGGGAGCTTCAGCATTGGGAGTGTCTCTAGCCTAACAGGGATGTCAAAGATGGGTGGATCAGTTACTTACTTCTCAGTAACTGAGTTGCAGTGCAGCAGTTATCAGTGGAAGTGCTATGGGCAGCATGATGCATCATGATGAGAAGGGATGCAAATGCAGTGTTTGGAGAATGGACCAGCAGCAGCACGGATGCAAAGGGAATTGTCGTACAGATGCAGCAGTGGCAGTGGCAGGGCCATGCGCAGTAGTACAGGATGCAGCAGTGCAGAGGATGTTGGGTGGGGAGGTCTAGCATTAGCATAAGGACCGATGATAGATAATCAAAGTGATGCTCAATGTGGAGTATTACTAAAGCATAGTCCTCACTAAGAGGGAGTGTTGATTTGGGGTAGCATCGGATGTGCTCTAGCCATGAAAATTGGTGGAGAGACTAAAGTGAATGAGATCTCCAAGACCCAGAAATGGTTTGGCTAGATTCTAACCGGTTTGAGAGATATTAAAATAATTAATATTTTTAATGAAGTTCCTAAGTCTAAACTTAGGAAAAATAAAATATTAATAGGTATTAATATAAAACTAGGTTAGAAGGTTCCAAAGTCACAGATCAAACCAAATCTAATCTTAGCAGTTGATTAGAGATTTAATCTCGGTTGTTGATGGACCAACGAGAAAAGTGTAAGAGGAGGCTTGAAGGTTAGTTGGAGAATACACTAGAGTGATCAGTCATTCTATTCTCTAGAGCGGGGTTTGCTAAGAGAGATAGAATCAGTGATCATCAGCGAGAGGCAGTGAATACATAGCAGAGACGCAGAGTTCGTACCAGAGAGACAGTGCAGAGCAGGGAGAGGTTGACGCAGAGGCAGTTGGGTGCTACGTAGAGCCGGGAGAGGTTGACGCAGAGGCAGATGGGTGCTATGCAGAGGGAGCTAGGAGTTGCGCAGAGCTAGGAGAGGCCAGCGTGTGAGACGCAGAGGGCCTAGGGGCTGATGCAGAAGCTCCAAAATCTGGCGCAAAGGCTAGCAGAGCTAACGCAGGGCCAAGAGGCAACGCTGGAAGGGTTTCGTGGGACAGACTGGGCGCTGGTGAGCCGAGTAGGGTGACGCAATCCCTATCAGAGTGACGCAGAGCAGTGGGAGCTACAATTGTTGCTGTGGGATCGTTCATCCAGAGATTGATCAGCTAGAATATCTGTCTCTGAGGAGAGGTACTACTGTTGAGGGCATTATCTGTTGAGTGAGCCATTTCTGGCACCCTGGTTGTATTCTGAAACTGCATAATAATAAAAACCCTCTAAACAGCTGCACCAGTTTTCCCATATTGGGTTTTCCCATGGACATTGCTCCAAAAATAACGGTGTCACTTGTGTGCTTGTTTTCTTTCAATTGATGATCTATAGATGTTGATACTATACTTGTGTTTATTTTTAGTATTTACATGGTAAATAACTTGTTAAGTAACTAAACAAGTAGGAAGAAATAAACCAGATAGTACACAAAGAATTTCTAACGGGTTAAACTCAGAAATTCCAACAACTATCCATCTCTTGACATCCAAAATGACTAATCATCTTTGTAATCAATACAAATTTGTGGCACTATGATGGACAAAAGTGCGTTATAGTTAAAGAAACCAAAACAATATGAATCATCTCTAAGGCATACACAAAGCAACATCTTTTAACATACGAGTTTGTTATGACACCATTGCTACCACAGTGGACAAGATATCTAGATGAAAGAAGTCTGAAAACCTAGTTCGTATCCTAGCTTGAAGACCATAACGTTGAAGCTCTATGAATGAATTACAATTTGAAGCTTATCCCTATAACATCAGTACTTGAGGCAGTCACACTATCCAGATCTCCTTCCTATACATAATAGAAGAATAATTGACATCAATGAAGTCGACCTAAAGTTTGGAAGAAATGATTTAAAGGATTAAAACGAAGTTACAAGTGACAAACCTGAAGAAATTTATTCTATATACAAAGAACAAAAGTTTGGGATATGTACAAAGGTTACCTTGTGGCATATAGCTTGTGAAAGAGAAAGAATAATTATATAAATCATCTAAAGACTGAGACTTTGTAAACTGTGTAAGTACTATATATGAAGATTGATGTTCATCTCTACGGTATGAATATGAGAAGCTGTCTAAATGTCAACTCGAGGAACAAGACCAAACCTTTGCAAAGAAGGATAGGTAAAGTCAAAGAGGTATGTATAATTTCTGTGCATTTCATGACCTATGTCAATTTCTTATAATGTTAGGTCCTTTAGGTCATGGTGATGATCATAAAGAGGGTCTAAATAAATATAGATTAGAGATAGTGACATGTAAGAGATTGACGTTATGTTAGCACATCAAGTATTTAACTTTATATGAAGATTGTTACCGCTCAAACTAGTAGGGGTCCTAGGAGGGGATCCTAAAGACCAACTACTAGGTCAAGAGAAACAATGGAGCGATAACACGCTATCACCTCAGCTAAGGCTCCCTGCTCTTTACGAACTTTCATCGATGGGATGAGACTCGATATAAAGGGGAATCACTAGATGAATAAGTCAATAAGGGGATAAGGAGTGAATCCTAAGGCTTATTCACAAGAGAGACTCAAGTGTATGGCTTTCTTGCTTGGGAAGCAAGGTGATAGGCTCTCTAGGAAGGGCTAAAAGGATTCCTAAGGCTACGGTTTGGGAACATATCTTGTAAAGATGATTCCTAGGCCTAGGAATCCTTATGGAGAATTGGCCTTTGTATGATCTTTGTGGAATTGGAGTTGTTAAGTTGTGGGACCACACGAGACCAAGTGAACCCAAAATTAGGTCAAGGAAGTGGAATTGACACTCAAGGAGGGGATTGACCTAATTGTGGATTAGAAGAGGATCAATGGACAAATATTCTTGGAATAAAGTGCAATGATCCCAATGAGGTTACTAGCCAAGGGAAACCTAGGGAACAAAACGATCCTCGGGCTGGCGCTTATAATATTTGAAGATCCCACTGTCAAAATTTCGTGAAATTTGGAGGGCCTCTATAGCAAACCCTAGTGTGGTAATGGGCAAGAAATCAAAGTCTTTTGATGGCTAGAATGTGAGATAATTGATCCCTAGATGACCTATAGAGGCTAGGCCTAGAAAGAGGAGAAAAGGTGAGAGAAATATGGTTTTAAAGAGATCAACTATGCAAGGACTAGTGCCTTATCCTTTGGGAAAGATGGAGTTAGGAGAATTTATTGTTTGGAAGGGGTTAACCCAATCAAGAAAGTCACTTATCAAGGTATATTTGACAAAATAACCTCTAGGAATATTTACCCATTCATAAATGGCCCATGCAATGATGCAAGGCTATAAAAGAACAAAATTTCCACAAATTCGTACAAGAAAGCAATAAATTTCATACTTTGTATAGTGAAAATCCCAGCGACATTCATGTGACAAAGTAGATGACAAGAATAAGCATGAAAAAGGTTACTTACATGTACAAAAGAGTATATGCAATCATCATATTATGCCAATAATGAAGCTCCAACACAAGAGAACTAGAACCAAACATCCAAAATTCATCCATAACATCCAAATTCGTCCTACAAAAGGGAATGCGAAGTTCACAAGAGCTACTAAATCCAATCCAAGAGATGATGATTAGAATGAATCACCTCACTTCTATTTATATAATCACTAATGAGTTTGATTTGCCTAATTATGCCTATTTGAGCCCCAAATGATAAAATAATATGCAATAATAACATTCTTTGGTGACAAGCTCACCAAGATAACTCAATAACATAATAATAAGCCTTTCAAGGGGATCAAATGATCAATAAAGTAAGTCGTTGGGCCTTTGACGAGGCCTAAAGAAATCCAGAATGTGCCATGATGTGAGAATGGACCTCAAACATAGAGGACAAGGGGTTGGCCCCTTGTTTCAAAGCAAATCCCTGTGGTGCCCCCAAGTGACTGTGAGGGGCACAAGGGCATCCTCATGGGTCTCCAAGTGGATCGAAAATGCATGTAAACCATGTGTAAGGGCTACGATGATGTCATAAGCCCTTTGTGTGCTCATTTAAACCCTGCATCATCTGCCAAGTGTATGATGGAATTGTGGAGCTGACTAGGCATGGTGAACGAGGTGCATCATCCTCATCCAAAAAGGTGGAACACGAGCAATCAATGAGTGGTGTTGGGGATCCATGAAGTACTCTCTGCTATGGTGGAGGCCCATGGCTCTCAATGCTCACCCTACAAGTGCCAATGTGGTCCTCTGGAGGGCTAGGACCCTATATAGGGAGACCAAGCCCCAAATGGAGAACCATCACAATCCTACAAAAGATCCAATGCATCCCCTTGCCCTCCAATACAACAAATCATTAAAATAATCAAGTAAAAGAGCTTACAAGTCATGGAATCAATGGCACACTTCATAGTGGCATGCCCTTCCATAGTGGGCTTTGGTATGTGCAAGTCTCTCCAAGCTCAGTAAAGGGGTTAATCAAAGACCCTATTAGGTAGTTTCAACATTTAAAGGGGGTGACATGTCCATGGTACATTCGTCAAGTGGTAGGTGGCAAATGATATAGTAATTGAACAGAATGGGGATCAGGTGAATCATCCAGACCACATGTCACGGTACAAGGGTAGCTATAACAAGGGAAGCCCACACTTAGGTATATGAGTGTAGAAGGGAGCAAATCGTGGTACATGAGTTACCCCGAACTTTGTTTTTCCAACCTTCTTCATATTCCTTTTGCCTTCGACTGATTTTTCTTCATAACTGCTCGGGGCTCCAAGGGATGAGAACATAATATGTAATATATACCAATGGATACTCCCTTAAAGTGGGGTAGTTCATCGCCCACCAAGGGTTGGGACAATCATGGGTTCCTTACTGATGGAGGGGGCTCATCTAGGGCCTGTAGAAACCAGGGTGATGGCCATGGATAAGGGGTAGAGCTCATGTTTGGCTTTTGCCCACGTGCTAAATTTGTATGTCCCAACCATCTTTTGCATTTAGTGGTACATTTCCTCTTGAGAGTAGCCAAATTATGCTTTTTCTTTTCTTTTTAGCTGCATCAACCTTCGGGGCATCATTCCAAGTCCGACCCAAGGTGTGGACAAGGGAGGCGGAGGCTAACCATATGTGGATCTAGTGGACCCATGTGGACCCGAATGGGAAAAGAGATGAATGGGGCTAAAATAGGTGGAAAAGAGTGATGTATATGGTGTCAGGAAGCAAGACCACGCAACCAAAATCAGGATTTCCCATGTAGTGCGAACCCTAAAGTTAATAGCCAGTAAAGGAGATCCCACAGGATAAGGATACAAGGCTAACCACAAAATCGAGCAATGGAGACAAGAGTACAGACCTAGCCCACACTTTCTGTTGAATCCCCCCACCAATCCATGCCCAAAAGTGCCCATGACAAGTAAAAAAAATTACTCAACTATACCAATGAAAAGCCATACCTTTGAGGTTAGGAGGTCCACCTTCAAACATACAATCATAACAAGTGGGCGAGGGACAACATGGCTGGCTCAGGTGGCGGAGATAATGGCACATCAAGCTATCCAGTGGCTACAAGGGGTTGTTGGCTATCGATTGAGGACTATCTAGGAGAAAAACAAATTCCCCTATATATACTACCCACAAGTGGTGGGTAATAAAGACTAGGTCTTGTAATCAAGAAATGAAATAGATAAAAGGCATGTCAAACAATATCATTATGATTTTGCAGCATGCTTGTAGAATTCTGCAATGCATCAATGACAAGTCTTGATGACTATGAATAATCTAGGGTTTATATAGAACTCTGTTATTTTTGAGTAGCAGGTCTTGAGGACTTTGGCATCTAGGTTTTATAAACCTTAGCATACTTTGGACTAAAAGAAGCCCTAGGAACATTTTCGTTGTTGGAAGTAGATCTAACCCTTGATGTTTAATGTGAGAACAAGGTTGGTGAATAGGTCCAAAATTAAGAGGGAGCTAATCCTTCTCAAAAGATAAGTACTCTATATTTCCTTGTTTATTATCTTTATGCCTTGTCATTTTTGTTCTTTCATGGTCTTCTAATAAAGCTTGCAGGTCAAGGAAAGTTTTATCAAAAGCTTGACTAGCGGATGAAAAATTTGAAAGAACGTGGCATAGCATGAAGATTCTGAAAGAAGGAGCAGTTTGATGTATGCATCAAAGAAGAAAATTAGATGGCAAGAGGTTCACTTACCTCAAATGGATAAAGGGAGTTTTTCGTTCTTGGAAGTAGATCTAACCCTTGGTGTTTAATGTGAGAACAAGGTTGGTGAATAGGTCCAAAATTAAGAGGGAGTTAATCCTTCTCAAAAGATAAGTACTCTATATTTCCTTGTTTATTATCTTTATGCCTTATCATTTTTGTTCTTTCATGGTCTTCTAATAAAGAGCTTGCAGGTCAAGGCAAGTTTTATATAAAGCTTGACTAGCAGATAAAAAATTTGAAAGAATGTGGCATAGCATGAAGACTGCGAAAGAAGGAGCAGTTTGATGTATGCATCAAAGAAGACAATTAGATGGCAAGAAGTTCACTTACCTCAAATGGATAAAGGGAGTTGTAAAGATCTCGATGGACACAATATTGAATGATGTTAAAATTGGCAAGTAGGGCCAAACTCCATGTGGGTCTACTTATTCATGACAACTGATATTTTTCTTGAATTCCTCTCATCGAGAGGTGTAGAATTGATCTAAAGATCATCTGATTCTGACATATATTCATGGAGATATGAATTTATTTGTGTTATGGGGCAATTCGTTAAGGTCGGCCAGCAACCAAATTGCCCCCACTTATCCTCCACGTTTTAGTATAAATAGAAGAGGACTTTAAGTCATTTGTCACACACACTCTTGTGATCTCTCTTCATTCTTTTTTGGGTCTGATGGAGATGAGATCTAAAGAGAGTGCCCTAGGAGATACGCTGCCTTAATAGGAGATGCTCTAAAAGTTGTGATGGAGAAGGCACTACGTTGTCACGGAGGACAGCCCTTATCTCAGCCACAAAGAAGCCCTAACGCTGTCCTATGGAGAAGCCCTAACATAGCCTATGAAGAAGTCTAATACGTTGTCTTGAAGGGGTCATAGCCGCAGAGGAAGAATTGCTTTATTCACAACTAAGCCGCAGTCCAAAAGGGAGACCCTAGCCGCAGTAAGGAAGAACCTTAGCCACAGAGATCTAGCTGTTATCCTGGAGAAGAACCCTAGCCCTAAACGCTGTCTAAGTAAGCTACAATGCACAGCCTAAAAGGGTTCTCTAATCCACAGTCTATGGGACACTTCTATCCATTGTCAAGGAAGCCCTATCCGCAGACAAGGGAAGGCTTACACGCACAGCTAGTCACAGTTAAAGGGAGCATAAAAGAACTCCTAATCCGCAATAAGAAACAATCCTCAAAGATGTGATTTAGGTGTTGTCCTGTAGCCTTAACTGTTGTTCAAAAGGTGACCTCTATCCACTGGAAGAGTGATTCAAGAAACCCTTATTCACTGTAATAAGGTGTCTCAAGCACGTTGTCTCAATCTCTGATCTCAGATGGACAGTGGAAGAGGTCAGTGTAATCACCGGAAAGATAAAGGACAACAGAGTTCTGTTTAGGACTAATATCAGTCAACACAAGCTTGAATTCATCTCTGATCTAATACAGTGATAAGCGGATAAACTACAGTGAGATGTTTGATGTACAATACGAGTTCAGATGGCTTGTGGTGAACAAGTATTTCGTCATGTGCGAAATCGGAATACTATGATAAGAATTTTGGTGTTGTTACTATGGTCACATTTTGGTGACACTTGTTTGAAAGGGCTGACAGCTGTGTTAAGTTCTTATGATGCTTGGAGGTTGGTTGATACAGGACTGAAGGTTTGTCTTGTTGCTAGGCTAGGTCGCAGGCCATAGCCAGCAACAAGGCTATTCTCAGGATTTCCTATCAGATGGACAGAGCTACTGTCATGGGTTAATATCTATGTTGAGGATTAGTCAGCTAACAAGAATGCAGCATGGCGATAGTTGCAGTATGGTTGATGCAGCACACTGAGGTGTAGCACAGTGAGGATGGGTGCAACATGGTGCAACACAGTGATGATGGGCATGGATGTATAGCAGCAGCAAGTATATATTGCAGCAACATGATGATGATGTATTGCAGTGCAATGATGAGGTACAACTCAGTGATGGGAGAAGCATAGTGATTGAGTGCAGCACAGTGATGGGTGCAGCATGGTGATGAAGTCACCTTGAAGGATCAGTTGAAGCAATATGCCTTCATAGAGAAGATCAACTACCTCATGTGTTATCTTCATAGAGAAGATCTTTGCTCTTACTTTGATAAGTCAAAATGTTGACTTCTGATGTATATGCACTATCTCTCTCTCTCTCTCTGTCGAACTATTGAAGAACATAAGAAGAATTGATCAAGGGTTTCCCCACATTGGGGTTTGTCCCTGGCTGGCGCCACATCTTGTGTCCTCTTGTCTTGGCTTGTTTTCTGCGATTTATGTTTATGTTCTATCTGCATTTTACTATCATGCTAAATGTGATTGCTAATCTGGAATTGATATTGTGCTAGTATGGAAAATTGAAGTAAATTTGCTCTCGCCATAGAACATACCTAAAATTAATAAATGAAGCTTGGTAGAAATCCCAGACAAGATTGTGACCAAAAGAGATGATGATTGATCTAGGGCAATATCCTTAGGTTGGAAGTTGAAGAACATGAAGTAGAACTCTGTTGCAATATGAAAATAGACCATGCAAAGGAATGTTGACCTCAGAGGCAACAAGCAGCAAGAATTTGACATGAAGAATCCCACACCTTGACTAGAGGCTATTGTGATTCGACAACTTCGATAATGATGTGATATGGTTTGGCTCCCTAAAAGGACATATTGCAGAAGTGTGTGAAAAAGTTGGAAAAAGAGCAACCGATATAACTTGTTTGATGGCATTGTACAAGCAATTGTTTGATTCGATTTGGGAGCACATGGATTCAGTGGACAACACTAATGATAACTTTGAAGAGCATGAGGGAAAATTTTGTTATGTAAGGAAGAAGGCATATGGTAGCACCTATGAGGAAATTTAGCTCCTTGAAGATGATAAATGAACCATTTGATGACAAAGTTGCATGAAGATTGTCAAAATCCAGGAAGGTCGAAGTTAGATATGATGTGATGTTGTTAGAAGCAGAGAAGCCCTGTAAGCTACTAATAAGATCTCCACGGAAGAATAAATAGTTGATGAATGAGACAAGTTGAAGCCTATGATTATGTCTCCTTGGTTGAGAGGGAGTAAGGATCTCCTCCCTGGTCGAGAGGGAGTGATGGACAGTGTATTCTCCATGTGTCATGCACTAGGCTAGTATTAACAATCATAAGTTTAGTGAAGCCACTAGTAGGGAGAATGGAGGATTAGATAAGCATCTAGGACCGATAATCCTTGAAGATTGGGAATCCAAGATAAGAGTAGTTTCGAGGACCGATACTCTTTGAGGATAGGGCAAGTATCCAAGACAAGAGTAGTCCTGAGGAGGATGGTATTCTTTAAGGATTGTGAATCCAAGATAAGAATAGTCCTGAAAGGACATATCTAGTGAACATCTGGATGGGGTGTGTGCCTTGAGAGGTGGTGGTGGTGGTGGTGTCCAAATGCATGCCTCCCAGCCAGTGATGCGGGGGAGCGCCCCCCCCCCCTTCGAACCCGCTCCCGAAGCGCGCTCCGGGCGGGAGCGGCTCGGGAGCGCGCTCCCCAAATCGCTCCCGGACGGGAGCGATTTTCGGGAGCGCGCTCCCGTAAAAAAATTTGCGCTCCCTGGTCTGTGAGGGAGCGCTTCAGGGAGCGATCGCTCCCGCGCTCCCGGAGCGCTTTTTAATGCCCGGGAGCGATCGGGGAGCGATCGCTCCCTGATCGCTCCCGGGCATTAAAAAACGCTCCGGGAGCGAATTTTAAAAAACCGGGAGCGGTTCGGCGGAAAAAAATTCCGCGGACCCGAAAAAAACAAAAAATTTAACTAATTTTTTTGGGTTTATAAGCCCAATGGGCTAAAACAAAATCATTTCAATGAGATTGAGCTTGAGTTTGAGAGCAAAGGAGCAAGGAGCAAGAGCTGAGGAGCAAGGAGCCAGAGCTGAGGAGCGAGGAGCAAGTGCCAAGGAGCGAGGAGCAAGCTTGCAGAGGTAAGTAACTTAATCATTTGGTTAGTTTAGTTGGTTAGGTAGTTAGTTTGTTTAGTTTAATTTACCTGTTTGAGTTCAAAGATCATTAATTTAAATTAAATTAATAAATTAAATGAATTAATCCCAATAAACTAAATTAATTTGCAGATTCAAGACTCAAACCCTACAAACATCAAACACGATGGACCTGGGGATTTTTATTGGCATTTTCCTCTTCCTGGTCCCTTTTCTGGTTATTATGGTGGTGGAGAGTAGGAAACGGAGGGGGCCTGAAACTGAAGAGGTGGATGAAGAAGCCGGAGGAAGTCAAATAGGTGAAAACCCCAGTGAGGAGGATGTGGAGGGTGAACATGAGGGTCAAAAAACTAAACAAGACCAAACTCCATTGTGGAAATATGTTCAGAGGCCTGAAACAGGGAGAGGGGGTGGAACCACTAAATTTCATTGCCCCCATTGCAACACTGATTTCACAGGCTCATACACCCGTTTGAGAAGACACCTTTGCGGGAAAAGGGCATGGGATGGAGAGAAACAAATAGGAATCAGAACTTGCGACGCGGTGTCAACAGCAGATAGAGCCAAATACATAAAGGAAGAGGAGGACGCCCAATACAAAGCAAAAAGATCAAGGGGTTTCTTTGAAAGCTCACAAAGAACTCCTTCAGCATCCTCCCAAGGCAGTGGATATGGACATGGAGGCTCAGGGTCATCATCTTTACACCGTAGAACCATATCAGATTTCCTTGATGAGGGGTGTAGGAATGATGTGGATTCAAAAATTTACAGGTTCCTCTATGCAAATGGGATACCATTCAATGTTCTACGCTCACCTTATTGGCACGAAATGGTTTCTGCCATAAATGATGCCCCTAAAGGATACAAGAGCCCTGGGTATGACAAGGCAAGAACAGTTGGCCTTGATCATGAAAAAGCAAAAATATCACATTCTTTGAATAAAATGACAAGTTCTTGGACTGACAATGGGGTGTCCATTGTATCTAATGGATGGACAAATGTAAAAGGCAAGCCATTGATAAGTGTTCTTGCTGTGTCCCGAAGTGGTCCCATTTTTCTAGCTGCACATGATTACTCAGACAAGTTCAAGACCGCTATCAACATTGCAGAAGCATTGCTTGAAACAATTGAGCGTATTGGCCCATACAATGTCATCCAAGTCATCACTGATAATGCTCCTAATTGTAAGGCAGCGGGAGCAATTATTGAGGATAGATACCCGAACATATTTTGGTCTGGATGTTTGGTTCACACATTGAACCTTCTGTTGCATGATATTGTCAAAAACAAAAATGAACAATACCAATGGATTGGTGATTTGTACAAGAGAGGAAAAAAAATGATAAAATTTATTACAAATCATAGCAATACCCATGGCCTTTTCCGCAGTCACTCGAGATTGGAGTTGCTGAAGATTGCGAGGACTAGATTTGGTAGCTATTACCTCACCTTCAGGCGCCTTTTGAAGGTAAGAGAGGGTTTAGCTAGCATGGTATCAAGTCCAAATTGGCAGGTGTTAAAGGAAAGGGCTACAAATGTAGCTGACATTGCAGGTTTTGAAACGGTGGAGGAGGCCGCTCTTGATGGGCAGTTTTGGACAACTGTGAGACAGGTATTGGATTTCACCAAGCCAATTTATAACATGATTCGGTTTGCAGATACAGACAAACCAGTGATTGGCGAGGTGTATGAGCAAATGGATACCATGTTGGGGGAAATAAAAGACATTGTTAATAACAGAGATCCCGACTTGTACAATCTGATTCACGATTGTGTGTGTGAACGGTGGAAAAGGCTTAACCTTCCACTACATTGCTTGGCGTATATCCTTACGCCAAAATACTACTCAGATTCTTGGTTGGGCAAACCTGCAGCAGGGGGTGGTGTTAGGACCAAACCCCATTTAGATCGAGAGGTAACTAAAGGATATCTGGATGCATTAGAAAAGTTGGTGCCTGACAGGGAGAAATGTGCAGCTGTGCGCCTTGAAATAGGCAGATACTTCACTGGCAGTGGTTTGTATGGTAACTTCCATGCAATGGACGACAAAGATAAATTTGATTCTCTCACATGGTGGGAAACATATGGCGGCGACGGACTTTTGCGAAAATTGGCATTGAAAGTTCTTGCACAGGTTGTAAATTCTTCTTCTGCAGAGAGGTGTTGGAGCACCTACAGTTATATACATAATGTGAAAAGAAACAGGCTCAACGAAAACCGAGCAGAAAGCTTGGTTTATGTGCACTACAATTTGAGGTTGTTGAGCCATTACTGTGATCGGGCTAATGAAGATCCCACATATAAAATTTGGGACAATCACCCTGAGGACGACAATTTGGAGGATGGCATTGTACATATGGAAGAACTAGAAGATGAGCTTGTACGGGATGAAGCTGAAGCAGCTGCAGCAGCCATGCCACCTCCACCTCCACCATCCAGTAGCAGTTCTCGGGGCCCGAGTCTTGTTCCATTGCTGTCGCCACCTCCATCGACACCCTCGCGTGGAGGCTCTAGTTCTGGTCGTCGGTCTGGGCGGGAGACTCCTAGAAGACCGCCAAGACCTACTTATACTCCTGGAGACTCTCGTGGCAAGGGCCACTTGTAGATTTACAGTTTACTTGTCTTTTTTAGTTTCTATTAGACTTGTCACTTTAGTTTTCATAACTGTTCAGTGTTGAGTTTTGAGTCCTTGACTCTTGACTCTTGACTCTTTCATATCATTATGACATTATGATATTTTTTGTAAACATTATATCACTGTGACAATGAAAATTTGAAGTTTGAAGTTGGGCCTTGGCAATTATAACTCATTGGTAATGATTGTGAATTATGAATATGATGCTTTGTGAAAGACTAAAGTTGTTTCATTTCATCTCATTATTCATGTTTCATTTTATAAATTTTTAACATTTCATATCATGTTAACAGTTAGAAGTTAGGACTTAGAAATATCTTCGATATTACTTCTTGTAATGGTTAAACTTGGCTTACAAGTACAACTTGTTACTTTGGTGATCAATGATGATAAATGTTATTGAATTGAATGTTATTTTAATTTATTATTTTACTAAGGTTGATGACGATTATAATTTCTAGATGATTGATGTGATATGGTTCAATGATCAATTTATGTTTTTTTATGTTTTTTATGTCTATTTCATCATTCTACATGTTTTTGTTGACATATATGTATCAAAAATTAAAAAATATAAAAAATATATATATTTTTAAAAAATCGCTCCGGGATTCGCTCCCAAACCAGGAGCTTCTGAAAATGGTCGCTCCCGCTCCCGCTCCCGCTCCCGCTTCCGCTCCCGCTCCCCGCTCCCGCTCCCGCTCCCAAGTAACACTGCTCCCAGCATTGTGCTCTAATATGGTCGAGAGTTAGAGCTTGTCAGTCAAGGTCTTGCTATTTTGTAATTGACAATGCTAGTTACGATGATGATGCTTGATGATGCTTATGAATCTGAACTCTTCTTATGAGACTATTTCAATTTGAGATTATCCCATTGTGTGATTATGAATACCTCCCTAGTTAAGAGGGAGTGTTGAAAATGTAACTAGGTTTAGTGTTCATAATTGTCATTGTACTTGTATCAAAATGTATTTTGTAAAAGCAAAAAGAAAAAGAATTTTTTATTATTATTCTAGTCAAAGCATGTTCTTCATGCTTCTAGGGTTTATTGAGTCAAAGGAAATTATAAATACCTCCCTCGTTAAGAGGGAGTATTGAAAATGTAACTAGGTTCAGTTTTCATAATTGTCATTGTACTTCTATCGAAATGTATTGTGTAATATCAAAAGGAAGAAAAAGAAAATTTTACTATTATTCTAGTCAAAGCATGTTCTTCATGCTTCTAGGGTTTATTGAATCAAAAGAAAATTTATTTGAGTCAAAGTCCCATTTCGACTTCTTGAAAGAAAAGAAAGAAAATTTTGAATTAAATCAAAATGAGTCAAAAAGTCAATTTTGTCCTCCACAAGACCAAGTCGGCCCTCCTAGACAAGTCAACCTAGAAGAGGTACCTATCAACCTCCTAGGAAGTGTATAAATACAAGAGAAGTTTGACCTCATTTGGTATCTATCGTCCATTTGATTTACGTGCAATAGAATGATGAATTTCAGCGAAAAATCAAAGGAGAGGGAGAGGGAAAATGAAGTCAAGGAAAAAAGAAAGTCTCATTTTCTACCCTAATCTGTTCACACATGCAAGTTTCTCTACAACAGCTATAGGGTTGACATTTCAAGGAGGCTGAAATTTCGAGTATTGGCCAGAATTCAAATATTTGACCAGCATTGACTTGGTTTACTTTGACCAATAAGAAGAAGGATTGAAGGAGGGATGACTTGGGGCATTTGTGGAGGTTGTGGTCTTGTTCTTAGGTCTTGTATATCACACTTTGATCTGATTCTATAAGAAGAGGAATTTTTTGGGTTTCCCCCCTTGTGGGATTTTGGCCCTAGCTTGGAAAGCCTACATCTTGTGTTCTTTTGTTTCTTTGTAATTTTCATGTACATTTTGGTGATTACATGATGAAGAAGAACATAACATAATAATAAAAGCCAACAAACACTCACAAGTAATTATCATGACAGAGAAATCAACCCTAATCTACAGCACATTGATTTCTCCACACCACAGACCTAAGTTACCAGGTTTCGAATATGGATTCGGACACGAATACAGATCCGGATCCAAATTCACTAGATTTCTGAAAATCCAGGATCTGGATATGGCGAGGATACGTCAAGTACAAAAAATATAATAATATTTTTTAAATTTTAAAAAACAAAAATGATAATATTAAGTACAAAAATGAGTGTCTCATCCATGATTGTTCACTATGTTGCAAAGACAGAACTGGCAGCAAATTGATTGGTCATGGGTTGGCAGAAAATTGATTGGTCATGAGTAGTGAACCCATAATGCATGCGGCATTCCCTAAGTCGAACCACAGGCTGCAGGCATAGATAAATGGCCACCCCACAAAAATTCAAAAAAATAAACGAATTAAAAACCTGTGAATCGTCCTCGGACCTCTGCGCTATCTGAGGGAACCCGTAAAGAAATGTCATTATCCGCAATGTTATCCAACAAACCAAATATGTGGGGTCGTTGCTTGGTTAATCGCCCTCAGACCTTTGTGTTGTCTGAAGAAATCTCAGCCTGTTGCTATTTGCACTGTCTGAAGAAATCTCATTGTCTCAACCTTTTCTATGGCCGACAAACTCATAAAAAAGAACAATGAGGGACTGCACATGCAATCAAGAAAAAAAACCTAAAACTAAAGTCAAAACACTCAAAACTGTGTTGAATAAAATCCAAAATCCGGAATTCTACACGGGATCCATTTCTAAATTGAAGGATCTCTTTTCAAGGCGAGGGCTCTATTTCCGTTGATCATGGATTTGCCAAGTTGGCGGTTCTTCGACATATTTAGGTGGATCTGGATCCGAATCCAGATCAGATCCGTGGATCCTGGATCCTATAGAGCCAGATCCAATAACTTAGCCACAAACCCTTCGCATATCAAATAGATCATAGAGCAGTAGACCCTTCACATATCACAAAGATATCATGCCTCAGAATTTGCATGTTTCCACAAAGAAATGGTGCTTCAAGTCTGCATGGTCCACAGATAAAGCAATGCCTCAAGTCCACATGGGTTCCACAAACAATCTGCCTCAAAATTTTCATATGCTCCATAGATATTCTTCCTCATACTTCGCATGTGTTCCATAGATAATCTCCCTCAGACATCACATATGTTCCACAAAGATTAGGAGCCTTACACAACTCGTATTAGCCTTAGAAAAAAAGATCTCAAATTTGCCTTGAAGGAGAGTGAATAGGCTCAATATATAGTTATTCATCCATGCAAATAGGTGTCTCTTGGCAGGCCGACGTGATCTTGGAGGGGCTGACTTGAGCACTTGTGGGGTAATAAACTAATAAATATAAATTGAAATTTTCTTTTTCCTTTTCAAGGTCATGAAAAATGTCTTTTACAATTTTCTTTTGACAAATACATGATCATGCTTGAATCAATAAATTTCTCTTTTGAGAATACCAACCACAACTATAATTTTTCAACATTAACCACATAAAACATCAATGTAATGATCTTTGATCTAGTTGTGTGAATGGTTACTAAAGGTAATCGACCCATGTGGAATATCATATTTTATCAAACATGGTATGCAAGCCCATATGAAGCCCTGCTCCCGTTGTTGATCAAGATCCTCAACTATTGCCATTGCATGCAGCAAAATATTTCTCAATTCTGCCATTGCAATGCATTTTTGACCTGCACAGGGTGTCCCATTACGTCTGAAGCACTATTTTTAGATGGAAACACTTTTTTGTTTCACTCAAAAGGTCTCCATTCACCCAAGACATGAAATTTTTTGTCAAATCTGAATATTCCTGGATTACTAGTCCTTCCAATATTTCCTCTACACTTTATGCAATCTCTACAAATCGGAAACAAAGAGACAATTTTCATCGTTGTAAAGTCTCCAAAAAAAATCAAAATTTCATTTGTTTTTGTGTGCAGCCAAATTGAAGTTTTTGGCATACAAAAACAAGGGTTTTGGATGTAAGCATGCACTTTGAGGGGCAAAAAAATCCTTTATAACATTTCCTACATATTTGCATCTAGTCCTCTTTTATATCATGGTTTAGAAAACACAGTATGTGGTAAAAGTTTAAACTTCACATATTGATTTGCTTGGAAAGATTTTGCATTCTTTGCTGTCAAACTGAAGACAAGTAATATGCCTCTGTGACGGAAATTCTAGAAGCAGAATTCTAACAATCAACGCGAAGCCATACTTATTTGCTTGGAAAGATCCTGCATCCTTTACTATCAAACTGAAGACAAGTAATATGCTTTATGTGATGGAAATTCTGGAAACAGAAATCTAACAATCAATGCAAATTCCAGAATGCCTCCTTCCCCACTTTTCTGTCCATGCATCCTGTAATATCCCCAATCTTGATTTTCTGCATTAGAGACGATTTTTGGAAGAGGAGGCAATTCCGGCAGTGAGACTTAAGAGGAAAAAAGGAAATCGCAACTTTAGTGGAGAGTGGGGACCACAAGGAGAGAAATTCGAACCAAGTGGCAATTTGCACTAGTGAGAAGAGAGAGAGAAAGGAAGGGGTGCGAATTAGTGGAAGGTGGGGGCCACCAAGGGAGAAAGGGCCAACAATTATAAATAGAGCTTGGGCGCCTCCATTTGGCATCTTTGATCATTTTTACAAACCAACTCTAGTTCTCTTGAGTTGTTTAGCCAAAACAACCCGTGTTGTTTAGCACAAGGAATTCCCAAGCAGAAATTCCAACCTCTCTTTCAGTGGACTTCGAGTACCACCCTAAGGAGGAATTTATGAACTTAGTGGGAAGTAAATCTGCTGGAGATTGTGGTACCTTTTAGCCCAATTCTCAGCCCGTTTGATTTCCAGGGAGGACGCAGGGATCAAATTCATACCACTGCGTTGAGACAGAGAAAAGGGATATTTTGGCCTAAGAATTTAGCAGAAATTTCCCTCAGGTTGGACTAGCATTTTTGGAGATTTTTCAAAGCTGGAAGTTGCAGCTTTTGTGAGAGCCAAATATGCCACTCTAAGCCCTGCGCAGTAGTGGCACTGGATAAAATTTGTGGGGCTGAATACTTCATGCTTGTGCACGTTTTTGGGAAGGAAATCCACTCACCTATCCAGAGGTAATTTCCAGGGTAGTTCTACAGCAGCTTGAGGAAAACCAAGTGCCAAATCTAACAGTTGAAATGTGGGGAACGCTGATTTTGCCAAGAAAGGCGTAGCACCAAAATTGGGTAATTTCGGGAGGTCGGAATTGGCCCAATTCCTTTCTGGGTTTTGTCAGTCAGGGGTCAGGGAGTCTGCTCCTAATTTTGTAGAATTTTTGGAGTTTTGGTGCCCCAAAACAATAGGATTATTTGGCAGCCAATTAAGAGAAGTGAGTGTAAATTTTGGGTCCTGAGTGATCAGTAAATTTGTCCAAACCCTTTCTGGGTTTTTCTGGGTTTTGGTGGAGTGCTCAAGATTATTTTGGCGGAATTTTCTGAGCACTTTTGGAGGCTCAAACAGGGGTTTCTTCCAGCCAGCAGTTGCAGAATTTCCAAGGCCAATGCAGAACAATGAGGAGAAGCTTTTCCTCTGCATTCGGTTAGCATCTTTCTCACCTGGGATTGTCTAGCTTGCTTTGGCAATCTCAGGTGCACACATTTCATGCATTGTACTCTTCTCCATATATAATAAAATGGCTGAATTCTGACGCAATTCTGGTGTAAATTATGGGAGTTTGATTGTTGTTTAAATATTGCGGTGTTGTATGGTATTTTGCTTTGTATATCACTGTTATTTCCATTTTGGATCATTACACACCCACACAAATGTATATGATGATGGCATACAATTAATATATTTATGATGTAATCTTTTATTTATATTTGACATTTGCATCGTGAATGGGTAGCTATCAGGATTCAGTATACATGATTAATGTTTGAAGTATCATTTCACAGCCACTACATCAGATATCAGTGTTTTTCCACATTTACATCGTTGTGAAGTCCCAAAACAGATTCAAAATTGCACTTGTTTTTGTGTGGAACCGTATTGAATTTTTTGGCAAACAAAAACAATAGATTTGGATGTAAGCATGCACTTGAGGGAAAAAAAAAACTCTCAACATTTGCTATATATTTTACATCTAGTCCTCCTTTATGTCATGGTTCAGAAAACACAGTATGTGATAATATTTTAAAGATATTGGTTTGCTTGGAAAGATCCTGCATTCTTTACTATCAAACCGAAGACAAGTAATATGCTTTCTGTGATGGACATTCTAGAAGCAGAAATCTAACAATCCATGCAAATTCCAGAATGCCTCCTTCCCCACTTTCCTGTCCACATGCCCACACAAATGTATATGATGATGAGATACATTTAATATATTTTTGGTGTACTCTTTTATTTAGATTTGACATTTACATCTTGAATGGACAGCTATCAGGATTCAGTATACATCATTAATGTTTAAGTATCATTTCACAGCCACTACATCATATATATCAGTGCTTTTCCATATTTATATGCTGATGTGCTTATTCAATGTTGCTGCTGGTTTATATCTTAAAAAACATTAAGAAAAAGAAGTTTATTTTTGTATTTTTTAATGCTTGCCATGATTTGCAATTATTGGCAGTTTTTTTGCCTATGTTTTCGATGTCCCAATGTCCGGACACTTGGAAATTTTTATTCGATGCCAAAAAGTTTTCATCAACAATTCTGTTTGATATATGCATTGCATTCATACCATTTTGCTATATTCACCCTTACATGTAATACACAACCAAAACTTGCAATGTCCATATTTGGTGTCAAACTGTTTGGATTTACATTGGTATACCTGAATACATATATTTTTTATTAAATTTTGCATATTTTACGTATTTTTCAGTAGACCAATTCTTCAACCCAGTTCTCCAGCCATTTCCGGTCCACTGCCAATCTGAACATCAGCCAGTTCAATTCCCAATTCTGACTTTGGTAGCTTTGGTCTTAACTACTTAGTTGCCTATGTATTATTTTCTCAAAGTAGATATTAACCTTCCCTACCTCGATATAGTTTAAAACTGAATTTCCAAAATATCTAAAATTAACCAATAAGATAAAAAAATTTAAGAAGTAAAAATGTCATGAGAGATCAGTTCTAAGAAAATCTGAACTTGAGCTTCTTTATTAAGCAGCTAGGGAAAGGGGATCCACTTTAAAACAGTATTTCTTGTGACTTACTCATGGACTTCATGGATTCTGAATGGAATTGCTGCTTTTCCTTTGCCTAACGACATAAAGCGCTTGCTCCTTTTTAAGACTCCAATGTACAGTCCTCCACTTAAAATATCACCTCCCACCTGCCAAAATCATCTGAATACCTAAGGAAAATGTACTTATAAAAATATATAAAATTCATTGCATGTCTATCTACCTTGACAGTAAAGAAAATCAGCAAATAAGAATAGCAGATTACGCAAAGCTGCTATCAATGGCAAGCTTGATTTAGTTGCCAATATAATCATCTTAGCTGCATATCCAGCTAATTAATAATGAAAAATACAAACTAAGACACATGTTTTGGTCACCAAAAACACAACTCAAAACCAGGAAATTTTGTTTCAGTCACCGAAAATCTTAAGTTGTACAAGTAGACTGTACATCTGACAAAATAAAAGCCCTTATATTGTATAGTAGTACAGCATTTCTTATAAAGGAAAAGCTGATAAAGGAAAAGCCCAAATTCACATAGAAGGATAAAAAATGTTAACTAGTGTAGGCTGATGTAGTCTAGAAGTAACACAAGCCCACACACAGAAGACCCTACCAAGTAGGAGACAATTTTTTGTGTGCACAGTGGGATAAACTTAATGTTCCACTACATGCCTTGGCGTATATCCTTATGCCAAATACTACTCTCCATCTTGGTTGGGAAAACCTGCAGCTAGGGGTGGGGTTAGGACCAAACCCCATACAAATACAAAGGTACAAAATGGGTATATGATAACATTAGACAAGCTGGTCCTTGACAGGGAGAAGTGTGCTAGATTGTGTCTTGAATTAGGCTAATACTTCACTAGAACTGGAGTGTTTGGTTCTTTGCATTCAATGGAAGATAGGGCCAAATTGGACGTTGTCACATGGTGGGACATGTACTAAGTTACCGGAAATGGGTACCTTCAACCCCAAAAACGCCGGATCCCGTTTCAGATCTGGATCCGCATACGAAATGCTGGGAAAACGGATAAAAAAACGTATTTGTGGTGTGTGTTTTTTTAATATCCGGAAACGGGGTGTATGAATTTCAGAGGTTTTTCCTGCTTTTTTGTTGAAACACGACCTGTTTCCAGTAAATGTCAAAATGTTTTGTGATTTAGTGATCCATATTTCGCCTAAAATAAGAACATATCCCGATATCTACCCACCAAGAACGATCCTTCAGTTTCGTTTTCATATTTGAGGCTTTGACCGAACCTAACGTATTTACCTTTGGTAATTGTGACTTGTCCGCCGCCAAAGTGAAATCTTTTTGTTGGAGTGAGTGCCTCAGTGAGCCGCCAACTAGAGTGACTGTGACTATGAGCCATCACTAGAGTGACTGTGAGCCGTCGCTGGAGTGATTGTGAGCCATCGACTGTGAGTCGTCGACTATGAGCCGTCGACTGTGAGTTGTCGACTGTGAAATCTTTTAGTTTTCGCTAGAGCGACTGTAGTCTATGAGCCGTAGACTATACAGACTCCAAAGTGAGTCGCCACCGAGTCCAGACTGTGCAGAGTAAGCGTTGGCCCTCATGTCCTCACTTCACATCCATGGTTTCGTTTCAAAAAAACACAAGAAACAAATATCTAGCATTTTATTACACTTGTGATTATAGTATATACCAAATGTTTAGTAAATTAGTATGAATACATTGAAAGTTACGAGCTTGGAAATGACAACGACTTAGAGTCTACAAATAAACAATATGTGCCACACTGTTTATTAGCTCGTTTTACCATTTTTTCATTTTCTCATGGTTTCAACTTTCGAAGAAATCAATTCTGCAAAGTTTTTGTTATGGAGTAATATTTAACAGGTGGAAATTCTATTCCCTTTGTTGTATTTAAATTGAAACTTTCAATAGATTTTTGTTTTTTTGTTTTTTTATTCTGTTTATTTATTTTAGGATGCAACATTGCATTTCATTTTCACCTGCATAAAAACAATCAAGATATGTGTAAGCACATGCAGATTTAATATGTGAGGGACCATCCTTGATAAATGGTTCCGATAGACAATGGAGGGTATAGACAGAGATAACACTACCATTCATCCAACTATTTATACCTAGTTGTCCTTGTGATTAGTTCATGTCCAAACCTGAGATGTGGAACTGTGCTATTCTTGTAACTAGAAAATGCACAATTTTGAGGAAGTGAAGTAGGCATAGTGAGCTTTGTTCAGGAGACTTCTAAATTTTTATGATTGTTGAAACTTGAAGGCTCCGTTTTACGCATGAGGTTGACACCTGTAGGGAATCTCCATATCGCGATCATAATTAAATGTGACAGTGATTACACATCCTATTCATGGTGAAGATGAGCATAGCAGATAGGATTTACGAAAGTTGATTTTGAAAATGGGGGTTGCAATTACAAAAGTAGAATGGCTTCTGGCTCACTGACCATGTAAACCAAGTATCCCTTGTCATAGGATATAATGACCAACGGCAAATTTGAAAATTTCTCAAGATTACATGTCCAATCACTGGTTTTAATAATGATTGTTCTTTTTCAAGGCTTGTAAGTTTGTGACTTGTTTTGAAATACATATTTGCCAATTATTTTGCAGTTCCATTTACATCATCATCATCATTCATGGCAACTTCAAGTTCAGCCATTTGTGAGGCAGAGGAAGTGGAACATGAAATTGAATCTGCCCCTAAAGTTGATCCAAAGTCACCACTTTGGAAATATGTAACTATTGTTGGGAAGATCCAAGGAGGGGGATCATTGGCATGGGTTTGCAGTGAGTGTAAAAAGGAGTATAAGGGATCATACACACGGGTTAAAGCACATTTACTTGGGTTAAAAGGCAATGGGGTTCGAATATGCAGTGGCCCACCTAAAGAGAATGTGACAGATGGAAATGGTTTAAGAAAGACAAAACTTGCAAAATATCAGAAAGAACAAGATGAGGCAGATGCTAAAGCAAATGAGGCAAATCTTTCCTCTCAATTAAAACATCCAACAAGGTTGGGAGCACCTTCATCAAAGCCTCCACTTCATTCTCATGAAATTGTTGGTTCAAAGTGGTCTAATTTGGGACCGCTTGAAAGGAGTTTTAATAATGATGCTCGAGAGATGGCAATTGCAGCCATAGGTCAATGCATTTATGCAAATGACCTTCCCTTTAACCTTGTGTGATCTCCTTATTGAGCAAAGATGATAAAAGCAATGAATGAAGCCCCAAAAGGGTTCAAGAGCCTTGGATATGAGAAGGTCCGCACCACAATGTTGAGTGCTGAAAAGTTAGATTTGGAGGCTAAATTAAGCCCCATTTGTAATTCATGGCGCATTTAAGGGATGTCCATCATTTCTAATGGATGGAAAGATCAATGGAATTGGCCTTTGATCAATGTGATTGCTCAGAGCCCAAAGGGGACAATGTTTTTGAAGGCAATGGATTGTGAGGGGCAAATGAAAGATTCTCAATTCATTGTTGACCTCTTGATTGAAGCAATTGAATTGGTGGAGCTAGAAAATGTTGTCCGGTTAATAACTGACAATGCAATGGTGTGTAGACTAACAGGCCTAATTATTGAAGGCAAATATCAGCATATCTTTTTGACCCCTTGTGTTGTGCATTCATTAAACCTCATGTTGAGCAAGATGGGAAGAAAATTGAGTGGATTCGAGTTATTTTTGAAGAGGCAAAAGAAATTCAAGCATTCATCACAAACCACCACATGTCCCAAGGCATCTACAGGGAATTTGCGAAGTTGGAGCTCCTTAAGATACCTAAAATTTAAAGTCTATTTCATAAATTATAATTTCTATGACTCTAAATTCAAATATGTAAATTGGATTCTCAAATGTCATGATTCGTGAATCATAATAGTTATTCAATCAAATTATGATTTTGGTATTTATTGAAACATTAGCAATTTGGCACCTGCAGGTTGCCGAGACTCAATTTGCTTCCTACATCATAGTCTTAACAAGCAGTGAAAAAATTGGATGTTGATGATGAATGGTGGGATAAGGTGAAGTACCTCTTGGCATTTACTAAGCCAATTGTGGATTTGCTCCGTATATTTGACACAGATATGCCTAATTTGGGAGAAGGGTATGAGAGCATTGATTCCATGATAGAAAGGATAATGGTGGTTATAAATGCCAAGGAGAATGACCCAGATGAATTCTTTTACAGAGAAGTAAAAGGTATATTGACCAAAAGGTGGAACAAGAAGACCACCCCATTGCACCTTTTGGCCTATGCAGTGAATCCAAAATATTATGCTGCACACCACACCTAGGGCAGCCTACAACAGATTGTTCGGATCATATACAGTTCAAGTAGGCCTTATTTCAACACATCATTACAAGACTTATGTCCCCTTATTTATTTCTAGCGAAGTTTCAAAATCATAGAATTTTTAAATTTTTACTTAGTCATGATGTTATACGCTAAAACTAAAGGATATTGATAGCAGGAAAAATAAATGGGGCACAGGCCTTAGGGAAAAAACTTACAGAAGGGTGATGTAGGGATTCCCACTGTTCCATTTCACCTGTAGCTGGACATTAGGGATCGATTAAACAAATGATCAGAGGACCAGCCAAAGGAGCATCTGGTTTGTTTTTGACCTGTTGGTGTAGTAGTTTCTGGCTTTTGTTTTTAGATGCCATGTAACCTTCCCTCCACAACGTTTTCACTTGAGCAATTCTTTTGTCTTTTGATAGATAAGGTGTGGCCCAACAATCATGGATTTTTTAAGGGATTTTACAAAGTATCATTACTAATAATAAAATAAAACATATTTCTGAGACCAAAAAAAACCTTTTGATCCTAAGTTGCACGAAACGGGGAAACGGGTACGAGTTTCCGAAACGGGAAGCGATACGAAACGCGACCTCTCCAAATTTTGGAAACGGGGAAACGCGAATATATATATATATTGAAAATAATTAAATATATGTATATATGTGTGTGTGTGTGTGTGTGTGCAATCATAAAGCATAAATGATACATTATAATTTATTACACTTAAACATTAAGATTTAATTTACATCACATTTACTCATGAATGATCACATAATGAAAATAAAAATATCGGAATATCCAAAAGAAACCTTTATTATATATCCAAATCTCAAAATCAGCGTTTATTTATATTAATATATGAGGCTGCAAGTACAATAAAAACTATAAGGCTGCAAGAGAGAGATCCAAATCAGGATTTTCTGCATCCACATCCCATTCTTTAGAAGGACCATTGTCGTATTGGGAGTCTCCTCCTACATAGTCGAACGACCTTAGTGCTCTTGATTAAATACACGTTTCATACTCTAGTACCCTACATGATCTTGATTATTGGGAGTTTTCCCTGCATAGAGGACTTGGTTCTCTTGATTAAATACAAGTTCCATACCCTAGTACATGATAAAATCCAATGGAAACATTGCAATCCCTCCAATCCTGAAATCCTGAAAAACAAATAAGTCTGCTGGATTTTGAGTGAGATCTAAAATTCTCCTTTCTCCATATGAAATCCAATGAGGGCGAAACCACTCTCAAACATCCTGAGATTTCATGGTAATGTTAAAAATTTAAGTAAAAGGATGAAAATGAAAAATAAAGGAGAATATCACTTTACTTTAAGAATTTAACATTACCATGAACTGCATATCCCTCAAACTTCTTGATGAACTGCATATCAACACTAGGGCAAAAATTCACTTTTATAACTTTAGACACGCATCTAGAAGCAACAAGAAGTCACTAACATACCCTAAAAGTAAATTAAAAAAAAATAAAAATAAAAAAACACAAGTTAATGAGAAAACGTGGGTCGTACGGCCCTGAAACGCGTTTCCGGCCGTACTGGCCACGTTTCCGTTTCGGGAAACGTGGTAATACAGCCGGAAACACGTTTCACGGCCGTACCAAACGTGTTTCGTACCCGTTTCCGTACGAAACGGACCCTTATACCACGTTTCCTGCAACATAGTTTTGATATAAACGTTTATGTCTAATCTATGAAGCCATTCATAATGGGTTTTAACTTCCTGAACAGACTTCAAACATCTACTATTGCATAAAAAGATTTCAACCCAAGTTTTGGTGAGAGATAGTATCCCAAATCTCAATGCTTGCATCTACGTCACTCACATAATCTGGAAAAACTTTCAAGGAGTTTGTGTCACCCATAGGTTCTGAAGAAATTTCATGTTCTCAAACGACTACTCTTTAGTATTGAAAAAAAGGGCTTCAGTCCATATAATTGACCTAGGCCAAGATGCCTAGTACAAGAGGAATTTTACCTAGACTATGGCTTGGCATTCATGAATCATTTCAGTAAGTCATTTTATTGTAAAATTGTAATATTTTGTCGATGGTGTTGGACCCGCCAACATTCAAGGGATCTCCCCGGTATGAAGTCCCAACTAAACCTCACACCGTTTGTTGTAGGAGTTCCATTTGGTACGATGGCCCAATTGCCATTATCTTAGACATTTTCCTTAGCTCTTACTATTGAGCACATGAGAGTGTTATACTTGTAGCTTCAAAAAAGCGAGGTGAGTGTGCCTGGGGGGTGCTTAATGTAACTATGTCCAGGTTCTCTTACTGTCAAAAGGGGGAAGTAAAGTGAGCCTCTTGACGAGAGGGAATAGTCCCAACCCAGGAAGAAACACACGCAAACAACAACAAGGTTCTATCTAGCATCCAGTGGAATAGTCCACAGCGGATGCGGTAGTCGTGAAAACCAAGTTCATTCCACTGTCCAGTGGAATAGTCCACACGGGGGTGATGATCGTTAAAACCAAGAAAACACAAAGATGGTTTGTCTAATATCCGGCGGAGTAGTCCACATGGACGGGACAACAATGATAAACAATTCAACCTAAGTTGCAGGGAATGTTGGAGAAGGGTTCGTTTCCGGCTGGAAACGAAACGGAAATGCGGAAACTCGTACCGTACGGCTTGGAAACTCATTTCAAACCATACTAGCGTGTTTCTCGAGGAGGAAACATGGCCAGTATAGCCGAAAACGCGTTTCCAGGCTGTACGGTGGTGTTTCCTCTTCTCAATTGACTTTTCTTGTATTTTTATTTTTATTTTTTCGCTTCTAATTTTTTACTGAGCGACTAAAATATCCTTTGGATGCTTCTAGATACCTCTCAAGTTATAAAAAAGAGTATTTTTTGAGTGGTGCAGCCTAATGTTCAAGCCTATGGCCCTAGTGTTGATATGCAGTTCATGGTAATGTTAAATTCTTAAAGTAAAAGTGACATTCTCCTTTATTTTTCATTTTTAAATTTTTTTATTTTTTTTTTATTTTTTAACATTACCATGAAATGACTCAAGATGTTTGAGAGTGGCTTCGCCCTCATTGGATTTCATATGGAGAAAGTAGAATTTTAGATCTCACTCAAAATCCAACAGACTTATCTTTTTTTCAGGATTTCAGGATTGGTGGGATTGCAATGTTTCCATTGGATTTTGTCATGTACTAGGGTATGGAACTTGTATTTAATGAAGAGAACCGAGTGCTCTAAGCAGGGGAGACTCCCAATAATCAAGAGCACGTAAGGTACTAGGGTATGGAACTTGTATTTAATCAAGAGCACTAAGGTCGTTCGACCATGTAGGAGGAGACTCCCAATCAAGCACGAGGCAAGAAATTAAAAATTTCTCGTGGCTGATTTTGGACATTGCTATTTTCATTATGTGATCATTCATGAGTAAATTTGATGTAAATTTAGAAACTTATAGTTTATGCATTGACAATTGACAATTTAATCATAATGTAATAAATTAGAATGTATCATATATCCTTTAAGATTGCACATATTTCTTAAATGTCCTATATATATATATATATATATTGTTTTTCCCCATTTCCAAAATTTGAGGGGTTCACGTTTCGTACCCGTGCCCGTTTCTGAAACTCGTACCCGTTTCCCCATTTCGTGCAACTTAGAATTCAACACATCTTCAACAATATGAGTACTAAAATAACCAAAGTAGTTCAACTATCTTAGTACAAGTTAAGAAAACATGCATTACAAACGTTTAAAGAATATTCTTACAAAGGGATATAAAACATGCGTGAAAACGTGCAGGCCTGAGAAAGACTTCTGAATTAAGCAAAAGATGCAAGACACATATGTACACCATACATTACTAGTCCCAGTAGTGGGACATTGGAGCCACTCCTCGCTCCTCAAAGAACAGACTACAAACTCTCAAGGCTATGTGGGAGGATCCAAGGTGAAAATTCCTTTGCTCATACAATGAGGTGGTATATATAGCCAAGGGGGTATAACCGACCCTTTTGACTCTTCGACTTCCCTCATGACTATTTGACTTCCCATGACTTTTCGACTTTACATGACTCTTCGATTTTCATATGTGGGTCTCTTGGACTTCCACTTTACATTACATTGATTACAAAAAATATGGCCCATAATAGTGAAGTGGCCGAGACAACTCATGACACAACTCGACATGACACTGCTAACATGTACTAGCTAACTATGGTGTTTGTGTCGAGCTGCTAAGTGATGATATGCTCTCGGTGTAACATGTTTTCACCAATGCATGGCAAAGTGTGTGGGGTCTTTGATGGTCTTGGTCTTTGGTTGATGGAACATCTGAATGTGTCCCTTTCGTTCACTTGCTAGATGTGCTTCATGTGTTCGTTTCACTGCGAAAAAGTCTTCTAGCATGCGCCTCTTTTCCATCTTGTTCGTCGTTGCGCCATGTTTCATCGATATACCTGTTCCTACAATCACTTATGACGAAACGACATCAAATCCAAAAATCTCCTAGTCTATCATGATCCATTGTTTTCCATTTCGGTGCAGGTGACCAGGAGAGGGATAAGGCACTGAAACTGTGGAGAGCACAGCACAACACAAGCTGGGATGCGAGGCTCCGGAGCACTGTTGGGAAAAACTACGCCGATGTCACTAGGAGACAGAGTTTCGCAATCCAGGACAATAGTGACAGTTGCGGGGCAAAACCCAATTGGGAGGCAGAATTGCGTAGTTTCCGAGAGGAAGGCTAGGCACGATGTCGGGGAGCTGTTGGGCAAATCTACGCAATTTTCCAAGGGAACACTAAGCAGGTCATCCAACTGGGATCTGCGCAATTTCTCCGGGAAAGACAGTGTGGGCAGCAGAAGCCACTGGCAAAAAAATATGCGTAGCTTTCCAGAGGAGAACAAGATCGGGCTACAGGCGCTGCTGGTCAAAATTGCGTAATCCCGGGAGACAGTCTGAGCCCGAACAGTTCTGTGCAATTTCTAAGCTGATTGCAGAGTGGGGAAGAAGGGTTGATGGCAGGACAGCTCTACGCAATTCTTGGGTTGCTTGCAAAGCGAGAAATAAGGGCACGACAGGATAGCTCTGCGCAATTCCTCAGCTGGTTGCAAAGCAGGGAAGAAGGGTTGGTGGCAGGACAGCGCTGCGCAATTTTGGATATCAGTACAGCCCTGGGTCACAATTCAAGTTCTTTCTACAGTTGACCAGTGGGAGGCTTGATGGGAGATCTTGCGGAAAGCGCAGACTTGATCGGCTTCTGGGACAACTTTTGCGCAGTTCTGGGAGTCAATGAGTTGGCTCATTTCCAGAATTGCGTAGAACAAGCTGCCCGAAGGACAGCCTCAAGCTCTGCGCAGTTCTGGGCAGTGATGCAAGGTCACTGAAATTGGGTTTGGTTGACGAAGGGTTGTCCGGTCAAAAGATTTTCAGCAAAAATGACTAAGTGTGAAAGCAAGTGTACTTGTGCATACATGACATTGTGATCACACACTTATCACGACTCCACAACAAGACACCTCAAACCAACGAGACAAACATGTGCTTAATGAGACTGACTCAAGAGTTAAGAGCGACAAGTGCGACACTTGAGATATGTTTTCGAGCGACCATGACGACACTTATGGGACAGTGCTTACAACTTTGTGTGTGAGTGCGATGGGTGTTCGCATAGCTAAGATAACCCAAACACACAAAGACAAGCCTTCAACATTACCAGAACTGGGTCACAAGCATGATATAACAATCAACATGCCAAGACAGTTGGTCAAACAAGCCAGAGGGAAGCAAGACACGTAGAGGAAACACATGAAATGACTTTGTGCTTGCAAACATGCATGTTATCAAAGACAGAATGATATGACAATGACAAGTAGTCCTTCAAGCTACACTAAGAGATGTATTTCAAAAGATATTCTTTACTTACCAACTTACCCTCGAGATGATCATGCATCCGACGGATTTTGCATGAGGTCTCGATCTTTTATCATAACCTGGTTTCTTGTTCCTTCTCCTCAACTCCTTGAGAGTGATCTAGCATGTCATCTTTTCTTGTAATCACTGAGAGATAGATCTGCGCAATTTCAACAGACACTGACTGCTGTCAGGATGATCTGTGCAATTTTCCAGAGCAAGGTTGGGCTGCCTTCTCTGGGTAATTTCTAAGAGCAAGGTTGCTGGCATGCTCTATGCAGTTTTCAAGAGCAAGCCTGGGCTACTCTACGCAATTTCTGGGAGCAAGGCTACTAGGAAGTTAGGACAACACTACGCAGTTTTGAGATGCAAGACACTGCTGCAAGATGGGGCCCTAGGAGGACACCTCTGCGCAGATTCTGAGTGTAGTGCCGCATGAGCAGCTGAGGGACAATACTGCGCTTTTCCCGATGACAAGACACTGCTACGGGATGGGATCCTGGGAGGACACCTCTGCGCAGTTTCTTAATGCAGGGCAGCTGGACTGCGCTGCACATTTCTGGAGAGCAGTGTTAGTTGGGTAGCTGAGGGACAACACTGCGCAGTTTCTGAAGACAGTGGGTTCCGGCTGGGGAAGGACACTAGAGGAAACCACTGCGTAGTTTTGGATGCCAAGGGAGGTTGGGGTCTTTGCGCATTGCGCAGTTCCAACAGGCAAGAGAAAAAGCTTAATGGTTGCAAAAGCAAAGTGTGTAATTCTGGAAAGTTCGATGAGGCTTGGTTGCTCGGGGCACTGGGCTAAGTGTGAGATCAATGAGACTGATGCAAACAGTGATAGAACTTGACTATGATCACACATGAACACTTAGTGATACAACATAGACCATCCAAAACATAAAAGACATACTCTGCTTGATGCAACAACCTTTGTGACAAGAGTGTGTGAAGTGAGTGTGAAACATGTCTATGTAATGAGAACAACCCATACGCACAAGATTTCCCCTTGAAGCAGAACAACATTCCCTTTGTATGACAAACAGTAATCCTAATACCCAAAAATGACACATACTGCATAAAGATGAGAACATGATCAAATCTTAAGATCAAGGAGGGGGCTTGAGATCATCATCTTACCAACAAATGACCAAGGAACAATCGATCACAAGATCCAAGGTAGGCTCCGAAATTTGCATGCGAGCCAAAATTTTGGAGGGTGGTTGTAGCCGCTACAACATATTCCTACTAGGAAATAACAATGATAATCAAGAAAAACTACATGCAACACAAAATTCAGTCCATGCATTAACAACAACAATTTATTCCAAAAACTGCGCCAAACTGAGCCATTTTATTATCTGAACCAAGAGAATACAAATATATATGGAATAGGTGCACGTGGGCTTGCTACAGCAAGCGAGACAAGATCCCAGGTTAGAAATGGAAGCGCCCAATGTGAAAATTCTATCACCGCAGCCACTGATTTACTTTTCCTACTTATTTCATCATAAGTTATTCATGAAATTACTTCAACAAACATTAAAATAAATATTGCTGCAGATATCACACGTAATACAGAAACAAACATATGCACACATTCACACAATTATTTTGGACTAATGTCCCTGGAAAAACCCAATGTGGAAAACTGGTGCAGCAAGGGAGGAATTTATTATTCAACAATTTTCTTGTACAACAGGGTGCCAAACTGGCTTACCCACAGATAGACAAACTTCCAGCACTTTTCTAAACACAGGGTAGGCCCTACTGACCTCTGCTACAGCCTGAAACCCTTTGCGTCAGCCTACTAAGGCTCTGCGCAGCATCTCTGGGCTTCTGCGTCACTCCTGCAGTCTCTGCATGGATGACACAGGCCCTTCTGGCACTGCACAATCTCTACTGCCTCTGCATGTCTTCCTCTGGCTTTGCGTCTACCTCTTTTGTGCTAATCTCCCATCTCTCTGTTCCGTACTTGTTGCCTCCTGACTGCTCTCTAGACCACTGGTTCAATTTCTCAACAAACCCCGCTCCAGAAATTGAACTGACTGGTCTCCCTCAGTATGTTCTCCAAGTGCCCCTAAAGCCTTCTCTTATACTTTTTCTGTTGACATCTCAACGGCCTAGATTAAGTCACTAATCAACGGGTAAGATTAGATCTAGCTTGATCCATGTCTTTTGGACCATTCTAACACAGATTCATATTAATACACATTAAAAATATTAATTATTTTAATATTTCCTGATCCATTTAGAATCTGCCCAAACCCCTTCTGGGTATTGGAGATCTTATGTGCCCCAACCTCTCCACCAAATTTCATGGCTAGAGCACATCCGATGCTACCCCAAATCAACACTCCCTCTTCGAGAGGACTGTGCTCTAGCAATACTCCTCACTGAGTATTACTCTAATCTTCCGACATCGGTACCTATGTTGATACTAGGCCTTCCTGCCCAACATCCTCTGCACTGCTGCCTCCTATACTACTGCACATGACTCTGCTACTGTCGTTGCTGCATCTATACAACAGCTCAATGTTGCACAAAGCGCCCCCCCACCCCCGGTTCCAAGCCCTGAAGCGCGTCCCATACGGAAGCGCCTAGGAAGCTTGGCCGGAAGCGGCGCTTCTGAATTCGGAAGCGCCGCTTCGGCTTTTTTAGCCGCTTCCTGGAAATTTGGAAGCGTTGTACGGAAGCGCCGCTTCCGAAGCGCCGAAGCGCGCTTCATACGGCGCTTCGGGTGTCGGAAGCGTGGCGCTTCGAACGAGGAAGCATACGCTTCCGTACGCTTCCGGAAAAGCGTTTAGAAAATCGTTTTTTTTTCAATTCTTTTTTTAATTTTAGGTGAGTTTGCTTGTTGGGGGTGGGTCCACCTTGAGTTAGAGTGACGAATGAAGGCAAAAAAAATATAAATATAGCAGAGGCTCCCTCATGGTAATGTTAAATTCTTAAAGTAAAAGTGACATTCTCCTTTATTTTTCATTTTCATCCTTTTACTTAAATTTTTAACATTACCATGAAATGACTCAGGATGTTTGAGAGTGGTTCCAGCCTCATTGGACTTCAGATGGAGAAAATAGAATTTCATATCCTATTCAAAATTCAGCAGACTTAACAGTTTTCAGGAATTCAAGATCAATGGGATTGTGGCATTTCATTAGATTATATCAAGTATGAAGGTATGCGATTAGCATTTAATCAAGAGCACCAAGCCCTATATGTACCCTAGTGTTGGTGGTGTTAATTGTTGAACTCCTTTGTCACGCGGCACGCCCTTAGCAAAAAATTACCTTTCAATCAAGTCAAAATCATCGATCAAACATGTTAAGCTTTTTCTACCATATTTTAAGTCTTGAATTAGGTAGTTTGATCAAAATTGGGCAATGTTGACTAATATCCCTAGACAATCGAGGTAGAGGCAAAGGCTAGACAAGAGGAGAAGAATCTAGATTCTAGATCATTAATGTACAATGGATGTTATATCTATCTTGATTTAAGCAAAAATATGCATGTTTTCATGTCTTCTACAATTAATTTGGTATTTGGGATGTTTGTTTTGAGTATAAATGCAAAAAAATATAAATATATATATATAGCAGACGCTTCCGCGGACGCTTCGCTTCCTAGATTTTTGGAAAATGACGCTTCGGCGTCCCCGCTTCCAAAAAACGCTTCCGCTTCACTTCCACTTCGTGCAACATTGCAACAGCTCCCTCTGCATCTGTGTTGTTGTTGTCCTTTCTCCCAACACTACATCCGCACTGCAACTTCCTCTGCATTTCTGCTTTTGTTGGTCCTTTCTCCCAACACTGCATCTGCACTGCAACTCCCTCTACATCTGTGTTGTTGTTGGTCCTTTCTCCCAACACTGCATCTGCACTGCAACTCCCTCTTCATTCGTGCTGCTAACACACTACTTCTAAAAGGGGTTCTTTACCATCCCCATCTTTTCCCTGAAGTAGTCAAATTTTGACTTTCCAAGGGCCTTGGTGAGGATATCTGCCACTTGTTCCCCTATAGGAGTGTAGCTCAATTATATAGCTCCTCGTTGGACACAATCTCTGACAAAGTGACACTGGATATCAATATGCTTGGACCTGTCATGAAATACTGGATTCTCAGAGAGTTTGATGCAACTCTAATTATCACACATGATCCTAGTCGCCTCCACATTTCTTCTGAATAAGTTTACCAGCAGTTTTCTACGCCATATGGCCTCAAACGAGGCTATGCTTCCTGCCACATATTCTGCCTCAGACGAGCTCAGAGCCACGGACTTTTGTTTCCTACTGCACCAGGAGGTTATTCCTAATCCAATGTTGAAACAGCACCCAGAGGTACTTTTCCGATCCACTGAACTTCCTGCCCAATCTACATCAGTAAATCCACTCAACCTGATATCCTTCCCCTTGTTGTACAAGAGCCCATAATCAACTGTTCCCTGTAAATACTTGAGAACGTGCTTGGCTGCTGCCCAATGAGCCCTCTTTGGTTCCACCATGAACTGACTAAAGGTGTTGACAGCGTAGCAAATATCTAGCCCGGTATTGACTAGACACATTAGGGACCCTATGAGCTATCGATATAGGGTGGGATCGACATCCTTGTCATCTGATGCATCGATCTTCTTCCAGTTGGTGATCATTGGCGTAGCCATGGGTCTATAGTCTCCCATCTCGAACCTTTTCAAGATTTTTGTAGCATACCTTCCTTGCCCAAGGTAGATTTCTCCTTTCTGCTGCCAAACTTCCAACCCTAGGAAATAGTGCATTCATCCCAAATCCTTCATATCGAACTCTGTGGCTAGATTCTTTTTGTAGTCTTCAATGAGTCTAGATGATCCTGTCAGGAATAAATCATCCACATATAATACTAAGATAAGTGGCTCGCTCTCTACGACCAGATAGTAGAGATTCGGATCCGCGTCACTGTTGACAAACCCCATCTTCCGCAAGTAGCCATCTATTCGACCATACCACACTCTCGGTGCCTGCTTCAGCCCATACAAGGCTTTCTTCAGTCTGCATACATGAGAGTTCTTCTCATGAGTTTCAAAGCCCTCTGGTTGTTCAATGTGTACTTGTTCTTCTATTACCCCATTCAGAAATGTCGTTTTGACATCCATCTGATGGATCTCCCATCCCATATGAGCTGCAAGAGATATCACGGTCCTAATAGATGTATACCTGGCTAAAGGGGTGAAGGTTTCCTCATAGTCAATCTCGTCCTCTTGAGCATACCCCTTAGCCACAAACCTGCCCTTGTATTTTTCAATACTATTGTCCGCAGCATATTTGATCTTGTAGATCCATCTTGAACCTACCACATATCTATCTTGAGGCCTTGACACCACCTCCCAAACATCGTTTACCATTATGGAGTTATACTCCTCCACCATCGCATCTAGCCAGACCTGATGCTGAGCTACCTCCTTGAAGTTGGCAGGTTCTCCATCCTGAGCTACTAACACTTGATACCTGTCTGGCTGTTTTCGCTCCCTTTTACTGTTCCTTGGCTCTCCGATGAAGTTCTCTGCATCACACAGAATCTGACAAAGTTCCCTACTAGTTCTTCTTCTACCAATAGGTGCTTTTGTTCGCTCGTCTTTCTCATCGTGAGAATCTTCCTGATCTAAGGAAGGATTCTTCACTTCCGTTGGTTGAAGTGGCATGACCAACAGATCCTCTTTTGACTACTCCTTGGAAGGCATTTCGCGAGATCTTCTGAAAGCTCTATCCTCCATGAACTTTACATCTCGTCGTACTACTACCTTCCTACTCCCTGGAAGATAGATCCTGTATGCCTTAGTGTTCTCACTATGTCCTGCCAGATACCCCTTTTCTACAGTCTGATCCAGGTTCTTCCTCTTTTCTTCGGGTATGCAACGATATGCCAAATTCCCAAATATCCTGAAATGACTGACTTCAGGTGTCTTCCCAGTGAAGACTTTCTCTGGAGTAATCTTGCCCAATGCCCGTTGAGGAGTCCTATTCTGAACGTAGATAGTTGTGTTGCATGCTTCTGCCCACAGGAATTTCTGCATATCCTGATCATACAGCATGGCCTTAGCTGCTTCTACAATAGTCCTATTTTTCTTTCTACCACCACATTCTGCTCCGAATTGTAGGGAGTTGTCCAGTGTTTTCTGATGCCCTCCTTAGCGCAATAATCAGTGAAGTCCTTATCGACATATTCTCCACCATTATCTAAGCGCAAGACTTTTATTTTCTTACCTGTCAGATTCTCCACTAGAGCCTTGAACTCCTTGAATCGACATAAAACCTCATCCTTGGTTTTCAAAAAATAGATCCAGGTTTTACTCAAGTGGTCATCAATGAAGGTAAGGAAATACTCAGCACCGCTGAGAGCTTTGATGGACATAGGTCCACAGATATCTCAGTGTATCAATCCTAGTACACTCTTGGCCCTGTGGTTGCTCCTAGGAAATGCCGCCTTGGCATACTTTCCTAGAGTGCATCCCCTGCATACATCATCTCGTTCTGTACTCAGATCTGGAACTCCTGTTACAGTGCTCCTGAGAATTCTTAATGCTCCATGGTGCAAGTGACCTATCCTGCTGTGCCATAGTTCGTTCAATTCTTTGTCCACATGACTGCCTCTGTGCCATAGTTCGTTCAAGTCTTTGTCCCCATGACTGCCTATTAGTGCCATTGGAGATTTTAGTTGTAATTTGTACAACCAATTACTTTTGATCCTGTTCTGGACTTTCTTTTTCCAGCTCGGGTGTTTGACATATACCTTTTCCTTGATGAAGTAGACGTCATAGCCCTTGCCTTGTAGTTGTGACACGGAAAGTAAGTTCATCCCCAATCCTAGCACGTGCAGCACATTTGTGGCACGGAACCGCTCTCCCGATTATGTCTAAAAAACTATGGTACCCTTTCCTACCGGAGTACACTTTGCCTTGTTCCCCATGGTGTTCTGAAAGTTCATCTTCTCTTCTCGATATTCTGAGAAACACTACCTGATTCCCATCATATGCCACGAGGCTCCACTATCTATATACCATACTTTTGATGATCCAGCACTAGTCATGCACGCCACTTCTTCTTCCAACCTGGTAGCCAACATAAAGAAATCGAAATCTCTCTCTTGTGCAATCTTCTGAAAATCTGCATGAGTCTTCTGAGGTGGATGCCTCTGCATCATGGTCTCGGCCCATAACTGATTTTCCCTTTTTGTCTCTAATTACTTCCTCTGATACCATGTGAAAATTCTATCACTGCAGCAACTGATTTACTTTTCCTATTTATTTCATCATAAGTTATTCATGAAATTACTTCAACAAACATTAAAATAAATATTGTTGCAGATATCACACTGTAATATAGAAACAAACATATGCACACATTGACACAGTTATTTTGGACTAATGTCCCTAGAAAACCTCAATGTGGGAAAACCGGTGCAGCAAGGGAGGAATTTATTATTCAGCAATTTTCTTGTACAACAGGGTGCCAAACTGGCTTACCCACAAATAGGCAAACTTCCAGCACTTTTGTAAACCCGACGTAGGCCCTACTAACCTCTGCTACAGCCTGAAACCCTCTGTGTCAGCCTAAAAGCCTCTGTGTCAGCCTACTGAGACTCTGCGCAGCCTCTTTGGGCTTCTGCATCATTCCTGCAGCCTCTACGTTGATGACGTAGGCCCTTCTAGCACTGCGCAGTGTCTGTTGCCTCTGCGTGGCTTCCTCTGGCTCTGCATCTGCCTCTTCTGTGCTGATCTCTCGTCTCTCTATTCCGTACTTGCTATCTCCTGACTGCTCTCTAGACCACTAGTTCAATTTCTCAGCAAACCCCACTCCAGAAATTGAATTGACTGGTCTCCCTCAGTGTGTTCTACAAGTGCCCCTCAAGCCTCCTCTTATACTTTTTCTGTTGACATCTCAACAGCCGAGATTAAGTTCCTAATCAACGGCTAAGATTAGATCTGGCTTGATCCATGTCTTTTGGACCATTTTAACACAGATTCATATTAATACACATTAATATTTTATTTTATTTTAATATTTCCTGATCTGTTTAGAATCTGCCCAAACCCTTTCTGGGTATTGGAGATCTTATGTGCCCCAACCTCTCCACCAAATTTCGTGGCTAGAGCACATCCGATGCTACCCCAAATCAACACCCAAGTGGCGGAAATGGCTTTGCTACTAGACATATGTCCACCTAGAAAATTTGTTGCAGCTGCTAGGGAAGATCTGTTGATTAAGCCCTCCAAACTGCCCCAAATAATCCAAGAAATTATCTACAGCCTCTACTCCACCAGCTCAGCAAAACCTAGCAAGGTATCGGGGTAATTTTGGCTGAGCCAGAAGCCCCCAAAAATGTGCACTCCCTTCTTCAGCCAAAAATGTGCACTACAAGAGTGAACACCTTCAAACAACCTCCCAAAAATCCCAGAAACTCCACAACAATCCCACTACAAAATCTCCTCAGCCAAGCCCCCAATTCCCGACAATCCTTCTCCACAAATCTCCCAGTCTCTCACCCCTTGCGCAGGCCAAACCAAAAACCCTCTGTGCACTGTCAAAAGGCTAGATAAATGTTGCTCCAAGCTCCCTCAACTCCAGCCCTGCAAAACACTCCAAACCTCCAGCAAATACCAAGACAATAGCTCCCCGGAAGACCCAAAAGTTGATATGGCCGAGAGCAATTTCTCCCACAAGTGTGTGCTCCTCTAACTACACCCAGTCTGCTCCAAAGGAAGTTTGAATCTCCCAGCAATACCTTCCAGACCAGCTTTGAAATGTAGCAAGTGACTCCCCTAGGGTGGCACTCAAAGTCCACCGAAGATGGAGGTGAGATCTCCCCTTGGAAATCTCTTGTGCTCAACAGCATGAGTAGACTTGGCTGAACAGCACAAGCGTACAAGAAGCTCAATTCTCAATTTAGCAAAAGTCCCAAAATGATGCATTCTCCTCTTATTTATCCTTGGGCTCCTCCTCTCTCCATGTGGGCCCCATAATTTCCCCCCTTTCTTCCCTCTCTCCACAAGTGTGAATTTCTCCAAGGGGTGTGTATTCCCTCTTGGAGTGGCCCCCACTTCCCACTTATATTTCAATTTGCCTCCTTTTTCCTATGTTTGAGCCTCCCTTAATCAAAATTGCAAAGTGGGGTCCTCCTAACCCACTTTTCCTAAGTCCATCATGTCAAAATACCAAAATTGTGCAAAAATGTATTTACTTAGCAAAATTGCTAAGTGGGAACATCACAGTCCTCCCTACCTAGATGTTGCTTGTCCTCAAGCAATTGTAGTGATGGATGTTGAAGAACATGTTCCCTTCCCACGTGGCATCCTCCTCAGGTAGGTCCTTCCACTTCACCAAGAACTCTCTAATGGTCCTGCTCCTGAGCTTCCTTTCCCTTACCTCCAAAATGGACTTCGGCACCAACACCAAATGCCCCTCATCATCTAGAGGTGGTAACTCTGTGGCAACTGTCACTTGTTGCCCCAAAGCCTTCTTCAGGCACGAGACATGAAATACGTTGTGCACCTTACTCCTGGGTGGGAGTTCCATCTCATATGCCACCTCTCCAACTCATCTAGTCACCCTATAAGGCACATAGAAGAGCGGCTTGAGCTTTTCAGTGCCCTTCTGCTTCAAGGTGGACTAACTGTATGGTTGGAGCCTCAGAAAAACCGAGTCCCCAACCTCAAAGTGTCTCTCAATCCTGTGCCTGTCTGCATATATCTTCTGTTGGTTCTGGGTTGTCTGAAGATTATACTTGAGAGCTCTAAGGATGTCTTGGCTCTCTTGTATCCAATCCTTGGCCCCTGGGGTCTGGAGTCATACCTATCGACATGTGGTACGAAGTGTTGTAGCAGTACTCTCCAAGATGAAGCCATCTCACCCATGCATGTTGTTGCCCAGCCACAATTGTGCAGGTACCCTTCCAGCCATTTGTTCATGATCTCAATCTGACCATTCGTTTGTGGGTGGTAGCTAGTACTAGGTGCGAACTCAGTCCCCACAAGGCAGAACAACTCCTGCCAAAATCCTCCCATGAACCTACTATCGTTATCGCTAACTATGGTCTTGGGAAGACTATGTAGCTGGAGCCTGCAACACCTCCCTAAAAACAACTCGACCACCTATGAGGCTATGTACTAAGAGGGTACGGCGAAGAAGTGAGCGTACTTGGTCAGACTGTCAACCACTACATAAATGCAATCTTGTCCCTGCACTGTTGGCAATCCTGTAATAAAGTCCATAAATACGCTCTCCCACTTCCCCTGAGGAATTGGGATGGGTTGAAGTTCTTTAGTCAGGTCTGTCAGCTCTCCCTTATTCCTCTAGCAAATATCACACTCCCAAACATGCCTCAATATGTCCTCCTTAAGGCTCTTCCAAGTGAAGCGTTGTCTGATAGTCCTATAAGTCTCAGTGAACCCCTGATGTCCTGCTAGAGGTTGATTAGGAGTTGCCTGCATGATCTTCTCCCGCAATTGGGAGCCAGGGACCAAGTAAATTAGATCTTTGTAATAGATCACATCGTTCATCACTCTGTACCTGTCATCACCTATCATGCCATATAGGATCTCACATGCATGCTGGTCCTTGGAATACTCAACTGGTAGTAGGGCCCTCCAATCCTAATCATAAGAGAGAGAGTCGCAGGCCTCCTAGACAATGCATCCGCTACCACGTTATGTTGGCCCTTGACATACTCAATGTCAAATCATGTGCCTGTAATTTGCTCACCCACTTCTGCTGCCTCTCATTCAGTCCATTCTGCTCCAAAACGAACTGAAGTCTATTGTGTCTTAACCTTCAAACTATTGTTCCCTGTCGTTGCTCAGATTATACAGGCACCACCACAACTGCTGAGGGCGGGGGTTGTCACTCTGATTCCCGCCCACTCTATTCTAGTTGTCTCCCAACATCAGGCTATCAGGGGTAGTCCCTATGGAAGTGAGATGATGGAATGCAAGTTGAACCAACTTGCCCAGGGGACACAGTTGAGTGGTCAAGCTACTTGGCAAAAATTTAGCAAGACTTAAGGATCTAATTAGATTTGGAATTGAGACTAGTGCCTTATGGAGTCAAAATTCTTGCTTATCATAAATTAGGACCAAGTAACCAGATGGTCAACTGCTGCTTAAATGAATAACTAACCTATATGAAGTGCAAGTCCTAAAATCTAAATGTAATGCGAGGACCTTGGTTAGTTTTAGATTATATGCCTAATCTAAATGGAACCCTTCACTTAACTGTTTTTAAAATAGTCTTCAAAGTAGATTGTGGGATGGAAGCCAATAGGAAGCAAGCAAAGGTTTGATTAACAATACCTCCCCCTGTGTTCCAACCACCCAATGCCTATGGCACTGCAGAGACTGTGGCTCTAACAACTGCAAGGTCACTGTGTTAACCACTAAGAAGGGTTGAATCCTTCAAGCTAAATGAGAGAGGGTTGTCCTAGGAGTCTATCAACCAAGCTTATGCTAGGAGGTAAGTTTTTAATGCAAGCTAAGCCTAGAATGCTTATGCAATGATAATGAGTGAAATTCTCAGTTTTGATATTAGCTTAATGTTTTAAGTACTTTAAGTTAAGATGAGTCATTAACAGCGAGAGTACTTATTAATGAGTTACATGCAATCTCACAACCAAGAAAGTGCCAATTTACTTTGTGCCAACAATAGATTAATCCACAAGATATTTAACCAATGACAAAAAATGAAAGGAACTTAGAACACTTATCCATTTATTAATTAACCAATGGTTATCAACACAAGATGTCAATCACAATAGCTCAAGATATTCCAATAATGATTCTATAACAAGATTACCAATGTTCTTATGTCAATGTTATAATGCCAATCGGATGTCCAAAATCCATATAAGAGAGAGATACTTCAATTTAGATTTCAAATGCCCAAAGTAACTCAAACCATTAACAAGAATATAACTTAGATATGTGAGTGATTTAAGTGTCAAGTTAACAAATTCTCAAAATCAACCACAAGGCAAGCAATTGTTGGAGCTTAACACATAAACCACTATAAACCAAGTAAATGATGAAGAGCTACTTATGATGCAATATGACAGCAGTAAATATCTCACTTCAAAACAAGGAAATTGTCAAACATATGAATCATAAGTATGAAAATTCCTAGATCTAACAATCTCTGGAATCCTACTGCAACCAGCTGAATCTAGTTCACCTAGATCGTAAATTATATTACAAACTTATTTCAGATTTCTTCTTGAAATATTGAAGTAAACTACTGAAGCAGCCTACATCAAATTAAATATGATTCTAAAACATAGAAACTAAGCAAGGAAATACAAACACATAGGTCATTGTTACTTTTGGACAAATGTTCCTAGAAAAACCCAATGCAAGAAAACCGGTGCAACAACTCTGAAGGTTTTTAAGCAGTAGCAAAATTTGAATACATCTTTGAATACCTCAAGGGTTATTCAGTTACAGAGAGAGAAATACTAGCAGAAAGATTTGTGAGATTACCTCACACAATCACTGAGAAAAATCACGTCTAATCCGGTCACTAAATGAGGTGCCTCTGGCAGGACGATGCCTCTGCGCAGTCCCTGCATCAGCCCCTCTAAGCACTGCGTCACCCAGCCAGTTGATCGATTTGCTACCTGAATTCACTGCTCTAAGCCTCCCGATCTCACACCCCGACTCCCTGCTTCTGAAACTGACTCTGCTACAAAATTTCGAACTCTCTCTCACCCTCTGGGTTGCCTCTGCATGGCCCTGCGTGAGAGATGTTGGATCACTCTCTGCCTCTCTCTGTTGATGATTCTCCATGTGAGAAAATCTCTCTTTAGATGCTATCTCTACCCCTCAACTGCAAGAAATCTACTCGATCAAAATTTCCTCCTAATAAATTATCACTTCAGAAATTTGATCTCTTCATCTCTCAGCGTGTTTTCCAAATGACCCTCAAGCCCCTTCTTATATTTTTCTGTTGGACAACCAACGGCCTAGATTAACTCCTAATCAAAGGATCCGATAGTTTTGACTTGATCTCCGTCTTTATCTAGAAGATTCACCCGCAATTAGATTAATATCCATTATTATTTTAATTTTCCTAAGTTTAGTCTTAGGAACCCCATTAAAAATAATAATTATTTTAATATAATCGTCTATGGGTGGAATTTCCCAAAACGGTTTATGGGTTCTTTGAAATGCATGTGCCCAAGCCTCCTTGCAAAATTTGAGGCCTAGAGCACATTCAATGCTATCCGAAATCAACATTCCCTCTTAGCAAGGAATGTGCTCTAGCAATATACTGTTGTTGCATACTGCTCTAACTCTGAAGCATCGTCCTCCACGTTGTTGATGTCTGACATGCTATCCACCAATTACTGCGCCATTGTTGTAACTCTATCGTTGCCTTTGAACATTGCTACTGCCAATGCCACATCTGTACTACAGCTCCCTCTCAAATGTTGCATCTGATATGTTGCTAGCACTGCCACTGCTAACAATGCATCCGTACTGCAACTCAGTTGCTAAGAGAAGCAACTAAAAAACATCCAAAATTACTGAACTAACTGTGTTCAGTATGATACCACGTGAATGATGGAACCGACTACTACTAGTCTTTGCGATGACCCTCTGAATCCACTGCGTTGTTGCTGACCCTTGCTCTGTGCCATCTGCACCGCTGCGAACTCTGCTCTGCACTACTCAGACTCTGGCACTCCTAACCATGCAACTGTCTTCCCGACACTCCTCAGCACCATCCGACACTAGTCCATCCTGTTATTCCTGATCTGGGCTCCAGTAGCAAGGTATTGATCCGAGAGGTGGACTCCTCAAGGATCCTGTCCATCTGTAGCTCTTTCGAACTACAACTCCAAATCAGCCCACCTCCCTCCTGGACGTATCTCGAATGTCATGGTCAACTCCTCCTCTTCAATCTTCGTGGGCGCAGCCTTCGGATCGTGTTTCTCATCCTTGTCCTTCTTCCTGAGAGGACATTGAGATGCATAGTGGCCCATCTCGCCACATCTGAAACACTTCACCTTCGAGACATCCTTCTTACGTCTCCACTGTTCCTGTTGTCCCTTCGATGCAATGGCTGCATTATCCTCCTCCTCCTTGGGCTTCGACCCACTGTTGTTGCTGCTTCCATCAAGTTTGACCTTGACCAGGTCTCTCCTCAGCTCTTCTTGTTTCACATCAACAGCATTGATACCATGTGAAAATTCCTACATCTAACAATCTCTGGAATACTACTGCAACCAACTGAATCTACTTCACCTAGATCGTAAATTATATTACAAAATTATTTCAGATTTCTTCTTGAAATATTGAAGTAAATTACTAAAGCAGCCTACACCAAATTAAGTATAATTCTGAAACACAAAAACTAAGCAAGGAAATACAAACACATAAGACACCGTTATTTTTGGACAAATGTCCCTGGAAAAACCCAATGCAGTTAAACCAATGTGTCAACTCTGAGGGTTTTTAAGAAGTAGCAAAATCTTAATACATCTCTGAATACCTCAAGGGTTATTAAATTACAGAGAGAGAAATACTGGCAGAAAGATTTGTGAGATTACCTCACACAATCACTAAGAAAAATCTCAGTCGATTCAGTCACTGGATGAGGCGCCTTTGGCAGGCCCTGCGCTACCTCTGCACCGTCCTTAGGCAGTCCCTGCGTCAACCCCTCTAGGCACTGCATCACCCAGCTAGCTGATCGATTCGCTGCACGGAGTCATTGCTCTCAACCTCCCGGTCTCACACCCCAGCTCCTGGCTTCTGAAACTGACTCTGCTGCAAAATTTCAAACTCTCTCTCACCCTCTGTGCTGCTTATGCGTGGCCCTGCATCAACTTCTGCATGAGAGTTGCTGGATCACTCTATGCCTCTCTACGCTAATGATTCTCCAGCTGAGAAAATCTCTCTCTCGGATGCTATCTCTGACCCTCAATTGCAAGAAATCTACTCGATCAAAATTTCCTCTTGAAAACTTCTCACTTCAGAAATTTGATCTCTTGATCTCTCGATGTGTTTTCCAAATGATGTTGATTTTTAATGTACCTTGGACAAGTGGTTTCCCATGGGTTAGTCTCTACCTAGGGAAAAGTGTCCAAAATAATTATTTTCTTAAGTGTGACTTTATAAAGTGAAAGTGACTATATAAGTGGTAAAGTCAATGTTAAATTATAAACTAAAAAGTGACTTTAGACATAAATTACAATGTGGGTACTTTATTTAATAGGTGAGTTAAAAAATAGAAAGTGAGAATTAAATGCACATTTATTCTCATCCCTTGATCTAAATGAATCTAAGCCATTAGATCTTAGGGTTGCCCAAAATTCATTTAAGAAAACAAAAGGGGGAAAAAAGATTGACTGCGTTCATTCTTCATGAGTAGATTGGAGAAAGGACGCTGAGAGCTAGAGAAAAGTTCTGAAGGAGAAATTTGTTGCCGCAAGCTAAAGGAGTGATTTTTGAGCAAAGCCAGGCACGAAAAGCAAGGCATAGAAGACAGCAAAAAGTACAGTACGAACCAATGTTGCATTAATCGTTATCAGGATAATATCGGTGCGAGGAAAAAATCGGAAAAAAAATCGTAATTATCGAGAAATAATCGGAAATATTTGGGAAAAAATCGTTTGGTACAATATTCATTTTTTTCAATTTTTTTAATATCTAAACCATCTACAATGTAAAATAAATACATTGACACATAAATATTATAAAAGAACTAATATATAAGATGTTTAATATCATTTCTAGTGCTAAAATCACACATAACATTGAATCATGTCCTGAATAGTAAGCCCTGACTCTTGAGTCCCAACTTAGCCTCAAAATATCAACAGAAAATATAATAATGTATCTCATCATGTCATAATGTCATATACAATAAAATGAAGAAAATAACTAAAGTCTAATCCTATTGATTTCCTCTGCCCCTCTTGCGAGAAAATGCCACAGCTTTCCCTTTCCCTCTAGATGTAGAAGTTGGTGCTGGTGGAGTTGGCAGTGGACTCTGCTATGCTCTGGAAGCTGAAGAACTAGAAGTAGGAGCTATAGGGAGGTAGACCACGTCCTCTACTAGTGGCAGGGGTAGCCCGGGCAGGTGGTGTCACCTGGAAACATAACAATCTCCCAATCCTGAAATCCTGAAAAATTGATAAGTCTGCTAGATTTTGAATGAAGCCTAAAATTCTACTTTCTCCATATGAAATCCAATGAGGTTGGAACCACTCTCAAACATCCTGAGTCATTTCATGGTAATGTTAAAAATTTAAGTAAAAGGATGAAAATGAAGATTAAGGAGAATGTCACTTTTACTTTAAAAATTTAACATTACCATGAATAGTATATCAATACTAGGGCCTAGACTTGATCATTAAGCTGCCCCACTCAAAAATTATTCGTTTCTTTCAAAAAAAATTGCATTTCGAACATTTAGCATCCCTTATAAAACCTCGCTGCCCCGACTGCCCGCGATAATTTCCGATTTTATCGTTTAATTTCCAAAAAATCTGGCCAAAAAAAAATACCGGCGATAATTTTGAATAAAACTCGCAATATTTTCGTTTTGCTGAAAAACTCGCGATAAAATGATAAAATCGCGATTTTCACAACACTAGTACGAACAACATTTGATGTTGTGAGTTGCGCGCCATTCGAGAGAAATTTTGAAAAATCCATACAGTGCGTACAACGGTACTGACATCCATACAATACAGTCGGTATCTGTACAATACATATTTTCAACTTCAAGTGGGCATGGAAATCGAGGCAAAGTGGGCACGATTTTAAAGGAGTTTTGCGATGAAGAGATAAGTTGTATTTTGGTGTTTTGTTTTGTCTGCAAATGTACTTTTCCTGAACTTGAAACATAAATAAATTTGAAGAGCTCCCTAACAGGTTTTCCCCAAAGAAGATTGAAGGGGTTTTGCCTGGGTTTAAGTTGACCAAAAATATATGTATTTTTATGTGTTATTGTTCTATTTATGTCCATATTTATTTTCAGCATGTGTTGACAGTCCCATGTGTTTTAATCTAAAAATTTCATTTCCAGAATTCTATATGTTGAATGTATGTTTATGGGAAACGACATTTAACTGAATGGGAGTGATAAGGTGAAATTAAAACTAGGTTGGGATTGCAGGAAACTTTTTAGTCATCAAATTTAAACATGGTATCAGAGCTACAGGTTGAAAATTGTAGTTTGAACAGCAGACAGTAGTTTGGGACAGCGAACAGTGGTTTGGAAAACAAACTAAATCTTTGGATAGCAAACTCAGCTTGGAAAACAAACTGATATTTTGGGACAGCAAGGTGAAATTTCACACAGACTGAACTTTTGGGACAACAAAATGCGTTGGAAAGTTCATTTCTCCCTTTTCTTGATTTTGTAAATTTTGGACAGCAGTCATGGCAATGTTCTTAAGGTTAGAGGACAAACTCGATGGGATATCCAACTATGTCGTTTGGAATGACAGAATTCAGACAGTGTTTGAGCAGGCAGCAGTTTGGGACATAGTGCGGCAAGTGGTTGTACCTCCTACTGTTGCAGATGAACTTGCTGAATGCACAAAAAATAATGCAAAGGCAAAAAGGATTTTGATGGATAATCTGAAGGATCATGTGGTTCTTCAGGTGAGAGAAAACACATATGCATATCAGATGTGGACAACTCTAATCACTCTCAATCAGAGTACCAATGAGAGCAGGAAGATGGTACTCAGAAAATTCGAAGAACATCGGGATGACAAAGGCAGAAAGTGTAGTTCATTATCTTGGCAGGGTCAAACAAGTACGTGATAATTTGACTGCTATTGGTGAGGCAGATGCACCCACAAAGTTAATCAAAATAGTTGTAGTGAGACTTCCTAAGTCTTGGGAGGTCTTTGGAGATGTTGTTACCTCTAGGGAGAATCTTCCCAATTGGGACAGATTCTAGAATGACTGTGTGCAGCATGAGATATGGAAGATTGACAATGGTGGGGTGAAAATAGCAGATGAGGATGTAGCCTTGACAGCTAGGGGGAAGAACAAAGGGAAAGCCAAGAAAGGGGTCTCAGAAGATGGGACACTATGTTGTTGTATGTCCTGAGAGGAAGAACAAGGGGAAGAAGGGTATTGCAGCTTCAGCAGAGGTGGAGCAATGTGCTTCACAGTTTGACAAGGACTTTGCATTTATTACTTCTACATCTATTAGGAGTACAACATCTGATGTGTGGTACATAGACAGCGGGGCTTCCCACCATATGACAGGTGCACAGGAGTTCTTTTCAAAGCTTGCAGAGACGACACTTGATTTTGAGATTCTACTAGGAGATGACCGCAGTGTGAGAGTTGTTGGTGTGGGGACTGTGACCCTTGAGAAGGAGCCTTTGCCTCCTTTCAAGGTCATGGATGTTTTGTATGTTTTGGGGATGAACAAGATTGTGATTTCAGTGTCTACTATGGAGGAGAAGGGGTTTGACATTACTTTCTTAGGAGGGCAAGTATTGATGCATCTCAAGGGAGCATCCATCACTTCGGTCAAAGTGATTGGAGTCCGCTTTGGCAAACTATACAGGTTCATTTTTCAAATCGACATGAGCATTGGTGAGTAGCACATCTAGTAGCGCTCACACTAGTACCACCCGCAGTAGAGACTTGTGCGAGTTATGGCGCATATGCATCATGGAGCTTTGAGAGTATTGAAGGAGATCACTATTGGAGTTCCTGACTTCAGTGTCAAGCATTATGAGGTCCACAGAGGGTGTGCCTTGGGCAAGTACACCAAATTACCATTCCCAACGAGCGACAACTGGTCTACTATGAAAATTCTATCACTTCAGCGACTGATTTATTTTTCCTACTTATTCCATAATAAGTTATTTATGAAATTACTTCAATAAACATTAAAATAAATATTGCTGCAAATATCACATTGTAATACAAAAACAAACAAATGCACAAGCATTAACACATTGACAGATATTTTGGACAACAGTCCCCGGAAAACCCCAATGTGGGAAAACCAGTGCAGCAAGGGAGGATTTTATTATTCAGCAATTCTTCAGTACAACGGGGTGCCTAACTGGCTTACCCACAGAGAGAATTAATTCTCCAGCACTTCTCCCAATCTCAGAATCAGCCCACCTAACCTCTGCGTGGCTCTCAAACCCTCTGCGTCAGCCCTTGCTTGACTACGTCAGCCTTGGGCCTCTCTACATCACCCACGCAAACCTAGCTAGTGACTCTGCAGTCTTCTACTGCCTCTGCGTCTGCCTGAAAAGCCTTGCGTCTACATCTCCTACCTCAGCGCTGATCTCTAGTGGCTGATCTCGCCTCTCTGCTCTGTACTTGCTACCTCCTGACTACTCACGAGACCACTAGTTCAAATTCTCCGCTAACCCCGCTCCAAAAATTGAACTGACTGGTCTCCCTCAGTGTGTTCTTCAAGTGACCCTCAAGCCTCCACTTATACTTTTCTCGTTGACAAATCAACGGCGGAGATTAAGTCCCTAATCGACGGCTAAGATAAGATCTGGCTTGATACATGACTTTTGGACCATTCAACCACAGTTTTATATTAATTCACATTAATATTTTAATTTCCCTAAGTTTAGACTTAGAGACTCCATTAAAAGTATTAATTATTTTAATATCTCCCAAATTGTTTAGAAACTGCCCAAACCCTTTCTGGGTATTGGAGATCTCATGTGCCTTAGCCTCTCCACCAATTGTCGTGGCTCGAACACATCCGATGCTACCCCAAATCAACACTCCCTCTTAGAGAGCACTATGCTCTAGCAATATTCCCCACTGAGTATCACCCTGATCATCCGGCATCGATCCCTGTGTTAATGCTAAGCCTGCCTGCCCAACATCCTCTGCACTGCTGCATCTTGTACTACTGCCCATGGCTCTGTTATTGCCACTGTTGCATCTGTACAACAACTCCCTCTACTTCTGTGCTATTGTTGGTTCTTTCTCCCAACACTGCATCTAGACTGCAACTCCCACTGCATACTTGTTGTTATCACTCCATTTCTGCTACGGAAACAGGTTCTTTACCATCCCCGTCTTTTCCCCGAAGTAGTCAAACTTTGTCCTTCCAAGGGCCTTGGTGAGGATGTACGCCACCTGTTCTCCTATAGGAGTGTAGCTCAACTGTACAGCTCCTCGTTGGACACAGTCCCTGACAAAGTGACACCGGATATCAATATGCTTCGACCTATCATGAAACACTAGATTTTCAGAGAGCTTGACGCAACTTTGATTATCGCACATGATCTTGGTCGCCTCCATATTCCTTCTGAATAGGTTCACAAGCATTTTTCTAACCCATATGGCCTCACACGAAGTTGTGCTTGCTGCCATATATTCTGCCTCAGATGAGCTCAGAGCCACAGAGTTTTGTTTCCTACTACACCAGGAGGTCATTCCTGATCCAATGTTGAAACAGTACCCAGAGGTACTTTTCCGATCCACTAAACTTCCTGCCCAATCTGCATCAGTAAATCCACTCAATCTGATATCCTTACTCTTGGTGTACAAGATTCCATAATCGACTGTTCCCGGTAAATACCTGAGAACATGTTTGGTTGCTGCCCAATCCGCCCTCTTCGGTTCCACCATGAACTGACTGAGGGTGTTGACAGCATAGCAAATGTCTAGCCTGGTATTGACCAAATACATTAGGGACCCTATGAGCTGCCTGTATAGGGTGGGATCGACATCCTTGTCTTCTGATGCATCAATCTTCTTCCAATTGGTGATCATTGGCGTAGCCATAGGTCTACAGTGCTCCATCCCGAATCTTTTCAGGATTTCTGTAGCATACCTCCCTTGCCCAAGGAAGATTTCTCCCTTTTGCTGCCAAACTTCCAACCCTAGGAAGTAATGCATTCATCCCAAATCCTTCATATCGAATTATGTGGCTAGATTCTTCGTACAGTCCCCAATGAGTCTGGATGACCCTGTCAGAAAGAGATCATCCACATACAATACTAAGATTAGCAGATCATTCTCTACAACCAGATAGTAGAGATTCGGATCTGCGTCACTCTTGACAAACCCCATCTTCTGCAAGTAGCCATCTATTCGACCATATCATGCTCTCAGTGCCTGTTTCAGCCCATACAAAGCTTTCTTCAATCTGCATACATGAGACTTCTTATCATGAGTTTCAAAGCCCTCTGGTTGTTCAATGTATACCTCGTCTTCTATTACCCCGTTCAGAAATGTCGTTTTGACATCCATCTGATGGATCTCCCATCCCATCTGGGCTACAAGAGATATCACGGTCCTAATAAATGTATACTTGGCTACCAGGGCAGAGGTCTCCTCATAGTCAATCCCTTCTTTTTGAGCATACCCCTTAGCCACAAACATGGCCTTGTATTTCTCAACACTACTATCTGCAACGTATTTGATCTTGTAGATCCATCTTGAACCTACCACTGATCTGTCTTGAGGTCTTGGCACCACCTCCCAGACATCATTTACCATTATGGATTTGTATTCCTCTACCATCGCATCTAGCCAAACCTGATATTGAGCTGCCTCCTTGAAACTGGCAGGCTCTCCATCTTGAGCTACTAATACTTGATATCTATCTCGTTTTTTCGCTCCCTCTTATTGTTTCTTGGCGCACTGATGAAGTCCTTTGCATCTCATAGAATCTGATGAAGTTCCCTGCTAGTTCTTCCTCTGTCAGCAGGTGCTTCTGTTCGGTCCTCCTCCTCATCCTGAGAATCTTCCTGTCCTGAGGAAGAATTCTTTACTTTTGTTGGTTGAAGAGGCTTAACCAACTGCTCCTCTTTCGAATGCTCCTCGGAAAGCATCTCGCGAGATCTTCTGAAAGCCTTGTCCTCCATGAACTTTACATCTCATCATACTACTACCTTCCTGCTCCCTGGAAGATAGATTTTGTATGCCTTACCTTCTCGCTATATCCTACCAAATATCCATTTTTCGCAGTCTGATCCATCTTATTCCTCTTTTCTTCAGGTATGCGGCAATATGCTAGACTCCCAAATATCCTGAAATGACCGACTTCAAGTGTCTTCCCTATGAAGACATTCTCTGGAGCAATCTTGCCCACTGCCCAATAAGGAGTCTTGTTCTGAACATAGACTGTTGTGTTGCATGCTTCTGCCCACAGGAATTTTGGCACATCCTGATCATACATCATGGCCCTACCTACTTCTACAATAGTCCTGTTCTTTCTTTCTGATACCCCATTCTACTCCAGATTATATGAAGTTGTCCACTCTCTTCTGATGTCCTCCTTAGCGCAAAAATTAGTGAAATCCTTATCGACATATTCTCCACCATTATTTGAGCGCAAAACTTTTATTTTCCTCCCAATCAGATTCTCCACCAAAGCCTTAAACTCCTTGAATCAACAGAAAACCTCATCCTTGGTTTACAAAAAATAAATCCAATTTTTCCTTGAGTGATCATCAATGAAGGTAAGGAAATACTCGGCACCACTGAGAGCTTTGACGGGCATAGGTCCACAGATATCAGAGTGTATCAATCCTAGTACACTCTTGGCCCTGTGTTTGCTCCTAGAAAATGTTGCCTTGGCATACTTTCCTAGAAAACATCCCCTACATACATCATCTCATTCCATACTTAGATCCAGAACTCCTGTTATAGTGCTCCTGAGAATTCTCATAGCTCCATGGTGCAAGTGACCTATTCTTCTGTGCCATAGTTCGTTCAAGTCCTTGTCTCCATGACTGCCTATTAGTGCCATTGGTGATTCTAGTTGCAATCTATACAACCGATTACTTTTGATCCCAATCTGCACTTTCTTTTTCCAGCTCAGGTGTTTGACGTATACCTTCTCCATGATGACGTAGACATCATATCCCTTGCCTTGTAGTTGTGACACAAAAAGTAATTTCATCCCCAATCCAGGTACACACAACACATTTGTAGCACAGAATCGTTCTCCCGATTTTGTTTGAAAAACTATGGTACCCTTCCCTACTAGAGTACACTTTGCCTTGTTCTCCATGGTGATCTGAAATTTCATCTTCTCTTCTCAATATTCTGGGAAACACTCCCTGATTCGCGTCATATGCCACGAAGCTCCACTGTCTATATACCATACTTCTGATGATGCAACACTATTCATTCACACCACTTCTTCTTCCAACCTGGATGCCAACATAGAGAAATCGAAATCTCTTTCTTTTGTGCAATCTTCTGAAAATCTGTGTGAGTCCCCTGACGTGGATGCCTCTGCATCATGGTCTCGACCCATAACTGATTTTTCCTTTCTGTCTCTGATTACTCTCTCTGATACCATGTGAAAATTTTATCACTGCAACAACTGATTTATTTTTCATACTTATTTCATCATAAGTAATTCATGAAATTACTTCAACAAACATTAAAATAAATATTGCTACAGATATCACACCGTAATACAGAAACAAACATATGCACACATTGACGTTGATATTTTGGACAACAGTCCCGGGAAAAACCAAATGTGGGAAAACCGGTGCAGCAAGGAAGGCTTTTATTATTCAGCAATTCTTTAGTACAACAGGATGTCAAACTGGTGTACCCACAGAGAGAATTAATTCTCCAACACTTCTCCCAATCCCAACATCAGCCCAGCTGACCTTTGCGTGGCTCTCAAACCCTCTGCGTCACCCATGCAGGCCCAGCTAGTGACTGCGCAGTCTTCTGCTGCCTCTGCTTCTGCCTTAAAAGCCCTGAGTCTGCCTCTCCTGCCACAGCGCTAATCTCTAGTGGTTGATTCCGCCTCTCTGCCCCGTACTTGCTACCTCCTGACTGCTCACCAGACCACTAGTTCAATTTCTCAGCTAACCCCGCTCCAGAAATTGAACTGACTAGTCTCCCTTGTTAAAATTTGGGTACCAGAAGACAAGTGGTTCCCTAAGGCTTTGATCTTTGGCCTAGGGAAAAGTGTCCAAATTTGTTTTTTACTTTTCTCCTAAAGTGACTTTATAAGTGGTAAAGTCAATTTAATTTAAAAGTGACTTTATCACTGGTAAAGTTACATTCTAATTTAAAAGTGACTTTACAAGTGGTGAAGTTACATTCTAATTTAAAAGTGACTTTATTAAAGTGAATGAAGAATTAGAAAGTGAAAAAGTAACTATGGAAATAAAAGGCTAAATGGGTCTTTATTTAAGTGGGTGAGTTAAAAAATAGAAAGTGAGAATTAAATGCACATTCACTCTCATCCCTAGGTCTAAATGAATCTCAGCCATTAGTTCTTAGAGTAACCCAAAAAGTCATTTAGAGAATAAAAGGAGAAGAGAAGAGGAAAAGATCAATTCATTCTTTCATGAGCATTTAAGAGAAAGAGAAGAGAGCAAGGAGAAAATTTCTGAGTAGTGAGGAAGTGAAGGAGAGTAGCAAGAAGATATTTCAGCAAATCTGGGCAGTAGCATTTACTGGCACGCATCCCAAGGAAAAACCATATAGCAGAGAATAGCACAGAAATCAAGGAAGAGAGACAGCAAGTTCGGGGCACATTTTTTGAAGGCCATACAACATTTAATGTTGTTTTATTGCTGTAAAAATTTAAGTTTTTGATGTTTGTTAATTGGCACGATTTTCGAGGTGGAGTTCAAGCACGGAAATCGAGATAAGTTGTAATTTGTGGTTGCTGGAATTTTTACTATGTATTACAGTTTCTCTGTAAAAGCATTTTCAGAAATAAAGAAGAGCTCTTAAACTGGTTTTCCCCAAGAGTTGTAAGGGGTTTTTCCAGGGTCACATTGACCAAAAATCACTGTGTTATTTTCTGTGTGTGGCTATCATAATTTTGTTGTGTTTTATTTCTGCAATTTCAGCAGTTGTGAAATCTCTAAATTTGTGTTTTTAAAAAAATATTATCATTTCCAGATTTTAGAATTTTTATCATGCTTGGATTTAAAACTAAATGCATGGAGTGATAAGGAAAACTGATAACCGGAGTGGGAATTGAAATTTCTTCATGGTATCAGAGCTTGGTTGGCTAAAAAGTGCAGTTTGGGACAACAAAGTGAAAATTACAGCAAGCTGATTTTTACATAGAAAACAGAGACCTTTACCACAGATTTGAAAATTTTAGTTTGATAGGACAGTGAAAATTGAGAATTGTTAGAAATGCAACTATAATGGAAACAAATCCTAAAAGAAACTAGAATACTAAAGATAAGCAATGCAAAACGAAACTAATAAAAAACCTTACAGCTTGAAAAGGGCCCCTCCAATTTTTAGGGACTTAAATTCACTGTTACAAGTTAGATATTACAGTTGTAATAAAACAATCACAGAATGAGGGTTTAGAGAAAAAAGCTTATGCCCAAGGCCTTGTAGATAAACTTGCCCAAGTTTGCCAAAATTTTACAATGAAGTTGGCACCTAAGACACAAGTTGTTGAGCCAAATTTTCTGCAAAATACACCAAGCTTTAGTCCCAAAAAATTCAGAAATGGGCAAAGGTCAAGTTAGGGCCAAAAGGGGCCAACACTAGGCCAGGTAGAGCTAGCATTGACAAGGGAAGGCTTAGGAGGCCAAGGAATAGGCAAAGGAAGCAAAAGAAGGCCTAGAAGGCATGATGCTGGAGGGAGAAAGCACCCTAAAGTCTAGCTGCTAGGGTTTAGGGATGAATGAGGGATCAAAAGGCCAAAAGAAGGGAGAGCAAAGGACAAAAAGGAGGCTAGAAGGAGGATGGAGGAGGAAAATGGAGGAAAGCGGCTTGAAAAGCCCACACCTAGCTCTAAGGACAACCGTCCAAGGTCAAGGAGGAAGGTCGAGGCCTCCTAAGGCCATGGCTACGCCAAAAATGACCTAAAACCCTCAGCGCAAGGCCAAAGATAGGAAGTCGAGGCCTCAGGCTGATGCTAGCCTCCGGGATGCGTAAAAAGATGACGCAGGGGCCTTTTAGGCTAACGCAGGGCAGTTAGAGGTTGACGTTGGCCTTGGAGAGGTCGAATCCGGGCCCAAGAGGGCTAAAACTCGAAACCACAGGTTCAAAAAAATTAATTTCATTCAGATCTGCAATTTTGCTCAATTTCTTCAATGGTTGGCCTTGCAAAAAAAAAAATTGCAGACTTGATCTTAGCCTCAAGGGCCTAGATCTAGCTCTATTCCAGCTTTCTCCACTTGATCTCACCTGCAAAAATAAATTCACAAATACCCAAAACCCCAATATATACAAAAATCTTAAAACCCGAATTAGAAAAAATAATTTACAAATTCATTTACAAATCTATTTACAAAATTTACAAATATATAAGGGTTTTAAAATAAACTTTGAGAAATAATTGTTTTTGGAGTTTTTTTTTGATAAATTGCTAATAAGCCTTTTGAAATTAAATGCAAGCTACAATGTTAGCGCAGTTAGATAAACCACAACAAATATCTGAAATCCAAACAAGGTCAGTTCATGCCCACAGTTTGTGAACTTGGAGCCCAAGGACTGGGGAACCTACAAACACTATATATTTTCTCAAGCAAGCTTTTTAGACATATGTCGAATTGGAGCACCTAAAATAGACCCAAAAACTATTAATAGAATATTATTATCCCCATTTAATGAAAAACAAACTTCTAAAAATAATTAAGCACAATATAGGAAAGCTCATACCCAACGCACACCACAAATCAATGAACATTGAACACCATGAACTACACCCCAAAGTCTTTATTATGATTCAAAAACAAATTTTCCCAGCGATATAGTAGTTTTACATCAGCTTTTCTACAGAATTTTCTTAGCTAAAAAATCCGATGGCTTGAAACTCAAATGGCAATCTAATTTATAAATAAATACTCCAAGTGGAAAAATAATGACCAAGTGGCTTGATCCTCGTCAAAATAATCTTGGCCATTGATAAACCCTAAATAATATTTTAATCTTAGCCATTGAAAATATTTATTTTTTTAAGAATTTTCGAATTTCTCGTTTAACTCATTTTAATTTCCTCAAAAAATTGACTTTGATTTAACCACCAAGGTCCAAAATTCTTGAAATTTCCAATATTTCCTCACCCTCCAAAAACTAATTCCTTTAAGACCCACAAATTTTTCCACTTGGAGAATTTAATTTCTCTAGACATTTAATTTTGACTCTAATTAATTAAATTTCTAGCTTAGGATTTTAATTTATTTTTGCCAGAAAAATTAATTAATTGACACTTTAGGGGATTAAATATTTTTTCCACCCTCAAATATTTTAGGCATGGTGTCTAAGTAAGAGGGACCATGCACTAAAATATTGTTTAAACAAGATTTTTACAAATTCAACCCTCAAAGGAGGAATACCCATTCGGCTTAGACTTTCAAATTACATACCGAATTCTGCAACACAATATGACCTAGTAGATCAAGTGATTTGTAATAAAATAATTTAGCCAATTAGCTTAAATTATTCCCAAATCACTTTTACATAAGACTCTACTATAACATTAGGACTCACATAAGACTTCGACGAAGAATTCCACCCTAGCTTTGGGGTAAGGTTGGAGAGAAAAACTCTGCCGACCGTCCGTGTTTAGAAACACAGATGAGTCAACGAGACGAAAAATCTCCTAGGATGAAATTTTCACCAAAATAATAGGTTTACCTAGGTTGTTACATACACATACGGTCTTACTACCATCATTTACATTATAAATTTGCATAATGGGTTTACAATGACTCAATAAACAACTGATTGATGATTCGATCCTTTGAAAAACTTTTGGCAAATATGCTTCCTTGAAACTTTGACAAAAAGTGTGCAACATTCCCCAGATATTGTTAGAACTTGGCCAATGCATGCATGATGGCTAACATCTCCTTGTCATATATAGAGTACAATCTCTCATGCGTCTCCAACTTCTTTCTCTCAAATGCAATGGGATGCCCATTCTACATCAGAACTACCACAAGTCCCTCTCCAGAGGCATCCCACTCTAGCATAAATGGTTGCGTGAAATCCGGTAAAGCCAATACCAGGAAACTACTCATCACCTCGTTGAGGCGCTCAAAAGTCTCATGCACCACATCAGTCCACTCAAAAGCACCTTTCTTAGTCAGAGCTGTGAGGGGTGTTGCTAACTGTGAAAACCCCTTCAAGAACTTCCTGTCGTAGGTGCAAATTCCCAAAAGTCCTCGCAATTCAGTCACACTTCGCGGTGTAGGCCAATCCAGTATGGCCCTGATCTTCTCCTGGTGCACATGCACTTCATCCTCCCCAATCACATGACCAAGGTACAACATCTCTATCAGTCCAAATTCGCATTTGGACACCTTGGCGTACAAACGCTGCTCCTAAAGGATACTAAGCACCTCTTCCAAGTGCCTCAGGTGCTCCTCCCAAGTCCTACTGTAAATCAGTATGTCTTCAAAGAACACCAACACGAACCTGTGGAGCTACTTGCGGAACACATGGTTCATGCAAGACTGGAACGTGGTCGGGGTGTTGGTTAGCCAAGAGGACATCACCAAGAACTCAAAATGCCCATAGTGACACCAAAAAGTTGTCTTCGGGATGTCCTGCCCTCGAACATTGATCTGATGATAACCCGAGCGCAAATCAATCTTAGAGAAGTATTTAGCTCCTCTAAGTTCATCCATCAACTCATCTATGCACGAAAACGAGTATCTGTTCTTTAGCATATTCTTATTTAAGGCCTTGTAGTCAATGCACATACAGAGGCTCCAATCCTTCTTCTTCACCAGCACCACAAAAGAAGCAAAGGGACTTGAACTAGGCCCGATGTGCCCCAAGGCCAGCAACTCATGTATGGCCCTCTCGATCTCATCCCAGTAAGCCTTGGGGTGCCTATAAGGGGTAGTGATAACCACATGCACTCCCTCCTCTAACTCAATGGTGTGCTCAAATCCCTTGTATGGTGGTCTACCTGGAGGAATAGCCCCAAAATCTATTGGGTACCTATCCAATATCTCCTGAATGTCTAGATGTACAGGTCGTGGTTGAGTCCCCGTCTTTGTGATCTTAAGCTCCACCATCCACCACTCTATATCTCCATGTCTCAGATCAACCTCCATACGATGTGCTGATAGTGATACTGTCTGTGATGGGTATGAATGCATCCCCCTCAACACCACCAACTTCACATATGGCCCTATTAACTCCATCTCTAGCTTCCTCCAATCAGTAGTAACCCATCTCAAGGAATAGAACCATTGGACAACCATCACTACATTGATGTCTGGAACATCACCACAAAAAATTTGTCGGTCACTAAGTAATTTCCCATAGTCACTGTTAGACTAAGGAAATACCTAGTACATTGCATAGTGTTCTCCTGATACCAAGACTGAAAAAACCTCAAAGCTCTCTATCTGTATGCCCCTACGATCGACCATTTGCGCATCAATGAAGTTGTGAGTAGCCCCAGTGTCCACCAAAACTACTACACGTTGCCCCTGCACTGTGTCCTTGATCCTCAACGTTAAGTACCTGGTGACTCCCCTCCATGAAACGATGACCCCTCCAGTGGGTCTAAAAAGGCCTCCATCCGCTAGGGGTGGTGCTCCTCCACCTCCACCTCCTCCAATAGTCTGCAACTCACCACCTCCTACATCAACCCCCTGCTCAATATCATCCTCTGACTCGCTATCTGAGAACACCTCTATGTAATGGGCCTTGCCCTTGGTGCACCTATGCCCAGGTGCCTATGGCTCCTAACAAGTGAAGCACAGCTTCCTCCTATGGAGGTCTCTCCTAGTATCATCCTCTAGCTGCCCATGCCCCTAAACATCTCCCTGTCGTGGGGGTCTAGTTTCTTGGCATCTCTGTGGAAAAGAGGCTCGAGGTGCCACTGGTGCTCTCATCGAGAGGAACATTTGGAACATTAACGCAAACATCTAAAGGTCTAGGCTAGAGACCTGTTCCAGCATCATTAAACGTAGCAGTTGTCGTTGTTTGCTAGCGTTGCATCCCGGGGTTGAAATCTTTCTCCACGTACGTAAGTGTATATGATCATTCTCCACGTACCTTCAGGCATATCAGACGGAGCTCCACGCATTTAAAGTATATGGGAACGCTCTTATCGCATGGTTATGCATTAGACAACACTACTATGGACTGCACTCCCACATATTGTCGAGTATATTTTGGGAGTCCCTTATAGGTTGTTATCCATCCATAGGTAACCGAGTCGGTCGCCTTATATACCGTGATACAACGAACACAACATTCGAGGAGATTGGTTGCACGTACATTAAGTCCTTGATTCGCCAAGGTTTATATTGCAGTTCACGGTTGCTTGGTAAACCCTTTTGCCTAGTTACCCCTCTTTGTTTTTGTTTGTGTCCTTAATTTCTAAAATCAATTCATTGATCGCGGAACAACGTTCTCCCTGTCGACCAACTCCTTAGTAGATCTTAGGTTGAGACTAATGGCAACAGTTCCCAAGTCCACTAGTCAAGGAAGCCCCTCTGACAAGAATCCTGGTCCTTTTCCTTTGTTTGTAAATATTGGTGCTCTTTATATGGCAACATTCTCCCTTCCCGGATTTACCATTGGTTTCTCAGTTTGGTTTTTTTCAACCCCTATGGTTCCAAATATCCAAACTGCTTTTCCATCGAGTTCTCCTCCACCTCAACAACATCAAGCTCATGTTGATCCTAAAGTTGACCCCTTGACTTCTTCACCTATTGTTTCTTCATCCTTTTCTCCCTCTTCGCCTGGTGAAAGTATTGATTCTAGTAACACGGGAGCTAAGAAGAAGAAGAAGCAAAATAAGCAAGGGGAAACCAAGCAACCATTGCTACAGATGCAACTAATGTGGAGAAACCTTCCAATCAACCCCGCAAAGTGAAGTTCCCTTGTAGGTTGTGTAAGGGTGACCACCTTCTTAGAGATTGTCCTAGTATCCCCAAGGTATTAGAAGTGTGGTCCACAGGCTTACATCAGCCTTTGTCATCAGCCTCTGGAGATCATGCTGGTGATAAACCCTCAACTAGTGATAGCAAGGTCCATGGGAAAAAGGGTAAAGTCAAATTTCCCTGTAGGTTATGTGAAGGGAATCATCCTATTCACCTTTGTCCTTATATGGATGAAGCCTCAAAAGTGTTGGACAACCTTACAGCTTCTCAGCCTCGTCTTCTGACTAGTTATCGAAAGCTTTCCCCTGATCCTCCACTAGTTGACCAAGTGATTGATCAAAATTCATCTCTAGTCAATCCCACTCTCTCTAAATGTGAATCCCATGAGCCCATTCCCAACCAACCATTAGTTGAGAAAATGGTTGACTCGATTCCACCTTCATTTGATCGTACCTTTCCCGTAGAGAGTGAAATTCATACTGCTGAAATTCTTCTTGTTTCTTCAGATTCCAATGAATTGGGGGGCAATCCTCTCATTCCCACGTACAGGGGAGCGATCCTCCTATTCCCATAATGCAAGGGGGCAGTTCTCCCATTCCCATGGCACCCCCTCCAAGTAGTATGGTCACTTCCTTTGATTGGATTCGACTTACAGGATATCGTCTTCCTCCTTATGTGCCCTTCCAGATCATAGTACAGGCTTATAATATACCCGTACCTGACACAATCATAGATGAAGGTGCATCGTTTAGTATTTTGTCCTCAACTACTTGGCAAGCTTTAGGTTCTCCACAGCTTGTGCCAATTACCCAGAATCTGTTAGCTTTTAACAAAGGATTCAGTCAACTGTTAGGGATCCTTCCTAAGTTGCTTATTACTTTGGGAGGAAACATCGTCTATATTGAAGTGATGGTTGTCCAAGGCCCTTTGGATTTTAATTTTCTCCTTGGTCGTGACTATGTTTATGTCATGGGAGCTCTTGTCTCTTCTCTCTTTCATGTGATATGTTTCCCGCCTGAATGAAGAATCGTGACCATTGATCAGCTTTCGTTTGTTGGTCCTAATTTGACTCTCAATCAACCATCTTCCCTAAATTGTCCTTGTATACAAGTGGTATCACCCCCGCCACACGTTAATTATGTGGCCACCTCTTCCATGCCCGCATCTACTAACGATCTAATTGATGATATTGTAATATCCCTTATCAGGAATACACCCCAAACACAAGCAAACTCCAACCAAAGATGGACTGGGAGGGCATTTACCAGATATGTCGCCTATAAAAAGAGGACAAGATCCGGAGGCTACCTGTGTTGGACACAGATTATCATTGATGTCAATATGGCAATATTTAAGGAAGGAGACAGAGCCAAAGAAGAGGAGCACACAGAGCCATCAGAGCCAAGAGGAGCAAAGGTAGTTAAGCGTTGTATGAAGTTGTTGGTGAACACTGGTGAAGGTTGTTGTAGCTGTTGAATATTGTTGAAACACTTGGAGAAAAGTTGTTGAAACACCAATTTCTCCATTGTTGAAACACCAACCTTTTCCGTAGTTGTTGAACACTTGTGAAAAATTTGTCGTTACACCAATCTCGGCATTGCTGAAACACCGATTGCGGCATTGCTAAAACACCAATTTCTCAGCGACGACATTATATTTTCAGCACATCAATCGAAGGTAAACATGAGGAAGCTAAAGCGAATAGAGGAGGGAAGCCAGAAGGTCAAGCGAGTATTGAAGAAGCCAAAGCTCAAGCGAGCGAGGAGGAAGCCAAAGAGCCATTGAGTAAGCAGAAACGAATGGACAAAGGCATGAGAATGTATAAAACAGTAAAAACAGAGAACTGTTGTTGCTGTTGGTGTGGTGAAGAACCAGAGTGTGAGGTAGTAGAAGCAGCAGAGGCTATAGAGACAGTAAAAGCAGCAGAGGCAGGAGAGCAGGAGTGAGACAACCTCAGCTGAATAGTGTGCAGCAGCATACCTGTTTATACTAAGTTTGGGTTGGAGCCCAAGAGCTTGGAGCCTCAGAACTGAACAGCACTGAAGTCATTGGGGGTAAGTGCTCCTAAGTGTAGAACCACTGCAAAACAGAGTTGGTGCTCTAGAGGTTGGAGCCTCACTGAAGTCCAAGTTGGAGCTTGGAAACTATTCACAATCAGATTTATACTTATATTGTATTTATTTCATTGCACTGTCTTGAGTTTTAATAAAAGCATTAATTTCAGCTGTTGATTTTTATGTTCTGTGTATACATACACATATCTATATATGTTGTTGGCAATCACTAGAACAATTAAAAAATAAATAAATAAATAATAATAAATATTGATTCACCCCCCTCTCAGTATTTCCAACAATTGGTATCAAAGCAGGCTTCTTCATACTAGCCTAACAGCTTGAAGAAGGATCCGCAGCCATGATGAGAAATCACGAAGCATCAGGAAGACCTCCTTTGTTCGATGGCACTAACTTTGGTTTCTGGAAGAAAAGAATGACCTACTACTTAATGTCCCTTGGACCCGAAGTCTGGCATTTTGTTCACAATGAATACAAAACGACTACCACTCTTCCAACGGACCAAGATGAGAGGAAAGCCTACATCGCAAATGCAAAGGCCATGAACTCAATCACCAGTGGAATCACTGATTCTAAGTTTACAAAAATCATGCACTGTACATCTGCCAAAGAAATGTGGGAGAAGCTAGTTAGATTGTACGATGGAGACTCAAAAGTAAGAAAGGCAAAGCTTCAAACTCACCGAAGACAATTTGAAAGTTTGAGGATGGAAGATGAAGAAGACATTGCAGCATACCTCCTCTGAGTAGCTGAAGCGGTAAATTCCCTGAAAGGATTGGACGAAAAAGATGAAGAAAGTACCATTGTTCAAAAGGTATTAAGGTCTCTTCCAGACAGATTTGACTCCAAAATAAGCGCTATAGAAGAAGCAAAGGATCTAGATACCCTCAGAATGGATGAACTCCATGGAATTCTCACTGCGTATGAAATGAGAAAAGGTGGCCCAAGCTCCAAATATGCAGCATTCAAGGCCTCAAAGTCAAAGAAGGGGAAAGAAAGGAATGATTGTAGTGATGAGTCTGATGTGGAATCTGAATTAACTCAATTTGTACGAAAGCTTAACAGAGGATCTAAGTTTAATGGCAAGTATCCTCTTATTTGTTTTAAATATGGTAAAATAGGTCATTATGCAGCAAAATGTCCTCATAAACATGACAGTGATGATGAAGGAAATTCTAAAAGAATGGCACATAAAAAGAAAGGGTTCAATGAGAAAAACTTCTTCTCCAAGCAAGATGAGTCTGATGAGGATGAGTTTATGGTCATCAAAAAGAAATCAGATGAGGAAAGTGATCATGATGAAAGCCAAGAAGAATTATTCATGGCACTCGCAGATGATGATGACTCAAGGCTGGAAGGAAATGTAGATGAACTGTCAAAAAGCGCAATTGAAGAAAATGAGAAACTACGGAACAAAATCATTTCTCTCAAAGTGGAAAACGAGGAAATAAGAAGGAGAGAAGATCTCTTAGAAGCAAAGCTTAAAGAAAAATAAGAGACTTGTGAAGAATGCGAGGCCGAAATAGTGTCTCTAAGAAAGGAGTTGGAGCAAATTAAAAAGGGCTGTAAAAGCTCTCAAATACTTGAGACTATCCTGAAAAATCAAAAACCTCAACATGACAAGTCTGGAACAGGTTTCAAAGGAGAATCCTCAAACACTAAAAATAGTGTGGAAAGCTATGCTGATGCACTTTCCTGCAATCCAAAAGATGAAAAAATATGTTATCAAAAGTGCATCCCAGACCCCAAGAATGAAGAGAGAATTACTCCAAAGAAGAATGTGGAGTCGAATCATGGACACTACAGCAAATACAAAACTATACTCCACCAAGGGCCCATCGCAAATCCGAAGAACGAGGGAGGAGTAATTCCCAGGATGGAAATCGACTCAAATCGTGGTTGCTTCAACAAGTACAAAACCATCTTTCTTGGACACTGCTTTCACTGTAAAAACTTCGGTCATCAAGCCAGACATTGTATGGCTCGCAGAAGTGAAAAGACAAATCTAAAGGACCGAATAATCAACTCATATGCCCCCAAAAGGCAAGGACAAATCAAAACGTTCAATCCATTTGATCCCTTGACCAAATTTGATCTGATTTGCTCTTTCTGCTACAATAATGGACACTATGAACAAGACTGCCCACTCAAAGGAAGAAAGACGAGTAGAAAGAACCCCATCATGGACAAATGCGGCCTGGCTCTATATGCTCAAAATAATGAAAACCAGTGGTTTGTAGATAGTGGGTGCTTCAGACACATGACAGGAGACAGAAAGAAGTTTGTCTCACTGAGCAAAAAGGAAGGGAATATGTCCTTTGGAAGCAGATCAGGCAGAATTGCAGGAAAAGGAAAAGTTACTCTGATCAATGGAAAAGGAAAAGCTCAAGATGCTCTGCTAGTTGACGGACTCAAACACAACCTCCTGAGTGTCAGCCAAATCTATGATCAAGGACATAAGGTTGTTTTCAGCACCAAAGACTGTGAAATAAGGAACTTTGCCTCAGGGAAACTTGTGGAAAAACGGGTGAGAACACCAAACAACATTTACATACTGAACAAGATTCAAGAAAATAAATGCTACGTGAGTCAGACAAATGAGAGTTTGTTGTGGCACAAGCGACTTGGACATACAAACTTTGAAAATGTGATCAATATCAGCAAGATCAAAGCTGTACGAGGCATCCCAAAGCTATTCAAACCAAATCAGGGAGTATGTGGTCCTTGTCAACATGGAAAGCAGACCAGAACTAGTCACAAGACAAAGGAATACTATACATTGAAGCCCTTGGATATCATCCATGCTGATGTGTGTGGGACAACTAGAAATCAAGCACTCCAAGGAGAAAGGTACTTTGTGTTATTTGTTGATGATTATACTAGAATGATGTGGATATATTTCATAAAGTATAAATCTGAAACTTTTGAGTGCTTTAAGAATCTAAAAGCCCTTATAGAAAATGAAAAAGATTCAAAAATTAAGTGCCTCAGAACGGATAGAGGAGGAGAATTCACATCAAACGAGTTTAGTGAGTTATGTAACATTCATGGAATTAAAGAGAATTCTCAGCTGCCAGAACACCTTAGCAAAATGGGGTAGTTGAAAGAAGAAACCGAACGGTCCAAGAAATGGCAAGAACTATGCTATTAGCAGCAAACGTACAGCCTAGATTCTGGAGAGAAGCAGTAGGGACAGTCGTCTATACACTAAATCGAACTCAATTAAGACCAAATTCTGAAAAAACTCCTTATGAGCTATGGAACGAAAGACCTGCTTCGGTGAAGTATTTCAAGATTTTTGGAAGCAAGTGCTTCATAAAAATAAATGATGGTTCACCAGGAAAGTTTGATTCTCGGGTTGATGAAGGTATATTTCTTGGATACTCTACACAGAGCAAGGCTTACAAGTGCTACAATTATCGACTGAAGAAAATAGTGGAAAGCATTGATGTAAAGGTTGATGAAGAACTTCCAGTAAAGGAAATTGAAGAACATGGAGACGACTTTCTCCTTGAAGAAGAAGAACCTAAAGAAGAATAGATGAGAAAGAAGAAGAAGAGAAAAGAGAACCACCTCATACCCCTTCAAAGATGAAGTATGTCGAAAGATATCATCCAGAAGAACAGATCATTGGCGATAGAGATGAAGGTGTGCAGACCCGAAGAAGGATAACAACCTCACCCAAGAGAAAAGTCGTTGCCCTCCTATCTATGATAGAACCAAAAACATTTGCAGAAGCAAGGATCCTCATTGGGTAAAAGCCATGGAAGAAGAAATGTCCCAAATTGAGAAGAACAAGACATGGGAGCTGGTACCTCATCCAAAGGACAAAAACATAATAGGAACCAAATGGGTGTTCAAAAATAAAATGAATGAGGAAGGACAGGTTATCAGAAACAAGGCAAGACTTGTCTGCAAAGGCTATTCACAAATTGAAGGAATTGACTTTGAAGAGACATTTGCACCAGTGGCCCGTATGGAAGCTATCAGGATGTTCTTAGCATTTGCTTGCTCAAAAGGATTCAAAATCTATCAAATGGATGTGAAATCAGCATTTCTAAATGGGGAACTCAAAGAGGAAGTCTACATGGAGCAGCCAGAAGGTTTTGATCTGACAGCAGGAAAGGACCTAGTCTGTAAGTTGAAAAAGGCTTTATATGGATTGAAACAAGCTCCTAGAGCTTGGTATGCAAGATTGGATCACTACCTACAACAACAAGGCTTCAAAAAGGGAGTGGTTGGAAGTAATCTATACAAAAAGACAGATCAAGGTAAGTTACTAGCTGCTCTTGTTTATGTTGATGATCTGATTTTTGCTAGTAATAATGACGAAATGAGCCATGAATTTTCTCAAAACATGTCAAAAGAGTTTGAGATGTCAGTGATAGGAGAGCTGTCCCACTTCATTGGACTTCAAATATCTCAAACCATAGCAGGATTGTGTATATCTCAAACCAAATATCTAAAAGACATGCTCAAAAAATATGGAATGGAGGACTGTGCACCCATGAGCACACCTATGACCACAAACTGTAAACTGAGCAAAGATGATGACTCCCCTCTAGTGGATGCAACTCATTACAGGTCAATGATCGGAGCCCTTCTATACTTAACAGCTACACGACCAGACATAATGCAAGCAGTAGGAATTGTGGGAAGATTTCAATCTGCTCCCAAACAATCCCATTTATTAGCTGTAAAAAGAATTCTCAGATATCTGAAGGGAACTTCTGATTTCGGTCTTTCATACCCAAAGAACTCAACACTAACTATAACTGCATACACCAATGCTGATTGGGCTGGAAGTATAGATGATTGGAAAAGTACTAGTGGAAATGCATTCTTCCTACGAGACTGTTTGGTATCCTGGCTCAGCAAAAAACAGTCATCCATATCATTATCCACAGCCGAAGCCGAGTATATTGCTGCAGCAGACTGTTGTACTCAGATACTATGGATGAAGGAAGCTCTAAAAGATCTCGACATATGTACAGATCAACCAATTACCGTCTATTGTGACAACACAAGTGCTATCAGTCTCAGCAAAAATCCAGTGATGCACTCAAGAACCAAACACATACCAATCAAGTATCATTTCCTCCGTGAGCAAGTAGCTGAACAAAACATTGTCCTGGAATATATCAGTACTAAGGAGCAGATCGCTGATATTTTCACAAAACCTCTTCCTCGAGAAGCATTCGAACATCTGCGTCAAAAGATGGGGGTTATTTCTTTATCGTCACTCAAGTTCATTCATAAAGATGTAGCAGGACAGGGGGAGCAGGTTGACAGGGGGAGTCTGTATGCATTCCTTTGCCATTGATGTCAAAGGGGGAGAGAGCAGAAGAATATTGCCATCAATAACAAAGGGGGAGATTGTTGGACGCAAATTGTCATTGATGTCAATATGGAAATATTCAAGGAAGGAGACAGAGCCAAAGAAGAGGAGCACACAGAGCCATCGGAGCCAAGAGGAGCAAAGGTAGTTAAGCGTTGTATGAAGTTGCTGGTGAACGCTGGTGAAGGCTGCTGCAGCTGTTGAACACTGTTGAAACACTTGGAGAAAAGTTGTTGAAACACCAATTTCTCCATTGCTGAAACACCAACCTTTTCCGCAGCTATTGAACACTTGTGAAAAATTTGTCGTTACACCAATTTCGGCGTTGCTGAAACACCGATTGCGACGTTGCTGAAACACCAATTTCTCTGCGACGACATTATATTTTCAGCACATCAATCGAAGGTAAACATGAAGAAGCTAAAGCGAAAGGAGGAGGGAAACCAGAAGGTCGAGCGAGTATTGAGGAAGCCGAAGCTCAAGCGAGCGAGGAGGAAGCCAAAGAGCCATTGAGTAAGCGGAAACGAATGGACAAAGGCATGAGAATGTATAAAACAGTAAAAACAGAGAACTGTTGTTGCTGTTGGTGTGGTGAAGAACCAGAGTGTGAGGTAGTAGAAGCAGCAGAGGCTATAGAGGCAGTAAAAGCAACAGAGGCAAGAGAGCAGGAGTGAGACAACCTCAGCTGAATAGTGTGCAGCAGCATACCTGTTTATACCAAGGTTGGGTTGGAGCCCAAGAGGTTGGAGCCTCAGAACTGAACAGGACTAAAGTCATTGGGGGTAGGTGCTCCTAAGTGTAGAACCACTGCAAAACAGAGTTGGTGCTCTGGAGGTTGGAGCCTCATTGAAGTCCAAGTTGGAGCTTGGCAACTATTCACAATCAGATTTATACTTATATTGTATTTATTTCATTGCATTGTCTTGAGTTTTAATAAAAGCATTAATTTCAGTTGTTGATTTCTGTGTTCTGTGTATACATACATATATCTATATATGTTGTTGGCAATCACTAGAACAATTAAAAAATAAATAAATAATAAGAAACACTGATTCACCCCCCTCTCAGTATTTCCAACAACCTGGCCCTTTCTAGACTCTGTCTAAGAGTATAATAAAAACACACTAGTATAATAGCCAAGAATGCTCAAAGAGATACAAATAACAATGATACGATATATATCAAATAAACCATAAGCAGGTGCACAAGAAATGCAGAGAATGCTAAGCCATTTTATTATACTGAGCAATAAAATGAGTACAGGAGGTGATCAAGAATATGGCACCTCTACTTGCACTAGGCAAGTGAAGGAAATATACTCAGAATAGCAAGGAATGGCCCCTCTCTGATCTGCGTCCAAGCTGCTAGGAAACTACTGTGCTGCTGCTGCTGCTAGAAATCAAACGAGTATTTGGGGCTGCTCCCCTCCTCAGAAAAAGTCGAAACTCTGGAATCGGACTCTACTCGAGAAACCCAGAAAAAACTAGAAAGCTCTCATGGAATGGCTGACCCCTTAAAATCACCCCCTTGGGGTTCTGCGCAGTTCCTCACTGCGTTGCGTTGCCACTGAATGAGATACTCCAAAAACCTCCCTGAAACCCCTGCCAAAACTCCCCAATATGCAAGGGCTGATCCCCTGCTCTACCTCTCAACACAAAACCTCCTGCAAATCCTCAACCCATACTCCTGCCAGAAAGAACTGCGTACTCCTCTCAGTGCTACACAGTCCTCCAAAACGCTACCACTACTACTGCAAAAAGGTTGCTGAAATGCCAATGGGAATACCTTACCCGAGCAAGCACTTGAAGTCCCCTGGGGCTAAGGGTGAGATCTCCAAACGGAGACACTCAATGCACTAAACAGTGTTGCAGACTAGCTAAACAGCCAGCGTTCTCTAAGTCGAAATGACTATCACAAATGCTCATCACTGAATGATCAAAATGAGGGGGCTCCTATCTCATTTATGGCCTTTGCCTCTCTCAATCCCAAGGCTCACCTCCTCTTGCGTGATTCCCCTCTTGCCACATGTGTCTTCCCTCCTACGCAGTCCCTCCATGTGTCTGCGTGGGCTCCATTTCTGCGTCCCCCTTTGGCCCCCTTGGCTACCCTTTAAGTCACAACGTTCTGCTACTAGGAAGTGACTTTTTATTCTAAAAGTGAGTTATGTCCCCCTTCCTCACTTTTTTTTATTTACAAATAACTATAGATGGCAAAATCTGGACAAAATCGAATATTCCAATTAGCCATGGCTAATTAGGAATATTACGGTCTCCCCGACAAAATGTTGCTTGTCTTCAAGCAACTGAAGTGATGGATGCTGTAAGATCTTCTCACTCTCCCAAGTAGCATCCTCATCCGGCAAATTCTTCCACCTCACCAAGAATTCTCGGACCGTCTTGCTCCACAGCTGCCTCTCCCTGGTATCAATGATAGCCTCCGTCTACAATACCAAATGCCCCTCATCATCCATGGGTGGTAGCTCATCTGTCACAGTCACTTGCTGCCCCAATGCCTTTTTCAAGCATGATACATGAAAAATGTTATGAATCTTACACCCTTGGGGCAGCTCCAACTCATATGCAACCTGTCCAATCCTGCGTATCACCCTATATGGCCCATAAAAGCAGGGCTTGAGCTTCTCAGCCCCCTTCTACTTCAGTGACGACTGTTAGTATAGCTGTAATCGTAGGTAGACCATGTCCCCTACCTCGAACTGTCTCTCCACCCGACCCCTGTCGACATACAACTTCTGCTGATTCTGCGTTGTAGCCATGTTGTCCTTGAGAGCTCGAAGCCTGACTCTCTTGGATCCAAATCTTGGCTCTAGGAGCCCTGCTATCACCAAACATCACATCGACAAAAGATAAAGGATGATACCCATACAAGGCATACAATGGTGACATACCAATGGACATGTGATGTGAAGTATTGTAGCAGTATTCCCCCAGATGCAGCCACTTCAGCCATGCTCGTTGCTGCCCACTAACATAGTTACGCAAGTAGCCCTCCAACCACTTGTTAACTATCTCCATCTGCCCATCCGTCTGTGGTTGATAACTGGTACTCGGTGTCAATTCCGTCCCCACCAACCGGAAAAGCTCCTGCCAAAACCCGCCCATGAAACGCCTGTCCCTATCACTGACGATGGTCTTGGGAAGACCATGTAGCCTGAAGATCTCCTTGGAGAACAGCTCGGCCCCCTGTGCTGCTGTATAGTGTGCGGATATGGCAAAAAAATGTGCGTACTTTGTCAGTCGATCAACGACGACATAGATACAATCCTTGGCCCGTACCATGGGCATTTCTGTGATGAAGTCCATCGAAATACTCTCCCATTTCCCCTCCGGAATGGGAAGAGGCTACAATAATCCCGCGGGATGGCTCATCTCCCCCTTGTTCCTCTGGCAAACATCGCACTCCCTGATATGCTGGAGTACGTCCTCCTTGAGGCCCTTCCATGAGAACCTCTCTCTAATGGCCCTGTAGGTTTTGGTAAACCCCTGATGGCCTGCCAATGGTGAGTCATGTGATGCCTGGAGTATCTTCTTCTTGAGCTGAGACCCCTCAGTCAAGAAGATCTGATCCCTGTAATAGATGATCTGTTAAAATTGGCAACCAGGGCAAAACTTCAAGTGGGTCATCTTATTCATGGCTAATAATATTTTTATTAGATTCCTCTCGTCGAGAGGTGTAAGATTGATATAAAGATCATCCGATTCCGATAAGTATTCATGGAGATATGAATTTATTTTGATTATGGAATTATTATCAAGCCGACCTACAACTCATGTAGGCTCAGAAGCCCAACAGTCGCATCTATTCAAACACCAACGTTGTGTACAAATATAAGAGGACTTTTCCTCATTTGCACTCACTCTTCTCATCACATCTCTCTCTCTACTGTGCAAAAATGAGTCTCTTCTCTACTGCGAAGAAATGGATCTCTCTCTCACACATGTGAAGGCGGACGTTGTTGAACCTGAAGTTGCAACTACAGAAGCAAAGATTGACCTGCGTGGCCTAGAAGATCTCCTCTTTGGAACTGCACTATGGGTCCATCTGGATATCCTTTGAAAACCGCAACTTTTGGTGGTGGAATGAAGTCAATCCGACGAACGGTTTGCAAGATATCAACTGCGCTAGTTTGAAGCCGAAAACTGCTGAAACTGAAGCTGCAACTGCAGAAGTAGAGATTGACCTACGTGGCCTAGAAGATCTCCTCATCTGAACTGCGTTGTAGGTTCATCTGAACCTCCTCTGGAAGCCCCAACTTTTGGTGGTGGAATGAAGTCAATCCGACAGTCGATTTGTGAGATATCGCCTGCCCTAGTTTGATAATGAAGCTGCTAATGCTGATGTTGCTGATCTAGGGTTTGCTACTGCTGATATGAATCAGATTTATTGTACTATTTCTCTCTGCTGAATTATTGAAGATAAAAGAAGATTTGATCAAAGGGTTTCCCCACACATTGTGGGGTTTCTCCCTGGCTAGCCGCCACATCTTGTGTCTCTTGTCTTGGCTTGTTTTCTGTCAATCGTTTAATGTTCTATCTGCACTTTACTTTATGTACATGTGATTGCTAATCTGTGGAATATAATAAGAAAAAGAAGTAAATTGTTATAAGCATAGAACATACCATAACTTAACATGGTGTCAGAGCTAAGGTGAAGACAAAGCCCAAGCAAGAGCAAGAGCAATCACCGAAGAGAAGATTGGCAAGGCTATCCTAAAAGAACTATGGGTTCCTCAACACTCTTTCCTGCCGAAGACAAGCTCCGTGAGAAAGATGACTATCACGCATGGAAGATATCTATCGATCTAACCCTAGAAGATCCAGAAGTGTTGGACCATGTAAGAGGAAATATTGTTGAGCCTCCATTAAATGCATCCACTAGTGCATGGAACAAATGGAAAACCGAAGAAGTCAAAATAGAAGATCATCCGAGACTCTATCGACAAGAACTTGGTGACCTACATCTCTGAACTGGACACCTCCAAGGAAATCTACGATAGACTGGGAAATGACACTCATGACTCTTGGAGGATTACCATCCGAATGGTACATGTTCAGGACTACTCTTCTGGACTATAATGTAATTCTTGGTTTCGAGGAATTAATGGCTAGATGCATTCAAGAAGAAACAAGGGAAGAAGAGCAAGAAATGCCCATGCCTAAAGGTCCTCCTGCTGCCTTTTCTTCTCAGGCTAAGAAAAGAAATAATTCCGAGACTAAATCAAAAGGAAAGGCTGGACCTAAGGGTGGAAGAAAAGGACGATGTTACATCTGTGATAAAGCAAGTCATTATGCAAAGGAGTGCCCTGATAGAAAGGACTCACACCGGGACGATGATCAAAATCCCTCTGATGGCAAATCAAAGGAATGACAAATTCAACAGCAAAGGTAAGAGGAGAGCTGGGGATCGAGGAAGAGGACAACCATTCAAGAAGGCTAGAAAGTCCAGGAAGTATTAAATGAACCTGACCTCAAAAAGAACCTAGTGTCCATCTCGGCAATGGAAGACAAAGGCTACAAGGTAACCTTCAGCAATGGCAAGGTATGTATATGGAAAAATAATGTTAAAGATGCCTTTACTCTTGGGTTTAGTGTTGATTCATTATATCAAGTCGATGGAAGTCCGCTAGGTGTCATGTCTTGTGACACAACTCTTCAGTCCAAACTTTGGCATCGGAGGTTTGCCACCTTCATTACAAAGCTCTACCCGATGTAAGACAGATGGTAACAAAGATGCCCGAATTCCAAGCAGAGAAAGAAGGTGTATGTCCGGGATGTGTCGAAGGAAAGCTCAAAAGGGGACCATTCCCCTCAAGCCAAAGCAAGACCTCCAATATATTACAGTTGGTTCACTCAGGCATATCTGAGGCTGGCATTAAGAGGGAGACTACTACACTAAGTACTCTTGAGCAGAATGGTGTGGCGGGAAGGAAGAACTGCACGATTGTGGAAGCTGTCTGGGCCATGCTACATGATCAAAGACTTCTGAAGTTTCTATGGGCTGAAACTACAAACACTGCCGTATAGCATTGGGTTCCAAGACTCCTGAAGAAAAGTTCATCGGTAAAAAACATGATGTTTCTCATTTTAGAATTTTTGGAAACCCTGTATATTTTCATGTGCCGAAAGAGAAAAGAAATAAATTGGGTGCATCTGGAAAGAAGGGAATTTTCGTGGGCTATGGTGAAAATACTAAAGCCTATAGAATCTATGTAGCCCATCAAAGGGAAGTCGTAATTAGTCATGATGTCACCTTTGACGAAGATATGGCTCTCAGCAAGGTGAACAATCTTCTAACTTTGAGGAGCTCTCAAGAAGCCGACACTAGGGAACCGAAAGAAAAGGATGATGAATCAATGCCTGATGTAGAAGAACCCATGGATCCGATTGATCCTCCTCCACATGAGCCTTCCTCTTCTAGGAAGATGCCTTCATGGCTTAGGGGACTACTTGATGATGCTGAAGGACATGCTACACCCCGAGGAACCTTTTGTGAAAGTAAGAAACCTAATAGGTATCAGGAATACCTGACCATCATGAGCACGATCATACAAAATAAGCCTTCATCATTCTCAAATGTCGTCAAGCATCAAGTATGGAAGGATGCTATGACCGAAGAATATGAGTCTATCATGAAGAATGATCCCCAGGACAAGACAGTTGTTACTTCCAAATGGCTTTACAAGATAAAGCATGCAGCAGATGGAAGTACAGAAAAGTATAAGGCTTGTTTTGTTGCTCGTTGTTTCTCCCAGAAGGAAGGTATAGACTATGATGTGATATTTGCACTTGTTGCCAGATATACCATCATCCGCTCGATCATAGCCCTTGTCGCTTCACAAGGATGGAACCTACATCAAATGGATGTCAAGACTGCGTTCTTACACGGCTCGATCAAAGAAGAGGTCTACATGGAGCAACACGAAGGATTTGAAATTTATGATCGAAAATCTCATGTATGCAGGTTGAAGAAGGCTCTCTATGGGCTGAAGCAAGCACCCCGAGCATGGTATGAGAGGATCGACAGCCACTTGATGAAGCTGGGATTCACTAGGAGTGAAGCCGATCTTAACCTTTACTTTAAGGTTGAATATGACAAGCCTCTCATACTGGTGTTGTATGTTGATAACCTTCTTTCTAACAGGTGCAGACCCTCTCATTCACAAATGTAAGAGGGAGTTGGCTTCTGAATTTGAAATGAAGGACCAAGGACTTGCAGTATGGCAGAAGCCAAGGGAAATTTTCCTATCTCAAGGAAAATATGTGGTAAAGATTTGAAAAGATTTGGTATGATGGACTGCAAGCCTGTGACTACCTCAAGGATCTTAACTTTTAGAAGTTATATGGTAGTGATGTCGGACCAGATTTGGGAAATGCCTCTGAGTTTCAAAAACTCATTCACGTTGATGTTCTTGGTGAACCTCCGTCCAAACATATGTTTTGCAGTTAGCACTGTGAGCTCATATTTGGTTGAGCCTCACTACATTGATGCCAAGAATCTTCTAAGCTATCTTCATGGCACAATTACTAATGGATTGAGATACACTACCGGAAATATGAAACTGCATGATTATTCGAATGCTGATTAGGCAGGTAGTGTGGAGGATCGCTGGAGCACTTTTTAGTGTTGTTTCTCTTTGGATTCTGCTTCGATATAATGGATGAGCAGGAAGCAGAAGTCAGTTGCCATAAGCACCGCTGAGACCATATGCATATCTACGAGTATGATCTCGTATGAAGCTGCCTGGTTGGGGAAGCTCTTCAGTGAGCTGTTTGAACACATACCACTGTGATTCTCTGTAACAACCAGAGGTGGGATTCGATTATTGAGGAATCCCATATTCGTCGATTGCTCCAGCAGATAGACATCATCTGGGATATGGTAAGACGATGAGCAAGGAGTCTCCATCGCATTAAGATGATGTACAGGTCGATACACCCTGTCAAAGCCTCGAGGAAAGATCTAATCTGTGATTTTCCCAAATGACTTGGAGTCATCAAGAAACCCTTGTACAAGGGCCCTGCATGTTGCATACATTGAGCTCTGGGAGCTTTGAGGGCTTGTGATTCTTACTGGAGCAACATATGACCACAGGGTGACTCACCCTCCCCTGGTGGTGCGCACTGGAACAAGATGACTCGCTCTCTTGTGGGACAAGATGATGCGCTCTCTTGTGGAACAGGATGATTTGCTCTCCTATGTAGCAAGATTGATGTGTTCTCCTGTGAGGCCTGTATTGATGTGTTCTCCATGGCAATTGTAGCAGGATTGATGTGTTCTCCTATGAGGCCTGGATTGATGTGTTCTCCATGGCGATTGTAGCAGGATTGATGTGTTCTCCTGTGAGGCCTGGATTGATGTGTTCTCCATGGCGGCCTGGATTGATGTGTTCTCTTGTGAGGACAGGATTGATTAGTTCTCCTGTCGAGGCATCCTACCCATGCAGTTTGGGACTCATGGGAAGTACCTCTCATCTGATCAATGAGCAGGGAAATGAAGTTAGGGACCATAGAAGTACCGATGGACGCATCGTTGTATCTACCGTACTCCCTATGCTAGGATGACCTCCATTGATCTGGGATCAATGATACTAGTCTGGGACCAATGGTAGGAGTTTTACCATACTATGACGCTGACTTCAGGTCGGTTGAGACTGGTCTAGGACCAGTGGTACATACTCCAAGACTGACTTTGTGTCAGTGCAGTACTGGTTTGGGACCAGTGAGAGTGGTACATACTATGACGCTGACTTCGGGTCGGTTGAGACTGGTCTGGGACTAGTGGTACACTCTCTGAGATTGCGATACTGGCCTGGGACTAGTGGTAGGAGTGGTACTTACTATGAAGTTGACTTCGGGTTGGCTGAGACTAGTCTGGGACTAGTGGTACACACTCTGAGACTGACTTTGAGTCAGTGGAGGATGATACTGGTCTAGGACAAGTGGAGTTGTACTCACTATGACGCTGACTTCGGGTTGGTTGAGACTGGTCTGGGACCAGTGGTACATACTCTGAGACTGACTTTGAGTCAATATGATACATCCTCGATCATTTCTTCTTCTTCATAATTCGGACAAAAGCAGAGCAGAACAGAACAATGCAAAAGCAGAGCAGAACAAAGCAAAACAGTACCGATCAGTACAGGGCAGAACAAGACAAAGAAGAACAGGCAGAATATAGCAGAGCAAGGCAAGGGTCAGGCTGTACAAGGCAGTGCATTTGATGGATGAATAGTAACGACCGATAAACAAATTGCAGATGAAGTTCTCCCTGGTTGAGAGGGAGTGTTAAAATTGGCAACTAGGGAAAAACTTCATGTGGGTCATCTTATTCATGGTTGATAATATTTTTATTAGATTCCTCTCGTCGAGAGGCGTAGGATTGATATAAAGATCATCCAATTCCGATAAGTATTCATGGAGATATGAATTTATTTTGATTATGGAATTATTATCAAGCTGACCTACAACTCATGTAGGCTCAGAAGCCCAACAGTCGCATCTATTCAAACACCAACATTGTGTATAAATATAAGAGGACTTTTCCTCATTTGCACTCACTCTTCTCATCACATCTCTCTCTCTACTGCGCAGAAATGAGTCTCTTCTCTACTGCGCAGAAATGGGTCTCTCTCTAACACATGTGAAGTCGGAAGCTGTTGAACCTGAAGCTGCAACTGCAGAAGTAAAGATTGACCTGCGTGGCCTAGAAGATCTCCTCTTTGGAGCTGCGTTGTAGGTCCATCTAGATCTCCTCTGAAAGCCACAACTTTTGGTGGTGGAATGAAGTCAATCCGATGAACGGTTTGCAAGATATCGACTGCCCTAGTTTGAAGTCGAAAACTGTTGAAATTGAAGCTGCAGCTGCAGAAGTAAAGATTGACCTGCATGGCTAGAAGATCTCCTCATCTGAACTGCACTGTAGGTTCATTTGAACCTCCTCTGCAAGCCCCAGCTTTTGGTGGTGGAATGAAGTCAATCCGATGGTCGATTTGTGAGATATCGTCTGCCCTAGTTTGATAATGAAGCCGCTAATGCTGATGTTGCTGCTCTAGGGTTTGCTACTGCTGATATGAATCAGATTTATTGTACTATTTCTCTCTGCTGAATTATTGAAGATAAAAGAAGATTTGATCAAAGGGTTTCCCCACACATTGTGGTGTTTGTCCCTGGCTAGCCGCCACATCTTGTGTCTCTTGTCTTGGCTTGTTTTTTGTCGATCGTTTAATGTTCTATCTGCACTTTACTTTATGTACATGTGATTGCTAATCTGTGGAATATAATAAGAAAAAGAAGTAAACTGTTATAAGCATAGAACATACCATAACTTAACATGATCTCATCAATCACCCTGTACCTGTCATCTGCCACCTGCCTGTCTAGAATCTTACATGCAAACCTATCCTTAGAGTACTATACTAAGAGTCGAGCCCTCCAGTCTGTATCCAAGCTCATAAGAGACAACGTGGCTGGTCTACAAGAAAGGGTATCTGCTACCACACTGTTCTTACCCTTGACATACTCAATGTCAAAGTCATATGCTTCGATCTTACTGATCCACTTCTGCTGCCTCTCTTGTAGCTGCTTCTGCTCCAAAAAGAACTTGAGGTTGTTGTGATCAGTCCTCACCCTGAACCTATTACCCACCAAATACTGCCAATACTTAGCCAATGCATGCATGATGGCTAACATCTCCTTGTCGTATATAGAATACAACCTCTCGTGCGGAAGGAGCTTCCGGCTCTCAAAGACTATAGGGTGACCTCCCTGCATCAATACTGCGCCAATCCCCTCTCCTGACGCATCACACTCCAAAACAAATGGCTACGTAAAATCTGGCAATGCAAGCACTGGGCAGCTGCTCATAACCTCCTTGAGCCTATCAAAGGCTCGCTGCGCTATGTCTGACCAACTAAATGCCCCCTTCCTCGTCGAATCTGTCAGCGGTGCAGCAAGCTGTGAGAAACCTTTGACAAACTTCCGGTAGTAAGTACAAATGAAAATGAATTCTCGAAGTTTCGTCACGTTTCTCGGCTCCAGCCATTCTTTAATGGCCCTGATTTCCTCGTGGACTCTCACTCTGTCCACCCCTATGATGTGTCCCAGATATAACATCTCCGTCAACCCAAACTCACACTTGGTGAGTTTGGCATAGAATTGCTACTCCTGTAAGATATGCAATACTGTCTCAATGTGCTGGAGATGCTCCCCCCAAGTCCTATTGTAAATGAGAATATCATCGAAGAATACCACCACAAACTTCCTCAAGAGACTACGGAAGATGTGATTCATGCAGGACTGAGATGTAGTTGGTGCGTTGGTTAGCCCAAAAGGCATCACCAAGAACTCAAAGTGCCCATAGTGACACCTGAAGGCGGTCTTGGGAATGTCCTGCTCCCTCACGCGAATCTGATGGTACCCCGATCTCAAATCAATCTTTGAGAAGAAACGTGCTCCTCTCAACTCGTCCATCAACTCATCAATCCTGGGTATGGGGTACCTGTTCTTCAGGGTCGTCTTGTTCAGGGCCCTGTAGTCAATGCACATCCTCAACATACCGTCCTTCTTCTTCACCAACACCACAGAAGAAGCAAAAGGACTCGTGCTCAATCGAATGTGCCCAAGAGCCAGCAACTCCTGGATAGCCCTCTCAATCTCATCCCGATAGGCCTTGGGGTGCCTATAGGGAGTGGTGATCACTACCTGTATGCCCTGCTCTAGCTCGATGGTGTGCTCAAACCCGTTTTGGTGGCTGCCCTGGCGAAATCTCCCCAAACACTATGGCATACCGATCAAGCATAGACTGTATCTTTGGATGTACTGTCTGCCCTGTAGACCCTACCTCTGATGCATGCAGCTCCACTGCCCACTCTATGTCTCCCTTTCGGAAAACTGCCTCCATCCAATGAGCCGAAACAGTCTGAGGCGGATATGTGTGCTGTCCCTGTATCTTCTCATGCCTCCTTGTCTTCTCATCATCCCACTCCATCTCTAGGGTCTTCCAATCTATCGTGACCTTCCCTAGAGTGATAAGCCACTGAACACCCAATATCATGTTGGTGTCCGGAATATCGTACACGAAAAAGTGGTCAGTCAAAGTGTAGGTGCCCATCGTCACTGAAAGCTCTAGAACATAACGAGCACACGTCATGGTTTGATCTCCTAGGACCAAGACTGAAAACCCATCGAAGCTCTCTGTCTATATACCTCTCCGCTCAACCATCTGTGCATCGATGAAGTTGTGGGTCGCCCCACTGTCGACCAAAACCGATACCCACTGGCCACGCATTGTTCCTCGTACGCGTAGCATCAGATACTTGGGAACTCCTCGCAGCGCTGCAAGGGCCCCTCCGGTGGGTGCAAATGATGCACCTCCCACTGCTGGTGGTGGAGATGGTAAAGGTCCCTGTACGGCATGGCTATCTCTTGCCTCCCCATCATCCTCTTCTCCACTGCTCTCAAAGAAGACCTCAATAAAATGTGCTTTAATAGCAGCACATCTATGTCCCAGTGCCCACGTCTCCTGACATGTGAAGCACAACCGCTTCTTCCTCAGCTGCCTCCTAGCATCATCATCAAGTTGTAGTCGTCCTGGATTCCCCTTTGGAGGTGGAATCCTCACGTCCTTCACCTTAGACTAGAAAGTCTGTCTCTGGGGGTAACGTGTCCGGGTCCTAGGTAAGACATCCTGTAAGTCCCGGGTCCTGCTAATAACATCTTGGAGTGTGGCTGGTCTAGTGGATCGGACTAGACCCCGAAGTGGCTCTGCTAACCCCTCAACATACATATAGACCCTCTGCGTCGTGGATAGGTCTGGCACCATCACGGAGACCCTCAAGAAATCTGCAATGTAGGTCTCTAGGCTCCCTATCTGTTTCAGCCTCGTCAGCTTAACAAAATGCTGCTCTGGATCCCTCCGGTCAAATTGCTACATCAATCTCCTGGTAAACTCAGCATATGTCATCACTGTAGAGTGCCCGAGTGTAACCATCCCATGAAACCACCAATCTTGGGCCTCACCATCCAAATGCAATGTTGCCATCTTGATGGCCTCTGTCTACGACATTTGGCTAAGCTGGAAATAAATGTCCAGCTTCTCCACCCAAGACTTTGCCGAACTGTTTGATGAACCATCAAACGTAGGCAAGTGGAATCTACTCGCTGCACGGTGGGTGTCACCATCATGGCAATGCCGGTACCCTCTGTGATGGTCGCAGGGTTTGCTATCCCGCTGGAGCTGAAAAAAATCTCTGAATGAGAGGGCGTCCCTGAACTCTTGCCCATAGGCCTGGTACTCTGCAAAATAATCGCCCATATGTCCGGGCTCTGCCTCCTGCTGGGCTACAGCCCCTGTGTCTGCTCCTAAGAAAGTGGGCATGGTAGAGCGTGTAGGGGCATGTGAGGCCACCTGCTGCGCAGTATCACGCTGCTCTAGAAAATGGTGGGATGCACCCGATCCCTCACCAACCTGAAAAACCCGTGGGCTCTCACGCTGTCTGGCCTCTACTGCCATGAATCTCTGCCCCATCACCTCAATCTGCCTCGATAGATCTTGCACTGATTTGAGGAGCATATCTACAAATCTCTTCCTGTCATCATCTGCCATTGGAGCCTCCTGCTCTGTGTCCACCATAGGCTCCCTCTGCTCTCTGTCAACAACAGGCTCCTCCTGTTCTGCGTCTACTACTGGAACATAGTCTCCCTCCCCATAAGTGTTCTCCAACCTACACCCAGAGTCTCTGTATCTCCGACCTCTGTAACAGATATAGGGTTTTTTCCCCGGTGTCATAGATTGTTAGCCCTACAGGCTAAGCCAAATCTATGCTCTGATACCACTGTAATCTCCCTTATCAAGAATACACCCCAAACCCAAGCAAACTCCAACCAGAGATGGACTGGGAGGGCATTTACTAGATATGTCGCCTCTAAAAAGAGGACGAGATCCAGAGGCTACCTGGCCCTTTCCAGACTCTGTCTAAGAGTATAATAAAAACACACAAATGGTATAATAGCCGAGAATGCTCAAAGAGATATAAATAACAATGATACGATATATATCAAATAAACCATAAGCAGGTGCACAAGAAATGCAGAGAGAATGCTAAGCCATTTTATTATACTGAGCAATAAAATGAGTACAGGAGGCGATCAGGAATATGGCACCTCTACTTGCACTAGGCAAGTGAAGGAAATATACTCAGAATAGCAAGGAATGGCCCCTCTGATCTGCGTCCAAGCTGCTAGGAAACTGTTGCGCTGCTGCTGCTGCTAGAAATCAAACGAGAATTTGGGGCTTCTCCCCCCCCTCAGAAAAAGCTGAAAATCTGGAATCGGACTCTACTCGAGAAACCCAGAAAAACCCAGAAAACTCTCATGGAATGGCCGACCCCTGAAAATCACCCCCCTGGGGTTCTGCGCAATTCCTCACTGCTCTGCGCTGCCACTGAATGAGATACTCCAAAAACCTCCCTGAAACCCCTGCCAAAACTCCCCAGTATCCAAGGGTTGATCCCCTGCTCTACCTCTCAGCACAAAACCTCCTGCAAATCCTCAACCTAGACTCCTGCTAGAAAGAACTGCGTCCTCCTCTCAGTGTTGCGCAGTCCTCCAAAACGCTGCCACTACTGCTGCAAAAAGGCTAATGAAACTACTGCTGAAATGCCAATGGGAATACCTTGCCCGAGCAGGGACTTGAAGTCCCCCGAGGCTAAGGGTGAGATTTCCAAACGGAGACACTCAATGCACTAAACAGTGCTGCAGACTAGCTAAACAGCCAGCGTGCTCTAAGTCGAAATGACTATCACAAATGCTCATCACCGAATGATCAAAATGAGGGGGCTCCTCTCTCATTTATAGCCTTTGCCTCTCTAAATCCCAAGGCTCACCTCCTCCTGCGTGATTCCCCTCTTGCCACGTGTCTTCCCTCCTGTGTTGTCCCTCCATGTGTTTGCGTGGGTTCCATTTCTGCGTCCCCCTTTGGCCCCCTTGGCTACCCTTTAAGTCACAACGTTCTGCTACTAGGAAGTGACCTTTTATTCTAAAAGTGAGTTATGTCCCCCTTCCTCACTTTTTTTTTATTTACAAATAGCTATAGAAGGCAAAATCTGGACAAAATCGAATATTCCAATTAGCCATGGCTAATTAGGAATATTAAAGATATAGTGCATCATGTACTAGGGGCATTGTTACCTGATCTCTCCATTAGATCTCTTGATATGTATCCCTTCTAGAGAATTGTTCTCCCATTTGATGAGAACCTCTTGGAAGCCATGGCCTCTTATGGACCATGATCAAGGTCCCCGAGCAGAGTTCTTTTACTTGTGTCAAGCTTGTTAAAAAATGAGTCAAGGTTCTCGGAGCAGAGTTCCCTTACTTGTGTCAAGCTCCTTAAAAAATGAATCAAGGTTCTCAGAGAAGAGTTCTTTGTCTTGTGTCAAGTGTTGAAGAAAGTGTAACTAGGTTCGGTCTTCATAAATGTAGTTTTGATCTTTGTAATTGTAAAGAAAGGAATTATTATTTTTGTCATTTATAACAATGAGTTTCTTGCTCATTGAATAGATCAAGCGCATGTTTAAGTGCTTCTACGAAGTCAAAGAATCAATGTATTTGTTGAAGACCCTTATGGGCTTGTTACACCATGTAAAAATATGTATTAGAGTCAAAAGAAGACCTCCAAGCAAAGTCCCAAGCCACCTCCATATGCCAGCATCATAAAATGAAGCAATTCAAATTATGAAGATCACGTCGGCCTCAAATCGGCCTAATAGGAGGGGCAGACTCCTATATAAAGGACCATTCAACCTCACAAAAGAACCATGATCTCATCTCTAAAATTAGCGAAGAAGGGCGACAAGTAAAGGGTACGAAAAATTCAAGGAAAGGAGCCTCTAGTGCAGTGAAGAAGGAAGGAAGAAAAACCGAGTTTTAGAGGGTTGTTATAGGGCCTATTACAGTCACACGTGCGAAGGAAGGGAGGCTCATTCTCCTGTCATAACAGTCCTCCTATTGCAGTCATACAAAGAGAGTTGGTTGGGCTAGAAAAGAGTGCCTATTAGGCCTCTTACTCAAGCGAAGAAGGATACTACAAAAGCGAAGGAAGGAAAAGGAATCTAGCACCATTTTCTTGAAGGTATCCCCTCACACATGCGAAGAATTAGGGCCACTTTGCTGCTGAACCAAGATCTGCATGACATTAAAGAATAGAACTCGATTAGATTAGTAACAAGGTCTTCTTCTTAAGTAAAGAAGGATCCATCTCAAGCAAAGGAAGAAGAGCAAAAAGGTCCCTTCTAAGGCATACAATCTAGGGTTTCTACAGTTGTCGGAAAGAAGTACAATCAACTGTCGGAAGGAGGAGGACAAAGTGTTACAAGAGGAAGTAATCTCAGATCAAGGAAAAAGGCTTGACTTGTTCTTGGAGGATCTTCTTGTCAAGGGTCTAGGGCTTGGCATTTGTCAATTAAAGCTTCAATAAGAGAAATTTGCAGAAGGGTTTTCCTCTCTAGGAGAGAGGTTTTTCCCTCCCTAAAAACCAATATCTTGTGTTCTTGTCTCTTGTGTTTTGGTAACTGTTTGATGAAGTAAGAGAACATACAATAACAATAAGAAGAAGATCGGGTCAATAAGAAAAGTAAAAGTACTTCACAAATTGTTACAATTGCTAAAAGAATCTCATTATAACATAGATGCCCTAAATTCTTCAACATGGTATCAGAGCTAAGGTGACTCATCAAGGAAGGGCATCTCAAGAGCACATAAGAAGAAGTGAAGCATCAATATCAAGAAAGGATGAAGCATCAAATCCATTAAAGACAAGGAGGATTACCATCTCCTCTCCTAGATCCATCAAGGACTACCTTCTTGGGAACAAAGAAAGAAGAAACCCTTCCATCTAAATGCATCCACAAGAAGGCTCATTCAAGAAGAAGTCTTCATCTTCAAAAGGAAAGCACTCTAGATCAAGTTTCATCATTGAAGGCCTCTACACATTAGGAAAGTTCTCATGACCAAGCAATCTCTCACAAGGCACCTTGGAAGAAGCATTTTGAAGATCTCTAAGATCCAAGAAGACAAATCATCAAATCTTCAAGGAAGCAGCAAGATCTCTTCATCAACAACAATTTCAAGTATTTTTATGTCCTCTTGCAAGGAAAGCAACAAATTGGTTGGGACTGCTAATTTCCTTGCATGGAAAAAGAGGACTGATCTACTTCTTAAAGAGAATGATATTCTAGACTACATCAAAGGGAGTATCATTGTTCCTGCTCAAGAACAAACTCAAGCTCTAGCAAAGTGTAATAAGGATGAGACAAGAGCTCAAAGGATTATGATAGAATCCATTAAGGACTCTCTCATTCCTTATCTTTCCAAACTTGAAACATCTAAAGAAATCTATGATAAGCTGGTGGAACTATTCTCAATTAGTACAGCCGAAGAAGTGATATCATTGTGTAATGAATTATATAAGATGAAGATATCCAAGGAAGAAGGAATAGCTCCTTACGTCATGAAGATCTCTGAGAAAAGAGACCAACTACAAGAGCTAGGAGAAGTTATGTCTAACAAAGAAATGACAATTGTAGTACTCAATGCTCTATCTGAGGAATGGGGCAACTTCACATCAAGTATATATGCCAAAAAGGAAGCTACCCCACTGAATGAACTTTGGTCTCTATGCAAAATTGAGGAGACTAGACTCAAAGCCAAAGATGATGTGGGATCAAAGGAGCAAGCATTTGTTGTTATGGCCAAGAGAAAAGGAAAATTTGGCAAGTTTGGTCCAAAAAGAAGAGGTAAAAGAGATATGTCCAAAGTCCAATGCTTTGGTTGTCAAGAATATGGCCACTATAAGAGGGATTGTCCCAATTTAAGAAGGACAACAATAAGAGGAAGCGAGAAGAAGCCAACATTACCCAAGAAGTGAAAGAAGAAGAGAAGAAGCAGAAAAAGGAGGACCCTCCAGATCTCTACTATGATTAAAATCAACTTCTTCACATAAGTCTTCTTTAAAGGTTTTGGGTATCATAGGAACATGTAAAAGTAGGATAGAATGCATGGTTTATGAAAAATGGCATCTTCAGGAATATAGGAGCATTATGTAGAGATAGCTCAGATAAAGATATTCATGTAGGAAGGATGTAGCTATTGAATGACCTCATCAATCCAAAAAGGAATGATAATGATCAAATCTTAGAAGACCACTATTATCAACAAGAATCTTCAATAGAAGGTTCATGACTTCCAGGAAAAGCAAATGTCTCGATAGGAATTCCACTTATGGGATTAAAGAAAGGATGATAAGCAGGCAAGGAAAGATGTAGCAAAACAAAGAGAATTGAGGCAATCTCAATCCTAGACGCTGTCAAAGGAAGTTGAGATGATCAAGGAAAGAACTAAGATCAGGTATGTTTGCATCTTTGTTTTTAGTTTGAAAGACATGTCATCATATGTATTAATGAGCATGGGGAATACCTCTGAAAGGCATGGTCAAGAATAAGGAAGATCTCTTTCATTAATAATATGCTTGAAGGCATGATTCACACACCAATAAAGGTCAACACAAGAAATGTCCTCATAAGGAGTATGAGGTGGCTGACTAAGCAACCTATGAAGAAGCATATGGGAAAAGAGATCAAAGATGAAAGGACACCATGGTCACTAGGAATCATCATCCGACAGATTTGTTGAAGGCATCTCCCGAAAGAAGGCACGAGAACTCTGACAAAGGAAGAAAAAGATCAAAGGACCCTTGACACTTGGAAAGACCTTGGAGATGTAAAAATGCAGGATGCTGATAATTCAAGCCAACAAGATGTCATGATGGAAAGCCATCTCATAAGGTACTATTTGATTTAATTTTTGAATTCTTGAGTAATATCTGGATGAAGTCATGCAAGGCTACTAGAACAAGAATTGTAAGTGCAAGTACAACTAGCATTCATGTGGTGGATGAAAATTCCAGAAAGAAGCATGATGAGAAAGAAGTAGCTATATGACGAAAGTTCCAAACATGTATCAAGAAGGCCACTTTCCATGAAGAAAGGAATGACATGACAAACTAAGAAGGAAAGTGATCGATGGTTGATGCCCTACAAGGAAGAAGCTCAACTGAATTTCATGACATCAAGGAAAGAAAGTGATCAAGCAGCTGAAGGACCCACGAAGAAGAAGTTGTTGATGAAAAGGAGAATCCCTAATTAAAAGGGAGCTCTGACAAGTCCCTAATTAAGAGGGATCTTGGGCAAGTTCCTGGTCAAAGGGAACTTGGGTACATTCCTTTACAAGAATGGGCATATCTTCCCTAGTTAAGAGGGAGAGATAGACACAACATTCTTGTCTTCACTTAGGAAGAAAGAATGGAAGGATTGGGTAATCATCTGGCATCTAATACTCTTTGAGGATGTGTACGGAATCCAAGATAAGAGTAGGCATGTTAAAATTGGCAACTAGGGCAAAACTTCATGTGGGTCATCTTATTCATGGCTGATAATATTTTTATTAGATTCCTCTCGTCGAGAGGTGTAGGATTGATATAAAGATCATCCGATTCCGATAAGTATTCATGGAGATATGAATTTATTTTGATTATGGAATTATTATCAAGCCGACCTACAACTCATGTAGGCTCAGAAGCCCAACAGTCGCATCTATTCAAACACCAACGTTGTGTATAAATATAGGAGGACTTTTCATCATTTGAACCCACTTATCTCATCACATCTCTCTCTCTACTGCGCAGAAAAGAGTCTCTTCTCTACTGCGCAGAAAAGGGTCTCTCCCTTACACATGTGAAGCCGGAAGCTACTGAAACTGACGCTGCAACTGCAGAAGTAAAGATTGACCTGCGTGGACTAGAAGATCTCCTCATCTGCACTGCGTTGTAGGTTCATCTGAACCTCCTTTGAAAGCCGCAACTTTTGATGGTGGAATCAAGTCAATCCGACGGACGATTTGCAAGATATCGACTGCCCTAGTTTGAAGCCAGAAGCTACCAAAACTGACGCTGCAACTACAGAAATAAAGATTGACCTGCGTGGGCTAGAAGATCCCCTCATCTGAACTGCGGTGTAGGTTCATCTGAACCTCCTCTGAAAGCCGCAGCTTTTGGTGGTGGAATCAAGTCGATCCGACGGTCGGTTTGTGAGATATCATCTGCCCTAGTTTGATGATGAAGCGCTAATGCTGATGTTGCTGATCTAGGGTTTGCTACCACTGATATGAATCAAATTTATTGTACTATTTCTCTCTACTGAATTATTGAAGATAGAAGAAGATTTGATCAAAGGGTTTCCCCACACATTGTGGGGTTTGTCCGTGGCTAGCCGCCACATCTTGTGTCTCTTGTCTTGGCTTGTTTTCTATTGATCGTTTAATGTTCTATCTACACTTAACTTATTGTACATGTGATTGCTAATCTATGGAATATAATAAGGAAAAGAAGTAAACTGTTATAAGCATAGAACATACCATAACTTAACATGGAATCAGAGCTGAGGTGAAGACAAAGCCCGAGCAAGAGCAAGAGCAATCACCGAAGAGAAGATTGGCAAGGCTATCCTAAAAGAACGATGGGGTCCTCAACACTCTTTCCTGCCGAAGACAAGCTCCGTGATAAAGCTGACTATCACATATGGAAGATGTCTAACGATATAACCCTTGAGGATCAAGGAGTGTTGGATAATGTGAGAGGCAATATTACTGAGCCTTCATCAAATGCACCTCCTGCTGCCAGAAACAAATGGAAGAAGATCATCCAGGACTCTATCGGCAAGCGCTTGGTGGCCTACATCTCTGAACTAGACACCTCCAAGGAAATCTACGATAGACTGGTGAGTTTATTTAAAGTTAATGATGCAAATCAAGTTTTGTTTCCTAGAAATAAGTTGAGGGAAATCAAGAAGGGTAAAGATAAGAGTATGCAAGCATACTTCTTAAGAATCACTGAGATCAAGAACGATCTCCTATCTATTGGGGAGACTATTACTGACAGAGAAATGGCACTCACAACTCTTGGAGGATTACCATCCGAATGGTACGTGTTCATGACTACTCTTTTGAACAATAATGTAATTCTTGGTTTCGAGGAATTAATGGCTAGATGCATTCAAGAAGAAACAAGGGTAGAAGAGCAAGAAATGCCCATGCCCATCTCGGCAATGGAAAACAAAGGCTACAAGGTAACCTTCAGCGATGGCAAGGTACGTATATGGAAAAATAATGTTAAAGATGCCTTTACTATTGGGTTTCGTGTTGATTCATTATATCAGGTCGATGGAAGTCCACTAGGTGTCATGTCTTATGACACATCTCCTCATTCTGAACTTTGGCATCGGAGGTTTGCCCCCCTTTATTATAAAGCTCTACTCGGTGTAAGACAAATGGTGACAGGGATGCCCGAATTCCGAGTAGAGAAAGAAGGTGTATGTCCAGGATGTGCCGAAGGAAAGCTCAAAAGGGGACCATTCCCCTCAAGCCAAAGCACGACCTCTGATATATTACAGTTGGTTCACTCAGGCATATCTGAGGCTGGCATTAAGAGGGAGACTACTACACCACATACTCCAGAGCAGAATGGTGTGGCACCGTACGATTGTGGAAGCTGTCTCTATGGGTAGATGATGTAACAATGCCTAATGTGGAACAACCGATGGATCCTATTTATCCACATGAGCCTTCCTCTTCTAGGAAGAGGCCTTCATGGGTTAGGGGGCTACTTGATGATGCTGAAGGACATGTTGCACCTCGAGGAACCTTTCGTGAAAGTAAGAAACCTAATAGGTATCAGGGATACCTGACCATCATGAGCATGATCATACAAAATGAGCCTTCATCATTTTTAGATGTCGTCAAGCAACAAGTATGGAAGGATGCTATGACCGAAGAATATGAGTCTATCATGAAGAATGATGTTTGGGAAGTAGTTCCCAAACCCCAGGACAAGGTAGTTGTTACTTCCAAATGGCTTTACAAGATAAAGCATGCAGCAAATGGAAGTACGAAAAAGTATAAGGCTCGTTTTGTTGCTCGTGGTTTCACCTAGAAGGAAGGTATAGACTATGATGAGATATTTGCACCTGTTGCCAGATATATGACCATTCGCTCGATCATAGCCCTTGCCGCTTCACAAGGATGGAACCTACATCAAATAGATGTCAAGACCGCGTTCTTGCACGGCTCGATCAAAGAAGAGGTTTATGTGGAGCAACCCAAAGGATTTGAGATTTATGATTGAAAATCTCATGTATGCAGGTTGAAGAAGGCTCACTATGGGCTGAAGCAAGCACCTCGAGCATGGTATGAGAGGATCGATAGCTACTTGATGAAGTTGGGATTCACTAGGAGTGAAGCTGATCCTAACCTTTATTTTAAGGTTGAAGATGACAAACCTCTCATACTAGTGTTGTATGTGGACGACCTCTTTCTAACAGGTGCAGACCCTCTCATTCACAAATGTAAGAGGGAGTTTTCCTCTAAATTTGAAATGAAGGACCTAGGACCGATGCACTATTTCCTAGGACTTGAAGTGTGGTAGAAGCCAAGAGAAATTTTCTTATCTCAAGGAAAATATGTGGTGAAGATCCTGAAAAGATTTGGTATCGTGGACTGCAAGCCTGTGACTACCTCGAGGATCTTAATATTCAGAAGTTATATGGTAGTGATGTCGGACCAAATTTGGGAAATGCCTCTGAGTTTCAAAAACTCATTCGCGTTGCTGTTCGTAGTGAACCTCAGTCCGAACATATGTTTTGCAGTTAGCATTGTGAGCTCATATTTGGTTGAGCCTCACTAGATTGGTGCCAAGAATCTTCTGAGATGTCTTCAGGACACAATCTCTCATGGATTGAGATACACTGCCGGAAATATGAAACTGCATGATTATTCAAATGCTGATCAGGCAGGTAGTGTACTTTTTAGTGTTGTTTCTCTTTTGATTCTGCTTCGATAATGGACGAGCAGGAAGCAGAAGTCGATTGCCATAAGCACCACCGAGACCGGATACATATCTACGAGTATGATCTCGTATGAAGCTGCCTGGTTGGGGAAGCTCTTCAGTGCGCTGTTTGAACACATACCACTGTGATTCTCTGTAACAACCAGAGGTGGGATTCGATTATTCAGGAATCCCGTATTCGTAGATTGCTCCAGCAGATAGACATCAGCTGGGATATGGTAAGTCGATAAGCAAGGAGGCTCCATCGCATTAAGATGATGTACAGGTCGATACACCTTGTCAAAGCCCTGAGGAAAGATCTAATCTGTGATTTTCTCAAACGACTTGGAGTCGTCAAGAAGCCCTTGTACAAGGGCCCTACATGTTGCATACATTGAGTTCTGAGAGCTCTGAGGGCTTGCGGTTCTTACTAGAGCAACATACAACCACAGGGTGACTCACCCTCCCCTGGTGGTGCACACTGGAACAAGATGATTTGCTCTCTTGTGGGACAAAATGATTCGCTCTCTTGTGGAACAGGATGATTAGCTCTCCTGTGTAGAAAGATGATTAGTTCTCCTGTGACGCCTGGATTGATGTGTTCTCCATGGCGATTGTAGCAGGATTGATGTGTTCTCCTGTGAGGCCTGGATTGATGTGTTCTCGATGGCGATTGTAGCAGGATTGATGTGTTCTCCTATGAGGCCTAGATTGATGTGTTCTCCTGTGAGCCCTGGATTGATGTGTTCTCCATGGCAGCCTAGATTGATGTGTTCTCCATGGCAATTGTAGTAGGATTGATGTGTTCTCCTGTGAGGACAGGATTGATTAGTTCTCCTATCAAGGCATCCTAACCATGCAGTCTGGGACTCATGGGAAGTACCTCTCATCTGATCAATGAGCAGGGAAATGAAGTTAGGGACCATAGTAGTACCGATGAACGCATCATTGTACCTACCGTACTCCCTACGCAAGGATGACCTCCATTGATTTGGGATCAATGATACTGGTCCGGGACTAGTGGTAAGAGTTGTACCATACTATGACATTGACTTCGGGTCAGTTGAGACTGGTCTGGGACCAGTGGTACATACTCTGAGACTAACTTCGTGTCAATGCATTACTGGTCTGGGACCAGTGAGAGTGATACATACTATGACACTGACTTTGGGTTGGTTGAGACTGGTCTGGGACCAGTGGTACACTCTCTGAGACTGCGATACTGGTCTGGGACTAGTGATAGGAGTGGTACTTACTATGAAGCTGACTTCGGGTTGGTTGACACTGGTCTAGGACCAGTGGTACACACTCTGAGACTGACATTGAGTCAGTGGAGGATGATACTGGTCTGGGACCAGTGATAGGAGTGGTACTTACTATGACGCTGACTTCGGATCGATTGAGACTGGTTTGGAACCAGTGGTACATACTCTAAGACTGACTTTGAGTTAGTATGATACATCCTCGACCATTTCTTCTTCTTCATAATTCGGACAGAAGCAGAGGAGAACAGAACAATGCAAGAGCAGAGCAGAACAATATAGATTAGTATAGGGCAGAACAAGACAAAGCAGAACAGGCAAAATAGAGCAGAGCAGGGCAAGGGTCAGGCTATACAGGGCAGTGCATTTGATGGATGAATAGTAACGACCAATAGACAGATTGCAGATGAAGTTCTCCCTAGTTGAGAGGGAGTGCTAAAATTGGCAACTAGGGAAAAACTTCATTTGAGTCATCTTATTCATGGCTGATAATATTTTTATTAGATTCCTCTCGTTGAGAGGTGTAGGATTGATATAAAGATCATCCGATTCTGATAAATATTTATGGAGATATGAATTTATTTTGATTATGGAATCATTATCAAGCCGACCTACAACTCATGTAGGCTCAGAAGCCCAACAGTCGCATCTATTCAAACACCAACGTTGTGTATAAATACCAGTGTTGATAATATCGATATCGGGAAAATATCCGCGAGGGTCCAGAAAATATCTTATCGGCAATATCGGCGAAAATATCGGCAAGATATCGGCAAATATCGGCAAGCATAAAAAATGCATAATATATTCATTTGTTCAGATTTTTAAACATATAAAGCAATAACAACATGAAATAAACACATTGGCACATAAATATGAAGAAAACACTAATATATATGATGTCAAATAGAAATGATACATCAAAGGTGATACCAAATCCTGCTGATCCCTGATAATTGTCCATTCAAGGACTCAAATGTGGAGAACCAATACAAAATAACATCACATATATAAAAGTATCTCATCATCATGAGTTATATGTAGCACAACAAATAAAACTAGCAGCTATCTATCTGAAATCACTGCCCTCTCCCCCTTTTACGGGAAAACATGATGGGCTGTTTGCCAGGCCTGCCCCTAGTAGTAGGAGGCCCTGACCCTACCTCTGCACCTAATGTCAAATAATGAGTGCTAGGTATGGGGCTATGCTCTCCTATATCTATAGCAGATGGTGTTGATGCTGATGCTCCCGCAGTGTCCTCCTCCTCCTCCTCCTCCTCCTCCTGCTCCTCTGACTCCGAGTCCTCCTCTTGCTGCCCCTGCTCTAATGGATCATCTGCCACTGGCTCTAACCATGAAGGTGACTCCTCCAAGAGGGACTCCTCAGACTCCACCCTCCACGGAGACAATACATCAATATTGTCTAAGCTAAGTCACATGACACGAGGACACGAGACACGGAGGACACGTAAATACGAGTATTCAATACGAAACACAACACCCTGGAAACAAGACACGAGGCATATCACATTCTAATTTCTAAATAGTAAATTTTGATTCGATTTATTTTTTTAAAGTGAACTATGAACTTTGAGAAGTAATTATATTTTAATTTGATTAGATAAGCTGAAATATCCATATTAAATTGCAGGTTGCAGCTTATCTAATCAAATTAAAATATAATTACTTCTCAAAGTTCATAGTTCACTTTAAAAAAATAAATAGAATCAAAATTTACTATTTAGAAATTAGAATGTGATATGCCTGGTCTTGATTCTTGAATATTCAATGTTCATTGTTCATGTACAACTAACAAGCACATAAGAAAAAAACTAAAGTCTAATCCTATTGGTTTCCTCTGCCCCTCTTGCGAGAAAATGCCACAGCTTTCCCTTTCCCTCTAGATGTAGATGTTGGTGCTGGTGGAGTTGGCAGTGGAGTTTGCTATGCTCTAGAAGCTAAAGAACTAGAAGTAGGAGCTATAGGAGGTAGACCACGTCCTCTACCAGTGGCAGTGGTAGCCCGGACAGGTGGTGTCACCTGGAAACATTACAATCTCCCAATCCTGAAATCCTAAAAAACTGATAAGTCTACTGCATTTTGAATGAAATATAAAATTCTACTTTCTCCATATGAAATCCAATGAGGTCGGAACCCCTCTCAAACATCCTGATTCATTTCATGGTAATGTTAAAAATTTAAGTAAAAGGATGAAAATGAAGATTAAGGAGAATGTCACTTTTACTTCAAGAATTTAACATTACCATGAATAGCATATCAATACTAGGGCCTAGAATGCTCAAACCCTCCTTGGCAGCAACCACATAGCTCTCCCCTTCCTTCTCCAGCAATTAGAAATGAAAATGATATGAAAAAAAACCAAAATCGGATTTTTATAGCCTGTGCATAATTTTTTTACAGTCACCGGGGGATATTTTCGATTGTCGCGCGATATTTTCTGAAATATCGGCGATATTTGGGAAATCGCGTGATATTTTCAAAAGCCGAAAATATCGCGATATTTTGTCGGCGATATATCGGCTCGCCGAAAATATCGCGATATTTCCGAATATCGCCGATATCTCGGCGATATTATCAACATTGATAAATACAGGAGGACGTTTCCTCATTTAAACTCACTCATCTCATCACATCTCTCTCTCTACTGCGCAGAAAAGAGTCTCTTCTCTATTGCGCAGAAAAGGGTCTCTCCCTCACACATGTGAAGCCAGGAGTTGTTGAAACTGAAGCTGCGATTGCAGAAGTAAAGATTGACCTGCGTGGACTAGAAGATCTCCTCATATGAACTGCGTTGTAGATTCATCTGAACCTCCTCTGAAAGCCGCAACTTTTGGTGGTGGAATCAAGTCAATCTGACGGACGGTTTGCAAGATATCGACTACCCTAGTTTGAAGCTGGAAGCTGCCGAAACTAAAGCTGCAACTACAGAAATAAAGATTGACCTACGTGGACTAGAAGATCTCCTCATATGAACTACGTTGTAGGTTCATCTGAACCTCCTCTGAAAGCCGCAACTTTTGGTGGTGGAATCAAGCCAATCCGACGATCGGTTTGTGAGATATCGTCTGCCCTAGTTTGATGATGAAGCCGCTAATGCTCATGCTGTTGATCTAGGGTTTGCTACTGCTGATATGATCAGATTTATTGTACTATTTCCCTCTGCTGAATTATTGAAGATAAAAGAAGATTTGATCAAAGGGTTTCCCCACACATTGGGGGGTTTGCCCGTGGCTAGCCACCACATCTTGTGTCTCTTGCCTTGGCTTGTTTTCTGTCGATCGTTTAATGTTCTATCTGCACTTTACTTTATGTACATGTGATTGTTAATCTGTGGAATATAATAAGGAAAAGAAGTAAACTATTATAAGCATAGAACATACCATAACTTAACAAGGCAAGAGGACCGATATTCTTTGAGCGCTGGGAACCCAAGATAAGAATAGTCCTAGAAGGTCATACTCAATGAACATCTGGGTGGGTATGTACCTTGAGAGACAATGATGAAGGTGTCTATAGTCATTGGTCTTGCCAACGTTGTGCTTTGATCTACTGAGAGATAGAGCTGTCAGTCAAGGCCTTGATATGGAAACAATGTTGGTTATTATGATGCTATAACAAAGGGATTGCCAATCCGATTTCTCTTATGTGAATTCTTAAAAATTGAAAATGTCCAAATGCCTTGTAAATGATTTATGAATACCTCCCTAGGTAAGAGGGAGTGATGAAGAAAGCGTAACTAGGTTCGGTCTTCATAAGTGTAATTTTGATCTTTGTAATTGTAAAGAAAAGGAATTATTATTTTTGTCATTTATAACAGTGACACTGCGCAGCAGGTGGCCTCACATGCCCCTACACGCTCTACCATGCCCACTTTCTTAGGAGCAGACACGGGGGCTATAGCCCAGCAGGAGGCAGAGCCTAGACACATGCCTGGACACATGGGTGATTATTTTGCAGAGTACCAGGCCTATGGGCAGGAGTTCAGGGAAGCCCTCTCATTCCGTGATTTTGTTCAGCTCCAGCGGAATAGTAGACCCCACGACCATCACAGAGCGTACCGACATTATCATGATGGTGACACCCACCGTGCAGCGAGTAGATTCCACTTGCCTATGTTTGATGGCATATCAAATAGTTCGGCAAGGTCTTGGGTGGAGAAGCTAGACATTTATTTCTAGATTAACCAGATGTTGGAGACAGAGGCCATCAAGGTGGCGACATTGCATTTGGATGGTGAGGCCCAGGATTGGTGGTTTCATGGGATGGTTACACTAGGACACTCCATGGTGACGACATATGCCGAGTTCACCAAGAGATTGATGGAGCGATTTGATCAGAGGGATCCAGAGCAGCATTTTGTTGAGCTGACAAGGCTCAAACAGACAGAGAACCCAGAGACCTACATTGCAGATTTCTTGAGGGTCTCAGTGATGGTGCTAGATCTATCCACGACACGGAGGATCTATATGTATGTTGAGGGGTTAGCAGAGCCACTTTGGGGTCTAGTCAGATCCGCTAGACCGACCACCCTTCAGGATGCTATTAGCAGGACTCGAGACCTACAGGATGTCTTACCCAGGACCTGGACACCTTAACCCCAGAGACAGACTTTCCAGTCTAAGGGGAAGGATGTGAGGATTCCACCTCCAAAGGGGAATCCAAGACGAGTGCAGATTGACGATGATGTCAATAAGAAGCTAAAGAAGAAGCGGTTGTGCTTCACATGTCAGGAGCCATGGGCACCAGGACATAGATGTGTTGTTGGCAAGGCACATTTCATTGAGGTTTCCTCCGAAAGCAGTGGAGAAGAGGATGACGAGGATGGTGTGGAGGCAGGAGATAGCCATGATGGACAGGGACCTTTACCACCACCAGCAGGTGGTGCATCTTTTGCACCCACCAAAGGGGCCCTTGCCGCATTGTAAGGAGTTCCAAAGTATCTGACGCTACACATATGAGGGATAGTACGTGGCCAGCGAGTGTCAGTTTTGGTTGACAGTGGGGCGACCCACAACTTCATCGATGCACAGATGGGTGAGCGGAGAGGCATACAGACAGAGAGCTTCGATGGGTTCTCAGTCTTGGTCCCAGGAGATCAAACCATGACGTGTGCTCGATATGTTCCTAAGATTTCAGTGACGATTGGCACCTACACATTGACTGACCACTTTTTCGTGGTCAATATTCCGGACACCAACATGATACTGGGTGTTCAATGGCTCATCACTCTAGGGAAGGTCACGACGGGTTAGAAGACCCTAGAGATGGAGAGGGATGATGAGAAGACAGGGAGGCATGAGAAGATACGGGGACAACATACATATCTGCTTCAGACTGTTTCGGCTCATCGGATGGAGGCAGTCTTTCGGAAGGGAGACATAGAGTGGGCAGTAGAGCTGCGTGCATCGAAGGCAGGGACTACGAGGCAGACAATGCACCCAAAGATACAGTCCATCCTTGACTGGTATGCCATAGTATTTGGGGAGATTCCGCTGGGTCAACCACCGGACCAGGGGTTTGAGCACACTATTGAGCTTGAGTAGGGCATACAGGCAGTGATTACTACCCCCTATAGGCATCCCAAGGCCTATCGGGACAAGATAGAGCGGGCCATTCAGGAGTTGCTGGCTCTTGGGCACATCTGACCGAGCACGAGTCCTTTTGCTTCTTCTGTGGTGTTGGTGAAGAAGAAGGACGGTACATTGAGGATGTGCATTGACTACAAGGTCCTGAACAAGAGGACACTGAAGAACAGGGACCCCATACCCAAGATCGATGAGTTGATGGATGAGTTGAGAGGAGCACGGTTCTTATCAAAGATTGATTTGAGATCAGGGTACCATCAGATTCGCGTGAGGGAGCAGGACATTCCCAAGACCGCCTTCAGATGTCACTATGGGCACTTTGAGTTTTTGGTGATGCCCTTCGGGCTAACCAATGCCCCAGCTACATTCCAGTCTTGCATGAATCACATCTTCCGTAGTCACTTGAGGAAGTTTGTGTTGATGTTCTTTGATGATATATTCATTTACAGCGGGAGGTGGGAGGAGCATCTCCAGCATATTGAGACAGTATTACGCATCTTGGAGGAGCAGCAGTTCTCTGCCAAGCTCTCCAAATGTGAGTTCGGGTTGACGGAGATGTTATACTTGGGACACATCATTGGAGTGGACGGGGTGAGGGTCCACGAGGAGACGATTAGGGCCATCAGAGATTGGCCGGAGCCGAGAAACATGACGGAACTTCGAGAATTCATTGGCATTTGTACTTACTACCGGAAGTTCGTCAAAGGTTTCTCACAGCTTGTTGCACCCCTGATAGATTTGACGAGGAAGGGGGCATTCAGTTGTTCGGATACAGTGCAGTGAGCCTTTGACAGGCCCAGTGCTTGCATTGCCAGATTTTACGCAGCCATTTGTTTTGGAGTGTGATGCATCGGGAGAGAGGATCAGCGCAGTATTGATGCAGGGAGGTCACCCTATAGCCTTCGAGAGGCGAAAGCTCCTTCCGCACGAGAGGTTGTATTCTATATACGACAAGGAGATGCTGGCCATCATGCATGCATTGGCTAAGTACCGGCAGTATTTGGTGGGGAACAGATTTAGGGTGAGGACTGATCACAACAACCTAAAGTTCTTTTTGGAGCAGAAGCAGTTGCAGGAGAGGCAGCAGAAGTCGATCAGTAAGATCCAAGCTTATGACTTTGACATTGAGTATGTCAAGGGTAAGAACAACATGGTAGCAGATGCCCTTTCACGTAGACCAGCCACGTTGTCTCTTATGAGCTTGGATACAGACTAGAGGGCTCGACTCTTAGTAGAGTACTCCAAAGACAGGTTTGCATGTGAGATTCTGGATGGGCAAGTGGCAGAGGACAGGTTCAAGGTGATCGATGAGATCATCTATTACAGGGATCGGATCTTCTTGACTGAGGGGTCTCAGCTCGAAGAAGATACTCCAAGCATCACATGATTCACCATTGGCAGGCCATCAGGGGTTTAGCAAAACCTACAGGGCCATTAGAGAGAGGTTCTCCTGGAAGAGCCTCAAGGGGACATACTCCGGCATATCAAGGAGTGCGATGTTTGCCAACGGAACAAGGGAGAGATGAGCCATCCCGCGGGTTTATTGCAGCCAATACCCATTCCAGAGGGGAAATGGGAGAGCATTTCGATGGACTTCATCACAGGATTGCCCACGATACAGGGCAAGGATTGTATCTTTGTCGTCGTTGACAGACTGACAAAGTACGCACATTTCTTTGCCATATCCGCACACTACACAGCAGCACAGGTGGTCGAGTTGTTCTTCAGGGAGATATTCAAGCTACATGGTCTTCCTAATACCATCATCAGTGACAAGGAAAGTCGTTTCATGGGCGGGTTTCGGTAGGAGCATTTCCGGTTGGTGGGGACAGAGTTGACTCCGAGTACCAATTATCACCCACAGACGGATGGGCAGACAGAGATAGTTAACAAGTGGCTGGAGGGCTACTTGCGTAACTATGTCAGTGGGCAGCAGCGAGCATGGCTGAAGTGGCTGCATCTGGGGGAGTATTGCTACAATACTTCACATCACATATCCATTGGTATGTCACCAATCTATGCCTTATATGGGTATCATCCTTTATCTTTTGTTGACGTGATGTTTGGTGACAACAGGGCTCCTAGAGCCAAGATTAGGATCCAAGAGAGTCAGGATATCCTCCGAGCTCTCAAGGATAACATGGCTACAGTGCAGAACCAGCAGAAACTGTATGCCAACAGGGGTTGGGTAGAGAGGCAGTTCGAAGTGGGGGACATGGTCTACCTATGATTACAACCATACCGACAGACGTCACTGAAGCAGAAGGGGGCTAAAAAGCTCAAGCCCTGCTTTTATGGGCCATATAGGGTGATACGCAGGATTGGCCAGGTTGCATATGAGTTGGAGCTGCCCCAAGGTAGCAAGATTCATAACATTTTTCATGTATCATGCATGAAAAAGGCATTGGGGCAGCAAGTAACAGTGACAGATGAGCTACCACCTATGGATGATGAGGGGCATTTGGTATTGCAACCGGAGGCTATCATTGATACCAGGGAGAGGGAGCTGCGGAGCAGGACGGTCCGGGAATTCTTGGTGAGGTGGAAGAATTTGTCGGATGAGGATGCCACTTGGGAGAATGAGAAGATCTTACAGCATCCATCACTTCAGTTGCTTGAGAACAAGAAACATTTTGCCGGGGGGGCTGTAATATTCCTAATTAGCCCTAGCTAATTGGAATATTCGATTTTGCCAAATTTTGCCTTCTATTGTTATTTCATAAATAAATAAAAAAGTGAGAACGGGGGACATAACTCACTTTTAGAATAAAAGTCACTTCCTAGTAGCACAACGTTGTGACTTAAAGGGAGAGCCAAGGGGGGCAAAAGGGGGGCGCAGAAATGGAGCCCACGCAAACACATGGAGGAACTGCGCAGGAGAAGGTGAGCATTGGGATTGAGAGAGGCAGAAGCTATAAAAGAGAGAGGAGCCCCCTCATTTTGATCATTCGGTTATGTGCATTTGTGATAGTCGTTTTGACTTAGACCACACTGGCTGTTTAGCTAGTCTGCAGCACTGTTTAGTGCATTGAGTGTCTCCGTTCGGTGATCTCACCCTTAGCCCCAGGGAACTTCGAGTGCCTGCTCAGGCAAGGTATTTTCGTTGGCATTTCAGCAGCAGTATCTTCAGCATTTCAGCAGTGGTTTTATCAGTGTTCTGGAGGACTATGCAACATTGGGAGAGGGACACAGTTCTTTTTGGGAGCAGTCTGGATTGAGGGTTTGTGGAGGATTTGAGCTGAGGGATTGAGCAAGAGATCAGCTCTTGCATATTGGAGGAGTTTGGCAGAGTTCTGGGCTGAGTTTCGGAGGGTTCTATTCAATGGCAGCGCAAAGCAGTGAGGAACTGCGCAGAACCCCAAGGGGGTGATTTTCGAGGGTCGGCCATTCCAGGAAAGCTTTCTGGGTTTTTCTGGGTTTCTTGAGTAGAGTCTGATTCCAGAGTTTCAGCTTTTTCTAAGGAGGGGAGCAGTCCCAAATCCTCGTTTGATTTCTAGCAACAGCAGCAGCGTAGCAGTTTTCCCAGCAGCTTGGACGCAGATCAGAGAGGGGCCATTCCTTTGCTATTCTGAGTGTATTTCTTCACTTGCCTTGTGCAAGTAGAGGTGCCATCTTCCTGATCACCTCTTGTACTCATTTTATTACTCAGTATAATAAAATGGCTTAGCATTCTCTCTGCATTTCTTGTGTATCTGTTTATGGTTTATTTGATATATATAGTATCATTGTTACTTGTATCTCTGTGAGCATTCTCGGCTATTATACCACTTGTGTGTTTCTATCAGTGTTGATAATATCGGTATCGGGAAAATATGTCCAGAAAATATCTTATCGGCAATATCGGCAAAAATATCGGCAAAATATCGGCAAATATCGGCAAGCATAAAAAATAATTTTTTCAAATTTTTAAATATAGCCGGTATTTTGCCGATATTTTCAAAATATCGCGATATTTTGCCGATATTTTCCGATATTTGCCGATATTTGCCGATATTTGCCGATATTTTCAAAACAGAAAATATCGCGATATTTTCTCGGCGATATATCGTTTTGCCGAAAATATCGCGATATTTCCGAATATCGCCGATATATCGCCGATATTATCAACAGTGGTTTCTATTATACTATTAGACAAAGTCTGGAAAGGGCCAGGTAGCCTCCGGATCTCGTCCTCTTTTTAGAGGCGACATATTTGATAAATGCCCTCCCAGTCCATCTCTTGTTGGAGTTTGCTTGTGTTTGGGGCATATTCCTCATATGGGATATTACAAAGGGGTCAAATACTTCTTTAAAATTGACCTTTGCCTGGGCTGCCATCTGTTCATTTCTGGTAGTATCGAATATGCTCTAGGTCTCAAAAATTGCAAGGAGAATTAGTCACATGCATTCTCCAATATACAGAAATTGTTTTGGGAAATTCCACCCGAAGACAGTTTTATTAAAATAATTAATTATTTTTAATGGGTCCCTAAGTTTAAACTTAGGAAATTAAAATAATTAATGGGTATTAATTTAAATTTTGGCTGAAACTTTTAAAAGAAGACAGAGATCGAGTCTAAATGATCTGAGCCATTGATTAGAATCTAATATAGCCCGTTGGTTCTCAACTAGAGGATTATAAGGAGGACATCGATGGGCACTTGTAGAACACATCGAGTGAAGATCAAAAGATCGATTTTCTGAAGCAGAGTAGCTACCGAAGAGAATTTTGAAGTGACCTTTTGTAGTGAGGGGTAAGGATAGTTCCAGTTGGAGATTTCTCCTGATCTGGGAATATTCAGCAAAGGAGGTTGAGAGAGATCTGGGAGAGGCAGCGCAAAGCCAGAAGAGGCTAATGCAGGGCCACGCAAAGTCAGTGTAGGATGACGCAAAGGCAGCGCAGAGCCTTGAGGAGGTCCGAAAATTTGCTAGAAGGATCGACTTTTGTAGCTGGAAGTTGGGGTGTGACACTGGGAGAGTAGAAGTCAGAATCTCAGAGGCAAATCGATCAGCCGGGAGGAGTGACGCAGACCCTAGAAAGTGTGACGCTGGGCTGACGCAGAGACAACGCAGATGCAGCCAGGGTCTAGTCAATCAATGGCTGGATCAGCCACAATTTCCAATGATAGTGTGAGGTAATCTCACTCATCTCTCTGTCAGTGATATTCTTTGTATTGGATAGCCAGCAGGGCGTCCAGATATTGTATTCATAAATTACTATTGCTTAATAATAAAACCCTCAACTGTTGCACCGGTTTTCCCACACTGGGCTTTTCCAGGGACATTTGTCCAAAAATAACTGTGTAGATGTGTTGTATTTCTTTATTGTTCAGTTTCTTGTTTCCACATTTTATTTAAATGGTGAAGTCTGCAATGTATTAGTTTCGTTGTTTGCTGTAGGAAACAGTAAATAATTTTGTTCAGTAATTAACAAATTGAAGAAACGTAATCAGTCGCTGCAGTAGAAATTTGGGCATCCAAATTTTGACATGGTATCGAAGCTACAAGTGAAACAAGAGAACAGTGCCAGAATAGCCCAGCATTGAAGGAAGAAGGGAGTTCGAAATTCCTACAGAGGCGGCAATTCGAATCCCCAGAGGGATTGCGCAGTTCAAGCCAGGAGGGCAAGATTTTCGTGGTAAATCTCTCTCTGAGGGTGTCGACAGAGAAGTAGGATTTCCAGATCGAGATTTGTCAGGGGTAGAGGGAGCAGCGCAGCAAAAGCTTCAACGAAGAGGGGTTTCTGGTGTGACGCAGTTGTTTGCTAGCAGTTTTTGGGCAGAAAGACGTCAGAAGAAGAGAGACACTTGACGGAATTTCTTCCTCAGAGAGTTCCTAGCCAGAGAATTTGAATTCTCATTTGTTAAGCGGCAACAGGAGAGAGGAGGTCATTCGACACCTTCGTTTGCAGAGATGGAAACCAGTGGATTGAGAGATCAGGATCAGTTGGATGGTGCATCCAACTATGTGATCTGGAAGGCAAGGATGTCATGCCTTCTGGATGAGAATTTTCTCAAGATCTACGTCGATAGCATGGTTTTTGAGCCTGCGGATCCAGATTCGCTCAAGAAGTACAAGGGAGAAATGGCGAAGACCAAGAGAATGATCCTCGACGGAGTGAAGGATCATGTAGTCTGTCACATCGCTAGCAAAGACACTGCCAAGGAGATGTGGGATGCCTTGTCGACGCTATATCAAGGATCTTCCAAGCAACGGAAGATGTACTTGGAGCAAAAAATGAGATCTATGCAGAAGCAGAAGGGGGAACGCATTGATTCGTTCCTTACTAAGCTTCAGGAGACCCGGGACGAGCTGGCAGCTGTGGGGTCAACACCTCAAGCTTTCGAGATGGTAAGACTAGCCCTAAATTCAGTTTTTGAGGAGTGGTAAGTTTTTGTCCAGAGCATACTAGGCAAGGCGACTTTGCCAAACTAGGATGGAATGTGGGCAGCTCTTAAGCAAGAAGAGTTGAGGAGAGACTTGGTCAAGTGTAAACTTGACGGGAGCAGCAGCAGTGGGTCAAAGCCCAAGGAGGAGGAAGAGAATGCAACCCTCGCATCCAAGGGGCAATAGGAGCAACGGAGAAAGAAGAAGGGCGTCTCAAAGATTAAATGCTTCAGTTGTGGTGAATTCGGTCTACGCAACACAGTGTCCTCTCAAGAAGAAGGACAAGGATGAGAAGCATGATCTGAGGTTGCAGCTGCGAAGATCGAGGAGGAGGAGTTCGCCATGACAGCCTAAGCATCTCCAAGAGAGAGGTGGGGTGATCTAGAGTTGTAGTTCGAAAGGACTGCAGATCGGCGAGATCCTTCAGGAGCCCACCTCTAGGATCAATTCCTTGCTACGGGAGCCTAGATCAAAAGTAGTAGGTTGGACCAGTGTCAACTAGTAAAGAGGAGTGTCGGAGTGACAATGGCAGTGGCTAGGAGTGCCAAAGACTGAGCAGCGCAAAGCAGAGTTGGCAGCAGTGCAATTGGCACAAAGCAGACGCCAGGAGCAACGTAGAGGCTTTAGAGGGTCAGCGCAGAGACTAGTAGCAGTCAGACCTCTAGCAATGAGATGCATCATACTGAACACCAGTTCAGTAATTTGGGATGCTTTTCCGTTGTTGATGCAGTAGCAGCAGCAGTTGGAGAAGGTTGCAGTGCAGATGCAGTATTGGCAGTGGTAGTGCCAACAGCAGCACAGATGCAGAATTGAGAGGGAGTTGCAGTGCAGATGTAGTGTTGACAGTGGCAAGGTCAGCAACAATACAGATGTTGCATTTGCGCAGTAGTTGGTGGACAAAATGTCAGACATCAGCAGTGCAGAAGGAGATGTTACAGAACAGAGTGATGCTTCAGCAAGGTGCATTGCTAGAGCACATTCCTCGCTAAGAGGGAGTGTTGATTTTTGGTAGCATTGGATGTGCTTTAAGTCTCAAAATTTGCAGGGAGACTTAGTCACATGCATTCTCCAATACCCAAAAATTGTTTTGGGAAATTCCACTTGGAGACAATTTTATTAAAATAATTAATTATTTTTAATGGGTCCCTAAGTCTAAACTTAAGAAATTAAAATAATTAATGGGTATTAATCTAAACTGTGGGTGAAACTTCTACAAGAACACGGAAATCGAGTCAAAATGATCTGAGCCATTGATTAGTATCTAATCTGGGCCGTTGGTTATCAACTAGAGGTTTATAAGAAGGACATCGATGGGCACTCGGAGAACACATGGAGAGAAGATCAAAAGATCGATTTTCTGAAGCAGAGCAACTGTCGTAGAGAATTTTGAAGTGATCTTTCGTAGTGAGGGGCAAGGATAGTTACGATTGGAGATTTCTCCTAATCCAGGAATACTTAGCAAAGGCAGAAAGTGATCTAAGAGAGGCAGCGCAGAACTAGCAGAGGTTGACGCAAGGCCACGTAGAGGCAGCCTAGGTTGACACAGAGGCAGCATAGGCTCACGCAGAGGCAGCACCAAGCCTTGAGGAGGTCCGAAAATTTGTTGGAAGGATCGATTTCTGTAGCAAGAAACCGAAGTGTGAGACCAAGAGAGCAGAAGTCATAATCTCAGAGGCAAATCGATCAGCTGAGAGGAGTGACGCAGACCCTAGACAGTGTGACCCTAGGCTGATGCAGTGACTCCGCAGAGACAACGCAGAGGTAGCCAGGGTCTAGTCATTTAGTGGCTGGATCAACCAGGATTTCCGGTGATAGTGTGAGGTAATCTCACTCATCTCTCTGTCAGTGATATTCTCTGTATTGGATAGCCAACAAGGCATCCAAAGATTGTATTCAGAAATTACTACTACTTAATAATAAAACCCTCAATTGTTGCACCGATTTTCCCACACTAGGTTTTTCCAGGGATATTTGTCCAAAAATAACTGTGTAGATGTGTTGTATTTCTTTCTTGTTCAGTTTCTTGTTTCCGCATTTTATTTAAATGGTGAAGGTTGTTGTGTATTAGTTTCGGTGTTTACTGTAGGAAATGTTGATTTGTGGTAGCATCGGATGTGCTCTAGCCATGAACATTGGTGGAGCGGCTAAAGCGCATGAGATCTCCAAGACCCAGAAATCGTTTTGGGAAATTCCATTCGGATGAGGAGTTATTAAAATAATTCATATTTTTAATGGGTTCCTAAGTCTAAACTTAGGAAAATAAAAATATTAATGGGTATTAATAAGGATAAGGATTAGAAGCTTCTAAGAGACTAGGATCAAGTCTATTTTAATCTTAGTCGTTCATTAGAGACTTAATCTCGGTCGTTGATTCATCAATAGGAAAATTATAAGAGAAGACTTGAGGGTCATTGGGAGACACGCCAACAAATACTCAATATCCCAAGGAAAATCGATTTCAGAGGGAGAGTTGAAGGGTGGAGGAAGAGGGGGTGATTAGCAGCAGTCAAGAAGCTTAGAAGCAGTGTTGTTAAAATCGCGATATTATCACGATATTATTGTATAATCGCAATATTTTCAACAAAAGGATAAATCGCGCTTAGTACTCGGATAAAAAAAAATTGCCCGAACTACCCCTGTCACAAGCAGAGGACATGGTCTACTCCTGTAGCTCCTAGTTCTTCAGCTTCTAGAGCACAGTAGACTCCATAGTCTACTGCGGCCTGCCAACTCCACCGACATCTACATCTAGAGGGGCAAAGGAAATCAGTAGTATTAGACTTTAGTTATTTGGTTCATTTCATTGTATATGACATTATGACTCATGATATGAGATACATTATTATATTTTTTGTTGATATTTTGAGGTTGAGTTGGGACTCAGGAGTCAGGACTTACTATTCAGGACATGATTCAATGTTATGTGTGATTTTAGCACTAGAAATGATATTAAACATCTTATATATTAGTTCTTTTATCATATTTATGTGTCAATGTATTTATTTTATGTTGTAGATGGTTTAGATATTATAAAAATTGAAAAAAAAATGAATATTTTTGTACCAAACGATTTTTTCTCGATTATTACTGATTTTTCCCCGATTATTACAATTGTTTTCTGATTTCTTCCTCGCACCGATATTATCCCGATAACGATTAGTGCAACATTGCTTAGAAGAGGTGACGCAGGGACTCTGAGAGACACCGCAGAGGGAGACGCAGTGGATGACACAGAGAAGGGCAGAGCCAAGCAGAATGACGCAAGGCTGACGCAGTAGGGAAAGGAAGTCCTTTAGGGTGTCAGAAAGTCTCAAGTGTTTTCTCCCAGTGTCTATGCAAATTTTTTCTATAAAAGCAATTGTTGTTGAAGATTAATAAAACCCTCCTCTGCTGCACCTATTTTCCTGCATTCGCTTTTTCCAAGGACAATTGTCCAAAAAAAATTGTGTTGATGTGTTTGATGCTTGTGCATGTATTTGTTTCTGTATAATGGTGTGATATCTACAGTAGAACTTATTTTAATATTTACTTAAGGGATTTCATAAATAACTTATTGAAAAATAAGTAGGTAAAATAAATCAGTTGTTGCAGTAATAGAATTTCTATTTAGAAATTTTCACATGGTATCAGAGCAAAGATTTGGAGACAGGGAGGGAAAATCAATTATGAGTCAAGAACATGATGCAGAGGCATCCACGTCAGGCGACTCGTGCAGAGTTTCAGAGGATTGCACAAGAGATAGAAATTTCGATTTCTCTATGTTGGCTTTCGATTGCAAGAAAAAGTTGCTTGCGTAGAAAGCTCTGCATCATCAGGGGTATGGTATATAGACAATGGAGCCTACTGGCATATGACAAGAATCCGGAAATGTTTCTCAGATTATCAGGAGGAAACAATGAATTTTTAGATCACTATGGGGAATAAGGCAAAGTGTACTCCAGTAGGGAAGGGTACTATAGTTTTTCAAATAGATACAAGAGAGCGGTTCCGAGCTACCAATGTGATGCATGTGCTAGGACCCGGGATGAACGTACTTTCCGTATCTCACCTTCAAAGCAAGGGCTATGACATTTTCTTCATTAAGGAGAAAGTATATGTCGAACACCCGAATTGGAAAAAGAAGGTACAGATCGGAATTAGAAGTAACAGCAGCTAGAATCACCAATGACACTGATAGGTAGTAATGGAGACAAGGATTTGAATGAACTATGGCACATAAGGATGGGACATTTGCACCATGGGGCTCCGAAAATTCTCAGGAAAACTATAACAGGAGTTTTAGATCTTAGTACAGAATGATATGACATATGCAGAGGGTGTGCTCTAGGCAAGTATGCCAAAGCAGCGTTTCCTAGAAGTAACAATAGGGCCAAGAGTGTACTAGAATTGATACTCATATATCTGTGGATCGATGTCCACAAAAGCTCTTAGTGGTGCCGAATATTTTGTCACCTTCATCGATGACCATTCCAGGAAGACTTGGATATATTTTCTGAAAACCAAGGATGAGGTTTTTTGTCGATGCAAAGAGTTCAAGGCTCTAGTGGAGAATCTAATAAGAAAGAAAATAAAAGTGTTGCGCTCAGACAATGGTGGAGAGTATGTCGACAAGGACTTCACTGATTTTTTGTGCTAGGGAGGGCATTAGAAGGGAGTGGACAGCTCCCTACAATCCGGAGCAGAATGGAGTAGCAGAAAGGAAGAACCGGACTATTGTGGAAGCTGCTAGGGCAATGATGTATGATCAGGATATGCCAAAATTCCTGTGGACAGAAGCATGCAGCACGGCAGTCTCTGTCCAGAATAGAACTCCTCATAGGGCATTGGGGAAGATTACTCCAAAGCAGGTCTTCACCGGGAAGACCCCTAAAGTTAGTCATTTCAGGATATTTGGGAGTTTAGCATATTGTCGTATACCCAAGGAGAAGAGGAAGAAGTTAGATCAAACTGCAGAGAAAGGATATCTTGTGGGATATAGCAAGAATTCTAAGGCATATAGAATCTATCTTCCAAGGAGCAGGAAGGTAGTAGTTTGGCAAGATGTGAAGTTCATGGAGGATAGGACGTTCAGAAAATCTCGAGAAATGCCTTCCAAGGAGCAGTCAAAAGATGAGTTGTTGGTCAAACCACTTCAACCAACAGAAGCCAATACCAGAAATTCTCCTTCAGAACAAGAGGAATCACGGGAAGAGGAAGAGCAAATAGATGCACCTACTACTAGAGGAAGAATGAGCCGGGAACTCCGACAGATTCTACGAGATGCAGAACATTTCATTGGTGCACCCAGGAACAGTAAGAGGGAGTGAAGACAGCTAGACAGATATCAGACCTTAGTAGCTTAGGTTGGGGAACCTTCCAATTTTCAGGAGGCCGCTCAGCATCAAGTTTGGATGGATGCGATGGTGGACGAATACAATTCTATAATGGTGAATGATGTTTGGGAAGTAGTGCCTATGCCTCAGGGCATAGCATTGGTAGGTTCAAGATGGATCTACAAGATCAAATACGCTGCAGACGACAGCGTGGAAAAATACAAAGCCAGGTTTGTGGCTAAGGGATATGCTTAGAAGGAAAGACTAGACTACGAAGAGACCTTCGCCCCAGTAGCTAGGTATACATCTATTAGAACCATGATATATCTCTTGTAGCACAGACGGGGTGGGAGATTCATCAAATGGATGTCAAAATGGCATTCCTCAACGAGGTGATAGAAGAGGAAGTATACATTGAACAGCGAGAAGACTTTGAGACACATGAGAAGAAATCTCATGTATGCAGATTGAAGAAAGCCTTCTTTGGGCTCAAACAGGCACCTAGAGCATAGTATGGTCAAATTGATGGCTACTTGCAGAAGATGGGGTTCGTCAAGCGTGATGCAGATCCCAATCTCTACTATCTAGTTGTATAGAATGAGCCTCTAGTCCTAGTATTATATGTGGATGATCTCTTCCTGGCAGGATCATCCAGGCTCATTGAGGACTGTAAGAAGAATCTACCCACAAAATTCGACATGAAGGATTTGGGACAAGTGCATTATTTCCTGGGTTGGAAGTTTGGAAGCAGAAGGGTGAGATCTTCCTTAGACAAGGGAGATATGCTACAAAAATCCTTAAGAGATTCAGGGTGCAGGACTGTAGGCCTATGGCTACTCCAATGATCACCAGCTGGAAAAAATTGATGCATCAGAAGACAAAGATGTTGATCCCACCTTATACAGGCAGCTCATAAGGTCCCTAATGTATCTATTCAATACCAGGCCAAACATTTGTTACGCTGTCAACACCCTCAGTCAGTTCATGGTGGAACCTAAGAGGGCGCATTGGGCAGCAGCCAAACATGTTCTCAGATTTATACAGGGAACAGTCGAGTATGGACTATTGTACACCAGAAGTAATGATATCAGACTGAGTGGGTTTACTGATGCCGATTGGGCTGGAAGTTCAGTAGATTGGAAAAGTACCTCCGGGTACTGTTTCAACATTGGATTGGGAATTAACTCCTAGTGCAGTAGGAAACAGAAATTTGTAGCTCTGAGCTCAGCTGAAGTGAAATATATGGCCGCTAGCACAGCGTTGTGCGAAGCCATATGGCTTCGAAAATTGCTTGTGAACCTATTCAGAAGAAGGATAGAAGCGACCAAGATCATGTGTGATAATTAGAGTGTTGAAATTTCTAAGTCCATCCGTTAGAAATTTTATTCGTATTCTTCTAGTTTATTTCTCCTACTTGTTAATTACAAACAGGTCATTTAAACATATAAACATCAAAATAAACAAAATACAGTCTCAATCAATGTTTTAAAACTCTGACTCTGACACCGACTCGGCCTAGGGTCGACTCCGACTCCGACTCTGACTCGGTATCGACTCGGCCGGCTTGATTTCAATGACTCAGTGGTTGTAAAAAATACATTAAATATTTATTTTTTTATAAAAAGACATAATTTTAAAGATTTTCATTCATGTTTCGAAACACACAACATTAGAATATAGATGGAAAGGCTCATGAATATATCCATTATATCAAAATGGCACCCAATGCACTGTCCAATAGTATATTACTATATAGTAGTTTGGGGCTCCTGTTGAGTCTATCTTGGTGGACAAGGTCTATTTGACTCAATTTACATAAAAAACCAATTTTCTTCTTTGACAAATAAAGCCCAAGAAGGATCTATTACATGAAGACATGGACTAGGACTTATGACATAAACCCTAGAAGCCTACAATGGAGGCTTTGACCTCATAATAAAATAATAAAGCATGGAACCCATGCTAAATAGTCCCTCAATAGTCATCATACCAGTCCTTGATTGATTTCAAGGATTCCTCACAAATCAGCCCTCAGAGATATTCTTATAATCTGACTAAGGAGCAAATCACAACTTTGATACAAGATTTTTCGATCAAGCATTTAAATGGTCATTTCCTCAAGCTAAGGTCTATATGAATGTTGCCAAAGTAAACTTTTGTCTTCAAGATTTCCGTGAGCAATAATACATACCTAGCAATGCATCTCCACTTTGTGATCAAATCATTTATTATGAGTATGAACCATCAGTTTCTAGCTTTACTCGTCTCTTTGGCTAACTCATCACTGTAGTGCTTGAATAGCAACAAATGCTTGCCTAAATCTCCAACACTTCAACCATGCCACTAAGACATCAGTCCTTTTGCTTAAACTTGTCATTAGTCCATTTTAGTGCCTTCCAGACATATCTTTAGACAGAATTATTATGAAGCTTCTTTTAGGGTGCTTGATGAGACTCCTTGGCCTTAGTCATAGAGGCTACAAATAAAACAGGTTTATGCTAAGGACTTCTCCTTGTAACCCATATATGCTCCAATGATTTTTCCTTCTAAAACATCAATCAAATTAGACAAAGGATTATACACCAAAAATTGTATTGACTATGATATTTTGGGTTTTCTAAAGTCATTTACTCGACCCTCTATCATTAGTCCCAAGGCCTTCTATCTTCCTGAGATTTATCCTGAAGTATTTTTGTCTATTGAGATTTGGTGTCAGCAATTAATAAAAAAAGCCTGGGCCATTGTACGTAACCTGGTCAGGTTGATACGGACTCGAAACACGGCCGGCTGAACCGGTTACTTGGCCAAGTCACAAAATTGAGGCCTGCCTCGGACCAACTCGGCCGAGTTGGTTCCGAGTTGGTCGTTTTTTTAAACATTTGTCTCAACCATCTACAGATCGACAGTTGAAACAAATAGCAAACACAGAAGTGACATCGTTATTTTTGCACAACTCGTCCCTGAAAAAGCCCATTGCGAGAAAACCGGTGCAACAATTCTGAGGGTTTATTTTATTATGCAGACTATACTTGAGTACAACTGGGTGCCAAACCGGCTCACCCGACAACGAAAAATAACCAATAGTAATACCTCTCTATTCGGAAGTAGGCATTTAGGAAAACCTGCTTCACGAAACCCTCTCCAGCAGCACTGAAGCATTCAGTCAGCCCTCCTAGCCTCTGTGTCAACCTCAAAACCCTTTGAATCAGCCCTCTGAGGCACTGCGCAACCTCTGGGACCCTCTGTGTCACTCCTGTTGCCTTCTGTGTGGATGACGCAGACCCTCTGGCCTCTGCGTTATCTCTGCTAGGCTCTGCGTGGCCTGCTCTGGCTTTTGTGTCTGCCTCTCTGCCTCTGCACTAGTCTCTCGGCACTATCTCTGCCTCTTTTTCCATTACTCACTGCCCCTCGTTGTCGATCACTGATTCAACTTTACTTAGCAACCCCGCTCTAGTTAATCGAATGACTGATCACTCTAGTGTGTTCTCCAACTGACCATCAGGCCTCCTCTTATACTTTTCCTGTTGGTCCTTCAATGCGGAGTTACATCTCTAATCAACGGCTAAGATTAGATTTGGCTTGATCCATGACTTTTGGAACCTTCTAACCCAGTTTTATATTAATACCCATAATATTTTATTTTTCCTAAGTTTAGACTTAGGAACTCCATTAAAAATATTAATTATTTTAATATCTCCCAAACCAAGTACAATCTACCCAAACCATGTCTAGGTCTTGGAGATCTCATGTGCTTTAGCCTCTCCACCAATTTTCATGGCTAGAGCACATCTGATGCTACCCCAAATCAACACTCCCTCTTAGCGAGGATTGTGCCCTAGTAATACTTCTCAGTGAGCATTACTCTGATTATATGGCACCGGTACCTATGCTGATGCTAGGCCTCCCCGCCCAACATCCTCTGCACTGCTGCATCTTGTATTGTTGCCCATGGCTCTACCACTGCCACTGTTGCATCCGTACGGCAGCTCCCTCTGCATCCGCGCTGCTGCTGGTCCTTTCTGCCAACACTGCATCTACACTGAAGCCCCCTCTCATCATGTTGCATCATGCTACAATTAGCTACAACTGTCTGTAACTGATCCACCCAACTACTCACATCCCTGTCAAGCTAGAAACACTCCCGATGTTGAAGCTCTCTCTGCCACTAACAAGTGCTCCCTCGACTGCCTCTACATTGTTGCAACAACTCCCTGCGTCTCACACTGCTGCAAACCTCTATGTGCCATCCTGCACTGTTGCAACACTCTTTGTGCCTCTCGCACTGTTGCAGCCTACTAGCCTCGCGTTGCTGAGGGACTACTGCACTGTAGCACTCTCTGCTGCTTCATCCGCATCCGTTTCTACCTCCATCCACCAGCCCCGCTACTCTCTCCTCGGGGCTCCCGTAGCAAGGTATAATCCAAGAGGTTAGGTACCTCTTAGATACTGCCCCTCATTGTTTATAGTCTTCCTGACTACAGCTACATGTCTCCCCACCTCTTCTCTAGAGGTACATGAGCACTCATGGCACAATCGTCATCTTCCTCTACCTCCTTTTCCGCCTTCGCTGGCGTTGCCTTAGAGTTAGACTCCTCTCCCTTGTTCTTCTTCCTCGGACACTGATTCGCATAATGACCCAGTTCCCCATAGTTGAAGTACTTGACCTTGGAGAGGTCCTTTTTCTTCCTCTTCTCCTGCTTTCTCGCAGATGCCAGAGTTGCATCCTCTCCCTCTTCCTTCTTGATCCGAACTCCTTTGCTGCTACTTCCCTTCTTGCTCAGCCATCTGATCTCTTCTTGGTGAAGAGACGCCCACAATTCTTCCTAATATGGAAGATTTTCCCTGCCTAGAATACTCTGGACGAATCTCTCCCAATCCTCGGAGACTGCGTTTAGAGCGGTCCTCACCATCAACTCCCAATCCGGCGTGGCCCCTATGGAAGTCAGTTAGTCCTGGATCTCCTTCAACCAACCAAGGAAGTGATCTATCTGCTCCCCCTTCTACATCTAGTATGACCGCAGTTGATTCTCAAGTAACATCTCCCTCTGCACGGAAGTATGATGGTACAATTTTTTCAAGGCATCCCACATTTCCTTTACCATCTCCTACTCGACAATATGTTGGACCACATGATCCTTGACCCCATCAAGGATGATACATTTTGCCTTGGCCATTGCCTCCTCGTACTTCTCATTATCAACCGGGTCAACTAGGATCGCCACTGTTCTCAAGGCGAAGGCCTTGATGTGATGTCTATCTAGAATGGACAGGATCCTGGCCTTCCAGACCACAAAGTTGGACGCCCTGTCCAACCTATCCTGATCCCTCAGCCCATTCATGGTCATCTCTCTACTCTTTTTGTCGACTCCTCCGAGTCTCTCTACTTCCCTCCGAAAGTTCTCTCTTCGACTCCTGCTGAGTCTGTCTACTTCCCACTTAAAAGTTCTCTGCTTGACTCCCTTTGAGTCTCGATTTCCCTTCTGGAATTCCTCCTGCCAATCGTCAAGTCGCACCTCTCCGATCTTCTGTGCACTTACAACACTAATCCGGATTCCTTGGCTGGAAATCTACCCCAGTAGCGACTCCCTCTACCTTGGTTTTGCCCTGTTAGGTATTGTTTTGCCCACAGTACCCCACCAGCTTCACTCCTGCAAACTGCCCACAGCTTCCTATGCCCAGCAACTGAAGAACTGAGCCTCTAGGCTCTACGCAATCCCCGCACTGGCAAAACATTCTCCCTCATCCAATTGCATCAACCCTCCTGATCTTTGTGTGGCTCTACGTGAGCCTTTTTCTGCCCTCCTCAGCCTCTGCATTGGCCTCTCTCAAGCCCGGACTAATGACGCAGTCCCTCTGCATCAACGCTTCTTCTGTCACTTTCTGCAAGGATTAGCTTTTGTCACTCGGGACACCTAATTCTGCTGCAAATGCTCTGCTTCAGTTGATATTATTTAAAATTTAAATATTTTATAACAACTAGTTTCATTCCTTATTTATTTTGACTAAGTCAACCCTAGCTTATAATATTATTTTACTTGATTATATTATTATTTAAATTACTAAACTTTGACAATTTCGATAATAAATAATTAATATTACATAACAGCGAGTTTCTAACTAAATATTAATTAAGCTCTCCTACATAATCTCACTTCACCAATGGCTAATTCTGAATGGCTGACTCTGTACCATGATGCACCCTTGCTATTTATTCTCTCAGATCGGTAGATTTCTCACCTTGTCCTAACTTCTAAGGATGAACCCCATTAGTTGGTTCGAAACATTGACCCAATCCTTGCAATGTGATTAATCCGAAAGACTGGTTTCTAAATTATGGATCACAAAAGTCTTAGATCTAACAAAATAAATACTGTGGATGAAATAAAAATGCTGGAAGAATAGGTGCACATACACAAAAATACACAGTTACTTTTGGACTAAGTCCCCGGAAAAACCCAACTCAGGAAAACCGGTGTAGCAGCTGAGGGTTTTAATATTATGCAGTAGTAAATCTGAGTACAAGACTATGGATGCTCAAATCTAGCAATCCATACAGAAAAATGACTGACAATAAATCTAGTGAGAAAAAATCTCACTCTCACAGCCGATCTGACATTGACCTTGGCTCAAGTTGAGCTACTCTTTTGTTGCCTCTACGCAGTCACTGCGTCCTCACAACTCAGAACTTCTTCCCCTCTCACTATTTGATCAACTGTTGTCTGGAAGATGGATCCTCCTTGCCTCCAGACTCTCTCTGGCTTCTCGCACTGAATCACTGCTTCTCCCCAGCAAAACACGGAATCCCCTCTGAAGCATTGCTGGCTCTACGTTGCCTCTCTGTGGCACTTACTGCCTCTCTGCAGTGCACTCACTAGAACTGGAAAAACTTCCTCCAGCCTTACTATCCTTGCCCCTCTCTCACTGCTTCGAGCTCACTAGCTCTCTCTCCAGCAACTCAACGCTGCTACTCAGGAAATCGATCTGTTAATAAAATCGAACTGTTGGTGTCTGTTCTACAAGCCCCATCGAGTTTCTTCTTATATTCTCTTGTTGAGACATCAACTGCCTCACTTAAAACTTAATCGATGGCTAAGATTAACTAGAACTCGATCCAAGTCTTTTTCTAGAAGATTCTCACCATTACTTAATTAATACCCTTTAATTAATCATATTTCCTAAGTTTAGACTTAGGAAATATTAAAAACTGATTAATTATTTTAATTAAGTCGTCTCTAGGTGGAATTTCCATAAATGATTTCTGGGTTTTGGAAATACATGTATTCTAGCCTCTCCACCAAATTTCATGGCTAGAACACATATGATGCTACAAAAACTAACAGTTGAATGACCGGCAGCAAAAATGGATGAGCAAGGTACAAGCATATGATTTCAAGATTATGTCAAAAGGAAAAACAATGTGGTTGTTGATGCACTTTCCAAGAGGTCTATGGCATACTCTTTCATGGACACTACCTTGGACTGGAAGTCCCAACCGCTGATAGAGTACTCTAAGAACAGGATGGCTTGTGAAATCTTAGATGGGCAGATAGTAGACAGCAAATACAGAGTGGTGCAGGACATTATTTATTATAAGGATGGGATTTACTTGGTGCCAGAGTCACAGCTAAAGAACAAGGTGATATAGGCAGCACATGATTCCCCACTAGCAGGCCATTCGAGTTATCTCAAAACTTACAGGGAAATCAGGGAGAGGTTCTCTTGGAAGGGCCTCAAGGAGGATGTTTGGAGGTATGTGTGTGAGTGTAGCGTCTGTCAACAGAACAAGGATGAACATATGCACCCAGCAAGACTGTTGCAGCCACTCCCTATTCTCGAGCAGAAGTGGGAGAGTATTTCTATGGACTTCATCACGAGGTTTCCTTCAATACAGAACAACGACTGTGTGAATGTAGTGGTGGACCAGCTGACTAAGTATGCCCACTTCTTTGTGATTTCTTCTAGGAGTTCAACACCCCATGTGGCAAAGTTGTTCTTTAAGGAGATTTTCAAGTTGCATGGTCTGCCCAAGTCCATAGGTGATCATGACAGTAGATTCATGATTGGATTCGGGCATGAGCTATTTCGTTTGGTAGGGACAAAGTGCATCCCGAGTACAAGCTATCACCCACCAACGGATGGACAGACGAAGATAGTAAACAAATGGCTCGAGGAGTACTTTTTGATGTTCCTTTTTCTGGTGTTCCTTATGGCATGATTAGAATGCACTTTAAGAGTTGGGGGCAGACAGGCCATAGGTGCGGGTTAGCATCATCAACGGGCTCAAGGGCCTTTGGAGGGGTTTTGAGGAGTTTTTATGAGGTTTGATGGCATTCGTTTGGTATATTCCATCATCCGCACAATTTACCTTTTGTTCCATTGCATTCCAACAAATTTCAAAAAAGAGTTTTTAATGGGCCTGACTCAATTAGTTACGCTTAAGGTGGCATTTCAGAAGGAATACTTTGCAAAACACCTTAGTGTAATAGCTCATTGGAACTGGAACGAGAAGATCTACAAGATGGGATAGTTAGAAGTGATTTTCAATGGCCTGAGGAGGCATGGTGGCCAATTTACCATTTTCCCACATTAAAAAGAATATTTTAATTAAGGGAAATGTGCTCAATGATTAAAATAATAATAATATAGGAGCTTCTAGAGGGGTCCATCAAATCTATAAAAAGAGGAAGAGGAGACCATTAGGCGACATCTTGGGTTTGAGCATTGTCTTGTATGAGAGGTTTGAGAACCTGGTTCTCTACTTCATTGTAGCCCCAGGACGAAACCTCCGGTGATTCAGTGAGATTGAGGAAGTACCCATCTCCCCTTGGTGAATTCATCCCGAATTCACAGGAGAGCTTGGCAGTGTAGTTCATGTCATTTTGGTGGAGGGCCCCTACAGTATTGGAGCAGATTATCTTGGAGGCCAGCTCTCATCTCAGCTATTTCGGTTGTACATGCATGTAGCTCCAATTTATCTATTATAATAAAAGCTGAGATCATTTTCTGTTTGTCATGTTATTGTGTTGCTGAACTCTATTGGTTATATTTTACATGGCAATCTTCTGTTAATTGAATTAAATTTTGTCTGAAGCATTTGTGAGTTGAAATTCGGAAAATTGGTCAAATTTTCCGTTTGAGATATTACATGCTTGAGGAATTATATAGCAAGGAAGCAGAGAGAGTGGGTGAAGTGGTTGCACTTGGGCAGATATTGTTACAACACTTCATACCAGATGTCAATTGGGATGTCGCCATTTAGAGCATTGTACGATTATGATGCATTATCATTTGTTGATATGGCATTTGGTAATAGTCGGGCCCCAACAGCCAAAGATTGGGTCCAAGAGTGCCAAGATATCCTCAAAGCACTAAAGGACAACCTATGCACAGCACAGAATAGGCAGAAGTTTTATGCAGATTGACACAAGGTAGAGAGAAGTTTCGAGGTGGGATACCTAGTTTATTTGCGCTTGCAGCCTCACAGACAATCTTCTCTTAAGCAGGAGGGCATAGAGAAACTCAAGCCTCGGTTTTATGGGCCTTAAAGGGTCGTCAGAAGGGTAGTTGAAGTGGCATATGAGCTAGAGCTTCCGGAAGGGAGCAAGATCCACAATGTCTTCCATGTATCCCGCCTGAAGAAGGTTGTGGGGCAGCAGATTACTACTTCATCTAAGTTACCTCCCTTGGATGAAGAGGGGCATCTAAAGCTAATTACAGAGGAGATAATGGAGGTACGGGAGAGAAGATTGAGAAGCAGAATTATCAAGGAAGATCTTGTGTGGTGGAAGGATTTACTCCTAGAGGATGCTACATGGGAGGGGGGGCATATTTTACAACATCCAAGACTTAAATTGCTTGAGGACAAGCAATTTTTGGCAGGGAGGACTATAATGTCCCTACCATTTTGAACAGTGACATATTTTATCCATCTTTGACAATTTTGACCAATTTTGCAAAAAGGGTGGCAAAGGGTAATTTTTATATTCTATATTTTGGTAAAAAGGTGGCAAACAGGTCAACTCAATTTTAAATTTTAAAAAAGGGGGACCCATGAAAGGAAATTATAAAAAGGGAAAGGGTCTCATATTTTAAGAATTCCAACTGACCATTTTCTAATTACAGCTGAAGAAGCTCAAGTGACTTCACCCGGAGTGTTTCAAGGGAAACTCTCCACCCAGTTTGGGTGAATCTAATTGTCACCCTAGCTGGACCCCCAATTTCGGTGGAATACCTTGCCGCCCCAGTTGGGTTTATTTGCTGGACTGATTGCCATTTTCTTACAGGAGTTCCAAAGCTAAAATTTTATTTGCAGGAGAAGAATTCACAGAACAGGGCCAAATTCTTTACAGAAGCCGAAAAATTGACTCTCTGAAGGGGCCAAATTGCCACTTGCTCCAGGAGGCCGAGTTCATAAATCTCCAGGGCCGAGTTGTCAGTCTTCTTGAGAGGTTGAGCACACTTTTTGTGTGGGTCAAAATTATTCAATTCCCTTGGGCCAAATTTTTTGGGAGTGCGGGCTGAATTTGATTGGGGCCAAACAGTGACATTTCCAAGGGCCGAATTTGTGTGTGGGCCAAAATTTTCTACTAGAGGTCAAATTCCTTATAGTGGGCCGAGTTACCATTTCCAGGGGTGTGGGAGAGGGCTGAAATTCTCAATTGCAGAGGGCCGAGTTTCATTCTCAGATTTGCAAGGAGGGCAGAGTACATTTTGGTGGAGCTCGGTCATTTCCAGCAGGCCGAGTTGGTGGGAAAATTTCCATGGGATCGAGCTGCTTGTACATGTGAGGCCGAGTTCACTTCCAGGAGGCTCAAATCTGGTGGAACAACTTCAGAAATTAATTCCCAGGTTCCTCTATTTTGTAAAGACAATTTCCAATTGTTTGAATGACAAATACTCCTGTTGGGATGAAATTTTATGAGCATAATTAATGGCCATAGAATGGTTTCCAGTTTATTCACTAAATGTTTGTAGAAATTTCTGAACATGCTTTGCTGTAGCAAAATTGCAAATTTTGGGTTTATTACAGAATTAGCATACAAACTGTTTGTAAAATGTCTGTTACAGCTATTGTTTAAATTGAAGAAATTTTGTACACTTTAGTGTTGGTACATTACATCAACACCATCTATTAAGTAATCTGTTGGGCCTTCATGTCAGAGCATGTAGGCAAACGAGTCCCAATTCTAATGAAAGTCACCCCTTCAAGCATATACATCTAGTGAAGGACAAGTACAAGCCTCTTGACCCACCTAATAGCCTTTAGCAATCATGATTTTGGAAAACATCCATCTAATATATTTTTGAAATGACCATAATTTTCAAATCCAGGGATTTTTAATTCGATGAATACCTAGCCTCTATTTGATACAGTTTAGATTAAAAGTGAATACATTTATTCACTTTAGGATAAGGCAGTGTAAGTGCCATTTGCTCAAGTTGATCAGGATTTCAAATCAAATCTCATAAATCACAGGTCATAACAAATAAATTACAATAAAATGATGAGAGTTGTACATAAGTATGCATGCATGCTTGCCTTATGCACCAGTTTGGCAAAGTAGGTCAATTTGTCCTCCTCTCATTCTTCCAACCAAGATGATGACCCTTTGTGGTTTGGCAACAAGCCAATTGAACACTTTGTGATCCCATCAATCAGCCCGCAATTTTTCTTTGGCCTTCCAGTCATCAATTGCCATTGGTGGTGCCACAAGTTAATCTAAGACTGTATGCCAGTTTTTAAAGCAGGTTCAACAAATTTCCCTTACCTTGTTACAATTTAGCTGTTGTATATATTCTGTATATATAACCACTACAACATGATTGTTCTCTAAAAGGGTTTTGATTTGAATTAGCCTCCACGTTGGCTTCACTCCATGAGTAAAATCAACCTAGGAAATATACTTTGATCCATGCCATTAAAGAAAGTTTTGGGAATAGAATATACATTGGCTCCGCTCAACACCATATGTTAGGTAACCTGTCAGGCCTTCATTTCAACCCTTCAACCATGTGTTCATTCAGTAAAGGACAACTACCATTTATGTTTATTCCTATTAATTGTCCCTCTAATTGGCATTTTGACTTCTTTGCTGGGATCAGAACGTAACAGTGAATTACATGCTTCATAAGTGAAGGAAATGGTGGAAGGAAATTTTGCATTCACAAACCTCATTATCCAAGTCATCTAGTACAGACTGACCATCAAGTTCTGCCAAGACTCCTTCCTTCCTACAAGTAAGCCATGTAGAGGTTTCCTTACTCACGGCATCTTTGGAAATCTTTACAGATACTGCCTTGTAGATAGGACCTGCAGCTGCTAATCCTGCTGAGACAGCAGGGCTGAAGTAGTAACTTCCACAATCTGCAAAATAAATCCCATTATTGCTGGTAAATAAATGATAAGATACTCAATCAAATTAAAATCAAATGCATGATGGAAAGCTGTAAGAGGGGCAAAAACAGACATAAGACAACTTGTGTACTTGTGTTTACGTGGACAATGAATCTGCTATGTAAACAGAACAGTTTGTCTCAAGTTCTTTGAACATTATTATGAATCATGTTGTTGGTCTATTGGCATTAATACCATTAATGAGAGAGGCCCAATAAATAATTCTCTCTTCCTCTCTCACCACCCACAATACATGAGCATGCACACAGCCAAGTAAACAAGAGAAAAAGGTCAAATATGGCTTGCAGAGAAAAGCAACCTAATATAGCTCCAATCAAACTCAAATTATAATGTTGAGAACAAATACTAGCAATGGCCACAGGGGTTTCTCAAGTTTGAACAGATCCAACAACACCACTAGTTCCATGCCTTCCAACAATCAATAGTGGGGTTTATTAACTGCACAATTCTTCTTCAACTGAACATTTTCAAATTTTGTCATCAACTCTTGGGTTAACACAGTTATTGAAATGATGGTGTAAACTTACATACGGCCATGGTTGAACTTACTTTATAACCATTATTATTGCGTACAACTGTATTTCTAGGTTTGAGATTAAAGCCAACCTAGTCAACCCTAACATAATATATACCTACACAGTTAAGACCAACAAAGCCATTATGTGGGCCCATAGCCCCTCTTTGTGAGGGAACCCTACCTCTTCAGTTGTTTATAAATACACACTCAAGTCATTTGTGACATCCTCACTCAAACAGACAAGTGACTCATTCTTTAGCCTATTGCCAGTGGGCACCATGTCAAGTATATCTCACTCGTTCTTGGGTTGCATTTCGTTTTTAGAAAATGTGTCTGATATTAACAATAGAATATTTACATGAAAGCTGAAACTAAAAGCAGAAGGGTCTATAGAGTGGACTCTTATGTCCTCTTCCTTAAACTGTTGAAGTTGTCCCTAGGTTCGGTCTTCATAATCATGATCTTGTAAAGAGTCAAAAAGAATTCATTCGAGTCAAAGAGAAAATTATTTTTGTCATGTCTTATTTGGAAATTTTAAAGAAAAAGAAAATTAAATTTTATGTCTTTTGGTCAATACCCAACTGCCAAATCGACCCTCCAGATGTCAGGTCAGCTCAGCCCCTAGAGACACCTTTTCAGACATAGAAATAACTACTATATATCGGCACCTTTACTCCACCATTTGGCACTCATTCGGATCATTTGTTCAGAAGAGAAAAATCTGAGCTTTCTGAGGCAATATATTTCTGTGACAATCTGAGCTTCCTGTGGTGATGATGCGAATTTCTTGTGGCTCTGTGCACTGCGAATTTCCTGTGGCTCTGTGGCATGTAAATTTCCTGTGGCTCTGTGGCATGCGAGTTCGCTATGGCTTTGTGGTATACGAATTTCCTGTGGCTCTGTGGTATGTGAATTTCCTGTGGCTCTAAGATATGTGAATTCCCTATGGTACTGTGGTATGCAAATCTTCTGTGGCACTGTACTTCAGTAGTGTTGAAGACTATGTAGCTATGGTCAGTCTTCATAATTATCATTGTACTTGAGAAGAAAAAAATTATTATTGTTTCTAGCATGTTCTTCATGCTTTTGATTTGGTCAAAATGTATTTTTGGAAAGAAGAAAATTATTATTTTATTTATATTTTCAAGTGGCTCCACAAGTGCTAAGTCGGATCACATGATGGCTAGAAACTCACTAAGTCGGATCACATGATGGCTAGTTGGCTTGCCTTGAAACTCTCTCATTCGGATCACATGATGGCTAGTTGGCTTGCCTTGAAACTCTCTCATTCAGATCACATGATGGCTAGTTGGCTTGCCAAGAAAGTCACTCATTTGGATCACATGATGCCTATATAGAGAGGTTAATCCACTCTCCTTTGAATGCAATTGAAATACACATACCTCACTCATCTGCTCTCTTATGTGAAGTGGTCCGAGATCTGTAGATTAACTCATTACATTTATGATCTGAAAACAGTGATTAGAGATCTGCTCATTATATTTATGATATGAAGTCAGAGGTTCGAGATCTGCTTAGTATAAACGTGATCTGAAGTCTGGTATTTGAGATATGCGTATTATCATTGTGATCTGAAGTCTGATATTCGAGATCTGCTTGTTACCGCTCAATTTAGCAGGGGTCCTAGAAGGGGTTCCTATGGGACTACTACTAGATCAAGTGGCAACAATGGGACAAGGACCCACTATCACCTCAGTCGATATCCCCTGCTCTTTACAGACTTTCACCGATGGGAGTCCCGATATGAGGGAAATCACTATGAATGATAACTCAATGATTGGATAAGCAGTGATTTCTAGGGCCCATTCACAGGAGAGACTCAAATGATAATGTTTTCTTGCTTTAGAAGAAAGGTGTGGGGCTCACCAAGAAAGGCTCAAAGGAGGCCTTGACCTAGGGATTAGAGATAGTTTTCTTGATAACGGGTGCCCTAGACTTAAGATTCCTAAGGGAAGAAAACTTCCTAGGTGGCCTTGAAAAGTAATGGATGATGAGGGTATGGGACCACAAAGAAGCCCAAGAGGACCCAAGCAAAGTCTAGGGCTTTGGGTAAAACTTCAAACAAAAGATCTAGACCAAGCAAGGGAGAAGAAAAGGATCAATGAAATGTGGATTCCGCTTGAATGGTAATGCAATGACCCTTGAGGAAGCCATCAACCAAGGAAACCTAAAAAAAGAACGATTTTGGAGCTAGGGCTTGGAATATCTCGAAATCTAGTTGTGGAAAATGCGTCAAAATTTGTGAGAACCAAGAGAAAATCCCAAAGCAAGTGTCATCCAACTTGCTCTCAAAATGAATGGCTCAAATGAATTTCATTTGATGCCCTAGGAGACCTCTACGGTTAGGGATTAAAAATTTAAGAAATGAGAAGAGTTTATAACCAATGACTTGTAAACCAATGCCTTGCCTATTGAGGAGAATGGAGTCAAAGAGATTTTGATCTAGGAATTTCACTCTATCAAGGAGTCTTATTGCAACTTTGCATGCCTTAGAGAAGCAGCTACAAGGTAGCAACAAGGATTTATACTTCATGGTGAAAATTAATGGAGTTTCAAGGTGTAAATATTTAGCCCACCCCTAGGAATAGTTCGATCTCCTTGTCAAGATGAGTAATGTATACAACGAGCCAAGATTACAATGTGTTTATAAATTTTGTATCAACAATTAAGGTACAACAATAACCTAGCATAGCTTTCCACACATTAGACAAATTACATGAAATAATTGGCAAAAAAGAAGCACTTACATGACAAAAAGATTATATCCATCCATCATATTTGCAAGAGAGAAGCTCCAAAATAGAATAGCAATAATCCAAACATCAAAATGCATCAAAGATCCTCCAATTCGTCCATCAATAGGTGGTACAAAATTCTCAAGAAGAGAAAGATACAAATCCGAGTGATGATGAGAGATCAAATGAACCTCTCATCAATATATATGATCCTCTAAGGGATTCAACTTGCCTAATTAGCCCTAATGATGCCCCTAATAATAAAATAATGTACAAATAATAACCCTTTGGTGACAAGCCCACCAAAATAGCTCTATAATATGGAAAATAGGCCTCTTAATAGGGCCGAAATGATAGACAAGTAGCTAGGAGGGTCGTTGGGAGGCCAAATGGAATCCAATGTGTCACAAAATGAGCAGAAGGGCTCCAAAAATAATGATGAAGAGGGTGGCCCCTTAATCCCCAAGCACCTGGTTCCCCAAAGTGCCTATGGCGGCACAAAATCATCCTCATGAGTCTCCAACGGAATCGAACAAGCATGTACCCCGTCTGCAAGGGTTGGAACAATGATGCAAGCCCTCCCTTTGTCTCCCATGCTAAGACACAACCTCATCTGGGCCCTAGATCAACTTCCAACCGTGTGGTGCAAGTACGTAGCCGGCTGGGCAAGGTGGTCTAGGGGCATCATCATCATCAAATAAATGGAACACAAGCAAGCAATGAGTGGTGTTGAAGGATCCCATGGCATGGCTATCTGCTCTCTGCTATAGTGGAGGCCTATGGCTCACAATGCACACCCTACAAATGCCAATATGACCCTCTAGAGGGCTTGGACCCCGTATAGGGAGACCAAACTTCAAGATGAAGACCAACCTGCAATCATGTATAAGATCCAATGTGTCTCCTTGCCTTCCAGTACAAAAATTCAATAGTGCAATTGAGCAAGTGAGCTTACAAATCATGGAACCAAGTGGGCATTTCATAGTGGCATGTTCTTCCATAATGGGCTTTAGAGTGTACAGGTGTCTCTAAGTTCAAGAAGGGGGTTAATCAAGGACCCTATTAAGTGGTCTCAACCTTCAAGGGAGTGATAGGTCCATGGTATATTCGTCATATAGCTGGTGTCATGTGACATAATGATGGAACAAAGTGGGGCATCAAGGGAAGGCTCCAAGTTGCATGCCATGGTACAAGGGTAGCTAGGATGATGGATGCGCACACTTAGGTGTACAGATGTAGGAGGGAGCAATCGTGGTACATGAGTTACACGGCCTTTGTTTTTCCACCCTTCTTCATATGCCTTTTGCCTTTTATTGATTTTTATTTTATAATTGCTCGGGGCTCCAGGGAATGAGAGCATGATGTGTAAGATATAGTAGTGATTCCCCCATTAAAGTTGGGCAGTTCATTGCCCACCAGGGGTTGGGGCAATCATGGGTTCCTTAATGATGCAAGCGACCAATATGAGGGGCCCTAGGAACTAGGGTGATGGCCAAGATGATAGGGGTAGAGCTCATGTTGGCTTTTGCCCACATGCCAAATTTGTATGTCTCAGACATCTTTTGCATTTTATGGTACACATCCTGTTGAGAGTGGCCAAACCATGCTTTTTTCTTTCTTTTTCGTTACATCAACCTCTGGGACATCGTTCCGGGCCTGACCCAAAGTTTGGACAAGGGGAGGGGAGGCTAACTCCAAGGCTCAAATGTGGGCCCGGATGAGAAATATGTGAAAAGGGGTTATAATGAGGAAAGGGGAGTGATGTATGTGGAGTCGGGAAGTGGGATCATGTAACCAAAATCGGTATTTCACATGTAATTCCACTCCTAAATCTAGTAGCCAATAAAGGAGACCCCACGAGACTAGTATACACGGTTAGCCACCAAGTTGGAGAAGGGGACAAGAGTACAAACCAAGCCCATCCTTTCCGGTAAACCCCCTCACTAATCCATGCCTAGATGTGTCCATGATAAGTGTGAAAATTTATGAATCTAACACATCAGAAATCCTACTGCAATCACTAGTTTATCATCTCCTACTTGTTCTTTATATTTAACAAGTTATTTAATTACTTAAATAGCGATGAAAACATTATTGCAGCCTACACATACATATAGATCATGAACTGAAATAAACTGAGACAATCACACAAGGGACACCGTTGTTTTTGGACAATCTGTTAATTTTAGGTATGTTCTATGTTAGAGCAATTTATTTAATTTCTTTTCCATATTAGCAATCACATCAGCAATAAAGTAAACTGCAGATAAAACATGAATATAAATCGCAGAAGACAAGAGGACACAAGATGTGGCGCGAGCCAAGGACAAACCCCACAACGTGTGGGGAAACCCTTGATCAATTCTTCTTTTATGTTCTTCAAAGTTCAGCAGAGAAAGAGAGAGAGAGATAGTACATTTACAACAGAAGTCAACACTTTGACTTATTTAGATCTAGCATAGATCATTTCGTATAACGATGAGATCGCTGGAGACATTCTGCTTCAACTGATTCTCAAGGTGACGGCTTCACCTATCGTAGTGCTGCATCTTGGTCCACTTGCTACACCACTGCATATGTTGCACTAATCATGATTATCATCATGCTTCTCTTCATGTCCATGATCTCATTGATCATGCTGCTGTCCATGCTCCATGTCATCATGCACCTATGCTGCCCATCATGCTGCTCATAATGTTGCTGTTATAACTTCATGATGCTTCATCATACAGCCATATGCACATCAGCCTTAGCTGCTTGCTATGGCTTGCAGCCTAGCAAAGCAACTAGGCTATAGTTCCACGCAATACTCTACGCAGTCCCATTATTTTCCGTATAGGGTTTGCTCAGGGATACCCTTGACTGCGTTCATATGTGCTACCTTGACTTCCATACACAGAGTATACCCTTGACTGCGTTCATATGTGGTGCCTTGACTTTTATACACAGCGTATACCCTTGACTGCGTTCATATGTGCTGCCTTGACTTTCATACACAGCGTATACCCTTGACTGCGTGGTAAGGTGTGACAGTGCGTTCCATCCACGCCATCGTATGATATCCACGTATAAGCCAGGGCATGACTGCGTTCCATCCACGTAGTGTTTGCTGCGTATATTGCTAACTGCGATGACTGTGTGACCACTATAGCTTCATTCCCATATGCGTATATGACTTGACCATGACTGCACAACATTTACCTTTACAGCGTGTATTCATTGTTGCCCAGCGTTTAACCATGACTGCAGCGTATATATGACTGCCCAGTGTATCCATATGCGTTATATCATTTCCTGATCATGAACAGTGTGTAGATGGTATTATATCATGGCCATCGTCCTGATCAAGAACAGCGTGTAGATACTACTGCATTACTGCGGCTCATTTCCAGTGTAAATATATATATAACTATGACAGCCCATCCTATAACCATTCATGAAGACCTGCGTGTAATTTTGTGCGTATATTTGTTGCGTATCCACCTGCGTGTATTACTGTGCGTATTCCAGTTTATATGTTTCCACGAACGGCGTAGGGTTTCACTTCCTTCATGACTGCATATATATGAACGTGGTTCCATATTCTTGTGGCTTCTCCTCCATAGCTGTGCTTAGATTTAGGGCATGCATATCAGAACGTAGATCATCCTTATATGCCTGCATAGTTATGGTTGTGTTCTCCATTAGGGCATCATCATATTAGGCCAGTGTAATCCATAGTGTATCTCCTTCTCCAAAAACCCAAGACATGGAGAGGAGATGAGATCGCTTGAGGTGAGTTACAAATGACTTCAAATCCTCTTCTATTTATACTAACGTGTAGGTGATGAATAGACACGTCTATTGGGCTTCTGAGCCTACTCAAGTTGCTGGTCGGCTAGATGATAATTCCATAATCTAAATAAATTCATATCTCCATAAATACTTATCGGAATCGGATGATCTTTAGATCAATCCTACACCTCTCAACGAGAGGGATCCAATAAAAATATCAGCTGCCATAAATAAGCTGACCCACATGGAGTTTGGCCCTAGTTGCCAATTTAACACAATCGTCCCCGAAAAAACCTAATGTGGGAAAACCGGTGCAGCATATAGAGGGTTTGTATTATTAAGCAGATTTATAAATACAACTAGGGTGCCAAATCTAGCTCACCAAAAAGAGAATAAACTTGGCAAAAGTACTTCTATCCGGAGACAGATATTTTGGCAATCCAGCAACTGGATGATCAAACCCCACAGATGACAATTGTTGTTCCCAGTGATGGGTAGCGATGGCTACTCCAAGCTCTGCGCTGGAACTAGGTCACCTCCTCTAGGAGCTACGTCACCCTCCCAGTGAGCCTCCCTTGCTCAGAAGTCAATATGTTGAACTGATGCTCTGTCTGCCCCACAGAAAACCCCAATGCTGCCTCTAGGAGACTGCGTCAGCCCCTCTAGCTTCTGCGTCACCCTCTATGGAGTTGCATCATCTCTCCTGTTGCTGCTCTACCTCTCTGCTATGTATTCTCGGCCTTGGACTAAAGTCCCTCTGCTGAAATGCCCCTCTCACTGCAACTCAAATCACTTAGCTCGACTTTCTCAGCAAACCACGCCCCAGAAAAATCAAACTCTTTGATCTCTTGGTGTATCCCCAACGGACCCTCAAGCCTCCTCTTATACCTTTCCTGTTGATGAATCAACGGTCATGATCTAATTTCTAATCAACGGCTAAGATTAAAACAAGCTTGATCCTCGTAACTTAGAACCTTCTCACCCATAATTTTATTAATACACATTAATATTTTTATTCTCCTAAGTTTAGACTTAGGAACCCATTAAAAATATTAATCATTTTAATAATTCCCCATCCGAGTGGAATTTCTCCAAACAATTTATGGGTTCTAGAGATCTCATGTGTTCTAGCCCCTCCACAAAATTTCGAAGCTAGAGCACATCCGATGCTACCCAAAATCAACACTCCCTCTTAGCGAGGACTATGCTCTAGCAATACTTCTCAACAAAAGTACTACATTGATCCACTGCATCGGTCCTTTGTGTTGTTGATGCTTGGCCTGCTGCCCTTCATCCACTATACTGCTGCCTATGACTCTACCACTGCCACTGCTACATTTGTACTGCATCTCCCTCTCAAAATGATGCATCGTGTTGCCCATAGCACTGCCACAGCTAACTGCTGCATTGCAACTTAGTTACTGAAAAGTAAGTAACTGAAACTTCACCCAAAATCTGACATCCTGGTCAGTATGGATGCCTCGTGATCTTGAAGCTATCTCTGTTGCTAATCTGTGTTGACCCTCTGCTGCCATTGCGCTGCTGCAAACTGCTCTGTGCCTCTCGCACTGCTACAACATCCACTGCACTACCTTAGACTTTGGCACTCTAGCTCTGCCACTGTCGCTCCATTACACCTCGCTCCAAACGACACCGTTCATTTGCTACTGTCATTAAGGGCTCCCGTAGCCATATGTGATCCAGGAGTTTGGGCACCTCAAGGATCCTGCCCCTCATGTAGTCCTCTCGACTATAACTCCATGTCGCCCCACCTCTTCTCCAGAGGCACATGAGCACTCATGGCACAATCGCCATCCTCGCCTTCCTTGTCAGCTTTCGCTGGAACAGCCTTCGATTTAGAAGCTTCCCCCTGGCCCTTCTTTCAGGGCCACTGAGTGGCATAATGTCCCAGTTCCCCACAGTTGAAGCATCTAACCTTGGTTATGTCCTTCTTTCTCTTATGTTGCCCTTGATGTCCCGACAATGCAAGAGATGCATCCTCCTCCTTCTTGACCTGGGCTCCCTTGCCGCTACTCCCTGTCTTGGTCATCCTCCTGAGCTCTTCTTATCGAAGAGTTGCCCACATCTCCGCCCAACTGGGGAGAGTCGCTCTATCCAAGATACTTTTGACAAAAGTCTCCCAGTCCTCGGTGACTGCATTTAGGGCAGTCCTGACCATGAACTCAGGATCTGGTGTAGACCCCACGAAGTCAACTGGTCGCGAATCCCTTGCAACCTTAGGAGGAAGGGATTGATCTCTTCTCCCTTCTACATCTAGTACTGTCTCAGCTAATTTTCTAATAGCATCTTCCGTTGGATGGAAGATCCCTCATACAAGGTGGTCAGCACCTCCCACATCTCCCTTACTATGTTCTTCTCAACAATGTGTGCTACTACATGACCTTTGACCCCGTCTAGGATCATGCACTTGGCCTTAGCATCGGCCTCCTCATACTTCTTCAACGGATCAGCGTTGACCGGCTCAGCAACTACCTTCAAGGCATAGTCCTTGATGCGATGTTTGTCTAGGATTTCCAAGATCCTGGCCTTCCAGATGACAAAATTGGATGCTCCATCCAACATGTCTTGATCCCTCAACCCATTCATTGCCATCTTTGCTCAAAAAAATAGGATTGGTTCTCTTCTCCCTCTCCTATTTTCAATCTAGCAAGACTTGGATCTGGATTTCTTTTGCGCAAAAACCTCTAAGGAACAAGCTCCTCTAGAGTCCCTCTGAGTCTTGATATCCTTCACGGAAATCCTCTCGCCAACTGTCGAATCAATTCCTCTCCAATCCTCCTTTGCTGTTGCAACCCGGATCTAGATTTCTATGGCTAAAAATCTGTCCAGGCAGTGACTCCCTCTACCTTGTGTCTGTCGCCATAGACACTGTTCTGCACCAATAGAAACAGCGTCCCACCAGCTCCTCAAATCGAATCTGCTCTGCTCTTCCAGCCCCGGCAACTGACTGTTTCAAACCTCTCAGGCTCTACGCTGGCCCAGAGAACTAACGCAGTCACTGCGTGGGCTCCTCTCTGGCTCTATGTCACCCTCTGCAGGCTCAAAATGCTGACGTAGGCACTATGTGAGCCTCTGTGTCACTCCTGCAGCTGCTCCTCTATCTTTGAAACAGCGTTGTCACTCGGGACAGCTGCTTTTCCGCAGCAAACTCTCTGGATTTCTCGGCTGGTGCCTTCAATCTCCTATGATTTGCAATGCTCTGATACCATGTGAAAATTTCTAAATCTACACATCAAAAATCCTATTGCAATCACTAGTTTATCATCTCCTACTTGTACTTTACATTTAACAAGTTATTTAATTACTTAAATAGCGATGAAAACACTATTTCAGCCTACACATACATACAGATCATGAGATGAAATAAACTGAGACAATCACACAAGGGACACCACTATTTTTGGACAATCGTCCTCGGAAAAACCTAACGCGGGAAAATCGGTGCAACATATAGAGAGGGTTTGTATTTTTAAGCAGATTTCTGAATACAACTAGGGTGCCAAATCCGGCCCACCCAACAGAGAATAAACCTGGTAGAAGTACCTTTATCTGGAGACAGATATTTTGGCAATCCAGCAACTGGATGATCAAACCCACAGATGACAATTGTTGTTCCCAATGCTGGGCAGCAATGGCTGCTCCAAGCTCTACGCTGGAACTGTGTCACCTCCTATAGGCGCTGCATCACCCTCCCAGTGAGCCTCCCTTGCTCAGAAGTCGATATGTTGAACTGATGCTCTCTCTGCCCCACAGAAAACCCCAACGTTGCCTCTAAGGGATTATGTCAGCCCCTCTAGCTTCTACGTCGCCCTCTCTAGAGCTGCGTTGTCTCTCCTGTTGTTGCTCTGCCTCTCTGCTATGTATTCTCGGCCTTGCAATAAAGTCCCTCTGCCGAGCTGCCCCTCTCACTGCAACTCAGATCACTTAGCTTGACTTTCTTAGCAAACCACGCCCCAGAAAAATCGAAATCTTTGATCTCTTGGTGTATCTCCAACTAACCCTCAAGACTCCTCTTATGCTTTTCCTGTTGATGAACCAACGGTCGTGATCTAATTTCTAATCAATGGCTAAAATTAAAAGAGGCTTGATCCTTGTCACTTAGAACCTTCTCACCCATATTTTTATTAATACACATTAATATTTTTATTTTCCTAAGTTTAGACTTAGGAACCCATTAAAAATATTAATCATTTTAATAACTCCTCATCCGGGTGGAATTTCTCCAAATGATTTCTAGGTTCTGGAGATCTCATTTGTTCTAGCCCCTCCACAAAATTTCAGAGCTAGAGCACATCCGATGCTACCCAAAATCAACAATAAGTAAGAAAAAATACTCAACTACATAATGAAAGCCATACCTTCAGGGTTGGAAGGCCCAACTTCAAACATACGATCATAACAGATGGGCAAGGGTGCATAATGGTTGGCTCAGGTGGTGGAGATGGTGGCACATCGAGCTATCTAGGGTTGGAAGGAGTTGTTGGTTGCCGGATGAAGATAATCTAGGAGAAAATTTTCTCCTATGGGTGTCACCCACAGGTGGTGGGTAACATTTGGCTCCAACTGGGACATGATCTCTTAGTAGAGTGCACGAACGTACTCGAACAGGGAGGTCATGAGAACACCAACAATCTCTTGGGACCATAGACCTGTTACCTGCACATTAAAGACTAAGCACACGTGACACGGGGCATCATGTTTTTGCGGTGTCTTATGATCACCCATGCTTATGTTGAGCCATAAAATCAAAATAAATAAAATGCAATTTTAATCTAAATGCGTCTAATCTAGCATGATAAAAGAATATGATGTTAATTCTAATGTGAAAATCAACATGTAATGCATCCCACTCTAACATGTATATAATACATTTTCAAGTATCAATGAAAGGGGTGATTCGACTTAATTTGACCGATTGTGGCCAAATCTCGTCGTCGAGTCTAGCAATGTAATAGTTATCCTCACCGACCGTCCCATGAATCTTGACAAATTCACCTAGGCCTTTATTGTAAAAAGATTGAAACCATTCAGGATCTGAAGCGGGGTTAACCACGCTACTTGGATTTCTCCTAGTATATGCTCTTGTGAAAGGATGAATAAGTGTAGTCGCCACCCAAACAAGAAACTAACCCAAATGTTCAGGTGCTAGAAAAGGATGTGATAGTGAGGATAAGAAGATCCAGAGGCGTCGAGAACAAGAAACTTGTCCCCGACAAAGGTGCCAGAAAATGTTGTTGCTCAAATTGTACACAAGAATGCGACAACGCACAGGGTGGCTATCACTCTGATCCCTAGTCTCTCTATTTAAGTTGTCTCCTCAATGCAGGCTAAGGGGGTAGTCCCTATGGCTGAGATGATGAACAACTTGTTGGGAACCAACAAGTCAAGGAGACACAATTGAATGGCCTAGCAACTTGGTTTGAAATTAGGTGGCGAGTACGATTATTAAGCACAATTTGATTAGATTCCTTACGATTATGAATTAGAGACCAGTGCCTTTAAGGTTAATTATTTGCACAAGATGGATTAATGTTTCAAGTCACCGAATGAACCGTTGTTGTGGGATGCAAACTCTATCCTAAATGAAGTGAAAAACCTAAGTCTAAGGTGAGATGCAAGATCTTGGTTAATCTTAATTAGATTCCTATCCTAGGTGAATCCTTCTCAATTTTTTTGAAGCTAGTCTCGAATGCAAGTTGTAGAGAGAAGCTAGAAGGAAGGAGGCTAAGGCCTCTTTAACGATACCCCCTGTGGGGTTCTAACCACCTAAATGTCTTTGTTCCTACAAGGGATTACCCACAAGAGAACTGCAAGGTCACCTATGTTAACTTTGAATGAGAACCTAGATTTCTCAAATTGTGTGAAGAAGGTGGACCTATCTCTCTTACAACCAAGCTTATGCTTGAAGGTAAATTTTAGGAATGCGCTTCTAATCCTAGAATAAAAGTGCAAGATATGAGTGACTGCTTCAAGGATATTATAGATAAGTTAAATGCTTGAAGGTAAATTTTAGGAATGCGCTTCTAATCCTAGAATAAAAGTGCAAGATATGAGTGACTGCTTCAAGGATATTATAGATAAGTTAAATGCTCCAATCAAGATTAAATTACTTGAAATCAAGATGCTTGCAATGGTATTCAACACAAGATGACAAGAGCAATCAATAGAGCACTTAAAGAATACTTTAACAATTATCCCAATGAAACAAGATTAGCAACCATCAATCATTCAAGATGCTTATCTCATTTAATTTCTCTTGTGCAATTAGGAAGAAAAGCAAATTATAGCACTATGAGAACAATATCTTCTTATCACTTAGATCATGAACTAATTGCAATTTCCTCTTAAGCACAATTGTAACCAAAACAAATAAGTACAAGGAAAGATGAGATTGCTAACAGTGATATGTAATACAACAGAAAAATAATAATGGATGCTAGAGGAGACAATGCAATGATGCAAAATGCAAAGAGGGAATTATCTATCTTAGCAATGACAATGCACGAATGCAAGAGACAAGTTAATGAACTAGCTATCCTCAAGATGCAAGACTTATATGATTTATTCACTAATGATTCTTCCCAATGCTGTCATTTTGAAATGCACCAAATTTAAACAATTCAGACAGATTGCTTTCACCATGAAATCAGTCCCAAAATTTGAATGAGAAGCTTACCAAAACAAGCTATTTTAATCCCTTAGTTAGTGTGTATTACTTCTTAAAGTTAATAGGGTTATTTAGAGATGTTTTCAGGCTTCTTTAGAGTGATCAACATTTGATTATGCCATTGTTTGATTAGTCTTCAGATCTGGTTATTTATGACAATCAAGGAAAGAGATAGGGCTAGAGAAATCAAACCCTCGAGGCCTAAAGGCCTTGCTTCACTACCAAGTTTGCCAAGTTGAGACAAACTTGAGCCACCAAATGAAGTGACTTGGCAATTATTTAGCCTCTGAATACCTGCAGCCACAAGTGCTTAGCTTGAAAACAAGGAAGAAGGTCCCCAAACCCCACAACCAAGGCAAGATAAGCCTCGTAGGCTAGTGGCTAAGGCAAATGACTTCAAAAAATGTGATGTGAGGCTTCCAACAAGTGCAAGACACCTGAAAACACAAGGGATTAGCCCTAAATAAAGTTTAAATGATATATCAAGCAAATGGCTAGGGTTTAGAGGCCCTTTAGGGCCGCAGCTAGGGCCAGAAGCCCTAGAAACCCTTGCAGCTAGGTGAAAGAATGCCCTCTAGGCCTACGGATAGGCCTAAAAACAAGTATAATTCACCAAAACCTCTTCAAAATAGATACTGAACCTGCAAAGCCAAGATTAGTCCACTAGACAAGAAATTTCATGGATTAATGGCAAAAATATGATGAGAAACCACTACAAACCCTTGCTAAAAATCACTTTAGGACTACAAAACAAATTGTTAGCCCTTAAAATCAATTGCAAAGGTAGAATTAGGCCTTCTAGGGCTGCGGCTAGTTTCCAATGGCCACTTAGAGGCTGCAGCCAGGGCTAAAGGCCCTAGAAATCCCTATGGCCAAGCCCAAAAAGGCCTCAAAATCTCTGCAGCTAGGCCTCAAAGGCCTTCAAACTCTTACGGTTGCCCTTGATGAAGTAGATGGATGAGTATCAGCCACAAACAAATTGATTTCCTCCACAAAATGGACCTACCAAGCTTTCAGATTGGAAATACTTGAGAAATACCCCAGTTGTAGTAGCGAACAAGCCCTCTAGGGCTAGCAGCTCCCTCTTAAAGCCTTAGCATTGGAAAATTGGCACTTGGATCTTGTAGATCAGGCTCTAAAATGCCTAGATCAGCCTCTTCAAGCTGAACGCTCTCCTTGTTTAGCGAAACGGCTCCTCCTCTCAATTGGATTTAGGCCCAAACCCTAGTCATCTAGGTTAGGTGAGGTTTTCAAACTTCTCACTTCATATTTGTCTTTGAATCCTTGAGTTAATGGTGCCTACAAGTCGAATAAATAGAGCCAAGACAAAAGAACTAGAAAATTCTAAAATAAAAACCCCAAAATATTATTTACATAATGAGAAAAACAATATACAAGGGTTAGAAATTATTTACAACAACTACAAGAGAAATATTAGCTCTAATTAGAAAATGAATCATTTAAAGCCCAAGTAGATTTTGAAAACCAAGCTAAAACCTTGCACCAATAATCGTTAGATAAGCTCGGAGTCCAAACAAGATGTGATCACCTCAAAGTCCATGAACTTGGGGCATGCCCAACGGTTAAATATCTAAAGATCTCTACAAAAAAGATAGACTATAGTTCCAGAGGGGTTCAATTCACACAAATAGACTAGAGATCTAGAGATACCCACTAAATCTACTAGCTTCAATGTGTTTACTCTAACCCAATACCTAAAGCAAGATACTTGTGCGCATAAATAATCCAACCACTGGCTATGGAAAAATAATCTTTGGTTAAAGACAATTAGAGCATTAAGATCAATTCAACACATACCATGAATCATCAAGCGAGAGACACCTTGAATTGAAACCCAAAGACTTTTTATTAAAAATATTCCAGCAGAGCTTAGCTCAGTACAAAAGATTTTCAATCTAGTTCCAAACTTCCAATGAGGAGCTTGAAAGCTTCCTTATATAGAAAATGAGATGGATCAACCCCTCCAAGTGGAAATAATAGCTAGTAGCATCGATCCATGGGTTGATCCTTGTGGAAAATAATTGATCCCTTGATTAGCTAGCACAAATCACCAAAAAATAAATATTTTCCTTGTTCATTGTGTTCGAGGGTCAAACCTTGACTTCTGGACCACTGGAGGACCTTCAAAACATAGAATTATCGTTGCTTTTGCAAAATAATTCACTTTTTGGCCTAAAAAATTTGATTTGCTGGGAAATTGTCTTCTCTAACCCAAACGAATTTCTATACTAGTCCTTCCTGCCTTGGAAATGAGGCTTTTATTTTTGACTTGAATATTTTCCTTTGAAAATAGCCTCAAATAATTTTTTGATGAATTTTCCACTTGGAGGGTAATTAATTTTCCCTTCATTTTATTTTTTGACAATTTCTGGCTTAATTTTTATTTTTATTTTTGCCCAAAATTTAAATATTAGCCTCAAGAGGGGATTAAATATTTTTTCCACCCTCTAAGTGTATCTAAAAAAATATTTTGGTAATGGTGTTCTAATTATGAGGAACCATTCACCAAAAATATTCCTAGATAACACTTTTACATCAACATATTACAAATTCAACCCCTAGAAGGGGTTATTTAGCAAAAAGACAAATGATCTAGTATGAGAAAAATGTTAATCTAGTTTTCATTGATGTCAATGTATTGAAGAAGGCAGGGACATGGTGGCAATCAATGAAGAACCCCAACACTCAAAGACACTTTGCCCTGCCTCCATTTCTGCACTATTAAATGATCAGTCACATGAAATAATATTTTTTTCTATCTTAGAAAAGGAATTTCATCATGAGACCTGGACCATCTGAAAGGGCATAATTTTACCTTTCTAATGAGCTATTATGTGTCCCAAAATTCCAAATAACGAGAGAGAAATTGATTTTTAAAGATTAAATTAATTCTCTGCCTATTGAGCCAACCTATATTAAGACAAGTCATGTCGGCTTGACCCAGAAGACGTGACTGTTCATTGTGAGGATGCAGAACATGTATAAATAAGAGGTTAGACCTTTGTTTCAAGGACAAGAATTCGGTGAAAAAGACAGTCAAGTAATTCGGACTGTAGAAGAAGAACAAGGAACAAAAAGTTCACATCTTGTGAACTTGATATCAAAGTCAAGGGCAGTCTCAGCACAGATTTGGAGAAGGAGCATCTGCGAACTTCTAGACAAATCCTGTGGCAGTTTTCAGTGCGGTCTAGGGTTATAGTCTGGCAGTAAAATATTGCGGGCTTGTGACAGCATGAGAGACACACAATTTAAGAATATATCTCTCAGTCTAGGGACAGATTTGGAGAAGGAGCATCTGCAGACTGTGACAAACACTTGTGCATCATTAACTTAGATTCAGTGGTTTACACCTCAGTCCTGTAACAGCAATTTCCTTGCACGGATAGCAGCATACTCTTATAGTGGTGACCTTTATTTTGCTTTGACTGGTGTCTCCATACAGAGGTCGGATTGGAGGACTGTCTTTCGGCCATTACAATGACAAGGCAGGATCTGTACCTCGGGTCTGTGGTTCTATACCTTGGAGAACTGTAATGTGGATCATCATACAGTGAATCTAGACCTCAACTCTAGGACTGTGGCTCGAGCTTCAAGTGCAATGTTCAAACTTCATAATAATTAGCAATAAAGTTGTCTCTCATTATTCGGATTAAGTGACAGAAGATCTCCTTGGACTATAAAGGACCAGACTGTAGTGACACTTGAACAGTGGCACAGTGATTTTGTAGAACCCACCTTTGGACAGTGAAGAGCTCTCTCTTGGACAGTGGACAGTGAAGTAAATCAAGGATGAGTACAAAGCAAAGCCAAAGTGTTTTTGTTTTTGAAGTGGTGAAGATATTGAAGAATATCCCAAGAACATTTTTACACATTCTCTATTAAACAACAGGATTGGTGTCCTTGGAGTTGGTGCTCCTAAACACAAGGTAGGTGCCTTGGATGAGATAGGGTCGAAGCCCTAGAGGTCGGAGCCTCATCAAAAACCAAGTTGGTGCTTGGGAATAATTATCATACATTGTATTTATTCTTTTATACTCAATAAAATTATTCTTATACGTTTCTCTGATTAAATTGTGAAGAATCTAACTGGTAATAATAACAATTGAAAGAAAATACTGATTCACCCCCTCTCAGTATTTCCAACAATTGGTATCAGAGCCAGCTTCTTCATAATCAGCCTAACAGTTGGAAGAAGGATTCTTAGTCACAATGAAAAATCAAGAAGTGTCAAGAAGGCTTCCTTTGTTCGATGGCACAAATTTTGGTTTTTGGAAAAAAAGAATGTCCTACTACTTAATGTCCCTTAGACCTGAAGTTTGGCATTCGGTTTTGAATGGGTACACTGCTCCTTCCACTCTTCCAACTGATCAAGACGAAAGGAAAGCTTACATTGCAAATGCAAAAGCCTTAAATTCCATCACTAGTGGAATCATTGATTCTGAATTTACAAAAGTCATGAATTGTGACTCGGCCAAAGAAGTATGGGATAAGCTGGTTAGCTTATACGATGGGGACTCCAAAGTTAAGAAGGCAAAGCTTCAAACTCATAGAAGGCAATTCGAAAGTCTAAAAATGGATGATGAAGAAGATATTGCATCATACTTTCTCCAAGTTGCTGAATTAGTCAACTCTCTTAAAGGATTGGGAGAAAAGATTGAAGAAAGCATTGTTGTTCAAAAGGTCTTAAGATCTCTCCCTGACAGATTTGACTCCAAAGTAAGTGTTATAGAAGAAATGAAGGACCTAGATACTCTCAATATGGATGAACTTCATGGAATCCCCATTGCCTATGAGATGAGAAGAGGAATCCCAAGTTCCAAAGATGCAACACTTAAGGCCTCAAAATCAAAAAGGGGGAAAGGATGGAATACCAGCAGTGATGACTCCGATGTTGAATCCGAATTGGCGCAATTTGTACGAAGACTAAAGAAAGGATCCAAGCTAAAAGGTAAGTACCCTCTTATTTGTTTCAAATGTGGAAGAATAGGTCATTATGTTGCAAAATGTCCTCATAAGCATGATAGTGATGATGAGGAGGATTCTAAAAGGATGGTATACAAAAAGAAAGGGTTTAATAAGAAGAATTTCTTCTCTAAGCAAGATGAGTCTGATGAAGATGAATTTGTAGTCATCAAAAAGAAATCAACTAATCATTTCCCTCATCGCAAAGGAGGTAATGATGAATCAGATGAAGAAAATGACTATGCTGGAAGCCAAGAAGTATTATTCATGGCATTCACAAATGATGATTCAGGGCTAGAAGGAAATGTAGATGAATTGTTAACGAGTGCCCTTGAAGAAAATGAAAAATTATGAAATAAAACCATTTCTCTCAACGTAGAAAAGGAGGAAGCAAAAAGAATGGAAGACCTCTTGAAAAATTAAAAAAAAGGAAGAAATTTGTGAAAATCGTGAAGCTGAAATAGTATCTCTGAGGAAGGAATTGGAGCAAGTCAAAAAGAGTTGGGAAAGCTCTCAAACACTTGACATTATCCTAAATGCTCAAAAACCTCAATATGACAAATCTGGGATAGGTTTTAAAGGAGAATCATCAAGTACTAAGGATAATGCGAAAAGCTATGCTAACATACTTTCCAGCAACCCAAAAGAAGAAAAATCATTTCATCAAAGGCCCATCTCAAATCCAAAGAATGAAGAAAGAGTAACTCCAAGGAAGAATGTTGATTCAAATCATGGCTATTACAACAGGTACCAAACTATCTTTTTTGGGCATTGTTATTATTGTAAAAAATTTGGTCATCAAGCTAAACATTGCATGGCTCATAAGAATGAAACAATAAAATTGAAGGATCAAACAAACAAACCATATGGTCTCAAAGGCAAAGGACAAATCAAGACCTACAACTCTTTTGATCCTTTGGCCAAATTTGATCCAATCTGCTCATTGTGTAATGATAATGGATATAATGAACAAAATTGCCCCCTCAAAAGAAGACAAGCAAAAGATGAGAATCCTAATATGGATAAATGTGGCCTAGCTCTATGTGCTCACAGTGATGAAAATCATTGGTTTGTGGATAGTGGGTGCTCCAGACATATGACAGGTGACAAAAGGAAGTTTGTCTCATTGAACAAAAAGGAAGGAAATGTATCCTTTGGAAGTGGATCTGCCAAAATTGTTGGAAAAGGAACTGTTACCCTTATTAATGGAAAAGGAAAGGCTCAAAATGCTTTGTTGGTAGACGGGCTCAAACACAATCTCTTGAGTGTTAGCCAAATTTGTGATCAAGGACATAATGTTGTCTTTAGCACTAAAGATTGTGAAATAAGGAACTCTTCCTCAAGAGAACTTGTGGCGAAAGGAGTTAGAACATCAAAGTCTACATTCTGAACAAAATTCAAGTAGATAAATGTTACCTAAGTCAAACAGATGAAAGTTGGTTGTGGCACAAGTGACTGGGACATACAAGTTTCGATAACTTGATCAATATCAGCAAGATCAATTCATTGCAGACATCCCAAAGTTATTCAAGCCAAATCAAGGTGTATGTGGTCCATGTCAACATGGAAAGCAAACTAGAACCAGCCACAAGACCAAGGAGTTCTCTACATCAAAACCTCTGGAGATCATTCATGCTGATTTATGTGGACCAACTAGAACTCCGGCGCTCCAATGAGAAAGGTACTTCGCTTTATTTGTTGATGACTATACTAGAATGATGTGGGTATATTTCATAAAATATAAATCTGAAGCATTTTAATGTTTTAAGAATCTTTGTCAAGCCAAGTAGTAACTCCATGAATTCAATTCATATTATTCCTTCAGGTTGGTCTTTATTATATACATGAGGGAGACTGTTCACTTCATCTCCCGATGACTGCTCATATTTCTTATTATTTATTTACATCAATTATATTTATTCACCCAATCCTGATGATTAGGTGTCAACATTCCCCCCTTAATCTGAAGGGATGTTGGTGAGTCCAAGCATCATTCTGAATCGTTCAAGCTTTTCTCTTCCAAGCGCTTTGGTGAAGATGTCTGCAATTTGCTCATTAGTGGAACACTGACGGAGATGGATTGTTTTGGCCTCATCATGATGTCGAATCAGATGATATCTAGTATTGATGTGCTTCGTTCGATCATGGAACTTTGGGTTCTTGGCCAACTTTATTGCAGAGGTATTGTCAATCATGAGTGGAGTTGATTGTACTTGTTTTACCTGCAAATCTTCAAGAATTTTCCTGAGCCACACAATTTCTTTTGTTGCCTCAGCTGCTGCCATGTATTTTGCTTTTGTTGTGGAATCTGCTGGAACTAATTGTTTGCGTGATCTCCAAGAGACAGCTTCTGATCCAAGACTCATAGCATATCCTGAAATAGATACCCCAGTTTCTTTATCTCCATCGAAGTCTGAATCAGAGTATCCAATCAAACTGAAGTCGTCCACCTGTGTATACTTGATTCCAAAGTCTTGAGTTCCCTTCAAGTACCTTCGAACTCTTTTTGCAGCAGACCAATGTCTTTCACAAGGCTTTTGCATAAGCCTGGAGAGGATTCCAACAGCAAACGAAATGTCTGGTCTGGTAGTAGTTAGGTAGTTGAGACTTCCTACAAGCTATCTATACTTTGTTGCATCCTCAAATTCTTTTTCTTCAATAGATGTGAGCTTTAAGTTTTGTTCCATTGGAGTAGTAAGAGGATTGCATTCTGTGATGCCAAACCTGTTCAACAGATCTCCAATGTATTTCTTTTGAGAAAGAAATATGGACTTTGGATGTTGAGTTACTTCAATACCAAGATAGTAGTGAACATAGCCGAAATCAGTCATTTCAAAACTTTTCCCCAATTCCTTCTTTATGGATGCAATGTAGCTTTCATTGTTCCCTGTCATCAAAAGATCATCTACATATACCACAAGATATACAACTGTTTTTCCAACTTTCTTGACAAATAAAGTTGCATCATCAAGATCATAATGTTTGAAATTGAGTTTTAGAAGATGCTCAGTTAGTTTTTCATACCAGGCTCGCGGTGCTTATTTGAGGCCATCCAAGGATTTCACAAGTTTGCATACTTTATGTTCACGTCCTTTCACAGCAAATCATTCAGGCTGGGACATAAAAACATTATGTTTTAGATCTCCATTCAAAAGAGCAGTTTTTACATCTATTTGATGGACTTTCCAACCGTTCTGAGCTACTAAGGCAAAGAATGTCCAAATAGTAGCCCATTTTGTTGTGGGGGCAAAAGTCTCCTCATAATCAACCCCTTCCTTCTGTGCAAAACCTTTTGCCACAAGCCTGGCTTTGTGCTTGTCAAGTGAGCGATCAGCTTTATACTTGTTCTTGTAGACCCACTTGCAGCCAATTGGTTTGGTTCCTAATGGAGGATCAACCAGCTTCCAAGTGCCATTCTTTATGAGAGCATCATACTCCTTTTGCATCGCTTCTTTCCATTCATCATGAGAAGCAACTTCTTTGAAGGAACAAAATCTGTAGACAGATTCAATTCACAATCATAAGAAACATCCATATCAACAGGTGAATTACAATCATCTACATCACCTCCATTTTGCCGGTTTGAATTTCTAGTTCTAGTCTTTCCAACCTCATCAGGATGAACACTTTCAAGTGTCTTTGTCAACCACTTTGGGGGACCTTTCTCAGATGGTCCAGGTTGCTCCGTTGATTGAGTTGGGACTGAATCAAGATTGAGTCTCCCAATTCTATCAATCACATCACTTAAAGCATCATCCATTGTTGGAGTTTCATGCGGGGGAGAGAGTTCTTCAAAAGAAGATTCCACATGTTGATCTAGTATACGAATCCCCCCTTCAAGGTGTGGAATCTGATTATCAAATTCTTGAAATGATTTTGCAATTGCGAATCTATCCAAGCGATCAAGTTATCGCTCAACAACATTGTTAGTTTTGGATGATTCAAGAAAAATTACATCTCCAGATACAACAAACTTTTTATTGACTTCATCATAGAGACAGTATGCTTTGGAGGTGTTTGAATACCCCAGGAAGATACACTTACGACTTCTTGCACCAAGTTTATTTCTATGTACCTTTGGTATCATGGCATAACAGGTGGAACCAAAGACCCTGAGATGCTTTACCAAAGGAATGTGGCCATACCACATTTCATAGGGAGTCTTGTTTCTAATAGCGTTAGATGGACATCTATTCTTTATATATGCAGCACATAGAACAGCATCAGCCCAAAACATTATTTTTACATTTTTGAAGAAGAGCATGGAGCATACCATATTTAAGATTGTCCTATTCATTCTTTCAGCTACACCATTCTGTTGGGGATTATAAGGTACAATTGTTTGATGTTTTGTCCCATGTTGGCAAAGATAGTTTCAAATCCATTTGATGTGTATTCTTTTCCATTATCAATGCGAATAGACCCAATATGAGATTGTGCATCATTTTCAATCCATTTATAAAAGTTCTTGAATGTTTGAAAAGCATCAGATTTGTTCTTCAATAAATAAACCCAACACATTCTGGTGTAGTCATCAATAAATGTCATCATATATTTATTTCCATTTGCAGAAGGAACAAGCATTGGACCACATAAATCTAGATGAATGAGTTCAAGTTTTCTATGTGCTCTTGAATGTGAATCATGAAAAGACTGTTTGCTATGCTTTCCTAGAATGCAAACATCATATTGCTTAAATTTCCTAGGAATTGTAGGCAAACCAGCAACACCATTTTTCTTCAACAAGCGGAGGTTGTCATAGTTCAAAAGCCCAAATCTAGCATGCCATAATAAACTTGATGGAAGTGTACCTTCTTCATAATGAGAATTGTATGAGATATGTTGTGCACGAGCAGAGGTACCTTGCAGCTTGAGAAGCATTTCTTCTTCTATTCCTCTCATGACAAGTGAGTGGTCAGATGCTTTTCTCACCTCAAGCTTGCCATCAAACATATGAATGGAGTGACATTGTTGGCAGATGTGAACCAAGGACAGCAAGTTTCTCTTCAGCTGTGGGAGATATCGAACATGATGCAGAAGAAAGTCTGGAAGACCAGGCAATTTAAGCTTGATTGTGCCAAGCCCTAATGGCTTGATTTTTTATTAGTCTGCAAAGTATACTGCTCCATCAACATTGTCAGTAAATTCTTCAAAAAAATCTTTTCTATGAGTCATGTGGAAAGTTGCTCCTAAATCAAGCAACTAATCATTTTTCCAAGAAGCAAGTGAAGCATTAAATAAATCTTCATTTACTCCAATATTACATTGTGCCACCACATAATGAGCAGATTCAGGTGCTTTACCTTTTTCTCTGTCATTAGTTTTACCTTTGGGTTGATTTCTTTGCTGCTCAATTTTGTCCCAAGGTATTTTGCATGTAAAGGCATCATGTGATCCATTTTTTTTTGCAGCGTATGCAGTGCAAATCTGCCTTTTCTCCTTGAGAGTGTCTGCCCCCCCTGCCTCTGAAATATCTTCCTCTTCCTCTTCGACCACCTCTTCCTCTAGAAGAATCTTGAGCGGGATTCTTTTCTTTATGAGCAAGGCACACAGCCTCTTCAGAAGATTCAAGGGCTGTCTTCTTTCCAAAATCTTTCTCTCTTTCAGCAAATTTTTTCACAAGAGAGTCAAAGGTGATATCTTTGAGATTTCCATTCGCTTGCAATGACTCAAGATAATTGGAGTAAGTAGGATAAAGTGCCTTGAGAAAAGCGATAAGAGGAATATCCAATTCGACGTTAGCGACTTTGATATCATGCATTATAGACTTTACTATGGATGCAAGAGCAAGAGGATCATTATTTTGCAATTCAATAGTGAAGAGTTTAATCATGAGTTGAACAACTTCAAGTGCAAAATGTGAGTCATAGAGTTCTTTTAGCTTTTGTAAGGCTTCGATAGCAGTTGAAAATGGCAAAATATGGCAACTCACCTCTTCATTTACAGATGTTGCGATTAATGCATAAGCTTTGTTGTTCTTATTTTCCCAAATGGCGAGCTCTTTGTCTGAGTTAGGTTGTTCTGGTTCTTTGTCTCCGTCTCCAATGCACACTCCTTTCCACAACTCATTGAAAATGAGGGTGTGTTTTATCATCCGGGACCACTCAGGATAGTTCACCTTGCTAGTGAGAACTATTCCCACAATGGATATGATTGAATGCATACTATAAGAAAAAACTTCCGCTGCAAATTTTTTTTTTTTAACTCCTAATGGGAAAAAATATAATTATGATATGACAGGACAGCAAATTCAAATGTCAATACACATTCAACTGGACAGCGTTAAAGTATAGAATATATATGGGTGAGGCAGCGTAAATATATGGTGAGTAACTGTGTATATATATGGCAGCCTAAATATACCAGCTTAAATATATTCTAGATCAGCGTAAATACCATGTCAGTGTAAATACACAAAAAATTGTACAGCGCTTCACTGGATAGCGCATTCAACAAAGGTATATATCAGAGGTATATGTCAGTAGCGTGATACCATACAGCGTGAGACCATAGCGTTCACAACGCTCCATACCACACGCCCTCACATTCACAATCTCGTTCACAATCACCTTATTTTAGACGCAAGCCTCGTGATTCTCCTCCATACAGAACCAGATCTCGTGATTCTCCTCCATACAAATCCCGAAGCAGGTCCCATGATTCACTTCCACCCAGGGGCACTCTCAACAGCACACTTCAACAGCACACTCAGGTACCATGATACCATGTCAGTCAACTGAGGTATATATAGCGCTTAACATTTGCTAATATATAAATAAGCAATTACTCTAAAAAACAACTGTACAAGAATTAACATGCTTATGTTTTCATCCAAACACAAAAATGTTATCTAGCAACTCCCTTTGACTGCATTCAGCATTTTCAACGCCAATTCTATGCAATACCGAGCGTATGGTGGTATCATCCTTCACCAGCACCATTCACGCAGCAAACTCAGGCGCGCATTTTGATACCTCCTTCACGAAGGTATGGTGGTCCTGCAGCAGACTCAGGCGCACATTCTGATACCTTCTTCACGCAAGTATGGTGGTCTCTCATAAGACAACGCCTGACTCCCACACGGATTGTTCTTCGCCCGTCCAGCTCTACAACCTCATCAAGCTCCTACTCGACGGCATCAATGGTTGGAGCAAAAACCTCTAAGAGAGAAGGGAGTTTAAGCGTCGATTGGTCAAGCACAGAGGAATCTTGAAAGGGCTGACTTGTTTCTCCTCCGGGGCAGGCCAACGAGAGGAGCAAGTAACAGGTAAAGAAAACGTTACGACAAAGGGCTATTATGACCATACAAAAAAAATCGTGCCGACTGTTAAGATGGCGCAGACAAAGATTATGGCAGAGATCCCAGAGAACGTAGAAAGGATAATTATGCACAGCCCAGGGAGCGCAGAGGGCGCAGACAAGGAGTTACAACTAATTTTAGGAACTTGGCTTCGATACCATGTCAGGCCAAGTAGTCACTCAACAAATTCAATTCATATTATTCCTTCAGATTGGTCTTTATTATATACATGAGGGAGACTATTCACTTCATCTCCCGATGACTGTTCATATTTCTTATTATTTATTTACATCAATTATATTTATTCACCCAATCTTGATGATTAGGTGTCAACAATCTTAAAGCTCTTGTAGAAAATGAAAAGGATCCTAAGATTAAATATCTTAGAATAGATAGAGGGGGAGAATTCACATCAAAAGAATTTGATGAATTCTGTAAAGTACATGGAATCGAAAGAGAACTCTCTGTTGCTAGAACACCCAAGCAAAATAGGGTAGTTGAAAGAAGAAACTGAATTGTTCAAGCAATGGCAAGAACAATGTTACTAGCAACTGACTTGCAGCCAAAATTTTGGAGAGAAGCAGTCGAGACAGCAGTTTATACCTTGAATCGAACTCAACTAAGACCAAATAATGAGAAGACTCCTTATGAATTATGGAAAAGAAGACCCGCTTAGGTAAAATACTTCAAGATTTTTGGAAGCAAATGCTTCATAAAAATCAATGTTGGCTCACTAGGAAAATTTGATTCTCGAGTTGACGAAGGAATATTCCTTGGATATTCTACTAGGAGCAAAGCCTACAAGTGCTACAATAATCGACTACGGAAAATAGTGGAAAGCATTGATGTGAAGATTGATGAAGACCTTCCAGAAAAGGAAATTGAAGATCATGAAGTTGACCCTCTCATTGAAGAAAACGAAGAAGAACCTGAAAAAGAGGAAAAAGATCAAGAAAAACAAAAGGAAAAAGAACCATCTCAAACCCCTTCAAAGGTGAAATTCCTCCAAAAACATCACTCGAAAGAGCAGATTATTGGCAATGCAGATGAGGGGCTACAAACCCAGAGAGGATAACAAATACACCAAGGAAAAATGATGTTGCTCTCCTATCTATGATAGAACCAGAAACTTTTACTCAAGCAAGTAAGGATCCTCATTGGGTGGAAGCCATGGAAGAAGAAATGTCTCAAATCAAGAAGAATGAGACATGGGAGCTGGTACCTCGTCCAAAGGATAAAAATATAATTGGAACCAAGTGGGTGTTCAAAAACAAAATGAATGAAGATGGACAAATCATCAAAAATAAGGCAAGGCTTGTTTGTAAAGGTTATTCACAAATTGAAGGAATCGACTTTGAAGAAACCTTTGCACCGGTAGCTCGTATGGAAGCTATAAGGATGTTCTTGGCATTTTCTTGCTCAAAAGGATTCAAAGTATATCAAATGGATGTAAAATCAACATTTCTGAATAGGGAACTCAAGGAAGAAGTCTACATGGAGCAACCGGAAGGGTTTAATCTAGCAAAAGGAAAAGACATTGTTTGTAAATTGAAAAAGGCATTATATGGGTTGAAACAAGCTCCTATAGCTTGGTATGCAAAATTGGATTACTATATTGTTCAACAACAGGCCTTCAAGAAGGGAGTGGCAGGAAGTAATCTCTACATGAAGATGGATGAGGATAAGTTGCTAGTCACTCTTGTCTATGTTGATTATCTTATTTTTGCTAGCAATAATGATGAGATGAGCGATGAGTTTGCTCAAAATATGTCAAAAGATTTTGAAATGTCGATGATAGGAGAGTTATCTTAATTCCTTGGACTACAAGTAACTCAAACCACAGCAGACATGTTCATATCTCAAGCAAAATATCTTAAAGACATGCTTAAAAGATATGGAATGGAAGACTATGCACCCATGAAAACATCTATGACCACAGATTGCAAATGAAGCAAAGATGATGAATCTCCTCCTGTAGATGCAACTCGTTACAAGTCAATAATTGGAGCCCTTGTATACTTAACTACTACGAAACTTGACATTATGCAAGCAGTGGGAATGGTGGGAAGATTTCAATCAGCGCCTAAACAATCCCATTTGTTGGTTGTAAAAAGAATTCTTAGATAGTTCAAAGAAACTCCTGATTTTGGTCTTTGGTACCCCAAGAGCTCAACTCTTACTGTGACGGCATACACCGATGTTGATTAGGCCGGAAGTGTCGATGATCAAAAAAGTACTAGTGGAAATGCATTCTTCCTGGGATATTGTCTAGTATCTTGGCTCAGCAAAAAACAAACATCCATATCACTATCTACAGCTGAAGCCGAGTATATAGTTGTTGCAGATTGTTGTACTCAAATATTATGGATGAAGGAAGCTCTGAAGGATGTCAACATAGATACCAATCAACCAATCACCATCTATTGTGATAACACAAGTGCTATCAATCTCAGCAAAAATCCAGTGATGCACTCAAAGACCAAACATATACCAATCAAGTATCATTTCCTTCGTGAACAAGTAGCTGAACAAAACATAAAGTTGGAATATATCAATACCAAGGAGCAGATTGCTGATATTTTCACAAAACCTCTTCCTCGAGAAGCATTTGAACATCTTCACCAAAAGATGGGGGTTATTGCTCTAGCATCACACTAAGCTGATTCTTAAGATGTCGCATGACAGGGGGAGTCCTTGTGCACTCCTTTGCCATTGATGTCAAAGGGGGAGAGAAGAAAGATATTGCCATCCAATGACAAAGGGGGAGATTGTTAATCTAGTTGTCATTGATGTCAATATATTGAAGAAGGCAGGGACATGGTGGCAATCAATGAAGAAACCAAACAATGAAGAACCCCAACACTCAAAGACACTTTGCCCTACCTCCATTTCTGCACTATTAAATGATCAGTCACATGAAATAATTTTTTTCTATCTTAGAAAAGGAATTTCATCATGAGACCTAGACCATCTGAAAGGGCATAATTTTACCTTTCTAATGAGCTATTATGTGTCCCGAAATTCCAAATAACGAGAGAGAAATTGATTTTTAAAGATTAAATTAATTCTCTGCCTATTGAGCCAACTTGTATTAAGACAAGTCATGTCGGCTTGACCCAAAAGACATAACTGCTCATTGTGAGGACGCAGAACGTGTATAAATAAGAGGTTAGACCTCTGTTTCAAGGACAAGAATTCGATGAAAAAGACAGTCAAGTAATTCGGACTATAGAAGAAGAACAAGGAACAGAAAGTTCACATCTTATGAACTTGATATCAAAGTCAAGGGCAGTGTTAGCACAGATTTGGAGAAGGAGCATCTGCGAACTTCTGGACAGATCCTGTGGCAGTTTTCAGTGCGGTCTAGGGTATAGTCTAGCAGTAAAATATTACGGGCTTGTGACAGCGTGAGAGACACAATTTAAGAATATATCTCTCGGTCTAGGGACAGATTTGGAGAAGGAGCATCTGTAAACTTTGACAAACACTTGTGCATCATTAACTCAGATTCAGTGGTTTACACCTCAATCCTGTAACAGCAATTTCCTTGCACGGATAGCAGCATACTCTTATAGTGGTGACCTTTTTTTGCTTTGACTAGTGTCTCCATACGAGGTCGGATTGGAGGTATCTTTCGGCCATTACAATGAAAAGGTAGGATCTGTACCTCGTGTCTATGGTTCTATACCTTGGAGAATTGTAACGTGGATCACCACACAGTGAATCTAGACCTCGGCTCTAGGACTGTAGCTCGAGCTTCAAGTGCAACGTTCAAAGTTTCAAACTTCATAATAATTAGCAATAAAGTTGTCTCTCATTATTCAGATTAAGTGACAGAAGATCTTTGTGGAATATAAAGGACCAGACTCTAGTGACACTTGAACAGTGGCATAGTGATTTTGTAGAACCCACCTTTGGATAGTGAAGAGCTCTTTCTTGGACAGTGGACAGTGAGGTAAATCAAGGGCGAGTACAAAGCAAAGCCAAAATGTTTTTGTTTTTGAATTGGTGCAGACATTGAAGAATATGCCAAGAACATTGAAGTAAGTACTTTACACACTCTCTATTAAACAACAGGATTGGTGTCCTTGGATTTGGTGCTCCTAAACACAAGGTAGGTGCCTTGAATGAGATAGGGTCGAAGCCCTAGAGCTCAGAGCCTCATCAAAAACCAAGTTGGTGCTTCGAAACAATTATCATACATTGTATTATTCGTTTATACTCAATAAAATTATTCTTATACGTTTCTCTAATTACATTGTGAAGAATCTAACTGGTAATAATAACAATTGAAAGAAAATACTGATTCACCCCCCTCTCAGTATTTCCAACAAAAAATACATAGACTCGATAACACTAAGACTCACCTAAGACCTTGTCAATGAGCTCCACCCTAGCTTTGGGGTATATCTAGGAGAAAAACTCTGCCAATTATCCGTGTTTACAAACACAAATAATTTGGTGAGGTTAAAAAACTCCCTACAATGAAACCCTTTGAAAAGAATCATAGGTTTACCTAGGTGTTGTTACATGGCTTAATATTCATACTAGAATCATTTTTACATTACAAAAGCAGAATTTGGGATTACAATGATGATATTGACACAAAAAATTTGTTCCATTGTTGTATACTCTGCTTCTTGCACTGTTGACATGTACATGGTCAACAAGTCCAAAAGCCTCCACTGTTGCATCTGACCACACAAAAGAGTCCTTCTTGGTCAAATCTGTAAGTGGAGTTGTCAACTAAGAAAATCCCTTAATGATTCGCCTATAATAAGTGCATTGACCCAAGAATCCCATCAACATCGTCACATGCTTCGGAGCAGGTCGGTCAATGATAGCACTAATCTTCTCCTCATGCACTTACACCCCTTCTCCACCAATCATGTGCCCCAAATAGAGCATCTCGGTCAAGCCAAACTCACACTTAGATAGCTTAGCATAAAACTGTTGTTCATCTAATATCTTCAACACCTCTTCTAAATGTTGTAAGTGCTCCTCCCATGTTCTTCTATATACCAAAATGTCGTCAAAGAAGACAAGCACATACTTGCGCAACTGCTTGTTGAACACACGGTTCATACAAGACTAGAAGGTAGTTGGGGCATTGGTAGGCCTTTTTACCCACCACCTATGGGTAGTGTATATAGGAGAAAAAATTTCTCCTAGATGGTACTCAATCGGCAGCCCCTAAGTAGCTTGAAGTGTCATTTTCTCTGCCACCTGAGCTAGCCATGTGGTCCGTCGCCCATTTGTTATGAATGTATGGTTGAAGGTGGGCCTCCCGACCCCAAAGGTATGGCTTCTCATTAGTACAGTTGAGTAAATTTTCTTACCTGTCATGGGCACTTTTGGGCTTGAATTGGTGGGGGGATTTGGCGGAAAGAGTGGGTTAGGTCTGTATTCTTGTCTCCATTGCCTAATTTCGTGATTACCCTTGTATCCTAATTCCGTGAGATCTCCTTTATTGGCCATTGGTTGTAGGCATGGCACTACATGGGAAATCCTAATGTTGATTTTGTGGTCCTGCTTCACGATATCACCTACATTACTCCACTTCCACTCATTTTAGCCCTATTCATCTTTCTTCCCATCCGGGTCCACATAAGGTTAACCTCCCCCTCCCCGTGTCCACACCTTGGTTCAGGCTAGAATGATGCCTCAGAGGTTGACGCAGCTAAAAAGAAAATAAAATGGCATAATTTGGCCATTTTCAACAGGAAATGTACCACAAAATGCAAAAGATGGACGGGAAATTTAACACATGGGCAAAAGCCAAACACAAGCTCTACCCCTTACCATGGCCATCACCCTGGTTCCTATGGGCCCCAGATGAGCCCCCTCCATCATTAAGGAACCCATGATTGTCCCAACCCCTGGTGGGTGATGAACTGCCCCACCTCAAGGGGTTGCCCAGTGCTACATATTACACATCATGCTCTCCATCCCCTGGAGCCCCGAGAAGTTATAAAGAAAAATCAAAGGCAAAAGGCATATGAAGAAGGGTGGAAAAACAAAGGTCTGGGTAACTCATGTACCACTTTTTGCTCCCTCCTACACTCATATACTCAAGCGTTGGCTTCCCTTGTTATAGCTACCCTTGTACCATGACATGTTGTCTAGATGATTCCCCTAATCCCCACTTTGGTCCATGACTACATCATTTGCCACCTACCACTTGGGGAATGTACCATGGACATGACACCCCCTTTAAAGGTTGAAACCACCTAATAGGGTCCTTGATTGACCCCCTATTGAGCTTGGAGACACTTGTACATGCCAAAGCCCATTATGGAAGAGCATGCCACCATGAAGTACCCCATTGATTGCATGACTTGTACGCTATTTTACTTGATTATTCTAATGATTTGTTGTATTGGAGGGCAAGGGGACGCATTGGATCTTATGCAAGATTGCAGGTGTGTCTCCATTTGGGGCTTGGTCTCCCCATACGAGGTCCTAGCCCTCCGGAGGGCCACATTGGCACTAGTAGGGTAAACGTTGAGAGCCATGGGCCTCCACCATAGCAGAGACTACTTCATGGATCCCCAACACCACTCATTGATTGCCCCTGTTCCACCTTTATAGATGAGGATTATGCACCTGCTTCACCATGCCCAGTCGGCTCCACACTTCCATCATGCAATTGGCAAATGATCCGGGGTCCATATGAGCACCACAGAGGTTTTATGACATCATCCTAGCCCTTGCAGATGGTTTACAGGCATTTTTGATCCGCTTGGAGACCCATGAGGATGTCCTTGTGCCCCTCACAGCCACTTGGGGGCACCACAGGTATTTGCTTGGAAACAAGGGGCCAACCTCTTGTCCACTATGTTTGAGGTCCATTCTCACATCATGGCACATTCTAGGCTTCATTAAGCCTCCTCAAAGGCCCAATGACCCACTGTATTCATCATTCTACCCTCTTGAGAGGCTTATTATTATGTTATTGAGCTATCTTGGTGGGCTTATCACTAAGGGATGTTATTATTGCATACTAATTTATTATTTGGGGCTCAATTAGGCCAAATTAGAACTCATTAGTGATTGTATAAATAGAAGTGAGGTGATTCATTTTCATCATCATCCCTTGGATTGGGTTATCTTCTCTTGTGAGATTTTCACTATCCTTCTTGGAGAATGAGTTTGGATGAATCGATGAATTTTGAATCTTTGATGTTTGAATCTCTTTCATTTTGTCTTGGAGCTTCACTATCGGCATATGTTGCTGATTGGATACACTCTTTCTTACATGTAAGTGCTCTTTTAATGCTATTCTTGTTATTTACTATTGTCACATGCATGTTGTTGGGATTTTCGCTATGTTAAACTGAAATTTACTGCTTTTCTCATGCGAAATTGTGAAATTCGATCTTTTATAGCACTACATCATGTCATGGGCCATGTATGAATGGGCGAATGTTCCTAGAGATCATTTATGTTAAATACATCTCGATAAGTCATCATTTATTGCAAACCGAAGTATTAAGTCCTTGTAGCAGTTGTTCTCATGCTCTAAAAGTTATGCGAAGTTGTTGAAGGCCTCCTTGATTGGGTGAATTCTTCCCAAACCACAAATTCTCCTTGACTCCATCTCTCCCAAAGGACAAGGCACTAATCCTCCATTGGTGATCATTTTCAACGCTTTTTCTTTTCACCTCCCTCTTTTTCTAGGCCTAGTCTACATATGTCACCTAGGGCATCAATTATTTCACAATCTAGCCATCCAAACACTTCGATTTTTGGTCCACAACTATGCTGAGGTTTCCTCTAGAGGCCCTCCAAATTTGAAGCAAATCCGACGCTAGGATCTCAAGATATAGCAAGCCCTAGCTCAGGGACCATTTCTTGCGCTAGTTTTCCCTTGGCTAGTGTCCTCATCAGGATCATTGAATTCAAACCTCAAAGTAAGTTTGTCCTTTTCTAGGCCTAGTCCTTTGTCCTCTGTCTTTTTCTAGGCCTAGTCTACATATGTCACCTAGGGCATCAATTATCTCACAATCTAGCCATCCAAACACTTCGATTTTTGGTCCACAACTATGCTGAGGTTTCCTCTAGAGGCCGTCCAAACTTGAAGCAAATTCGACGCTGGGATCTCGAGATATAGCAAGCCCTAGCTCAGGGACCATTTCTTGCACTAGTTTTCCCTTGGCTAGTGTCCTCATCAAGATCATTGAATTCAAACCTCAAAGTAAGTTTGTCCTTTCATCCTCTTCTCCTCCCTAATTAGTTCAAGCCCCTCATTGGGTGATCAACTCCATATCCTTAACCTAATTTTGGGTCCACTTGGTCCTGTATGGTCCCGCAACGTATTGAAGCAGATTTCACAAAGACCACTTGGAAACCAAGTTTTCACAAGGATTTATAGGACTAGGTATCTCCTTTACACATCTTATCCTCAAACCCTAGCCTTTAAAATCCCCATGGCCCTTCCTAGAGAGCCTTACACCTTGCTTCTAAAGCAAGAAAGCCATACATTTGAGCCCCCTCTTGTCAATAGGCCAGTGGAATCGACTATTTATTCCTCTCCTTGACATACTCATCATTGTGATTTCCATTATACTGGGTCTCCTCCCATCAGTGAAAGTCCGTAAAAAGCGGGGAGACTTAGCAGAGTTGGCAATGGGCTATCGCTCCATTGTTGCCCTTGAGCTAGTACTTGCCCTATAGGATCCCCTCCTAGGACCCCTACTAGTTTGAGTGGTAACAGGCCCAAAAGGCATAACCAAGAACTCATAGTGGTCATAGTCTGAAAGCGGGTTTTGGGATATCATGCTCCCTTACTCTAATATGGTGGTAGCCCGATCGAAGATCAATCTTGGAGAAATACCTGGCCCATTTCAATCCATCAATTCATCAATTCTGGTAATGGGGTGTCGATTTTTTATGGTCTTCTTATTTAGCGCCCTATAATTGATACATGTACCGAGGGACTTGTTACCCACCACCAATGGGTGGCGCCCTAGGAGAAACTTTTCTCCTAGATTGTCTTAAGCCGACAACGCCTTGCAGCCACCAAATAGCTCGATGTGCCACCATCTCTGCCACCTAAGCCATTGGTTATGTGCCCTCGCCCATCTGTTATGATCTATGATTGAAGGTGGGCCTTCCAAAACCTGAAAGTATGGCTTTCATTACGTACTTGGGTATTTTTGCTTACTTATCATGGACACATCTAGGCATGGATTAGTGGGGGGATTCAGCGGAAAGAATGGAATTGGTTTGTACTCTTGTCCCCTCGTCCAACTTACTGGTTAGTCTTGTATCCTAGTCCTATGGAATCTCCTTCATTGGCTACTAGCTTTAGGAGTGGCACTACATGGGAAATCCCAATTTTCGTTGTGTGGTTCCACCTCTCGACACCACATACATCGCTCCCATCCGCTCATTATAACCCCTTTTCACACATTTCCCTTCTGAGTCCACATTTGTGTTGATTTCTGGTAGCATCGGATGTGCTCTCAGTCTCAAATTTTGCAGGGAGGGTTAGGCACATGTATTCCAAAGAAGCCAGAAAGCATTTTGGGAAATTCCACCCAGAAATAGTTTTATTAAAATAATTAATTATTTTTAAGGGGACCCTAAGTCTAAACTTAGGAAAATAAAATAATTAAAGGGTATTAATATAAATTGTGGGTGTAACTTCTAGAAGAAGACGAGGATCAAGCAGAAATGATCTTAGCCATTGATTAGCTTCTAATCTGGGTCGTTGAATGTCAACAAGAAGATTATTTGAGGCTTGAGGATCACTTGAAAAGACAAACAAAGAGAGTTCAGAGAATCAATTTTCTGAAGCAGAGCAGCTGTCGAGAGATTTTCGATAGTGAGCTTTTGCAGGGAAGGGTCCAGATAGTTGGGTTGGACTATCTTCTCCAGGACCCAGGATCAACAGCAAAGAGGTAGAGAGTCACCAGTACGAGGCAGCGCAGACCCAAGAGGGGTTGATGTTGGGCCAAAATGGCCCATGCAGAGCTAGAAAGGCTCACGAGGAAGCAGAGCAGTCAACCAATGCAGAAGTCTAAAATTTGTCGGGGAGATGAGATTTCTAAGTCGAGAGAGCTGGAAACTGCTCCAGAGGGCAGACGTTTCCCAGTTGGACAAACGCAGAGCCTATTGAGGCTGATGCAAGGCCTATGCAGGGCCAGCGCAGAGATAGTCGGGGATAGTTGGTTTAGCTGCCGAAATAGCTGCAAGTGTCGAGTAGAGTGAGGTAATCTCACTAAGTTTTTCTACCAGTTTATTTTCTCTGTAACTAGATTGATGGAAGGGCACCCAGAGTTGTATTCAGAAACTACTGCTTAATAAAATAAAACCCTCAGAGTTGTTGCACTAGTTTTCCCGCATTGGGTTTTTCCGGGAACATCTGTCCAAAAAATACAGTCACTTGTGTGGATTTTTTTCTTGTTTTGGGCAAATTAATTAAGTGAAGGTTGCAGTGATATTAGCTTCGATATTTGTTGTAGGAAGCAATAGATAATTTGTTTCAGTGATTAACAAATAGAAGTTTAATAGGTTGTTGCAGTAGGAGATTTGGGTGGGATTCTTGAATTTCCACATGGTATCAAAGCTAGTGCAGGTGAAGCAAGAAGAACAATGCCACAGAACCAAACACTAAACAGAAGAGGGAGATCGAAAAAGTTGCAGGAGGCAGCAGTTCGAAACCCCAGAGGGTTTGCGCAGTCCAAGCCAAAGGGCAAAATTTCGAGGCAGTCTCTCTTTGAGTGAGTCGACAGAGAGAAGGGCTTCCAGATCGAAATCTTGTCGTGGCAGAGGGAGAAACGTTGAAGCCTCAGCGTGAGGAGGAGCTAGTGGGACGCAGTTTTTCTGCAGGCTGTTTTGCTAGGCAGAAAGACGTCAGAAGAGAAGAGAAGCACAATAAGGGAACTTTTCCTCAGTAGACTTCCTACCGGAAACTCTGTTTTCTTATTGGCTTAGCAGAAGCGGTAAGAGCAAAAAGGAGCAGTTTGACATTTTCGTTTGGCAGGGATGGTAGTCACATCTCCAAGAGGGAGGTGGGCTGATTTGGAGTTGTAGTACGAAAGAGCTACAGATGGGCAGGATACTTGAGGAGCCCACCTCTCGGATCAATTCCTTGCTACAGGAGCCCAGATCAAAAGTAGCAGGATGGACTAGTGTCAAATGGTGTCAAGGAGTGTTGGAGAGACAGTTATAGTGGCTAGGAGTGCCAGAGACTGAGCAGCGCAGAGCAAAGTTGATAGCAGTGCGGAAGGCACAGAGCAATAGTCAGCAGCAGCGCAGTAAATTCAAAGGGTCAACGCAGAGACTAGCAGCAGTCAGGTTCTGGCTTTCACATGGTATCATACTGAACACAGTTAGTTCAATAATTTGGATGTTTTTCCATTGCTGATGGAGTAGCCAAAACAGTTTGCAGTGCAGTGGCAGTTGGTAGTGGCAGTACCAGCAGCAGCGCGGATGCAGAAATTCATAGGGAGTTGCAGTACGGATGCAGTGTTGACAATGGCAGGGTCAGCAGCAGTACAGATGCAGCATTTGCGCAGTGGTTAGTGGACAGCATGTCAGACATCAACAGCACAGAGGGAAATGTTACAGAACAGAACCATAAAATGCAAAAGATGTTCAGAACATAAAAATTTAGCACATGGGCAAAAGCCAAACATGAGATCTACCCCTATCATTATGGCCATCACCCTCGTTCCTAGGGCCCTTTATGTGAGCCCTCTGCATCATTAGGGAACCCATAGTGGGCGATGAATTTCCCTACTCCAAGGGCGTATCCGTTGCTATATCATTCACATCATGCTCTCATTCCCTGGAGCATTGAGCAATTAAAAAGAAGAAACATCAATAAAAGGCAAAAGGAATATGAAGAAGGGTGGAAAAACAAAGGTCGGGGTAACTCATGTACCACTATTGCTCCCTCATATATCTATACACCCATGTGTGGGCTTCCCTCCTTATATCTACCCTTGTACCATGGCATGTGGCTTGGAGCCTTCCCTATTACCCCACTTTGTTCCATCATTATTTCACATAGCACCTGCCATTTGACAGATGTACCATGGACCTACCACTCCCTTAGAGGTTGAAACCCCCTAATAGGGTCCCTGATTAACCTCCCTCTTGAGCATGGGGACACTTGTGTATCCTAAAGCCCATTATGGAAGGACATGCCACTACAAAGTGCCCACTTGGTTCCATGATTTGTAAACTCATTTGCTCAATTGCACTAATGAATTGTTGTACTAGACGGTGAAGAAACGCATTGGATATTATATAGGAATGTAGGGTAGTCTTCATCTTGGGGTTTGGCCTCCCTATATGGGATCCAAGCCCTCCAAAGGGTCATGATGGCACTTGTAGGTTGAGCGTCAAGAGCCATGGTGTTGATTTGGGGTAGCATCAGATGTGCTCTGGCCACGAAATTTGGTGGAGAGGTTGGGACCCATGAGATCTCCAATACCCAAAAAGGGTTTGGGCAGACTCTAAACAGATCATGAGATATTAAAATAATTAATATTTTTAATGGAGTCCCTAAGTCTAAACTTAGGGAAAATAAAATATTAATGTGTATTAATATGAATTTGTGTTAGAATGGTCCAAAAGACATGGATCAAGCCAACTCTAATCATAGCTATTGATTAGGGACTTAATCTCGATCATTGAGATGTCAACAGGAAAAGTATAAGAAGAGGCTTGAGGGCTAAGTTGCACGAAACGGGGAAACGGAAACGAGTTTCCGAAATGGGAAGCGATACGAAACGCGACCCCCCAAATTTTGGAAACGGGGAAACGCGAATATATATATATATATATATATATATATATATATTAAAAATTATTAATATATATATGTGCAATCATAAAGCATTAATGATACATTTACATTATATGATTATAATTTATTACATTTAAACATTAAGATTAAATTTACATCACATTTACTCATGAGTCATGAATAACCACATAATGAAAATAAAAATATAGGAACTGGAAAATCCAAAATCAGCCTTTATTTATATTAGTATATGAGGCTGCAAGTACAATAAAGACTATAAGGCTGCAAGAACTATAGAGACAAGTCACAAAAGACTAATCCTCATCATAATAATCCTCATCAAAAATAGAAGCAACAGAATGCTCAATAGTGGATGGTGGTGCTGAAGAAGATGATGCACCAATTCCACTTCCAGAATCGTCCTCAATATTCAGGGCAGAAAGAGAGAGATCCAAATCAGGATTTTCTGCATCCACATCCCATTCTTTAGAAGGACCACTGTTGTATTCTGGACCCCTACGAGATGCAAGGCGAAGGTTGGAGTGCACATAAACAAGATCCTCTGCTTTCTGTGAGCCCAACCTATTGCGCTTCACAGAATTAATAAAACCATAAGTGCTCCAATTCCTTTCTGTTGATGAAGAGCTTGCCACTTGTGAAAGAATACGAATGGCAAGGCTTTGCAAATGTACACCATTTGCTCCATGACAAATCCACCACCTAACTGGATTCATGGTGCTTCTCTCCTCCAAAGCTGATATATCTGCATAATCATCTATTCCTGCAGCAAAACTGGCAAATTCCTCCTTTAACTCCCTATGTAGATGAGAAGGAAACATTCTCATAAGTGCTTTTTTCACCCCAGTAGCCACCTCTCTATCCTTATGGGGTGCCTTCCTCTTCCCATTGCTTTTAGCAATAAGCTCCTCATCATAAAATTTGGGGTTCAAAGCATGTGCTAAAGTATGCAATGGTGTATTGAAATTGTTGCACCTGTCAACAATGATTTTCTTGATCAAACCAGCAAAATGATCATCAACAAACAAAAGTTGTGGAGACTCCTGCGAAATGATTTCCATAGTTTTCTCAACCATGGAATCCATGCCATCATATACCTCTCCCAAGAAAGGTTGGTCAGTGTCAGCACTCCGGAGAAGCTCAAATGCAGGGATTGTGAACTTTAGCAAGAAATCTACCTTGCTCCACCAATCCTCATCAAGGCACAATCTACGCACCATAGATCTCCGCTCTGAATCTGCTTGTCTCCACTCAATCCAAAGTTGACTCACCACCATAGAAACTAATGCATGCTTAACCTCAACAAGGCGGCGCAACATCACGAAGTTTGAGGCATATCTTGTCTCAGCAACTTTTAAAAACTCCAATTTGGAGTACTCTCGAAATATGGCCTGAGACTGGTGGTGGTTGGTGATGAATTTGATAATCTCCCTTGCTTCCCCTGTGACTTCCTTTATCCAGGAAACTTTGTTGTCGATCTCCTCTAAGATCAGATTCAGATTATGGACAATGCATGGTGTCCAAAAGATGTGGTCATACCTCCCCTCAATAATTAAACCTGCAGCTTTGCAAACTGGTGCATTATCCGTGATAACTTGCACCACCCTGTTAGGCCCTATTTGTTCAATAGCTTTTATAATAACATCAGCAATGAACTGTGCATCTTTCACCTCTCCTGAGCAGTCTTCCGCCTTGATAAACATTGCTCCTTTGGGGGAAGTGGCAATGATATTTATCAATGGTTTGCGCCTCATATCTGTCCAACCATCTGAGACTATGGTAACCCCAGAGCTACTCCAGGAAGAACGAATTGGAGCTAAAATGTCCTCCACAAGTTCCTTCTCATTTTTGAGAAGCTGGGTTCTGACTTTCTCATAGTTGGGCCCCTTGTACCCTTGAGGAGCTTTGTTAACTTCCCTTATCATATCTTTCCAGTAAGGAGAGCGAACAACATTGAATGGGATACCACATGCATAAATGCACCTAGCCACTCTGGAATCAGCTTCTTCTCTTGCTTGCACATTCACCAATCTAGCAATTCTGCTATCTTGAACAGAATGGGATGCCCCTGGGCCTCTGGTATTTTTGGGTGCTGGTTGTTCATGTTCTTGAGTGTGACCAGCTCTCCTCTTTCTTGCTTCAGCTACAACCCTTGGCTCAATGTTAGATGGAGCTTGAGTAAGGTCATCATGCCTTCTCTTAGTACCATCCGCCTCATCTTGCTCTCTTTGATATGCCCTCCTTACCAACGGATCTGATGTTTTTGTGAAACCTGAAATCCCCTGTCCTCCTCCATGCAATAGATGCGCCTTCACTCTTGGGTAGGAGCCCTTGTACGTATTATTGCAAAGATTGCATCGCCATTCCCATGAGCCACCACCTCCACATCTTTGAAGCTTCGTCACATGCCTCCAAAGAGGATAATATTCAGCCCTTGGGTTGGCCCTATGGCTTGAAGTTGCAGCTGCACTTTGGCTGGAAACCGTTGCTGCAAAAATAAATTAAAAGAACAAATCTGTAAATAATAAAAACGTTTTTCATATTTTTGGCTGTATAAACCCTAGAAAAATTAAAGAAATAGTAAGAAAAAAACTAAGAAATGAATGTGGCTTACCCAAATTAATTTTGTGGCTGAATCTACCCTAAAATGCTAGAAAAGTGGAGAAATATGGTTGTAGCTGAGCCAAATCTGCTGCAAAAATAAATTTAAAAAACAAATCTATCAATAAAAAACGTTTTTCATATTTTTGGCTGCCTAAACCCTAGAAAAATTGAAGAAATAGTAAGAAAAAACTAAAAAAATGAATGTGGCTTACCCAAATTAATTATCTGTGGCTGAGACTACCCCGAAATGCCAGAAAAGAGAAGAGAAATATGGTTGTAGCTGAGCCAAATCTGCTGCTACTGAAATCTCCTGCTAAAATCTCTTTCTCTTGCTGCTGAAATCTCTTTCTCCTGTTGCTGAAATCTACTTTGCTCGCTGCTCAAAACACCCTAGCTGAAACAACTGCCAGTCTCCAAGAGAAACGACTTGCTGAATAGTGTGATGAGAGAATGAGACAAACTGCGCTTTTATAACTTTAGAATAGGTTTCTAGAACATCCTGGAAACCCTAAAAAAATTTAAAAACAAATTAAAAAATAAAATAAAAAACAACTGTTTTTTTGGGGAAACGTGGCCCGTACGGCCTGGAAACGCGTTTCCGGCCGTACGGCCACGTTTCCGTTTCGGGAAACGTGGCCGTACGGCCGGAAACGCGTTTCCAGGCCGTACGGTACGGGGAAACGCGTTTCGTTTCCCCTGGGGAAACGACCCCTAGGGCCACGTTTCCTGCAACTTCGCTTGAGGGTCACTTGGAGAATACACCAGAGTGATCAGTCATTCTATTCTCTAGAGCGGGGTTTTCTAAGAGATATAGAATTAGTGATCGGGAGATGCAGCTGAGGGGCATTTGAGTATAGAGAGACGGAGAGGCAGAGATAGTGCCAAGGGAGCAGTGCAGTAGCCAAGGAGAGTGACGCAGAGCTAGCCAAGGCTCACGCAAGGCCACACAAAGGCAACCGAGAGCTGCGCAGAGCCACAAAGAGGCCAGCGTTGCTGATGCAGAGGGCCAGAGGGCTGACGCAGAGGGTCAAAGGGCTAACGCAAAGGGCTGACGAAGACCCATCTAGAGTGACGCAGGACCAACTTGAGACAGAGAGGGTGTTAGGCCCCTACACTAGTAGTATAGGGGCCTAGGCCCCTATACTACTAGTGTAAGGCCTAACAGAGTGGTTGACGCAATCCAGATTGGGTAGACACTGAGGTCGCAGAGTAGTTTTGCGCTGACGAGCTGTCGGAAGGATTTTCCGTGGTTTCAGCCAGGAGATTTCTCTCAAACTGTGAGGTATAGATGCTAAGGAAATTCTTTGTTGGGTAGAACGGTTTCGGCACCCAGATTGTACTCTGATATTACTTAATAAGAAAACCCTCAGATAGTTGCACCGGTTTTCCCACATTGGGTTTTTCCGGGGACATTGGTCCAAAAATAATGGTGTCATGTGGTGTGTTTGTTCTTGTTTCTTTTTGTTGTTGATCTGTAATATGTTGAGCATGCACTAGTGTTTATTTTCAGTGTTTACTTTGTAAATAACTTTATAAAGAAAAATAACAAGTAGGTAGAAATAAATGAGAAAAAGTGCATGAAGGGTTTCTAAACTAAATAAACTTAGAAACTTCAACACATGGGCCTCCACCACAGTAGAGAGCAGATAGCCACACCATGTTATCCTTCGGCACCACCTATTGTTTGCTCATGTCCCAATTATTCGATGATGATGATGCACTTGGACCACATTGCTCAACCAGCTACATGCTTGCACCACACACATGGCAGTTGGTCCAGGGACCAGATGGGGTTGTGTCTCACCTAGGTAGACAAGGGAGGGCTTGCACCATCGTTACAGCCCTTATATATGGAGCACAAGCTTGTTCAATTTAGTTGGAGACCCATGAGGCCATTCTTTGTGCCCCCACAGCGACCTAGGAGCACCACCGGTCATTGTAATCATTTCACACATCTTCTATACATTCAACAATTCTTATATAAAATTACTACTAGTCCTACGATGGATATTTACATATTTCAGTTCTTCTGATTTATTCAGTTGCATATAGGAACTTTGTTTGTTACATTGGTATCAAAGCCACGTCTGATCCCGACCTTTGGCCATTAAAGTCTCTATCAACTTTTTGTTGTCGCAAGTTAAGCATTTCGCTTCATAAAGCTTTGGACATTCTCCATTTCACCATCAGGCCTTTGGCCATTTAAAAAGTTTAAAAAAAGAAAGGGAAGATGAGTTCCACACAACAAGCATTATTTTGGACTAAATGTCCATTTTGTCTAAACAAAATTGGATATACATATATTCAAAAAAAATGAAAATTAAGTTGTCTAGCGTGTGGAAGATTATTTAGTACAGAAGAATGTCAAGATAATGAGCAGATGCAAATGAAAAGATTAAACAAAGAACTCGCAGAACTACAACAAAAGAACGAAGCATTGAAAAAGAAATATAAAGATCTCGAAGATCGATTTTACGAAGAATCGACAAAAAGTAACAAAGAAATTTGGGGTCTAAGGGACTATAATAAAAAATTACTTGAGAAGGTTAAGACGTAAAAAGTTACAAAGAAAAAATTAGAAGAAGAAAATAAATGCCTGGAGAAGAAATTCAACGAGAGTCTATCAGAAAAGAAAGAAGAAAATTTGCGTTTAAAAGCCCTTAATCAAAGATTATCAGAACAAATCAAAAATTTAAAATATGAGAAGGATACTAAGAACAAAGTCAACAATCTAAAAAACAAAGAGCTTTTACATCTAAGGAATCATAACCAATACCTCCTTACACAAATAAAGAAGCTTAAAAGTGACAAGAAGTCACTAAATGACAAGTTGGAACAACTTCAAGAAGAAGTATTGAAGTCTCCAGTTGTTTCAATCCAAGTTAAAGATAAAGGAATAAATATCGATCCAGTCAATATCACAACTCAAGAAGAAGAGAAACCTATAGAAGTTAAAACCAATTCAGATGTTGCAGTTCAAACAATGGAAATTCCAAGCAATGATTCAGTAACCAACTCAACAACAACAATACCTAAAGTAAATCGGGAAATCACCACAAACAAATTAGGACAAGATCAAATTGCAAGAGCTCCTTTTTGACATCTGAATCACAAGAGTAGACAACTAAGTCAGTCTACATATTTGGACCATTCAGAACAGAAGCAACAAATTTATGTTCCAAGGAATATTGAAGTTTGCACAATCCAATCCTATGATAACAATTCACTACAAATTTCCAGTAACTAGAAGGTTTCACAGGAGATTAATCTAGGATGGTCAGATCCACTCCCAGTGCAACAATTTTGTATCAACAAATATGAAAGTTCTGAGACGAGAAGATATTCAAAACAGGGAAAGAGATTTGGCCCTTTCATTAGTAAGCTTTGAGGACAAATCTTTTTGAAGAGAGGGGCAATGTTATGAATATAATTCAAATAAAACTAATAAATGTAAACATAAATATAATAATAATAATTAATTAACTAATAGTTAGTTGGTTAGTAATGAAGAGGCATGTCTTAGAGACATGACCATTCATGAAAGGGCACCTACCTAGGTATATAAGTAGGCCCTCATTGTAATCCATTCATGCATCTTTTATACATTCAACAATTCTTATATACAATTACTACTTGTCCTACGATGGATACTTACATATTTCAGTTCTTCTGAATTATTCTGCTGCGTATACGAACTTTGTTCGTTACAATGTTATGAATATAATTCATATAAAAATAATAAATGTAAATATAAATATAATAATAATAATTAATAATTAATTAACTAACAGCTAGTTAGTTGGTAATGAAGAGGCATGTCTTACAGACATGACCATTCATGAAAGGACACCTGCCTAGGTATATAAGTATGCCCTCATTGTAATCATTTAACACATCTTTCATACATTCAACAATTCTTATATACAATTACAACTTGTCCTACGATGGATACTTACATATTTCAGTTCTTCTGAATTATTCCGATGCGTATACGAACTTTGTTCCTTACAGAACCCTCCTATTCATTTTGGCACATAAGGGACTTGATTTCGCTTCCCAATGGCCATATTAGCTATTGTTCTATCATTTCGACCCTCTTGAGAGGCTTATTATTCTTCTTGTGGAGCTATTTGGTGAGCTTTTCACCAAAGTAGTGTTATTTTTTCACATTATTTGATTCTAGGGGCATTATTAGGCTAAATTAGGTCATTCGAATACCTAAAAGGCTCATATAAATACATGAGATCCTCATTGTAACATTCATCATCACTTGGATTGGATTTCTTCTCAAAAAAAGAATTCGGACCTACAATTGATGGACGAATTGGAGAATTCTTGATGCATTTTGATGTTTGGGTTATTGTTATCTTATCTTGGAGCTTCATGTTTGCAAATGTGATCGATGGATATACTCTTTTTGTCATATAAGTGCTCTTTTAATGTGAATTCCTTGTTGATTCATGCCTAATGTATGGAACAATGTTATCAGAACCGAACTAATGATTGAACCGAAAAACCTTCTGAACCGAGAACCAGTCAGACTCGGTAAAAACTGGAAAAAAATAAATAAAAGAAAAATAATAATAATAATAATAAATAAATAAACGGTTTACCAAAAACACAAAGTATTCGTATTTTAAAGAAAAACATATATTTTCATGTGCATCCATATGAATCCAGACCATTTATACACAAGCATGCAAAAATTTTCATTTATATAGCAAGAAATAGTGCATATAACCAAAATAGAACTTAGTGCAAAACATCGATGAACCAAAAACCATCAAGCAACAAGGTTTAAAAGGCCTTTATAGTCCAAAATAACATGATAGTATGATACTACAGTCTACAATACTACAACTACAACCTACAAGTGCTAATGGTCAATGTCATCCTCAGACTCATCATCCATAATCCTCATATCCTGAAAAATTGTTAAGTCTGCTAGATTTTGAGTGAAATCTAAAATTCTACTTTCTCCATATGAAATCCAATGAGGTTGGAACCACTCTCAAACATCCTGAGTCATTTCATGGTAATGTTAAAAATTTAAGTAAAAGGATGGAACTGAAAGATTAAGGAGAATGTCACTTTACCATGGAAATTCTTAAACATTACCATGAAATGCATATAGCAATAATAGGACCATAGGCTTGAATATTAGGCTAAGGACCATAGGCTTAAATATTAGGTTGGCCTAGGAGAGACTTAGAGGTAAAAAAACCAATTGAAAAAATAAAAGAAAAAATAAAAAGCAAAAAAGCAAATTTTCTTATGCTAACTTGGGAAGGGACATACAAAACAAAACCGATCCTGAACTGGTCGGTTCCACCAGTTCCGGTCCAGTTCTGACAACATTGGTATGGAATGCTATATCATGAGTTACTTGTACCCTAAAATTTAATGTGAATTCATGAAACACTTGGAATCTTGACTCATTGCATATGTTATTCATCTTGGTAAAAAGAACGAATGTTACTAGGGTTGGGTTGTGCACCTTTTAACTTGGAACTCCATCAAATTTTGCGAAGCAAAGCATAAATTCCTCTTGTGACCTAACTAGTGCCTCTCTAGGCTAAAGTTGCGAGGACTCCTTCGTAGACCAAAGATCTCAAACTCAAATTTATCTTGACTCCATTCATCCCAATTGGCTAGGCACTGATCCTTGTCCTTGGTGATAACCCTAAACTTCATCTTACCTCCTTCCAAAAATTTCGGCCCTAACCCTAGACGACATAGCTAGAGTATCAAGCAAATTCCATTTGAGCCATTCTCTTGAAGAGCGAGTTGGTGAGGAACTGCAGTGGGGTGTCTTCTACTTGCCTTCCAAATTTGAAGCGTATCCATGGTCGGTTTGTGAGAAACACCAAGCCCTAGCCCTAAATCATTGGTTTAGGTCTTCTTTGGTTAGTGGCAATTTTGAAGGTCTCTTCACTCAAAATCTCAAAGGAAGTTAACTATCCTTGTGACCTTCTCCTATCCTCGCTTAACCTAGACACTCTCTTAAGGATTTCTCAAACCCTAGGTCAAGCGTGGATCTTCCCAAGGCTCCTTTGTAGTCCCACATCTTCATTATTCTTCATCTCTAAGGCCATTAAGGAATCTTGTTCTTTAGAGAGCCTTCGGTCTAGGAAATTTTTTCATAAGGGAATATCTCTATCCCCTATGTTTAATTCTCCTTCTAAGCCTTTCTTGGAGAGCCCCTTACCTTGCCCTACAAGCAAGCAAGCTATCACTTGAGTCTCTCCCTTGAATAGGCTTTGGAAATCACATTGTTCATCATCATTGACTTATCCCTTCTAGTGATTTCCTTAATACTGGGACACCTCCCATCGATGAAAGTTCGTAAAGAGCAGGGGACATTAACTAAGGTGACAGTGGGTCCTTGTCCTATTGTTGTCACTTGTTCTAGCAATAGTCCCTTTGGAACCCCTCCTAGGACCCCTGCTAGATTGTGTGGTAACAAGACCCATCTTTCTTCCTGGCTAGTGCTATTGATGAGGCAAATAGACTAGAGTTGGGATGAATGTGGCATAGAGAAATAACTCCCAAATGGTTTTCACTATCTCTTCTTTGTATACTCTGGGGGTGCCTATATGAAGTAGTAATAACTACTTGGACCCCCTCTTCCAACTCAGTGATATGCTTGAAACCCCTGTCAAGTGGCCTCCATGCTAGAATGTCCCTAAAAACCTTCTAGTATCTCTGCAATAGATTTGTTGTTTGTTGGATACCATTGATCTTCTAACCTCTTCTATGATATTTTGCACTCAACTACCCACTCGATGTCTCCATGTCGAAAGATGACCTCCATTTTGTTTGATGTGACCATCTTGGGAGGATAGGTGTGCATGCCCCTCAGCACCACCTTCTTGCCATCCTTCATAAACTCCATCTCCATTTGTTGGTAGTCTGTGGTGCATCACCCAATAGAGATGAGCCACCGAACCCCCAACACTACATTACTATCATGCGCATTAGCCATAAAGAAGCCATCTGTGAGGGTATAGTTCCCCATTGTCAAGCTCATCTTGGGGATCATTTTGTTGCATTGCATGAATTTGTTTCCAAGAACGACTATGGAGAATCCCTCGAAATCTATGGTTGTTAATCCTCTCTTTGCCACATAGCCGACATCAATGAAATTGTGGTTGGCCCCACCATCAACTAAAATTGTAGCTCTTTACCCTTGTATAGTCCCTCAAATCCTGAACATGAGAAACTGAGGAATCCCAGTGAGTGTAGCAATGATGTTGCTCTTCTCTCCTTCCTAAGGTTGCTCACCCTGCATCTCCCTAAGCTCCTCCTATGGCTGCTCCTGTTCATCCTCCTCGTTGCCATTGTCGGAGAACACCTCGATATAATGTGCCTTCCCCTTTGTTGTATATCAGTGTCTGGTGCCCAAGGCTCCTAGCAAGTGAAGCATAATCTCCTCCTCTTGAGGTCTCTCCTGGTCTCCTCATCAAGTTGATTTCTCCCTGTCCACTCTCTCTGAGAAGGTCTGGTGTCTTTCCCCTTAGGTAGGAAGTTGGGTTTTGTTGGAACTCTAGTTTTCAAAATTACATCCTGCAAATCCTATGCTCTACTAACTACATCTTGTAATGAAGTAGGCCTATAAGATCTCACTAGCCCATGCAAGGGCTCAGCCAAACCCTCCACAAACAGCATGATCCTCCTGGCATCTGACAGAGCAGGCACCATCACGGATAGTCTCAGGAATTATGCTATATAGTGCAGCAGTGCTTCGGGTTCTTTGTCTGCCTAAGCTAAGTCAATTCCCAAAAATACATCTCGGGGTCTTTCTGGTCAAAACGCTTTATCACACTCTATGAAAAATCCTCATAAGAGGTTACATTGGCATGCCCCATAGTAGTTAGGCCACCATAAATCCAATCATGTGTTTCTCCTTCTAAATGCGCGGAGGTAGTTTAATAGCATCGACTTTCATCACTTGGTTCAGCTGAAAATAAGTATCCAACTTCTGGATCCATGACCTGGTCGTGCATCTGGTAGAACCATCAAAACTAGGGAGAGACCAGTTCCCAACAATGCATTGTAGCTCTGTGCCTTGTGCAGGTGCACCTCTGGTCCCTCTGCCCTTGTTGCTAGTCTTCAACAAGAAAAAATCATTAAAAGAGATTGCATCCTGGAAATCATCTCCCATGGATTGATATTCCTTGTAATACTCTCCCAATGGCATGTCTTTTGGTTCTGCTGATTCTGCAGAGCTAGAAGAAAGAAAACTAGGCTTAGTGGGTCAAGATATTCCATTGTAGATATGAGGGTGTCTTTGAGGGTTTGTAATGGCAATATTCTGAGATGTGCCTATCCCTTCACTAGCGGATGATTCTCTGTTGTGGCCCCTGTTTCTGTTTTGTCGCCTTATTTCTTCAATCATTTCCTTTTGCACTTTGGCTAGATCATTCAGAGCCTTTGATCCTGTCATGTCAACCTATTTTGATGCACCAATTGTTTCTTCTTTGTGGAAGGGAGAATTTGGTTCTGGATTATTTTGCAATTCTCTTTCTCTACTTCGGAACCCTCACCTTCTATATGTCACATTCTGGAAGTTTTCTGAGGTCATGTGTTGACACCACAGTTGGCTACGACCATGCTCTAATACCACTGTAACGCACAAAAAATAAAATGGGGCAATCTTTCTTCAAAATTTAAACTTTCTCCATAGAAGACTTTTAACAAACATATGGCATGCAAACTCTGTCACATACTTGTAAGAACACTATCAGCAAACACTTTAGTAATTTTGTCCAACATATTGAAAGCAAACTAGAATATTTGCAACAGCAAGTGAATAAACGCAGCTAAATTTTCCCAAAAATGTCTCCATTATTTCATTAGTTGGAATAATTCTTTTACACAAGATGTTGGAGTGAGGGACCTGGGAAATATTTTTGGCAAATGGTAACCCAACTCGGCCCTCCTGGAAATGACCACGAACTCCACGAGCTGAGCAATTCAGCCCCCTTTAACTTGACACCACTCGGCCACCAAGAAATAGAACTCAGCCCTCTGCAAGTCAAGAACTCAGCCCCTTCAATAATTTTGGAAATGCACTCAACCCTCTAAGGGAAAAAAGAGCTCGGCCCCTTGTGGAAACTCGGCACTCCCCACAAATTTGACCCTAGTAACCAACAACTCGGCCTCTACAAAAATTTCGGACACCATTTCACAATTCGACTTTCAGTTTGAAGAGGAATTCAGCCCACACCAAGGGAATTCGGCCTCCTTAAAAAAATTTAACTCAGCCCTGGTGGAGGAACAATTCGATCCCCAAAAATTCTCAAATGATATGGTCTTATTTCACAAGGAGAATTTCGGCCTCCTTAAGGTAAATTCGGCCCTCCCTGTCACAATTTAGCCCTCACGGAAAATTCGGCCCCTTTGGCAAGTGATCACTTCCTGCACAATAAATTAGCTTCAGAATCCCTTGCAAGATGATTAGAAATATATCTGGTCAAAAGGAAATCCAACCAGGGTGGCAAGGAATTCCACCAAAATTGGGGAGACTAGCTAGGGTGGCAATGGGAGTCCCCAGAAACTAGGGTGAGGATTTCCCTTGAAACCCTCAGTCTGAACTCACTTGAGCTCCACTTTAATTGCCATTGGAAATGATAGATTAGGATGATCCACAAATGAGCTCGTCCCTCCTTTTATAATTCTTCAGTAAGCAACTTCTAGAATTTTCTTTTATTTTTTCATTGAGTTGACCTGTTTGCCAATTTTTTACCAAAATAACAAAATACCAAAATTACCTTTTTGCCACCTTTTTACCAAAAAAACAAAAACACCAAAATTTGCAAAAATATGCTTTGATGCTCAAAATGATGGGGACATTACAAATCGAGATGTTTGCAACAGTGGTTTTTAAAGAGAAACTAACTAAAAATGAAGGGCAAATGCCCGATATAAATGCCACATATACCTAGGATGCATGAATGCAGATGGCACAGTGCAAAGTCAACAGCAGCATAGATGCCTCAGTGACAGCACAGCTACTAGCAGCAGTCAAAGACTCAGGTGATAGATGCATCATACTGATCACAGTTGATTCCATATTTAGGATGCCTTTTAGTTGCAAATGTTGCAATTGCAGCAACAACAGATGGAGAGGGAGTTGCAGCGCAGATACAGTGTTGGCCGCTGTTCAATAGGGTCAACAGCAGCGCAGATGCAGCAAATATCAGAGTTGCGAAGTAGTTGGTGGGCAGCAGCAGCCAGACATCAGCAGCGTAACAGGAGATGATGCAGAATTAGGAGAGTTATTTCCAATTCTTGTAATAGGATTCGGGTTACACGAGTTTTCACACAATGAAATTCACCACAGTGGTATCGAACCTTCTTCTGAGATTTGCACCGAATCTACCTTTGTGATATCCGCACTTGTCTCATGGGTTCTTTTCTCTAAAATTCGAGCTTCTTCACTATACCAGAAATACGATGCTCTTGACACATGCTATAGTTCTTGAGGTAGCCTTTTTTCATTACTGTTTGCGATCGAACTATAGATGTCCGAACTCTTCTCTGTACATGTGAACTTGTCCAATGATCAGAACTGCTTTTACCGTGGCATATTGGAACCCATCATTCAGACATCTGAACCTTCTCCTTCTTCTTCAAGGTGTATTTTAATATGGTGAATAAAGACTGAACTTGCTCACTGTAATCTTAGTTCCATTAGCTCATAAATGTCCATTTTGATTTTGATCTAAATGACATGTTCTTCAAAACAAATACAAACATAAACTTTCACAGAGAATGCTTCAAATATGTATAAGTGGTCTTCAAACAGCCTTTGACCTTGACCACAACTCTAATACCATGTTGAGAATTCCAAAGAGTGGTAGTTACACGATTTCCTTATTATGACATTATCTTGTAATGTTTTTCATTATTATTATTTGTTCTTTCGAATTATCTTCTCTTATCATCAAGACTAATGCCAAGCAACAAATAGAAGTGAACACAAGATGTAGGCACACTGCCAGGGCAAAACCCCACTCTAGGGGAAAACCCAGTCAAAATTCTTCCTTCAGTAGATTCAAGATGAGACAACCAAGACCCTTACAACTTAGACTCGAGACTACCTCCATCCATCAAGTCAACCTTGTCATTCTTCAGTTCTATTGCTCCTGTAGCAGTCATTCTTCTTCACACTTTGATCCTTGCAATGGCACCGAACTTGTATCTTGAGATAGCAATGATCTTTGAACCATCCTTGTGTGATAGCAACAAATTTACTCACTGAGATGGTACTTAACGTTGTCCACTGTGATAACATCAAATTTTATCCATCAAAACCTTATCACTGTGATAGTACTAGCCTTAAGACTTCATTATTGTGATAGCACCGAGATACTGAAGAATCGAGACTTCATCACTGCGATAATACCGACACATTTACTGTGGTAACACTGAGATAGTTCCACTGTAATATCACCGAAGTGTATTCACTGTATTAGCACCAAACTGCAATCTGCATCATCATTCTGAAGCTCACTGTAATAGCACCGAAATCTGAAATCATCTGAATTGTTTCCTCTGTAATATCACCGAAAAACATCTCTCTGAAATCCGCAATTGTTTCTGAGATCCATGAGTTCATCTATGTCATTTTGGTCAAAGGTTGCACTCCTATTTATAGTAGTTTCCCTCTTGTAATGAGCCGACATGAGTCCTTGAAGAGATGTGTCTTGTAGGTCGACTTGATGATGAATTATTTTTAGGCCGACTTGAAGGAGACTTGATGGATGGAGGAGTCTTCAAACAAAATTGACTTTGACAATAACCTAAAGCCTACAATGGAGGCTTGACCTAAGACAATTGACCGAAGCATGAAACCCATGCTTTAACAAGTCAATTCAATAATAATAAAATTCTTTTTGCTTTCTTTTGACAAATGAATTACAATTGACTTCAAGTACAATTATGAAGTCTGAACCTAGTTACCTTCTTCGACATCTCTTTCACACATATGTGGCAACAAGGGCAAGTTTCTGGGCAGAATTAAAGACTGAAATTTCAGTGTTCTGGGACAGGTTTGACCAGTGTTGACTGAGGACTTGCTGACCGAGCTTGACTGCATTTTTGGGGTCAAAAGTTTGATTTTTATAGGCCGCATCTCTGGGCACAAAAACCACAAACTTCTAGGTTGTTTGGCCTGCGTTGACTTCAGGGTTGACTGTTTTTTTATCACAGAAAATTACAGCAGTTTTCTCTCTCCTTTGACTGAGTTTGACCGAGCTGTTTTGGCTGGAATTATCCTCCTGATCAGGCCAAGTTTGATTGAGGAAGACCGAGTTGCTTTGAGGATGATTTGTTGTTGTTTTGACCAGCTTTGACTCTCTGGTTAGGGTTGAAGTTTGACTGCAATTGACTACAGAAATTTACAGGGTTGTTTTGACAAGTCAATTTTACTTTTGTACTCTCTCTCTCTGCTGATCAAAGGGTTTTCCCCACATTGGGGTTTTTCCCTGGCATCCGCCAATTCTGGTGTCCTCTTGTCTTGGCTTTTCTTCTGCGTTTTGTTTCATGTTCTATCTGCATTTACTGTCAATGTGATTATTGTGATTGCTATTGGAAATTGTTATTGAGCTACAAAGGAACATTGAAGTAAATTGTGCTAAGCATAGAACATACCATTGTTATCAAAAATTAACAAGTACTGACCCAAATTATGGCAACTAATTGATGTCAAATGATGTACCATGTGTCTGAAGTATCGACCCAAATTATGGTGAAGATATACCATACGTCTGCCGTACTGACCAGAACTATGGTAGCTTGACGATGTTGTTAATTTACCATGTGTCAAAGATGTTTGACCCAATTATGGTATTTGGTTGATAATATTAGTTTACCTTGTGTCACAATTGTGACACGATTATGATGATGATTTGTTATAACCTTTTCATAGAGAAATTTGTCAACATGAAGAACATTTGTCTAGTCATTATGAATACCTCCCTAGCTAAGAGGGAGCATTGAATTTTGTATCTATGGTCGGTCTTCATAATTTATATTTTTTCCCTTCTAATGCATAATGTGAATGTACGACATGTTCTTCATGTCATTTTCATCAATTAGTGCTTGAAAGAATTATTATCAGACATGTTCTTCATGTCAAATTTAAAAGAGAAAAATTCAAAATTTAAATTTTGAATTTTTGGCTCCAAACTAGTCAAGTTGGCCCTCCCTCAAGTCAAGTTGGCCTAGTGAAGAGACACATCCATTCTGGATAGGCAGATCACTATATAAAGGCATTCAACCTCCTCCACAAAGGCATCATTCGACTCACACAAGAAATACATCTTCTAGGCATCCAAGTGAAGGATAAGAAGAGCAAGAAGGAAGAAGATCATCTCTCTAACTCACACTTGTTACTTCTCTCTTTTCTAGCTCGCACGTGTGTTTCTGGGCAGTTTCTAGGCAGCATATTCTGGGCAGGCCAAAATTTTGGGCAGATTGAGTTTCTAGGATATTATGGGAGGCCGAAATCCGGCCTAGAGCAGATCAGAGAGGGTCGAAGTTTCCAGGGCAGAAGTGTGACTTGACTTGACTAGAGGGTTGCTTGACCAGGTTTGACCATAGCTTGTTGATCAATTTGATCTCATAGTTGACTAGCAGCATTAGATGTATCTCTTGTTGAACTGAAGAATTTCTTTAAGGAAAAGGTTGTTGGGGTTTTCCCCAAGTGGGTTTTCCCAAGGTAAAGCTTTTGTTCTCTTTGTGCATTGTGATCTTTACTGTCCTTATGCATTTATGGTTGAATTTATTAAGTGTAATTGCTTAATGATAAACTGGAATTGTTAAAAGAAGATCTATATCATTACAAGTAATTATTGGTATTTCAAAAATGTGTGCTTGTATCTATTGCACTTGAAAAATCAACACTAACAACTAGTATCATAGACCAACGAGCCACTAATCTTGTCAATCCTTCTCCTAGACATTGAAAATGATGATGGTACTTATGGCTCTTGTAGCAGAGTGGAGCTAATGCTTTGCATGATTTTGGAGTCTTGTTGTTTTGGGATGTAAGGCTAGCACAAGATCATGGGGTTCTTATATTCTTGATGATCCATGAAGGTCTCAATGCTTGCGATGATGCAAGAGTGGAAAACCTAGGGATTGAAGATTCACACCCTAGGACAAACATGTAGACTTGGAAGAGAGCACTAGTATTGTCTAGCCATGTACTTAGGTGATGCAACATGGCTAGTGTTTGCGAATCCTAAGGCAGACAATCATGCTAGTGTGGAAGAGCTTGTATGATACGAGTTTCTTCTCAAAACCAAGGACTTGTGGGTGTTTGTACTTGCTATTTGGAGACCTTTGGCGGTGGGTAGGATTTTCATGGTTTCCCTACTATGTTATTGGATACATGGGGTCTTGATGTTGGTTTTGTGGATCCGTGCTTCAAATATGGATCTGGATCCACCCAAATTCGTGTAGGATCCACAATGTAAACGGATTCTTCAAACCAAAAATGTATCCCATGCTCCTAAAACGAATCTTGTGCTAGCTAACCCTCACGTGCCGAATCCCGAGTAAATAACATTAGAGCATTTGGTTTATTTTTTACTTTTTTAAGGATATTTTCCACCTATTTAAAACCATAAAAAGAAAATACTTTATTTAAATTTTTGGATAGATACTTACTAGTAATCCATAGGTTGTATAGCCGTATAAGTTATTAATTACCTATAGGTTGTATAGCACATGATAATTCTAGTAGGAAAGGTCTGACACATCAAAATTTTAATTTTCAATTTTTAATAACGCTAACAAAAAAGCTTTGAGACAATACATACATAATCATATATAGTGTACAAGGGATAGTTGTGTCATTAATAATTTAACTAGATCACCCCCAACCAACTCTAGATAAAGAGTCCTCTTAGAACAATATCATACATAGACTATAGCATGTTCTCATATATAGAACTTTTAGATTTTGAGGTAAATTTCAAGGACAATGACAGGTTGATAATGATGTAGAGTTGATATATTCAAATGATGAGCATGTCAACCCATTTTTGTACATGTAGTTAGACCCACTCCACATCATCATATCAATAGGGTGATCATTGACGAGACACTAAATTTTGTATTTAAAGTTATCCTTTTTGTATAAAGAATGATGAACCATGATTTAAGTCTTCAGATTTATAAGTTATCTAATGATCTTAGTTCTAAAGTTATGATTCATGAACCGTTTCGACTTTTAACTTTGAATATGTTTTTTAAAATTAAAATAATAATATTGGATTTTTTGTGCATGGTATTTTCCCACCGTATCTGGTCCTAGCTTTTCAAAAATCCGGTTGATCCATATCCATTTCTGTTTCCTGGTAACTTAGTTTCCCTAGCTAGGGTTTTGGAGAGGTTGAAAAATTGTACAAACTTTGTTATAAAGTTGTGCAATATACATTTGCTTCATTCTTCCATGTACTTGTGTGATGCAACCCGACTAGGATTTGCAAACCCAAAGGAAGATGACAATGCTAGTGTGGAAGAGCTTGCGTGACACAAGCTTGTTGATGAATCCAAGGATGACTTGTCAATTTCTGCGCTTACTAATTGGAGATCTTTGGTTGCAGCTAGGGTTTTCATGGTTTCCCTCACTAGGATTTTGGAGAGCTTGAAAATTGTACAAACTTTTTGATAAAGCTGTGTTAAGTACATTTTCTTCATTCTTATCAATATATATGAAGTTCAAAGCAGTCCAATACTTGTGTAATTGCAGATCTGGTTTTCAGCCTTCAATGTCCTCTTCATTGAGTAATTTCCAGCACTTATAGTTCATGTTAATTTGACAATGTTCACAGGAACTAGATCTGGAAAACCTCCAGAGTGAGATGGAATTTGCAATAAAAGTTGTAAACACAATAATTCGAACAGCATTTCTCAAGCCCTTGTCTCTTTTAAAAACATCTATCGCTTTCCCTATCTAGAGTTACGAACATCAAACATAGTAACACTATAAGATTTTTAATATTCAGGGAGAAGGACACAATATTTTTCCTTTATTTATGAGAAGTATTGCACTAATGATCAGGAAATTATCCTTATTTTCATGAAATACAAGAGAAGTAGGAAGATGTATTCATCAACTATAAGTTCCTTCAACGTGAACCTGTGGAGAGAGTACCACGAAACCCATTCTTCCCTTTTGCAAATACAAGTGTAACAGCATCATAACTAGCAGAACCTTGCCGTGGCAACTTGCTGCCCTTCCAATTCCTTGTCGAAGTTGAAGCTTCTATACATGTATTAGATGATTGATATTCATCAATAATTTTTGAATTTTCTTGATTATTATAATAAAGGCAAGCCCCTTCATGTTCTGCTGCCAGCCCACCTACCATGACAGTGTTCCCACATAGGCCTTCGTCTGCAGGGAAGCAAAAATGACATTTGAATTTAGATATATTAATTTCAAACCTTAGAATATATCCATATAATGACAAGCTTAACTTCACAAAGAAATAGACTGTAAAATAGCTACAATTCAAACTACAAGAAAATCTCGAATTCACATCTCTGAAAATCTGAAGAAACTATGATACACCCCTACAAATGGCAACCCCATGCGATTAGAAAAGAATGACTATATTTTCATGACACTTCAACTACTACGAAAATATGTCCCACTAACATGATTCAATGCATGGACAATCTGTATCACCAACCAAGGGATGATGTTTACACAGAAGAAATCATGAAGGCACCATATAATTTTGTAGTTCAAAGGAAACATATAGTATAGAAAAATTTGGTGAATGACAGAACATAGTTTAATTTAAATTATACTCTAGTGGTGGCCACAAATGGTTAATGGGGCTGTTAAAAATTAAAGTAATGAGCGAGCACTGGAGAATGCATCTATGTAAAAACTTCTAAAATTTAGAAGAGTGCAAGGAGAATGCTGAAACAGGTACCAAGGAACAGTTGGCATGGCGATTTTAAAAAAATAAAATATTAAAAATGGTGAGGTTCCATAGGACAATGAAGAGGAAACCAAAACCCATGATGTTGTCAGTCATTAGCTCTTCTAACATTCAAGGGTGAGAAGAAGTATGTAATGATATTCCTTCTGTCTGCTGGGTATGAGACTTTGAAGTTTGATAACTTTCTAATGTGCACTTATTCAAGTCCAACAAAGATGCAAACTGAGGGTAACACAGAAGCACCGCCCACTGTCACCTAGTGGTTGCTTCCCTCTCTTTTGGCTGGTTCTTTTCCACCATAAGCAGGGATTCCCTATTAGGAATCAGGATTGCCAATCTTCTCTTTAAGCCTGTAGCAAATTCCAGATTGGAAGAACAAAGAAACATTTAGGTTTCAAAGGTGATTTTCACCAGACAAGTGCCTTGAGAAAAGTCAAAACTCAGAATCAGCAAAAACTCAATGAAGCAAAAAGGCAAAGAGTTTGAAATGGATCAGGAAAAACTCGGCAAGCACAAAAAATAAAGGTATACACATTTTGAATTAGAAAAGCATTTTTCACTGATATGCAATAAAGCTATGTCCATTCAATGCACAATACTAATAGATCTCCAAACTTTCATGGATCAATAGGTATCTCATATATGATATGAGTTCAAAAAAATCCAAACTGAGAACAAAAACTAAATATTAAATATTAAATTGTAAATAAACTAAGAAGCAGTTTTTCCCATGACTTGGGCTGCCTGACCCCCAAGGTTTTCCATGTCCCTAAGGGGAAAATAAGAACCTCCTCCTATAGAAACCAATTCAGTATAGGATCTAGCCCTTCCAGGTTAATTGTTAAATGACCCATACCTAACATCATGATGAAACAATAAAATGTGAGTTAAATTTTAGACTCTAGAGTTTAAATCAAGCCTTCAAATTTATGTCCTTAAACCTTTGATAAACCGAGCCAAGTCTTCTATTTCTCAATGTCTCACATTGTATTTGCCTATTGTGAAGTAAAATATTGCAATGGATAAATTCAAGGTCATTTAAATGCTTGTGTGTTTATCAGTGTTGCTTCTTGTAATGTATTTTCTCAAATGTGTTTCATTTGCACTATCAAAGTTTTGCCACCAAAAGCCTAGCAAGTGGAAAGGAGTCAAGATTGAAGATGATAGAAAGATAACAAAATTTAATAAAAAACAAAATAGACAAAATTTACTAAATTGATCAAGCCTTCAAGTATGCCTAGCAACATATTCTTCCTTTAGAGCATAGCTATGGCTTAAGCAAACAATTTTGAGGGCATCGTACAATCCTATAGTTGAGCAATGATGCAGCTTTGGCTTTCTTGATCAAGGAAGTAGGCCCTCATTCGACCTCCACATCCTCACTAAATCTGTTGTTATCATAAAAATATGTTGAGTTTAAAATGTGTATGTTGTCGCACAAAGTGACTAGGCACCGCGACAACGCTCAAAGTAAGGGCTGTCACTCTAATCCTTACTCCGTTTAGACTCTCTCCTAGACAAGTCAAGGGGGGTAGTCCCTAAGGTGAATGAATGAGAGGAACATGGGCTCTAGGAGATTTTAAGGATGAACAACTTGATGAATTTAGAATGAGTCTTGGTCAATAGAGACAATCACAAGTTAAAAATGACTACAAACCAGTGCCTTTAATTTGAATTAACCAAAGACTAAATAAATGACAAGTTATCCAGAACAATTTTTCAATATGCGACGAATAGTGACAATCATGAATGATCAATGTAACACCCAAAACTGCAATATGCAACAGATTCTAGATTTAAAATAATTTTCATTAATGACCCAAATCTAGGAAAATTAACTTGCTGCAACAGTGAATATGATTTAAAATGTTTATCACACCTTGACCCTAGAAAAATCATGAAAATTGCACCAAATGAAACCGAGGAAATTTAAATTTGCATCTTAATTGTTCCTTAGACAAATTGAAGAAGTAAAATAAATCAAAAGGGTTAATAAATTAAAATTTAATGGGCCATAGGCCACATTAAAAATTTAAATGTAAAGTGCAAATCCCTTTTTAGTTTATCTTTCGCCAAAATTTAAAAAAAAAATAGATTTTTTTTTTAAATAATTTTAATTTTTTAGATTTTTTTATTTTTAGGATTTTTTTAGATTTTTTTTTAATGTTTTAGAAATTTTTTTTTTTTTTTAATCAAAATTAAAATCATAAATTAAAAAAAAAAAAACAAAAACAAAAAAACAAAAAACAAAACAAAACAAAAAAAATGAAATGAAAACAAATCAAAATAAAAGTCAAAACAAATTCAAAATTTTTTAAAATTTTAATGAATCTAACTAAAGTTTTTTTTACATGAAATCGAAAATTTAAAAAAAAAAAAAAAAACTAAAACTAAACCCTAAATGAAAATACAAAAGAGAACTGAAAATTATCTAACCTAATGTATATGCATACAAATAAAAAACAGAATCAAATGTTTTGCTTTATGCTGCGCAGGTCGACGGAAAACGCTAGACGACGGCAGAAGAATGAAGCAGCGAGGTTTGATGGCAGTGAGCTGACAAAGAATGCAGATATGGAGATGAAGGCCAAGGGAGCAACGTGGTATGAGGGACTGTGAAAACGAGAGGAAGGAGCTTGAACGACAGCGGGCTTGAGGGATGCAGGTGCGATAAGGGGTCGCGGTTTACGCAGAGGGTGTTGCGGACAAGCAGGGAAAGGATAAGGGAGAAGTATGGCTCGACGGACAACGGGTTAAGGAGCAAATCGCAGGGGTTAGGCCCATGTTGCTTGGGAGCGGGAGCAGGGGCGGGGAGCGGGAGCGACCATTTTCTGAAGCTCCCAGTTTGGGAGCGAATCCGAGAGCGATTTTTTAAAAATATATATATATATATTATATTTTTTAATTTTTGATACATATATGTCAACAAAAACATGTAGAATGATGAATTAGACATAAAAAACATAAAAAAACATAGATTGATCATTGAACCATATCACATCAATCATCCAAAAATTATAATCGTCATCAACCATGTCCACAAGTTAGTAAAATACATATTACAACTGCAACATATTGAGTCTCATGAATCATGATTCATCAAATTCAATCTTAAAGTTTCAACTTCAAGCTTTCAAAATTGAAAATTCAATAACATTTATCATCATTGATCACCAAAGTTGTACTTGTAAGCTAAGTTTAACCATTACAAGAAGTAATATCTAAGATATTTCTAAATCCTAACTTCTAACTGTTAACATGATATGAAACGTTATAAATTTATAAAACATGAATAATGAAATGAAATTAAACAACTTTAGTCTTTCACGAAGCATCATATTCATAATTCACACCATTACCAATGAGTTATAATTGCCAAGGCCCAACTTCAAACTTCAAATTTTCATTGTCACCGTGATATATTGTTTACAAAAAATATCATTATGATATGAAAGAGTCAAGAGTCAAGGACTCAAAACTCAATAGTTATGAAAATTAAAGTCTAATAGAAACTAAAAAAGACAAGTAAACTGTAAATCAAAATCTACATGTGGCCCTTGCCACGAGAGTCTCCAGGAGTATAAGCAGGTCGTGGTGGTCTTCTAGGAGTCTCCCGCACAGACCGACGACCAAAATTAGAACCTCCACGTGAGGGTGTAGATGGAGGTGGCGACAACAAAGGAACAAGACTCGGACCTCGAGCACTGCTACTGGATGGTGGAGGTGGAGGTGGAGGTGGCATGGCTGCTGCAGCTACTTCATCTTCATCCCTTACAAGTTCCTCTTCTAGTTCTTCAATATGTACAATGCCATCCTCCAAATTGTCATCCTGGGTGATTGTCCCAAATTTTATGTGGGATCCTCATAAGCCCGATCACAGTAATGACTCAACAACCTCAAGTTGTAGTGCACATAAACCAGGCTTTCTGCTCGGTTTTCATTGAGTTTGTTTCTTTTCACATTATGTATGTAGCTGTAGGTGCTCCAACACCTCTTTGCAGAAGAAGTATTTACAACCTGTGAAAGAACTTTTTTTGCCAATTTTGGCAAAAGTCCATGCCCGCCATATGTTTCCCACCATGTGAGAGTATCAAATCTATCTCTGTCGTCCATTGCATGGAAGTTACCATACAAACCAGTGCCACTGAAGTATCTGCCTATTTCAAGGTGCACAACTGCACATTCCTCCCTGTCAGGTACCAACTTTTCTAATGCTTCCAAATATCCTTTAGTTACCTCTGGATCTAAATGGGGTTTGGTCCTAACCCCACCCCCTGCTGCAGGTTGGCCCAACCAAGATGTAGAGTAGTATTTTGGCGTAAGGATATACGACAAGCAATGTAGTGGAAGATTAAGCCTATTCCACCGTTCACACACACAATCATGAATCAGTTTGTACAAGTTGGGATCTCTATTATGAACAATGTCTTTTATTTCCCCCAACATGGTATCCATTTGCTCATACACCTCGCCAATCATTGGTTTGTCTGTATCTGCAAACCGAATCATGTGATAAATTGGCTTGGTGAAATCCAATACCTGCCTCACAGTTGTCCAAAACTGCCCATCAAGAGCGGCCTCCTCCACCATTTCAAAACCTGCCATGTCAGCTACATTTGTAGCCCTTTCCTTTAATACCTGCCAATGTGGACTTGATACCATGCTAGCTAATGCCTCTCTTACCTTCAAAAGGCGCCTGAAGGTGAGGTAATAGCTACCAAATCTGGTCTTCACAATCTTCAACAACTCCAATCTCGAGTGATTGTGGAAAAGGCCATGGGTATTGCTATGATTTGTAATAAATTTTATCATTTGTTGGCCTTTCTTGGACAAATCACCAATCCATTGGTATTGTTCATTTTTGTTCTTGACAATATCATGCAACAGAAGGTTCAATGTGTGAACCAAACATCTAGACCAAAATATGTTCGGGTATTTATCCTCAATAATTGCTCCCGTTGCCTTACAATTAGGAGCATTATCAGTGATGACTTGGATGACATTGTATGGGCCAATACGCTCAATTGTTTCAAGTAATGCTTCTGCAATGTTGATGGCGATCTTGAACTTGTTTGAGTAATCATGTGCAGCTAGAAAGATGGGACCACTAATAGACACAGCAAGAACACTTATCAATGGCTTGCCTTTTACATTTGTCCATCCATTAGATACAATGGACACCCCATGGTCAATCCAAGAACTTGTCATTCTATTCAAAGAATGTGATATTTTTTCTTTTTCATGATCAAGGCCAACGGTTCTTGCCTTGTCATACCCAGGGCTCTTGTATCCTTTAGGGGCATCATTTATGGCAAAAACCATTTCGTGCCAATAAGGTGAGCGAAGAACATTGAATGGTATCCCACATGCATAGAGAAACCTGTAAACCTTTGAATCCACATCATTCCTACACCCCTCATCAAGGGAATCTGATATGGTTCTACGCCTTAAAGATGATGACCCTGTGCCTCCATATCCACTGCCTTAGGAGGATGCTGAAGGAGTTCTTTGTGATTGTGAGCTTGGTTCAAAGAAACCCCTTGATTTTTTTGATCTGCATTGGGCTTCCTCCTCTTCCCTTATGTATTTGGCTCTATTCGTTGTTGACAACGTTGTACAAGTTTTGATTCCTATTTGTTTGTCTCCATCCCATGGCCTTTTCCCGCAGAGGTGTCTTCTAGCACGGGTGTATGAACCTGTGTAATCAGTGTTGCAATGGGGGCAATGAAATTTAGTGGTTCCACCCCCTCTCCCTGTTTCAGCCCTGTTAACATATTTCCACAATGAAGTTTGGTCTTGTTTAGTTTTTTGAGGGTCATGTTCACCCTCCTCCAGCTCCTCCTCACTAGGGTTTTCACCAATTTGACTTTCTCCAGCTTCTTCATCCCCCTCTTCAGTTTGGCCCCTTCGTTTCCTACTCTCCAGCACCATAATAACCATAAAAGGGACCAGGAAGAGGAAAATGCCAAGAAATATAGCCAGGTCCATGGTGTTTGATGTTTGTAGGGTTTTGATTCTTAAATCTGCAAATTAATTTAATTTATTGAGATTAATTAATTTAATTTATTAATTTAATTTAAATTTATGATTTTTAAACTCAATAAACTAAATTAAATTAACTAAATCACTACCTAACTAACTAAACTAACTAAATTACTAAGTTACTTACCTCTGCAGGCTTGCTCCTCGCTCCTTGGCACTTGCTCCTCGCTCCTCAGCATTTGCTCCTCGCTCCTTTGCTCTTGCTCTTGCTCCAAACTCTTGCTCAATGAAGTCACAATGAAATTTTTTTAGGCCCATTGGGCTTTTAAAACCAAAAAAAAAAAAAAAAAATGATTTTTTTGGCGTCCACGGAAATTTTTTTTGCCGGATCACTCCCAGCGCCTGTCGAAACGCTCCCGGAGCGATTTTTACGCCCGGGAGCGATCGGGGAGCGATCGCTCCCCGATCGCTCCCGGGCGTTAAAAATCACTCCGGGAGCGACGAAGCGATCGCTCCCCGAAACGCTCCCGAACAGGGCAGGGAGCGTAAATTTTTTTTAGGGAGCGCGCTCCCGAAAATCGCTCCCATTCGGGAGCGATTTTGGGAGCGCGCTCCGAAGCCGCTCCGGCCCGGAGCGTGATTCGGGAGCGGGTTCGAGGGGGGGGGTGGGGGGGCGCTCCCCCGCAACTATGGGTTGAGCAGTGTATGGAGGAGGACGGAGCAGCGTTTGAAGATTGCAGGTCGAGGGAAATGTTATGGAAAGTTCGAACAGCGAGTTGTGAAGGTTAGGAAAGGCTGCAGGTTGGAGCTACGAGATGGACGCAGATCTGGAGGAAGGAGCGATTGCAACATAGGAAAATACACGTGGCAAGGGTTTGGAGCTTGGACGTGCAGATTTGAGGAATGAATTCAAGCAGCAAGCAGCAAAGGATTGAACCGAAGAGCAGCAAGGAGAATGGAAAAAATTTCGAAGGGTTTGAAAAAAAACGCAGGCAGACAAAGCTTTCCTTAAAAAAAATTCGAAATTTTTATAGCAAAACAAAAGCCCAACCAGCAGATCGAACAACTCAAACAAATGGTAGCCAAACAACCCCAGAAATTCTTATTAAAATGTTAAAATCTTCTGCTTCAAGTTTATTAATCAAACCCAACAAAAATTTTCCAGATTTAAAAAAAAAAAGTAAAACCCTGGCCTGCAAAATCTTTTGAATATCCTACAAAATGATGTTGATGAACCCCAGAGATCCAGATCTTACCCTCCAGGGCATAGATCTGGACTCTACACATATTTCTTCCTTAGATCTGTAGCTACAAGACAACAAACAACATCCAAAACCCAAGTCAAAAAACCAAAAACAATTTACAGATCTATGTACAAGAATGGTAGATCTATCAAATCTTAGGAGTGCGAGTCCAACTCTGCTCCCATATCTGATAATCTAAGGCTCTCAACAGCGATATCTATCAATTTCCCGCATAAATTAAAAAATAAATAAATTTCAAAAAAATCTTTTTATAATTTAGAGGAGATGCTTAGCTCGAAACCCTTCATGCATCACCAATAAAAATCTTATGATAAACCTGGGATCAAATTAAGCTAGGCTCTTCAGAAAACACGAATCGGGAGTTGGCTGGTCCAACTAAAACTTCCCAGAAAGCCCAATGATCTAAAAATCAAGACTTTCCTACAAAACTCAATTCAACCATCAACATAGAACGAGAAAACAATAATAAAACTCAAACAAATAGAGATACTTGCTATTACATTCAGAATTTAGATTATTATTCAAACCCAAGTGATTGAGCAAGAAACATGTACTCAAATCACTCTTCAAAAGTTATTATTAATGGCTAAAAAAAATTTACGCATGAAAAACGACACATCTTACAGTGTTTCCACGAAGAGTAACACCGACGAAGATTCACCCCAAAGTCTTTCTTTATTAAAAAAATATTACACGAGAGCTTTTCGTTTAGCACACGACTCAAAGGTCGAATCAATGGACTGACAAATGACTTCCTATTTAGAGATAAATCCTCTAACGGCTAGTTCGAGTGATCCTCGTCAAAGCAATCTCGACCATTGATGAGGATCAAAAAAAATTTTAATCTCATCCGTCGAAATTTTAAATTCTTGAGGAAATTCGAATTTTTCAATTAAATGCATTTTAATTAACTCAAAAAAAAATTGAATTAATTTCCTCGAAATTTTCACTTTGACTTAACCCCAGGGACCAAAGGCTCAAAATTTAGCAAAATAATCAATTTACCTTAAGTCCCCAGACCATTTAAATTTTGATTTTATGGGACCAACGAATTTTGCCTTCAAAGAATTTAAATTTACCTAGGACCTAGAATTAATTAAATTTTTGGCTTAAGATTTTAATTAATTTTTTGCTAGAAAATTTAACTAATTAACCTATGAGGGGATAAATTATTTTTCCAGCCCTCAAGATACTTTACATCATGATTTTCATATTTTTTTTATCATGAGGGGGAAAACGCATTTGTGATAGACCCTCACAGACTACCCATTTTTGCGACACAAATATAATCCAACAGACCAAGCAATTTGTAATAAAATAACCTAATCAAATAGTTAGGATTATTCCCAAATCACTTTTACATAGACTCGATCTAGAACACTAAGACTCGCCTAAGAACCCAGTGACAAAATTCATTCCGGCTTTGGGGTAAGGCTGAAGGAAAACTCTTCCGACCATCCAAGAATGGATTAGTGAGACAAAAAACCTCCCGGAATGTAGATCGTCACCAGAAAAGTAGATTTACCTAGGAAATTACATACATGACACAGATCTACTAAGATTATTTACATCATATATATGCAGAATGGGTTTACATTATAACATAATCCTCAGGTTGATGATGATAGCTGGACGGCATGAACACATCGATTAGGCGCTATCCCTTTTGCAAAAAAAAGGGCCTACTGCTATGGGTCATTGACACGTAGTGGTCAACATCTGGCTCTACTTGAGGACACGTTTCTGCAACGAAGGAATGTGAGAATCCAAATCTGCATCCACGCAACACAAAATATAACATAAGTAGCGTCCATCCAAAAATCATCATATAACGTTAAACACAGGAAAGATACAAGCTCTTCATTTATTAACTATCCTATTAATATGAAAAACACAAATCTAACTATAAAATGAAATACTGAAATAACAAGGTTAAGGTTAGAAATACAATACAAAGATGCCCCATGGCATCAGATGTGTTCAATATAGTGCATACTGAGCATTTGCCTGCTTTCAGGCAAATTTGTCGGTTGTTTCTCAGATGTGCCATGTCTAATCCTGCACATGGTAGGACTTTTTCCTATCTGAAAATCAAGTTGTTCGCGGTCATTTGATGCATCAAATCGCTTTCTCACTCTTGCGCTTTTTCTTTGTGGCAAGCTGTATCACAGATGATGTGGAACATTCTGTTTCAAAACTCTCAGATGAAGTATGTAAGATATGCACGACACGTCTTTCTTCATTTTGCATCTGTTATGTCAAAAATGATGGATCAGTCTCACAGCTGTCATGAGTTATAACTTGATCTTCTATCACCGGTGGATCAGACATGTAACTATCAACCCGATTCTTATTAATTTCCATTTTATTCGGGTCACCTTCAATTAGCCACTTTTCAATGGAACAAATGACCTCCTCATAATAAGATGGAGCTTGCTGCAACAGACAAGGAGGCTTATGATATGTTGACGTTTCCTTGTTTCTTTCATCCTCGGACCGATATTGAAATTTCGATACCTGTATCGTTATGGCATCCATCTGGTTAGAGTGTTCAACCTTTGTAGCACTGATTTCCTTGGCATGGTTTTCCTCCATTGTCAATAACTTATTCTGAAGACATATCTGACCAGCGTCCATATCTTTTATTAATTTTTCATTATCTGCTTTTATGGTAATCAAACAATTTTGCATAGAAATCATTTCTCTGTCATGATTAGCTTTCATGGTTTCCATTTCCTTAGCATCCTGACTCTGCAAGTTGGTCCTCATAGCCTTCATATTCTGAGCACACTTTTCTACTATGGTGGCTATGTGGTCGGAGTGTTTAATTTTCATGATTTCCATCTCCTTCTCACATTTTTCCAGGTGGGTGTACAAAGTTCTCATACCCTTGACGTAATTAGTTATAATTTTTTCTTGATTAAGCTCCATATTTTTTACTAGTTGTGTTTGAATGAACTACATGTCATCAACCAACTACTTTAGTTCTTCTATAAGATGCTTATCATTCTCCCTTTCATTGTCGACACTGATTTGATAACTTGTTCCTGCTTATCCACTATCATGGATTCATCTTGCAACGATACAAGTGGATGGCACATTCTGATATGGAGAATTGTCTTGAAATCTTTCATTGACAGTTGGATCCTTTACAAGATTATTTTCATCATGTTGCATAGTACTAGAGGCACAAGGCAAGCCACCTTGATCTTCATATCTTTCTGTAAAAGCATTAATGATGTCTTGTAAAGAAGCGAAAGAATCTTCAGGACAATTATGAAACCAATTCAAAGCATCACCCTCTAAAGAAAAGCAAATAGACACATCTTGACATCTTCATGTTTATATTGGGAACAACTACAATATCTAATTATTGCATGAGTAGCCCTGCATAGATGCTTTCTAGCAGCAGTTGAATCACCACCTGAGAACAAAGGCAATTTATGAATGGCATCTTCCAGCATATCATGGAGAAAATTAGTAAAATGACACGGGATAAACAAGTCATCCATGATGACTTGCTTAAAGGGATAAGGAGGGACCAAATGAATGCTAGAGAGAGACCCATGTTCAAGAAAATCAAGAGATGCACAAGAAGCGAGCTTCTAGTAGAAATTCTTGTAAGAAATGAAAGAAGTGGAGTCACCACTTGAACATGAATCTAGCTCTAGGATCCAAAACGCAAAGACCACTGGATATAAGGGAGGGCTTCTTGTTTGAGAAATAATGGATGAATAACTGGAGTCGCCACCCAAACAAGAAACGAACTGAAATGTCCAAGTGTTAAAAGTGCAGATGAAACGATTAATGAGATTACGAAAGATAAGGCGATGAAAAGATCAAATGACGCCAGGAAATGTTGTGCTGATGGGATAACAAATGAAAATAGATAGGTGATTAGAAAAATGTCGTGAGGACCAAGTACAAAAAAACTTTGTCCCCGGCAACGGTATGAAAAAATGTTGTCGTTGTCAGCTCAAATGAAAAGATGAGAAATGAGAAGAATGATGAGAAAATGTCGTTGAAACGCCGAGAATTAAATATCCCAGGCAACGACGCCAAAAAATGTTGTGCCGCTTGACGGGTTAATGAATGGCGGAAAAGATGGATGATTAAAACGATGAGATGATTAGAACGATGTCGAGGAAACCAAGGACAGAAAAACTCTATCCCCGGCAACGGCGCCAAAAAATGTTGCCATTGCGGACTAAAATGAATGATAGAAAGATGAAAGATGAATGTCATAGAGCCAAGGCCCAATAAATCGGTCCCCGACAACGGCGCCAAAAAATGTTGTCGCACGAAGTGTCTAAGCACCGTGACAACACTTAGAGTAAGGGCTGTCACTCTAATCCTTACTCCGTTTAGACTCTCTCCTAGACAATTCAAGGGGGGTAGTCTTTAAGGTGAATGAATGAGAAAAGCCTGTGGAACACGGACTCTAGGAGATTTTAAGGATGAACAACTTGATGAATTTAGAATGAGTCTCTGTCAATAGAGCGAAAAAACAATAATAAAACTCAAACAAATAGAGATACCTACTATTACGTTCAGAATTTCGATTATTATTCAAACCCCAGCGACTGAGCAAGATACCTGTACTCAAATCACTCTTCAAAAGCTATTATCAATGGCTAAAAAATATTTACGCATGAAAAACGACACATCTTACAATGTTTCCACAAAGAGTAACTCCGACGAAGATTAACCCCAAAGTCTTTCTTTATTAAAAAAAGATTACACGAGAGCATTTTGCTTAGCACACGACTCAAAGGTCGAATCAATGGACTGACAAATGACTTCCTATTTAAATATAAATCCTGCAACGACTAGTTCGAGTGATCCTCATGAAAGCAATCTCGACTGTTCATGAGGATCAAAATTTATTTTAATCTCATCTGTCGAAATTTTAAATTCTTGAGGAAATTCGAATTTTTCAATTAATTTCCTCAAAATTTTGACTTTGACTTAACCCCAGGGACCAAAGGCTCAAAATTTAGCAAAATAATCAATTTACCTTAGTTCCAGGACCTTTTAAATTTTGATTTTTAAGGACCAACGAATTTTGCCTTCGGAGAATTTAAATTTACCTAGGACCTAGAATTAATTAAATTTATGGCTTGGGATTTTATTAATTTTTTGCCAAAAAATTTAATTAATTAAACTATGAGGGGATAAATTATTTTTCCAACCCTCAAGACACTTTACATCATGATTTTCATATTTTTTTTATCAAAAGGGGGAAAACTCATTTGTGATAGACCCTCACAGACCACCCATTTCTGCGACACAAAGATAATCCAACAAACCAAGCAATTTGTAATAAAATAACCTAACCAAATAGTTAGGATATTCCAAAATCACTTTTACATAGACTCGATCTAGAACACCAGGACTCGCCCAAAATCCCAGTGACAAAATTCATTCCGACTTTGGGGTAAAGCTGAAGAAAAACTCTTCTGACCATCCAAGAATGGATCGGTGAGACAAAAAACCTCCCAGAATATAGATCGTCACCAGAAAAGTAGGTTTACCTAGACAACTACATACATGACACAAATCTGCTAAGATTATTTACATCATATACATGTAGAATGGGTTTACATTATAACATGATCCTCAATTGATGATGATAGCTGGACAACACGAACACATTGATCAGGCGCTAATCCTTTTGCAAAAAAATGGGTGTACTGCTATGAGTCGTTGACACGTAGTGGTCAATAGTGTCTAACTAGCATCTAAGGGAAAATGCAACTGCCTATCCCAATGCTCATCAATAACATCCCAAAGAAGCATACACTTGGCCTCGTCATCCTGATATCCTCTTTTGATACCCTCCTTGGTGAGATACATCACCTCATAAATATAACTCATAACAGATTTCTCACCATCAACGATCCTGAAAATTTAAAGTCAATTTTCTGACTATTTAACTTCAATATAAATGAAATTCAAAAATGAAATGAATTTTCACTGTCTAAGTACCAACACAATTTGAATGGTGACTCTAACACAATAATAATCTCTTCAACATCTTTCTAGAAACCAACATGTTATGTATAATAAAAATATCTTTATTTTATCAATTGTTGCTTCATCTAGTATTAAGTGGAAGAACCTACCAGAAGAAGAAGCCTCTTCGGAGAAAGAAGGTTTTCATCAACAACACCCTTCATTATCAATGCTTTGAGGACAGAGCAGTTTTTCTCGAGAGGAAGGCAATGTTATATATAAAAGTACATATGTATTAATGTTTAATTTAGGAAGAGAGGGCACGATCAAAAGATCATGCCCCCTCATGTAAAGGCACTCAAGGCTATATTTATGCTAGGGACCCCCCATTATAAAAATCATCATTCTTATTCAATCTATTATATAATATAAATATCTTTATTTTATAAATTGTTGCTTCACAACATTAAACACAACAACAATGATTTCAGTCATTTCGAGGGCTTCGTAATGTCCTCTTCTAATTAATTACGCAAGGGAGGACGAAGTAGCCTACCCAACCCCGTAAGCTATAGTCAATTATAAAGGGGGGCACCCATTATTCAATGTTTTTGGAGCAACATTGCGTAAATTGGGGTAATTGGAGGAAAACTTGTGAAGGAAGCAAGAATTGGCGATAAGTGGAGGGAATCTTGTTAGCCCCTGAAATTAAATTAGGAGAAGAGCCCCAAAGGGAGCCTATAAATAAGAGAGAGGAGAACCATTATTCTCATCATGGTTGTTTGGATATTTTTGTTCGTGAGTTGAGGCTCTGAGGGTTTTAAGACCCCTTTTTCCATTGACTGGTTTCAGTATCCAATCCCCTCTCTTTCTCTAATCTGTTTGGCATAATCGTTTGAGGCATTTTCCATCTGGTTTTTGGCAAGCAAGGATATTTTTGTGGATTAATTGGCTTGAGGAGACATTCTGTGACAGCTTCATCCATTTTGAGGATTTTATGGCTAAGATCTAGAGCAGCAAGGCAATCTGAGGCTAAATCATCAAACAATGTTTTAAAACTCGGAATCGGCCAAGGGTCAACTCTGACTCGGAATCGACTCGGACGAGTTGATTCCAATGACTAGGTCATTGTAAAAAGAATATTTAATATTTAACGAAAAAACATATTTTTAAGATTTTCATTCATGTTTCCAAACTCAAGCATTAGAGTAATAGAGAGAAGACAACATATGATCAAAGTATGTTCACAAATATATCTATTATATCAAAATGGCACCCAGTGCACTATCCAATACATGTAATATATGGAGATCAGAACAAAAACACATAACCAAGGAGGCTCTAAATGGCCTCTACAACAAGACAATATAACTACAGGACTACAAGTCACTAATACAAAATACTATCCCATTAATCAACATGATCAATCATCACTGATCACTACTGCTAGAAATGGGAACATCATCTGGCTCGAACTCTAAATCGAAGTCAGACAAGGAAACCCATGGCCTCTCCTCCTCTTCATCAAGATCTCCAACTACAACTATAGAAATAGTAGCACTAGCACTAGTTGCGCATTGAGATAGATGAGCTATGAGCATGCGTCGCAGCAAAGTACAGGATGTGCCTGTAGCTGGAGGACTTGGGGCTAGTACTAGTGGATCTGCATCTAACTCATCAGTCCCTAATGCATCCAAGTCCATATCAACATCAAGATCAATACCATCGTCAGGGTCAAACTCTGTTGGTTAAGTCTCCACTACCCAACCTGAGGTTGGATCAATATCTTCAAACAAAATGGGATCTGTATCAAGTCTTTTGTTCAACAATTGGTTGTGTTTTAGCCAAAGGTTATATTGGACGAAGCCTATATCATTTAATTGTTTTTGTTCTAAACAGATTCTCTTCTTCGTGTGAATCCTCTCAAAGACATACCAATTGTGCTCACACCCAGAAGCATTGCAAGTTTGACTCAAAATTCAGATTGCAAACTTTTGCAATTGAGGACATTGGCTACCAAATGCCTCCCACCAGTGTCCTGCAAAAAACATAGAAGTGTAATGAGTTAGTTCAACAAATTATATCCAACACTCAAATTATAAACAATTTACCGAAATAAGAAATTAAAAATTGAAATTGTCTACCTAGCTCAGTCGCTTCCCTTGCAATCCTTGCTAGGTTTTTGTCGAAGGCTCTCCTGAAACAATTGATTTGTCGATGTATCTCCAACTACTCACTCTCATCAAAGACCATGCGCTCAAGGCACTCATACAATCCATCTTTCACTTCCCTAGTTGAACTTTATAATGATACCTTGGATTCAAGAAATACCCAATTGCATGTATAGCGCGATGGAGTTGATTGTTCCATCTTTGATAAACGATCTCCCAAATAGGCCCATACTTGACCACTCTATCCTTGTATGTTGCCCTTATTTGCTCCTTTTCCTAATCCAGAGCTTCATAAATGAAACCCATAGCCAATCTTTCCCCATCCACCAACCGCAACACCTTAACTATTTGCTCAACAATTTTCAAAATCTTTGCTGCCTTTTTCCAACATGTGTCATCATTAACTTTCTTTCTTATGTCTTTACCATCCTGTTTGTGGGTCTATTACCGCTCAATCTAGCAGGGGTCCTAGGAAGGGTTCCAAAGGGGCAACTACTAGATCAAATGGCAACAATCGGACAAGGACCCACTGTCACCTCAGTCAATATCCCCTGCTCTTTACAGACTTTCACCGAATGGGAGGAGTCCCAATATTAAGGAAAACACTAGAATGATGAAGTCAATAACAAAATACAATGTGATTTCCAAAGCCCATTCAGAGGAGAGTATCAGATAATACGTTGCTTGTTTTAGAAGCAAAAGAAGGGCTCTCTAGGAAAGGCTTATGAAGGATGCCTAGACCTAGGTAAAAATGATATTCAATGAAGAAGGTATGCCCAGATCAAAGCCTCCTAAAGGAATAAGTGGACCTATATTAGGGTTTTTGAGATAACAAGCATGCAAGTGTTTGGGACCACAAGAGAGGTTGTAATATCCCCAATTTTGTGAGCATGGGAATTTTACCCAATTTTGGTAATATTAATTAAAAGGGGCAACTAGTATTTTGGAGAATGGTGGCAAGTATTATTTTATTGCAGATTGGTGGAAAATCATTATTTTATTTAAATTGTGGAAAAAGTAACTAAGTGGAAAATGGCCCCACCAATAAAACAATATTAAAAGGAGTCTAGAAGGATTGAGAGAAAATATAAGAGGGGCTCATTTTGTGCATCATCTTTTGACTATTACACTTAACACTTCATCTTCTCTTGGAGTTGTTTAGCGCAAGGGTAGAGTCTTGTTTAGCACAAGAATTTCAGGAGGGATTCTGCGCCATCTTCGAAGGACTTAGAGTGCCTTCCACGTTGGGGATTCAAAGAGTCCATTGTTGGGCTTTTAGAGCTTCATTGAAAGCAATATTTCTAGCTTTGTGTACTTTTTGGGGCATAGAGGCAATTCGAGTTATTCATTGTAGTCTAGCGTATAGCGAGTTGGAGTCTAGGTTATTTGTAGGAGGATTTTCCTAGTTGGAGTTGGGAATTTTGTGGCAATTTTGCGGGGATAGAGGGCAACAAATCTGTGGGACGGAATTCTCTTCATTTGGAAGTACATAGGGGTTTCCGACTTAGCCTACGCAAGGGAATAAGGGAGAAGAATTGTGGAGAGATAAGGAGCAAATATTGGAGGTAAACCTCAAGGGAGAATTTAGCTAGTGGTAGATTTGGGCATAATTTCGTAATATCAAATTGTGGGGCGTTTTCTGGCCAGATTTGGCGATTTACACTTGTTTTGTTCACCAGGTGTGATATTCCTGCTTAATGTTTCACTAAGGGAATATCGAAATTTTGATCAATTTTGGCACTCACATGATCTCACTTAGGAAAAAGCGGGCCTAGGGGACCCATATGTGATTTTTGGTCTAAAGAGGCACTCCAACTATAGGCTCAGCAAAAAATTGGAGATTTGGTGGAACATGGGGGCCACCATGAAGCCATTTTCAGCCTACAAGAAGAATACACTTTCATTGGCTCAAAGAAGGTGAGTGGAAGTCGATGTGGGCCCACATGGGCAACCTTGGAGGCAACTCGTTAAAAGAGGGAGGAGCTCTCAATTTTGGTTATCATTCATCATTTTCAATTTTTTCTTTGACAAGAGCACGCATGAGAAAGGAGCCAAGTCTGCATGTGTTCAGCACACCGAGTGTTTCTAAGCGGAAATCACAGTGCTTGCTTCAATGGACTTCGAGTGCCATCGCAAGGAGGGAGTTCTTCTTCAGCATAATCCACACCAACAATAGGAGTTCGATTTGCAGCAACAAAGAGAGCCACAGCAACGCAGGGACTGAGCAATCATTGATAGAGACATTCCGGGAGTGTGGGGAGATAAGGGAATTTGAGGTGGAGAATTGGTGGGAAGGCTTGGGAAGCCTTCTAACAGGGTTTGCAGGTATTTCGGAGGCATTTCAGCAGCAGATCATTCAGGAGGCCGAATTTGCCAGTTGGACAGCGAGTCAAGCTCAACAGGGTCGAAATTTTGGGGTCAAGCTTTGGCCAAACCCTTCGTGGGTTATTCTGGGTTTCTTGAGTAGAGGCCAGTATTAAATTCCTGGAATTTTCTGAGTAGTAGAGAGGGCTCTAGCAGCTCTTCATTTCAGGCAGCAACACCATTTTCTGGGTTTTAGAGAGCAGCGATTGAGCCAAATTGACAGGCCTTGAAGGAGGGTGATTCAGGGATCATTGAGGGCTTTGCTAGCTTGCTAAAAGAAAGCCCAGGTGCACACATCCCAGCACCTTGATTGTACACCTTTCCATTTAATAAAATGAGTAGACAGCGTTGTTGTGGAAGCATTTTCGTGGTCTGATAGTCTGTTTATTTGATTATTTACTGTTAATTTTCCCTTAGGGATATTACAGTGGTATCAAAGTTATAGACTTGGCACAGCCTATGGGAGCAATGCAGTCTATGACACCGGAGGATAGGTAGAACGTGACATACCGAAGACAGAGGTACAGCAACAAAGAACGACAGCTAGAGATCACCTGTGATCTCGTGGCGACAAAACCAGAGGTAGAGGAACCCAACATGGGGGATAACGAGGGAGACAAAAAGGATGAGGAGAAGGAGTTTGCCCAACTCCTACTGAAAGCAGTGCAAGATTTGTGTTATTTTTAGGTATGTTCTATGCTTAGAGCAATTAATTTCAATTTTCACAGTTAGCTCAATATCTTTTCCATATTAGCAATCACATCAGCATTAAAGTAAATTGCAGCTAGAACATAAAGATAGATCGCAGAAGCCAAGCTAAGACAAGAGGGCACAAGATGTGGCGCTAGCCAAGGACAAACCCCAATGTGGGGAAACCCTTGATCAATTCTTCTTATATGTTCTTCAATAGTTCAGCAGAGAGAGAGAGAGATAGTACATTTACAACAGAAGTCAACACTTTGACTTATCTAAATAAGAGCATAGATCATCTCTAAGAAGATGATACATGGGATGGTTGAACTCAGTTGAAGACATGTTGCTTCAACTGATTCTCCAAGGTGACTCCTTCACCCATCATTGTGTTGCATCTCATCATCATGCTGCACCCATCATCACTATGCTGGACCTCATGACCATGCTGCACACAGCATACTGTTGCATCTTATGCTGCCAGTGTTGTCCCATGTGCCATTGTTGCACCATGCTACCACAATTGTTCCATGTGCCATTGCTACATCATGCTAGCCACTGTTGTCCCATTTTCTTGCTCCACCAAGCATCATAGCCTTGTTGTCCCATTTGTATTGCTGTTGTCCCATCACAGCTTGTTATCCCAATTGTGCCATCATTGCACTATGCCAATGCTGCTAGCCCTGCTATCCCACTGTTGTTGCTATTCCATGTTTGGCATACTGTTGTCCCATTTGCTATGCTCCAACAAGCACCATTGTCTAGCTATCCCACTTGCTATGTTGTACCTTGTTGTTGTCCTAATGAGTTTGCAGCACTATGCTATTGTTGTTGTCCCATTGTAGCCTTGATGCACCATGTCATTGATTGTTGTCTTATTGCTTTCTCCACCAAGTGACCTTGTTGTCCCATGTATCTAGCTGCCACCCACCATACAAACGCTGCTCCGAATATGTTTGTATACTGTTGTTCGTGGCCGTTATAGTGAGGACACTAGAGCAACCCTAAACTCCTCACACAGTCCTTGAACAGCCCTCAAGGAAACTATGACACACCCTCATGAGACACCTCCCCTAGCACGTTGTTGTTCGGGGCATATTTGAGCCCTCAATTCACCCTACGCAAGCTCTAATTGTGATGCTATGGTCTACGACCTAGCACACAGTACTTTTGTAGCTTACGGTCTGCACCCTACAAGTATCATGTCCACAAAACAATGCCCAAATAGATTTGTAATAGAGGTCTCCAACTCAGACTACCCAACAAGTATCCTCAGCCTCCCTTTCAACAACTCGGTGCCCACAAAACAGTCCCTAATCTCCTTCCTGGCCTGACTTTATTACTGCGACTAGGGCATGTCATAACCCTCCTTGACTGTGGCTAGGTAGTTATGTCTAGGGCTGGTTATAACCCTCCTTGACTACGTCCTCTAGGTTACTAGGGTTGTGCTAGGACTGCGTCTAGGGCTTGTTTACGACAACGTTAGGGCTGCTTTAGGACTGCGGCTAGGGTTTGTTAAGCCCTCCTCTTATAAGTGCATTAAAACTTTTTCCATGAGCTCCTTTAGGTCAACCTAGATCCCTTCCATAGCTTCACTAGCTTATCTTCTTTGTTGCGGCTAGGGCAACCTCGTTTCCTCCAACGTCTAGGGCTTCTTCCTCCTAGATTTCTCTCTCACTGAAACCCAAGACAAGTGGAGAGAAATCAAGAGAGAAGTGTGTTTGTAATGACTCTCAAGTCATCTCCTATTATACTAAAACGTTGAGCACATGTGGGGTTTATTTGGTTGCTGGCCGACCTTGACGAATTGTCTTATAACACAAATAAATTCATAACTCCATGAATACTTATCGAAATCGGATGATCTTTAGATCAATCCTATGCCTCTCGATGAGAGGGATTCAAGAAAAATATTCGTTGCCATAAATAAGATGACCCACATGGAGTTTGGCCCTAGTTGCCAATTTTAACACCCTCTCAACTAGGGAGAACCCCATCCACTGATCCATCTATCTGACTGTACTATCTCTGCCATCAGTGCCCTGCACTGCTCTGCTCTGCTCTACTGAAGCATGAAGAAGAAAAATTGATCGAGAATGTCTCATACCATTCTCTACTAACCTGAAGTCAGATCCATATGAAGAGAATGTGTTATACCACTCTTACTGATCCCAGATCAGTTTCAAGAGAGTGAGTCATATCACTCTTACTGACCCAAAGTCAGTTTCATTGATCCTAGATCAATATCACAAGAGAGTGTCTCAAACCACTCATACTGATCCCAGATCAGTTCCATTGATCCCAGATCAATGGAAGGCATCCTAGCATAGGGAGTACGGTAGATACAATGATGCGTCCATCAAAAGTACTACTGTGGTCCCTAACCCCACTTCCTTGTTCATTGACCAGATGAGAGATACTTCCCATGAGTCCCAAACTGCATGGGTAGGATGCCTTGATAGGAGAACCACTCATCCTGTCCCTAAGTCGCCACGGGGTATCACGGGGGAAGGCTACCATTCACCTTGTACACAGCGCACCATTAGGGGAGGGTGAGTCACACTATGGTCGCTTGTTGCTCCAAGAAGTACCCCAAGCCCCCCCGGAGCTCCGAGACCTCAATGCATGCATCATGTAGGACCCTCATAAGAGGGTCTCTCAACAACTCCAAGTCGTTCGGGAAAGTCACAAATTTGACCTTTCCCCAGGGTTTCGACAGAATGACTGCGACCTGTACATCAGTCTCAATCGATGCAGCCTCCTCGCTCATCGATGTACCATATCCCAGATAAGGTAGTATCTGATGTCTATATGCTAGAGCAATCCTAGAATACGGGATTCCTCAACAATCGAATCCCCCCTGGTTGACACAGAAGATCACAGTGGTATCCATGATGTGTACAAACAGCTCACTGAAGAGCTTCCGCAACCAGGCAGCTTCACACAAGGTCATACTCGTAGCTATGTATTCGGTCTCAGCGGTGCTCAAAGCAATCATCTTCTACTTCCTGCTCATCCAGGATATCGAGCAGGACCCAAAGAGAATCAGCACTCAAAAGTGCTCTTGATATCCTCCACACTGCCTGCTCTGTCAGCGTTCGAATAATCATGCAGCTTCACATTTTCAGCAGTGTATCTCAATCCATGAGAGATTGTGCCACGATGATATCTCAGAAGATTCTTGGCACCAATCTAGTGAGGCCCAACCAAATATGAGTCCAACATGCTAACTGCAAAACATATATCTGGACGGAAGTTCACCAAGAACATCAAAGCGAATGAGTTTATGAAACTCAAAGGCATTTCCCAAATCTGCTCTAGCATCACTACCACATAACTTCTGAAAGTTAAGCTCCATCGAGGTAGTCACGGGCTTGCAATTCACCATTCCAAATCCAGAATCCAAGTCCCTCTTACTTCTGCAAATGAGAGGGTCTGCACTTGTCAGAAAGAGGTCGTCCTCATAAGGTGCCAGTATGAGAGGTCTACCATCCACAACCTTCAAGCAATGGTTTGGATCGGCTTCACTCCTAGTGAATCTCAGCTTCATCAGACAGCTATCAATCCTCTCAAACTAAGCCCGGAGTGTTTTGCCTCAAGCCATAGAGGGCTTTCTTCCACTTGCATACATGAGATTCTCGATCATGAATCTCAAACTCCTCGGATTGTTCCAAACCTGTGGACCTGCTACATTAAGGGGAATGGTCCCCTTGTAGTATTTTCCTTCGGTACATCTTGGACATGTACCTTCATGCTCTTCTTGAATTCAGGCATCCCTGACACTATCTGACTCACATCAGGTAGGGCCCCACAATAAGCAGACCTTCGGTGCTATAGATGAGATGTGTCAACTGACATGGTCCCCAATGGACCATCCTGCAACTTGATACAAATTGCCAACCCTGAACCCATGAGTAAAAGCATCTTTGAAAATTCTATTTTCAAACACGTACCTTTCCATCGATGAATGCCACCCTGAAACCTTTGACTTCCATTGCCGAAATGGACACCAGGTTCTTCTTGCGATCAGGTACATAAAAGAGATTCTTGTAAATGAATCGAGTTACCCTCATCCAATTGAGGGGTAACATTCCCTACACCCTTTCCGGGATAGGTGGCATCGACTCCAAGTATAATCCCATGATTGTTTCCATCTCTACCAAATTAGAGAGAGCACCCTTCTATCCGATGAAGTGCCTTGAAGCACTACAATCAATAAGCCAAATTCCCAAAGAGTCTGAAGGAGAGGGCCAATACAAGATAACGCTTCTTTATCTTATCAGAAACAACATTTGATTCTTCATACCTGGGGTTCCTTGCTTTCTTGAAGAGTCGGTCGTTTCCTTGATGACCTGCATTACCTGTCATTCCTCTGATCATTGAAGATGTCCCTGGAATGATTGTTATCATCATCAAGTGATGTGTCCCTACCATTCGGACACTCCTTTACATAATGGTTGAACTTATTACAAACAAGGCATTTGCCTTTCCTTCCCCCCTTAGATCTAGACTTCCCATTGAAGTGATCTTTAGGTAGGTCATTAGAAGCTTCCGCTGCGCCATTCTGATAACATTCTCTACTTCGATTTCACCCTCCGTGAATTTGAAGAGGGATGAGGAATCCATTGATCCTTTTGTCCTTTCCCAACCGTCTTTGGTGATTGCTCTTTCACTCTTGCTTGGGCTTTGTCTTCACCTAAGCTCTGATACCATGTTAATTTTAGGTATGTTCTATGGTTAGAGCAATTTATTTCAATTTTCACACTTAGCTCAATATCTTTTCCAGATTAGCAATCACATCAGCATTAAAGTAAATTGCAGATAGAACATAAACATCAAACGCAGAAGACAAGCCAAGACAAGAGGACACAAGATGTGGTGCTAGCCAGGGACAAACCCCAATGTGGGGAAACCCTTGATCAATTCTTCTTATATGTTCTTCAATAGTTCAGCAGAGAGAGAGAGAGGGAGATAGTACATTTACAACAGAAGTCAACACTTTGACTTATCTAAATAAGAGCATAGATCATCTCTAAGAAGATGATACATGAGATCACTGAACTTAGTTGAAGACATGTTGGTTCAACTGATTCTCTAAGGTGACTCCTTCCCCGATCATTGTGTTGCATCTCGTTATCATGTTGCACCTCACCGTGTTGCACCATGCTACACCCATCATCACTATGCTAGACCTCATGACCATGCTGCACACATCATATTGCTACACCTTATGCTACCACTGTTGTCCCATGTGCCATTGTTGCACCATGCTACCACAATTGTTCCATGTGCCATTGCTACACCATGCTAGCCACTGTTGTCCAATTTGCTTGCTCCACCAAGCATCATAGCCTCGATGTCCCATTTGTATTGTTGTTGTCCCATCACAGCTTGTTATCCCAATTGTACCATCATTGCATTATGCCATTGTTGCTAGCACTGTTGTTCCACTGTTGTTGCTATTCCATGTTTGGCATATTGTTGTCCAATTTGGCATGAGGTACCTTGCTGTTTTCCTAATGAGTTTGCAGCACTATGCTATTGTTGTTGTCCCATTGTAGCCTTCCTGCACCATGTCATTGATTGTTGTCTTATTTCTTTCTCCACCAAGTGACCTTGTTGTCCCATGTATCTAGCTACCAACACACCATACAAATGTTGCTCCGAATATGTTTGTAAACTGTTGTTCGTGGTTGTTCTAGTTAGGGCACTAGAGCAACCCTAAACTCCTCACACAGTCCTTGATCAGCCCTCAAGAAAACTGCAACACACCCTCATGAGACACCTCCCCTAGCACGTTGTTGTTCTGGGCATATTTGAGCCCTCAATTCACCCTACGCAAGCTCTAATTGTGATGCTATGGTCTGCGGCCTAGCACACAGTACTTCTGTAGCTTACAGCCTACACCATACAAGTATCATGTCCACAAAACAGTGCCCAAACAGATTTGTAGTAGAGGTCTCCAACTCGGACTACCCAGCAACTAACCTCAACCTCCCTTTCAGCAACTCAATGCCCACAAAACAGTCCCTGATGTCCTTGCTGGCCTAACTTTATTACTGCAGCTAGGGCATGTCATAACCCTCCTTGACTGCGTCTAGGGCTGGTTATAACCCTCCTTCTTGACTGCGTCCTCTAGGTTACTAGGGTTGTCCTAGGACTGTGTCTAGGGCTTGTTTAGGACAGCGTTTAGGGCTTGTTTAAGATAGCATTAGGGCTGCTTTAGGACTGCGGCTAGGGCTTGTTAAGGCCTCCTCTTATAGTTGTGTTAAACTTCTTCCATGAGCTCCTTTAGGTCAACGTAGATCCCTTCCATAGCGTCGTTGGCTTGTCTTCTTTGTTGCGGCTAGGGCAGCCTTCTTTCCTCCAACGTCTAGGGATTCTGGCTCCTAGATTTCTCTCTCACTAAAACCCAAGACAAGTGGAGAGAAATCAAGAGAGAAGTGTGTTTGAAATGACTCTCAAGTCATCTCCTTTTATACTAAAACATTGAGCACATGTGGGGTTTATTTGGTTGTTGGCCGACCTTGACAAAATGTCTTATAACACAAATAAATTCATACTTCCATGAATACTTATCGGAATCGGATGATCTTTAGATCAATCCTACACCTCTCGATGAGAGGGATTCAAGAAAAATATCAACTGCCATAAATAAGATGGACCCACATGGAGTTTGGCCCTAGTTGCCAATTTTAACAATTTGTCTCGGAACACTGAAGGGATGGAACAGTGAAATAGCAATGGCAAAAAGGGCAAAGGAGTCCAAGGGGATTTCCACTATGGAGAAGGGTCCGGCACATCACACCACCATGCATATCTCCATGCTAACATGCCATTGATCCAAAACACACCCCCTAGATCCACCATTCCCACGTTCCTATGCAACCAGAGCAGGAGGAAGCACCCTATGGAGACTACTTCCTAGAGTATCAATCTTATGGGCCTGAATTTGGGAGGGCCATTACTTCAAAGATTTTTGCCAACTGAAAGGCAACAACAAGTCCAAGGGACAGAATGGAGGAAGTTATGTGCGAGGGACAGACTTGCAAAGCACGGTGGGGAGGTTATTTCTCTCAACTTTCGATGCGTCCTCCAAGAGCTTGGCCAAGGCTTGGGTCGAGAAGTTGGATGTCTATTTCCAGCTGAACCAAATGACAAAGGGTGAGGCAATCAAGATTGCCACATTGCACTTGGAAGGGGAAGCCCATGACTGGTGGTTCCATGGATTGACCACGTTGGGGCATGCTAGAGTGACTGCCTATGATGAGTTCACCAGGAGGGTGTTGGAGCGGTTTGAGAGGAAGGATCCAGAGGAGTATTTTGGGGAGTTGACTAAGCTCAGGCAGACCAGGAGTGCAAAAACCTACATCTCAGAGTTTCTGCGTTTGTCGGTGATGGTCCCAGACTTGTCAGAGTCTAGGAGGATTTTCATGTTTATCGATGGGCTAGCAGAGCCATTGTGTGGGTTGGTGAGGTCCAACAGGCCCACGACATTGCAAGATGTCGTAGGGAGAGCCTGAGACCTACAAGATGCCCTACCTAGGACAAGGGCACCATTTCCCCCTAGACAGGGCTTCCAGCAGAAGGGGAAGGACAGCAAGGCCCCACCACCGAGGGCCAATCAAGGGCGTGCACAGCTGGATGATGAGACCAGAAGAGACCTCAGGCGGAGGAAGTTGTGCTTCACTTGTCAAGAGCCATGGGCACCAGGCCACAGGTGTGCAGCGGGCAAGGCTCACTATATAGAGGTCTTCTCTGATAGTGATGTAGAGGAGGAGACTTATTTTGAGATGTCAGGAGAGGATAGCGCAGCACCACTAGGAGGAGGAGGAGGACCACCACCACCACCACCACCACCAGGGGGAGTTTCTTTCACACCTACTGGAGGGGTACTTGCAACACTGCGAGGGGTACCCAAATTTTTAACTATGAGGATCCGAGGCATTGTTCAGGGGCAACATGTCTTAGTACTGGTGGATAGTGGGGCTACCCGCAACCTCATTGATGCACAACTGGTTCAGAGGAGGGGCATCACAACTGAGGACTTTAAGGGATTCTCAGTTCGTTTGCCTGGGGACAGGACCATGCAATGCACCCGCTATGTGCCAGCTTTGACATTGACCATGGGGAATTACTCCATGACAGATCATTTCTTTGTAGTGGATGTACTGGACACCAACGTTGTGTTGGGAGTCCAGTGGCTCTATACACTGGGCAAAGTCACGACAGATTGGCAAAAGTTAGAGATAGAGTTCATAGAGCCAGATGGCAAGACCGTCCTGCTTCGGGGGATGCACTCATACCCCCCACAGAATATTTCGTCCCATGGGATTGAGGCTGACTTGAGACATGGAGACATCGAGTGGGTTGTGGAGTTGAGGATCTCAAAGGTTGTAGGAAAGCCCAAACCACCACATCCGGAGATACAAGCTATTCTTGACAGGGATCCAGTGGTGTTTAGGGACATACCACTGGGGCAACCCTCCTGACAGGGGATTTGAGCACACCATCGAGTTGGAGCTAGGGGTGCAGGCCGTCATCAACACCCCTTATCGACATCCCAAGGCTTATCGGGATGAGATTGAGAGAGCCATCCATAAGCTATTGGCACTAGGGCACATTAGACCCAGCTCTAGCCCTTTTACTTCATTGGTTGCGCTGGTGAAAAGAAGGACGGGTCCTTACAGATCTACATTGATTAAGGCTCTCAACAAGAAAAGGTTGAAAAATCGCTACCCTATTCCCCATATAGATGAGTTGATGGACAATTTGAGGGAAGCGAAGTTCTTCTCGAAGATTGATCTAAAGTTGGGGTACCATCAAATCTGGGTGAGGGACCAAGGTGTCACAAAGACAGCATTTCGGTGCCACTATGGGCACCTTGAGTTCTTGGTTATGCCCTTTGGGCTTACCAAAGCACCTGCCACATTCCAGTTGTGCATGAACCACATATTTCGTGGACAGTTGAGGAAGTTCGTTCTAGTGTTCTTTGACAACATGTTGATCTACAACTGGACATGGGAGGAGCATTTACAGCACCTTGAGACAGTACTGCGCATCCTGAAGGAGCAACAGTTCTATGCCAAATTGTCCAAGTGCGAGTTTGGGCTGACTGAGATGCTCTACCTTGGGCATATCATTAGGGAGGATGGTGTCAGAGTGCATTAGGAGAAGATCAGAGCTATCCGAGATTGGCCAGAGCCCCAGAATGTGACCAAGTTGAGGGGGTTCGTGGGCATTTGCACCTATTACAAGAAATTTGTGAAGGGTTTCTCACAGTTGGTTGCACCCCTCACAGATTTGATGAAGAAGGGGGCTTTCGAGTGGACCACTACAACGCATGAGGCATTTGATCGCTTGAAGGAGGTCATAAGTAGTTGTCGAGGGTTGGCACTCCCTGATTTCACTCAGCCTTTCGTGTTCGAGTGTGATGCCTTAGGAGTGGGCGTGGGGGTCGTATTGATGCAAGGAGGGCACCCCATAGCGTTTGAGAGCAGCAAGCTATTGCCCCATGAGTTGCTCTATTCCATCTATGACAGAGATGTTGGCCATCATGCATGTGTTGACCAAGTTCAGGCAATATTTGATGCGGAACAGGTTCAAGGTCAAGACCAACCACAACAACCTCAAGTTCTTTTTGGAGCAGAAACAGCTACAAGAGAGGCAGCAAAAGTGGTTGAGCAAACTACAGGCATATGACTTTAACATCAAATATGTCAAAGGGAATCACAACATAGTTGCTGATGCATTGTCCAGGAGACCAGCCACCTTGTCCTTGGTAAACATTGCCCCGGACTGGAGGGCACAGTTGCTCGTTGAGTATTCCAAGGACAAGTTTGCATGCGAGATCCTTGATGGCCTGGTGATAGATGACCAGAATCAGGTGATGAACGAGGTGATCTACTACCGAGACCGAATTTACTCGGTACCTGTTATCACTTAGGTTTTTTCCTTAGAAGTTATTAAAGAAGGAATGGCCCGAGGTAACCACAAACCAATCTTTTAGACTCAGGTTCTAGCCAACCTAAGTCCAGAGAGGGCTCTCTCTTTATAATTTAACTTTGTTGAATTAGGATTTCAGGCTAGTTCTTAATGTTCGGGGTTGTTTGTTTTGATTTGGTGGTGGAATTAAGAAGACAGATGGGCAGAGAAAATATTTAGGCCATTGGGCTATGGAGTCAATCAAGAAAGGCTTAACTGGATTAGATCTATTACTGAGGTAAGAGTCCACAGGGCAGGCTAACACATCAAAAGCAAATCTTCAGGTTTAAATGGATGAAAGTCCTAACCAGGGCTAAGGGCAATGAAGAATCCTTAACAGGGATTAAGACGAGGAGGGGAAGGATGGCCAGTAGCAAAGGGCAATGAAGAATCCTATACTATGGGCCAAAGGGGGGTAAACTACGGAAGTAAGGAGGCAATTAAGAATCTCCAGACCAAGGCAGTTTAGAAGAAAACATAAATAAAGCAAACAGTCAAAACAGAGAGCACTTAAGCTAATTCTGATGATATCATTCCTTGTTTGCTTTTAAGATTATATAAGAAACACATATGAATAATTCATGACATAAAGAGAATACAGTATTTAAACATGAGAAAATGATACTTATTTGTTCCAGATGTGCACAAGAATCGAGTGAAATGTCCTCAGCTTTATTTCATAATCCAGTAAACCAGTCCAGTCTTGAGTACAATAGCTCCTTAGCTTAAAACAAAATGTCTCTAGAAATGCTTTTTAATCCACCCTAATTACTTCAATTTGTGAAGCATTTATACAAAATTATTCTACAAAACAAAAGTTATCTTCCACACGAAGATAGAGACAAATGGAAAACAGATTGTTTGCTGTCCCTTTATTTGTGAATGTGTTGGACACTGGAACTCAGATTTGGCTCTTGCAGTTGCCTCGATATTTATGTGTTGGACTTCACTCTTATCTTCACCTTTTGATACTCTTTACCTGTGTTGTTTCATCCTTTCATCCTGTATTACCAGACTTTACCAACTTTACCATAGTAAACATCTTTTACTCCACAGATTTACTACAGACACTTCACAGTAAATCAGTCAAACTGGTCCACCATTCGTTATCTGGTAATTTCACCCTGATCATCTTCCTGTAAACTTCATCAGCTTCTGTGTACTTAGCAAAATTGGGTTTGCTAGTAAAAAGATGTTTTACTTCATCTTCTATGTAAAATAGATTCTCCAGGCCATCATAAAGTACCTTTCCTGTAGGTAATGCTTTCACTCTGAAAGAACTTGCTCAACTCCTGGCCTGTTTATTTAATCTCTCAATATAGTCTTCCTATGTCATTAACTTATCATGTATAATCAGTGGACTAGGAAGGCCTTTCTCTCTCAAAATGCCATATTTCAACATGAAACTATCTATGTTTGTCTGAATACTCTGACACCTTTTCTCTAGATTAAGCATTAAGTTCCTTTTAGTAAGAACTTTCTTTATTTCAATAATAGTAGTTGTTCTATCCTCAATCTCTAACTCCTCTAGCTGGTGCCTATTCCTACTGTTCAAAAAATCAATCAACTGATTTGCCTCTTCAGGTTTATCTCCCAGTTCTTCTTTAGTCTTCTATATAGCTTCCATAGCTACTTTAATTAATTCAGTCTGTTCAAAAATTACCTGGATAGAAGGCCAAATATCATTGATGGAATCAATTATATTGGCCCACAATATATCTTTCATGTCTCCCAATGGTTTTTCTAATGTCAAATCCTTCTCCAGGACTCTGATTCTTTCCTCCATCCTTTGGTTTTTTCGTTCTTCTTCTTTATTCTGAATTTGTGCAAGCTCGTAGTTTGTTTCCAAACTTGTCATTTGTTCTCTGAGCTTTTTCAATTTTGTGGCCTGGATACTCATTTGTTCCATGGCTTTAATCAATTCATCTGTTTTTTCTGCTGATGTCCCTGCACTGGTTGATGTACCTGTGGTTGAAATAGTCCCTGCTACTGGAAATGCTATCACTGGTGGAAGTGTTGGCGCCAAGGAAGTTGCCAGAGTGGAGGGTACTACTGTAGAAATTGTAGGTATGATAGCCTGAGGAGCGGTGGCAAGCTCACTCTGCTTAGACTGTATTGCTTTCTCCAATTCCTTCTTAGTTTCTTTTCACTGATCATTTAACTTAAGGATTAGGTCCAAAAGTTCTTCCTCCTTTTGCCTCTCTATAATTTCTGCAGTTTGAGGATGGTGGAGAGGAGGGATCTTGAGTTGCTTCTTCAGTGCAACTATATCATCATTTTTCTTTTTAGTCAATTGTTTTGCTGCTTTGACATCCTTGGGATCATGTCCCAATTCTATCACCAATTCTTCTAAAGTTTTTACCCTGGTGTCTTTAGCCTGAGAGGAGGCCTTTTCCAGTTGCAGTTGTGCAATGGTATTGTGTAATGAGTTTTACAATTGATGTGTTGTGATGGCCTTATTAGTCAATGTAGAATATACCATCTCACCAGTTTGTTTGTGCAGTTCTATTTGGTCAATAGGATGAATATCCTTTGCCAAAACTTCAAAATCAGTCTTTAAATAATCAGCCATGGATCTTGGTTGTTGCACAGTTGGCTTGAGGAAGCTCATCTGCATCTTTCTTTCCTTTATGTCAAAGGCTGACATCAGCCTTGTCTGGTTAGTTGGAGCCATTCTAAGATAGTGAGCATAGGTCTGAGCTTTCAGTTTCTCATTCCTTGCTTTAATTTCTTTATACTTTCCTTTAATGTCCTGGCTCTGTTCAGAGGGAGCTCTAAAAGAGGATACTTCTGTGCTTTGTTGTCTTTCCAATGCTTGTATCTGTGAAGCAGATGGTGTCCCCCCTGTTGGGATAGTCTGCCCACTTTCTGTCCTTTCTGCCATTGTGTTTCCTGTTGTTTCCTCAGTGTACTCTTGTTCTGCATAGGGGTTTAACCTTTGCCTTTTAGCAAAAGTTTGATCAATAGGCCTGCTAGAAGGAGTGGCCTCCTCTCTGTCTCTTTTAAGGTTTCTTTCCTCATTGAGAGGAGTCTGCAAAACATAAGGGTTGCTCATGATTGGTTCTGTTTGATCTAGCTCCTCCGAAATTTTTGGTTGCTCTGAATCTTCTGCCTGTTCTGATGACTTTTGTTGCTCTGATGGCTGTGTATTGTGTTCCTGTGACTGCCTTTGTGATGAAGTCTCTCCTGGCACCTGTACAAACGAATCTTCATCAAGCCTTCTTTCTAAATCCACCAATACATTGTCAACTTCAACTTGTGTGCTATCTTGATCTACCAGAGTGCCTTCCACCCATTCAGATTGATTGGCATATTGTTCAATTTCTGGGATCCTATGGTGGATATAAGGAGATAGCTTATGTTTCTGCCTTCTGTTACAAATGAAGCTGTGGGGGTCATAGGTCCAGATGAAACTCTGTTTTAATCTCAATCTTTGGAGGATTTCATCTGCCTCCTTTCCTGCTTCTCTATTATTGCAAATAAATGGGCCTAAATGATCTTTTATTCTTAGTTGGGCCTTCTTCTTGGTTTTGATAAAGTGAATCTCATCAGAATTGATCATTTGCCTATAGTACTCCAGAGCAAATAATCGCATGGGGAGATATCTAGGTAATTTGTAAGGAGGCAACTCACACCCATAAATTCTGATTTTAGTATGGTTTTGGTACAAGTACCAATCCCCTACTTTGTATTGTTTGGACAGCGAGAGAACCCTCTTAATGTCTGGACTGATTCTAGGAGGGGGACTTCTTAATAATATTGTAGTCACTGGATGTACAAATAAGTCAATAAAATCTGTGTATGGATAGTGAGAAGAACAATACCTATGGAATAGAGAGGTCCAGAAGATGACAGATCTAGGATTCCCTCTAGTATCAAGTTTTTGGACAGAGAAAGGAAACTTATCAGTTTGGTAGTAGAGAAACAAATGGTACAGGACTGATGAATATTTGAAAACTCTTGAATTTTTTAATCTCATAAATTGATCATGCATTTTATCTGCGATGAATTTTGCATAATCAAACTTGACTGCGGGAGGTTGACCAGGGGTAAAAATAGACATGCAGGGAAAATAGTGGCATCTACATATTCATTAGTGGTAGAGCCTAAAATGCATGATAGCATTGTTGTGATATCTTTGCCCAGATTAGAAAAGATCACTGACATGTAAGGAGGGGGGTCTTTTGGCATGTATCCTTATTTAATGAAAATCTGAAGGATTTGGGTACTTTTGGAACTAGATATCTTAGAGAATCTTTCAAGCAAATCAGCAATAGTAAGGGGGGTGAGATCTTGACCAGGTTGTAACTGTAACATTTCATTTATGGATTCAGGAGTGATAGTGAATAGGACTTTCTGGTCTAGGGACATCACAACTCTCATGATAGGGTCATAGTTTGCATGACAGTAGTGAATAATTTCTAGGAAGACATGAACACTAGGGAATTGATATTTGGGCAGGTTTGATTCCCAGAGACCTATCTTATCTGCATGGTTCAAGTAGTTATCTCGGTATTTGCAATGCAATTTCAAAGGGGTTTCGTCGAAGGTGAGGTCTTTTATCTGAAAATCTTTGTCAGCCAGGGGAAGATGGTCTAAATCTCTGTGGGGAGTGGTAACTGGCATGACATTTAAGGCGACTGGGGCATCCATCCTTGGTTCTTGTGGATTCAAGGACGAGGGCAGAGAATTTTAGGGAACTATGGAAAACTAGGTCATCTCAGAGAGTGTCAAGACTGTCAAACAGCTTAATTTCACTAAATTACTTAATTTTACAGCAATTTAGCTCAGGTTCAGTATGAAAACAGGGTTTCTCAGTTGAAAACGGGGTAAATACCTGGTTATGGTTGTATGAAGGGATAAATGGCACTGGTGCACTATTCGCAGGGAGCGCACGGGTCTGCAATGGTAATCTGGAGTTCAGCGGCTTCTGGAGGTTGATGGTTGGAAGCAGGTTGACAGTTTGAACGTACTCTACGTGTGCATGGAGAACAGAAGGTTCTTTCTTTGGTAAAACAAAAATAATGAGTATTTTTGGTTTTATTTGCAAAGTCAATGCTTTTGGCGGGTATAATGGAAAAGCGACAATTGGCACCAACTGACAGAGGTGACATTTTGTCGTTTAGTGAGGGCGGTAAGTGGAAGCGGTAAGCGGAATCTATCGCACCGCTTTTGAGGGTTTGGCAGTATTGGGAGAGGTCCGCAGTAGAGGGGCGAATAGTAAAACCGCTCACATCGGGCAGGTAAAGGTCGGCATCGAGGGCCGCCCGATATGAGCGTCAACCGTTAGATCTGAAGGGGTCAAATCGTACGGTGGTCGGGGTAATGATTTGATCGGGAATTAATGGAGGGGCCCGACGGGATAATAATTATGGATTAGGGAGATTTAATGAAGTCGGGAGTGATGTGATTGGAGGACGGTTATTAATTAATTACAGTTTGATTAATTAATCCCTTTTAACGCAGCAGAGGGTTATGGCTCTTAATTAATCGCATATTAATTAATTAATCCATCTAATTACTTTATTATTATGGTTTATATTTCAAACCTCGAGAGCGGGATATTATCATATAGGATTTTAATAATATATATGGGAAAGGGGTGTATTTTTCAGGAGTTAAATATAATAAATTAATGTTAATATGAAATGGAAACGGAGATGAAAAATGCGCTAAGTAAAATGCTTTTGAAATATATTCATACTCTCATATTTAAACATTATAACTTAGGCTTAGGTGCATTTGTGGGTTTTTATATGGGGTAATTACTTTTCCCAGGCAAATAGTGATTTTACCTTAGAAAAAGGGGGTTGTTAGGGAAAATGGAAGAATTATGGAGGGGGTGAATGTTGATGAGGAGGTTTTAGCACTTTAAACTTTATGAGTTATTGGGCCGAGGGTCCAGTCCCTCCAAAAGTCAGAGAAATGCTCTGAGCCCCTTTAACTTAAGGCTTTAGGTACTTTGATTGTTATTTGTGGGAAATTAGTGAAATAGGGGTAAAATGAATAAGGGAATTAATCACTTGACTTTGTAAATGTCTCCTTGTTATCCATACTTTTAAAACAATATGATGATGAAAGTAAATGATATAAGTTTTGACTAATCATTCATCATACATAATCCCATGTAGTGTCACTCCTAAAGCTAGTAGCCAATAGAGGAGATCCTTTGGGGCATTGTCCCAGGCCCGTCCCAAAGTGTGGACAAGGGGAGGGGGAGGTTAACTCCTTGTGGACCCAATGGGCAAATGTGGACCTGGATGGGTAATATATGAAAAGGGGTTATAATGAGCAGAGGGGAGTGATGTATGTGATGTCGGGAAGCAAAACCACGCAACCAAAATTGGGGTTTCCCATGTAGTGCCACTCCTAAAGCTAGTAGCCAATAGAGGAGATCCCACGGGACTACGATACAAGGCTAACCACCAAGTTGGACAAGGGGACAAGAGTACAAACCAAGCCCATTCTTTCCGTTGAATCCCCCCACCAATCCATGCCCAGAAGTGTCCATAATAAGTAAGCAAAAATACCCAACTACATAATGAAAGCCATACCTTCGGGGTTGGAAGGCCCACCTTCAAACATACGATCATGACAGATGGGCGAGGGTGCATAATGGCTGGCTTAGGTGGCAGAGATGATGGCACATCAAGCTATCTGGTGGCTGCAAGGGGTTGTTGGTTGTCAACTGAAGATAATCTAGGAGAAAAATTTCTCCTATGGGTGTCACCCACAAGTGGTGGGTAACAGTGTGCAATTGGAGAGTTTGGTTGCTTGCTTAGGAGAATGACCCACTTGAGGGAGGAGGACATTGACACCTACATAGCATGAGAACGCTTGGATGCTTGCATGAAGGCTTGTACTTGACTTGAGAATGCTTGGATTAAGGAGTGATTTTATAAGTGTTGTGGACACAAAGGTACATAAGGCCTAGGAGAAAACATTGGAGCATTAAAGGCCTTTAGAGAAGAAGCGATGGACTCATCGCACTGACTGCTCACCTTGGAACCCTTGCTTGTTAGGTATGCATGCTTCGGAGCTTGCAATGTGTCATCTAGAGTTGGAGCAATTCACATGTGCACCTATCTACTATTTTGTTAGGTAGCTTGTTATGGACTAGGTCCACTTCATTATTGTTGGCCTCCCTCACCTTTCAAATAAATAGAGGAGAGTCTTTTCACATATTCATTATTGTTCATTCATATAATCACATGATTATTAGAATATCTCTATTTAGTATTTAATGCTCAGTCTTTTAGCTGTTGCTATTTTTATTCTTTTAGCAATTTCTTAGATGAAACTGTTTGTTTCTATATTCTACATAGAAACCTGATGTTTCTATTATTGTAAATATCCTTGTATTATCATTGAGCTGTTTGCTCTTGGTTAATGAATTCATTCAATATTCTTTTACATGAATGTTTCGCACTGTTTTATGGTATCAGAGCACAGGGATTTTTTTCGAAATAATTTTTCATAGATTGAAAAATTCAGTAGTTCATTTCGAAACTGCTCTCAGGGTCTGCAGATTTCTTGATCTTCATTCCTTTCTAAGGTCGAGCCCTCTGTAAGCCAGGTAGCCTTCACTGAGTCTTAGCCTCGGCTTTGCTCATTGTGATAAAAGCTTACAGTCGTCAATCTCGATACAGAAAGGGATTCATCTTCTGCATTATCATCTTATGAGGATTTAACTTTGTGGCCATCCGATCAACGAATTTGGAAGCCGTGCAGGACCGCCGACGTTTTTGAAGAATCAAGATTCGAAATAGAGCTATGGGGTCTGTTCTGAGGAAGGTTCCGGATCCATTCGAATCGAGGCACGCCAGAAACATATCAAAATTCCGGCACTTTCCAGCGGCACCAAAATTCGACTTGCTTTGCCACACGGGAACGTGGCAACACGCTCTTCGCTCACACAGTTCGACGCTCAGTCTTCGCTCACGGGAATATATCAGTAATCGCACGCCTGAATCAAATCAAAGTTACGGCAAGGGTTGTTAGGTATTCTATTCCCAGTTGACGGCAGATTTCCCTACCGGACTTATTCGATTCCTCGTATTCTGTACAGCCAGGGACTCGAAATTTAGCCATTTTTGGCCCGGAATTGACAGAGTGTTGTTCAGAGCATTGATCCAGCGGGTCCCGAGTTCGCACTTGCTTTTAGCTTCGCAAAGTGAGGTAGTCCGTTCGCAGCTCCCGTGGTATTGCATTAACGTTCTGTGGTATTACATTGATTGCGTCCGAAGCGTTGGCTCACGGTGTTCTCCAGATCGAGTCCGTCCAAGACCCGATGGTGCCCGCAATTCGTATATATATTTTAGAGGACGTGCAGGACGAGATCCGAGCCACCTTTATTTGCTGAGAAATCGAGTTTTTTTTTAAAACAGAGCGAGATCCTTCAGATCACGTGACGGCAGTTTCACGTAAAGGTATTTTCCAGCTTCACGTTTTTTGCTTAGAAAGTGGATTAAAGGTTATTGTGATCTGATTTGAAGCGGTGGGACCAGAATAAGTATCACAGTTATTTTTTAAAAGCGTGATCAAACCAGCATCACAGTCATTTTTAAGTAAGCATCACAGTTATTTTTTGAAGCGTGATCAAACCAGCATCACAGTCATTTTTAAAGTGGCGTGATCAGATCTGAGTATTTTTTTTTGTGTGTGCAAGTCTATTTCTTTCACAACAGACTTTATTAACAATTTGGTACAGTCATCTTGAAAGAAGATTTTTAAGCAGGCAGCTACACTTTGTTGTGTGTCAAAACTTCTGTATTATCTTTGGGAAAATGGCCACGCTCAGCAATCTGATGTTAGAAGGAAATCAACGCTTTAATGGCAGCAACTATAACATTTGGAAACAAAGAATGCTGACCATTTTTTAATACAGGCATCTTGATCAGCTCATTTTGGGCAAAGAGCCTCGTCCCGGTACAGCTGGTATCGATCAAGATAAATTTGATGATCGAAATCGGGAGGCTATTATGCTTCTCAAGCTCTCTGTCGCTGATGATCAGTTACCACAGATTCCCTCTGGCAAGACCGCTGCCGAAATCTGGCAACAGTTGAAAGAACTGCACGAGACATCTGACAAAAGCAGAGCATTTTTTCTCAAAAATCAGTTGTTCTCCATCATGATGGATGAACATATGTCTTTACAGGAACATCTCAACAAAATTAAAGACATTCGAGATCAGCTCGAAGCCATTGGTCGGACCATGGAGGAAGAAGATATGGTAGTCATTACTCTGAAGAGTCTACCAAAATCTTATGAACACTTCATAGAAACACTCAACATTACAACCACAAATGTTGATCTGAAGTTTCCAGATTTATGTACCAAACTTCTGCAGCAGGATCGGTGGAAACAGCAGTTTGGTAGTGGTACTTCATCAGTGCCCTCGGAAAATGCATTTGCTGCAAAATACCAGTCCTCTCAGTCTTTTCAGCAGAAAGGTTCTCCTCAGTCTTTTGATCCTGCTAGGAAGAAAAGTGTGCAGTGTAATTACTGTCGCAGGTTCGGTCACATGAAGAAAGATTGCCGACAGAGGATTGCTTCTGAACAGAAGAAACAGGGAGGGCCAAATCAGACAGCGAATGTTGCAGAACATTCCGAGCAGACAGATTCTGCCTTTTACGCCTTTATGGCTAAAAGGTCTTCAGAACATGTTCCGTCCTCTGCATGGTACATTGATTCTGGTGCATCACGCCACTTCTCTCACAGGCGTGACTAGTTTATTGACTTCTCACCTTTCAGTGATTCAGTGGTATTTGGTGGAGGTGAAAAGTACAATGTAGCTGGCAGGGGTACAGTTCAAATTCAGTCTGGTGGACGCACGCTCATATTTCTAAATGTATACTACGTTCCTGGTATGGAGATTAATCTGCTATCTGTCAGCCAGATTATGAGGAATTCTCCTCAGCTTGATGTTATGTTCAGTGCACACAAGTGCTCCATCATTGACAGGGAGACCAGTCTAACAGTTGCTGTTGGCCTAGAGGACCATGGTCTATACAGGCTACTTGACACCGGTGACTTTCCAGAAGTGGCTCTAGCAGCACGTGTCTCTCCCATCAGCGCTCTATGGCATCAGCGATATGGGCATCTCAATATGCAGTATCTCTCTCAGCTCTCTCGGGAGGGACTTGTGTCAGGATTACCTGATATTCAGACTCAGCAGTTGGGAGTATGCAGTGCCTGTCAAGCGGGAAAGCAACATCGGTCTTCATTCAAAAATGGAGAATCTTGGCGCGCATCTAAGGTACTTCAGTTACTTCATGCTGATATTTGTGGTCCTATGAATACAGCTTCTATCATTGCTTGCAAATATTTTTTACTTATTGTAGATGACTTCAGTAGAAAGATGTGGGTGTATTTTTTAAAAAATAAATCCGATGCTCTTAGTACCTTTCAGAAGTTTAAAAACTTAGTTGAAAAAGAATCTGGTTGTAATATCATGACCCTTAGGACCGACAATGGGGGGGAATTTTGTTCCTCAGCTTTTGCCAACTTCTGTGATATTCATGGCATCAAACGTCAATTAACCACACCTTACACTCCCCAGCAGAACAGTGTTGTCGAGCGTCGCAACCGCACGGTTGTTGAAATGGCTCGTTCCATGTTACAACACAGGAGTGTTCCAAACAAATTCTGGGCTGAAGCAGTATTTACTGTTGTTTACCTTCTTAACCGATCACCTACTCAGGCTGTTAAAGGGAAGACTCCTGAAGAAGTTTGGTCTGGTCGTAAGCCTAAGATCAGTCATCTCAAAGTATTTGGCTCAGTTGCATATGTTTGGATTCCATCTGCTAAGCGCTCTAAGTTGGATCCCAAAAGTCAGAAACTCATGATGACAGGTTACAGTGATCATCACAAGGCCTATAGACTGATAGATATAGCCACTGGTCGTCTTAGCTTCAGTCGAGATGTAGTATTTGATGAAGACAGAGGATTCTTTCAGTCTTCTTCTTCTGAGCAGCGTTCTGAGGATCAGCCTCACAGTGTTCTTCTTCCAGTCAGTCCACCTGATGGGAGGGATGATGTAGCATCAGTATTTGATAATACTCTATCTGAGCTTCCTCCAAAAGCTAATCCTCCTCTTGTTGTCCCTATTGTTCTTGAGCCTTCTCCACCTCCTCCTGATATTGGTTCCTCTACTCCTGATATAGGTTCTTCTTCTCTTCGGCCAAAATGGTGGGCTAAAACCATAGGTGATCTCCGGGATGATGAGCTCCTTGAAGGTAGAACTTCTAGACATAAGAACAGACAACAGTCTACAGTCAATTTTGCTCTTATGGCTAACCTACACAGTATTTTTGAGCCTCAAACCTATTCAGAGGCTAAGGGTACATCTGAGTGGGAAAAGGCTATGGAAGCCGAATTCCAGAGTCTTCAGAAGAATCACACCTGGACACTTTCTGATCTTCCTGCCGAAAAAAAGCCCATAGGCTGCAAATGGGTGTATAAAGTGAAATACAAGGCTGATGGAACCATAGACAAGTATAAAGCTCGTCTTGTGGCTCGAGGGCTCTCACAAAAGGAAGGCATCGATTATGAGGAGACTTTTGCTCCTACAGCCAAGATGAGTACCATAAGGCTTGTTCTTGCCATAGCAGCTCAGTTCAATTGGAAAGTTCATCAGATGGATGTAAAGAGTGCTTTCCTAAATGGTGATCTTCAAGAAGAAGTCTACATGACGCAGCCTCCAGGATTCAAGGTTGCTGGTCAAGAACAGAAAGTGTGTTGGTTAGCTAAAGCAATCTATGGATTGAAACAAGCTCCTCGAGCTTGGTACATGAAAATTGATCAGTACCTGACAGATCAGGGTTTTCAGCGGAGCCCATCTGATGCAAACCTGTATATCAAGCATACTGGTGATGATATCTTGTTTGTGGTTGTCTATGTGGATGATCTTATCATTACTGGCAGCTCTTCACATTTGATCCATGGGATCAAACAAGATCTCTGCAGAACTTTTGAGATGACAGACTTGGGACTTCTTCATTATTGTCTGGGGGTTGAAGTGTGGCAGACTGAAAATCAGATCTTTCTCTCTCAGTCCAAGTATGCAAAAAATCTTGTGGAAAGGTTCAGAATGCAGGATTGCAAACCGACCACGACCCCTATGGAACCAGGGCTCAAACTTTCAGCACAGTCATCCTCTCCCCTTGTGGATGAAACTTTATTTAGGCAATTAGTGGGCAGTCTCATCTATCTTACTGCTACCAGACCTGACATCAGTTTTGCAGTAAGCTACATTTCTCGCTTTATGTCAGCTCCTAAAGCTGATCATTGGATAGCAGCAAAGCGGGTGCTACGATATGTGCGTGGTACTTCTGATTATGGCCTCTTATATACTCGCAGCTCCAATCCTATTCTCCGTGGCTACACTGACTCTGACTGGGCCGGTTCGGTTGATGACCGTAAATCTACAGCTGGGTATGTATTTAGTCTAGGATCTGGTGCTGTTACTTGGACTAGTAAGAAGCAACAGGCAGTGGCTCTTTCCTCAACAGAAGCAGAGTATCGGGGAGCTGTTAAGGCATCTTGTGAGGCAGTTTGGCTTCGTCGTATGCTTGCAGATATGCATGTTTTCCAGACAGGGCCTACTTCTTTGTTTTGTGATAATCAGGGAGTGCTCAAACTTGCCAAGAATCCAGTCTTTCATGAACGAACAAAGCATGTGGAAACTCATTGCCACTACATTCGACAGCTGGTTGAAGACGGCTCAGTTCAGTTGAACTATGTTCCCACAACAGAGCAGCCCGCCGACATTTTCACCAAGCCTCTTGGTCCTGATAAATTTGTAAAATTCCGCGGGTCTATTGGTGTTGTAAATAGATTGAGCATTAAGAGAGGGTATTAGAATATCTCTATTTAGTATTTAATGCTCAGTCTTTTAGCTGTTGCTATTTTTATTCTTTTAGCAGTTTCTTAGATGAAACTGTTTGTTTCTATATTCTACATAGAAACCTGATGTTTCTATTATTGTAAATATCCTTGTATTATCATTGAGCTGTTTGCTCTTGGTTAATGAATTCATTCAATATTCTTTTACATGAATGTTTCGCACTGTTTTAATGATTGTATTAGATATATCATATGTAAGACCTAGATCAAACTAGTCCCTTTGTACTCTTCTTCACTATATCTATTCTCTTTTGTCTCAAGTGCTAAGGTTCTTGAGGAGATTGAAGAGAATGAGAGGATTACGATTTTGCATTGAGAAGGGAAACTAGGGTTTGAGAGAAACCTTAAAGTAGAAAAGGGAGCAATTGATCATGTAGTTTTTGTGAGAGAATAAGGCTGAGATTTTGCGGCATTTGGAAAGCCCAGTGCTATTTGAGGTGCTTGATGCAAAGAAAATAAGATAACTATCCTGTACACTTGTGTGATGCAAGTGAAGGTACTGGGAAGGGCTTGCCAGTGTGTATAGTAGCTTTTTGAGGATCTTTGGTGAAGCGACCAACTTTGGTTATAAGCAATGTTACCAGACTCGGAATCGGCAATAAATCGGCGAGGCAAAAGAGCGAAGAGTTTTAATCGGATCGGGAAAAAATCGGCAAAAAATCGTTGAATTCATTAAATAAAAATATACACATATATTGAATTAAAAAAAAACATTTCTCATTAATATTCGGTGAAGGCATGCCCAAACAATGCATAATATCAATAAATGTCCAAAATATCATGAATGAATAAGTATCTCATATATGTTACGAGTCCAAACATGATCCAAAGTACTGAGCCTTGACCCCTGAGTCCTACCCAATGACTACATAGAACCAGAAGCATATGCTTCTAAAAATTTACAAAAAACTGCATACTAATCAGAAAAAAATCAGTAACTAAGAGTCTAAGACTCTTCAGAGTGAGAACTAGAAGCGATTCCTCCCACTCCTTCGCTTGCTTGACTCAAAATTTCTCCAAGTCATGAAGGCTTAAAAGATGAGCCTCCTCTAATTGGACCCAGTCTGCCGCATTTGTAGTTTGCAAATCTATCTCTTCAAGGTCGATTGGTGAATGATCCAAACCTGTCATTATCATGAGACATTGAAACGATGCACATACCGGAGGTTGCTGCTGTTCAATTAAATTTAAAATAATTAAATTTACATTTTAAAGAACATATATGTATGGTTATGGTATATATTTTTAGCTTTTAAATTTGATTATTTGTTATTTTTTTAGTTTTTAAATTAAATCTATATAATATTATTTTAGTTTTTAAATTTATTTAGTAATTTTATTTTTTCACTTGCAAGGGATTTACTTCATCTAAAAGGGATTTACTTCATCTAAAACAAATTAAGTTTACATTTAAAAAAAATATATATCGACATGGTATATCCTTTTAGCTTTTAAATTTATCTCTTTCATTTATTTTTTATTGATAAGTTTGAGACTTATTTTAAAATGATTTAGGTTATTTAAAATAAAATAATTTGTATTTGTATTTAAAATTATTATATTTGTATTTAAAATTACTTATATTTATATTTAAAATGATTTATAAATATATTATTATTATTTTATTTTGTTTGTAGTTTTGTTTTTTTAATATTTCTGTGTATTTGTTTTTTAGTTCGTTATTTGATATTTTTTTTGAAATTTAGAGACGATGTGCACCGATGGAAAGATTCTCATTATTTGGATTTTCTTTTATGAAGCGTAATCACTGGAATGTAAACGCAGGTATAATTATTTTTCTGATTTTTTTTTAAATTTCGAATATTCTTTACTAATAAATATTTACGTAATAAGATGTCCACTGGCATGTATACCACTCGTGGTTTTCTAATGCCACGTGCTTGGAAGAGTTTATCTCCTTTGCGCTGATAATAACTAGAGTATGACGTTGGATCCATACGACCCAGAGGGTTTTCCTATTGTCACGTTTGGGAAGAGTTTATCTCCAAGAGAAAAATCGTTGGACTTTTCAATAAAGTGAAAACTATTCGGGTCTTGACTCTTCTATACCCGTCTGTCTGGAATGCCGCTTCTCTGCGGCGTCTATCTCAGCAGCGTCTGCGACTGTGTGGAACTGGAATGGCTGTGCGAGTCTACACGTCAGGTGGTCAACGCGAGTTTCAAATCGGATCTTTTCACCGCCGACCAGACTACGACTCGCGATTAATCGCCAAAATCGGCGATTCCTGTTTCACTGGTTATAAGTGACTTCTAACTAGGAGTTGGTGGCTAGGGTTTTCTTATGGTTCCCCTAGCTACGATTTGCAGAGCATGGATTGTACCAATGTGTACTAAGTTTTCATATGTACTTCATTTTATACATAAATATATAATAATAAAATAATCTAATTTTAAGGCCACAACCAAGCCAAACACCAAATTGGTGGTATGAGCCCCTTGTTAGTGGGAACAAGGGACCCACCTCCATGCAACAATTTGACTACTAAGGTCTACAGAGGTGTACATACTCAAACCCCCCCACCCCCCACCGAAACCCTGCCTCCCCTCCCACTCAAACCCTGGATTTGAACCTGTGACCTCTTAGGAGGAAACACATGTTCATAACCATTAGACCCACACAAGCAGTATGGAGTGCTGATGTTGTTCAAAATTTGTGTTTGCTAGTTTGAATTTCAGCTTATGTTATCTTCATGATCAAGCAGTTTCTCTGGTTATGCTTGCTGATTTGACATAACATTGAAAAGATTTTCTGAAGTGATTAAACAAACATATGGAAGCTAAAGCAGTATATCTGCTGCCATAATAATATTCTGCAATATGCCATTTCCAGATCTGTTATATGCTTGAGAACTGTGCCCTAAGGGTTGAAACACTGATGCATTGAGATACACTTGTTCAGTGTTTATCTTCTTGGGTTGCCTTTTGAATTGGGCTGAGGAGAAGTGAAGTATTTGTTGCTGCATTTTTAAAATTTAGATTCAGCCCCAAGGCTGAAAGTTCATAAGAAATAGCGACAAGCCTCAAGTTTGAGGTGAAAATTCTGAATTTGCATAGATTCCCACATACTGAAATTTTCTACATCATTGAACCACTAGCCTAGATTTTCCAAAAGTTTAAGCATGCATATTTGTTCACTCCTCTAAATGCAACTACTAAAATAAATGATTTATCTAATCAATTTGTATGTAAAATTTTCCACTTAACATGAAAAAGAGAGAGAGAGGTCTAAGATAGCTTCATCCAAATTTTCATTCCTTAGAAATTAATCTCCTATAAATCATGACAATCATTTTCATTCTTTGGTATGGTGAACTTGTTTTACACTACCGATTTTCATGTAGAATGTCAAAGGTATAGTGAAGAATCAATATATTAGTCATCAATTACCAAGTCTCTTGAAAGCATTATAAAAGACATCCCCTCAAAGAAAGTAAATATGGATGAATAAAAGTGCAAAAAATAAAAAATTGAAACTTGCCGAGACTTTCCAGCATATGTCTAATGTCTGCCCGTGGATCCTGCAAGAGTACAATTGGTATAATGATGATGGTGTGGATAACATAGATTCATCGAAAAACTTCAAATGTGAAAGGAAAAAGCTTCAATGACTTAATACAATTACTTCCTAATTTGGCTATCATCATTTCCTTCTCATCATGTTAATTCAAAGTTAATCTCCAACCCAAACTTAAATCATTGTTTTCATTGTTTGATGGAAGGCAAAAAAAGCTTACTGCTAGCAAAATCATCGCCAACGGATGTCTATCGTTTGACAATGATGTTGCATAATTCACCAAACTAGCCACAAAGGAATCGACCTCCCCTTTCTGCACAAAATTCCATGCATGAAGGATACAGTGAACTAAAATCACCTTGTCCAAAGATAAATATGATGTAAAGAACAATAAACCAACAAAAGACTATAAGAAAAAGTCTTGCTCCCTCTAAAAGTTCTATATCTTTATAAAAACAGTAACACAAATACGAAAGGTGCCGAAGACAAAATTAGATTATTCACAAGGAAGAAAGGAAACATTTGAAGTATTGTTACACATACTCATGCACAAATACTTGGAAGGGCAGTTTAAATATTTCCCCATAGACACAATTACACAATTATATGTTTAAAAAAAAAACTAAATTGTTGAGGATATTGCCCACCTATTAATTACTATAATAGCCTTAGCCTTTGTTGTAAGGAAAGCATGCATTACAGGCGGTTAGAAGGTTAATAAGGAGAAAATTCAGCTTCATCTACTTGAATCTCTCTAGTGTTGAAAGGAATAAAAACTCAAAAAAAAAAATGGAAATGGTTTTAATTATAACCAACCATTACGTGGACTCACCAATCATCGATCTTGATTCAAATTGGAAAATGAATAAAGATTGGTTCATCAACACACCCGCCATGCTGACTAAATTAAAAAGCTGGAGCGCAAACAACTGAACACTGTAATTGACAGATAACATATATATATAAAGAATGATGATCTTACAATGGAAGGGCCCCTGGCTTAAATACAGCCTTGGGTACCTTTACACGAGGGGTGTGATCTTTGATCGTGCCCCTTCTTCCTAATTAGACATTAAAACATATTTAATATTATTATTTTTTACATAATAGTGCCTCTGCCTTCCTCTCGAAAAAAATGCTTTGTCCTCCAAGCATAGGTAACAAAGGGCGTTGTTGATGGAATGCTTCAGTGTCCCAAGAGGCTTCTTCTTCTGGTAGATTCTTCCAATTGATAAGGTACTCTTTAATTACTCATAATCGTAATTTCTCTTCCCTGGTGGTGATGATTCCTTCTAGTTCTAAAACAATTTTCTGTAATGTCCCAAATCAGAAATTTTTGGAGCAGCAACTTCATATAAAACTATCATGCATTTACCAGAAGATTGTCTTGTAAAACCCAAACCATAAATTTATGAATTGTAAAATCCCAATAAAAGTCACAACACGAAGAACAATGAGAAATGCAGCGACCAAAATCCAGCTTTATTATATATAGATATATGCCAATAAAATAGGTGGGAATGACCCTCCGGTCTCCAAACTGAAACAGAAAAACAATCACTACACCTGTGGATTAATGAATCCACCAAGGGGAAATGGGTGCTCACCCAATCTCTCGATAACCTGAGGGATTCCGTCCTGGGGCTACCAATGGAGTAGAGAACCGGGTCCTCAACCTCTCATACAAGAAACAATATCAAAACCAAGATGTCTGCCAATAGTCTCCTCCTCTTTTACAGATTTTTAATGGACTCCTCTAGAGCCTTCTATTATATTATTATTTTAATCATGGAGCACTTTTCCCTCTTTTATTTCAATTAAAATATTCTTTTTAATGTGGGAAAATGGTAAATTGGCCATCATGTCTCCCCAGGCCACTGAAATTCTCATCTAACCATCCCCTCATGTAGATCTTTTCGTTACGGTTCCAACGAGCTATTACACTAAGGTGTTCTGCCACGTATTCCTCCCGGAATGCCACCTTAAGCATAATTAATTGAGTCAAACCCATTAATAACTCAATTTTCTGAAAGTGGTTAGAATGCGTCGGAATGAAAGGAAAATTGTGCGGATGATGGAATATACCAAGCGAATGTTGTTGGACCTCGTAGAAACTCCTCAAACCTCCATCGGGACCCCTAATGACATAACTTGCTCCACGGACCTGGCCATCCCCTACCCTGGAAATCCACCCTGGCTGTACTATGAAGAAGAATAAAAATGGGGACATGACAGTCCTCTCGCCCCAAGATTGCTTGCCCTCAAGCAATACAAACCTGTGGACCAATCTAGTTCCCTGGCGCAACTGAGACTCAATGCCTAGATCCCATACGAACCACTGGTCCACGTCCCGCCTCCAATTTATCAAAATATGACTGGATCCTCCAATACCTGGATCCCATGTGCGTCTCTGACACAACCTACTACTAGTTGATCCACCTGGATCTCAATGCCACCAAGAAGGAGCATCAATGCTCCATGGCTCTTGCTATGCTATAGCTCTGGTTGTGAATGTTTCCCCACCAACTGCATACCAGCTCATCACCTCTCTCCAATCCAACCCTTGGCAGAGACCAAGGTCAATCTCATCATGTTGATGTCGTGCTGAAATATTGATGAGTGGCTAGCCTACATCCCGCTACCAACTGAAGCATGCGATATCCCTCACCTTTAAGGGCCCCTGCAATACAATGCCTCTAACTAAAAATGATACTCCATCAGCAGGGTACCAGCTCATGATCTCTCGCTAATCCAATGCATGGACTCCTGTGCAAGGAATACATCTGTTATGTTGATACTGGTCTATGCTCAACTCTTGATGCTCTTCCTGGACAATCGAAACATGTCCAAGAAGTCTTGCCTCTCTCCCTCCAATGGGAAAAAGTGGGCAAACTGTGCTACAAGTGCTGTTTATAAACTCCTGGAGAGGGTTGTTGCCTAAGAATGTTGCAGCTTTTCTAGCTGCCACTACATCGGTTTGCACCTCATCAATGGGTAAACCCAAAGATGGATGCATTGCCACCTCCCTCGACTGATAGGAAGCTCTACGCTCCTCCAGTCCACTAATCTCCTGCCAAACTGTCTTGTCATCCTCCAACACAATGTTGCATGAAGCGGGGACGAAGCGGGGATGCAGAAGTGTCATTTTCCAAAAATCTAGGAAGCGAAGCGTCTGCTATATATATATATATATATATATATATATATATATATATATTATTTTTTTGCATTTATACTCAAAACAAACATCCCAAATACCAAATTAGTTGTAGAAGACATGAAAACATGCATATTTTTGCATAAATCAAGATAGATATAACATCCATTGTACATTAATGATTAATTATTCGAGCATCAACCATCTAGAATCTAGATTCTTCTCCTCTTGTCTAGCCTTTGCCTCTACCTCGATTGTCTAGGGATATTAGTCAACATTGCCCAATTTTGATCAAACTACCTAATTCAAGACTTAAAATATGGTAGAAAAAGCTTAACATGCTTGATCGATGATTTTGACTTGATTGAAAGGTAATTTTTTGCTAAGGGTGTGCCGTGTGACAAAGGAGTTCAACAATTAACACCACCAACACTAGGGTACATATAGGGCTTGGTGCTCTTGATTAAATGTTAATCGCATAACTTCATACTTGATGTAATCTAATGAAATGCCACAATCCCATTGATCCTGAATTCCTGAAAACTGTTAAGTCTGCTGAATTTTGAATAGGATATGAAATTCTATTTTCTCCATATGAAGTCCAATGAGGCTAGAACCACTCTCAAACATCCTGAGTCATTTCATGGTAATGTTAAAAATTTAAGTAAAAGGATGAAAATGAAAAATAAAGGAGAATGTCACTTTTACTTTAAGAATTTAACATTACCATGAGGAAGCATCTGCTATATTTATATTTTTTTTGCCTTCATTCCTCACCCTAACCCAAGGTGGACCGACCCCCAACAAGCAAACTCACCTAAAATTTAAAAAAAAATTGAAAAAAAAACAATTTTCTAAACAGCGCAAAGCTTTTCCGGAATCATACGGAAGCGCCACACTTCGTACTGTCGAAGCGCCGTACGAAGCGCGCTTCCGAGCCACGCTTCCAAAAAGTCCGGGAAGCAGCAAAAAAATTCGGAAGCGCACTTCTAGCGAAGCTTCCTAGGCGCTTCCGCACGGGACGCGCTTCCGGGCTTGGAACCGGGGGGGCGCTTCGTGCAACATTGCTCCAACATCTTCTGAGGACAAGTGTCAGCAAATATTGTTACCCTGCCAGCGGTCTGTACATTTGTCTGCTTCTCATCAACGACTGACCCCAAGGGTGGTTGCTCATCCTCCATCATCACGGGTTCAATATGAACCTCCAACTGGCCCTCCCTAGAAGGCTCACCATGCATACTGCACACATCATCCTCCTCGGCTAACCCATGATCTGCCATATGCTTCTCATGCTGAATCACCACCGGTGACTCATCGTCGTGAATGTCTCCCATAAGGTCTGTTGGCGGCTCATAATACACACCCGAATATAAATTTGGGTTGTCGTCAACATCTCTACAAGTCTGCTCAAGCTCCCCTATGTGCTCACCATGTTGGATTGCCACTAATACCTCACCTCCCCAGTCTCCTCTCTGCATGGGAATAATCTGCTGCTCGTTAGACCGATCCACCAAATAGTTATGCATACCACGACTATTGCCATCATCCCCGTATGCCTGTTGATGCTCTTCAGAAGAATACTCATTTGAATGGACAGAATGAGTCTCCCCCTGCTCTATCTCTATCAACTCTCCCTTAGCTTTACACCTATGATCTAGTGTCCACACTCCCTGAAATGTAAAACAGATCCGCTCTCTTCTCATCTGATTTCTGCTCTTCTTCAAGGGTTCTGGAGACTGCTCCTTCTTTGGCTCTTCATCTTTTCCAGATCTAAACCCTCCAAAAATTCTCCTTATCAAATTTCTTCTAACAAGAGGGTCAGCACGAAGGGCTACAAGTTGCCTGAGTGACTCATCCATGAGCCAATAAATTTGCAAATTTCAAGCTCCCTATAAAATTACCACTTGATATTTTCAAAGTTCTCTGAGAGTATATGGGTTTCTTTGCAAATGGTTTTGCCAACAGTCTACGATATGTAATTTAATTTCAAACCAACAATTCAGATATTAAATCATCCCCGACATTAACATACATCCCTGACATACATATTACTTTGATGACAAGCTGATTTATACATAGAATTAATTTACTTGACAAAGGAAATATATAGCAACAGGGATTACAGAGGAACCTGGTTTGAATGACAATGAAGCAGCCTTCAAGTGATGCTCAGTTGCTTTGTATGTCTTCAACAAAAATTTCCACAAGAAAAGGATCTCTTGTGGTACTCTCTATCTCTGTCAGGCCAGGTTAGCTCAGAAATTAATGAGCGCAAAACAACTGAGTGATATTATTCATTAGACTATTATTATTTATACATATACAAAACGGATCAGTTCATCTTCTAGATGACTGTCCAACTTCACCTCATCCGTTTCGGATTAGGTGTCAACATTCCCCCCCTTAATCTGAAGGGATGTTGGTGAGTCCAAGCATCGTTCTGAATCTTTCAAGCTTTTCTCTTCCAAGCGCTTTGGTGAAGATGTCTGCAATTTGCTCGTTTGTGGAACAATGACGGAGATGGATTGTTTTGGCCTCAACATGATGTCGGATCAGATGATATTTAGTATTGATGTGCTTAGTACGATCATGGAACTTTGGGTTCTTGGCCAACTTTATTGCAGATGTGTTATCAATCATGAGTGGAGTTGATTGTATTTGTTTTACCTGCAAATCTTCAAGAATTTTCCTGAGCCACACAATTTCTTTCGTTGCTTCAGCTACTGCCACATATTCTGCTTCTGTTGTGGAATCTGCTGGTACTGATTGTTTGCGTGATCTCCAGGAGACAGCTCCTGATCCAAGACTCATAGCATATCCTGAAGTAGATACCCCAGTTTCTTTGTCTCCATCGAAGTCTGAATCAGAGTATCCAATCAAGTTGAAGTCGTCCACCTGTGTATACTTGATTCCAAGGTCTTGAGTTCCCTTCAAGTACCTTAGAACTCTTTTTGCAGCAGACCAATGTCCCTCACAAGGCTTTTGCATAAACCTGGAGAGGATTCCAACAGCAAATGAAATGTCTGGTCTGGTAGTAGTGAGGTAGATGAGACTTCCTACAAGCTGTCTATACTTTGTTGCATCCTCAAATTCTTTTCCTTCAATAGATGTGAGCTTCAAGTTTTGTTCCATTGGAGTAGAAAGGGGATTGCACTCTGTCATGCCAAATCTGTTTAACAAATCTCCAATGTATTTCTTTTGAGAAAGAAATATGGACTTTGGATGTTGGGTTACTTCAATGCCAAGATAGTAATGAACAAAGCCCAAATCAGTCATTTCAAAAAAATTTCCTAATTCTTTCTTTATGGATGCAATATAGCTTTCATTGTTCCCTGTCATTAAAAGATCATCTACATATACCACAAGATATACAACTGTTTTGCCAACTTTCTTGACAAATAAAGTTGCATCATCAAGATCAAAATGTTTGAAGTTGAGTTTCAGAAGATGCTCAGATAGTTTTTCATACCAGGCTCGTGGTGCTTGTTTGAGGCCATACAAGGACTTCACAAGTTTGCATACTTTGTGTTCATGTCCTTTCACAGCAAATCCTTCAGGCTGGGACATAAAAACATTCTCTTTTAGATCTCCATTCAAGAATGCAGTTTTTACATCCATTTGATGGACTTTCCAACCGTTCTGAGCAGCTAGTGCAAAGAGTGTCCGGATGGTGGCCCATTTTGCTGTGGGAGCAAAAGTTTCCTCATAATCGACCCCTTCCTTCTGTGCAAAACCTTTTGCCACAAGCCTAGCTTTGTGCTTGTCAAGTGAGCCATCAGCTTTGTACTTGTTCTTGTAGACCCACTTGCAGCCAATTGGTTTGGTTCCAAATGGAGGATCAACCAGCTTCCAAGTGCCATTCTTTATGAGGGCATCATACTCCTCCTGCATCGCTTCTTTCCATTCATCATGAGAAGCAGCTTCTTTGAAGGAAGTTGGTTCAAAATCTGTAGACAAGTTCAATTCACAATCATAAGTAACATCCATATCAACAGGTGAATTAGAGTTATCTACATCACCTCCATCTTGTCGGTTTGAATTTCTGGTTCCTGTTTTTCCAATTTCATCAGGATGAACACTTTCAAGTGTCTTTGTCAGCCACTTTGGGGGACCTTTCTGAGATGGTCCAGGCTGTTCTGTTGATTGAGTTGGGTCTGAATCAAGATTGAGTCTCCCAATTCTATCAATTACATCACTTAAAGCATCATCCGTTGTTGGAGTGTCATGCAGGGGAGATTGTTCTTCAGAAGAAGATTCCACATGTTGATCTAGTATAGGAATCCCCCCTTCAAGATGTGGAATCTGATTATCAAACTCTTGAAATGATTTCGGTTTTGTGAATCTATCCAAGCGATCAAGTTGCCGCTCAACAACACTGTCAGATTTGGATGATTCAAGAAAAATGACATCTCTAGATAAAACAAACTTTTTATTTACTTCATCATAAAGGCGGTATGCTTTAGATGTGTTTGAATACCCCAGGAAGATACACTTACGACTTCTAGCACCAAGTTTGTTTCTATGTACCTTTGGTATTAAAGCATAACAGGTGGAACCAAATATCCTGAGATGTTTTACCGAAGGAACATGTCCATACCACAATTCATAAGGAGTCTTGTTTCTTATAGCACTAGATGGACATCTATTCTTTATATATGCAGCACATAGAACAGCATCAGCCCAAAACATTGTCTTTACATTTTTGAAGAAAAGCATGGATCGTACCATATTCAAAATTGTTCTGTTCATTCTTTCAGCTACACCATTCTGTTGAGGATTATAAGGTACAGTTGCTTGATGTTTAATCCCATGTTGGCGAAGATAGTGTTCAAATTCATTTGATGTATATTCTTTTCCATTATCAGTGCGAATAGACCCAATATGAGATTGTGCATCATTTTCAATCCACTTATGAAAATTCTTGAATGTTTGAAAAGCATCAGATTTGTTCTTCAATAAGTAAACCCAACACATTCTGGTGTAATCATCAATAAATGTCATGATATACTTCTTTCCATTTGCAGAAGGAACAGGCATTGGACCACATAAATCTAAATGAATAAGTTCAAGCTTCCTATGTGCTCTTGAATGTGAATCATGAAAAGACTGTTTGCTATGCTTTCCTAGAATGCAAGCATCACATTGTTTATTTTTTCTAGGAATTGTAGGCAAACCAGCAACACCATTTTTCTTCAACAAGCGGAGACTATCATAGTTTAAATGTCCAAATCTAGCATGCCAGAATAAACTTGATGGAAGTGTACCTTCATCATGATGAGAAATATATGAAAAATGTTGTGCATGAGCAGAGGTTCCTTGCAGTTTAAGAAGTCTTTCTTCTTTTATACCCCTCATGACAAGTGAATGGTCAGATGCCTTTCTTACCTCAAGCTTTCCATCAAACATATGAATGGAGTGACCTTGCTGGCGGATGTGGACCAGGGACAGCAAGTTTCTCTTGAGCTGTGGGAGATATAGAACATGATCCAGAAGAAAGTCTGGAAGACCAGGCAGTTTAAGCCTGACTGTGCCAAGCCCTGATGGCTTGATTTTTGACTGATCTGCAAAGTATACTGCTCCATCAACATTATCAGTGAAATCTTCAAAGAAATCTTTCCTATGAGTCATATGACAGGTTGCTCCTGAATCAAGCAACCAGTCATTTTTCGAAGAAGTAAGTGAAGCATTAAACAGATCTTCATTTACTCCAATGTTACATTGTGCCTCAATATAGTGAGCGGATTCAGGTGCTTTACCTTTGTCTGTGTCATCAGTTTTACCTTTCTGCTGATTTCTTCTCTGCTCAATCTTTTCCCATGGTAGCTTGCATGTAGAAGCATCATGAGATCCATTTCGTTTGCAGCGAATGCAATGTAAGTCTGCCTTTTCTGCTTGAGAATGTCTGCCCCCCCTGCTTCTGAAGTATCTTCTTCTTTCTCTTGAAGGCATACTATAACAAAAAACTTCTGCTGAGAAAAAAAAACTTTATGCCACTGCCTTATGCACTTTATTTTCTTCTAATATTTGCATCAGCATTCCTTATATCAGCATTTCTTATATGAGTAATATTACTATGTTTTGAGAGAAAAAAAATCTCAAAGGATCACTTCAATATATATCACTATATCATGCAATACTACACATGCTTTGATACTCTGACTGATATAAACACTCTGATCGATATATAAACACTCTGACTGCTTTTGAAAACTGCAAAATGTGAAACTCTTCAGGCCAGGTTGAACCTCAGTCATACCCACATCCACATCAACATGCAACAGCAACTTTGCATGCGATGACCTGACCTTGTGTTGACATGCCGAGGGTTATATAGACAGAAACGGAGATCAACTGAATGGATATAGCACGTATATTGACTACCATATAAAACTCAAACCGCCAGCACAAAACTGATTACTATACAATATTCAAACCGCCAGCACAAAAACAGATTGCTATACAATACTCAAACCGTGGTCAATATAACCACTGCCAGCACAAAAACTGATTGGGGTAAGGTAAACAAATGCAAATGACACTTTCATCCATTGGACGAGGTGATAACATTTGCAGAGAAAGCAAAAGCGGCTGGTATTAATGTGCGTAATTAAAGCAACATTGCTAAATAATGACAGACAAGAGAAAATTCTGTAGTTCATGCCTTGGATAATATTGACGAAAAATCCATCATTCCTTGCATGGGATTGTAGCCTCCACGATCATTATCTATAACCTGCACTTGTCTTGCTTTAAAGTTAGACTTGTTTGTCCTTTCTCGGCATAGCCTTCGGTAATCATCAATATTTTAACCGTGGTCAATATAACCACTGCGTTAATGCGCATATACCCACAGCTTAATGCGTATATAACAGGGCTTGGCTTGAATATAACGCAGTCTTCATTAAAATAAGGACGCAACCACCATTACAAAAATGCAGTCACCTTTACAAAAAACGCAGTCTTCATGTCATCAATACAACGCAATCTTCATGTACAGGCTTCAGTCATTTTTCAAAAAGAAATGCATCAACGCAGTCTTCAATACCATAAAACGCGGGCAATAAAGCATGCAAAAAATCGCATTACTCCGCATCTCCACAAACAGGCCCGTTCTACAGAAGTTTTTGGACAGTTGTAGGTTTTGCCACCATTACAAAAACGCAGTCACCATACAACGCTTCAATAAAAAAAGCAGGCCTCAATACAATACAACGCAGCTCAGTTTTCAACACAGCTCAGTTTTCATGCTTCAATAAAAAACACAGTCTTCATTAAAAACGCAGTCACCATTTCAAGTCTTCAATACATCAATACGCAGCTCAGTTTTTCAACGCACAAGCTTCAGGCTTCAACGTTTCAGGCTTCAGAAGGAACGCATCTCCACCAAAGGAACGCATCAACGCTCCAGGTATTTTAATGATACCAAGCAGATCAAAGTGGTGGAAGCAAAATCAAGGCATCCGAAATTCGCAGAATAAATGAGCGATTGAGTATTCAGGCAAACGCAGAGAGGGGCAGCGCAGAGACAAGGAACGTTTCAGGCAAATGCATTGGCATAGATGAATGCGCAGAGAGACAGAGGATAATTCAGGCAGATGCGTTGTCAGGTCAGAGGGGCAGCGAATTCAGGTAAAGGCAGTCTCTCATGTCAGGGGTTTCATGAGGCAGCAGAAACCTGGCAGAGGAGTTAGAAACCTGTGCTCTGATACCATGTCAGGCCAGGTTAGCTCAGAAATTAATGAGCGCAAAAGTCAAAACAACTGAGTGATATTATTCATTAGACTATTATTATTTATACATATACAAAACGGATCAGTTCATCTTCTAGATGACTGTCCAACTTCACCTCATCTCTTGTGGTACTCTCTATCTCAGCCCGCTACTACAATTACAAATATGCACCAAGAGGTTACCGAGAAAGTAATAAATTTGTGTCCCCTTTTGACAGAGACACACGCACAACAGCAGCTTCATCCTAGATTTGAAAGTGATAACTCTTCCTCCAAGAAATCATGCTCAGGCAACCAGTGAACTCGACCTCCACTACAAGTGTCTTTATTCGGGTGTCATGCGCACAACTCGGTACCATCAAGTCTGCTTCAATACTTCGTTGCACTGTTGATAATACCAGCGATATTCGAAAATATAGCGATATTTTCGGCAAAACGATATATTGCCGAGTAAATATCGCGATATTTTCAAAATATCGGAAAATATCGATAAAATATCGTGATATTTTGAAAATATCGGCTATGTTTAAAATTTTGAAAAAATTATTTTTTATGTTTGCCGATATTTGCCGATATTGCCGATAAGATATTTTTTGGACCCTCGCCGATATTTTGCCGATACCGATATTTTCAACACTGCTTCATTGTGGTTGTTGTATGCTACAGGATTGCCTTTATATGTTGTTAAGCCACTCATGCGTCCAATAAGAAGGAAACGACCCTAAGCAAATTTGCATACACCGAAAATGATAATACCAGCACCCACGTCCTATAAAGAATAGCCTTCAGCACCCACTGTAATTCTGGCAAAGTATATTTTAATGTCTGGCCAGCAACAAATTTGGGTGACTGTCCACTAAATTTTGGTGTTTATCCTTGCTGCTATGGTCCGTCAACTACTCAGATAATACGTCCAGCTAGCAGAGAAATACATGGAATTCCTTGGTTAGCTGTATAGTCAATTTTGCACCACTTCTTGATGTATTGCAGCCTTCGCTGGATAATTTTTGGTCCAACAACAGTAGTATTAATCTCTAACAACAGGTGTGTCCTCCTATCAATCAAACAATGACGAGGACAGAGGAAAATCGCCCAGCTTTCGATTTGTGGCAACGATAATCAAACCGGATCAAGAACCGTTCCAAGATGAGATCAAATTACTCCTTGAATTAAAGGATGTGGACTTCAATTTATGCGCTTAGTCTGCAAAACTTGCTCTCCTCCAATTAACTCCACACACCAGTGCTTGGACAACAAATCAGATTCAGAATGTGTGCCAGAGGGAAAAGAATTAACACCCAACTTTACAGAGAATAGTTACAACTCTTGCCATCGTCAAATTCCCTTCCAATTCTGAAGTGTGTATTCTTATTTGACTAGTGCACCTTTCCATCCAATAGAAGATTCACTTTCAAAAATTGATTTCTACAAATTAGGAACTTGGTAACGATATTAAGCTCCTAGGAATTGCCGAGTGAACCTTCCAAAACAATGAAGCCTGCACATTGTGAGACTGTGTCTAGACTCTACAGCTGGAGTATAGCTTTGTCACATGTTGTATCTTCATCAAAATGATGTTGAAGCAACAAATTGGCTTGCAATGCAGATTGGTTCTTCAGTGATCTTATCACTCTCCAAACGCCTTGGATAAATTCATGCCCAACACCAATGGCGGCAGTGAAATATGTGACGTCGGCAGTGAGATATGTGACGGATTCCTATGTCATCCAATCACACCCGTAAATTGCAGACTCAAAACCAGCAGGTAAGGCACTTGAATGCACCTGCGACTTTGATACAACGAATGCGATTGACGGCGTTCAACGCGAACTTTCCCGCTATCAACCACTGCGGTCAAAGATGTTTGTAGCGTCGTTGCATCAATCCACTGCAGACTCAAAATGCAGCCTCTCAGATTCCACTGTGACCCCCGCTATAACAGTACCCATGCAAAATGTCCTTCACAAACTCAGTTATTCATATCTGGGACAGCTCCGTATTCACATTTTGAGCCTCTAGCTAGTAGCAAATACGACTTTGCCAGACGATACCTTTATCATGAATTATTTGTCCTTCAATGGCCTTGTTCTCTCTTCATGTATCACCCTTCAAGTCGTCAGATTGTGTGAATAGTACAAAAAGAATCACTTGTCTTCTCCTCAGCAAACAAGTAATATTTCAGCCCTATTTGCAGGTATTCGGCCTTCATGTAAAACCAACTCAAGCCATGCGTGTTAGTGGGCTTGCGTTTCCTCAGCCTCTGTAAGATCATGGACGCCTGTTGCAACCGCTTAAAAAAAATGATAAAGGAATTCGGCCTTTTGAAATTTACAATACGGCCCCCACCTAAACTTTTCACAACCCAAATAATAATCTACAGCCCAAGAATAATACTTTGGCTTATGGCCCCCACCAAGAAAATATTTGGATATGAACAAAAATAAGTGGGCATAAATTAAAATTTTGGCCAAAGAATACCAAAAACCTGTGTTTCCAACTCTTGGCACCAATAAAATTCAGAAACAAAAGATGACTTTGGCACTTCCAAAATAAACCCTTGAATGCTTAAAATTGAAACTGAAAATCCGAACGTGCAGGCTAAGCCAAGTTCGATGCTCTGATACCACTGTAATGTCCAAAATCAGAAATTTTTGGAACAACTTCATATAAAACTATCATGCATTTACCAGAAGATTGTCTTGTAAAACCCAAACCATAAATTTAAGAATTGCATAAAATCTCGTTAAAAATCACAACATGAGGAACAATGAGAAATGCAGCGACCAAAATTTAGCTTTATTATATATAGATAGATGCCAATACAATAGCTGAGAATGACCCTCCGGTCTCCAAATTGAAACAGAAAAACAATCACTACACCTGTGGATTTTGAATGAATCCACCAAGGGGAGATGGGTGCTCGCCCAATCTCTCTATATCACCCGAGGGTTTCCATCCTGGGGCTACCAATGGAATAGAGAACCGGATCCTCAACCTCTCATACAAGAAACAATATCAAAACCAAGATGTCGTCCAATGATCTCCTCCTCCTCTTTTATAGATTTGAAGGACTCCTCTAGAGCCTTTTATTTTATTATTATTTTAATCATGGAGCACTTTTCCCTCTTTTATTTCAATTAAAATATTCTTTTAATGTGGGAAAATGGTAAATTGGTCATCATGTCTCCCCAGGTCACTGAAACTCTCATCTAACCATCCCATCATGTAGATCTTCTCATTCTAGTTCCAACGAGCTATTACACTAAGTTGTTCTGCCACGTATTCCTCCCGGAATGCCACCTTAAGCGTGCTGCGTAATTAATTGAATTAAGCCCATTAATAACTCAATTTTCTGAAAGTGGTCGGAATGCGCCGAAACGAAAGGCAAATTGTGCGGATGATGGAATATACCAAGCAAACTCTGTTGGACCTCATAGAAACTCCTCAAACCTCCATCAGGACCTCTGATGACATAACATGCTCCACGGACCTGGGCATCCCCTACTTTGTGGGCTTAGAACCCAAAGTGGGGGTTTTGTACCTAAAGGTGTGGGTTCAAAACCATGAGGAGACATGGAAATTTGACTCTTGGAGATGGAAGAGGACCCTCAAAGAAGCAAGTGGCAACTTCAAGCACCAAGATTGGAGGTCTACAAAGAAAGATATTAATTTTTCTTTATATGTGTGGGCTAAAATGACACAAAAAGCAAGTTGACCTTGAGTTAGAGGTGCCCTTTCAAGGGTTGTTTGTTGTGTTGAACATCTAATATTTGGGATTAGGAATCCTATGTGAATATTGTAAATAGCAAAATAAGAGAAGTTGGAATACAAATAGACATTGGGAAATGAAACCCAATAGTCTCCCTCTCCTTGTATATAGTCATATTCTATCTTAATGAAAATGCAACAAATTCATTCGTGGAGTTACTCTTGGCCTGACATGCTATCAAAGCCAACTCCTCAATTTTTGGCATCCCTTTCTACCCTTGCAACTCCCTTCTGCCATTTTTTTTGTAGTCCATCCTATCTGCTAATCCCTACCGTCCTTTGTTCTTGTGCGCTTGGTGCGTTGAATCCTTTAATGCATTGATGCATTGAATTGTGTATATTGCCGCGAAGGTCATGACCTGTGCTAGTTTATTTTGAGAAGGGTTGCATTCAATTGTAGTGATATGTAAGGTGTGTTGAACTCTGGTTCCGTTGTTGGGATACCATGAACTTCTTGACTGGTTATATGTTGGAGAGTGCATTAAACTCTGGTTACGTTGTCGTTCAATGATATATGAAGCAAGCATATCATGGCATACGAAGATATATTATGCGTTTGACTGGTATGTTCAATTGTTCACCCGTTGTTGTGGGTTGAAATTTTTTTTGAAGGTCGATAGTTACATTGTCTGTGCATTGGTGTAATGTCGTGTAATGCCTCTGCTTTAATGACCACTCTGAGACCATGAGAACAAACCGCTTGCGAATGAAGTGTTGCATTGTTTTAAAAGTCATTGTTGTTATGGTGCGTGTTGTATAATGTTGAATAGTTATGAAGGTCGTGGTTAAATGTTGCATGTTGATCGTGTATGCATATTGCTGAAATGACCAAGCAATGGTGTTGGCTATGGTAACTGCCTTTGGTATTTCCCTTGTGCGTTGATGACTTTCTGCATGAATATATCTACTGATGTTGTCATTTATATATGATTTTATGATGCATTCACTCATCTCCAATGTGGGAGTAGTTCTCTCTGGAAAAGAGAACTACCATGAGTGGTCCCGGAAGATAAAACACACCTTGATTTTTAATGAGTTGTGGAAAGGAGTTTGTGAAGGAGAAGGAGACAATGCACCTAAAAAGCCTACTTCAAATAAAGAGCTTGCCATTTGGGAAAACAAAAACAGCAAGGTCTATGCCTTGATTGCAGCGTTAGTAAATGAAGAGGTGAGTCGTCATATTTCTCCATTTTCAAATGTCTTTGAAGCTTTAAAAGAGTTGAAGGAATTGTATGACTCACACTCTGAACTTGAAGTTGTTCAATTGATGATCAAGTTGTTCAATCTTGAGTTGAAAAATGATGACCCTCTTGCCTTAGCATTAGAAGTAAGATCCATTATGCATGACATAAAAGCCATTGGTGTTGAAATAGACATTCCTCTCATAGCTTATGTCAAGGCATTATATCCCACCTATTCACATTATCTTGAGTCATTGCAAGCAAGTGGCACCCTTAAAGAAATTACTTTTGACTCCCTTGAAAAGAAGTTTGTTGAAAGAGAGAAGGCTTTTGGGAAGAAGACAACCCCTCAGTCTTTTGAAGAAGTTGTGTGCCTTGCACAAAAAGAGAAGAACCATGCACAAGATTCTTCTAGAGGAAGAGGAGGTCGAAGAGGGAGAGGAAGGAAGAATTTTAGAGGCAAGGAAGGCAAACATTTCCAAGGAGAAAGGTTTGATCTTCATTGCATACAATGCAATAGAAATGGGCATAATGCTTCCACGTGTAAGCTGCCTTAGGGCAAATTGAAACATTGGAGTAACTAAAGACTTATTCAATGCTTCACTTGCTTCATGGAAAGATGCTTGGTTGCTTGATTCGGGAACAACTTGCCACATGACTTTCAGAAGAGATTTCTTTGAAGAATTCACTAATAATGTTGATGGAGCAGTATACTTTGCAAACAAGTCAAAACTCAAGCCATCAGGGCTTGGCACCTGTAATATTCCTAACCCAGAATATTCCTCAAACCCCAGCAAAAACTCCAACCAAATATATGCAAATGATATAATAACCCAGAAGTGATAAAATAACAGTGGAACAGCATATAATAATGTAAACCGGAAATATAAACAGATACACAAGAAATGCAGTGAGAAATGCTAAGCCATTTTATTATACTAAGCAATAAAATGAGTACAAGAGGTGATTAGACAGATGGCACCTCGACTCGCACAAGGCAAGTGAAGAAATACTCTCAGAATGACAAGAATGGCCTCTCTGCGTGGATATTACGCTGTGTTGTTGCTGCTGCTAGGAAACAAATGATGATTTGAGGCTGCTCCCCACCTCGAAAAAAGCTGAAACTCTGGATTCGGGCTCTACTCAAGAAACCCAGAGAAACCCAAGAAGCTTTCTTGGAATGGCCGACCCCCAAAAAACACCCTCTTGGGGTTCTGCGCAGTTCCTCAATGCCCTGCGCTGCCACTGAAGAAAACCCCTCTAAACTCTGCCTGAAACACTGCCTGAAACCTTGCCAAAAATCCTCCAATGAGACAAGCGCTGGACCCCTGCTCAATCTCCCAACATAAATCCACCTGCAAAACCCCAATCCAGCACTATAACCAAAAAGAACTGCGTCCCTCTCCAAGTGTTCCGCAGTCCTCCAAAACGCTGATGAAACTGCTGCTGAAATGCTGATAAAACTACTGCTGAAATACCGATGGAAATACCTTGCCCAAGCAGGCACTCGAAGTCCCCCGAGGCTAAGGGTGAGATCTCTGAACGGAGACACTCAATGCACTAAACAGTGTTGCAAACCAGCTAAACAGCCAACGTGCTCAGAAGTCGAAATGACTAGCTCAAAATGCACATAACGGAATGATCCAAAATGAGGGGGCTCCTCTCTATTTTATAGCCTCTGCCTCTCACAATCCCTAGGCTCACCTCCTCCTGCGTGATTCCCCTCTTGCCATGTGTTCTTCCCTCCTGCGTGATTCCCCTCTTGCCATGTGTTCTTCCCTCCTGCGTAGTCCCTCCATGTGTCTGCGTGGGCCCCATTTCTGCGCCCCCTTTTGGCCCCCCTTGGCTCCTCCTTAAGTCACAATGTTGTGCTACTAGGAAGTGACTTTTTATTCTTAAAGTGAGTTATGTCCCTCGTCCTCACTTTTTTATTTATAAATAACTATAGAAGGCAAAAATTGGGCAAAATCGAATATTCCAATTAGCCATGGCTAAATAGGAATGTTACGGTCTCCCCCGGCAAAATGTTGCTTGTCCTCAAGCAACTGAAGTGATGGACGCTGCAAGATCTTCTCACTCTCCCAAGTGGCATCCTCATTCAGCAAATTCTTCCACCTCACTAAGAATTCCCGAACCGTCTTGCTCCGCAGCTGCCTCTCCCTGGTATCAATGATAGCCTCTGGCTGCAATACCAAATGCCCCTCGTCATCCATGGGTGGTAGCTCATCTGTCACTGTCACCTGCTGCCCCAATGCCTTTTTCAGGCATGATACATGGAAAACATTATGAATTGTGCTGCCTTGGGGCAGCTCCCACTCATATGCAACCTGTCCAACCCTGCGTATCACCCTGTACGACCCATAAAAGCGGGGCTTAAGCTTCTCAACCCCCTTCTGTTTTAGTGATGACTGTCGGTATGGCTATAACCGTAGGAAGACCATGTCCCCTCCCTCGAACTGTCTCTCCACTCGACCCCTGTCGACATACAGCTTCTGCTGGTTCTGTGTTGTAGCCATGTTATCCTTGAGAGCTAGGAGAATCTACTGACTCTCTTGGATCCATATCTTGGCTCTGGGAGCCTTGCTATCACCGAACATCACGTCAACAAAAGATAAAGGATGATACTGATATAAAGCATAGAATGGTGACATACGTAGCAGTACTCCCCTAGATGCAGCCACTTCAGCCATGCTCGCTGCTGCCCACTAACATAGTTACGCAAGTAGCCCTCCTACCACTTGTTAACTATCTCTGTTTGCCCATCTATCTGTGGGTGATAACTGGTACTTGGAGTCAACTCCGTCCCCACCAACCTGAAAAGCTCCTGCCAAAACCCGCCCATGAAACGGCTGTCCCTGTCACTGACGATGGTCTTAGGAAGACCATGTAGCCTGAAGATCTCCATGAAGAACAGCTCGGCCACCTGTGTTGTTGTGTAGTGTGCGGATATAGCAAAGAAATGTGCGTACTTTGTCAGTCGGTCAACGACGACAAAGATACAATCCTTGCCCTGTACCATGAGCAATCTTGTGATGAAGTCCATTGAAATGCTCTCCCATTTCCCCTCCGGAATGGGTAGCGACTGCAATAAACCCGCAGGATGACTCATCTCTCCCTTGTTCCGCTGGCAAACATCGCACTCCTTGATATGCCGGAGTACGTCCTCCGTGAGGCCCTTCCAAGAGAACCTCTCTCTAATGGCCCTGTAGGTTTTGGTAAACCCCTGATGGCCTGCCAATGGTGAATCATGTGATGCCTAGAGTATCTTCTTCTTGAGCTGACAACCCTCAGTCAAGAAGATCCGATCCTTGTAATAGATGATCTCATTGATCACCCTGAACCTGTCATCTGCCACCTGCCCGTCCAGAATCTCACATGCAAACCTATCCTTGGAGTACTCTGCTAAGATTCGAGCCCTCCAGTCTGTATCCAAGCTCATAAGAGACAACGTGGCTGGTCTACATGAAAGGGCATCTGCTACCACGTTGTTCTTACCCTTGACATACTCAATGTCAAAGTCATATGCTTCGATCTTACTGATCCACTTCTGCTGCCTCTCCTGCAACTGCTTCTGCTCCAAAAAGAACTTGAGGTTGTTGGGATCAGTCCTCACCCTGAACCTATTCCCCACCAAATACTGTCGGTACTTAGCCAAATGCATGCATGATAGCCAGCATCTCCTTGTCGTATATAGAATATAACCTCTCGTGCGGAAGGAGCTTCCAGCTCTCAAAGGCTATAGGGTGACCTCCCTGCATCAATACTGTGCTGATCCCCTCTCCCGATGCATCACACTCCAAAACAAATGGCTGTGTAAAATCTGGCAATGCGAGCACTGGGCAACTGCTCATAACCTCCTTGAGCCTGTCAAAGGCTCGCTGCGCTATATCTGACCAACTGAATGCCCCCTTCCTCACCAAATCTGTCAGGGGTGTAGCAAGCTGTGAGAAACCTTTGACGAACTTCCGGTAGTAAGTACAAATGCTAATGAATCCTCAAATTTCCGTCACGTTTCTTGGCTCTAGCCAATCTCTGATGGCCCTAATCTTCTCCTCGTGGACCCTCACTCCGTCCACTCCAATGATGTGTCCCAAGTATAACATCTCCATCAACCCAAACTCACATTTGGAGAGCTTGGCATAGCACTGTTGCTCCTCCAAGATGCGTAACACTATCTCAATATGCTGGAGATGCTCCTCCCACGTCCTACTGTAAATGAGTATATCATCAAAGAACACCAACACAAACTTCCTCAAGTGACTAAGGAAGATGTGATTCATGCAAGACTGGAATGTAGCTGGGGCGTTGGTTAGCCCGAAGGGCATCACCAAAAACTCAAAGTGCCCATAGTGACATTTGAAGGCAGTCTTGGGAATGTCCTACTCCCTCACACGAATCTGATGGTACCCTGATCTCAAATCAATCTTTGAGAAGAACCGTGCTCCTCTCAACTCATCTGTCAACTCATCGATCTTGGGTATTGGGTACCTGTTCTTCAGTGTCCTCTTGTTCAAGGCCCTGTAATCAATGCACATCCTCAATGTACCGTCCTTCTTCTTCACCAACACCACAGAAGAAGCAAAAGGACTCGTGCTCGGTCGGATGTGCCCAAGAGCCAGCAACTCCTGAATGGCCCACTCTATCTCATCCCGATAGGCCTTGGGATGCCTATAGGGGGTAGTAATCACTCTACTTGTATGCCCTGCTCAAGCTCAATAATGTGCTCAAACCCCCGGTCTAGTGGCTGTCCTGGTGGAATCTCTCCAAACACTATGGCATACCGATCAAGGATGGAGTGGATCTCTGGATGTACCGTCTGCCCTGTGGTCCCTGCCTCTGATGCACGCAGCTCCACTTCCCACTCTATGTCTCCCTTCTGGAAGACTACCTCCATCCGATGAGCCGACACAATCTTAAGACGGATATGTGTGTTGTCCCCGTATCTTTTCATGCCTCCCTATCTTCTCATCATCCCACTCCATCTCTAGGGTCTTCCAATCCGTCGTGACCTTCCCTAGAGTAATAAGCCATTGAACACCCAGTATCATGTTGGTGTCCGGAATATCGACCACGAAAAAGTGGTCAGTCAATGTGTAGGTGCCCATCGTCACTGAAAGCTCTGGGACATAACGAGCACACGTCATGGTCTAATCTCCTGGGACCAATACTGAAAACCCATCGAAGCTCTCTGTCTGAATACCTCTCCACTCAACCATCTGTGCATCGATGAAGTTGTGGGTTGCCCCACTGTCAACCAAAACTGATACGCGCTGGCCACGTACTGTCCCTCGTACGCGTAGCGTCAGATACTTGGGAATTCCTCACAACACTGCAAGGACCCCTCCGGTGGGTGCAAAAGATGCACCACCTGCTGCTGCTGGTGGAGGTGGCAAAGGTCCCTGTATGGCATGGCAATCCCCTGCCTCCACATCCTCCTCGTCATCCTCTTCTCCACTGCTCTCGGAGAAGACCTCAATAAAATGTGCTTTGCCAACAGCACATCTATGTCCTGGTGCCCATGGCTCCTGACAGGTGAAGCACAATCGCTTCTTCCTCAACTCCCTCCTGGCATCGTCGTCAAGCTGTACTCGTCCTGGATTCCCCTTTGGAGTAGGAATCCTCACATCCTTCCCCTTAGACTGAAAAGTATGTCTCTGGGGGTAAGGTGTCCGGGTCCTGGGTAAGACATCCTGTAAGTCTCGAGTCCTGCTGATAGTGTCCTGGAGTGTGGCTAGTTTAGTGGATCGGACTAAACCCCGAATTGGCTCTACTAACCCCTCAACATATATATAGACCCTCCGTGTCGTGGATAAGTCTGGAACCATCAAGGAGACCCTCAAGAAACCTGATGTAGGTCTCTGGGCTCCCTGTCTGTTTGAGCCTCGTTAACTCAACGAGATGCTGCTCTGGATCCCTCCGATCAAATCGCTCCATCAGTCTCCTGGTAAACTCGACATATGTCGTCACTGTGGAGTGCCCAAGTGTAACCATCCCATGAAACCACCAATCCTGGGCCTCGCCATCCAAATGCAATTTTGCCACCTTGATGGCCTCTTCCTCCAACATCTGGTTAAGCTGAAAATAAATGTCTAGCTTCTCCACCCAAGACTTTGCCGAACTGTTTGATGAGCCATCAAACGTAGGCAAGTGGAATCTACTCGTTGCACGGTGGGTGTCACCATCATGGCAATGTCGGTACCCTCTGTGATGGTTGCGGAGTCTGCTATCCCGCTAAAGCTGAACAAAATCTCTGAATGAGAGGGCTTCCCTGAACTGTTGCCCATAGGCCTGGTACTCCGCAAAATAATCACCCGTGTGTCCAGGCTCTACCTCCTGCTGAGCTACGGCCCCGTGTCTGCTCCTAAGAAAGTGGGCATGGTAGAGCGTGTAGGGGCATGTGAGGCCACCTGCTGCGCAGTATCACGCTGCTCTGGCAAATGGTGGGATGCACCCGATCCCTCACCAACCTAGAAAACGCATGGGCTCTCACGCTGTCAGGCCTCTACTGCCGTGAATCTCTACCCCATCACCTCAATCTGCCTCGACAGATCCTGCACTGATTTGAGGAGCATATCGCAAATCTCTTCCCGTCATCATTTGCCATTGGAGCCTCCTGCTCTGCATCCACCACTGGCTCCCTCTGTTCTGCATCCACCACAGGCTCCTCCTATTCTGCGTCCACCACCAGAACACAGTCTCCCTCTCCGTAGGTATTCTCCACCCTACGCCCAGCGTCTCTGTATCTCCAAGCTCTGTAATAGATATAGGGTTTCTCCCCCGGTGTCATAGATTGCTAGCTCCACAGGCTGAGCCAGATCTATGCTCTAATACCACTGTAATATTCCTAACCAAGAATATTCCTCAAACCCCAGCAAAAACTCCAACCAAATATATGCAAATGATATAATAACCCAGAAGTGATAAAATAACAGTGGAACAGCATATAATAATGTAAACCAGAAATATAAGCAGATACATAAGAAATGCAGCGAGAAATGCTAAGCCATTTTATTATACTGAGCAATAAAATGAGTACAAGAGGTGATTAGACAGATGGCACCTCGACTTGCACAAGGCAAGTGAAGAAATACTCTCAGAATGACAAGAATGGCCTCTCTGCATGGATGTTGCTGCTGCTAGGAAACAAATGATGATTTGGGGCTGCTCCCTTCCTTGGAAAAAGTTGAAACACTGGATTCGGGCTCTACTCAAGAAACCCAGAAAAACCCAGGAAGCTTTCCTGGAATGGCCGAACACCGATAAACACCCTCTTGGGGATCTGCGCAGTTCCTCAATGCCCTATGCTGCCACTAAAGAAAACCCCTCTAAACTATGCCTGAAACCCTGCCAAAAATCCTCCAATGAGACAAGAGCTGGACCCTTGCTCAATCTCCGAGCATAAATCCACCTGCAAAACCCCAATCCAACACTATAACCAAAAAGAACTGCGTCCCTCTCCAAGTGTTGCGCAGTCCTCCAAAATGCTGATGAAACTACTACTGAAACGCTGATAAAATTATTGTTGAAATATCGATGGAAATACCTTGCCCGAGCAGGCACTCGAAGTCCCCCGAGGCTAAGGGTGAGATCTCCGAACGGAGACACTCAATGAACTAAACAGTGCTGCAGACCAGCTAAACAGTCAGCGTGCTCAGAAGTCGAAACGACTAGCTCAAAATGCACATAACTGAATGATCCAAAATGAGGTGGCTCCTCTCTATTTTATAGCCTCTGCCTCTCACAATCCCTAGGCTCACCTCCTCCTGCGTGATTCCCCTCTTGCCATGTGTTCTTCCCTCCTGCGCAATCCGTCCATGTGTCTGCGTGGGCCCCATTTCTGCGCCCCCTTTTGGCCCCACTTGGCTCCTCCTTAAGTCACAACGTTGTGCTACTAGGAAGTGACTTTTTATTCTTAAAGTGAGTTATGTCCCCCGTCCTCACTTTTTTATTTATAAATAACTATATAAGGCAAAAATTGGGCAAAATCGAATATTCCAATTAGCCATGGCTAATTAGGAATATTACAGCACCATCAGGCTCAAACTACCTAGTCTTCTAGACTTTCTTCTACATGATGTTCTATACCTCCCAGAGTTGAGGAGAAACTTGTTATCTTTGGTCCACATTCGCCAACAAGGACACTTCATTCACATATTTGATGGCAAATTTTAGGTCAGAAAAACATCAGATCACTCACTTGTCATGGGTGGGATAGAAGAAGAAAGACTTATGAAGCTGCAAGGTACCTCTTCTCGTGCACAGAACTTTTCATACAGTTCTCATTATGATGAAGGTATATTTCCTTTGAGTCTTTTATGGCATGCTAGATTTGGACACTTGAACTATGACAGGCTCCATTTGTTGAAGAAAAATGGTGTTATTGGTTTGCCTACAATTCCTAGGAAACTTAAGCAATGTGATGCTTGTATCTTAGGAAGGCACAGCAAACAGTCTTTTCATGATTCTCATTCAAGAGCACATAGAAAACTTGAACCCATTCATTCTGATTTATGTGGCCCAATGTTTGTTCATTCTACAAATGGTAATAAATATATGATGAAATTTATTGATGACTACACCATAATGTGTTGGGTTTATTAATTGAAGAACAAATCTAAAGCTTTTGAAACATTCAAGAACTTTCACACATGGATTGAAAATTATGCACCATCTCATATTGGCTCTATTAGTATTGATAATGGAAAAGAATACACTTCAAATGAATTTGAAAACTATCTTCGCCAGCCTAGGATCAAACATCAAACAACTGTGCCTTATAACCCCAACAGAACGAAGTAGCTAAAAGAATGAATAGGACAATCTTAAATATGGTACGTTCGATGATATTTTTCAAGAATGTTAAGCTGATGTTTTGGGCTAATGCAGTTCTATGTGTTGTGTATATAAAGAACAGGTGTTCATCTCATGCTATCAAAAACAAGACTCCCTATGAAATGTGGTATGGCCACATTCCTTCGGTGAGGCATCTCAGGGTTTTTGGTTCAACCTGTTATGCGTTGATACCTAAGGAACAGAGAAACAAACTCGATGCAAGGAGTCGCAAATGGGTGTTCATCTCATGCTGTCAAAAACAAGACTCCCTATGAAATGTGGTATGGCCACATTCCTTCGGTGAGGCATCTCAGGGTTTTTGGTTCAACCTATTATGCATTGATACCTAAGGAACAGAGAAACAAACTCGATGCAAGGAGTCGCAAATGGGTGTTCATCTCATGCTGTCAAAAACAAGACTCCCTATGAAATGTGGTATGGCCACATTCCTTCGGTGAGGCATCTCAGGGTTCTTGGTTCAACCTGTTATGCATTGATACCTAAGGAACAAAGAAACAAACTTGATGCAAGGAGTCGCAAATGTATCTTCTTGGGGTACTCAAATACCTCCAAATCATATCATCTCTATTATGAAGTGAATAAGAAATTTATAATATCTAGAGATGTGATCTTTCTTGAATCTTCAAAGATTGACAATGTTGTTGAGCAGCAGCTTGATCGCTTGGATAGATTCGGACATGCAAAGTCTTTTCAAGAGTTTGATAATGAGATTCCACATCTTGAAGGGGGGATCCCTATACTGGATCAATATGTGGAATCTTCTTCTGAAGCACTCTCTCCCCCGCATGAAGCTCCAACCACTGATGACACTTTGAGTGATGTGATTGACAGAATTGGGAGACTAAATCTTGATTCAGCCCCATCTTAGTCAACTGAGCAGCCTGGGCCATCTCAAAAAGGTCCTCCAAAATGGATATCAAAGACACTGAAAGTGTTCGTCCTGATGAGCTTGGAAAGACAGGAACAAGAAGCTCAACCAAGACATAATGGAGGTGATGTAGACGATTCTAATTCACCTTTTGATATGGATGTTTCTTATGATTGTGAACCGAATTTGTCTACAGATTTCGAACCAACTTCCTTCAAAGAAGTCGCTTCTCATGATGAATGGAAGGAAGCGATGCAGAAAGAATATAGTGCTTTGATAAAGGATGGCACTTGGAAGTTGGTTGATCCTCCATTAGGAACCAAACCAATTGGCTGCAAGTGGGTCTTCAAGAACAAGTATAAAGCAGATGGCTCACTTGACAAGCACAAAGGCAGGCTTGTGGCAAAAGGTTTTGTACAGAAGGAAGGGGTCGAGTATGAGGAGACTTTGTCCCCCACAGCAAAATGGGCTACCATCCATACACTCTTTGCCTTGGCAACGCAAAATGGTTGGAAAGTCCATCAAATGGATGTAGAAACTGCTTTCTTGAATGGAGATCTGAAAGAGAATGTTTTTATGTCCCAACCAGAAGGATTTGTTGTGGAGGGTCAGGAACACAAAGTATGCAAGTGGCCTGCCATTGGCCCAGCAAATACCTGTGTGTATTTTTACATTCAAGTCTACAAGCTATCAGTCTTCGTGCTTCAGCGATAGTTTTTATGCTACATAGAGAGCTTGTGGGAAGTCTCAATTACCTTATTACTACCAGACCAGACATTTCATTTGTTGTTGGAATCCTCTCCAGGTTTATGCAAAAGCCTTGTGAGGGTCACTGGTCTGCTGCAAAAAGAGTTCTAAAGTACTTCAAGGGAACTCAATACTTTGGACTCAAGTATACACAGGTGGATGATTTCATCTTGGTTGGATACTCTAACTCAGATTTCGATGGAGATAAAGAAACTGGACTATCTACTTCAGGTTATCTACTTCAAGAAAGTTGGCAAAACAGTTGTATATCTTGTGGTGTATGTAGTGTATATCTTGTGGTGTATGTAGATGATCTTTTGATGACAGGGAACAATGAGAGCTACATTGCATCCATAAAGAAAGAGTTGAGGAAAGGTTTTGAAATGTCAGATTTGGGCTATGTTCACTACTACCTTGGTATTGAAGTAACTCAACATTCGAAGTTTATATTCCTTTCTCAGAAGAAGTACATTGGAGATTTGTTGAACAAGTTTGGCATGGTTGAGTGCAATCCTTTGACTACTCCAATGGAACAGAACTTAAAGCTCACACCCACTGAAGGCAAAGAATTTGAAGATGCAACGAAGTATAGACAGCTCGTAGGAAGTCTCAATTACCTTATTACTACCGGACCAGATATTTCATTTGTTGTTGGAATCCTCTCCAGGTTTATGCAAAAGCCTTGTGAGGGTCACTGGTCTACTCAATGTTGCACGAAACAGAGACGTTTTTTGGAAGCGGGGACGTAGAAGCGTCATTTTCCAAAAATCTAGTAAGCGAAGCGTCTACAGAAATGTCTGCTATATATATATATATATATATATATATATATATATCCCAAATACCAAATTAGTTGTAGAAGACATGAAAACATGCATATTTTTGCATAAATCAAGATAGATATGGCATCCATGATTCCATTGTAGTTACTAGTATGTACATCAATGATTAATTATTAGAGCATCAACCATCTATATTCTAGCAATTACAAACATACATCAAATTTTTAAGCATATAATAAAACATAAAACATTTAAGCATATTATAAAACATAAAACATAGAGCATATTATGAGTTATCTAGCAAGTGAGCAACTGTCAACATTTGTCATGTCCAAAATTCAAATAATAATGTTTACAAAATAGGTCACTTGGTCACCGCCATGACAAAAGGTTCAAATTCACAAGCCTACAAGTCTAATGATTAATCTATGACAAAAGTAGTAAATTGTGAATATGTCTACTAATCTTTCCTCCTTCCACCACGAAGAGAACGTGGCGGCAAGCCTCCATGTGGTGGCAATGAAGAAGATGGTGCATGTGGAAGTTGTGGCACTAAAACTGATCAAGACGAACCCCCTGCTATTGGTGTTGAACCATGGAACCTAGGAACCAAGGGACCAGATGGGGGTGGCATCTCAACTCGATCATCATCATCCTGGAATCGCTAATTGCATGCATGCTCCCAAATGGACCAATGTTAAGCATATAGTTGCCCAATTATCTCCGTACGAAACGCATTTCGGAAAAAACCGAAACACGGATCTGGAAAACCGAAACGCAGATCGGAAAAAACTGAAACGCGGATTGAGCCGTAAGGTTCCGAAATTGCAGGAACCGTATTTTCAGCCTGATCCGCATTTCGATTTTTCCGAAACGTGTTTCGGATGGCGGATCCCCCACTGATCCGTACGGATCGAGCTTTTGATCCGGGGGGGAGTTTCCTACAACACTGGGTTTGCTGCAAAAAGAGTTCTAAAGTACTTCAAGGGAACTCAAGACTTTGGACTCAAGTATACACAGGTGGATGAATTCATCTTGATTGGATACTCTAATTCAGATTTCGATGGAGATAAAGAAACTAGAGTATCTACTTCAGGTTATGTTATGAGTCTTCGATTAGGAGTTGTCTCCTAGAGGTCACGCAAACAATCAATTCAAGCAGATTCCACAATTGAGGCAAAATATGTGGCTCAAGAAAATTCTGGAAAATTTGCAGGAGAAACAAGTACATTCAACTCCTCTTTTGATTGACAACACTTCTGCAATAAAGTTGGCCAAGAACCCAAAGTTCCATGATCGAACAAAACATATCAATACAAAATACTATCTCATTCGACATCATGTTGAGGCCAAAATAATCCACCTACAACATTATTCCACAAATGCGCAGATTGCAGACCTCTTCACCAAAGCGCTTGGAAGGGAAAAGTTTGAAAGATTCAAAATGATGTTTGGACACACCAAAATACCTTCAGATTAGGGGGGGAATGTTGAACACCTAATCTTTGGGATTAGGAGCCCTATGTAAATATTGTAAATAGCAAAATATGAGAAGTTGGAAGACGAAGAGACATTAGGATATGAAACCCAATAGTCTCCCTCTCCTTGTATATAGTTATATTCTATCTTAATGAAAATACAACAAATTTATTTGTGGAGTTACTCCTGGCCTGACAAGTTGCACCCTGTTGTCACACAAAGTGTCTAGGCACCGCAACAACGCTCAGAGTAAGGGTTGTCACTCTAATCCTTACTCACTCCGTTTAGACTCTCTCCTAGACAAGTCAAGGGGGGTAGTCCCTAACGAAAATGGATGAAGGTAGCCTGTGGAACACGGGCTCTAGGAGATTTTAAGGATGAACAACTTGATGAATTTAAAGCAAGTCTCGGTCAATTAAGATAGATAGATTAAAATAAGACACAATCACAAGATATAAATGACTACAGACCCATGCCTTTAATTTGAATTAACCAAAGACTAAATAAATGACAAGTCACCCAGAGCAATTTATAATGAGGCAAAGCGACAATCATGAACAATTAATTGCAAAATGCCCAAAACTTTAGCATACAGGTTGATCTAGCAAAATTAATCTTTCTCCAACAGTCAATATGCTTTAAAACATTTATCGTACCTTGACCATAGAAAAATCATGAAAATTTAAGATTTTGCACTTAGAACCAAAAAATACCAAGGAAATTTAAATTAGCATCTTAATTATTCCTTAGACAATTTGCTTTAATGTGAAAAATCAAGAAGTAAAACAAATCAAAGGGTTAATAAATTAAAATTTTAATGGGCCATAGGCCACATTAAAAATTTTAATGTGAAAGCGCAAACCCATTTAATTTATTTCATTTTCAATTTTTAGATTTTTTTAACCTTTTAAATTTTAAAAAATATAATGTTTTTTAAAGTGTTTTCTAGATGTTTTAGATATTTTTAGACGAAATCAAAAATTAATCGAAATGAAAAAAGTAAAAACGAAAATCAAATTAAAACTAAACAAAATGAAACCTAACCAAACCTAAAACATAAAAATCAAACCTAAACTCGTAACAATACAAATGAAATGAAAATAAAAATAAAAAATCGAATGTTAAAAAAAATTCAAGTTAAAGCCTAAACCTAACTCATGTGAAGTAAAATTAAAAAATGAAAAGACGGTCGAAGTGATGTTTGCGTTTGCGTTTGCAGGTCGAATGGGTAGTGGCAAGGTTGCTTGCAGGAGCAAGGACGAATGCTCAACGGGGAGCGTGATGGAGCAGCGGGGAGGGGATGAAGGAGAAGCTATGGACAGGGTTCTACAGGTAGAGCAAAGGCGAAGGGACGCGGACAGGCCGACGTGAGAAATGGGTTGGTAGATTATTCAACAAATGGACAGAGAGGAGACGAAGGAGAAGGGAGCGAAGTATGGAAAGGATGCAAGGAGGAGAGATGGGGAATAGGAGAAATAAGGGGGCCATAGGGAGAGCTAGGGAATGAGGACTGCATGGAGGAATGAGGAGGGACGTTTCGAAGGCAGTGGCGAATGAGGGATGCGGGCTGGCAGACTTGCGTGGAAGGGAGAGGCAGACAAAGGAAATAAGAGGGTCGCAGAGAGCAAAAGCAAGGGTTTGTGGGAGAGGGATAGAAGTTTTCCCAAAAAAAATCGAAATTTTTCTACAGCAAAGAAAGTAAAAACCCCAAGCAACAAACAGGTAGCCAAAGAACTAAAGAGAAATTTCCAAATTGAAAGGTTATACTTATGCTTAAGATTTATCAAGGAAACCCTTAAAACAAATTCCGTATTAAAAAAAAAAATCAAAACCCTTGGACTGCAAAAAGGCTAGATAACATTCCTGCAAAAATGATTTTGAGGCCAGATCTTACCCTCCAGGGCCTAAATCTGGGTTCAAATAAAACTTCACCTTCAGATCTGCAACTTGTACCTGAAAACAAAAACACCCAGAACCCAGATATACAAAAAATAAAAAATAAAACCCCAGAAACCCAAGTCAGAAAACACAAAAAAATTACAGATCTATGCACAGAAATGGCAGATCTATCAGATCTGAGGAGTGTGAGTACAAATCCGCTCCCAGATCTAATAATATAAGGCTCTCAACAGCCAGGTTTATCAATTTCGTATATAAAAGATAATTTTTTTTAATTTTAAAGGAGATGCTTAGCTTGAAACCCTTCATGCATCACCAATAAAAATCTTATGATAAGCCCAGGATTAAATTTAGCAGGGCTCTTCAGAAAACACGGATCGGGAGTTGGCTGGTCCAACTGAAAACTTCCCCTAACACTCGAAGATCTAAAAAATCAAGACTTTTCTACAAAACTCAATTCAGCCATCAAAATAGAGCGAGAAAATAATACAATTCAGATAAATAGAGATACTTGCTACTACATTCAAAATTTAAATTATCATTTAAACCCCAGTGACTTAGCAAAATACATGTACTCAAATCACTCTTTTAGAAGCTATTATCAATGGCTAAAAAGAAAATTTACGCATGAAAACGACACACCTTACAGTATTTCCATGAAGAGTAACACCGACGAAAATTAACCTCAAAGTCTTTCTTTATTATTCAGAAAAAGATTACACAAGAGCTTTTCGCTTAGCGCACGACTCAAAAATCAGATGGATCAACTGATAAATGACCTCCTATTTAAAGATAAATCCTCCAACAACTAGTTTGAGTGATCCTCATCAAAGCAATCTCGGTCGTCGATAAAGATTAAAATTTCTTTTAATCTCATCCATCGAAATATTTAAAATATTTGGGGAAATTCGAATTTTTCAATTAAATGCATTTTAATTAACTCAAAAATTAAATTTTTGAGTTAATTTCCACAAAATTTTGACTTTGACTTAACCCCATGGATTCAACGTTTAAAATTTATCAAAATAATTAATTTACCTTAGTCCTTGGGCCTCTTAAAATTTAATTTTTAAGGACCGACGAATTTAACCTTTGGAGAATTTAAATTTACCTAAGACCTAGAATTAATTAAATTTCTGGCTTAGGATTTTAATTAATTGTTTGGCCAGAAAATTTAATTAATTAACCTATGAGGAGATAAATTATTTTTCCAACCATCAAGACACTTTACATCATGATTTTCATATTTTTTACATCACAAGAGGGAAAACTCATTTGTAATAGACCCTCACAGACTACCTATTTCTACGACACAAATATAATCCAGCAGACCAAGCAATTTGTAATAAAATAACCTAACCAAATAATCAGGATTATTCCCAAATTACTTTTACATAGACTCGATCTAGAACACTAGGAATCGCCTAAGATCCCAATGACAAAATACATTCTAGCTTTGGAGTAAGACTGAAGGAAAACTCTGCTGAACATCCGAGAATGGATCGGTGAGACAAAAAACCTCCCAGAATGTAGATCGTCACCAGAAAAGTAGGTTTACTTAGGCAATTACATACATCACACGGATCTGCTGAGATTATTTCCATCATATACATGTAGAATGGGTTTACATTATAACATGATAATCAAGCTGATGATGATAGTTGAACGGCATGGACAGATCGATCAGGCGCTATCCCTTTTGCGAAAAAGGGGGTGTACTGCTATGGGTCGTTGACACATAGTGGTCAACACAGCCCACAGGAAGGTATAAATATAAGAGAGTGTAGACCTCATTCTTCACATCCAAGTGCATCAATTCATAATAACACATCATCTGAGGCAGTCGCGGCTCAAGAAGGACAAGGTCGAGAGAGATAAGGGACCATTTGTGGGTTTTTTTAATGTTTTGGTAGGTCTGAGTAGGAGCAGAAACGGGGTGAGGCTTCAAGAGACAGATTTGGGTTGATTTAAGTGTTATATTGTGCTACATATTTCTCTGCTTTGTGGGCCGCAGGGTTCTGCAGTATTGCAGGGAGGTCGAGCCCTGTTTGGGCACCTACAAGAGGGTTGTGAACCATGTCTTGGAGAGCATACATCCCAAACTTAATAAGGAGAGAAGGCCGCAGATGTAGGAGCATTCTAAAAGCACTTGGAGAGGGATAACAAGAGTTGTTAGAAGCCCTAACTAGTCAGCAAAAGTTACAAACAGTCTACACCAGCCAAGGAAGAGTCAAAAAGTATGTTGTGTTGATGTGTTTAAGTTGTTTTGAAGCTTGTGGATGAGTAGTCCAATTTGGACAAATTGGTGTTGGGAATATCAAGGTTGTTGGAGGGCAGCAAGGAGGTGCCCAAGAGAGCCCTAAGTGCGGTCTCTTGAAGGACAAAGAGCACTGCTAGGAGACGCAGATTGGTGGAAGGCTCAATGATTAATCCTTGAATGAATAAGGAAGGAAGTCAAATCGAGTTGTATGGCTAACCCAAGTTCATTAAAGAGAAGGTGTAAAATTCCAAATTCAAATTTACAATAACTAATAGATGCATGAACTCAGCTAAAGCAAATAAATTTTACTACACATGCACCAGCCAATTAACACAAGAAATAGGGCTAATAAGTTGAGCCATTTTATTAATTCATATGGATAAATCAAGTACAATAGATGAGGACCATAGAACCTGGGCTAGCTATTGCAAGCACGCCAAAACTGCTTAATAATTAAAACCCTCAAATCGTTGCACCGAATTTCCCACGTTGGGTTTTTCCGAAGACATTGGTCCAAAAACAACGGTGTCACTTGTGTGCTTGTTTTGCTTCCTTCAAATGATGATTTGTAATGTGTTGAGCATGTACTTGTATTTATTTTAGGTATTTACATGGTAAATAACTTGTTAATTAATCAGAACAAGTAGGCAGAAATAAATCAGAAAATTACATGAAGGGTTTCTAACATTTAGACTTAGAACTTCCAACATGGTATCAGAGCGTGGTTGCAGATCATAGGAGAACTAAGGACATCAGTCGAGAAAAGCAGCAACAGTAGAAAACAGATGTCCCGAGTGACAGAAGTTGTTCGTAGCAGAGAAGAAGCAAGGAAGGGGTGACGCAATGCCTGCGTCATCAAGTTTGAGCCGAGTAGAGGATCAGCGCAGTGGCAGAGGGGAGCAGACTCGACCTACACAGTGTCCGATCATCTTTCTCAGTCAAGAAGGATTGACGTTCGTGGCTAGGAGGTGCGAATTTTGCTAGTTCCAGGAATGCGCAGAGCCTAAAAGCTCTAACCTTCAATTTGTTGGGACTTAGGAGGTTGTGGGTAAGTTGCAGAGTGACGCTAGTGGGGTACTGTAGTTAGAACAGTACCTAACAGGGCAAGACCAAGGAGGAGGGAGTTGCTACCAAGGATTTCTAGCCAAGAAATCCGGATCAGTGGTGCAGCTGCACTAAGGATCGGAGTGGGGGCATCTCGACATTGGCAGAGGGGTTTCCAAGAGGGAAATCGAGGCTCAGAGGGAGTCACACCGAGAACTTCCAGAAGGGAAGTAGAGGAGCAACGAGATGGCAGTGAACGGGGTAAGAGACCAGGACAAACTGGACGGAGCCTCAAACTTCGTAGTCTGGAAGGCCAGAATCTTATCTGTTCTAGACAGGAACCGTCTCAAGCAATTCGCCTTGAGGACAATAGCGGTCCCAGTTGACCCGATTGATAACAATAAGTACAAGGATGCAATGGCGAGGGCCAAGAGCATCATCCTTGACAAGGTCAAGGACCATGTAGTACCACACATTGCCGAGAAGAATACGGCAAATGAGATGTGGGAGGCCCTAAAGAAGTTGTATCAGCATACTCCGTGCAGAGGAAGATGCTACAAGAAAATCAGTTGCGGTCATACCAGATGCAGAAGGGAGAACAGATCGACCCCCTCGGTCGATTGAAGGAGATCCGGGATCAGCTGACTTCCATAGGAGCCATGTCGGATTAAGAATTGATGGTGAGAACAGACGTGAATGCAGTCTCAGAAGACTGGGAGGTGTTTGTCCAGAGCATACTAGGCAGGGCGACCCTTCCAGATTGGGAGGAAATGTGGACGGCTCTTCGCCAAGAAGAGATCAGAAAGCTAAGCAAGGCAGGAAGCAGCGATAAGGGGATCAGAATCAAGAAGGAGGAAGAGGAGGATGCTGCCCTAGCATCTGAGGGGAAGCAGGAGAAACGGAAGAAGGACCTCTCCAAGGTCAAATGCTTCAACTGTGGGGAACTGGGTCACTATGTGAGCCAGTGTCCGAGGAAGAAGAGCAAGGGAGAGGCTTCCGAGACCAAGGCTGCGCCAGTAAGGGCGAAGAAGGAATTGGAGACAGATGATAACTGTGCCATGAGTGCTCACACACCACTTGAGCGGAAGTGGGGAGACATTGAGTTGTAGTCAGACAGACTACAGGGGATGAGGGGCAGGATCCTCGAGGTACCCAACCTCTTGGATTATACCTAGCTACGAGAGCCCCGAAGAGGAGTAGCAGGACCGACGAGTGTCGATAGAGACGGATGCGGATGGAGTCCTAGGACAGCGTGAGGCAGCAGTGCGAGATGCACAGAGTTGTTGCAGCAACGCAGAGGTCAGAGAGGGAGCACTTGTAAGTGCCAGAGGCAGCTTCAACATCGGGAGTGTTTCTAGCCTGACGGAGATGTCAGAGTTGGGAGATCAGTTACTTACTTCTCAGTAACTGAGTTGCAGTGCAACGGTTAGCAGTGGCAGTGCTATGGGCAGCACGATGCAACATGATGAGAAGGGTTACAATGCAGATGCAGCAGTGGCAGTGGCAAGGCCATGGGCAGCAGCACGGATGCAGAGGGAGCTGTCGTACAGATGCAACAGTGGTAGTGGCAAGGCCATGGGTAGCAGTACATGATGCAACAATGCAGAGTATGTTGGGCATCAGTGCTAGCATCAGCACAAGGATCGATGCCAGACGATCAAGGTGATGCTCAATGAGGAGTATTATTAGAGCACAATCCTCGCTATGAGGGAGTGTTGATTTGGGGTAGCATCGGATGTGCTCTAGCCATGAAAATTGGTGGAGAGGCTAAAGCACATGAGATCTCCAATACCCAGAAACGGTCTAGATAGATTCTAAACAGTTTGGGAGATATTAAAATAATTAATATTTTTAATGGAGTCCCTAAGTCTAAACTTAGGGAAAATAAAATATTAGTGTGAATTAATATAAAACTATGTTAGAAGGGTCCAAGATTCATGGATCAAGCCAGAGTTAATCTTAGCCGTTGATTAGGGACTTAATCTCGGCCGTTGAATTGTCAACGAGAAAAGTATAAGAGGAGGCTTGAGGGTCACTTGGAGAACACACCGAGTTGATCAAGATTTCGATTTTCTGGGGCAGGGTTTGCTGAAGAAGTCGAAAGAGTGATCAAAGTTGCAGCTGAGGGGCAGTGAATACAGAAGCAAAGAGGCAGAGATAGTACCGAGAGGATCAGCGCAGAAGCTGGGAGAGAGGGACGTAGAGCCAGACAAAGGTTCACGCATAGCCATCCAGGGCTCAGGCAAAGGCAGCCAAGAGCTGCGCAGTGCCTCAGAGAGCCAACGTGGGTGACACAGAGGCTCGAAGGACTGACGTTGTGCCTCCAGAGGCTGACGCAAGGCAAGCTAGGGTGATTTTGGGCAGATGTTGGGCCAGAAAGAGCTGACGCAGTCCCTAGAGGCTGACACGGGGGTTTTCATGGGGCAGATTGGCGCTGAGAGCTGTCGGAGTGTTTATCCGGGGTTTCAGCCGGAACATTTGTCTCCGACTGAGAGGTACTACTGCCGAGATTATTCTTTGTTGGGTGAGCCAGTTTTGGCACCCAGATTGTATTCTGAAACTGCTTAATAATTAAAACCCTCGGATAGTTGCACCGGTTTTCCCAAATTGGGTTTTTACGAGGACATTGGTCCAAAACCAACAGTGTCACTTGTGTGCTTGTTTTGTTTCCTTCAGTTGATGATCTATAATGTGTTGAACATGTACTTGTATTTATTTTCAGTATTTACATGGTAAATAACTTGTTAATTAATCAAAACAAATAGGCAGAAATAAATCAGAAAAGTACATGAAGGGTTTCTAACAATTAGACTTAGAAATTCCAACAATTTTCCCTTATTCCTCCCTAGCCCAAGTGATTGCGCAACAAAGCCCAGTGAGCCCCCTAAGCAGGCCAAGAATTGGAGAAGCTCATCTCTCCCAAACACCTCACCAACAGACCTGAAATTTGACAAGAAACTCCAGCCCTCTTTGTGGAATAATTCTTTGCTAATTGGCTGGCCCAAAGTACCCTTTTCGCTGGCCCTTCTAAGAGCCACGAATTTCTCTTCTGCGCCTAAGGGACACTCACTCCAACTGAAGGAAATGAATGTAAATATGCCCAAAGGAAACTCTAAATTGAGCTCCCCAAATTGCCTCACTTGGGAGACACCGAAGTTCTCCGAAATGAGGGTGGAATTCTCACTCAGGAAATCCTTGTGTTAAACAACATGGGTTGTCTTGGCTTAGTAGCTCAAGAGAACTAGTGATTAAAGTTAAAATGATCCAAGATGTCCAAATGAGAGCCTCCATGCTCTATTTATAATTGTTGGCCCTCTCCTCCTTGGTGGCCCCCACTCTCCACTAGTTCACACCCTTTCTCTTTCTCTCCTCTAGGAAGTGTGAATTGCTCCATTGGGTCAAATTTACTTCTCTTGTGGCCCCCACATTCCACTAGAGTTGTAATTTTATATTTCTCGTAGGTCCCATACGCCAAAAATGTCTCCAATGCCCAAAGTACAAAATCATGTTATGCTTAGCACCACCCCAAGGATCCTTCTAACCTCCTCAAGTGGAAAATCAAAATTGGGCATATTACAATCCTCCCCGCCAAAAATTGCTTGTCCTCAAGCAATGCCTGAACAAGTGACCCCAATATATGCTGGCCCAAATAGTCACTGCAAACAATATCGGGGTCCCAAATGTGCCCCTAGTCATCCCCGACCTCTGCACTATCCTATCATCCTCGATGCCAGGATCCCAATCCACCTTGATCAATGTGAAGCACCCCTCGCTCCACTCATAATCTAGCCAAGTATAGGTACCAGAAGCCCTTTGCATACTATCCGTAAGTAGAGCATCATGAAGTTTCCCTACCGAGTAGTCCATCTCATGCACTCCAAGAGTAAACCCCTGAAAAATACAACCCAATCCCTGTGGGGATGAAGTCTCTCCCGCATGAGCTTCCCAGATATCATCTTGTTGACCAGCTTGCAATGCTGATGAAGTCCCCCACGCCATCAGTGCCTCACTAAAGCCCAACGGAAGATCTGAATGATCTCCCCATGTAGTAGCCAGCTCATCCCTAAAGGTCGTTGAGTTGTCAAGTATTGTGATGTTCGAGTCCCCTGCTAGTCTCAGAAGGGTGCCACCATGTTGTCTTTGCGCCACTCTAACTCTAACAAGTTGTCCATCGTGTGCACACTGTATCCTCCTCCCCCGAAACCTGGTGGCGACATATTAATGAAGGCCAAGCTCATCCTGCCCAGAGATCTCCATGATATCAATAGCTGCCCATCCATTGTCAATCCTGATCCTGAGCAGCAACTGGAAAAACCCGCCTCGCCATACAATGGAGTCCTCAGCGATCCCCCATGTGTCAACCCCAAAGTGAGCTAGACCACCCTCACCCCTAATCCTGCTCACCAAGAAATGGAGCAAACTATCACCCAACTAAATCCCTGGATCCCATAACCAGATCCGTTGCTGCATAGTCCTGACGAATACTAGAATCCACCTATCCCACGTCTTTGCTCCCTGCATGAAATCCATATATAGACTCCGTGTATCATGAATCAATCCGGTGCATGCAAAACTACCCTGCATCTCTCATATCACACCGTGAGCTTTGTTATCCTATCTCCCGAAAGCGCACCCCAATACTTCTTGGAGTCTAAACATCTGCTAGTGGACGAGGTCTACCATCCACTGCACCTCATGCTCATATAATGCCTTAAACTGTCTTGCCAAAAGTGCATCATGGAGCTCCTTTACAATCACCGCCCCAAGTGTGAACCCGGGGTTGGAACATATACTACCTCGGCAATAAACCACGCTGTCCCTAAGCATGTATCCCCCAACTCGTGCACCCACCAAATGTCTCAACTCGAGTGCCTCCCTCCTGCCCAAGACACCCTGTGTCTCATCCAACTACCTAAGGTGAGCCTCCCATGTCCTGCTACCTGTACTAAGAGCATTAAGGGGCAGCAACCAAACACTTTGCAACTATAAGCAACACTGGAGAGTGATGGGTGGGTAGGTCCCCAAGGGTATGATCAAGAGTCTACAGGGATACTAAAGAGTAATCCTATAGACATCCCTCTCTCTACCTCAGGTCTGTTGATAACCCAATCGAAGACCTGTCTCCGTTGAACATGGCGTCCCCAGATGCTCAATTGCGTCCTCATCAATCCTGGGTGAGTTGCACCCAATGGTACACCTAATGTCCCTATCCATAAGTCTCCTTGGAGGCAACGCTCCAAGAGCTCGTTGTGTCGCACCATATGCCACTACATACCACCAAGTATCCCCATACTCCATGGCATGCCACTATACACCACGACTTGTCCCTGTACACCACTGGATTACCCTGCATGTTGTTGTATCACCCTGTATTGTCGAGTGTCCCATATGCAACAATGCATTTGTCACTCCACTAACAAACCCAATGTGGTGTGAGTTTCTACCCCTACTCCATGGTGTAAATCCATGCTCTACAACACATCACCATGCACCTCCGTGCTCACCTGCCTGTGACCACTATGCCCCACATAACTAGGGAGAACCCTCGGCCCCATACAAGGCACTGTCTGGTGCCCTGCCAATGCCAACTCCAACAAACTCTTGCCAGGGTATGTTGATCACCTTGTGATCCCATGTACAACAATCATACCCAGATGACCCATGGAGTCCCCTCACAAACTGACTAGCCACTAGTGCTAATTAAAACCGACCTAGCAAATGTGCGCACTCGACCACTAGGTCAACTATACCACCAACGCCATAGTCAATCTACATATTTGGTAAATGGTAGGGAGTCCCACCTGGATCCCGATGCCAACCTGGGGCTCCAGTATTCCCGATGCCTGAACGGGCCCGCTAACTCACTCTGGTCTATGACTAGCTCCATATGCTTAGCCCACTCCATCGGGTACCAACTCAGAATCTCTTGCCATCCAGCCCCTAGGGAAGGATCGAAAGCCCGAACTCTTGTACACGGAACTAGCCCCCCATCCTGCGAAGGTTGCCCCTTGTGTAGCTCATGTCACCTCCTCTCACTAAATGGGGCGACACATAAAATCTGTCAGGGTAATTCGGCATCTCTCTCTCAATTGTGCAGAGGTAGCCTAGTAATGTTGCCAGCCCCATCTATACAAGCCCGAAGAGAGCTACTGTCTGGAGGTATTACAGCTCTATTGACAGTCTGTGGATCTGTCTACTCTAAATCGGTGGTTGGCCCAAAAGATGATTGCTCGCCCTCCTCCACCATGGGCTCAACATGAATCGCGGACTACCCCTCCACGACTAGCTCACGTCCCATGTGTTCTCCATGTTGTTGTAGGTGTTTGGTCATCTAGGGATTCAGTCATGCCTCTTGGTACCTTTGTGTCTCCAGGCACCTCATCAACAGGTGGCTCTATGGGTGTAGGCTCTATTCTCTCCACCAAGGTGTCAACTAGTGCTACCAAAGAGGTCTCCAACAGTGGTGACTCCTGCGCCACACTAGGTATATTGATGTGCTCCTCAACATCCTGTGTGCCCTCAACATCATGCTCAACCTCCTCCTCAAGCTCCTAATATCTAAAGCCAAGTCTAGACCAGCAAAAGCGCCCCTAGTCTCACCCTCTAATAGTGCTTGTCCTACCTACTCCTATTGAGGAGATCTGGTGCCCTGATTTTTTCGACTTTCCCCACACGGTGTAGATGGTTGTACCCCCACGGCCTGCTCACCCCTAGTGACTTTGCTATAAGGATGAGGATGGATCTGGTTTTTCACCTTCCTCAATTGGGCCAACCTCTCATCGTTCCAATGGAGTCCACCCCAAAATTCCTACATATTGAATCTTCCTTGAGCCATGGGTTGTTTATGGTTTAACCCATCACTGTGCATACATGCCCAAATCGTCCATGATCATGATGGCTCCCTCACAGCTGGCCAAGATCATAGCTTTGATACCACTGTAATATTCCAAATTGAGATTTACAGCAAATAATAGATGCATGAACTCAGCTAAAGCAAATAAATTTTACTACACATGCACCAGTGAATTAACACAAGAAATAAGGCGAATAAGCTGAGCCATTTTATTAATTCATATGGATAAATCAAGTACAATGGATGAGGACCATAGAACCTGGGCTTGCTACTGCAAGCACGCCAAACCCAGGTGGAAGGATGTAGTCTCAAATGCTAGAAATGGCCCCAACTGATAGCTCGCATGACCTAGTAAACTGCTACTGCTGCTAAAGTGGAACTGGAATTTCGGGCCTCTAAACTGCTCAGAAAATTCTGAGAAATTAGCTGGAGCCTCCTCACAAGGAACCCAGAATAACCCAGAAAAATATCAGAGTCACAAGTGATAAATTGGTTTGCCCAAATAACTGTGCTATGTTATAGGAAAACTAGTGCTGCTAGTTGGAGCAAATCTCGTGTTTTTGCCCTCAAACGTGCCCAAAAATTTTAAGAATTTAACTAGGGCCTCTCCTCATAAAACCCATCAAAACCCGGAAAGGGTTCGGATTGGTCCAAACATGGTCGGTTGACCCCAATTTGTGTGTGGACCTCTAACTGGCTAGCAAAACTGGCTGTCGACGAAATCTGCTGCAAAATGCTCCAAATCTCTCCTAGAAAATTTCCTTCCTACCAGGTTATTTCCTGCCAAATTTTCCCTTATTCCTCCATTGCCACACCATAGATTCTCCTTACCCAAGCAATTGTGCAACAATGCCCAGTAAGCCCCTGTGCAGGCCAAAATTGAAGCAGCTCAGATCTCCCAAATGCCTCACCAACAGACCTGCAATTTGACAAGAAACTCCAGCCCTCTTTGTGGAATAATTCTCTGCTAATTGAGTGGCCCAAATTCCCCTTTTTGTTGGCCCTTCCAAGAGCCACGAATTTCTCTCCTGCACCCAAGGGAAACTCGCTCCAACTTAAGGAAATGACAGTAAATATGCCCAAAGATCTATTTTTAGCAGTTTTCCCCCATGCATAGGTTTGTCATTCAAATTTTGGAGAATGTATGGGAGGATTACGATAATCAGATGGGCACTTTCAAAATCTTGATTTGGTGATTTTCGACAGTTTCTAATTTTAAAAATTTGATGCTTTTCCTGCAACAGATAAATTTTTGGGGCATAGTTGAGTTCTTCAACTGGGCACTTCCAATTTTTTAGGATTCACAATCTTGGAAACATTCTCTTTTTAGAAATTTTATCTTTCTTGAAATGTAAAAGTAGATTTACATACCCATTGGAGAGATGGGCATTGAATTCTGTTTTTGTGAAGTCTCAATACATATTTAGGCCTCAACCAAAGCCAGTCAACCCAAAAGATGTAAAAATAGATATTAGGAGTTTTCAAAGATAATCACATCTACAGATACCCAGTATTGAGTACAAGATGGGGGTGAAGTTTGGTGGCAATCATAGAGTGGATTTTTGGTCTATTTTTAGTCTTCGAATGTCTTAGGAATTGACCATATTTTTGGAAACCTAATATTGCATATAGCATGTGGGTCAGATTTCACACCATTCTGAGATATTTGAAAGGTCCAAGGCATTCTACTAGGTTCTTGGGGGCACCCACTTGAAAGCCTCTTTTAATTTTTGGAGACCTAAAGCACACTAACCTAGTAGATTCCACTGTTCATTAGGTTGACATAGACCTTGGACACAATGTATGAGAAATAATCCTCAGCTGGTGGGATCCATCACTGTAGTTCATAGCCTAGGAGGATGTGCCCCACATGAGCATGACATTCTATTTTGGGATCAAGTTACACTTCAGCTGACCTCAATGCAGAATTGGCTGCTATTTCAGGAGATCCTCTGTTTGGGGGATGCTTCCAGCCAGGGGTTGGCATTGTGAATTACCAACTGACTCATCAAGTGAAAACGACTAAACTGAATGAATAACTATTGAAAACTATCCAACAAATGACCCCAAGGTTAATCCCTTGTTCACATAAATCTATACATCTAGCATACCTACTAGCTCTATAAATTCTCCCTTGAAACATCAAATCTACACTTATAGTTTCAGCTGTAAGTTTGTTGTGAATTCTAAAGAAATATCTTTTAGAAATGAAGCACACATCCCTTGTGACATTCCTAAGTCCTTGAGTGTCCTAAAATGGTAGAAATCAATAGCTCCTTTGCTCATGCATAAGCATTCATAGAATTTCTTCCTTTTGGGGCTTTCCCATTATACTTTCAGTTCTTATGATTATTCTTGCAACTAAGATGCCAAATTCAAGCACTTAAATTAGGGAATCCTGTAATACAGATATTTAATTGTAGTGGCAACAATAAATGTCAATGACTAAAATGCTTACCACAAAGGAATTACGTAAAGCAAATGCCTTTATATGCAAACCAGGGAAATGTCCAATGATGACAACCAGGCCATGTTGCTCAGCAATAATCCTGCGACGAGCAGTTTTGCTTGTCTCAAATACTGGCTGTGGCCACTTCACCTAGAACAAAAGAAATTAAAGTCAATCAACTCTGTTCTAATGACCATATTGGAAGCTTGAACATACAGATTGGATGAAAAAGCTAAAGCCCTGTTGACTGTGTTGCCTGATAAAGGTTTATAACTATTTGTGAAAAACAAGCCTCACCTCCTTTTGTTCCTTGGTGATTGCATCTGGACCAATTATACCTGGTGCATAACATGCAATAGTAGGGATTTTTGAACCTAAATTCTTTTTCAGCTGCATAAAGTCAAAAAAAAAATGTATAAATGACTGGGGGAAATCACCAAAAACACAAAACCGCACATCTGAATGTCAACATTTCATTTCCAGAAGACAAAGCTTAATTTCACCAGCAAAGTTTGCTGTCCACTACAGCTGCTGCAGTAAGTCCACCATAAAATGAAAATCGGCTATCATAAGTTCTGAATATAGAGAAAAAAAATCACTATTGCTCTGATATAATATTGAGTCCCTGACCAACTGTGTTTATATTTTAAAATCTATACAAGAAAGAAACATACAAGAATAGAGATCCTTGACAAGCTGAACTTTTGGCCTGCAAAGGCAATGGCAAAGTCTGGCCGAATTGGTTTTTCAAGTATCTTCTCCATAATCTCATCCATGGCAGCCTAAGCAAAAACCAAAATCAGTCATAATTAATGTCAGTCAAAAGTTAACCAAGATCTTCCAAACATTACATTGTAGTAATCACAACAAAATCGTACTTGTCAGATTCAAATGTCTACTATGGTGAAGCATGTTTGCAGTTCATGTCAATTTGGTGTAGCTTGAGTAGTAGGGAAAACTTGATGAGCTATATATGATCTATCCATGAGTTGTTGACCTGGCCTTGTGCCCTAAAGAATCTTGGGTTTAGCCTCAATGTCATCCTTGGAATGAGGGGAAGTGCCCGAGAGATTTCCACTAGGACACGTTACGTTAAAAAAAATGTTTGTAGTTCACAATTATGGCAAAAGAAAATATAGCACAACAAAACTAGTGCATATCAAGATGAAACTGATGTAACTAGTGCAATACTACTCTTAAAGGCCTCATTGTGGACCCCTAATAGGATCCCCATTGATGATGTAATAAGGACCTAAGGACCCATTAAAGTTAATGATAGGATATGTATGGTGCTCATTAAATGTAATGTGTTCTGGGTCCACTGTGTTAGTTACTAAAAAGGCCCACTAAGTATTTAGCATTCAATCAGTCTAATAGGGCCCAATCATTAATGTAGTTCCCACCATCAGTTAGGCTTTCGTGTAGATAAAAACAATTCATAGAGGTAGAGAGCTATGTAATTTTTTGCCAACGATAATCATTGTATTGGAGCACTACTTATTTCAAGGTAGCCTTCTCAAAGAGGCACGTGAACATTTGCCTCCTTCCCTTCCCCTTGTATCTCCTACAAGCCACCCCTAGGGTATTTTTTATTGTCACCCTTAATAGTACATGTATCACTTTAGTTTCCAGCAACACTTTCTTTTCCAGCTGTTAGATTTTTTGTATCTTCAATTAGATCTTCTCTTTCCATATTTGTACATAGGAGTACCTCTTTCCACTCTCATAGTGTATTAATACTATTGTACTTAGCAGACCCATTGACCTATTTGTGGCCATTTGTTGAACATTGATAAGATTATCTTATCTTAATGTTTTCTTAACACCATTTGTAATATAACTAAAAGGTTCAAACCCAATCCCGTGTTCTTTTTCCTTGCATTGAATGTGCAAACATTTTCATCAAATTCAAAATATCTTCATGGGCAATGTTAGAATCTACCACATAACTCATAAAAGATGCAAGATGTCTTAAAGTCACCCAAGGATTCCATCAAATTTTAGGACATGGGTTAGTCAATATATCAATATGAATGCATGAAAAATAGCTAAGGACCAAACAAATCTTCCAAAAACATTCCTTAGATAGGAATCATACTTTTCCTCAAATCTTAAAACATACAAGGTGTTGATTTTTGAAACTTAAAAATTTTGTTTGTGATATTCCCACTTAGCAACATTGCTAAAGGGAAATATCAATTTTGCCCAAATTTGGATAAATTCCCACTTGCACTTAAGAAATGTGGGTTTAGAGGTCCCACATGCATTTTTGAGTCAAAGATGGGCCCAAACATTAGAGGAAGAAGGAGAAAAACCGAGTTGCTAGTGGTATGTGGGGGACACCCATAGAGAAATGCGGCCCACAAGGAAACACGCACTCATTGGAGGAAAATTGGTGGGGGAAAATGGAAGTTGGGCCCACATGGGCATTTTGGAAGCTCTTTGACAAAAGGAGGAAGAAGTACTCATTTTGGTCATTGATGATTATTTAAGAATTGTCTTAGACTAGCACGCTTGAGCTGAAGCCAAGTATGCAAGTGTTGTTGAGCACAAGAGGTTTCTAAGCGGAAATCTCAACCCTTGCTTCGGTGGACTTCGAGTGCTAGCCCAAGGAGGGAATCCTATCCTTTCCAATTCGATCCAGGAACAGCGAAGTGCGAGCTTGGGGAAGTACCAGCAGCAGCAGCTAAGTGCGAGTTTGGGGAAGTACTAGTAGCAGTAGCGCAGGCATTGCGTAATCCTTGGAGGTGTCACACTAGGGGGTTGAGGAGAGAAGGGAGTTTGGGGCTAAGACTTGGGGAGGAGTCCGGGGAGGACTCTTGTTGGTGATTGCAGGCATTTCGGGGGCTTTTAACAGCAGGATTATCAGGTGGATCGAATTACCCAGTAGTAGTGCCATTGAGGAAAATTGGGCCGAAATTCCAAAGTCAGCAATCGGCAAATTCCTTCATGGGTTTTTGTGGGTATTGGTCGGAGAGCCTGGGGTTAAATTCTTGAAATTTTCTGAGCACTATAGAATGCCCTAGCAACTATTCTTCACAGCCAACAGATCATTTTCTGGGCATTTCAACGCAGAGCCAAAGGGAGATCCACTAGTACGCTTGGGGGACTTCATATTTATCACTTGAGTTTAGCTAGCTTGCCTTGCCTTGGGCAAGCCCAAATGCATACTTTGCAAGCACCCATTGTAACTTCATGTTTTATCAATAAAATGGCTCAGCAGCATAGCTTTTGGCTCTATTTCGTGTTCTGATATTTGGGCAAAGTTTTTGTGTGTGTTTTGTCTATGCATGCTTTGTTTATTACTGTAAATTTTCCTTGGGGATATTTCAGTGGTAATGGCGCTCATAGTCTTGGCTCAGCCTGTGGAAAGCAACATCAGTCTATGACATCGGAAGACCAACAAAACGTAACTTACAAGAGGCAAAGGTACAAAAGCAGAGAGAGGCAACTACAAATCACCCCAGATCGAAAGATTGTTGAACCAGAGGTCGAAAGGTCAAACATGGGGGATAACGTGGGAGACAAAGGGAGTAAAGAGGGGGAGTTTGCCCAACATCTTCTCAAGGTCGTGCAAGATTTGTCCAAAGGTATTGAGGAGCTGAGGCAACAAAATTGCAATAACAACAGGTGCAAAAGGATTCAAGGGGAATTCCAGATTGGTGAGGGCTCTGGTACTACCGTACTTCACATCACCAAGGGGGTCATGGCCCCAACGCACCCCTCATTCCCAGCACACCACCCAAGTCCATCATTCCTACATTTATAGCATTCGATGTTGGAGGGCCGCAACAGCAAGAAGAGATGCCCATGGGGGGATATTTTGTAGAATATCAGTCATATGGGCCTGACTTTAGAGAGGCCATTACCTTCAGGGACTTTTGTCAGCTGAAAGTTAATAACAGGGGAAAGGGGCAAGAAGGAGGAAGCTACAATCATGGCAACGACTTACAGTGCACCATGGGAAGATTGCTCCTTCCAACTTTTGATGGGTCGTCCAAGAGCTCAATGAAAGCATGGGTTGACAAGTTGGATGTCTATTTCCAACTTAAATATATGACAAAAGAAGAGGCAATTAAAATTGCCACTTTGCATTTAGCGGGAGAAACCCGTGACTGGTGGTTCCATGGGCTAACCACAATGGGGCATGTCAGAGTGGCAACCTACGAGGAGTTCACTACGAGGGCGCTGGAGCGTTTCGATAGGAGAGACCCAAAAGAGCATTTTGGAGAGCTGACAAGGCTCAAAAAGACGGGAAGCACTAAAGCCTACATTTCAGAGTTTCTGAGGTTGTTAGTGATGGTGCCTGATCTATCAGAGGCCAAGAGGGTCTTCATGTTTGTAGAGGGCTAGCAGAGCCATTGAAGGGATTGGTGAGGTCCAACAGGCCCACTACCTTGCAGGACGCAGTAGGGAGGGCCTGAGATTTGCAGGATGCCCTACCCAGGGCTAGAGCACCGTTACCACCTAGACAAGGATTCCAACAGAGGGGAAGAGACACGAGGGCTCCACCACCAAGAGCCAACCAGGGGCGAGGGCAGCTAGATGAGGAGACCAGGAGAGACCTCCGGAGGAGGAAGTTGTGTTTCACCTGTCAGGAACCATGGGCACCAGGCCATAGATGCACAGCAAGCAAGGCCCATTACATTGAGGTCTTTTCCGACAGTGACCTAGAGGACGATGTAGAGCTGTAAGTGGGTAGAGATGACAGTGTAACACGTGTAGAGAGGGGACCACCAACATCACCACCACAAGGGGGAGCTCCTTTCGCACCAGCAGGAGGGGTCCTTGCATCTTTGCGAGGGGTACCCAAGTTTTTTACCTTGAGGATCAAGGGCACAGTGCAAGGGCAGCGTGTTTCAGTTTTGGTGGATAGTGGGGCTACCCACAACTTCATCGATGCACAGATGGTTCAGAGGAGGGGCATCACAACCAAGGAGTTTTGAGGGATTTTTGGTTCTTGTGCCGGGAGATAGAACCATGCAGTGCACTCGCTATGTTCCCACCTTGACAGTCACCATGGGGAATTATTCAGTGACAGACCACCTTTTTGTGGTAGATGTGTCGGACACCAACGTGGTGATGGGTGTCCAGTGGCTTTATTCACTTGGCCGAGTCACTACAGATTGGAGGAAGTTGGAGATGGAATTCACAGGGCCGAATGGAAAATTGGTTTTGTTGAGGGGTATGCACTCTTACCCTCCACAGACTATTTCGGCCCACAGGATGGAGGCTGATATGAGGCATGGTGATATTGAGTGGGTCATGGAGCTGAGGATTTTTGAGGCTAGGGGCCAACTTAAGCCACCACACCCAGACATACAAGCTATTTTGGACACGTACTCGATGGTGTTTGGAGACATAATGCTCGAGCAACCACCTAATCGGGGTTTTGAGCATACTATTGAGTTGGAGTCGGGGATACAAGTCGTGATCATTACACCTTACAGACATCCCAAGGCATATAGGGATGAGATTGAGAGGGTCATCCATGAGTTGTTGGCACTTGGGCACATCAAGCCTAGTTCCAGCCCTTTTGCTTCATCAGTGGTCCTGGTGAAGAAGAAGGATGGGTCATTACGCATGTGCATCGACTACCGGGCCCTCAACAAGAAGACCATGAAGAACCGTTACCCCATCCCATGCATAGATGAGCTTATGGACGAGCTGAGGGGGCTAAGTTCTTCTCCAAAATTGACTTGTGTTTGGGGTACCACCAGATTAGGGTGAGGGACAAGGATGTCCCTAAGACAACTTTCAGGTGCCACTATGGGCACTTCGAGTTCTTGGTTATGCCCTTTGGGCTTGTTGACCCTGCCGCCTACACCTACCTACAAGTCAGTGAGAAAAGCCTTCAACCCCACAAAGTGTGGTTGGTGGCAGGGAACTCAGAGAAGGGGTTGTCAAACTAATCCCGACTCTCTCCATTTAAGCTATCTCCTAGGTTAGCTAAGGGGGGTGGTCCCTAATGAAAAGTTAAGTTAAAAAGAGATGTGAGTTTCTAGGAGAATTGTTAGAGTTAAATAGATTATTTCTTTAAGATTTATAAACAAAAACTGATATGAGCAATAACCATCATAAGATAAGCATGAAATACATAAACAACTAGTGCCTTCCAAGTATTTGCTCTTTAAGAAATGAAATTGTATTTTGCTTAAAACAAAAGTAGAATGCTTCAAAAATTGAAAGCAAAGCAATCCTGAAATGGAGACAAAGATGACATGAAATAGTCAAAATGATAATCTACAATTAGTGTACAAAAACTAGATCAAGACATGCAACTAGAACTCCATACTTGTCTAGCTAAAACAATGCTCTAGGTAGCAAATAAAATCCTTGAAAGCACAAGATATTGATCAAAAAAAATATTTAATTTAAATTTATGTGATCTTAGTAGGCTAGAAGAAAGGAAACTCCCTCTTTCAAAAATCGTTTGATGAGATCATTGAGGCAAATCGATTGGGTCCTTCTATTCTTGATCTTGGGAGCTAGTTCGTCTATTGGAGAGCTATCCCACACCCAAGTAAATCCTTCAATCAAATCTAAAGATCTCTACACACTTGGAAAAAGATGTCAGCAATCATAAGGGATTAGATTATGCAATGGAGGAAAAAGCTAGAGATTTCACCAAAAATCTTCTAGTGCTCCTCTTCCTAGAGTATTTCTCTAACCCAAAAACCATACAAGATAGCTTGCATATGTTAATCCAAACAAGTGGAAAAATGATAACTAGCATAATCCAATGTATATGTAGAATGTAAAGCACAAAAATTGAAATAACATCACCTCAAGAAATGGAAAGAGAACACCAACACAATAGTACCCCAAAGTCTCTTTTATTATATGAAAGATGAATACAAAATCCAGCAGTCTCCACAAGCCCAACAGCTCGTTCTAAAGATACAAAGATGAGAGCTAAAGCTCATTTAAATAAGAAAATGGGAGATGATCCAAGGAAAATTCCAATGACAAGTGTAGCAATGGTGAAGATCTCAATGCTCCAACGAATTTCCAAGTGGCTGCTTGACTGTTGTAGGTGGCAGCCTTGACTGCTTGACTGTCCATCAAATATCTTCAAATATGTTGTGTGTATTCCTTGTGAGGATCAGCGTATCCTCTTGCTGGCCATGTGTAGAAATCTGTGTGTTATCATCAACATATAACTGCCTGTAGAGTGTTGTAATGAACTGCGTGTAGCTGCCCGCGTGTAACCTTAATTGCTGTGCGTATATCCTCATGTGAGCTGGGAGCGTTGACTACTGTGTTAACTCACAAACAGATCTGTATATCTAGCTTTTTTATTTGCTGTTAGTGGGAGATAAGTGGGAGTAAGTGGGGGACAAGAACTGTCCCATGTGGCAATTCTATCCCCACTTAAACTTTTCCAAATCCGTTGCATTTTAAAACTGATTTTTTGAACCCTTTTTGCCAATTCGTGGACTTCCAACGCTAATGTTTATTTGGGGTAGCATCGGATGTGCTCTAGCCACGAAATTTGGTGGAGAGGTTGGGGCACATGAGATCTCCAATACCTAGAAAGGGTTTGGGCAGATTCTAAACAAATCATGAGATATTAAAATAATTAATATTTTTAATGGAGTCCCTAAGTCTAAACTTAGGGCAAATAAAATATTAATGTGTATTAATATGAATCTGTGTTAGAGTGGTCCAAAAGGAATGGATCAAACCAGATCTAATCTTAGCCGTTGATTAGGGACTTAATCTCAGTCGTTGATATGTCAATAGGAAAAGTAGAAGAGGAAGCTTGAGGGTCACTTGGAGAACACACCAGAGTGATCAGTCATCCTATTCTCTAGAGCGGGGTTTGCTAAGAGAGGTAGAATCAGTGATCGGGAGAGTAGCTGACGGGCATTGAGTACAGAGAAACAGAGAAGGCAGAGATTGTGCCGGGAGAGCAGCGCAGCAGCCAAGGAGGGTGATGCAGAGCCAGCAAGGGCTCACGCAAGGCCGCACAAAGGCAACCAAGTGTTGCGCAGAGCACCAGAGGGGCCAGCACAGCTGACGCAAAGGCTCCCAGAGCTGACCCAGGGCCTCTTAGGGCTGACGCAGGCCTAAAAAGGCTGACACAGGGCCAGCGTGAGACAGAGAGGGTCTGATGCAGTCTAGTTTGGGCAGACGCTGGGGTTGCAGAGCAGTTTTGTGTTGAGGAGCTGCCGGAAGGATTTTTCAGGGTTTCAGCTAGGAGATTTCTCTCAAACTGTGAGGTATAGCTGCTAAGGAAATTCTCTATTGGGTAGGCCAGTTTCGGCACCGAAATTGTACTCTGATATTGCTTAATAAGAAAACCCTTAGATAGCTGCACCGGTTTTCCCACAATGGGTTTTTCCAGGGACATTGGTCCAAAAAATAATGGTATCATGTGGTGTGTTTGTTCTTGTTTTTTTTTGGTTGTTGATCTGTAATATGTTGAGCATGCACTAGTGTTTATTTTCAGTATTTACTTTGTAAATAACTTGTTAAAGAAAAATAACAAGTAGGTAGGAATAAATCAGAATAAGTGCATGAAGGGTTTCTAAACTAGGTAAACTTAGAAACTTCAACATGGTATCAGAGCAAGGTTGCAGATCATAGGAGGACTAAAAGACATCAACCGAGCGGAGCAATAACAGCGGAAACAGTTATCCCAAGGTGACAGAAGTTGTTTCTAGCAGCGCAGAAGCCAAGAAGTGTGACACAGAGCCAGCCAGAGCCACGCAGAAGAAGTCGAGAGTTGCGCAGAGCCTCAAAGAAGCCAGCGTTGCTAACGCAGAGGGCCAGGGGGCTGACGTAGGGCATCCCAGGGCTGACGCAGAGGGCCAGGGGGCTGACGTAGGGCATCCCAGGACTAACGCAGACCCATCTGGGGTGACGCAGAGCCAACATGAGGCAAAGAGGGGCTGACGCAGTTCACAGAGAGGCAGTTGCTGGAGTCTAGAAGGACAACCCTGAATGTTGTCTCAAAAGATTGGGAAGTGTTTGTCAAAAGTATCCTGGGCATAGGGACTCTCCTACAATGGGACGAGATGTGGGCAGCTCCCCGCCAAGAAGAGATCAGATGGCAGTCGAAGACAGGTAGCAGCAGCAAAGGGATCAAGGTCAAGCAAGAGGAGTATGTGGCCCTAACATCCAAGGGAAAGCAAGAGAAGCGAAAGAAGAAAGATCTCTCCAAGATCAAGTGCTTCCACTATGGGGAGATGGGTCATTATGCGACCCAATGCCCAAGGAAGAAGTGTAAGGGAGAGTCTTCTGAGACTAAGGCAGCGCCAGAGCAGGTAGAGAACGAAGTTTTGACAGATGATGATTGTGCCATGAGTGCACACGCACCACTTGAGCATAAGTGGGGAGACATTGAGCTGTAGTCAGGCGGACTATAGGCAATGAGGGGCAGGATCCTTGAGGTACCCAGCGTCTTGGATTAGACCTTGCTACGGGAGCCCCGACGAAGAGTAGCAGGATTGGCTAAGTGGGTAGAGACGGATGCGGATGGAGAAGCAAAGAGAGCTACAGTGCAGGAGTCCCGAGACAGCGCAAAGCTAGCAGGCTGCAACAGTGCGAGAGGCACAGGAGTGTTTCACCAGTGCAGGAAGGCACGGCGAGGTGTGCAACGATGCGAGATGCAGGGAGTTGTTGCAGCAGTGCAGAGGTCAGAGGGAGCACTTGTCAGCGACAAAGGGAGCTTCAGCATCAATGGGTGTTTCTATCCCAACAAGGAGGTCAGTTGGGAGATCAGTTACTTACTTCTCAGTAACTGATTTGCAGTGTAGCAATGGGCGGCACGATGCAACATGATGGGAGGAGGTGCAGTGCGGATGCAGTGCTGGGAGAAAGGACCAGTAGCAGCACGGATGCAGAGGTAGCTGTCGTACAGATGCAGCAATGGTAGTGGCAGAACCATGGGCAGCAATACAGAAGGCAACAATGCAGAGGATGTTGGGCAGGAAGGCCTAGAATCAGCACAGGTACCGATCCCGGATGACCAAAGTAATACTTAGTGAGGAGTATTCCTAGAGCACAGTCCTTGCTAAGAGGGAGTGTTGATTTGGGGTAGCATCAAATGTGCTCTAGCCACGAAATTTAGGTGGAGAGGTTGGGGCACATGAGATCTCCAATACCTAGAAAGGGTTTGGGCAGATTCTAAACAGATCATGAGATATTAAAATAATTCATATTTTTAATGGAGTCCCTAAATCTAAACTTAGGGAAAATAAAATATTAATGTGTATTAATATGAATCAGTGTTAGAGTGGTCCAAAAGATATGGATCAAGCCAGATCTAATCTTAGCCGTTGATTAGGGACTTAATCTCGGCCGTTGATATGTCAACGGGAACGTATAGGAGGAGGCTTGAGGGTCACTTGGAGAACACACCAGAGTGATCAGTCATTTTATTCTCTAGAGCGGGGTTTGCTAAGAGAGGTAGAATCAGTGATCGGAAGAGCAGCTGAGGGGCATTGAGTACAGAGAAACAAAGACGGCAGAGATTGTACCGGGAGAGTAGCGCAGCAACCAAGGAGGGTGATGCAGAGCCAGCAAGGGCTCACGCAGGGCCACACAGAGGCAGCCAAGTGCTGCACAAAGCACAAGAGGGGCCAGTGCAGCTGATGCAGAGGCTCCCGAGCTGACGCAGGGCCTCCTGAGGCTGACACAAGCCTAGAAAGGCTGACGTAGGGCCAGCGTGAGACAAAGAGGGGCTGATGCAGTCCAATTTGGGCAGACGCTGGGGTTGCAGAGCAGTTTTGTGCTGAGGAGCTACCAAAAGGATTTTTCGGGTTTTCAACCAGTAGATTTCTCTCAAACTGTGAGGTATAGCTACTAAGGAAATTCTCTGTTGGGTAGGCCAGTTTCGGCACCCAGATTGTACTATGGTATTGCTTAATAAGAAAACCCTCAGATAGCAGCACCGGTTTCCCCACATTGGGTTTTTCCGGGGCATTGGTCCAAAAAATAATGGTGTCATGTGGTGTGTTTGTTCTTGTTTTTTTTTAGTTGTTGATCTGTAATATGTTGAGCATGCAGTAGTGTTTATTTTCAGTATTTACTTTGTAAATAACTTGTTAAAGAAAAATAACAAGTAGGTAGGAATAAATCAGAATAAGTGCATGAAGGGTTTCTAAACAAAATAAACTTAGAAACTTCAACAACTAATCGATGACTCGGCTAATTTGTCCCCCACTGCTTGTGGGCCTCATGTGGCTACCATGTCATATATTTTGTCCCCCTTTAAACTTTTAATGTGCACCATATATTTTCAACATGTTAAAAAACTTTTTCGTTGTGCCTTATGAACTCTTGGTTGGACCATTTGACTTGGAACTTTGACTATGACTTATGCTTTTGATTTGAGTTGTGGCTTCATGTAGTGGGCCCCACATAATTACCACATCATCTTTGACTGCCATGTCATTTGGTTGACTTTTTTTTACTTTCCAATTATTGATTTTTTTTAATTTTTTCTCATTTTTGCCACTGTTATTAGGAAAATGCTCGATCATGTGACTACTCGAAATTCATCCTCAAAGACCCAGCATTATCCAAGGACCGTTTTGCATATGAGGTCCTTGATGGTGTAGTGGTGGATGACCGGTATAGGGTGATGAACAAGGTGATTTAGAACTGGAGTTATTTGGTACCCAGCTCCTAGTTGAGGGAGAAGATCATGCATGCAGCCCATGACTCACCATTATCAGGGCATCAGGGGTTTACCAAGACATACAAGACCATCAAGGAGCATTTTGCATGTAAGGGCCTTAAGGATGATGTTTTTACACATGTTCAGGAGTGTGACACATGCCAGAGGAACAAGGGTGAGCAAACTGTAATGTTCCAAACTTGGATAAACAGTGATAAGCAAAGCAAAAGCAAATACAACACCAGAAAATTTTAAACATTCAACAAATACTCATAAACTCCATAAGTAAGAACCAGTTGAACCATTTTATTAATCCAATGGAGCAAGTAGAATAGTACGAAGAAGTGCACCTGGGCTTGCCTCAAGGGCAAGCGTGACAGAACCCAAGAGATAAAACAATAACCTCAAATGTTGATAATGAGTGCTCCTCTAATGCTCTATCCTGCCCAGAAAACTGCACTACTAGCTGGAAAGAAACTGTTAGAAACCCCAACTCTGATGCTCAGAAAATGCTGCAAAATTAACCACGAGCTCCTTGAAAAAAACCCACAAAAACCCAGGAAGGGTTTGGCCCGAATACAACCTCCCAAATTTGACTGCCGCTATGGCCTACGCCCTCCAAACTGCTCCAGAAATACAGCCTGCTAGGATGGCCCTGTTCTTCTCCTCATGGACTCTCACACTGTCCTCTCCAATAATGTGCCCTAGATAGAACATCTCCGTCAAACTGAACTCACACTAGGACAACTTATCGTAAAATTGGTGCTCCTCCGGAATACGCGACATTGTCTTTAAATGCTTCAAGTGTTCCTTCGAGGTCCGGTTGTAGATCAATATATCATCGAAGAACACCAACACAAACTTCTGCAACTGCTCATGAAACACGTGCTTCATGCAAGATTGGAAGGTGGTTGGTGCGTTGGTCAACCCTATTGACCACTGGAGTGGCACTTGATGATTATATGAAGACTCCATGCCCAAGGATGATCTAGAGGACACTTGTACCATAAGATATCATCAGTCAATAGAGTTTTTAAACTCTACTTCTATCTTCTCATCATCTTTCTTGTACCCAAATTCCACACCCTGCGGGGAATTGTAATAAGTGATACTAGTAATGATGAGTTTTTGAGTCTATAACAGGCCTAGGATGTTGGGACTCAATCAGCAAACGAGTACACCTTGGAGTGTTTTTTTTATCCGATTAATTATCCCTTCTTTTTCAGACGCGGATAATTTTCTAAGTTTTTTCACTCATTTTTTACTCCAAAGTCGGGGTGACGGTTTGAAGGTTGAACCCCTAACACATCTTAGTGTCTAGACTCTAGAGTCGATGTATATTACCATACTAGATCACACAAAAAAAATTGTGGAATTTGGCTAGGTCTACGTAGGATTTTTTAATAATTAAAAATTTCGCGCAAAACGAGAATTTTTAATTATTTTCTATGTAATTATGTAAATAAGTGGCCTTGGGAAATGTATGGGGTGTGTGACTACTTGAAATTCATCCTCAGAGACCCAGCATTATCCTAGGACCCACTTTGGGGGTCAAAAAACGACTTGCATGTGGGCCTCATGTGGCTGCCATGTCATATATTTTGTCCCCCTTTAAACTTTTAATGTGCATCGTATATTTTCAACATGTTAAAAAAACTTTTTCGTTGTGCCTTATGAACTCATGGTTGGACCATTTGACTTGGAACTTTGACTATGACTTATGCTTTTGACTTAAGTTGTGGCTTCATGTGGTGGGTCCCACATAATTACCACATCATCTTTGACTTCCATGTCATTTGGTTGACTTTTTTTTACTTTGGAAAAATTTAGAAATTTTTCCAATTATTGATTTTTTTTCATTTTTTCTCATTTTTGCCACTGTCGTTAGGAAAATGTTGGGTCGTGTGACTACTCGAAATTCATCCTCAGAGACACAGCATTATCCGAGGACCGTTTTGCATATGAGGTCCTTGATGGTGTAGTGGTGGATGACTGGTACAGGGTGATGAACAAGGTGATTTACTTCTGAAACCGGATTTATTTGGTACCCAGCTCCTAGTTGAGGGAGAAGATCATGCACGCAGCCCATGACTCACCATTATCAGGGCATCAGGGGTTTACCAAGATATACAAGACCATCAAGGAGCGTTTTGCATGTAAGGGCCTTAAGGATGATGTTTTGACACATGTTCGGGAGTGTGACACATGCCAGAGGAACAAGGGTGAGCAAACTGTAATGTTCCAAACTTGGATAAACAGTGATAAGCAAAGCAAAAGCAAATACAACACTAGAAAATTTTAAACATTCAACAAATACTCATAAACTCCATAAGTAAGAACCAGTTGAGCCATTTTATTAATCCAATGGAGCAAGTGCAATAGTACGAAGAAGTGCACCTGGGCTTGCCTCAAGGGCAAGCGTGACAGAACCCAGGTGATAAAACAATAACCTCAAATGCTGATAATGAGTGCTCCTCTAATGCTCTATCCTGCCCAGAACACTGCACTACTGGCTAGAAAGAAACTGCTAGAAACCCCACCTCCGGTGCTTAGAAAATGCTGCAAAATTAACCCTAAGCTCCTTGACAAAAACCCACAAAAACCAAGAAAGGATTTGGCCTGAATCCAACCTCCCAAATTTGATCGCCTCTATGGCCTACGCCCTCCAAACTGCTCCAGAAATACAGCATGTTAGGAATGGCCACAGAATCCTCCTCCAAGCTCTGAAATGGAAGCAAACACCACTCCAAATATCTCCTCTAACCTCCACGGCAAAGCTCAGCCTCAAGGACTGATACTCTACCCACCAAGTGAGCTCCCAATGTTGCCTCTGCGTTGGCCTAGGTAGTGCGAAAGTCACACTGCAAAGCAAGAAGCTCAACCAGCTCCCAAACTCTCCCAAATGCTGACAATCCTCCCTAGCCTCCTCTCCGGAAAATCTCACACCCAAACTCCACTGCAAAGCACCACCAACAAACTCGGTCGCCTCTCCACTGCGTCCTCTAGTAATACGCACCACCTGGAAGTGAATGCCACTGCTAGAAATCACATTGTGATCCTCCTCCTAAAGAAATGAGGAAAACCTTCCTAGGGTGGCACTCGAAGTCCCCCGAAGAAAGGGTGAGCTCTTCGCCTAAAGAACTCATGCTAAAAAGCCAGTGACTCGGCTAAGCAAGCTTGAGCAACCAAAGATAAATCGATATACCAAGATGATGAATGAGATGAGGAGAGCTACCTTATATAGATTTTGTGGAGCACTTTTCCCTCCAATTCGTCCTCCATCATGGGCCCTCACTTAACTACCATCATGCAAAAGTTGACCACCTCCATGCAAATCGAACTAGGGAATCCGTAATTCCTTAGTAGGTGGCCCCCCATGTGTAACTTATCTACAACACAAATAACTTTTCCTAAGTTTGATCTCCTAGTAAAATCGAATGGGGTCCACTAGCACCAAAATTGGCCCCATAATACAAAAATTAATCTTGTTCCAAAAATAATTTAGGAAGGGACATGACAGTCCTCCCCTCCCAAATGTTGCTTGTCCCCAAGCAAATTCAATGTTGGATGCTCAAGAATGTGCTCTCCTTCCCAAGTGGCACCCTCGTCTGATAAATTCTTCCAACGCACCAAATACTCTCTGATGATCCTGCTTTTGAGCTTCCTCTCCCTGGTCTCCAAGACAGCCTTGGCTCTAGGATCAAATGCCCCTCATCGTCAAGTGGAGGCAACTCCGTGACGGTTGTAACTTGTTGCCCCAACACCCTCTTGAGACATGACACATGAAAGATGTTATGAATCCTACTCCCTAGTGGTAGCTCCAACTCATAAGCCACCTCTCCAACCCTCCTGATCACTCTGTATGGCCCAAAAAATCTCGATTGTAGCTTTTCGGCCCCCTTCTGCTTTAGTGTGGACTGTCGGTACGGCTGCAATCGAAGGTAGACCAAGTCCCCCTCCTCAAAATGCCTCTCTACTCGATGTTGGTCAGCATACATCTTCTGTTGGTTCTGGGCTGTCTGTAAGTTATCCTTAAGAGCCTTGAGGATATCTTGGCTCTCTAGGATCCAATCCTTGGCCTTTGGGGCCTTGTTGTCTCCAAAAACAATATCAGCAAAAGACAAAGCATCATAACCATATAAGGCACGAAAAGGAGTCATACCAATGGACATATGATGGTTGGTGTTGTAACAATATTCTCCCAGATGTAACCATCGAATCCAAGCCCTCTGCTGCCATGTCACATAATTCCTGAGATAGCCCTCTAACCACTAGTTCACCCTCTCTGTCTAACCATCGATTTGCGAATGATAGTTGGTGCTCGAGGTGAGCTCAGTATCGACTAGTCTAAAGAGCTCCTGTCAATATCCTCCCATGAATCAGCTATCCCTATCACTGACTATGAGCCTTCCAGTGATGAAATCAATAGAGATGCTCTCCCATTTCCCCTCAAAGATGGGAAGAGGCTGCAACAATCCTGTTGAATGGGCCAACTCTCCTTTGTTCCTCTAGCAAGCTTCGCACTCTTGCACATGCCTCAACACATCTCCCTTGAGGCCCTTCCAAGTGAAACGCTCTCTCACTGCCATATATGTCTTCCTAAACCCCTAGTGCCCAATGAAAGGAGAATCATGAGCTGCTCGAAGGACGCACTCTCTAAACTGTGATCCTGAAACCAAAAATATGTGCCCCTTATAATGAATAACCTCATCCATCACCTATAGCGCTCATCTGCATAGCTGCCCTCCAAAGATCTCGCACGCCTGATGATCCTTCGAGTACTCTACCAATAACTGAGCCTTCCAGTCATGACAAATACGCATGAGTGAAACCCTGGCTAGTCTCCTGGATAGTGCATCTGCCACTATGTTGTGCTTCCCCTGCACATACTCAATATCATAATCATAGGCCTGCACTTTGCTGACCCATCTCTGTTGTCTGTCATTGAGGCCTTGCTACCCCATGAAATGGCAAAGACTGTTGTGATCCGTCTTCACCCGAAATCGATTCCCCACCAAGTACTATCTAAATTTGGCCAATGCATGCATTATGGCCAACATCTCCTTGTCGTAAATGGAATACGACAACTCATGAGGTAGAAGCTTCCGACTCTCGAAAGCAATGGGGTGCCCTCCTTGGGACAAGACTACCCTGATCCCTACACCTGATGCATCGCACTCCAATGTGAAAGGCTGAGTAAAATTTGGGAGTGCCAATATCGGACAACAACTCATCACCTCCTTGAGGCGATCAAATGTTGCTTGAGCTCCCTCCATTCACGCAAAAGCCCCTTTCTTAGTCAGATCAGTAAGAGATGTTGCCAACTGTGAGAAGCCCTTCACGAACTTCTGATAATACGTACAGATGCCCAAAAATCCTCTCAACATTGTCACATCTCAAGGCTCTGGCCAATCCCGAATGGCCCAAATCTTCTCCTCGTGCACCTCGACCCCATCTACACCTATGATATGTCCCAAGTAAAACATCTATGTCAACCCAAACGTGCACTTGGACATCTTGGCGTAGAACTATTGCTCCTCCAATACACGCAAGACTGTCTCTAAGTGCTGCAGGTGCTCCTCCCATGTCCTATTGTAGATCAAGATGTCATCAAAGAATACCAATACAAACCTCCTCAACTGGCCTCGGAACACATGGTTCATGCATGACTGAAAAGTAGTCAATGCATTGGTCAACCCAAAAGGCATGACTAGGAACTCAAAATGCCCATAATGACACTTGAAGGTTGTCTTCAGAATGTCCTGCTCTCTCACCCAGATCTGATGATACCCTAACCACAAATCTATCTTAGAGAAGTACTTGGTTCCTCTAAGCTCGTCCATCAACTCATCAATGCGCAAAATGGGATACTTGTTCTTCAACATCTTCTTGTTGAGGGCCCTGTAGTCAATACACATGTGGAGAGTCCCGTCCTTCTTCTTCACCAGCACAACCGAAGAAGCAAACGGACTGGAACTCAGTCTGATGTGACCCAACGCCAATAACTCCCTGATGGCTCTCTCAATCTCATCCTTATAGGCCTTGGGATGCCTATAGGGTGTAGTGATGACTGCCTGCACACCAGGCTCCAACTCTATAGTGTGCTTGAATCCCTTGTCAGGTGGTTGTCTCGGCGGTATATCTCCAAAGACTACCGGATATCTATCCAGTACTGCCTGTATGTCTGGATGTGGTGGTATAGTCTTTCCCCCAGCCTCTGAAATCCTCAGCTCTACTGCCCATGCTATGTCTCCATGCCTCAAATCGGCCTCCATCTGGTGGGCCAAAACTGTCTAGGGGGGTACGAATGCATGCCCCTAAGAACCATCGGCTTGCCATCCAGTCTAGCAAACTCCATCACCAGTTGTTTCCAATCAGTGGTAACCTGACCAAGGGAATGCAACCATTTGACACGCAACACCACATTGGTGGCTGGTACATCCAACACGAAAAAGTGATATGTCATCGAATAGTTCACCATAGTCACAGTCAGAGCAGGAACATATCGAGTCCACTGCATGGTCATGTCTCCTGGTATTAAGACTGAAAACCCCTCAAACTCTGCAGTGGTGATGCCCCTCCTCTAGACCATCTGAGCATCAATAAAATTGTGGGTGGCCCCACTGTCTACCAAGACTGAGACACGCTACCCCTGCACCATACCTCTGATCCTCATAGTCAAAAATTTGGGAATCCCACACAAAGAAGCTAGGACTCCCCCGGCTGGTGCGAAAGATGCTCCTCCCTGAGGTGGTGGTGGTGGTGGTGGTCCTCTCCCTGCTGGATCCTCACTGTCTCCGCCACCAAACTCCAACTCCCCATCATCCTCTTAATCATTGTCTGAGAAGACCTCGATGTAATGGGCCTTGCTTGTTGTGCACCGATGACCAAGTGCCCAAGGCTCTCGGCATGTAAAACACAACTTCCTCCTCCTGAGGTCTCTCTTGGTCTCGTCATCCAATTGACCATGCCCTTGAGCTGCTCTCTGCATTGTGGGGGCTCCAATGTCACTTCCCTTCTAAGGGTAGGGAGTGCAAGAAGGAAGTGGAGCTCAAGCCTTGGGAATAGCCCCCTGCAAATCCCGAGTACAAGATACTTCCTCTAGAAGAGTATATGGTTTGCAAGACTTCACCAGTCTCCACAATGGCTCTATCAACCCCTCTACAAATGTGTATACTCTCCTCACATCTGAAAAATCAGGTGCCATTACTGAGACCCTCACAAACTCTAAGATATAATGCTCCAGATGCCCTGTCTGTCTGAGCTGGGTCAACTCCCTGAAGTGAGCCTCTGGATCCTTCTGATCAAAGCGCTCCACTACTCTCCGCGTGAAGTCATCATAAGAAGTCACGCTAGCATGCCCTAGAGTGGACAAACCATGAAACCACCAATCGTGTGCCTCCCCCTCCAAGTGCAATGTGGCCATCTTGATGGCCTCTACCTCTCTCATCCAATTCAACTGGAAGTATGTGTCCAACTTCTCTACCCAAGCACGTGTTGTGCACTTGGAAGTGCCATCATATGTAGCAAAATACATTTTCCCAATAGAACAATATAGCTCATAGTCCTGCATACCATAGCCTTTCCCCCTTCTCATTCTGCTTGAGCTTGCAAAAGTCTTTGAAGGTCATAGCCTCTCTGAAGTCTACCCCCATGGACTGCCACTCCCGGAAATGCTCCCCCATCAACGATGGATCCTCTCCTCCACCAGTCTCACCCTGTGCCAAAGGTATAAAAGAGGGTAAAGTAGCTCGAGTTGGCTCACTTGAGGATCGTCGTTGCGCAGTAGGTGAAAGGTGATCGCAACTGTTAAGAGGCCCCTTAAGCCTCTCCAACTACAAACTCTCGGTGAGTGCTTCGCTCCTAATTCTGCATCTTGATCTCGTCCAACATCTCCTTCTGCCCCTTTGCCAAATCACTCAAAGCCTTCAAAAGGGTACCGGAGGCCATCTCCTCCCTGCTCTTGGGCTCACCCATATCTTCTACTATCACAGTCTTCCCACGATCCAATGTGTCTGGAGTGATATCCAACTCCCTTTCCCTACTCCGGTACCTCTATCTTCTGTAAGTAATATTTTGTCATTCCTCCTCATACAAAAGTTTTCCCACGGCTGAGCCAGAATCTAAGCTCTTATACCACTGTAATGTTCCAAACTTGGATAAACAATGATAGGCAAAGAAAAAACAAATACAACACCAGAAACTTGTAAACATTTAGTAAATACTCATAAACTCCATAAGTAAGAACCAGCTGAAGCATTTTATTAATCCAATGGAGCAAGTACAATAGTATGAAGAAGTGCACTTAGGCTTGCCTCAAGGTCAAGCGTGACAGAACCCAAGTGATAAAACAATAATCTCAAATGTTGATAATGATTGCTCCTCTAATGCTCTGCGCTGCCCAGAAAATTGCACTGCTAGCTGGAAAGAAACTACTAGAAACCCCACCTTCGATGCTCAGAAAATGCTGCAAAATTAACCACAAGCTCCTTAACAAAAACCCAGAAAGGATTTGGCCTAAATCCAACCTCCCAAATTCGACCGCCTCAATGGCCTACGCCTTGTGAAAATTCTATCACTACAACGACTGATTTATTTTACCTACTTATTTCCCAATAAGTTATTTATGAAAATCCTTCAGTAAGCATTAAAATAAATTTTGTTGCAGATATCACACCATAATACAGAAACAAACACATGCACAAGAATCAACACATTGACATAAATATTTTGGACAACAGTCCTGAAAAAACCCAATGTGGGAAAACCGATGCAGCAAGGGAGGATTTTATTATTCAGAAATTCTTCAGTACAACTGGTTGCCAAACTGCTTACCCAACAGAGAGAAAATTCTCCAACACTTCTCCCAGCCTCATCGTCAGGCTAGCTAACCTCTGCGTAGCTCCCAGATCCTATGCATCAGCTCCTGCCTCTCTGTGTCCGCACTAGGCCTTTCTGCGTCACCCACACAAGCCATCTAGTGACTGCATAGTCTGCTACCTCTATGTCTGCCTCTCCAACCTCTGCGCTGGTCTTCTGGTGTTGCTCCCGACTCTCTATTCCATACTTGCTTCCTCCTGATGCTCTCGAGACCACTAGTTCGAATTTCTTAGCTAACCCCGCTCCAGAAATCGAACTGATTGGTCTCCCTCAGTGTGTTCTCCAACTGACCCTCAAGCCTCTTCTTAAACTTTTCTTGTTGGTCCTTCAACGGCCGAGATTAAATTTCTAATCAACAGTTCGCTTGATCCATGACTTTTGGAACCTTCTAAACCAGTTTTATATTAATACCCAATAATATTTTATTTTTCCTAAGTTTAGACTTAGGAACTCCATTAAAAATATTAATTATTTTAATATCTCCCAAACCGAGTACAATTTGTCCAAACCATTTCTGTGTCTTGGAGATCTCATGTGCTTTAGACCCTCTCTACCAATTTTCATGGCTAGAGCACATCCGATGCTACCCCAAATCAACACGCCCTCCAAACTGCTCCAAAAGTATGGTCTGCTAGGAATGGCCACAGTGTTGGAAACACTGAGAGGGGGGGAGGGGTGAATCAATATTCCTTAGCAATTAGCACTTTTTAAATCTTTCACAGCATTAGTTAATCTTCAATTATCATTAATGTTTATGCAGTGAAAACAGTAAACAATAGAACACAGTAGGCACAAGAATTTTAGGTGGAAAACCCCGTCCGGGTCAAAAACCACCGAACGTTTTTCCAATAAATTCTTTAATCTTCAACCCCAACTGAAATGAAAGTTACAACTTCCTAGAATTCTAGAAAAGCATTCTTCTCCAACTCCCCCTAGAAGGACGCCACAATGCCCTGGTTTCTTCAGCAGTCAACTAAATGGATGCCCCAACATCCTAGACCAACCTACCGCCCTAAAGTGTTCACAGGCTACAACCTATAGGCGACTTCATGCACCTGCCTAGCACCTCCCTGCCACCCTAAAATCGCTGAAATGAGACAAGAGTGTGGATTCTTGTACCAAGGACAACAATCCACGATACAATATGATTTACAATGATTTTGACCGAACACCAAATCACACTATGACCTGCAACCCAACCATGACATCATCCCAACAAAGACTCCTATACCTCCCAATAATGCCTTTTCGACTCTAGGTCGATTGACTCTTTTACAGTAATGACTCTTCCAATGATGACACTTTTACAAATGACTCTTTTACAACTTTACAATGGTGACTCTTGGCCTTGACACTTCTTCACAATATATGAATCGTTGTCATGTCTTGAAAGGATGTCTCGCTACAATGTTTCCTTTGATTTGATACTTCAGCTCTTGAATGCTCGCTTGATGCTATCCTTGAACTTTCTTCCACCTGTATGCAAATTTGCCCAGCAAAACCCAATCCCAAACAGAAAAACAAAAAATACCCTTTAACTTACCTTTCCCAGTAGTACACATGTAAGTACATAAAATTAAATGTACAAATTAAATGATTACAATGTGTACCTGAAATGTGTTTGTGTTTTGAGTTTGTCCCTTTTGTTGTTGACTTGTTGCAGCAGCTGACAAACTTTGAAAACAAGCCTAGACTCTACTTAAACATACCCAACCTTGACACAAAACCATATTTTATACAAGACTATACAAGAGATGAATATTGACTTAGACATACATAGGACAAAACTTACCCTAGTTGGACACAACTCTAGTTACAGTTATGACAAGGCAGTTATGCAAGATTGAAAACTAGCCTAATACATGGTACAGTGCAGTCAACAGTTATTAAAGTACATTATTAACACACAGGAAGGGAATTTGAATTATACATACCTTTATCTTTTCTTGATTATAGGTCTACCTTTCATCCCTTTCACAACAAGCTAAGGGTTATTCAACGTTGTTCAGGCCTGTGATGTTTTTGAATGAGGAACGAAGACCAAGGCTTGTTGCTGAACAGAAGGGCTGAGATCCTTAAACGAGATTGCAGATCATCAAGATATTTCCTTGCTTGTCTTTGGTAGATTTGAGTGGGGTTCCAATACCTTGATCTTGAATGGAGACGGTAATCCTTGGACCGAGATCTCAGACTTGTAATTTCAGGTCCAAAACTTTTCTTTGGTCAAGGTTTTGTAGTCTGAGACAGTAATGATTGCTTGGAAACTCTTGACCAAGACCTATAACTTCTAGATCGAGACTTGTAACTCCTTGACCAATATTTTTGATGCTTGAACTTTTGTGATATAGGCCTGGACTAAGACTTCACTACCTTGCCCAAATCTTCGCTAATCTTTTGGTGATTAGACTTTTGATAGACTTTAAATAGAACAAAACCTCGTTACCTTGCTAACCTTTGATATACCTACAATAAAATAGGTCCTCACTTCCTTGCCAAATACTTCGCTAATATTTGATAGACCTTGCCAAAAGCTTCGCTAACATTTGATACACCTGTAACAAACTAAGCCCTAACAAAATTTTTGATCTGGGTTTATTTTCCTTTGGGGCAGTCCTGAAATTTCAGAGATTATACGTTCGGTTCATCATCTCATCTATGCCAAGGTTTCACAACATATATATAGTATAAGGTTCTCACTTAGACGATGGATAGGGATCATGATACCTCTTCCTACTGCCTTCTCTTCCCCCTTGTCATCAATGGCAAAGGGTAACTCCCCCTGACAAATAGCCATCCTGCGGACCTGGACACACCTTCACTCCCCCTTTCTACTCGAGTAGATAAGAGAAAGAGTCTAATGAAAACATGGGAGAATCCCAAGCTTTTGGCGAAGATACTCAAATGCTTCACAAGGCAATGGTTTTGGTAAAGATGTCAGCAATTTGTTCATTTGTGCCAACATATTCAAGCTTGATATTCTTTTCGGTGACCTGCTCTCTAACGAAATGATATTTGATCGGAATGTGCTTCGTTTTGGAATGCATCATAGGATTCTTGGAGATACTGATGGTGTTGGTGTTATAACAAAATATGGGAATAGGGTCATCAGACTTGACCTGAAGATCTTGCAAAGTTTGCTTCATCCAGAGATCTTGAGTACAAGAAGTTGTTACCGCGACATATTCTGCTTCTGTTGTGGATAACGAGATTGAAGACTGCTTTTTACTTAACCATGAAACAAGACAACCACCTAGATAGAATGCTGCTCCATTGGTACTCTTACAATTATCAACACTTCCTGCACAATCTACATCTGTATAAGCTTGGATAGCCAGATCATTTCCTTTGGGATACCATAGACCATATTCCGTTGTGCCCTTAAGATACCGAAGAATTCATTTGACGGCAATAATATGAGATTGTATTGGTGCTGCTTGGAATCTTGCTACTTGTCCAACTACCTACATCATATCAGGCCGGGAGGCTATCACATATAGGAGACTATCAATCATGGATCTATACAACCTATGGTCCACATCCTTTGACGAATCTTCTAAGCTTAACTTGCAACCTGTTATCATGGGGGTAAGGATTGGCTTGCAATCTTCCATCTGGAATTTTTTGAGCATTTCCTTGATGTACTTGGTTTGACATATGAATATTCCTTTATCTTGCTGAGAAGTCTGAAGCCCCAAAAAGCATGTCAGCGTGCCAAGCATAGACATTTCAAACTCACTTTGCATTTTCGTGGCAAAGTCTTTACTTAATATGTCATCATTGCTTCCAAAGATTATATCATCCACATATACCTTGATAATCGTTAGGTTATCTTGATCCACTTTCACATAGAGATTGTTGTCATCACTTCCTTTCTTGAATGCTTGTTGATGTAGATACCTATCAAGACGAGCATACCAAGCCCTAGGAGCTTGCTTGAGACCATATAGTGCCTTCTTTAATCTGCAAACGTAGTTTTCTTTGTCAGTGAGAAGAAAACCTTCGGGTTGTTCAATGTAAACTTCTTCTTCCAATTCACCATTTATAAAGGCTGACTTAACATCCATTTGGTAGACCTTGATTTTTCTCGAGCATGCATAAGCAAGAAACATCTTGATAGCTTCCATTCTAGCAACGGGAGCAAATATTTCTTCAAAATCGATTCCTTCAACTTGTGCATATCCTTTGCAGACTAATCTTGTTTTATTCCTGGTAACCTGTTCGTCCTCATTCAATTTGTTTCTGAAGACCCATTTAGTTCCAGTAACATTTTTATCCTTTGGTCATGGAACCAATTCCCAAGTATCGTTCTTCTCAATTTGATCCAATTCTTCATTCATAGTTGCTACCCAGTGTTCATTTTGACTAGCTTCCTCAAAATTGCTAGGCTCAAAAGTTGCTAAAAGGGCAAGATGGGCTTGTTGTGATGAACAAAGTTGTCGACTTCTTCTGGTTCCAATTCCTTCATTTATGTTGCCAATGATCTGATTTGACGGATGATTCTTTTGATACTATTATTTTGAACCTTTTGGAGAAACTTCTTGTACATCCTACTAATCATTTCTTATTTCTTCTTGGTTGACTGGTGTTTCCTTATTTGATTGGTCTTGTTCTGGAGCTTCTTCTTCATCCTTCACAGATTCTACCTCAAGTCCCTCAGATTTGCTTGAAGAGACGATCTCATTGTTATCCTTTAGAACACAGCCTTCATCAAAAGTAACATTTATACTTTCAACTATTTGTTTTTGCCTCAGATTGTAGCATCTATAAGCCTTTCTTTTGCGCGAATTGTAGGAATTTACAGGGTAAGTTCCACAGAAGAATACCAAAAGGACACCGCTCACAACCAGATCTCAAATCAATACACCAGTATTTTTGACGTGGTTAAAACCCTCAGAGTGCAAGGAGGGAAACAGTCCACGGCCTGTCCCAACGTGGGTACAGACAATTTATTAATCAAAGAATGAAAATTTACATAAGCTTCTCTCATGCACGGATTACCCGAACAATGACCCTCCATGCGCTTTAAATAGAACTCATGGACCAATCGGGTGTCAAGCCACGGATCAAGTGTCGGCAATACCGAGGTGAGAGTGAACCGTCGGATCACTACATATCGTGACCGTCGGATTGTAAGTTACAAAATGTACAACGGTAAAGAAACACACTTTACCTAACTCTAACCTAACTCTATACTAGACCAAGTTGAACTTAACTATATCCTATGTGTCGGAATATCCTAACATCCCCCCTTAAGAACAACTTGGGATAGGATTGAAGGATTTACAAATATGACACAATAGGAGAAGGAAGGAGGCACTAGAGCCTATCCCCCCTTAGTGACAACTTCCTGAACTCCAAGCATATATCGAAGTTTAGTGAACTTCGCCTCTGTGAGAGCCTTTGTGAAGATGTCTGCAACCTGATCATCCGTTGGACAATATTGCACTTCAAGAACATGGTCAAGAATGAGCTTTCTGATGAAGTGCATGTGTAGTTCAATGTGTTTGCTGCGCTGATGCTGGACTGGATCTTTGCATAGCTGAATGGCACTTTGATTATCACACCAAAGTGTGGTTGGATGCTGCTGCTCAAAGCCAAACTCTGATAGGATCTGACGAAGCCACAAGGCTTCCTTACTAGCTTCCACGGCACCACGATACTCTGCTTCTGCTGACGAAAGAGAAATGGCAGCCTGTTTCTTACAAGCCCATGTAATAGGTCCTGAACCAAGAGTGAAGACATAACCGGCAGTAGACTTCCGATCATCAAGGTCACCAGCCCAATCAGAATCAGTGAAACCAACTAACAGAGGAGCTGCTTTGGCACTGTAATGAATCCCAAACTGTATTGTACCTCGAACATAACGAAGTATTCTTTTAGCTGCTTTCCAATGACTTTCACGGGGGTTTTGCATAAAACGAGCAACAAGGCCAACAACAAAGGAAAGATCAGGACGAGTATGGGTTAAATACAAGAGTTTTCCGACAAGTTGACGGTATAAGGTAGCATCAACTTCAGGAGAAGTACAAGAGACTGAAAGTTTGACTCCAGACTGAAAGGGAGAAGGGGCTGGCTTACAGTCTTCCATGTGAAAATGACGAAGAATATCACAAGCATACTTGGACTGGGAAAGGAAAATACCCTCTTGGGATTGCAAGACTTGAAGACCGAGAAAATAGTGTAAGTGTCCTAAGTCTGTCATTTCAAATTTCTTTTTAAGGCTGGACTTCACATGGTTTATAAGGTTGGGATCACTACCAGTAAGAATAAGATCATCAACATAAAGAACAAGGATGATGAGAGAGTTGCCCACTTTCTTGGTGTAGACAGTATTGTCAGAATGACACCTAGAAAAGCCAGATTCTAAAAGAAAGCTATCCATTTTGGCATACCAAGCTCGAGGAGCTTGCTTGAGGCCATAAAGGGATTTCTTAAGGCGACAAACGAGGCTGGAGTCTGTTTGTATGAAGCCAATGGGTTGTTCCATATAGATTTCTTCCTGCAAGTCCCCATGCAAGAAGGCAGATTTAACATCCATTTGATGTACTTCCCATTTTAAAGAGGCAGCAAGGGAAAGAACAAGGCGGATAGAGTTCATTTTGGCAACTGGAGAGAAGGTTTCAGTGTAGTCAATGCCTTCAACCTGTGAAAAGCCCTTAGCAACTAGACGAGCTTTATGTTTGTTAACTTTCCCATCTGGTCCATACTTGGTTCTGTAAACCCATTTGCATCTAACAAGTTTGCGTCCCTTTGGTAGAGGAACAAGATCCCATGTATCATTTGTCATCAATGAATGATATTCTTCATTCATAGCTGTTTCCCAATGTGGATGGCCTGAAGCTTCTGCAAAAGTGTCAGGATCATGATTCACTGGAGCTTGAGCCAGTAAAGAAGAGGCTCTTTCAAACTGAGAACGTGTACGTCGCTGATCTGTAGGATCACCGGCAAGATCACCTGCTGCATCCCGAGTAGCACGGACCCATCTTGGAAGTTGAGGATCCTGAGAAGGTGGGGAAGGATTATCATCCTCGCTTTCATCATCAGAAGAAGAAATGTTCTCAAAGATAGAAGAGATGGGAAGAGGTGGCACATCCGCCGGACTAGGCTCGCAGGCCGATTTATTTTCATCAAATTTTACATCTCTTCTAATGATAACATTTTTGGACTTAAATGGAATAAGTCTATAGCCTTTTACATCTTCAGAATATCCAACAAAAGTACATTTCTCACTCTTAGGTTCTAAGGCTTTATGCTTTTCATCTGGAATATGGGCCCATGCTTCACTTCCAAACACACGAAAGTGACTTACATCTGGTTTAATGGAACTCCAAGCTTCTTCTGGAGTGATATTCTCTAGAACCTTAGTAGGAGTGCGATTGATTATATAATTTGCACAATTAATTGCTTCGGCCCAAAAACTAAGACTGAGTCCTTTAGATTGCAGCATACAATTAGCCATTTCCTTTAAAGTGCGATTTTTCCTTTCAGCTACACCATTTTGTTGTGGAGTGTATGGAACAGTATGTTGCATTTGAATGCCATTTTCGGTGCAAAAGGTGATGAATGCATTTTTAACATATTCTCCACCATTATCAGTTCTTAGCTTAAGAATTTGATGTCCAGATTGTTTTTCAACGAATGCTTTGAAGGCCAAAAAGGTGGTAAATACTTCGCTCTTGAGTTTTAAGAAGTATACCCAAGTGCGTCTAGAGAAATCATCAATGAAAGTTAAGAAGTACTTGCAGCCAGAGAATGAAGCAACAGGAAGAGGACCACATAAATCACTGTGCACAAGCTGTAAAGGGGCTGAGGCGTGCCAAGAGGCACGTTTGTCAAAACTGTCCCGATGATGTTTTCCGAGTACACATCCGGAACAAACACCATCTTTGCAAGATACCATAGGAAGACCTGTCACCATGTTTTCTTTACAGAGATGCTGAAGGGAGCGATAGTTTAAGTGACCATACCGCTCATGCCAAAGTTTGCTCACTTCATCATTATGAGCAACAAATACTGAGGGAAGATGGGATGACCCAAAGTTGTGAAACTTATACAACCTTTTGGAATCATCAGCAAGACCAGTAGCTAGAATCTGTTTAGGATCTTTTAGATCCTTGATTACAACATCATGAGGTGAAAATTCAACGATTTTACCTTCACCTGAATGAGTTATCTGATAGACAGATAGAAGGTTGCAGGATAAGTTTGGAACACATAATACATCATTGAACTGACCATTGTCTAGATGAACAGTTCCAGTCCCTACAACATTAAGAGATCTATCATCACCAACATATATATTTTTGGTGTTACAATCATTTAAAGAAGAAAACATGGCTTGGTTTTTGGCCATGTGACAAGAGGCTCCAGAATCAATGAGCCACTCATGAGAATGAGAAGAAGAAGAAGATACATTTAATGCATAACTAGACTGAGATGATTGACGATGACATGCAGAAAATGCCGTTCCGGAAGTTGAAGTTGAAGTAGGCTCCAGATGGATGTTATGTTTCTTCATTGCGGCTTCCAAGGCTTCCATCTTCTTAAAGCATTTAGATTCTAAGTGGCCATCTCGATTACAAAAGTTACAATGTCTTTCAGTCTTCTTCCATTTGTTTTTATTGGGCTTATCATATTGCTGAAATGATCTTTCATCTTGAGGCTGAGTTGGTTTAGGACCATTCCTTTGAGGATAAGACTTCTTAGGATTCTTTGAATTTGGATACTGCTGGGCGGCTAACGCTTTTGTGGAAGAGTTTCCAAGATTAAGAAGACCAAGGTGTAAGAGTTTTTCTTGTTCTCTTATTAAGGAATCACAAAAGGAGTCAAAGGAAAGGGGCTTGTAGTCTTTGCCTTGACAAATGAAAGCTTCCCTGGTAGAATGGAAAGTGGAAACAAATACAGAGTAGGCTGGCCCTAACTTAGTGAGGATGGAATAAATAAGGTTACCATCATCTTTCTTAACTTTAACACCTTCCAAGAGATATCTAAGGTTCTTGAATTTTGACAAGAAATCTTCAATGCAAGAAAAATTATTAGGATCCAAAGTAAGCAGCTCATTTTCAAGTTGATGGGATCTAATTTCATTTTTAATCCCAAAAACTTTAGCAAGTTTTTCTAATGCTTCATGAGGAGTTTCAATTTCTGCAATGTGGAATCTAAGATCAGGAGAAACAGACATTCCTATCAAGCCACGTGCTTGATCTTGTCGATTTTCCCATTTTTCGGCCTTGTCTTCATCTTTGGGTTTCTTCTCTTGGTCTGTGGCTATTCTGAAGAGACCTTTACTTCTAAGTAAATCTCCCATGTAGGCGACCCATTGGAAGTAGTTAGTGCTGTCAAGAATGACTTGGCATGGACTTTCCATTTTTGAAAAACAACTGAAGCTGAAGATGCTGAAAGTGAGTGGTCCAATGGATAGATCTCGAAAAAATAGGCGGTTTTAAAAAAAACGGCTCTGAAAAAGGCTTCCGGATGAAGAAGTTATGGCTTTTTGAAAAAAAATTGTTGACGTTGCCGGCAAAGTGCGCGAATGTGCGGAAATGAAAAAATCCGCCCCCACAAAATGGAGACTTGAACCCAAGACCTCTACTCTCTTAAAAGGTCTTTGAACCAATTGATCTATACAAAAGATTTGAGAGAGAGAGAGAGAGAGAGAGAGAGAGAGAGAGAGGGGGGGGGGCCTCGATTTGCGTGCTTGCCTTGGGAAGACTCTTTTCCCCTACAAAACACAAAACACAAAACCCAACACGAATATCCAAAGAAAAACGAACCTTACGGCTCGAAGTTAGCTTTAGCCAAAAAACTAGAAATTTAAAAAAAAATCTCAAAGTTAGCTTTTAGCCGAAAAACTAAATATTTTCTTCAATGTTTCTGATTTTCCGAGATCACACTAAGGTGCAGGGAAAAGAGCATACGCATGAGAAAAATCCTTTCTTTCTGTTTCTGATTTGCCCAGATCGCACAGAGTCGCAGGGCAAAGAGCATACGCAGAAATGAAAGGTATAGATCCGGGAAAAAAAAAGGCTAAATAAACCGAAACCGAAATAAGCAGAGAGAAAATGACAGTAAACTGCAAAAAAAACACTGTATACCTCCCGATCTGAAAAATGACGCAGCTAGGGCTACCGGAAACCTTTTCGCGTGAAACGAAAGGGGTTCCTCACTGAAACAGATGCTCCGAATGCAACAGAGCAGTCCTCTCGGCCCGAAAGCAGTCAGAAACAGCAGATCTAGGAAACGACAGCCGCATGCAGTTCTACCGGCTTCAGATTTGGATCACCAACGGACGCGGCCCTCAAATAGCTCTGATACCATGTAGGAATTTACAGGGTAAGTTCCACAGAAGAATACCAAAAGGACACCGCTCACAACCAGATCTCAAATCAATACACCAGTATTTTTGACGTGGTTAAAACCCTCAGAGTGCAAGGAGGGAAACAGTCCACGGCCTGTCCCAACGTGGGTACAGACAATTTATTAATCAAAGAATGAAAATTTACATAAGCTTCTCTCATGCACGGATTACCCGAACAATGACCCTCCATGCGCTTTAAATAGAACTCATGGACCAATCGGGTGTCAAGCCACGGATCAAGTGTCGGCAATACCGAGGTGAGAGTGAACCGTCGGATCACTACATATCGTGACCGTCGGATTGTAAGTTACAAAATGTACAACGGTAAAGAAACACACTTTACCTAACTCTAACCTAACTCTATACTAGACCAAGTTGAACTTAACTATATCCTATGTGTCGGAATATCCTAACACGAATAACCAACGAAAATACCTTCGTCAACACGGGAATCAAACTTGCCCAGTTTTTGGTCTTCTCTTTTGATGTAGCATTTACTTCCAAATATTTTGAAGTATTTGACATTAGTTGGTCTTCCTTTCCATAGTTCATACAGAGTCATGTCATAATTGTTCCTGAGCAGGCCTCTGTTTATAATGAATACGGCAGTATCAATTCCTTGAACCCAGAATTTATCATCTAAGTTTGAGTATTTTAAGATGGTTCTAGCCATTTCTTGTACGGTTCTGTTTTTTCTTTCAACTACTCCATTCTGCTGTGGTGTTCTAGCTATTGAGAATTGCCTTTTTATTCCATGTTCATAACAGTATCATTGAAATGCTTTGAACATGAATTCTCCGCCATTATCTGATCTTAGACATTTGATCTTCAAATCGGTTTCATTTTTGACCAATTCCTTGTAGATTTTGAAACATTCGAATGCCTCAGACTTTTTCTTCAAAAAACTGACAACTGTCATTCTGGTGTAATCATCTATCATTAACATAAAGTATAATTCACCGTCTAAACCTTTTGTTCTCATAGGACCACATAGATCAGTATGTATTAATTCCAATGGATGTGACGCAAAATGTTCCTTTGTCTTGAACTCGACTTTTGTCTGTTTGTCGTGCCAACAAGATTCACATATCGTATTGGTAGGTTTTGAGATTTTCGGCATTTCTCTAACTGCTTCCTTTTTGTTGATCTTGACCAAATTGTCGAAATTTATATGTCCCATTCGTTTGTGCCATAACCAGCTCTCGTCTTATTTTGCCAAGAAACACCCTTTAGGTGTCTCATCCAAAATATATATGTCGTTTGGAGCTCTGCTTGTTGTAGCCACAATTTTACCAAACTTGCCTTTCCTGATTTCACATTTCTTCGAGTTGAATAACATCGTGTGTCCTTGATCGCACATCTGTCCAACACTGAGCAGATTGTGATTCATATTTTCAACCAGCAACACATCCTTTGCTAATGCATCCTTGCTTCCAAGAGTGACTGTCCCTGCTCCTATGATGTTTGAAGACCCATCATTTCCAAAAGACATTGTTCCATCCTTCTTTTATTTCAAGGATATGAACTTATTTCTATCTCCAGTCATATGCGTTGAGAAACCACTATCAGCATACCATACATTTTTTTTACTTTGAGAGCGAGAGCAAACCTTTCAATCTTCCTTTTCCATACTCGTTCATTCTGATTTTGTGAGAATTCCTTTGAAGAACTTCCAAGTCTGCAATCTTTGGCCAAGTGTCCAAAATTGTTAAATTAGTAACATTCGACATCATCTCTCAATTATCAAATATGTTGATATTCTGCTGAGTCCTGGAATATCCATTTCTGAGAGATCTCCTGAAATTATATTCATTCCAAACATACATGCGACATTTTGCAGCTCTATGTCCAAACCTTCCGCATGAATAACAATGACCATAAAAGATAGGTTGATCCCTGGGAGGAAATATTCCTCGAGGAATTGTCTTCCAAAGTTCTTCTTGCGAGTCTTGATCTCTTGATCTAGTTGGGAGATCTACCTGCTTGGTAGATTTTGCATATCCATCTTCTTTTGTTGTCATAGAAGGACTTGGCTCCTTTTCGAATTTTTCTTTGTAACCAAGACCAGTCTTGTCGCTACATGATCGTTGGTTGCTGATGAATTCTTCCAAAGTCTTTGAGCTGTTGGCATAGTTTTGAAGAGTTTTTCCATTTTTTACTTCCTTTCGTAAAGAAACAATTTCAGCTTCCAGTGCTTCTCTTTCCTTGTTGATTTCCTTTAATTCTTTCCTGAGTGATTCTTCAATTCGTTTGTATTCTTCAACCTTGATTTTAAGATTTAGGACCTGTTCCTTTTTGTCTTTAATTCGTCTTCAAGAGTGTTGACGTGCTTCTTCTCGGCCTTGAGCTCTTTATTAACCATGATCACTTCGTTTTGAAATTCAACCTCAATCATTTCTTCTTCTTCGTCTCCTTCTTCGTCAGGCGCCTCTTGCTTATTGTGCTTGGCCATAAACAATACTCTTCTGTTGAATTCTTCTTCGTTATCATTGTGTTCTTCGGATGAGGAGCTATCTTCTTTGGAGAAGACACTTTTCTTAAACCATTTCTTCTTGCCTTGATTGTTGAACTTCCTAGGACTTTTCTTTCCTTTCATAACAACCTCATTTTTGTGAGGACATTTGGCTGCAAAATGCCCAACCTCACCACAATCAAAACATATTAATGGAAGTTTACCTTTGAATTTTCCCAAATTTGTTCTCATTTTCCATGTGAAGTAGGCAAACTCTTTACCTGAGAACTCTTCTTCATCTTCTTCCTTTTCCTCATCCTTACAATTCAATTTTTTTGCTTTCGGAGTCTACTTGTCCTTACTACTCTTCTTGGTTGCGGCAAATGTTGTTTCTAAGTGAGATGTGCTATCCTCTTCTTCAATCCTCATTTCACATGCCGTAAGAATTCCATTCAATTCATCTATGCTAAGATTGGTCAAATTCGATCAATCTTCCAAGACAGATACCTTAGGGTTAAATCTTGCTGGCAAGCTTATGAGGATCTTTCGAACAACAATTTTCGTTTCAACAGGTTCTCCCAAACCTTCTAATGTATTTGTTGTTTCATCAACACGCTAAAAGTATGCAGCAATATCTTCATCTTGCCTCATTTTGAGTTGCTCAAATTTTGCCCTAAAAAATTGAAGCTTTGCTTCTTTCACCTTTGAGTCACCTGCATATATATTTTCAAGCTTGCCCCATACCTCTTTAGAAGTTTTGCAACTCAATACCTTAAGATAAACAGATTTGATAAGCCCACTGATAATAAGATCTTTAGCCTTTGCATCATATACCATATTTTTCTTACCTTGTTCATCCTGGGTCGGTGTGAAGCCTTTGTCAATGATTTCCCATATTTCATATCCTTGCACCGGCAAATGAACCTGCATTCTTCCACTCCAAAGTGCATAGTTATTTCCATTGAACAAAGGAACTCTATTCTTAGTATACTCCATGATCTCCTTCCAGTTGTTAGACTGCTATTGAAGGAACCAAGCTCTGATACCAATTGTTGGAAATACTAAAGGGGGGGTGAATCAGTGTTCCTTAGCAATTAGCACTTTTTAAATCTTTCAGAGCATTAATTAATCTTCAATTATTATTAATGTTTATGCAGTAAAAACTGTAAACAATAGAACACAATAGGCACAACAATTTTAGGTGGAAAACCCCCTCCGGGTCAAAAAACACCGAATGTTTTTCTAATAAATTCTTTAATCTTCAGCCCCAACTAAAATGAAAGTTACAACTTCCTAGAATTCTAGAAAAGCATTCTTCTCCAGCTCCCACTGGAAGGACGCCCCAACACCCTGGTTTCTTCAGTAGTCAACTGAATGGATGCCCCAACATCCTAGACCAACCTACCACCCTGAAGTGTTCACAGGCTCCAACCTGTAGGTGACTTCATGCACCTGCCTAGCACCTCCCTGCCACCCTATAATGACTGAAATGAGACAAGAGTGTGGATTCCCGTACCAGGGACAACGATCCACGATACAATATGATTTACAATGATTTTGACCGAACACCCAATCACACTATGACCTGCAACCCAACCATGACATCATCCCAACAGAGACTCCTATACCTCCCAATAATGCCTTTTCGACTCTAGGCAGATTGACTCTTTTACAATAATGACTCTTCCAATGATGACACTTTTACAAATGACTCTTTTACAACTTTACAATGATGACTCTTGGCCTTGACACTTCTTCACAATATATGGATGGTTGTCATGTCTTCAAAGGATGTCCCGCTACAATACTTCCTTTTATTTGATACTTCAGCTCTTGAATGCTCGCTTGATGCTATCCTTGAATCTTCTTCCACCTGTATGCAAATTTCCCAGCGAAACCCAATCCCAAACAGAAAAACAAAAAATACCCTTTAACTTACCTTTGCCTGTAGTACACATTAAGTACATAAAGAAAATGTACAAATAAAATGATTACAATGTGTACCTAAAATGTGTTTGTGTTTTGAGTTCATCCCTTTTGTTGTTGACTTGTTGCAACAGCTGACAAACTTTGAACACAAGCCTAGACTCTACTTAAACATACCCAACCTTGACACAAACCCATATTTTATACAAGACTATACAAGAGATGAATATTGACTTAGACATACATAGGACAAAACTTACCCTAGTTGGACACAATTCTAGTTACAGATATGACAAGGCAGTTATGCAAGACTGAAAACTAGCCTAATACATGCTACAGTGCAGTCAACAGTTATTAAAGTACATTATTAACACACAAGAAGGGAATTTGAACTATACATACCTTTATCTTTGCTTGATTACAGGTCTACCTTTTGTCCCTTTCACAACAAGCTAAGGGCAAAGTTCTAGGAAACGTGAGTTAAGGCTCTGTTTCCAGCCAAAAACAAAACGAAAACGAGGAAACTCGTACCGTACGGTCCGGAAACTCGTTTCCGGCCGTACTGACCCATTTCTCGAGCCGGAAACATGGCCAGTAGGCCAGAAACGAGTTTTCGGGCCGTACGGCAGAGTTTCCTCATGCAACTTGACTTTTTCGTGTTTTTTTTATTATTTTGTTTTCTAATTTTTTATTAAGCGACTAAAGTGACTTCTAGTTGCTTCTAGATGCCTCTCTCAAGTTATAAAAGTGACCGTCGCCTCATTCTCTCATCACACAATTGAGTAAGTTGTTTCTCTTGGAGACTGACGATTTTAGCAAAGGAGAAGAGAGGAAGAGAGCAGTGGTTTCAGCTAGGGCGTTTTCAACAGTGAGCAAAGGAGATTTCAGCAACAAGAGAAAGAGATTTCAGGCGCAGATTTGGAGTGCAGAATTTCCGGCTACGGCATTCTTGGCTTTTGGCTCAACTACAGCGATATTTCTCTTGTCTTTTCTGGCATTTTGGGGTAGCTTCAGCTACGAAAAAATAATTTGGGTAAGCAACATTCATTTTCTTAGTTTTTTCCTATTATTTCTTCAATTTTTCAAGGGTTTACGCTGCCAAAAATATGAAAAAAGTTTTTTATTTACAAATTTGTTTTATTTATTTATTTTTGCAACAAAGGCTTTCAACCAAAGTGCAGCTGCAAGTTCAAGCCCCAGGGCCAACCCAAGAGCTGAATATTATCCTCTTTGGAGGCATGTTCAGAAGCTTCAAAAATGTGGAGGTGGCGGTTCATGGAAATAGCGATGTAATCTTTGCAATAATTCGTACAAGGGCTCCTACCCAAGAGTGAAGGCACATCTTTTACATGGAGGAGGACGGGGGGTTGTGGGTTGCACAAAAACAACAAACCCATTGGCAAGGAGGGCATATCAAAGAGAGCAAGATGAGGCGGATGTTATTAAGAGAAGGCATGATGAGATTAGTCAAGCTACTCCTCAAGCTCTATCTAACATTGAGCCAAGGATTGTAGTTGAAGCAAGAAATAGGAGAGTCGGTGCCACTCAACAACATGAACAACCAGCACCCAAAAATTCCAGAGGGGCATCCCCTTCAGTTCAGGATAGCAGAATTGCTAAATTGGTGAATGTGCAAGCGACAGAAGAAACTGATTATAGAGTGGCTAGGTGCATTTATGCATGTGGTATCCCATTCAATGTTGTTCGCTCTCCTTACTGGCAAGATATGATAAGGGCAATTAACAAAGCTCCTCAAGGATACAAGGGGCCCAACTATGAGAAAGTCAAAACTCAGCGTCTCAAAAATGAGAAGGAGCTTGTGGAGGATATTTTATCACCAATTCGTTCTTCCTGGAGTAGCTCTGGGGTTACCATAGTCTCAGATGGATGGACATTTACAAGGCGCAAAACCATTGATAAATATCATTGCCACTTCCCCCAAAGGAACAATGTTTATCAAGGCGGAAGACTGCTCAGGAGAGGTAAAAGATGCACAGTTCATTGTTGATGTTATTATAAAAGCTATTGAACAAATAGGGCCTAACAAGGTGGTGCAAGTTATCACGGATAATGCACCAGTTTGCAAAGATGCAAGTTTAATTATTGAGGGGAGGTATGACCACATCTTTTGGACACCATGCATTGTCCATAATCTGAATCTGATCTTAGAGGAGATCGACAACAAAGTTTCATGGATAAAGGAAATCACAGGGGAAGCAAGGGAGATTGTCAAATTCATTACCAACCACCACCAATCTCAGGCCATATTTTGAGAGTACTCCGAATTGGAGTTGTTAAAAGTTGTTGAAACAAGTATGCCTCGAACTTCTTGATGTTGCGCCGCCTTGTTGAGGTTAAGCATGCATTAGTTTCTCTGGTGGTGAGTCAACTTTGGATTGAGTGGAGACAAGCAGATTCAGAGCGGGGATATATGGTGCGTAGATTGTGCCTTGATGAGGATTGGTGGAGCAAGATAGATTTCTTGCTAAAGTTCACAACCCCTGCATTTGAGCTTCTTCAGAGTGCTGGCACTAACCAACTGTTAAGTTATGGTATGTTCTATGCTTATAACAGTTTACTTCTTTTTCTTATTATATTCCACCGATTAGCAATCACATGTACATAAAGTAAAGTGCAAATAGAACATTAAACGATCGACAGAAAACAAGCCAAGACAAGAGACACAAGATGTGGCGGCTAGCCAGGGACAAACCCCACAATGTGTGGGGAAACCCTTTGATCAAATCTTCTTTTATCTTCAATAATTCAGCAAAGAGAAATAGTACAATAAATCTGATTCATATCAGCAGTAGCAAACCCTAGATCAGTAGCATCAGCATTAGCGGCTTCATTATCAAACAAGGGCAGACCATATCTCACAAACCGACAGTCGAATTGACTTCATTCCACCACCAAAAGTTTCGGCTTCCAGAGGAGGTTCAGATGAACCTACAGCGCAGTTCAGATGAGGAGATCTTCTAGGCCACGCAAGTCAATCTTTACTTCTGCAGTTGCATCTTCAGTTTCAGCAGTTTCCGGCTTCAAACTAGGGCAGTCGATATCTTGCAAACCGTTCGTCGGATTGACTTCATTCCACCACCAAAAGTTGCAGCTTTCAAAGGAGGTTCAAATGAACCTAAAGTGCAGTTCCAAAGAGGAGATCTTCTAGGCCACGCAAGTCAATCTTTACTTCTGCAGTTGCAGCTTCAGTTTCAGCAGTTTCCGGTTTCACATGTGTGAAAGAGAGAGACCCATTTCAGCGCAGTAGAGAAGAGACTCATATCTGCGCAGTAGAGAGAGAGAGAGATGTGAGGAGATGAGTGAGTCCAAATGAGGAAAAGTCCTCTTATATTTATACACAACGTTAGTAGGTGAATAGATGCGACTGTTGGGCTTCTGAGCCTACATGAGTTGTAGGTCGGCTTGATAATAATTCCAAAATCAAAATAAATTCATATCTTCATGAATATTTATCGGAATTGGATGATCTTTATATCAATCCTACACCTCTCGACGAGAGGAATCTAATAAAAATATTATTAGCCATGAATAAGATGACCCACATGAAGTTTTGCCCTGGTTGCCAATTTTAACACTCCCTCTCAACCATGGAGAACTTCATCTGCAATCTGTCTATCGGTCGTTACTATTCATCCATCAAATGCACTGCCTTGTACAGCCTGACCCTTGCCCTGCTCTGCTCTATTTTGCCTTGTTCTGCTTTGTCTTGTTCTGCCCTGCACTGATCTGTATTGTTTTGTTCTGTTATGCTCTGCTCTTGCATTGTTCTATTCTACTCTGCTTTTGTCCGAATTATGAAGAAGAAGAAATGATCGAGGATGTATCATACTGACTCAAAGTCAGTCTCAGAGTATGTACCACTGGTCCCAGACCAATCTCAACCAACCCAAAGTCAACATCATAGTGAGTACAACTCCGATGGTCCCAGACCAATATCATCCTCCACTGACTCAAAGTCAGTCTCAGAGTATGTACCACTGATCCCAGACCAGTCTCAACCGACCCGAAGTCAGCGTCATAGTATGGTACAACTCCTACCACTGGTCCCAGACCAGTATCATTGATCCCAGATCAATGGAGGTCATCCTAGCGTAGGGAGTACGGTAGTTACAACGATGCGTCCATCGGTACTACTATGGTCCCTAACTTCATTTCCCTGTTCATTGATCAGATGAGAGGTACTTCCCATGAGTCCCAGACTGCATGGATAGGATGCCTCGACAGGAGAACTAATCAATCCTGTCCTCACAGGAGAACACATCAATCCTGCTACAATTGCCATGGAGAACACATCAATCCAGGCCTCACAGGAGAACACATCAATCCTGCTACAATTGCCATGGAGAACACATCAATCCAGGCTGCCATGGAGAACACATCAATCCAGGCCTCACAGGAGAACCAATCATCCTGCTACACAGGAGAGCGAATCATCCTGTTCCACAAGAGAGCAAATCATCTTGTCCCACAAGAGAGCGAATCATCTTGTTCCAGTGTGCACCACCAGGGGAGGGTGAGTCACCCTGTGGTCATATGTTGCTCCAGTAGGAACCGCAACCCCTCAGAGCTCCCAGAGCTCAATGAATGCAACATGCAGGACCCTTGTACAAGGGTTTCTTGCCAACTCCAAGTCGTTTGGGAAAATCACAGATTAGATCTTTCCTCGAGGCTTTGACAAGGTGTATCAACCTGTACATCATCTTAATGTGATGGAGCTTCCTTGCTCATCGACTTACCATATCCCAGATGATGTCTATCTACTGGAGCAATTGACGAATACGGGATTCCTCAATAATCGAATCCCACCTTTGGTTGTTACAGAGAATCACAGTGGTATCCAATGTAAATCCAAACAACTCACTGAAGAGCTTTCGCAACCAGACTGCCTCACACGAGGTTATGCTAGCAACAATATATCCTGCTTCGGCGGTGCTCAAAGCCACCGACTTCTGCGTCCTGCTCATCCAGGATATCGAAGCAGATCCCAAGGTGAAATAGTACCGGAAGTGCTCTTACGGTCCACCACACTGCCTACCCAATCAACATCAGTATATCCAAGTAGTCTCACATCTCCGGCAGTGTAACTTAATCCATGAGAGATTGTGTCCTGAAAACATCTCAGAAGATTCCTGGCATCAATCCAGTGAGGCTCAACCAAATATGAGCTCACAATGCTAACTGCAAAACATATGTTCGGACGGAGGTTCACCAAGAACATCAATGCGAATGAGTTTTTGAAACTCAGAGGCATTTCCCAAGTCTGGTCCGACATCACTACCATATAACTTCTAAAAGTTAAGATCCTCGAGGTAGTCACAGGCTTGCAGTCCATCATACCAAATCTTTCCAATATATTTACCACATATTTTCCTTGAGATAGGAAAATTTCCCTTGGCTTCTGCCACACTTCAAGTCCTTGGTCCTTCATTTCAAATTCAGAAGCCATCTCCCTCTTACATTTGTGAATGAGAGGGTTTGCACCTGTTAGAAAGAGGTCATCCACATACAACACCAGTATGAGAGGCTTGTCATCTTCAACCTTAAAGTAAAGGTTAGGATCAGCTTCACTCCTAGTGAATCCCAGCTTCATCAAGTAGCTATCGATCCTCTCATACCATGCTCGGGGTGCTTGCTTCAGCCCATAGAGAGCCTTCTTCAACCTGCATATATGAGATTTTCGATCATAAATCTCAAATCCTTCGGGTTGCTCCACGTAGACCTCTTCTTTGATTGAGTCGTGCAAGAACGCAGTCTTGACATCCATCTGATGTAGGTTCCATCCTTGTGAAGCCACAAGGGTTATGATCAAGCGAATGGTCGTATATCTGGCAACAGGTGCAAATATCATAGTCTATACCTTCCTTCTGGGATAAACCACGAGCAACAAAATGAACCTTATATTTTTCCATACTTGCATTTGCTACATGCTTTATCTTGTAAAGCCATTTTGAAGTAAGAATTGTCTTGTCCAGGGTCTGGGAACCACTTCCCAGACATCATTCTCCATAATAGACTCATATTCTATGGTCATAGCATCCTTCCATAGTTAATGCTTGACGACATCTGAGAATGATGATGGCTCATTTTGTATGATCGTGCTCATGATGGTCAGGTATCCCAAATACCTGTTAAGTTTCTTACTTTGATGGAAGGCTCCTCAGGGTGTAGCATGTCCTTCAGCATCATCAAGTATCCCCCTAAGCCATGAAGGCCTCTTCCTAGAAGAGGAAGGCTCATGTGGATGAGGATCAATCGGATCCATGGGTTCTTCTACATCAGGCATTGATTCATCATCTTTTTCTTTCGGTTCCCTGGTGTCGGCTTCTTGAGAGCTACTCAAATTCAGTAGATTGTCCACCTTGCTGAGAGCCATATCTTCGTCAAAGGTGACATCATGACTAATTACGACTTCCCTTTGACCAGCTATATAGATTCTATAGCCTTTAGTATTTTCACCATAGCCCATGAAAATTCCCTTCTTTCTAGATGCACCCAATTTATTTCTTTTCTCTTTTGGCACATGAAAATATACAGGGCTTCCAAAAATTCTAACATGAGAAACATCAGGTTTCTTATCGGTGAACTTTTCTTCCGGAGTCTTGGAACCCAATGCTTGATGAGGGCATCGATTTTGTACATATACGGCAGTGCTTGTAGTTTCAGCCCATAGAAACTTCGGAAGTCTTTGATCATTCCATAATCGTGTGGTTCTTCCTTCCCGCCACACCATTTTGCTTAGGAGTGCGTGGTGTCGTAGTCTCCCTCTTAATGCTAGCCTCAGATGTGCCTAAGTGAACCAATTGTAATATATCGGAGGTCTTGCTTTGGCTTGAGGGGAATGGTCCCCTTTTGAGCTTTCCTTCGACACATCCCGGACATACACCTTCTTTCTCTACTCAAAATTCGGGCATCCCTGTCACCATCTGTCTTACATCGGGTAGAGCTTTGTAATGAAGGTGGGCAAACCTCTGATGCCAAAGTTCGGACTAAATAGTTATGTCACAAGACATGACACCTAGCGGACTTCCATCGACCTGATATAATGAATCAACACTAAACCCAAGAGTAAAGGCATCTTTAACATTATTTTTCCATATACATACCTTGCCATCGCTGAAGGTTACCTTGTAGCCTTTGTCTTCCATTGCCGAGATGGACACTAGGTTCTTTTTGAGGTCAGGTGCATTTGATACATCTTGGAATTTCTAGCCTTCTTGAATGCTTGTCCTCTTCCTTGATTCCCAACTCTCCTCCTACCTTTGCTGTTGAATTTGTCATTCCTTTGATTGCCATCAGAGAGATTTCGAGTTGCACCACTGCATACTGTACCATGCTTCTCTAATCATGATTATCATCATGCTGCCCATGTTCATGATTTTATCCATCATAATGCTGCTCAAACTAGTGTGCATCATCATCATGCTATCCTATATGTCCATGATCTCATGTTGCCCTTTATGCCCATGATCTCATTCATCATGATGCTCATGATCTCATACATAGTGACTTGCTTTATCGCAAATGTAACATCATCATTTTCTTCTAGCCTTAGGTCCAGCCTTTCCTTTTGATTTAGTCCCGGAATTATTTCTTTTCTTTGCATGAGAAGAAAAGGCAGCAGGAGGACCTTTAGGCATGGGCATTTCTTGCTCTTCTTCCCTTGTTTCTTCTTGAATGCATCTAGCCAATAATTCCTCGAAACCAAGAATTACATTATAGTTCAGAAGAGTAGTCCTGAACACGTACCATTCGGATGGTAATCCTCCGAGAGTTGTGAGTATCATTTCTCTGTCAGTAATGGTTTCCCCAATAGATAGGAGATCGTTCTTGATCTCGGTGATTCTTAAGAAGTATGCTTGCATACTTTCATCTTTACCCTTCTTGATTTCCCTCAACTTATTTCTAAGAAACAAAACTTGATTTGCATCATTAACTTTAAATAAACTCACCAGTCTGTCGTAGATTTCCTTGGAGGTGTCTAGATCAGAGATGTAGGCCACCAAGCGTTTGTCGATAGAGTCTCGAATGATCTTCTTTGTTTTGACTTCTCCTTTTTTCCATTTGTTCCAGGCAGCAGCAGATGCATTTGATGAAGGCTCAACAATATTGCCTCTTACATGGTCCAGCACTCCTTGATCTTCAAGGGTTAGATCGATAGACATCTTCCATCCGTGATAGTCAGCTTTCTCACGGAGCTTGTCTTCGGCAGGAAAGAGTGTTGAGGACCCCATAGTTCTTTTAGGATAGCCTTGCCAATCTTCTCTTCAATGATTGCTCTTGCTCTTGCTCGGGCTTTGTCTTCACCTCAGCTCTGATACCATGTTAAGTTATGGTATGTTCTATGCTTATAACAGTTTACTTCTTTTTCTTATTATATTCCACCGATTAACAATCACATGTACATAAAGTAAAGTGCAGATAGAACATTAAACGATCGACAGAAAACAAGCCAAGACAAGAGACACAAGATGTGGCAGCTAGCCAGGGACAAACCCCACAATGTGTAGGGAAACCCTTTCATCAAATCTTCTTTTATCTTCAATAATTCAGCAGAGAGAAATAGTACAATAAATCTAATTCATATCAGCAGTAGCAAACCCTAGATCAGTAGCATCAGCATTAGCGGCTTCATTATCAAACTAGGGCAAACCATATCTCACAAACCGACAGTCGGATTGACTTCATTCCACCACCAAAAGTTTCGGCTTCCAGAGGAGGTTCAGATGAACCTACAGCGCAGTTCAGATGAGGAGATCTTCTAGGCCACGCAAGTCAATCTTTACTTCTGCAGTTGCATCTTCAGTTTCAGCAGTTTCCGGCTTCAAACTAGGGCAGTCGATATCTTGCAAACCGTTCGTCGAATTGACTTCATTCCACCACCAAAATTTGCGGCTTTCAAAGGAGGTTCAGATGAACCTACAGTGCAATTCCAAAGAGGAGATCTTCTAGGCCACGCAAGTCAATCTTTACTTCTGCAGTTGCAGCTTCAGTTTCAGCAGTTTCCGGTTTCACATGTGTGAGAGAGAGAGACCCATTTCAGCGCAGTAGAGAAGAGACTCATATCTGCGCAGTAGAGAGAGAGAGATGTGATGAGATGAGTGAATCCAAATGAGGAAAAGTCCTCTTATATTTATACACAACGTTGGTGGGTGAATAGATGCGACTGTTGGGCTTCTGAGCCTACATGAGTTGTAGGTCGGCTTGATAATAATTCCATAATCAAAATAAATTCATATCTTCATGAATACTTATCGGAATTGGATGATCTTTATATCAATCCTACACCTCTCGACGAGAAGAATCTAATAAAAATATTATTAGCCATGAATAAGATGACCCACATGAAGTTTTGCCCTGGTTGCCAATTTTAACACCAACCTTTCTTAGGAGAGGTATATGATGGCATGGATTCCGTGGTTGAGAAAACTATGGAAATCATTTCGCAAGAGTCTCCACAACTTTTGTTTGTTGATGATCATTTTGCTAGTTTAGTCAAGTAAATCATTGTTGATAGGTGGAACAATTTCAACACTCCATTGCACACTTTAGCACATGCCTTGAACCCCAAATTTTATCATGAGGAGCTTATTGCTCAAAGCAATGGGAAGGCACCCCATAAGGATAGAGAGGTGGCTAATGGGGTGAAAAAAGCCCTTATGAGAATGTTTCTTGCTCATCTACACATGGAGGTAAAGGAATAATTTGCCAGTTTTGCTGCAAGAATAGATGATTATGCAGATATATCAGCTTTAGAGGAGAGAAGCACCATGAATCCAGTTAGGTGGTGGATTTGTCATGGAGCGAATAGTGTACATTTGCAAAACCTTGCCATTCGTATTCTTTAACAAGTGGCAAGTTCTTCATCAGCAAAAAGGAATTGGAGCACTTATGGTTTTATTCATTTTGTTAAGCGCAATAGGCTGGGCTCACAGAAGGCAGAGGATTTTGTTTATGTGCACTCCAACCTTCGCCTTGCATCTCGTAGGGGTCTAGAATACAACAATGGCCCTTCTAAAGAATGGGATGTGGATGCAGAAAGTCGTGATTTGGATCTCTCTCTTGCTGCCTTGAATATTGAGGTCCAACCTGGAAGTGGAATTGGCCCATCATCTTCTTCAGCACCACCATCCACTGTTGAGCATGCTTCTGCTTCTATTTATGAGGATTAGTCTTTTGTCCCTATAGTTCTTGTAGCCTTATAGTCTTTATTGCACTTGCAGCCTCATATATATAATAAAGGTTGATTTTGAGTTTTGGATATATAATAAAGGTTGCTTTTGGATATTCTGATATTGTTATTTTCATTATGTGATCATTCATGAGTAAATGTGATGTAAATTAAATCATAATGTTTAAACTTTAAATGTAATAAATTGTAATGTATCATGTATGCTTTATGATTGCACATAACATTTCTTAAAAGTCTTAAATTCTAATATATATATATTTGCGTTTCCCCGTTTCCAAAATTTGCGGGGGTCGCATTTCGTACCCGTGCCCGTTTCGGAAACTGTTAAAATTGGCAACCAGGGCAAAACTTCATGTGGGTCATCTTATTCATGGCTGATAATATTTTTATTAGATTCCTCTCGTCGAGAGGTGTAGGATTGATATAAAGATCATCCGATTCCAATAAGTATTCATGGAGATATGAATTTATTTGATTATGGAATTATTATCAAGCCGACCTACAACTCATGTAGGCTCAGAAGCCCAACAGTCGCATCTATTTACCCACCAACGTTGTGTATAAATATAAGAGGACTTTTCCTCATTTGGACTCACTCATCTCATCACATCTCTCTCTCTCTACTATGCAGAAATGAATCTCTTATCTACTGCGCTAAAATGGGTCTCTCTCTCACACATGTGAAGCCAGAAGCTGTTGAATTTGAAGCTGCAACTGCAGAATTAAAGATTGACTTGCGTGCCCTAGAAGATCTCCTCTTTGCAACTGTGTTGTAGGTTCATCTGAACCTCCTCTGAAAGCCGCAACTTTTGGTGGTGGAATGAAGTCAATCCGATGAACGGTTTGCAAGATATCGACTGCCCTAGTTTGAAGCCGGAAACCGCTGAAACTGAAGCTGCAACTGCAGAAGTAAAGATTGACTTGCGTGGCCTAGAAGATCTCCTCTTTGGAACTGCGTTGTAGGTTCATCTGAACCTCCTCTGAAAGCCGCAACTTTTGGTGGTGGAATGAAGTCAATCCGATGAACGGTTTGCAAGATATCGACTGCCCTAGTTTGAAGCCGGAAACTGCTGAAACTGAAGCTGCAACTGCAGAAGTAAAGATTGACCTACGTGGCCTAGAGGATCTCCTATTTGGAACTGCATTGTAGGTTCATCTAAACCTCCTCTGAAAGCCGCAACTTTTGGTGGTGGAATGAAGTCAATCCGACGAACGGTTTGCAAGATATCGTCTGCCCTAGTTTGATAATGAAGCCGCTAATGCTGATGCTGTTGATCTAGGGTTTGCTACCGCTGATATGAATCAAATTTATTGTGCTATTTCTCTCTGCTGAATTATTGAAGATAAAAGAAGATTTGATCAAAGGGTTTCCCACACATTGTGGGGTTTGTCCCTGGCTAGCAGCCACATCTTGTGTCTCTTGTCTTGGCTTGTTTTCTGTCGATCGTTTAATGTTCTATCTGCACTTTACTTTATGTACATGTGATTGCTAATCGGTGGAATATAATAAGAAAAAGACGTAAATTGTTATAAGCATAGAACATACCATAACTTAACAGAAACTTGTACCCATTTCCCCATTTCATGCAACGTAGGCTAAGGGTTATTCAACGTTGTTCAGGCCTGGGATGTTTTTGAATGAGGAACGAAGACCAAGGCTTGTTGTTGAACAGAAGGGATGAGATCCTTAAACGAGATTGCAGATCATCAAGATATTTCCTTGCTTGTCTTTGGTAGATTTGAGTGGGGTTCCAAGACCTTGATCCTTCACTTGATCTTGAATGGAGACGGTAATCTTTGGACCGAGATCTTAGACTTGTAATTTCAGGTCCAAAACTTTTCTTTGGTCAAGGTTTTGTAGTCTGAGACAGTAATGATTGCTTGGAACTCTTGACCAAAGGCCTATAACTTCTAGATCGAGACTTGTAACTCCTTGACCAATATTTTTTATGCTTGAAACTTTTGTGATATAGGCCTAGACTAAGACTTCACTACCTTGCCCAAATCTTCGCTAATCTTTTGGTGATTAGACTTTGATAGACTTGCAATAGAACAGAACCTCGCTACCTTGCTAACCTTTGATATACCTGCAACAAAATAGGACCTCGCTTCCTTGCCAAATACTTCGCTAATATTTGATAGACCTTGCCAAAAACTCTGCTAACATTTGATAGACCTGTAACAAACTGAGCCCTAACAAAAAAAATTATCTGGGTTTATTTTCCTTTAGGGCAGTCCCAAAATTTCAGAGATTATACGTTCAGTTCATCATCTCATCTATGCCAAGGTTTCACAACATATATATAGTATAAGGTTCTAATGCATAATATATTTAGAATGTTAAATATTTTAAAATATTTATCTTTTGTTCTAAGGTAATTGGATCACTTTAATATTCCTCCTAATATTTGCATTAATATTGACTTAAATTAATTTATTTTTTTCAGTGACATACCCTTAATAATTCTTCTTAATTTTGATGTTAATTGCAAGCAAACCAATGATTGGCTTAGGGCATATGATCATGATTCCTACCCGAGTGTGAAGTCAATGATTGGTTTACCATCTTTAGATTACGGTGAGAATCCCTGTGATATATTCACAATCGTTGGATAATAAGGTGATGTCTCAACCCCTGGGGTTTTAGCCCACTAATGGGGGGTTCCGACTTCAAATGCAAATAACTCTCAAACCGTGAAGAACTGGGAGGCGTACCATATATCAACAGAAACATCTCAACCAGTACAATCCATCGAGAAGATCTTTGACACAAATTAATATGAGTTATCAAGTCAAAATGCCCTTGCAAGATCGAGGTAGCCCCTAGTGCTGCTTGGGTTGACATTAATGACAACCACTAATCAACACACAAAATCCTCCTCCAAACTCTGAAAGGGAAGCAAACACCACTCCAAATATCTCCTCTAACCTCCACGACAAAGCTCAGCCTCAAAGACTGATACTCTACTCACCAAGTGAGCTCCCAATGTTGGCTCTGCGTTGGCCCAGGTAGTGCGAAAGTCACACTGCAAAGCAAGAAGCTCAACCAGCTCCCAAACTCTCCCAAATGCTGACAATCCTCCCTATCCTCCTCTCTGGAAAATCTCACACCCAAACTCCACTACAAAGCACCACCAACAAACTCAGCCTCCTCTCCACTACATCCTCCAATAATACACACCACCTGGAAGTGAATGCCACTGCTAGAAATCAAAATGTGATCCTCCTCCTGAAGAAATGAAGAAAACCTTCCTAGGGTGGCACTCGAAGTCCCCCGAAGAAAGGGTGAGCTCTTCGCCTAAAGAACTCGTGCTAAACAGCCAATGACTCGGCTAAGCAGCTTGAGCAACCAAAGAGAAATTGATATATCAAGATGATGAATGAGATGAGGAGAGTTGCCTTCCTTATATAGATTTCGCGGAGAACTTTCCCTCCAATTCGTCCTCCATCGTGGGCCCTCACTTAACCACCTCGATGCAAATCGAACTAGGGAGTGCATAATTCCCTAGTGAGGGTGGCCCCCCATGTGTATCTTATCTACAACACAAATAACTTTTCCTAAGTCTAATCTCCTAATAAAATCGAATGGGGTCCACTAGCCCAAAATTGGCCCCATAATACAAAAATTAATCTTGTTCCAAAATAATTTAGGAAGGGACATGACACAAACACACCTTGTTGGGTTACTACAACCTCTTCCTATTCTTGAGAAGAAGTGGGAGAGCATGTCGATGGATTTCATCACCAAGTTGCTCACAGTGCAGGGAAAGGACTGCATATACGTGGCGATAGACCAATTGATGAAGTTTGCACACTTTTTCGCCATCTCAGCCCAGTCCTCAGCCTCACAAGTGGTCGAATTGTTTTTCAGGGAGGTATTTCGACTTCATGGTCTCCCGAAGACCATTGTCAGTGATCGAGACAGCAGGTTCATGGGAGGATTTTGGCAGGAATTGTTTCTACTAGTGGGCACAGAGCTCACTCCGAGAACCAATTATCACCCCCAGACGGATGTGCAAATGAAAATAGTCATCAAATGGCTAGAGGGTTACCTGTGTAACAACGTGATGGCCCGACGAGGCAGCAGCGTGCATGGATACGGTGGTTGCACTTAGGCGAGTACTACTATAACAACACGTACCACATGTCCATAGGTATATCCCCATTCAGAGCCCTGTATGGTTACAATGCATTATCTTATGCTGACGTGATGTTTGGAGGCAGCAAGGCCCCTAGGGCCAAGGATTGGATACAGGAGAGCCAAGATATCTTGCGAGCTCTCAAAGATAACCTGCAGACTGTGCAGAACTAGTAGAAGCTCTATCCAGAGAGGGGTCGAGTAGAGAGGCAGTTTGAGGTTGGGGACTTAGCAGAAGGAGGTCGAGAAGCTCAAGCCTCACTTCTATGGGTCGTACCGAATCACCAGGAGATTCAGGGAGGTAGCATATGAGCTGGAGCTACTCCCGAGGAGCCGAGTACACAACATTTTTCATGTGTCTTGCATGAAAAAAGGCATTGGGGCAATAGATGACAGCAACTACAGAGTTACCACCCATGGATGATGACGGGTACTTAGTTCTGGATCCGGAGGCTATTTTGGACACCTGTCAGAGGCAATTGCGGAACACGGTTATCAAGGAAAATTTTATTAGATGGAAGAACCTACCAAATGAGGATGCCACTTGGGAGGGAGAGCAGATAATTCAACATCCTTCATTGCAGTTGCTTGAGGACAAGCAATGTTTTGGCGGGGAGGACTGTGATATTCCCACTTAGCAACATTGCTAAGGGGAAATATCAATTTTGCCCAATTTTGGATAAATTCGCACTTGCACTTAGGAAATGTGGGTTTAGAGGTCCCACATGCATTTTTGAGTCAAAGATAAGCCCAAACATTAGAGGAAGGAGGAGAAAAATCGAGTTGAGGGTGGTACATGGGGGCCATCCATAGTGAAATGTGACCCACAAGGAAACATGCACTCATTGGAGGGAGATTGGTGGGTGAAAGTCAAAGTTGGGCCCACATGGGCATTTTGGAGGCTCTTTGACAAAAAGAGGAAGAGGCACTCATTTTGGTCATTGATGATTATTTGAGAATTGTCTTAGACTAGCACGCTTGAGCTGAAGCCAAGTCTGCAAGTGTTGTTGAGCACAAGAGGTTTTCGAGCAGAAATCTCAACCCTTGCTTCAGTGGACTTCGAGTGCCAGCCCAAGGAGGGAGTCCTATCCTTTCCAGTTCGATCCAGGAGCAGCAAAGTGCAAGTTTGGGGAAGTACCAACAGCAGCAGTGCAGGCACTGCGCAGTCCTTGGAGGTATCACACTTGGGGGTTGAGGAGAGAAGGGAGTTTGGGGTTGAGACTTGGGGAGGAGTCCAGGGAGGAGTCTTATTGGTGATTGCAGGCATTTTGGGGACTTTTAGCAGTAGGATTATCTAGTGGGTCAAATTACCCAGCAGCAATGTCATGAATCGGCAAATTCCTTTGTGGGTTTTTGTGGGTATTGGTTCGAGAGCCCGAGGTTAATTTCCTGGAATTTTCTGAGCACCGAAGGAGGCCCTAGCAGCTATTCTTCACAGCCAGCAACTCATTTTCTGGGCATTTCAGCGCAGAGCCAAAGGGAGATCAACTAGTACGCTTGGGGGACTTCATATTCATCACTTGGGCTTAGCTAGCTTTCCTTGGGCAAGCCCAAGTGCATACTTTCCAAGCACCCATTGTAACCTCATGTTATATCAATAAAAAGGCTCAACAACGCAGTTTTTGGCTCTATTTCGTGTTCTGATATTTGGGCAAATTTTTTGTGTGTTTTGTGTAAGCATGCTTTGTTTATTACTATAACTTTTCCTTAGGGATATTGATGATGATGATGATGGTTAACGTCCACTCAGACCAAATTGGTCTATCGGACCTACAATTTTCTTAATTTTTACTTGTCTGGCTCCTCGTCTTTCTTGGCGAGATTGGTGTTGTAGCTTTCTTTCTTTTCTCTACGGTCTTCCAACTTCCTTTGTCTTGCATTTCCTTCATCTCGTCTAGTTCTTGGGACATTGGTGTCTTAGCTTCGCGATCTATTGTGTTCGTTCTTTTGAAAATAGTCGGAGATGAAGATTTATTTTCTGCGGTATTCAAATCCTCATAACTGTTGATTTGTTGGGGCGGGCTTTCTCCTTGCTTGTTTTGAGAGTTGCTTCCTTCTTCCTTGATTTCTTGTGACTCATTTTCTCTAGAATATTCTTCTTCTTTGATGACAGTGTAGTGTTCTTTTTGTGCTCCTTCCCACCATGTAGATCTGTGGTGGTTTTTTCTAGCAAAATTTTTCTCAGAGGCTTTTGGGCAATTTTTGGCTAGATGCCCCGTCTCAAAGCACGATCGACATCTGAAGAGGACACTTTCATAATCAAGCTTCTGGTTCCACACATAGTCTTTACTTGTTAGGTTTATTTCAGCTGGGAATCCGGCGCTGAAATCCATTTCCACGCAGATGCGTGCATAGGTGGTTCTGGCATATTCCTCTGTTTCTGGGCACCTGCAGTAAAATTTCCCAATTGCATTTCCGATGGCTTTTAGCGAGGAGAGATTCCAGAGATGCAAGGGTAGGCTTGGCAATCTCACCCAAACTGGTGCTGAGGTTATCACTGCTGTAGAGGGATCGAATGATGGGTTCCATGGCTTCATGAATAGGCCTGATTTTTCCCAAAACCAAGGGCCGGAGTCTAGAATACATTGTTTGCTTTCAGGATTTTCAAAATCTACTATAAAGAAACCTCTAGCACAGGGGTAGATATTAATTTCATCAGAAATGATAGGCTTCCATACCTCCGAGATCCAATTGTGGAGTGCTATCAGCCGCGGCCAAAAACCATTGAACCGGCAAATTAGGGCACTTTCGGAGAACTTCAAAGCTTCATCGAGTGAGTCCTGGACCACTTGGATAGTGGGAGTTGGGGCTTCACTCACGATATGGGCAGGAGATTGCCCTTCAGAGGCGGGTGAGCCACCAGTTATTTTTGCGAAGCTTGGAGCCATATTTTACTTGCTCAGGAGAACTGAGACTTCTCAAGAGAGGAGAGGAGGAGCGCTGCTGGAGAGGAGTCAGGAATATATACCTATCTCAAAATGCCGAGATCTGAGCCACCGAGACTTCTGAGATCCGCAGAAGAGGAGAGACTTCTGAGATCTGCAGAAGATAGATCCACCACCGAAGAAGAGGAGAACCGAGACTTCTGAGATCTGAGCCACCGAAGACTTCTGAGATCTGATCCGCAGAAGAGGAGAACCGAGACTTCTGAGACTTCTGAGATCTGATCCGCGGATCTGAGATCTGAGATCTGACTTCAAGATGACTGCGTAAATCTTTTTTATCTCCGCGGAACCGAGACTTCTGAGATCCGCAGAAGTCAGATCTCAGAGCGGGAGGAAATTATATGCATATGAGAGCCGCAGTCGTCGAAGAGAGCCGCAGTGTTATAAGAGAGCCGCAGTCGTCGAACTTTAGGGCTAATATCAAAATCCGCAGTCGTCGAAGAGAGCCGCAGAAGAGGAGAACCGAATACAGGGAATATGAAAAGATCTGCCGCAGACGAGAAGACCGGAGATGCCGGAGATGCTGGAGCCGGAGCCGCAGAAGGCCGGAGCCCATACCATATGCTAAAACGTGAAGTCACCAAGATGAACCGTCAAAGTGTCTTCAAGATGTTGCATGTGCTCACCTCTACATACAACAAAGCCTTCAAAAAGATGCAAGAAAGAAGGGCTTCGTCCCATCATGTAGTTGCCATTTGTGAAAGAGATCTTCAAAACAACATTCACAAAAATGTCATGAAGCATAGTCTTCAAATTTTCCAAGAGAATGGATTTTATCTCTGCAATGGATATTGTTATTTTGTTGTAGACAAATATGGAGCTCAAACCTCAATGAGGGTTTACTCTCTTCAGCATTTCATGGTTGGAATTTTGGAGTTCCCACCCTTGAACCCGGATGGAGATATCTACTTGGAGCATATGTGATGTAAGGCTTTTCTCCTGAAAATGCGTGGCTCATTGTTCTAATGCTTTTAGTTGTTGCTTACTGTTGAGTTTTCAAGTGTAATAGATACAAGCACAATATTTCTGAAACACTGATAATTACCTCAAATGATATAGATCTTCTTTTAACAATTCCAGTTTATCATTAAGCAATTACACTTCAAAAATTCAACCATAAAACCATAAGGACAATAGAGATCACAATGCACAAAGAGAACACAAGATTTACCTTGGGAAAACCCACTTGGGGAAAAACCCAACAACCTTTTTCTTAGAGAAATTCTTCAGTTCAACAAGAGATAAATCTAATGCAATTGGTCAACTATGAGGTCAAACAGACAAACAATGCTTATGGTCAAACCTAGTTAACGGCCCTCAAGTCAAGCCTCCCTATTTGCCCAGCAACTCGCTCTAATCTGATCTTCCCTAGGCCGAATTTCGGCCTCCGGATTATGCCCAAAAAACTTGGCCTTCCAAAATTTTGAACTGCCCAAAATTTTAGCCTGCCCAGAAAACAGCTGCTCAAAAAGTCCCACGTGCGAGGGTTAGAGAGACAAATGTGAGCTAGAGAGGGGGGAGAGAGAGAGATCTTTGTCCTTTTCGTCCTTTTTGTTCTTGTTGTCCTCCACTTGGATGCCCATAAATTGTCTTTCTTGTGAGAGGTCGAATGGTGCCTTTGTGGAGAAGGTTGAATGCCTTTATATAGTGACCTCCCTGTCCAAAATGGGTATGTCTCTTCACTGGGCCCACTTGACTTGAGGGAAGACCGGCTTGACTATTTTGGAGCCAAAAATTCAAAATTTGAATTTCAAAATTCTCTTTTAAATCGGACATGAAGAATATGTCTTATATAAATTCTTTTAAGGGCTAAATAATCAAAATGACATGAAGAACATGTCTTACAAATTCTTTATACATTACAAGCGCTAAAATATAAATTATGAAGACCGACCATAACTACAAAAATTCAACACTCCCTCTTAGCTAGTGTAATGATCCTTAATAGGAATATAAGTGATAACAAGCAAATAATACATGCAGCAAATTACAAAAACGAAATATTCAGCAAACACCCATATAAAAGCTGCAAATGGAGAACTTCTGAGCCATTTTATTATATTTCTGCAAGACAAATACAATAGATGATGGAATGGTGCACCTGGGCTTATCTGAAAGGACAAGCAGGACCAAACCCAAGTAGGAAAATCGCTAAGTTGAAGGTTGCCCAAATGCTGCACCAATCTGCACTATGCTACCCAATGTTGCAGGAAGCGTCCCCCCCCCCCGCGGTTCCAAGGCCCGAAGCGCATCCCGTGCGGATGCGTCCCCGGAAGTGCGCTTCCGCCTGTTTTGGACGCTTCCTGGAAATTTCGGAAGCTTTCCTCCGAAGTGTGCTTCCAAATCTCCGAAGCGCGCTTCGTACGACGCTTCGACAGTATGAAGCGTGGTGCTTCGGAGGGCGAAGCATACGCTTCTGTACGATTCCAGAAAAGCACCGCGCTGTTTAGAAAATAGTTTTTTTGTTTATTTTTTTTTTAATTTTAGGTGAGTTTGCTTGTTGGGGGTGGGTCCACCTTGGGTTAGGGTGAGGAATGAAGGAAAAAAATATTAAAATATATATATATATATATATATAGCAGATGCTCCCTCATGGTAATGTTAAATTCTTAAAGTAAAAGTGACATTCTCCTTTATTTTTTATTTTCATCCTTTTACTTAAATTTTTAACATTACCATGAAATGACTCAGGATGTTTTGAGAGTGGTTCCAGCCTCATTGGACTTCATATGGAGAAAATAGAATTTCATATCCTATTCAAAATTCAGCAGACCTAACAATTTTCAGGAATTCAGGATCAATGGCATTGTGGCATTTCATTAGATTATATCAAGTATGAAGGTATGCGATTAGCATTTAATCAAGAGCACCAAGCCCTAAATGTACCCTAGTGTTGGTGGTGTTAATTGTTGAACTCCTTTGTCACGTGGCACGCCCTTAGCAAAACATTCCATTTCAATCAAGTCAAAATCATCGATCAAGCATGTTAAGCTTTTTCTACCATATTTTAAGTCTTGAATTAGGTAGTTTGATCAAAAATAGGCAATGTTGACTAATATCCCTACACAATCGAGGTAGAGGCAAAGGCTAGACAAGAGGACAAGAATCTAGATTCTAGATGGTTGATGCATCTAAATGGTTGATGCTCGAATAATTAATCATTAATGTACAATGGATGCTATATCTATCTTCATTTATGCAAAAATATGCATGTTTTCATGTCTTCTACAACTAATTTGGTATTTGGGATGTTTGTTTTGAGTATAAATGCAAAAAATATAAATATATATATATATAGTAGACGCTTCACTTCCTAGATTTTTGGAAAATGATGCTTCCGCGTCCCCGCTTCGTGCAACATTGGTGCTACCCCAGAAACTATTGCTCTACTGAAGTTTCAATGGCTGAAAGGTGCACTGAAATTGCCTAGAAATTTATATGCTTTTAACCCCGAATTCCTTGGCCAAAAAACCCACAAAAACCCAGAAATGGTTTGGCTCGATTTGGACTTCCAAAAATCGACCCCCAAAGGCACTATTCAATCCCCAGCAATTCTACATCGTCTACTACAAAGATACGGCTTAAAACCCCACCTTCGGTGCTCATAAAATTATGAAACTCTATATTTGGGATCCTTGTCAAAAACCCAGAAAGGATTTTGGCTAGTTTAGACTTCTGATTTTCGACCCCCTTGGAGCCTCACCTCAGCTCTAGCTGCCAATTTCGACTTGCTGGAAACTGCCTGTAAATCCACCTGAAAACTTCTCCAAAATGTTGAGTTCACCCATGCTATCCAATCCCTAACTCCCCGGATGATCTCTTGGCCCAACTCAGCTGCTCCCAAGTACCACGAAAATCTGTTGTGTGGCCTCTGCACTGTCCCCCAGCCCAACAGTTCGAATTGTTGGAATGTTGGCTCAGCTGGCTGTAAAACCCAGCAAGAACGTTGGTCTAATGTTGCTACCTCATCTCCCCAACTCCCAGACAAGCAATCAAATCTTTGCTTGCCTCAATCTCCCTCTGCGTGTTTCCTGGTTGCCCAGAAATACGCACTCCTTACTCTGCGCTAGTTGGTGGTGCTATGTCGTTGCCCCGGAACCCCTGAAATCCTTGTAGAATTGCCTCTCTAGGGCAGGCACGGATGGTCCCCCAAAGTAGAGGTTGAATCTCCCGCTTAAGAGATTTGTGGCTAAACAATCAGTTGACTCAGCTAAACAGCAGAGTGAACAGTCAAGTGATTTTGTTTGCAAGATGTATGAATGAATCTCAAAATGAGAGTTGCTCCCTCCTTATAACTCCTTGGGCCTCCCTTGCCTCATGTGGGCCCCTCCATCCACCTATTCGACTTTCCCTCCAAGCTATTCGAATGGGCCAATTCGAATTCCCATGTGGGTGGCCCCCACATTCCACTAGCAACCAAATTAAGTCGAATTGCCTCCTAAATCCCTAAGTCGAAAATGATGGGTTATGTTCCTTAAGCCAAAATTGTGCAAAATTGTGTAGCAGCACCCTGTTACAAATGTGTTTGAGAAGGGACATGACAGCGAGGGAGATTTTCATTATTGCTAGACAGATGTTCTTCATTGTGAACAAAATTCTCTAAGAAAAGGTTATAACAAAACATCACCATAATCGGGTCACAATTGTGACACATGGTAATCCAATGGCATCAATCATTTACAATAATTCAGGTCAGCACTTCAAACATATGGTATATCCTCACCACAATTCGGGTCAGTGCTTCAGACACATGGTAAATCAACTGCATCGACTAATCCCATCATTCGAGTCAGTACTTCAGACCTATGGTGTGTGCAGGAATGGAACCTCCCTTAAGGAATGAATGGGACCTTACTAAGTCAACCCTCCATAACTATCTACCTTTGAATAGAGATCTCTGAGGGCTATCTCTGAGCATCGGCTAGCAAGGTGCGCATCATAAGTATACCTAGGTAGGCATTCATGGGCCTTGCCAGGATATCATTTAGCATACAACTAGTCACCATAATTCGGGTTGGTACATGACACATGGCATTGTGATTAGTCTTGATTCACCATCAATCGGGTCAACGATACATGGTGAATTGTTGAAGGCCAAACTCTATCTGCACATCCATGACTCGATGCTAAATGAACGCGATGCTCTGAGACCATTCTTCCTAGTTTGGGTCATACATGACACAGGATGAATGTCAATCCTCTGTCGGACCACTCCCTAATTTGGGTCAATGCACTTGACATAGGGAGGATAATTTCCCTAAATCGGGTCAAAGTACTTCACACTGGAAGAATGTCAGTCCACGATGCTATCTCATCAACACTCCCTCTCAATGAGAGAGACATTCTCAACAAGTCCAATCTTGTCTTTAAAGTGTAAAAACTTCGCTTGAGACAAAGGCTTTGTAAGAATATCAGCGATCAACTCAATAGTGGAGACATACTGGAGTTCCATTGCTCCCTTCTACACCATGTCACGAATGAAGTGGTACTTAATCTCAATGTGCTTTGACCTGTCATGGAAAACTAGGTTTTTTATCAACTTCACACAGCTTTGATTATCACAATATATCAAAGCACATGATCAAACAATCCTGCGAGTAACTTTTGAAGCCATACTACTTCGCAACTTGCCAAGCTAGCTGCAATGTAGTCTGCCTTGGCGGTACTAAGGGTGACAAATGTATGCTTCCTGCTCATCCACAAAATCATAGCGGAGCCCAAACTGAAGCAACCTTCGAAGGTACTCTTTCCATCTTCATCACTCCCTGCCCAATTTGCATCTATATAGCCTTGCAGTGGTATGTCACCTTTTGAGACATATCTCAAACCAAAGTCAACTATACCACGCAAATATCTCAATATGTGCTTTGCTGCTATCCAATGATCATGTCTCAGTTCCACCTAAAACTGGCTCAATGTGTTCACTGCAAAGCAAATGTCTAGCCTAGTATTAGCCAAATACATCAGTGAGCCAATCAGCTTCCGGTACACAGATGGATCTACCAAACAGACTCAATGTCTCTAAACTTTCTCAGATTTGTAACCATGGAGTCAACATTGACTTATAGTCCATCATTCCAAACTTTTGCAAGATCTTGATGATATATTTTCCTTGACCAAGAAAGATTTTGTCAGGCTTCTGCCATACTTCTAGCCCCAAATAGTAGTGCATCAACCCAAGATCCTTCATATCAAATTCAGAGGCCAACTCCCTCTTACTTCGAATAATGAGATGCTCCACACCTGTCAAAAATAAGTCATCAACATATAATAATAGAATCACAAGTTCATTCTTCTCGACCTTGAAGTACAAGTTTGGATCAGCATCACTTTTGGAGAAACCAAGTCTTGTCAAATAACTATCAATTCATGTATACCAGGTTCTCGATGCTTGCTTAAGTCCATACAAGGCTTTCTTCAACTTGCTAATGTGAGACTCTCTACCATGGACCTCAAAACCCTGAGGTCGTTCAATATACACTTCTTCCTCAATTACGGCATTGAGAAAAGCAATCTTTACATCCATTTGATTTAAGTTCCAACCCATAGAAGAAGCAATAGGAATAATAAATCTAAAGGTAGTGTACCTGGTACCCGGAGAAAAAGTCTCATCATAATCTTCTCCCTCTTTCTGGGAGAACCCTGTAGCCACAAATCTCACCTTGCATTTGTCAATACTACCATCCACTGCATGCCTAATCTTGTATAGCCATTTGGAGGACACCATTGATTTTTCTTTGGGTCTAGGCACAATCTCTCATACATCATCCTTGATAATCGATTGGTTTTCTTCCAACATCCCATCCTTCCAAACTTGTTGGCTAGCTGCTTCCTCAAAAATGGAAAGTTCAACATCAATGAGATTCGTCATCAAAGCCGCATAACCAGAATACCGCTTTGGTCCCTTGCTTTCCCTGAAGGCGCCACGTGGTGTTTCATTTCCTTCTGCTTCCTACAAGGTAGATCTAAGCCATGCTAGGCTCTTCTTGATTTCAGGAACAACAATCAGATGCACTAGTTCGCTAAGCCCTTCTAACTAAGGGATGTTCTGCAAGATTGGATGGCCCTAAAACTTCCTCCTTAGGAACTTCACGTTCTTCGTCATCATCAGAGTCCATTCTTTAGATTTCCAATAGACAACATTTTCATCAAAGGTCATGTCTCTGTTAACTTCAACCTATCTTTGACCTAGAACATAGATTTTATAGTTCTTTGATATCTCACTATATCCAATGAATATTCCTTCCTGAAGGTTATAGTTTCCTTCTCTTATCTTTTGGTACATGAATATAAATAGGACAATTAAATATTCTCAAATGACCAACCTAAGGTTTTTGTCCAGTGAAAGCTCCTTTAAGAGTCTTCTCATCCAGAATTGATGAGGACTTCTATTTTGAATGTAGACACTCATAATGGATGCTTCACTCCATAGAAACATAGGCAAGTCTTGATCGTGCATCATTGCCTTAACAAATTCTTCAATGGTTCTTTTTTTCTTTCAGCAACTCCACTTTTTGTGGATCGTACTATCAAATCCCCTTTAATCTCAGCTTCTTTACAGAAGGCAACGAGCTCTTTGGAGGTATATTCTCCTCCATTATCAGATCTGAGGATCTTGATTGTCTTTCCCTTGAAGTTTTCGACTTCAACCTTGAATTATTGGACTTGTCAAAGACTTCATCTTTTGACTTCATGAAGTAGATCCACTTCTTGCGAGAGAAATCATCAATAAAGGTTACATAGTAAAAAGAGCCTCCAAAAGATTTTACTGGAATCAGACCACATACATCAGAAAGAACTAGATGTACTTTCACTGCTTGGAAAAGGGTTCTTGACATTCTTCCCAAGCACACATCCTTTACATACACCTTCATGTTCTTCCTACAATCTGGTTTAAGGCTGGCAAAGCTTTATAGTGAAGGTGAGCATTATTACCACTCAATCTAGCAGGGGTCCTAAGAGGGGTTCCAGTGGGGCAACTACTACACCAAGTGGCAACAATGGGACAAGGACTCACTGTCACCTCAGTCGATATCCCCTGCTCTTTACGAACTTTCACCGATGGAAGGAGTCTCAGCATAAAGAAATTACAAGGAGCGATAAGTCAGTGATAGGATATATAGTGACTTCTAAGGCCCATTCACAAGAGAGACTCAAATAATATGTTTGCTTGTTTTAGAAGCAAGACTAGGGGCTCTCCAAGAAAGGCTCAAGCGAGACCTAGACTTAGGTATTTGAGATATTCTTTAATAGACGATGTCCTAGACCTGGGACTCTTTAAAGAAGAAGGCTCATCAAGTGACTTTGTGAGATAAAGAGTAACAAAGAGATTGACCACAAAGGGGCCTTAGGAAGATCCAAACTTGACCTAGCTCTTAGGATCCCAACAATGTGACTAGGTCAAACAAGGATGAGAAGAAAGGTCACTTAAAGATGAATTTCCTTTGGGTTTTTGAGCAAGAAATGACCCTTTATAAGCCACCAACCAAAGCAACCTAGGACGAAAATGGTATTGGAGCTAGGGCTTGGGTTTTCTCCAAATCCAACAGTGCGAATGGCTTGAAATTTTGTGGAGACCTAGAGGACACCCCAGTGCAGCTATGGACCAACACTTGTTTTGAACCATCCCAATGCATTTTGCACTAGGCACTACGAGGCTATTAGGGTTAGGGTAGAAAATTTTAAAGAAGAGAAAAATGTGTTGATCACCAAGGGTTAAGATCAGTGCCTAACCTATTGGGATAAATGGAGTCAAGATGTATTCGAGTTTGAAAATTTTACTTAATCAAGGAGTACTATTGCAACTTCCCTTAGCCCTAAAAGAGAGCAACTAGGTCACAAAGGAGTTTATACTTCTTTTTGCACAATTTGATGACTTTTCAAGGTAACGATGGAGAAAACCCACCCCTAGGAACATTCATTTACAATACCATGACATGTAACATATGCAATACTTCAAAAATCCAAATTTTCATAAATTTGTATCACATTTAGGGCACATTTCAGATTCATGAAAGAAATTCCATACATTAATCATGCGAAAGGAGAGATATAGCATCAATATAGCACTTACAAGGTAGAGCAAGTATATCCAATCATCAAAATAGCAAAAGCGAAGCTCCGAGATTTAAAAGACAAGAATCCAAACATCAAAATGCATTAATTATCCTCCAATTCATCCATAATAACAGGTCCAAAGTCTTTTAGAGAGAACTAATCCAATCCAAGTGATGATGAGAGATCAAATGATCCTCTCTTACATTTATATGATCCTCTAAGGGATTCGAATGACTAAATTTGGCCTAATAATGCCCCTCTAGTAAAATAATGTGTAAATAACTCTCTAACTTTTGGTGACAAGCCCACCAAATAACTCCAAAACAAGATTAATTATCCTCTCAAGAGGGTCGAAATGATAGAATAGTAGCTAGAAGGGTCCTTGGAAGGCCAAGTGAAGTCCCTCATGTGCCATAATGAATAGGAGGGCTCCAATAACAGTGATGAAGGGGGTGGCCCCTTGATCTCCAAGCAAACGACTTGTGGTGCTCCAAGTGGTTGTGGGGGCACAAATAATGTCCTCATGGGTCTTCAACTGGATTGAACAAGTCTGTGCTCCATCTGTAAGTGTTGGAACAATGATGCAAGTCCTCCCTTGTCTTCCTAGGTGAGACAAAACTCCATCTGGGCCCTAGATCAGCTGCCAAGTGTGTGTTGCAAGTGTGTAGTCAGCTTGGAGAGGTGGTTCAAGTGCATCATCATCATCGAATAAGTAGGACACGAGCAAGCAATAAGTGGTGTTGAAGGATCCCATGGCGTGGCTATCTGCTCTTTGTTGTAGTGGAGGCCCATGGCTCTCAATGCTCACCCTACAAGTGCCATCAAGACCCCCTAGAAGGCTTGGATCTCATATAGGGAGACCAAACCCCAAGATGAAAACCCATCTGCAATCATATATAAGATCCAATGTGTCTCCTCGCCTTCCAGTACAACAAATCATTAGTGCAATTGAGCAAATGAACTTCATGGAACCAAGTGGGCACTTCATAGTGGCATGCCCTTCCGTAATGGGCTTTAGAATGTACAAGTGTCCCCAGGCTCAAGAAGGAGGTTAATCAAGGACCCTATTGGGTGGTTTCAACCTCTAAGGGAGTGACAGGTCCATGGTACATCTGTAAGATGGCAAGTGTCATATGAGATAATGATGGAATGGAGTGGGGCAACAAGAAAGGCTCCAAGCCACATGCCATGGTACAAGGGTATCTATAATGAGGGAAGCCCACACTTGGGTGTATAAATGTAGGAGGGAGTAATCGTGGTACATGAGTTAACCTGGCCTTTGTTTTTCCACCCTTCTTCATAAGCCTTTTGCCTTTTATTGATTTTATTGTATTTAACCGCCAAGGAATTAGAGCATGATATAACAGTGGATAACCCCCTTAAGGTTGGTCATTTCATCACCCACCAGGGGTTGGGACAATCATGGGTTCCTTAATGATGCAGGGGACTCATATAATGGGCCCTAAGAGCCAAGGTGATGACCATAATAAAAGGGGTAAAGCTAATGTTTGGCTTTGCCCACGTGCTAAATTTTTATGCATTTTATGGTACATTTCCTGTTGTAAGTGGCCAAATTATGCATTTAACTTTCTTTTTAGCCACATCAACCTCCAGGACATCATTCTAGGCCCGACCCAAAGTGTGGACAAGGGGAGGGAGAGGCTAACTCCTTGTGGACCCAATGGACAAATGTGGACCCGAATGGGAAATATGTGAAAAGGGATTACAATGAGCAGAGGAGAGTGATATATGTGGTGTCGTGAAGCGGGACCACGCAACCAAAATTGGGTTTTCCCATGTAGTGCCACTCCTAAAGCAACTAGCCATTAGAGGAGATCCCATAGGACTAAGATACAAGACTAACCACCAAATCAGACAACAGTACAAACCAAGCCCATTCTTTCCGCTAAATCCCCCCACTAATCCATGCCCATATGTGTCCATGATAAGTAAGCAAAAATACCCCAAGTACATAATAAAAGCCATACCTTCAGGGTTGGAAGACCCACCTTCAAACATAGGATCATAACAGATGGGCGAGGGCACATAACAGTTGGCTTAGGTGGCAGAGATGGTGGCACATCGAGCTATCTGGTGGCTGCAAGTGGTTCCTAGCTATCGACTGAATACAATCTAGGAGGAAAAAATTTCATATGGGTGTCACCCACTTGTGGTGGGTAACAATCATATCTTCTATGCCAAAGCTCACATTTATAATATCATTATTCACAAGCACTTGAATAGGTTGCTTCAAAAGTCTACACAACCTTCCTTCACAAACTCCAATTATTCTAGCGTAATCTACACTAGAGCCTTTCGGCCAAACAAGAACTTTTCCATCAACAAATACTACTCTATCTCCGTTATCTTCAAAGCATGAAAAAGAAACCAAATTCTTCTTCAAACTTGGTACATATAATATGTTGCTAAGATGAACATTATCACATGGTTCTCGCTCAATGGATGTCTTCCTAATGTCTTCGACTATATAATTTTTGTTGTCTCCAAGTTCCACCTTTTGTGATAATCTTCTTTACATTAGACTCGTGATGTTGTCTCAATCTCTCGTCATGTGCCTTGAGGCACCACTATCTACTAGCCACAAGTCTTCACTATCTACAACAAAACCAGTAAGAGCAGAGAAATAGAAAAATTCTTTATTACTTGGATTTTCATTCTTAGGTCTCTTTGGAAGTTCATCAAAATCTATTGCAGTGGCATGTTGCTTTCCTTTTCTCTTTCAATCATTTGATCTTTTAGGACAATCATGTATGAAGTGACCAAATTTGTGACACTGATAGCATTGAACTTTTGACATATCTCTCTTTCCTTGAGGGGCAGATCTTCTTTCTTCGGGGCTTCTTCCTTCATTTCTTCTTCCCTCCATTTCTTCTTTGGAAACCAAACTTCTTCCACCCTTCTTGAAACGTGTTGCATATGCTTGAGTCACCTTCTTCGAATCTTTGAATCCTTCTTCTTGACATGAGTCTTGGTTCTTCTTGAGTACATGTTGTCCATAGTTCATCAAAGTTTGGAGCTTCTTTTCTAGCACATATTCTTGTTGCAAATTAGTCCCATGATTCAGTTAAACCATTAAGTGTTGTAGTCACTAGTTCATTTTCAGGAATGACTTCAATCGCTTGAAGTTGATCTCTCAATTGAGAAATCCTCATAAAATATGAGGATATAGTATCATTCCTTGCCATTCTAACATCACGAAGCGCATTCTTCAAACTCATTGCTTGACCAATATTGTTGATAGTGTACAATCCAATTAGGGCATCATATATTTTCTTTGAAGAGTCAAGATTTGCGATATATGAGATCAAATGATCTCTAACGGAATCTACAATGATACTTCTAGTTGTAATATCATCTTTCTCAAATTTTAACTTCTCTTCATCTTTTTTTGGTTCAATGACCTTGCCTTTCACAATACCCAAGAGATCTTCCTTTGCAAGAAGAAGGTCAATCCTTGTTTTCCAATCCCTAAAGTTTGTAGCTCCTTCTAAGTTTCCTTTTGCCTTCATACGGGAACCCATTGTCATAGACAAGCAAACAGATTGTAGATATAGGTCTTCCTTAAGAGTTATCTCTTACCAAAGCTTCTTCAAGAGTGATCTCAATGTCCTTTTTATCACCTAAGCTTTGATACCATGTTGAGTTTTCAAGTGCAATAGATACAAGCACAAGCACTGGCAATTACTTCAAATGAGATAGATCTTCTTTTAACAATTCTAGTTTATCATTAAGCAATTACACTTCAGAAATTCAACCATAAAACCATAAGGACAATAGATATCACAATGCACAAAAAGAACACAAGATTTGCCCTGGGAAAACCCACTTGGGGGAAAAACCCAACAACCTTCATCTTAGAGAAATTCTTCACTTCAGCAAGAGATACATCTAATGCACCTAGTCAGTTATGAGATCAAACATACCAACGATGCTTATGGTCAAACCTAATGAACAGCGCTCAAGTCAAGCCTCCCAATTTTGGCCTACCCAAACCCTGCCCAAAATTTCGACCTGCCCAGAAAACTGCTACTCAGAAAGTCATGTGTGCAAGGTCTAGAGAGAGAAATGTGAGTTAGAGAGAGAGAAAGATCTTCATCCTTTTCGTACTTGTTCTTCTTGTCCTTCGCTTGGATCCCCAGAAATTGTCTTTCTTGTGATAGGTCGAATGGTGCATTTGTGGAGGAGGTTGAATGCCTTTATATAGTGATCTGCCTATCTAGAATGGATGTGTCTCTTCACTAGTTTGACTTGACTTGAGGGAGGGCCGATTTGACTATTTTGGAGCCAAAAATTCAAATATCATATTTCAAAATTTTCTCTTTTAAAACCAGCATGAAAAACATGTCTTATATGAATTCTTTCAAGGGATAAATAATCAAAATGGCATGAAGAACATGTCTTACAAATTCTTTATACATTACAAGTGCTAAAATTAATTTTTTCTTGAAACTTTGCAGCTACTTAGATGAATTACTAAAAACAGAGACCAAGTTTACTTTCACCAAGATACATAGTTTCTTAACAATTTATAAGGAGCAGAAAATGATCAAGATAAAAACAAATGCACACAAATTGACACGCTTGTTTACCCAGGAATCCAAATGGAAAAACCTGCTTTCTTTGTAGTGGTATTTTATTGATTTTTCTTGAGAAATTGGATCTAACGCTGCTTCTTGCAACTAGCAATCTATCTCTAAGAACACACTTGTTCTCTTGTTGAATTACCTTGACTTGCCTTGCAAATCTCCTAATCCTACTCCTATTTCATTGCGCACTTCCTACCTCTATTTCCTTGCGCACTAGGCCTCCTATGTCCTAGCGCACATGAGGCCCTATTTCCTAGCGCAAATCTACTCCTATTCTTTAGCGCACTTGCTCCTCAAGAATACGCACTCCGCAATCAAAGATGATCTCACAAACCTGTGATTATCCAGTGCCTTCGTCCTCCCCTTTATAGACCCAATTCGAGCATGCAAGTGGCCTAGCTCAATTTAGAAGCTTGAGTTCTAATTGCAAGTTAACTGAGAGTTCAACTGATTCTCTCTCCAATCAACACTTGGAGTCTTAACTCGTTCTCCCTTCAATCAAGACTGAAGACTAACTCATTCTAACTGAAGTTGTAACTGCCACTTTGTTCTGTAATCAAATTGAAGAAGACTCCACGTAACTAAAGCTCCAACAGTACACATGAAACTAAAGTCTAACTAATGAATCCGCACCATGCTAGAGAAAAGACAAATTGAGGTCTTCAGTGGCTAAGGCACAAGCCAAAAGACCTTCACTCGCTATACTTTCAACATCCCTCTTTCTCTAACGCGCATTTCTCTCTCTGCACCTCGTATGTGTGACTTTTTGAGCGGAAATTTTCTAGGCAGTTTCTAGATAGAGGTCTTCCTTAAGAGTGATCTCTTACCAAAGCTTCATCAAGAGTGATCTCAATGTCCTTTTCATCACTTAAGCTCTGATACCATGTTGAGTTTTAAAGTGCAATAGATACAAGCACAATATTTTTGAAACATTGATAATTACTTCAAATGATATAGATCTTCTTTTAACAATTCCAGTTTATCATTAAGCAATTACACTTCAAATATTCAACCATAAAACCATAAGGACAGTAGAGATCACAATGCACAAAGAGAACACAAGATTTACCCTAGGAAAACCCACTTGGGAGAAAAACCCAGCAACCTTCTTAGATAAGATAAGATAAGATAAGATAATTATATTTATGTCCAACTAATGATCACAAAGTAGGTCAAAGGGACTGTTGAGTACATTGATGTATATACAAAGCGGGAGAACCAAACGGTCTCCTATAAAAGATACAATGCATGAAGTAAATCAACATTTGGCCCTGGCAGAGAAGATTCAGGAGCTAATAGGTCTGAGGATCAGACCCATCTCTCCTAACATCTGAGGCTGAATGAATAACACTAAAGAAACTCAACAAAGTTTGTTGGCCCGATGAAGAGCCGATGGCAAGTGCAGACTGTCCACTAAATCGTTTCCTGGGGGGTTCACACGTTGTTGAATGTTGGAGGACCTAGTTCGTCTCCCAGGAACGGATCTGAGACGGAACTGCTGCTGAGATCTCGTGTGGCAGGGTGAGGTCCCACGGATCCTCACTGATCTAGAGTCTAGATACGTACTAGTATCAATCGATCTCTTGGTGCCCTTGTCTGAAGGTAGTATCCTGAAAAAAGTCGTGATCCTCTATGTGGGGTCTTAGAGAAAATCTTCAATTCAACAAGATATACATCTAATGAAACTAGTCAACTATGACGTCAAATAGACCAACAATGCTTATGGTCAAACTTGGTCAACAGCCCTCAAGTCAAGCCTCCCAATCTACCCAACAACTCACTTTGATCTTATCTACCCTAGGCCGAATTTCGACCTCCAAATTATGCCCAAAAAACTCGGCCCTCCAAAATTTCGACCTGCCCAAAAAATTGTTGCTCAAAAAGTCACACGTGCGAGGTCTGGAGAGAGAAACGTGAATTAGAGAGAGAGAGATCTTCTTCCTTCTTTTTGTCCTTCTTGTTCTTCTTTTCCTTTGCTTGGATGCCCATAAACTATCTTTCTTGTGAGAGGTCGAATGGTGCCTTTGTGGAGGAGGTCAAATGCCTTTATATAGTGATCTGCCTATCCAAAATGGGTGTGTCTCTTAAATAGGCCAACTTGACTTGAGCGGGGGCAACTTGACTATTTTGGAGCCAAAAATTCAAAATTCAAATTTTGAAATTTCTCTTTTAAATCCGACATGAAAAACATGTCTTACATAAATTCTTTCAAAGGCTAAATAATCAAAATGACATGAAGAACATGTCTTACAAATTCTTTATACATTACAAGGGCTAAGATATAAATTATGAAGACTTACCATGGCTACAAAAATTCAACACTTAGGTAGAGATTGCTAGAACATGCTTTGTAGGGCCAAGAGAGAAAAGCATTTCTACCCCATTGGAAGGGTTTCATGTAAGGATGTTAATTTCGCAATGGTCAATGCTGCAACAATTACTTTAGACAATTTCTTCTTCTTTAGTGATCACTTTATCCAATTATTTCCAATCACCTAATAACAATAAGCAATTGTAGATAGAACAGTAAACAATATGCACAATAGAACTGAAGACAGCTAAGAACAATACACAGAGATTTTTGGTCAAAGACTAGGGAAAAACCTCACAAGAGGGAAAACCCTAACCAGATTCTTCTTCTATTAGATGTTCATCAAATGTTTAGCAGAGAGATACATAGTCCAAGTACATCAACAACTAGTCAAATGTCAAAGCCTTGACAAACCAAGTCAACCAATCAATTATCACAGCGTAAAAGTCAAATCTAGTCAAACTTCAATTCTGTAATTTTCTGTCAAAGTCAATAGCAGCCCTAACCAATCCTTGGTCAATGGTCAAATCTGCTCTCAAACAGTTCGATCAACCAATCAAACTGTGCGGCCTTCTTCCTTCAGTGAAACCTAGTTAAAATAGTGTCAAACTCTCGGTCAAAGGAGAGAGAAAGTTTGCAGTCAAACCCTAACCAGACCTACGGTCAAATCATGCAACGCATGCCCAAAAATTCTTTGACAAAGTCTCCTCAAGCTCAGCCTCCAAGACAATCAAAAAGTGTGGTCAAACTAAGTCAAAATATCCCACATAAAATCCAAGTATAAGCTGGTCAAAACAATCCCAAAACAAAAGGTCAATGCTGGTCAACAAAAGTCTCTCTCTCCCCTCACACATGTGAACTCGGACCTGCAATTTTCAGAGAAGATCAAACCAAATGAAGAAGGAATGATGTGTGATGTGATGCCTCCAAGTGATGTGACCTTAGGTATATTTATATGTGGATGTGATGGATGAATTTTCTCTTCCAAGCCAACTTGTACTTTTTTATTGTAACATGGACCAACACTAAAAATAATATTTTCCTATGTGGAAAATTAATTTTTCCAAGGGCTAGAGGGGTCTCCTTAGAGTGAGAAGGACTTCTCCAAGGAGGGAATTTCTCCCTCAGTTGCCAATTTTCAAAACTCCCTCTCAGCTAGGGAAGAATTTATGACTGCATCATAAGTCTCATCTCAGATGTCTTGTCGTCATCAACATTGTATCATATCATATCTTGTATTTGCTCGTCTACTGAACACTCAATCTAAAGGAGAAGAATCATCAAAGGGGATATCAATCCACCACACTATATTCAATGACAATAGGCAGGATACTACTTACCATGAGAGGTAAGGATCACAGTCTATCCTATTGTCCTCTGATCTTCCCATCTTGACCCTCAAGGGTCAAGTGGTAAAACACCTACATCCCATCACTTGGGGTAGATACACACTTACAACAAGTGGTAAGGATCAGACACACCCAAGTCTCCTCACCCATTGGCCAGATGGGTGGCAATCCCGACAAGCCCAGCTTGTGGGTAGGATGCATACTGGGGTATAGTTGGTCAAGTCCAGACTTGACAGCAGGGGGAGATACACACTTATCATTTCTGGTAAGGATTAGACATAACCCCACATTGATAAGGGGAGATACACACTTACGATGAGATAAGGATCAGACACACCTATTGTCCATGAGTTCCCTCAACCCTAGGAGTTCTCCGACTCCATTCCCACCCTGGGAGCTTAAACAAGGCGGAAGAGCATAACTCAGTGTTCTCAATCAACCATGACCCTTTTCTGGGAGGGTCACATCCATCAATCCAAACTGCTCTTTGAAGACCAAGAACTTCCCTTTCGGCAAAGGCTCGGTAAGAGTGTCTGTTATTTGCTCATCAGTCGAAATGTGTGATGGAGTCTTACAGTGCCTATCTGTACCATATCTCGGATATAGTGGAACACGAGATTCTCTGAAAGTCGGATCCCACTCTTGTTGTTGCAATATATCATTGTCGCATCTAGTACCTACTCAAACAGCTCTCCAAAGAGCTTCCTCAAACATACTACCTCACAACTAACCATGCTAGCAGCAATGTACTTTGATCGTACTAAGGATAACAGACTTCTGCTTCTTACTCATCCAAGATATCATGGTGGAGCTAAAACAACACCCTGATGTGCTCTTCCTGTCAACTATATTTTCGGCTCAATTAGCATCAGTGTATCCATGAAATCTTACATCTTTAGCAGTATATCTCAATCCAAGATTAATAGTCCCATGTAGGTATCTCAACGCATGTTTAGCAGCAACCCAATGTGCGTGTAGAGGCTCAGTCATAAATTAACTCGGAGTGTTGACAGCAAAACATATGTTCGGTCTAGTGTTCACTAAGAACATCAGTGTCCCAATCAATTCTCGATACTCAAAAGGATTTGCCAAGTCAGGTCTCGCAACTTCACCACATAGCTTTTTGAAGTCCATCTGCATTGGTGTGGCCTTCGACTTGCATTCCACCAGACCAAATAATATCTTGACAACATGTTTCCCTTGAGAAAGGAAAATCTCACCAGGTCTCTGCCACACCTCTAAGCCCAGCAAATAGTGCATCAAACCAAGGTCTTTCATTTCAAATTCAGAGGCTAGCTCCCTCTTACACTCGAGAATAAGAACCTCCCCACCTATCAAAAATAAATCATCAACATATAAAAGAGAATGATTAGCTATTCTATTCCATCTTCTATGCTTCATATGATATATTCTATATATGGGAATACACTTGATTTACAAAATGTCATCCAGGTGCCAAAGGCGGTTTTGTTCTGTAACTGTGTACATACATCTCCTAGCACACCACGTACTGTTGTTGGACTGCTATTGCTGCACATGTGTAACAGTCTTGGTTACTAGGTTCAGAGATTCACCTACCTAGATGCTAACTTATGAGGTACTATTTTCGGGGTTTTTCTCCACTTATTTTTCCCTTTTGCTCTCAGCATTTTTAGGACTTACTTTTGCACTGCCACATTGTTCTCAAACTGGACATCTCTCTATAGTCTCATTGACCTGATCTTGTGGTCATTTCTTAAAATTGATAAAATTTATCTCATATTGGTGACAGGGAGGGCAGATGTTAAGAAGACCGCTGCAGTGTGTAGTTGTTGAGTGTGTACACAGACTGCTGAAGTGTGCAGAGTGTTGAGATGTACAGGCTAGAATTTGGTGTGCGCAGCTGTAATTCGGTGGCACCAAATGGTGTAGAAATTTTTAAGGGCTCAGAGGAGCTGCTGCCTCGACCCCACAGTGGTGCTACCCCTATAACCCACCGTCAGCAGCGATGCCCCCTGGACCCGGGGGGCTGCGTGACGCGGTCTTAGGCTGTTTGCATATAACTGGGGCTGTTGAGGTGGTCTGGATAGAAGCGGCCGGTGCGCAAGATGGGCGTTTTCTGGTGCACTCGAGGTTGCGCGCCGGATACCCGCGGTCGCAGTTGGATCAGTGGTAAAGGCTGGAATAAGTAGAATCTGTTCATGAAATTTACCATCCCCTATGTTTAGCTATAAATTTTCTAGGTCCTACCGGGATGCGGATGGAGGCCAGCTTTAGCTCCATATGTGGTTTTCTATAATCGTCAGTTGGGGGCAGTGCACCACTGATTGTTCGAATGATTAATTAGGGGTTCATCCGAAAAATAAAATGGTGACGAATCATCCTAAAAGGTAAATTCTGATAATTCAGGGGGAAATGAATTCTGATACAAATGAATAGCGTTGGGTGAAATGCATGCCTGAGTAAAATCGTCCGGAAAAGGGCGTTAGAAATGACCTCCAATTGTGGATTCTGAGAGAGCGCCGACGTTAATTTCGGAGTAGAGAGGATGTTGGCGGCATGGTTACGCCAGCTGCGGCAGACGCACGCCGCAAAGGCCACGGATTTAGCCGGAAGCCTCTTCATTATGTCAATTATCACATCTTCACCCAAACATTTCGACATTGAACTCCACTTGCTTCTCCAACTCATCTTTGCACTCGTCTTCGCACTGCAATGTCTGTGTGTCACCAAAAAATTAAAAAAACAAATTGATCCGAGCCCTTCTAATTCATTCCCATGGAATGCGTGCAGGGAACTCGGGAAGACTATCGCTACCAACAAAAATCTCCTGGACACCCTTACGTCGAATCACGGTGTTTTGTTTTTGTTTTTAATTTCAAGCATTTAGTTTTAACTTTAAACGTGGGGATGTGGTAAATTAGGACCGTTTAGTTTAATGAGGCGATGTTTTGGTTTGGAAAATAAACTAAATTTCAGCTTGATTTTGATATAATTTAGTGGATTGTTTTGGAAATCTGGGTTACACTGGTCAAGTTTCAGGATTTTGGGGATGTAAGAAATTTTTGAATGTTTGAATCTATTTCCAGTCTCAAATATCAAAAAAACATTTCAAACACTCTCACACTCAGATTTTTTGAAGAAGAAAAAAATGGTTAGATTCCGACAAGAAATGGTCGTTAGAGAAAAATTGTATTTTGAATAGACAACGCCAATTATTATGAGCGTCGATGTGAAGTTTAGCATTGACTTTGGTTAGTTGTCATTATAATGACTTAGGCTAATGTTAATAAATAGTAAGCTAATGTGTCGGGGGTAACTTATGACTTAACAAGGGTAAAGACATCCAAAATCACAACTGTGAGGGGATCTCACTCAAGCAAGTGTTTATCCTTCTAGCCTTATCACAATGTACCAAAGTCTCAACGAGGATTTTCAACCTAGGTAGTGAGAATGTGAGACCTACCTCCCAACATTTGAGCAAACAACTTAAACATTTAAATTAAATTTTATTGGACTAAAAGGTGAAATTTCAATGAAGGTAGTATCTAGTTACATGAATGAAATTAAGGCTAAGTATTGCTAAAACATACATGACCCTAATGTAAGTAGGCTCCTCACAACTAGAAGGAAAAATTGGTTTTCTTTTGAACATTATCTAGGTTGGAATCACCTTCTACCTTGGAGTAAGACCTAAAATGTTGTTGATTGGCAAAGAGCTCATCTTCCTTGGATGTAAGGAAACATATTAACTAGCCAAGAAGCAGAGACATCTTGGGGGGAGTGGGGGAGGCAAATGTTTGCCCCCTTATGAATTGTCAATGAGTCACCTTAAGTGGCATGATTTTCCTTAAACAACAATAATGAGCTAGTACACATTTACATGTTGATAATGACAATGTCCTCACTACCCATTAAAATTGAGTTAGGATAGGTTATGTCACCTTTTGACGAGAGAGGGGTTGGGGGGAGGGGGGTTGTGTGGGAGGGGGTGGAGAGAGATTACACATGAACACACATGTTAATAGGTTTGTAACGAACATGTAATAATGGATTCATAAACACATAATATTCAAAACCATTATGCATTTTGAGGTTTGATTTTATCTATGTTTTATGTGTTTATGAGGTTGATGCTTAGTTATAGATAGATATGTAGGTTTTAACCCTTTTTAGTTAATTTTGTACAATCATATTCTTGGTAAAACATAATAGATGCATTGGTGCACAAACACATCAACATAGAGATTTACCCTAGAAACCCAAAACAAGGAAAACCAAAAAAAAAATTCAATATATCATTCTTTGCAATATATATTGTTGTATGTATGTATATATCCTATGGCATTCGTAAATTTTTCAATCCACTTTCCTTAGATTGGAATACAATCGTAGTTTCTTAACCGAAATTACAAAACCATGGGATAAACCACCATGTGCCACAAAACCACTAAAAGTGATAACCATGTGCAAAAAACCACCAAAAACATACTCAAAAAGTTGCCCAAAATATTATTTTTAAGGGTGTTTCCCCCAAACCCACACATAGGGGGGATTTCGCCCCTCAGCGACCCCCCCCCCCAAACTACGCCTTGTGCAATGTACAATGCGTGGAGGTAGTTGTGCAAAGAACATAACACGTACCCAACATTCTCTTACATGTTTTCTTTACATGTAGGGACTCGCAAGAGTACATGATCAACAATCAATGGTAATAGAGCCCATTGTTTCTCTACACCGAGAAAGCTTCTCAGTGTTCATAAATCTTATTAATGAATCTACAACATTCATCAAAGTGTCCACCTTCTTGTCTTCAATCATATCCATCACATAGTAATATTGAACATCAATGTGCTTTGTCTTATAATGATATAATGGGTTATTTGTTAGGAACATTGTACTATGACTAGCGCAATTTATCCTTACATCTCATTATACCAATCCAATACTTAAACACAAACTTTGTAACCATACCACTTCCTTGCTTGCATGAGTGGTTGTCATGTATTTAGCTTATATAATTGAGAGTGCCATAATGAATTCTCTTGCTCGTCCAGTTGATTGCTCCTCCAAATATGTTAAACACATACCAACTTGTAAATTTTCCTTGATCTTGAACTCCAACCTAGTTTGCATCAACAAAGCCATGTACATCGAACACTTTGTTCAATCTTGGTCTATATTAGTAGCACAATCTATAACTAGTAGTGCCACAAATACCTGAAAACCCTGTTTACTTTTGTCCAAAGTCCCTTCCCTAGTTTTGACATATACTTGCTCACTACTCCCACTGCATGTGCAATGTTCAATCTAGTACAAACCATTGCATACATCAAACTTCCAACTACACTAGCATATGTGTTTCCTCTTCCTCTTTCTACATCTTCAGACACTAATATGCAAATAAGTTTAAACATATGGAAATAGGGACCTTTATCAGTTTACATTCATGCATGTTAACCTTTGTAATATTGTCTTGACATACTTCCTCTAATTTTACTAGAGTTTCATCTTTCCCCGATCTCTTTTAATTTCCATGCACAAAATGGAATTTGCAGCGCCAAGCTCCTTGATGTCAAATTTAGAGGACAACTAAGTTTCCACTTCATAAATGATTTCCTCACCATTTCCAATTAGTCATATCATCCACATACAAGGCCAAATAAATGAGACAATCACCAGCTAATTTGAAATACACACAATGATCCACTTTGTTGTTTATGAAGCCAAGTCTCAATACATAAGTATCGTTTTTTTATACCATATACTTGGTGATTGTTTTAACCCATATAAGGATCTTTTCAGCCTGCATACTAACTCCTTTTTTCCCTTCACTACAAATCCTTTTGGCTACTTCATGTATATCTCTTCTTCCAAATCCCCATGTAGGAATGCCATTTTCACATTCATTTGTTCTACTTCAAAATCAAAAGCAACAACAATGGATAAAACATATTTAATAGAAGTCAACTAGGCAACGAGAGAAAAGATCTCATCAAAGTCAATTCCCTCTACCCATAAATAGCCTTTTGCTACTAACCGAGCTTTTTATTTATCGACTTTGTCTTCCACATTCAAGTTCTTCTTAAACACTCATTTGCTACTAATGGGATTTCTTCCAATTGGCAACTCCACTAGATCTGAACGCTTATTATTGTCCAAGATTGTGATTCTTCAACTGTGGCCTTTTTCTATAGTTTGCCATCCTCTAAATTCATTTCCTCCCTAACAATTTTAGGATCGTCACTACTAACAAACAAAGCAAAACTTGAACAAAAATCAAGTGGAATATACCTTTTTGACTGCCTTTTTTCTCAAATCGATCTTCTCAATATCAAAGTATGTGGTTCTTATTCTTGTTCTTCTGTAGAGTCGAGTTCATCATCCTTCAATTTAAACTTTATCTTCTTTGATCTTTCTCCCTTAGTGGGACTTCCTCTTTGACAACGTCATTGATTTCTCTAAATACTGCATCTCAACCATACACAACCTTCTTAGTTTTTGGGTTCCAAAGCTTGTAACATTCTAGACCATCTTTATATCCAATAAAGATACAATTTTTAACTTTCTTATCTAACTTGCTCCTATTCTCCTTTGGAACATGAACATAAGAATTATAGTTAACTACCTTGAGATGTATAAGAGAGGGTTTCTTACTAGCCCATACTTCTTGTGGAGTATTGTCATCCAACACTTATGAGGGTGATCTATTTACTAGGTAACGCGTAGTTTCCACTACTCTACCTCGAATTTTTGTCTTCACACAACACCATTGAGCATGCTCTTTACTTTCTCCATCAATATTATGTTCATCCTTTCTGCAACTCCAATATGTTGAGGTGAGTATGTAGTAGTCTCTTGCCTCATTATACCACAATTCTTATAGAATTTTTCAAATTCATTCCCACAAAATTCTCCACCCTTATCTATCCTCGGCACCTTAAGTTTCCTCTATATCTAATTTTCCACAAGAGCCTTAAATTCTTTGAATTTGTTAGAGACTTCAGATTTCTTCCCGAGGAAATAAATCCATATACTCCTAAAAAAATCATGTATATATGAGACGTACAATAAAGATTTAGGCAATGATGGAAACGACATAGATCCAAACACATCATTGTGCACCAATTGTAATATTCCCTTTGCCCTTTAGCACTAGAGAATAGTCTTACCAGATTCTAACTCCCATATAAACAATGGTCACAAAAATCAAAATCCAAAGAGCAATTAGACATACCTTCTACCATGTTATAACATTTTCTTGGCAAAATGATTGTTGGGCCCTACTTTTGTACCCATTTTTCACATCCTATTCCACTGTTTTTACCATCATTTACCATACTTTACCCTTTGTGTACCCTAAAACCACTCCATGCTAGCTAAACTGCACTACTTTACAATGGAGGTAAAATTTGTTACTAAGTGCTAATTTTCGTATGTCTTTAATTGGTTTAGGTAGATGATAAATGAACTTATAACTCTTGAATTAATTTGATTACTCTTTAAAAGGACTTGCAGACATCTGAAGTGTGTGGACACACAATTCAACAACGTAGCAAGCAGTCATTTTTGGAACCAATATTATGTACTTAGTTTTGCACCTCATTCAATACTCTACTCATCATCGGGCAACCAATCAACCTTTGGCATCCTAGAATAGTCCTTCTCATTCTCTAACATGGAATTAGTTTTGTCATTTCAAGGATAGTGCCACAATCAAGACAATTTCGGTTGCAATCTCGGTGAAATCATCCTAGAGATTTCACTTGGCCTAACTTAGCTTAGATTTTATATATTTTTACTTCCCTTAGTTAATTGGTTGTAATTATTTTTCGTTGGCCTAAACTCTTTAAAAGGCCCAATATTTTATATGTAAAGCTACACACACAGGCATAGATTTGCATAAGGAGATATATGCTCAGACTGAGCTAGTGATTGTGGCACAACCTTTTCGATTATGTTTTGTTAAGATCAAACTCCTGAACTGATGTTTTATTGAAGTTTAATATAATTTATGTCTCGGCTTTTACTCTCATTTAATCGTCTATGTTTTCTTGATTCACAAAGTATTGAATTGGCTTAGGCTTAATCTGGGTAGTGGCAAGGGCCCACCACGAACCTGGAATCGAGTATTGTAACAATTTTAGCGTATAGGAAGTGTATTTTGATTCAGTAAATAGAATTGCATCTCATTTCTAAATCGATTTGTTAATGGTTTTCCAGTACTTCATTGCGTACTTAAGATTCCAATCTGTTTTCATAGATCTAGGAAAAAGGTAACAAGTGTATCATTGTTGAGTCTTTGCAAGCTATGGAAGGTAACAAGTGTATCATTGTTGAGTCTTTGCAAGCTATGGAACATTATTATAAACATATCATGTACATGATTAACTTTGTGATCACACTTTTACATTCATAAATGGTTGGAAAATGGAAGTTTGAATTTGAAACCAATTTATGAAATAAACAAATATTTGTGTTTTGAATTAAACCTCTGTTTTGAATTGAAAGTGTTTTCATAGTTATGATTATACATATATATACCAGTGACATGAGGCTCCTATAGCTTATGTTCTATTTGGAATACCCATAATTGATTAGAGACAAAACATTATTTGTTAACGTAGGTCGTGTGTTAATATAAGCAATTGTATGACATTTGCAACATGTTTATTTCGATTCCATGTGTGAGATTTATTTGAATCATAGTGTAATCATCATTTGAATAGATAGTTGGTTATTTGCTCCATTTCGTAGAAGGTTCCAATTAGAATTATTTTTGTTCATTATTAAATAGATTGAAGTTGTTTGTATTGATTTAAATTAGCTCCGAATTAGAAAAGTATCAGTTATGCCTTTTGAATGTTGAGTTGTTCGAATCAAGTAGCACATAGGGATTGGTTTGAGTTATCATTGAGTTTCATTTGATTCATAGTACCCCGGGGATTAGCTTGTGCAATGATTTTGAATAAGGTTACTATTAATTTGGTTTGAAAACATAATTAGTGATATTTGTTTGTTTTATTTCCAAATGAATTTTTGAGTTAAATGAGTCATAGTTAAAAATAGAATAGTGATTTGAGTTTTGAATAAGATAGATTAGATTACAGTGAAATACGTTTCTTCACTTCAGCTTCTGGATGAGATCATTGGATATAGGAATTGAGCATTTCGTACATAATTTCGTACTAGAACTGTTTAGGACTTGAACCGGAACGTAGTGCAACTCAAAGTTTACGAACTCCGATTAACAATTTAATTTAGGGAATCTAGCAACATATAAAATACCTAACATTTTTGGCGTCGTTGTCGGGGAGTTGCAAACAATCCAGGTAACATTTTTTTTGTTAGATTATGTGTGGCGAGGATTTTGCAAGGCAATCAGAGGGCGGAGAGTGTACGATAAGACATGAGTGAAGAGCCACACATCCACTATGGTGGGGTTGCTCCAAAGTTTGTTTGTCTTTAGTAAATTTTTGTAGTGTTTTCTTTTTCTTATGCGCAAAAGTAAAGGTAGGCCTAGGGATAGTAAGGGTAGATTTATTTCAAGCACAAAATTATTTTCAGAATTATTTGGTCCCACAAAAATGTCCCCAACTAATCCAGTTGATCGTTACGCAGGTATCAGAGAGGAGGGAGAAAGCTCCACCAGCAATATGGCATCAAAAAAGGAATACCACATCAAAAGGAGGCAGAACAACCTCAAAGTATACCACAGCAAAGATAAGTTGTCTTAGGAGTTGTTGTAGGTACAAAATTTGTAGTAGTTTCACAAGTGGAATTTGTAGCAGAAGGAGCTCGAAGGGACTTGGGACCTGGTTACATTGGGTTCAATCCAGTCGAACCACTATACCAGAGCTTAATTCTGAACCTATAGTAAATATGGCCAACAAAGGAGGAGCGGAGGAAAACATAAATAATGGGGAAAACCACATTGGAGATAATGACAGAATCCATACCTTACTCGGAGGAAATAATGACCGAAAAGATGGACCAAGAGGGGGACCCAAGGAACATGAAGACGATGTAGAAACTACCTTTGGATTTCCTATTATAGACATTACCAGAAATATCACTATGAAGAATATACCCCTGGCGTCTCTTCCACTTTTACATGAAACATCCTCTGAAGATCCTAACTCGCTTTTGTTTGAATTCGATATTCTTTGCAGAAGTTATAATTATTATGATGATGCACACAAGCTTAAACTATTCCCTGCCACCTTAAAAGACTCAGCCCTGAGATGGTTCATGAGCTTGGGAGAGCACACCATTTACTCATGGGATGACATGAAGTTTGTCTTCCTTAAGAAATATCAAGATTATTATAAAATTAAAGATGTTAACGATATCTTTAGGATGCAATAGATGGAGGATGAAAGTTTGGAGGAATACCTTGAGAGGTTCCTTTATAACTATCACAAATCATGAGTGGGTAACTTGGATGAGAGAACCTTTAGGACTGTCTTTTTGAAGGGGTTAAGGGAAGAGTGCATTGAAACACTAAATCTCCTAAGTTCCAATGATATCTATAAAAATCCCTTTGCTGAAATAGCTGAATTATGCAAAACCTATTCTAGAAGTCAAGCTAAGGTAGGAAAAAGGATTCGGGACAACTCAAGGGATTATGTGTCTAGGAATCTGAAATCAGTACAAGGTGGTGTCACTAGAGTTGAGCTGGGGAACCTTCTAGAAAAAATTAAAATAGATATCTTAAACACCATTAGTGACCAACTAGATACTCTAAAAATTAAAAAGAAACAAGAAGAAGGAAAATTCCCTTTGCCAGTTTTCTGTCCTAAATGCAAGCGTAAGCATGCTGAAAGAGAATGACCCATAAATGTGGTAGAGGTGTGCGGGATTTGTGAACGGGAGCACGCCACTGATCAATGCCCATCCCTTCCTAGATTACAAGCTATATATAAAGTGGGGGCTGAGATAGGTGAATTTTCTCAAACAATCATAAAACCATCATAGAGAGGGCCAAAAAATAATGTTTATCAAGATCCTAATATGCAAGGTTTTGCCCAAAATTAGCCATGTAATTCTCAACCACCCTATCCTTCATGGCCTACTCAACCACCTCAAAATTCTTCTTGGAACTAGGTTTGGAGAGGAAACCCTTATGGGAATACATTTCAGCCTCAAAGCCAAGCATACTCCCAGTACCAATGTCCACCTTGCATGCCTTATGCACCTAATATGCCTCAATTTCAGCAAGGGTATAATTCATCTTATTATCAACAACCTTCATTGCCATTACCACCTCCAGTACAACAACCCTTGCCTTTACCTCAAAGCTCTAATTCATCTTCATAGCAAGTGCAGCAATCACTCAACCCTCCTTTCCCAACTCAGTTGCCTGCACAACCAATTTCCAATCCTAATAATAGACCTCCTCAACCTGTACAAAATATTGAGTTGCAACATTTTCCCACATATGTTATTACTGCTTTTCCTTTTAATGAAATTCAATTAAGATCAAGAAAAACAATTAATAAAAACAAATCGGTTTTAATCATTCAAGAGGAGGATCCTCATGTAGAACCCGAAAATAAAATCCATAAACAAACAAAAAATGAGAAAAACAGTGAACTAAAAGAACCACAAGAAGAACCTAGGGAGACTCCTTATCCGGGGAGATTGCTCTTGAAGAAAACTGAAACTCCCATGGAATATGACCTGGAATTTGAATTGAGGAATCTCTGCATAAAAATTCACCTATTGAAAGCTATTAGAGACATTCCTATTTGTACCAAGATCGTTAAGAATCTTTGATAAAAAAAGGTAGGAAGAAAGAAAAGTAAAAATCAGAATATTAAAGTAATTAGCCAAATTTCAGAAATGATATCTACTTTACCACCAAAATATGATGATCTAGGGAACCCTGTGGTAACCATACAAATCAATGGAACTTTTCTGCCCAATACTTTAGTAAACTTGGGGGCAGCCATCATTTCAATGATTGTCGATACCATGACATTATTACAATTAAAAGAAGTAAGTCCTACACTCATAGTGCTGGAGTTGGCAGATAAGTCAATTGCTAAACTTGTAGGGGTCCTAGAAGACATAGTGGTAACAATAGCTTCCTGGGAGTACCTAATTGATTTCATTGTAATTTCCCCAAAAACTTCTAAACCCAGACATCCAGTAGTTTTAGGGTGGCCTTGGCTGGCCACTGTTGATGCTGTTATTGGGTGCAGAAATGGGGAAATGACTATTTCTATTGGATCATAATTTTTCCATCTGTACAATTGGTTGTTGAAGTACCTCTTTGGTTGGAATATCCCTATGGGGAAGAAAATTGTATGCTCCCCTTATTAACTCTAGAACAATCTAGAGGACTTCAAGAACAATCTAAAGAACATGCTTTGCAACAATTATTGTCTGATATTAATTGCATTAATTAACTTGTTTCTTTTAATGGCTATCATCATGTTTTCAGTAGTGACTTTCAGAAAACTTGTCACCCTATTTTGTTTTCATCATTTTCTATGGTAGTCTTGGAAGAAAAAAATGAAGCAAGTGTTCAACTTGTTGAAATCAGTGTGGGAAAAACGAAGTACATCGGTACAAAATTAAGTACAAAACAAAAACAACAAGTAATAAATATGGATCAAAAATAATCTGGAGCATCTGCTTGGGATTATTTAGACATAAAAGAAATTCATCCTGATACTTGTACACATCACATTTACACGAATTAAGAAGTTAGGTTTGTTAGCCACAAAGATGAATGAATCCAGCTGTAAAAGAAATTGTCAAAGATGAATTGCAAAAATTGTTAACTGAGAATTTTATATATCCCATCTCCGATAGGAAATGGATATCTCCCTTGATCGTAGTTCCTAGGAAAAATGGGAAATGAAGAATTTGTGTTGACTATAGAGAGTTGGGCAAATCTACCTTGCGAGATTATTTTCCTTTACCTTTTATTGATTAGGTGCTTGATATATTGTTGGGGAAAAAGTACTTCTCTTTCTTGGATGGGTATAGTGGCTATAATCATATTCAAATAGCCCTAGAAGACCAAGATAATACTGCTTTTACCTATACATGGGCACCTATGCTTACCGAGTTCTTCCTTTTGGCCTGTGCAATGCTCCAGCTACCTTTCAGAGAGTTGTTTTCGTTATTTTTGCTGATATTATACATGACTGTGTGGAAGTCTATATGGACGACTTCACAGTGTACAGTGATAACTTTCAGTGGGCTTTGAAGAACTGGGAAACAATGTTGATTCATTTTCAAGAGGCTCATTTGGCCCTTAGTAATATTAAATGTAAAATGATGCAAACTAAGGGAATTGTTTTGGGACATCATGTATCACAAGAAGGGATAAAAGTTGACCCTGCAAAAATTGAGGTAATATCACATATTTCAGTTCCAATGTCACAAAAAGAGGTAAGAAGTTTTTTGGGACATGCAAGGTACTATAGGAGATTTATTGAAAATTTTACCAAAATTGCAGCACCTATGTTTAAATTTCTTACCAAAGATGTTGATTTTTTATGGGATACTAACTGTCAAAATGTTTTCAGGAACTGAAGGACAAATTGTTTATTGCTCCAGTGTTGAGAGGACCCAATTGGTCTCTCCCTTTTCACATTTGTACTGATGCATCGGACACCACCCTTGGAGCTATGTTGGGACAAAGGGAGAATCACTTTCCTTACGCTATTTATTTCGTTACCAAAAATCTCTGTTATGTCCCTATAATACTAGTGATCCCCCCATTACTATCGTCATTGTAGCCCTTATTGTTATTATTGTGCCCCTATTGTCCCCATATTGTCCCCATATTGTTATTATTGTGCCTCATATAAGCCCACTATTGTTTTTTTTTCTCGACAAAGACTAAATTCTATTAACTGAAAAGTAAAATAATATTACAAGGAGTTGAGGCCTCAGATAACAGTACCCGAGAGCACTCAACGCAACAAAACTGCCCCAGTATAGAAAGAACCTGGGAAGACCAGTTACAGAAAGCTAGAAAACATATGTAGAGCCCAGAGATAGACCAGTAGAACATAAGAAGAAACGTGAAAGCAAGATAGACATTTTCCTTGGCAAACCAGAAGATAATTATACTGCCACTGCCCTGGAGGGAAACAAAATCATCTGGTTGAAGATGTTGAACCATGACTGCAAACAAAACTGCCTGGAAGTAGTCATCTGAAACGTCAGCAAAACCAAAAAGAAAGATTGAACAGACCCAGGTGGCCTTAAACTTCCACGTCCTCACTAGGAGGCTTCTCCACTACCGGACACGCGCTGCCAATCCACAAATCTTCACTTCCAGCCTTCTCGCCCGCTGGGTTCGCCATGGGATGATTAGTGGCTTTGGAATTCCCTTCCCCGGCCACCGGGACAATGTCTTCAAGAGGCGGAGTAACGCTGGGAGCTTCATCCTTGCCAAGCCTATCTCCCTTTCGTTTCTCTAGGCTTCCCCCATCCATAAATTGCTCACTGCTTTGAGAAGGCTCAGGAGCCACGCACGTCAGAGGATAAAGCTGGTTTTCTTCTTCCGAAAGGATAATAGTGATATGAGCGGTGATCAATGGCCTATTAAGATTGCTTTGGAACTTGAAATGAGTGGTTTGAAACGCACTGTTCGGAGTTGGCTTGCGAGCAGGGCTAGGAGGAGGCACATTCACCGGAGAGGAGGGGAGATTGACAGGAGACAGTTCAGGGTCCACAGAACAGCTTGCCTTCGAACGCCTTCGGCTACCTCGGCGCCCCCCGGAACGATTCCTCCCACTCTGGCGAACCATATTGAGGTGCGTAGGGGGAGGCACTGAACAACCAGGAACAATGACTGGAGGGCAAAAAGACTGCACCGGGAACCAATACGAGCGCACAAAGTAGGCCTGAGAGGAAGGTGAGGACCGCCCAATTCGAAATTCCAGAGCAGTAGAAAGCTTACCGCTTATAGCAGAGTTTATCCTGCCATCAAGACCCTTAACATAATAATACCGCCTCCAAGATAACGGGGTACAGGCATGAAGCTTGCCTCTGTGAGCAGAGACCTGCTTTCCCCCAAAATCCGCAGCAAACCAAGGCCTGGAGCATGAAGACTGAACACTAATTGTGAAGAGAATAAACGAGAGCACCATGATTATAACCACCATTGCTTCACTTCGAACGGAGCAAACCATTAATGCCGAGATCCTACCAAATCTGCCCTTCTTAAGTTTATCCTTCTTGCGCCGGGTGAAATCCTGGGAAGCCACGCTGCCCTGCAGCTGGCAGTACCAGCCCTTACTGTCTGTCATGAAGAGCATTAAGTTCATTAATTTCACCCGCATCCAGGGTAAGCCCACTATTGTTATTGTTGTGCCCTTATATTATTATTGTTATGTCGGCTTTGATTATATTGTGACCCCTTAGACTCCTATATAGAGAAAGAAGGTTTTGTCATCTGTATCATCCAATAATTTTTCATTTGTGTAATGTAAAGGAGGTTTCCCCCTCGAAGAGGCTGATTTTGAAGTCGTTGATCTATCTTTTCTTCTATTTTGTGAGCTGGTTACATAACATTTGGTATCAAAGGCTTTGGATTCTAGGGTTTTGTTGCTCCAAATAGGTCATAGTGGAATTTTTGCTATAATTTTTTTTCTACGACGTTTCAAAAGCTGAAAATAAAACCTATTTGAGTCGAAAGCTTGATGAATCTCAGGTCCGAATTTTAGATCTTTTCGCTACATTTTCGGAGATAAGATCCAAGGAAGCTAGGGTTTTTGCAGGCTCCCGAATTATATCTCAAACAAGTGACCTAGGGAACATCGTCATAAATTTCTCTCTGAGCATGAGATTGGAATTTCATAACAAGTTACAGAAAGAGGACGACATGTAGTTTTTTGTGTATTGGTTTTAGGTCCTAAGGTCGAAACATTGACACGTGGCACTTCGTACAAGTTCGCTTTATTGAACCAATCTATAATCATGTCATCGTGGGAGATTTGGCATAACTCTTCCTTGGATAATCCAATCTTGATCAGACTTGCGGGGTTGGATATAGGACTCAGAGAGTTACCGCAGGACGTAATTTCATACCTTGGAGATCTGAAATTACAGAGATACAACAGAGTCAATATCGAGTTCCTACAAAGTGAAAAAAAATGTGTGTAGTGTTTTTTTAGATTTTGCATAAGTTTGGTTTGAAAAAATAGTTTGAAGGAATTCAATGGGCATAATGAAGCATAATTATCATTAATTGATGCCCCAAAGAAAGAACCAAATCATTAATTATCATTAGGGCATTGCAACTTTATATTTGGAACCAAATCAGTTTGTATGGTATCGATGGCTTCGCTCTCGTAAACAAATTGTCGCTTGGACAATTTTTACGGAAGAAATGATAGCACATTATGAGGATATAAAAAGAAACACTTTTTTTAGCCAATTGATAAATCTCAAAAAAAAGGGTTCAATGATGGAGCACATTGAGGACTTCCAAAAATTGAATATAAGGGTAAAGATATTCCAGAGTAGCATAGGATTGATGTGTTCATAGGGACTTTAAAGGAACATCTAACATGAGGTTCGCCTTTGGGAAACTGATTCATTGGAGAAGGCATTCAAGTTGGCAAGAAAAATGGACAGCAAAATTATGGCAACAAGGAAGCCTACCACTCACAACTATAAAGATGGAAGTGTTGTTGCCCCTAGCATTCCACAACCTACAAGGTTGACACCACAACAATTGGAAGAAAGAAGAGAAAAAAGGCTTTGTTACAATTATGATAGCAAATACACTAAAGGTCATAAGTGTGCTGAGAAGAAATTATTTTACATAGATTGTAAAGAGGAGGAAGAAAAGGAACAAGAAACGTCAAAAGAAGAGGATATACACCAAGAACAAACCCTAGAGAAAGAAGAAATGAATCCCACAATATCTTGTAATGCATTGGCCGGAATTACCACTCCTCAAACTATCAAGATAGAAGGACATATCAAGAAGAAAAAGGTAATAATGTTGATTGATTCGGGCAGTACCCATAATTTTATTCATTGTAAGATAGTCAAGGAATTGAATTGCTTCATATATCCAGCACTAGAGTTTCAAGTGATGGTTGCAAGTGGAGGAACCATAAATTGCTCTGGAAAGTGCCATAATATCAAGCTATCCATGGGAGAATCCAATGCTTTCCATTACAATGGCGGTGATGATGTTGTACAAGGAATCCAATGGCTACAATCCTTGGGTACAATAGCTTTTAATTTTCAAGATCTTTTCATGAATTTTTTTCAGAAGGAAAGGAAGTAGAATTAAGGGGTATTGCATGGAAACCGGGAAAGATAATCAACTCTAACAGAATGGAAAAAGCCTCCAAAGAAAGAACAACGAGGCATAATTGCACAATTATGTTTGCTAGATGTTCCCACATTGAAATCATCTATTCTCCAAATCTCCAAAAATTATTGGACAACCGTTCCAAGGTATTTGAGACTCCCAAATGCCTCCCACCTATTTGTGATCATGATCATGCTATTCATTTGATTCCAGGAAGTGTTCCTCTAAACATCAGGCCTTACAAATATCCTCTACCCAAAAGAGTGAAATTGAATGTGTTATCACTCCAAAATTTCCTCTAGGGTTGTTATGTTGTGTTTAAAGAAATGATAGAGGTAACCATAAACCTACTTTTGAGATCGAGATCTAGTTTTCCTAATGCTCAGAGAGGGCGCTCTCTTAATAATTTAACTTTGTTGAATTAATTGATTTTAGGCTAGTTATTTAAGCTTGATTGGGTTTTGATTTGATTTGTTGGTGGAATTATTGACTTAGATGGATAGAAGACTGTCTATTTTCCATTGGGCTATGGAGTCAAAATGTCAAGAAAACATGACTGAATCAAGTTCTAAAGGAAGTGTCCACAGGGAAAGGTAGCTGAGCAACAATAGATCTTTTAGGGCTGAGATGGTGAAATGAGTTTCAATCGGGATCAAGGAGCAGTTAAGGATTCCTTAAACCAGATAATGAAGGAAATGATAGAGGTCAATCGAAATTAGGGAGCAATGAAGAATTCCCTACTCTGGATATTAGAAGAAAACATCAAAATGAATAACAGCTCAAGACAGAGTGTAATTAAACATATTCTACAATAATATTCCTGTTATAACATTTAAATTTGGAAAACACACAAGTTTATGGAATACTTAAGAAAATAACAATTTGAACAATTGAAAGATACTTCGTTTAAGTTGCCCAACACATGAACCCTGTAATGCAATGCCTTTATTACTTGTCCAGTCCGTTGACTTGAAAATGGTACAATAAACCCTCAGGTTGTAGATGAGTTCCACTATAGAAATGTTAAGAAATCCACCCCCAAATACTTCAAATTATGAAGTATTTATACAAAAACTATTACAAAATATCCTAAACTGATTTAGGAATTATTCAAGGAAAAAGAAATATCTTCATGCAAGAAGATAGAGACACCTAGGAGATTAAAGGCTAGTTGTCCCTGCTTTTATTGATTTTGTTGTTTTTTGTTTTGATATTTTGTTGCTTTCTCTCTTTTGTTGTTGCTCTACGTTGACTTTATCTTTAAACTCTGTCTTTCATCTAATACTCTTTAACTTAACTGATTTGTTACTCTTTACTGTTTTACTTTGACTGATCTTTGACTGCTCTGTTTTCACTGTTCTACCTTTCATTTGCACAGTAAATCATTTAACTTTTCCCAAGACTCTGCATATGGTAGTTTAAGAAAAAGTAGGTTTGTTGATAAAGAGATATTTTACCTCATGTTGGAGGTAAAAGAGATTCTCAAAAGTTTGATAAAGCACTTTTCCTATTGGAATTCCTTTCATGGTTGAGTTGTTTGCTTGTTCCTTTGCCACTTCTCTGATTTTCTTATCATAGTCTTCATGCCTCAACAATATTTCATTAACCAAAGGATTTGGCAGGCCTTTCTGCCTCAAAACATCAAATTTCACCATAAATTTGGTCATTGCAAGCTCCATGTTTTGACACTTGTCTTCAAGTTGTACCATCAAGCTCCTCTTAGAGATTACCTTTTTTACTTCTAGAATTGTTTCAATCCTACCTTTTTTACTTCTAGAATTGTTTCAATCCTGTCACTTATGCCAATCTCTTCCAATTCCTGTTTTTTCTTGGAATTCAGAAACTTAATGATTTCATTGGCCTCCTCTGGCTTCTTACCAAGTTCTTCCTTAACTTTTTGAATAGCCTCAATTGCTTCCTTGATTAAATCCTTCCGCTCAATGATGATTTGGATGGATGGTCCTTTTAACAGAGTTAATGATATTGGCCCACAGATGGTGCTTTGCTTGGGCAAGTGGTTCTTTCAATGTCAATTCTTTCTCTGACTTCCGTATTCTCTCAGTCACCCTGTTTGACTTCTGTGTTTCATTTTTATGCATGATTTGTGCAAACTTCTTTTCATCTTTTAGACTTTTATTTGATCTTTAAGTCTATTTATTTCATTCGTTTGGATGGACATATCTTGCATAACTTTGATTAATTTACCTGCTTCATCACTAGGATGAGCTGTTGCTGTAGATGATGTTGTAACTGATGTAGTCGTTGATGTAGTGGGAAGTGTTGTAGCTACTGGAAATGTTGTGGCTGCTGAAGCTGCTAAAGTAGAAGGAACTGTTGTAGTAACTATAGGAATAGTAGTGACAATAACTGGTTCCATGCTGGCCTTTTTCTCCTGTACTAACTTATCCATCTCATTTTCCATTTCTGTTAATTGAGCAGTTAACTGAAGAATGAAGTTCATCTGCTCATCTTTTTGGTTTTGATTCTTTAGAAATTCCTTGATCTATGGATGTTCACTAGGAGGCAATTTTATCTGCTTCTTCAATGCAACAATGTCTGCATTCTTTTTCTTATTGAGTTCTTCTGCACCTTTGACATTCTTTGGATCATATCCCACTTCAATAACCAAACATTCAAGGGATTTAATTATGTTATCTTTAGCTTGTGAGGAGGTATTCTCTAGTTTTAACTATGCTTTGATATTCTCTAGAAAATTTTGTAGTTGTTGTATCTTTGTTTGAGCAAGAACCTTCTTCTCTAGTCCTTTTTGCATTTTTGTCCTGTAGGGCTAGAGTACGTAGCATGGAACTAGTATCCACCTACTCCTCCATATCCAATAAGGTGTTTTCCAACCACTCTGACTGGTTGGCATATATTTAAATCTTTGGCTTGGAGTCATACATAAAAGGGCTCAATTTGAACTTCAGTCTCAGTTTGCTTATGCCACCCAAAGGATCATATTGCCATTTGAAACTATCACTGAACTTCATTTGCTGTAAACATCTTTTTGCTTCCTCTCTAGCATCCCTATTATTGCAGATAAAAGGACCAATCTGGTTCTTGATTTTAACCTGTGTTTTCTTCTTGGCTTATAAAAAATTAACATCATCTGAATTTATGATCTAACTGATATATTCTTGTGCAAATATCCTCATGGGGAGATATTTAGGTAGCTTATAGGGAGTGAGTTAACATCCATACACCCTAATTTCAGTGTAGTTCTGGTATAAATACCAGTCTCCTATTCTAATGTGTTTTGACAACTGTAAAACTTTCTTTATTTCATCACTGATCTTGGCTTGATTGCTATTGCTTAGCATGTTAAAAACTGGGTGAACAAATGAATCAATGAAATCCTTGTAGCTGAAATCAGTGGAATATTTTCGGATTAAGGGTGTCCAAAAGATAACAGATCTAGGATTGCCCTTAGTGTCCAGTTTTTGGATGTTAACTGTAAACCTTTCTGATTGGAAATATAGAAACATATGAAACATATGGGCCAAATCACCCTACTTTACACCCTTTCTCCACAAAATATAGGCCCTTTTCTCTATCGGAAGTGAAAAGCCTATGAAAAGGCTTAAAACAATACCTTTTCCCTTTCAGATCCCAAAAACCTTCGAAAAAGCTTTAAGACAGTGATTTTCCCTTTCGGGACCAAAATACTCTCTAAGACTGCTAAAACAACGATTTTCCACCTTTCCCAATAGTTATATGTATATTGCCACAGATAGAGATCTAGCTGATCGGACGGCTCAAATTCAATCGCGAAATCGGCAGTTGGAAATCCTATTGGTTTGTAATATCGGTGTTATCCTTTGGCGGGCTCCGATGCGATAGCGTAATCGCTATCGGCAATAACAATATGCCGCCTACACTCCAAAACCGCTGACGCGATAAACTTACGGACCCGATAGGCTATCCAATCGACACTATATTGTTTCGGGTCTGGGTAGGCTGCGCTATCGAAATTTGAAGATCACAAGCCGATTCCCTTGCTCCGATGCAACGCGATTTATGTATCGGACCTGATAAGGCACAAAAGTAACATTTATATTATTTCAAGTTCGTTATAATGATCTGCTTAGTGGTTTTGCACTGTTTCTTTGTGTAAATGGGTTTTCCGCTTGTGGACCCAAATTACACTAAGTTTGCCTTAACCATGGGGATTTCTACGGTAGAGTATAAAAACACAGAGCCAATGCCTAAATCATCCACATACAGAGAAAAACAAGCCTTCCTGGTCTCCACGGGTTGGCTATATAATTATACATGCAACACTGGTTCTATTCACAATGAATCCACTACAGAGTCTCGGGTTTGATCAGATTACAACGTTAAACACATCTGTCTCAAAAGAAATGCAATCAATACACGGTTCAACCCTCAAAATCAATCTTGTGTACAAACATAAATACAAACTACATTTGAGGCTCTCTCCCTTCTCTGGCATGATTCTTCTAATTAATGGCCTCTTTCTTCTACGTAGCCCATAGCCTTACAATGCTCTCGGGTCTTCTCCCTTTCCATCTCTCCTCTCGCATCTCTCCTAGAAAACATAGGAAATTGCATATGTATCATACCTAACAGTTTCCTCCCACAAATGAAGGAATATACTATACATTTAGGAATGAAATTATATCCTAATCTAACCAAGGAGACTACTTGGCTTGATCTCCATGCAGGGAGGATCATTTTCCATTTATTCCCAATTTTGTTCAGAATTAGGCAACAATTAACTACTTACATGTATTTAAAATTAATACAAATTAAACACCCAATTCTTCCTCCAAACTTGCACTAGCCACAACATGTGACCACTCCATCACATTGTTGGCTAGGTCTAGATGCTCCTGCATCAGACTCCCAAAGTTTAAATTAATCATGATCCCCTGATCATGCACTTCTGATTTGTGTCCTCCTGGATCCCATACTTGGTTTGGTAGTCTGTCCTTGGTTACTAATGTTGTTGTTTGTTGTTTTCCAGGTCTCCATATTTCATGTTGTATTGTCCCATTAGTCATGCTCTCACTGTCTGTTGTTGTCCTTTTCACATATCTTACTGTTGTTTCGCTCATCTTAATTCACAGTTTTCCATTCCCTTCACCTGTACCATTCCTTCCAGCCATTCTTCCTTTCTTCTTTTGTCCTGTATTTGTTTTATTGGAATGCTGATGTATGATTTTCCACAACTCAGCCAATTCTTTATCCACTTCGCTTCTGCTGTGTTGAATACTATTCTCCTGCAACTGATTGTGTTCTTGAAATAGAACATCATAATCCCTGTGCCAATAATTTTTCTTCCATTGATCTCCTGCAACAATTCCAGTTCCTTCTTCTACTTTCTCATTCATGGTTTCGTCATTTCTTAGTTCAAATTCCAGTATACCAGCAATTCTATAAATTTCTTGAAAACTCAGAATTTTTCCTGCTTGTTTAGCTACTTGGAATATTTCTTCTTTCAGTAACTTCATTTCTGCACTCTTAAGGATTATGGCATTATATTTGTCTACTCATGAAATGCCATTTCCAGCCTCTTCGTCATCGATAACTCTTTGTGGTACAATAGTAATTCTGTTACTATCATCTCTTGTACTCATCTTGAGTTCAACAATTTCATACTGTAGATTCAACACCATTTCATCTTTCTGAGACATTCTAATCTCACCCTTTATTAATTCTATCTGATCTTCAGAATTAACTCCTTGATTCAGATTGACTTCACATTGCCTTGTTCCTGCATATAAATCTTCATAAGAATTAATCAATTCAATAGACACAAATGCTTTACCTTGCTTCCTCATTATGCCAACACTTCTGACAACTTCTTCTCCATATTTGTCATCCATGACAACTTTGTTCTCATTCAGTTCTAGTTGTATAGTCTGATCACTTATTCCTTGGTTTCCTTGCCTCTTTAACTCATGCCACCAATCTGCCATTTCATTTGGAATTTTTCCCAAAAGTTCTGCACAATCTTCATTATCTACATCATCTATCTTTAGTCCTTCTTTACTCTGGCTTTCTTCAAGGTCAATGATCTTCAATAACTATTTAACATCTACAAAGTCTTCTATGTCAATCTTCAGAAGTTGCTCTCCTTTGGCTTCAGTCTTAAACAGTTGTCTAATATCTGCATAATTTACTACAGCTATGTTTAACAACTGCCCTTTCCTTTGCATCACAAGATTATGTGAGTTTCCTTCCTTTGACTTCTGAAAAATCATACCTATGTTGTTCCCTTCAATTATGACAACACTAAACAGTTGCCTTACCTCAGTGTATCCTTTGATCTCAATAATTCTTTTTCCATCCTCCTTTTGAATTATCCTTTGGATGTCATCTGACTGGACATCTTCGTTCACCTGACTGTAACTTTTCGCTTTATTATTCATATGACTGTGAGTAGTCATCTCTTCACCTGTTAATATAACAGTTTCCAATAACTGCTTGTCTTTCCTCAAGTCTATATGACCTACAAACACACAACAACTTTTAGTCTTCAAAATACAATACCTTTCATATTCTTTTGACGCTTCAAGCACCAATCTTCCATCATATATATTTTGCATTTCAACAGATCCCTCTTGCTGTGACTCCATTCCTTTGAGTCTTTCCTTCTCTAACAAATCAATATGAATTTGTTGAAATTCCAAGAACTCGTTCATCAGCTTGCCATTCCACCTCTATTGCAATAGCTTCCACTTGACCCTTTTCTTCATTCTCCATCTGTATCTTGGGTCTTCAATTATCTCCCTTTGTACTGTCAAACTAACCTCTTGTTCTTCATTCTGCTTCCAGTTGCTATATTGTTGCAATCTAATGTCTTCCTCAAATTCGTTCTCATGTTGCTGATCATACCTTTCAAATTGTTGGTTCCTTCCATCTTCATCTTGATGGATTAATACTTCTGTCTCCTTCATGTCTCTGAGGACATAACTTCCTTGTTGCTCCTGATCTTTCATCTCACCTTCAAATAATCTCTGCTCAATTTCTCTGATTTCAACATCATATTTATTAATGTTGTCTTCCACACCTGCAGTCCCATCATTAACTGAAGAGTCTAAACAGTTACTTAATTCTATAAATGTTAAATATAGTTCATCCTTATCATGCATAGTAACCATAATCTCCTCTCTATCAGGTTCTGAAAGCTTAATTTCTTCTTCAGGTTCCGTGAGTAGTCTTTCCAAGAATTCTAATTCCATGTGAAATCTCTCTAGCAGTTTATCACAACTTCCATTCTCTACTTCATTCTTTTCTTGGCAATCCTCCTGAGTTGTCATGTTTTCTGCACTGTCATTTTGCAAGCTTCTTTCATCAATTTCATTAAACAAATTCATTTGTTTACCTTCTTGTAGTACCGCTATGGCATTGTCATTAGACTTTTGGTCCATATCAACTTCAACTGACTGTCTTTCACCAAACAGAATTTCATCTATGAACTCCTTCTGCTGCAATAGATCAACACCTTCTTCCTCTAAAAGGCATTCTCCATCATACTTCACCTCAAGAGCTTCATCCCTGTTTGTGACAGTTTTACTAGATTGTCCATCATCCTCTGCATATCTTGTAAACATACACAAACTATGAGAATTAAAATCGCAAGGCTTCGTTGCCTCATCTGCTTCCCTTGTCAACATAACTTCTAATTCTTCTAAACTATGCCAATAGTCCATGAGATCTTCAGTTTATCTCTCATTATCCTCTCCACCCAACATTTCACCTTATTCAGGTCTACAAATGGAAACTTCCATTTCTGCTTCTGCTTCTCTGAGTTCTCTAGTTCCTCTTGAGCACTCAATATTTGATCAATCTTTCTCAACTCTTCTGTTATCTCTAAATTCACTTGCTGATTTCTCTTCTCTTGTAGCCTTTGCCACTTTACTCTCCTTCTCATGGTCCAACCATGCTTCTGGTCTTCATCACTTCTCTGCAGCATCTCCATCAATATTCCAATCTGGAAATCTATCTCAGCTTTCTCTCTGTCAAACTCTTCTTGACTCATCCTCATGCCATTTGCTTTGGCATCTTTCCTTCTGTTGTGGCTTCTTTCTGAACCTATGCTATGACTATCAATAGTCATCTTCTTCTCCTCTCTCTTCATGAGCTCCTCACTCCTTTGTAACAAGCCTCTGCAACAGCAAGTCCTCCTTACTGCGATCTTACCTCACTAAGCTCCTCACTCAATCTTTTGGTAAGCACGATCCTCTACCTGGAACCTCCTCTTGAGCAACACCTTTGCTCCTTCTAGGATTCTGCAATCTCTCACTTTCTCTTGAGAACACTTCAGCTGTCCTCTCTGTCCAATCTCTTGTTGGATTCTTCAGGTTCACTGCCACTTCAGAGTGCTTTCCTTGCTCTGCTTTTAAGAACACATTTGGTTCTCCTTGCACAACTTCTCTTGTTCTATATTGCTGCAGCCTTCACACTTTCTTATGTTGTCACCTGTCTTTGAATGTATTTCCTCCGTCTCTTGCATCTGCAAGTTTTACTACAATCTCTAAGAACTTCCCAAAAGTTTTTCTACAGTCTCGCTGCTGTAATCTGGTGCCAAACTTCATTCATTCAACATGCTACTGTTTTCATACCTCTATAGTCTTAAATCTTCATAAGCAAAACATCTCTTCACAGGAAATTTCTTCACTTTTCCTGCTCTGATACCAAAACGGTGCAACCCTAAGGCTGCCACAACCAATATACCTTATCGGGACTCATTTTCCCCTTTCATGTCCCTTTTGGTCACATCACCCCGCTTTACACCCTTTCTCCACAAAATATAGGCCCTTTTCTCTATCGGAAGTGAAAAACCTATGAAAAGGCTGAAAACAATACCTTTTCCCTTTCGGATCCCAAAAACCTCCAAAAAAGCTTTAAAACAGTGCTTTTCCCTTTCGGGACCAAAATACTCTCTAAGACTGCTAAAACAACGTTTTTCCGCTTTTCCCAACAGTGATATGTATATTGCCGCAGATCGAGATCTGGTCGATCGGATGGCTTAGATTCAATCACGAAATTGGTAATCGGCAATCCTATTGGTTTGTTATATCAGCGTTATCCTTTGGCGGTGTTCGATGCGATAGCGTAATCGCTATCGAGAATAACAATATGCTGCTTTACAATATGTCGCCTCCACTCCAAAACCTTTGATGCGATAAACTTACAGACCTTATAGGCTATCCAATCGACACTATACTGTTTCGGGTCCGGGTAGGTTGCGCTATCGGAATTCAACGATCACAAGCCGGTTCCCTTCCTCCGATGCGACACGATTTATGTATCAGACCCGATAAGGCCCAAAAGTAACATTTATATTATTTCAAGTCCGTTATAACGATCCGCTTAGTGGTTTTGCGTTGTTTCTCTGTGTAAATGGGTTTTCCGCTTGCGGACCCAAATTACACTAAGTTTGCCTTAACCATGGGGATTTCTATGGTAGAGTATAAAAACACAGAGCCAATGCCTAAATCATCCACATAAAAAGAAAAAAAAGCCTTCCGAGCCTCCACATGCTAGTTATATAATTATACATGCAACACTGGTTCTATTCACAATGAATCCACTACACAGTCTCGGATTTGATTAGATTACAACGTTAAACACATCTGTCTCAAAAGAAATGCAATCAATCCTCTATACAAACATAAATACAAACTACATTCGAGGCTCTCTCCCTTCTCTGGCCTAATTCTTCTAATTAATGGCCTCTTTCTTCTATGCAGCCCGTAGGCTTACAATGCTCTCGGGTCTTCTCCCTCTCTGTCTCTCCTCTCGCATCTCTCCCATAAAACATAGGAAATTGCATATATACCATACCTAACAGTTTCCTCCCACAAATGAATGAATAGACTATACATCTAGGAATCAAATCCTATCCTAATCTAACAAACTAGACTACTTGGCTTGATCTCCACACAGGGAGGATCATTTGCCATTTATTCCTAATTATGTTCAGAATTAGGCAACAATTAACTACTTGTATTTAAAATTAATACAAATTAAACACCCAATTCTTCCTCCAAACTTGCATTAGCCACAACATGTGACCACTCCATCACACTGCTGGCTAGGTATAGATGCTCCTACATCAGAATCAAGATTAAACTATTTGACCATCATGGACTGTGGCATTTTTAACAAGTTACACAAAGTCTTATTTTGCAAAAAGTAAACTAAGAGTAGTGGCATTTGAATGTGCACACTTCCATGATCTATTTTTATCTCTTTTTGGTGGGGTTCATATTTTATCTTCTTTTTTATCCTTTTCTTTTAGTCCTTTGATTTTTCTTTTAGGACTTACCCTCTTTACATTTTTTATTTTTAATATGGGAAAACATTTTGCAGAAAGCAAAAGTATGTACAATATTACAAGAATAATCATAGTAAATTCAAAATTATGAATCCTATTATTATAGGACCCTAACAATGGCTCCACATGGGGATGGAATTTCCTGGTGAAATGTCAAGAACTTTAAGATCAGTAGCCTTTGAAACTTTGACTGTGCTTGCCTTGTAATTGCTTTTCTATGATCTGCTTTATTCATAAATAAGTTGGTACACCTTTTAAAGCTTATGGCCTTCTCTTCGGGCTTCAACCTCAAAAGGTAATCATGAAATCCAATCTAAACTTTGCAATGTTATGTACAATGAGCAAAGTAAAGAAATGAACTAATGTTAATCTGGGGAAAAGTAATGCTTCAACATTATACCATTGACTGGTCCACCTGGTAGATTTGTTCCATCTAACTGCTTCAAGAAAAATGCATTGTTACCTCTGTAACCATAAATGATGTAAGGGCCTTGCCATAGGAAATCAAATTTCCCATGTTTACCTTTTTCTTCTCTTTTGGAATCCCATTTGAGTACTTTGTCACCTATGTAAAAATCATCAGCTTTGGTTTTCTTATCAAAAATCTTTTTGATTTTATCTTGGATCACTTGGGATTTGTCATAGACTTCTTCCCTGGTTTGCTGCAAATGTATTGTCTGATTTATCCTCCTTTGGATATCATTGGATTCTACCTGCAGTTCTTGGATCATCTTCATCACTGGTACTCCTAAAGAGGATGGAAAAACAACATCCATTCCATATACTAGTTGATAAGGAGATGTACCAATGGACTTTTTTGTAGTTAGTCTATCTGCCCATAAGGCATTAACCAACTTTTTGTTCCAGGTCTTCTTATTGTCTTCTAACAGTTTCTTGATGATATTAACAAGGCTTTTGTTTGAGGATTCTACAAGTCCATTACCTTGAGGGTAATAGGTTGTGGAATGTCCAAGGGTAATGTGGTATTGGTTACAAAAGCCTACCGTTTTCTTGGATTTGAAGGCAACAACATTATCAATGATGAGCTTTTGTGGGCATCCAAATCTAGAAAGGATGTTGTTCTCAAGGAATGAAATCATGACAAAATCTGTGGCTTGTCTAGAAGGGATGGCTTCTATCCATTTGGTGAAATAATCAATGGTTGTCAAAATCCATTTATGTTGGGCATAGGATGATGGGTGAATTTCATCAATGAAGTCTGGACTCCATTGCTGGAATGGCATTTTTGTGGAGATGGGTTTGAGCGGTAAAGGTAATAGTTTTTTCTTTTGTGACAGGAGGTCACATATTTTCCGACATCTGCAAAAAGGGTGGGCCAGTAAAAATTTGCTCTTAAAATCTTATCAACAGTTGTTTTCCAGTATAGGTGTCCCCCACAATCCCCTGCATGAAATTCCTGCATGACTTTGTGAGCTTCATTTTTTAATAAACAATTTAACAAAATGCCACCATTATCTTTCCAAAATAAAACATTGTCTAAGATACAATATTGTCTAAGATTCATTGCTTTCATCTTTATGAATCTACTTTTAGTTCTAGATAAACCACGAAGAGCTTGTAGGTTGAGTAAAACAAAAATAGTGTCTGCATACCAGCGTGAATCTATGAAAGCTTCACTGATTTGTGGAGTTGCCATCTTTTCTTGATCATGTATAGCATCAATGAAATTTATGTCTAAGGCTTGACAGTTAGATTCAGCCATGAGTTTGGCTAAACCTTGGCATTTAATCAATTTTGTAGGCTTGATCTCAATGTCATATTTTAGTATGGTGGCAATCCATTTGCCTCTTTTTCCATCAGGCCCATTTTGAGTTAGAATGTCCTTTAAAACTGAGTTTGGAACATATACTATTATGTGAGAGTACATAATATATACTCTGAAATCCTTTATGGCTTTTACTAAAGCAAGAGCTTGTTTTTCCATTATATTATACTTTAGTGTAGCATCTCTCAAAGCTTTACTGAAGAAGGCGATGGGTTGTTCATAACCCTCATCATTCTTTTGCAACAAGACTGCTGCAATAGTGTGTTCTGAAGCAAATGAAAAAATTATGAAGTCTTTGTTGAAATTAGGACTTATGAGGACATGTGTTTTAGTAAGGGCTTCTTTGATTGCTTCAAAAGACTACTTAGCCTCTACTGTCCACTTAAGTGTTGAATCCTTTTTCAACATGTTATTCAAATATCTAATTAGTTCTGCTAAGTTAGAAATGAATCTTCTAAGAAAATTTATTTTACCTAAGAATGATTGCAATTCTTTAATGTTCCTAGGATGACTGATGTTTAGGATTGCTTCTATTCTAGCTGGATCAATTCTAATGCCCTCTTTTGAAATTATGTGTCCTAAGAGTTTACCTTCTTCTAGTCCAAAGAGTGTCTTTTTGGGATTCAAAGAAATGCCAAATTTTCTACATTTAATAAAAACTCTTCTCAAATGATCTAGATGTCCATTGTCTGTTTTGGAAAACACTATGATATCATCTTGGTAAATGACTAAAAAGTCATGGATTTCTTTTGTAAAAGCTATGTCCATTTCTCTTTGGAATGTTTCTCCAGCATTCATCAATCCTATTAGGGCCTAAATCTACCTCAGGTTGAGAAAGGTAGGATCTAGGGTAACATCAAACTATGCTTAACCTGGTAGCTAGCCCTACCAGGTCGAGAGAGGGCTCTCTCCTTGTCAATCTCAGAAAAGATGGCCTATGAAGCTTGATATGACTGATAAAATGATTGATATAATGACTAATTTTAGGCTAGGTATGTGTACGAAGGTGTTTGATTGAATTTGTGATGTTTTGTTGGCTCAAATGTGAAAGGCAGATTTGGGCCTAGGGAATGAGGCTCAGTTTTGCAGATATCTCTATGGGGCAAGGCAGGCAAGTTATTTGGTACTTCAAATTGAGTGATATGGAGAGGTTTTAGACATATAAGGAGTTGAAAAGGGCATGAAGAACTCAGGGATCCTTTTCAATCAGTTGAAAACATAGATAACTAAGCAAACCCTAGGTAGAGCACAACACTTTCAAATGTATTCTACCTTTATCCTTGTTTGATTTAGTTAAGATGAAATAAATAGAGATATGGCATACATTAAACACATGTAGACTTACAAGTACAGAAGGAAACACAATACCAAAGCAAGATGCCACATGATTCCCATAAAGTGCTGCAAACCCTGGTCTATTCCTTAGCCAAAATTGCTGAAAGGAGTATACAATAAGCTCCAAGCTTTCCCAAAATTCCAAACTTCTGCCAAATTCCAACCCCTACACTATGAAATACATACAATATATACATTTTCTCATCCTTGTACTAAGGGAATTGAGCTCAACCATTTTCTTCAAAATATAATTAGTTACATTAAACTTGGGCTGAATTTCTGAAAATAGGTGTTGACAATGACCTCGTATCTCCTAAACCATAGCACCTATTACAAAATTGAAAGAGGTTTTTGTAGATAAGGTCATGTTGGAGAAAAAAATCTCTCAAATTGGGAAATTCATTTCTAGTTGCTCGCAATCTATTCCACAAAATCATCTCTAAAATAGAAAATCATTAAAAATTTAAATTTGTGAAAATGAGTTGTAAATATCTAGTCACATATCCCATTTCGTGACACCTGTGAATAAACTGAAAGAGGTTTTTGCTATATGGCTCGTGGTTAACAAAAGCCTCCTTGGGTTTTGAAAAATTACTTTCCATCGGTTGTAAAATGACCCCGCACTAAAATGACTAAAACAATAAAAAAAAATGAAAATTTTGCTTTGTTTTAATGTAAGCTCCAGATATCACTGTATATCTCCCACATAGTAGCACCTGTGCATAAACTAAAGGAGGTTTTTGTTATTTGGTATGTGATGGAAAAAAATCTCTTTCAGTTTTGAAAAATTCCTTACCATTATTTCAGAAATTGATTTTGTACTAAACTTGTCATTGTGTGCAGCCACTGACCTCAAAACGTGCATAACCAATAATCACTCATTCATTTCGATCATATCTTCTAATCCGGAAGCCGGTTATGGGAGTGTGATATATCATTGGAAATATTTTCCAAGCTTCTTCTGATGGACACACTTGTGACATGTTTTGTGCTAAACATCATGTGCAAAACATCTAAACAAACCAGACATAGTAAGAGCTCATGTTGATCCCTAGTGTCAGGCTGTGAAGACTGGAACTAACAAATCCAAAGGGAATTTACAAATATATGAAAGTTCCCCAGGGAGTGGCGAATGCAGTCTTTTCTTAATCTTTGGGTTGGACTAGGATTTGATTGTATCTAGAGAATCCATCAAGTAATGAAATTCTAGATGACCCTACTACCCTTTGGAGAATGTGGTTCATTTTAGGGAGGGGATAGTTATCCTTCAGTGATACTTTGTTCAAGTTTCTGAAATCAACACAGAGTCTTATTTCTCTTGTTTTCTTTCTAGTGGGGACTAAATTAGAGTCCCAATCTGAATATCTAATTCGTGCTATGATTTGTGCCTCATACATCCTTTTTACTTTCTTTTTTTCAATCAATGGCATAAGAACTGGATTAACCCTTCTAAGATTTTGTTTAAAGGGTTTCTGAACTTCTTTGATGGGTATTTTAAGTTGAATAATGCTGGTGTCATAATATTTTAGGTCTTCATAACTCCATGCAAAGACATCATGAAATTCTTTATACAGACTTATGTATTTCAGCTTTTCAATTGGAGGTAGTTCTTTGGATAATTTAATAAGCTTAGGTTTTTCTTTTGTTCCTATATTACATTCTTCTATGTCTAATCTTAAAGGCTCCATTTTTGGTTTTCTAGCTACATCATTTGAATCAAACAAACCTTCTAAAGGGGCTAATCCCTTAGGAAAAAAGTTATTTTTAAGGTTTAAAATCTCAAAATCATCATTGACTATTTCTTCTATTTCTACTTTTTCTAAGTTATCTATTTCTACTTTAGTGAATTTAGTGTGTTTATTTACATCTACAACATTTATATCTATCTCACTATTTATGATGTCATATACTGTACAATAAGAATCTATGTTATAGTTTTGGAATTCTCCCTGAGCATTCATAAAATAGTAGATTTGAGAATCTTGTGAAAAAATCTGCCAATATTTCAGATTATCAAGTATAACAGGCTCGTGTCTTACCTCTGCAGTGTATTGGTGATTCAACTTAAAATGTAATCTGTAAGTGCTAGAAAAAGTAGCCAAACTGTGAGTTTGCATGTTCTGTTTCCTAGGAATAACAACAAAATCAATTTCAAGAAGTGCTTTAATCAGATCTAAAACATTTTCTCTGTATTGGCTAAGTCTAGGATTATTCACAGAATACTCTCCTTTACTTTGTTTTATGATCAATTCAGAGTCTCCCATGATAAAAACTCTCTTGGCTCCAAGGTTTCTTACAATTTGAAATCCTAAGATTAAATCTTCATACTCTGCCATGTTGTTAGTGCATTTTAAGTTTAATCTGAAGGCATGACCTTTAGAATGATTATTTTCCATGTTATGAATCCAAACTCCTGCACCTGCTCCTAATCTGTTCACTGAACCATCAAAATCTAGGTGCCACCTAGATTCATGAAATATATTATCACTGTCAGGTTCTTTATGTTTTTCTTCTAAAGTTGTGATTTCATCTTTGCCTTTGTCTGAATTATACAAGATAAATGAGTCCAGATTAGAATGCATAGAATAAACAAGGTAATTCTATGGTCTTTTTGAACTACTTACCATGTATTTCATCAAGGTTTTTCTGTAAAGCTTTATTTAGTGTCCAAATACGAAAATGATAGCATATGACATGTCCAATTGCAGATATCCTTGTAATTTTTCTCCCCATGAGCGGGATAACAACATAATATTTAGGTGGAATATCAACAACTACTATGTCCATAAAAATACTTTTTGCTGGGCATTGGACTAGAGTTATACACAGATGTTTTTATTAATCCTAGGCATTTTACTTGACTAGAATCAAAGGAAAACAGGTCCAGGGTCTACTGATGTCTAAGTTTAATCTTTCCATGACTGCTTTAGGCATTAGGTTAGGAGATGCTCTTGAATCTAACATAGCATTATGCAGGATTTTATCATGAACGTTTAAGCTAATGTAGAATGGAGGAATACCCCCTTGTTGATGTTTTCCATTCACTTCTGGACCAAATAATAACTCAGGTTGATCATCATTAAGGTTTACAACATCTTCGCCTTCACCTATGTCAAGTGTTTCAGTAATTTGTGCTTTGTATGATTCATTTTTCACTAGCTCTGTTAAAGGAACAAGTATTTTCAATTTGGCTATCTCAATTTTGATATTGAATGGCATTTGAGTTTTGCCTAGTTGAATGATTTCATCTTTAGTAATTTGGGTTTGTGTGTTTTTGTCTTCTTTACCAGCACTTGGTAACTCAGTTTGTGTCTCAACAGCTTTGCTTTCAATTTTCTTGTTTGGAATAGTTTGAGTAGCAGTTGAAGTTTGAGTTTTAGCTAAAGTTATGCCTACAATTTTTTGGCTGGAAGCCTCCTGAGTTCCTCTAGGTAGAATTTGTAGAACTTTGGTCACAGGAGCTTCTGCTATTTTCTTAGTTTAGGTTTGGACTGATTTCTTAGTAGGAACTTCTGTGTTCTTTTTGCTTCTAAGGCTATATTGTTTGTGAACTTCATAGATAGAAGATTCATAGCCTTGTTTAAAGTCAAAGGACTCTCCAGATTCTAATTGTAATTGTTGTAACATGTACAATTCTTGTTCTTCCTGGGTAAGAAAAATGGCATCTTCATTGTTTACTCCCATCAAGTTTATCTGGGTGTCCTGGTCTTCTTCAAGTTGTTGTGAACCTTCAGCATAATTTTCCTGGAAAGGTGGCCTAATTTGTTGATCGGGTGTACCTTCTTTTGATTTTCCAGTATTAGGATTTTTCCTAAAGTTAGGGTTTCTGATTTGAGGTCCTTGTTGATTTTCCCACTGAGGTTTTCTTTCCATATTCTCTAATATATCCATTAGCTTTTCTAAAATTTTAGCTAAACTATATATCTTAACATCTGAAGTGGGTGGTTCTTCCTTAATGGTAACTCTCCTCTCATTCCTCATTCTAACTCTTTTAGGCAACAAGTTAGCTTCTACACTAACTACATCACTGTGCATCTGTCTAAAGTTGGAGGGTTTCTTTCTCTCGATTGGTAAGACATATAAGTGTCAAAACCATCAAGAAATTTGATTAGTGCCAAGTTTGGTGGAGGTTTGATATTTGCAGGGATTGCATTATAAATATTGTTAAACCCAGTACAATAGTCCTGAACAGATTCATTAGGATCTCTTCTAATGTTTTCAAATTCAAATAATATTTGTAAAGGATTTTTCTTTCTTTCCCATCTATTGATAAACAATCTAAGGAAAACAATTAAATCAACAATATGATCAGCAGGTAAAGCTTTAAACCATTTCTTGACATCTCGTGCTAGTGTTTGTGCAAATAATCTCATCTGTACATCTTCTTCATCAATTTCATGTAATTCAAATAATCATTCATTTTATCTACATGTTGTTGTGTAGTATATTGACCAATATCATCAAACTAAAATATTTTACTCTGGTAGTCTTGGGGCATGGCATGTACTTGAGTTGGTAAGACTAAAGGAGCATATTTGGCAGCCATGGCTAAGATTCTAGCTTGGCTAGGAGTTAAAGTGGTAGTGTTTGAAGATGAACTTGAAGTGCTTGCAGATGAGCTTGAAGTGCTAGAAAATGTAGTAGAAGTGCCAGAAGATGAACTTGAAGTATTTGGAGATGGAAATATAACTATGGGCTAAAGAAGAAGATTGGGGATGAGTGATTCTGTGGAATGAAGTGTAGTGGAAATAATAGATGAGGTGGTACTAAACAAAGATGAATTTATAGACTCTGAAGGAATGGTAGAAGGCTTAGGAGTAGCAACAATTATGGTAGCTAATTCAACTGACTGTTGAAAATAGGCTTCATCTATGCGCCTTATCAAAGTTGAGGTTAAAGCATCAAGTTTGTCAAAAGTGTCTAGAACATGTTGATCTAAATCAAGATGTGTAATATTCTTCTTCGATTCAATAAATTGAATAAAAGTAGGGTCTACTACAGTATCATGGACTGAATTTTCAAATTTGGTACGAAACAAAGAATACTCAAATGATAAATCAAATTGAAGATCCTCTAAGTTTGATAATTCTTTAGGAAGTGAATTTGCTTTGATTAGCTGACTAACACTTTCTTGAATTTCTACTTTATTGTTTTTTCTTAAGATTATGTTCGGATTATCAACAATTATAGCAGGGTTTGGATCTGGATGTGCCCTGGTATAGTATGTTCTTTTGGAAGCCAGAATTTTAAATTTTTTATTTTTTAATGAAACTTTTTGACAACCCTAAAATGGCCTTAAGGTGAAAAGATGAGATTTAGGATTTCCTTTAAGGTTTATTAAACTGAGGACTAATTTCCCCAGTATGGTCGCCACTATGTTATCACTCCAAAATTTCCTCTAGGGTGGTTGTTGTGTTTAAAGAAATGATAGAGGTAACCACAAACCTACTTTTGAGATCAAGATCTAGCCTTCCTAATGCTTAGAGAGGGCTCTCTCTTAATAATTTAACTTTGTTGAATTAATTGATTTTAGGCTAGTTATTTAAGCTTGATTGGGTTTTGATTTGATTTGTTGGTGGAATTACTGACTTAGATGGATAGAAGACTGTATATTTCCATTGGGCTATCGAGGAGTCAAAATGTCAAGAGAATAGGACTGAATCAAGTTCTAAAGGAAGTGTCCATAAGGCAAGGTAGCTGAGCAACAATAAATTTTTTAAGGCTGTGTTGAAGCCCCGAAAATCGGGTCGACAACAAGGGGGATACCTGCTCGATCCGGACCTTGGTTGGCAGCTCCTTATCCGTTTGGTATAGCGGGTCTGACTGGGGATAATGGGACCAGTTTCCCAATCTATGGGTGTGTGTGTGTGTGTAGAATTGGATGTTGCTGATCTAACAGTTCCTATCTAATCTATTCTAATTCAAGCTTTAATCTAATTCTATGCTATTGTAATCTAATAAAAACAACACATCTAATCTATGCTAACCCGGGATGTAATTCTTCTATTATGCGATCTAAAGAGATTTCAAATAACAACTGGTAATAAAGATCATTTAGCGATTATAAGAAAGGAAATCAATTAAGATGAACTATTTCGCATAAAAAGTTAGGCAAAACAGTTGTGAACAGCATATCGCATAATAAGCTATTCATACATTAAACATAAATAAATATCTACCACCGTACAAAAGTTCCAAATGGTAACTCAAGCATTCATGCAATAACATATAAACAACTAAAAACTGTATATCACTTTAACATATAAGCATAAATGGTCAAGAGATAAAAGTACCATTTATGACTGGTCCTACTCATAAGCTTCAAGTAATAATGATTTATCTCTCCTTGCTCTAACATCTACTAAGAGTACAAAAGTGCAACATCAGTAGCAGATATCAAATGCAAACGTCAACAAATCTTGATCCATTCATTCACCAAAACCTCCTCTGAGGGTGCAAAAGTGCATGTTCTGAGGATAAGTTTTTGATAAATTTCTGGACCCTTCTCTAAATGTATGAGAAGGGTTTAAATACTACTAACTAAATAACTTAATTACACAGATTCAGGATACGGTTTAAATGACCGCCCTTTTTCTAAGAAAAATTAAATCTAATATCTAACTATTTCTGCATTTGCTCCTTAATGTTGCGAGCATTCAATATTTGCCTGGGTAGAGTCGGCTGACTGTCTTCTGCTTTTGGTTGAGCTAAGCAAACAGAAATGGCAAGAGTTGGCACCATCTTTTGAGCAAAATAGAAGATATACTTAAGAATCATCCTCTGGCTATGTGGATTTACTGTGTATGCTCAGTAATAATCCAAATTCCGCTTGGTTAACCCTAAAATTGCCTCTGCCTTTGCTTTCTTGCGTTTTCTGGGCTTACGAGTGACTAAGCAATTAGGGACTTTGCTTTTTGAGCAATTTTCTCAGCGATGCGTGATTAGCGCGCATCGGAAACTGCCTCCGTTCTTTGATCCGGGCCTTTCTGGTGCGTTTTTCACCTTTAGCGCCTTTTCCTTCACTGGGTATAAGCTTCAAAATTTTGTAAACATACTGCTTTTGTGAGCTTCTGACCTTGAGCATTAAACTGCCTGTTGATATCAACATTGTTCAACTACTCATTCAACCATGGCTCTGATTGAAAGATCTGTAATGGATAGCTCAGCAGCGCTCTGGAATTTTGCGGCTCTGTTGCATGCGGTATCCGTTCATGAGGGCATTTCTTCTCTGTTTTTTGAGCATTTGGAGCTTTACCCTTTTCCTTTATCGCTTCCTGCACATTGCTTCATGTTGTTTCTGTTTTTATTCCTGCAGTTCACACATGAGGAGAGAGTAATGATAATAAAAATCGACAAGAAAGCTCTAAGCTCTATGGATGTACAAAAACATGCCACCTGATGTGAACTAACTCTTCGAAAAACACAAAACTGTCTTTCATTAACACTTGGCGTATCATTCATTAATTTTCATTAAAGCGCGTATCCAATTTTTGGTTTATGGACAACTTTTCTTGAATGTTGAGCCGGGGAAAATTTGCGATGGACAATTTCTGCGATTCGCATCGCAGCATCGCATCATCGCAGTATCGCGTTATCGCATTTTCATTAAGATGTGTTATCGCAGGCTTGCCCGATCAAGTTTATCGCAGATTGCTGTATCGCGCGATCGCAGTATCGCGTTATCGCAAGATCGTAGATTGTTACAATCATTAAATGGTTATGTGTTTTTTTTATGCGATATGCGATGTCGCATATCGGCCATCGGCGATTCTTAAGGTTTTCGAATATGAGTGTTTCTTAATGCATGCGATGCGATGGAATTCGCGTCGCACTTTCGCAGTTTATCATTTTATTGACAAGGAAATGTCCTATCTTCTTCGCGCGATGCGATGTTTTCTTAAGGAGTAGAATACATAAGCTTTAATTGAATTTTTTGAATTTTTTACTAAGGGTCCCCACTTCCTTAGTGTTATTTCTAATACTAAATAAGGAGGGGGGTTGTTGGCGGCCACAACAATTGGCGATTCACTTGGAAGAACCAGTTATCTCTGTCTTTCTATTGAATTTTTCAAACTTCCAAAACAGAATTTTTTTTAGAAAATTAAACTTTGTTATGGAAAGATAGAGTACATTATGCTTTAAACTGTCAATGATATTTTGTTTCAACCTCTTTCTATTCTAATTATTTGCTTCCTCAGGCTAGTCCTTGTATTTACATCAACCATTACTTGGTCTTGTAAAGATAAAATAAAGTCTCCTCTGTAAACCAGTTTTAAATATGCTCATTTGTCGTAGGTAGAGCCTCTGCTGCCAGCAAGCGTTTATAGCCTCGACAGGGTTACTTGTTACCCAGCAATAATCCTGTATCCTACTCAAGGTGACCTACAAATTTCAAAGAAAAATCCATATCCACACTTATTGATTTTCTTTTTTATTCTTAAAGAACAATGTCTTGGTTTGGTAGCCAAATTATGACACAGTCACTCACTCGATTCATAACTTTGCTGAACAAGCTGGCTCGTGATGAGACCCCTTGTCTTATGATTGCAACAATCTTGAGTCATTGCCCTGTTGTGGTAGACAGTATTGGCAAAATCAGCAAGTTATAATATCTGTGATCATGATAAGCCGGCTCGTGATGAGACCTCTTATTCTTCAAGATATAGTGTATCCTTGGATTATTCCTCTGAAAGCTGCGATTTTCCTTAGCAGGGAGGAAGTCATTGTTTCCTTAAGATAGTTCTGGACGACAATAATAGAGTTTTTTTGGAAACAGCTATTCTACAGAGAATCTTCATTTTGTTATTGATACCTTTCATTGTACTGAGATAAAACAATTTCTTCACTAAAGGTTGCTTTCATCAAATTCTTTGAAGTTGAAACTAGTACCATATCTAGGCTAAAGTTTTTAACTGTATCTGTCAATAATAAAGATCATTTTTCAAAAAGATTTGCTATTTATACAAGCGAAAAGTTCAAAATCTGAAAGAGAATTGGTGTCCTTTTCGTAAATACCTAATGTAACCACTTACAACTGGTTTTATTATGAAAAGAAAAACTATTCTACAAAAATAGAAGAATAATCTTCTATGGAAAATATTTCTTGAGAATTTGTCCATTAACAGGCAAAGGATCCCTCTTAGCTGCTAAATCCTGTAACAGAAATGTTGATGGACCTATGACTTCAACAATCTGAAAAAGGACCAAGCCACATCCTTTGAAATTTTGTATGTTTGCCCTTTTCTTCATGAGCCTTATCCCACTTTAAAACTAAATCTCCCATCTGAAAATATTTTCTGGTCATTATGTTTGAATCAAAAGAGGATTTTACTAGCGCTTGATGATGAGCATGTGTTTTCTTAACTTGTTCTCGTTGTTCTTCTAATTTAAGTATTTCCATTTGTCTTAGCTGTAAGGAGGAAGTGGGTATTTCATCAATGTATTGTACTAAAGACAAAGAGGGAATGGCTAAGTGAGTCGGAAGAACCACTTCTTTCCCATAAACTAAATTAAAGGGAGAAGTGCCGATTGAAGCTTTTTGCGTTATCCTATCTGCCCATAAAGCATATATCAAAGCCTTGTGCCAATTCTTTTGATTCTGGTCAACTGTTCTTTTAATAATCCTGATTAGATTTTTATTTTTTATTTGTTGACTCAGCTAACCCATTACCTTGCAGATAGTAATTGGCCGAATAGTTAAGTTTGAATCCTCTTTTAAGTGCAAATTCAGTCATTGAATTTCCAGAAAAGTATGATGCATTATCAAACATTAAAGCGGATGGCAATCCAAACCTAGTGATTATAAATTGATCTATGAACTCAATAATATTTTCAGAATTAGCTGTCTTGAGCGGAACTGCTTCTACCCATTTAGTAAAATAATTTGTTGCAGTGAGGATGTATCTATGCTGCTTAGAAGAGTGAGGAACGATCTCACCTATTATGTCCAAGCCCCACTGGCTGAAAGGTTGCTCGATGTTTACCGACTGTAGTGGTAGGGATGGCTTCTTTTGTCTTCCAGCAGTAGTTTGGCAAACTTGACATCTTCTCACGTAACTGTGCGAGTCTTTGAACAGCGTGGGCAAGTAATATCCCGCGCGTAAGATTTTATGTGCAGTAGCATCTCCAGCGTAGTGTCCGCCTGCTGGCCCATCGTGGAGTTCCTGCAAAACTTTTTCAGCTTCAGCTTTCTCAAGACACCTAAGAAGAACAGAATCATAATTTTTTCTAAAAAGAATATCATTTATGAGCTGATATTGTTTAGCTTTCAATCTTAGAGCTCTTTTCTTAGTATGATCAAGGTGTGAAGGAGCATACCCGTTCTTAAGATAATAAATGACATCAGCATATAATGATTATGCATCGTTTAGGCTTACCTCACACATTTGTACCTCTTCAGATGGAATTTCAGAAATTTGCGATGCTCCGGCCAGCATTTTGCAGAAGCCTTGACCTCTTACGATGTTTGCTGGTTTGATCTCAAGGTCATATTCCTATAAGGCAGTGACCCAATTGGCCCTTTTCTCACCCACATCCTTCTGTACTAGGAGATTCCTTACCGCTGGGAACGGTACTATGATCTTAGTATGGGTTTTAAGTAGGAAAGGTCTGAAGTATTTGACTGCTTTGAAGACAACATAAGCCTGTTTCTCCACGTCTGAATAATTGAGTTCAACAACTTGTAAATTTGAGCTAAAAAACGCGATTGGAGCTTCTGCTTTTCCTTGATTCCCTTGAATTAGAATCGCGGCATATGACTTATCTGAGGCAAATGTGTATAAAATAAAAGATTCTGAAAAATTCAGGGCTGCTAAAGATGGAGCATTAATAATAGCTTGCTTGATCAGGTTGAATGCTTCATGTTCATCTTGACCCCATTTAAAATTTGAATTCTTTTTAATCATGGTTTGCAAAGGAGACACGATTCGCGAAAAATCTGGAACGAATCTCTTTACAAAATTGATTTGACCAAGGAAAGATTGCATGGCTTTTTTGTTATGAGGTAGGGATATTTCAGAAATTTCTTTGATTCTGTCGGGATCAATGTGAATATCAGATTTTGACACTATGAATCCTAGAAGTTTCCCTTCACTTAGCGCGAAAAAAGATTTCTTTGGGTTAAGTGAAATTCCATACCTTAAACACCATTGAAATATTTGTTTCAGGTCTTTGAGATGGTCGCTTCGCTTCTTGGAGTACACTGTTATATCATCCAAATAAATTACTACAGATTTATTGACTAAACCTTTGAATGCGATGTCCATGGCTCTTTGAAATGTGGCACCGACATTAATCAAACCAAATGGCATCTTCTAATATGCGTATGTGCCCCATTTAGTTCTGAATGTGGTTTTCAACTGATCATCAGGATGTACCAACACTTGATTGTATCCTGAAAATCCATCCAAGAAAGACATTAATTCTGAGCCCGTCACTGCCTGCAGTATCTGCTCCATAGGTGGAAGAGGAAAATTGTCTTTTTGACAGGCTTTGTTAAGGTTTCAAAAGTCAATGCAAATCCTAATATCTCCGTTTTTCTTTCTAACGGGTACCATATTGGAGACCCATTTGGAATGTCTGATGGGAAAGATTATCCTGGCTTTCAGTAACTTATTGAGCTCAGTTTTTATCTGATTTTCTAAATTGGGGTGGATCTTTCTCAGCTTTTGTTGGACAGGTTTTTCGTTATCGATCATGGGAATGGTATGCTGGATGATAGACATGTCGTATGTTTTTAGCTCATCATAACTCTAGGCAAAAACATTTTTATATTGTCTCAAAAGACGAATATACGCCAGTTTCTCTTCAGGGGCTAGACCGAGGCCTAGATTAATGTTTTGTGGTTTAGCATCGGTCCCTAGGTTTACTAATTCGTAGTACAAGGTTGAACTGTGGAGTTTTGAATTGGTAGACCTCTTAAACCGATCTTTTAGTTGCTTCCTTGATTAAATCCTTCTGCTCAAAGATGACTTGGATGGATGGCCAAATATCATTAACAGAGTTAATGATATTGGCCCACAGCTGCTGATTTGCTTGGGCAAGTGGTTCTTTCAATGTCAATTCTTTCTCTAACTTTTGTATTCTCTCAGTCAACCTGTTTGACTTTTGCGTTTCAATTTTATGCATGATTTGTGCCAACTTCTTTTCATCTTCTAGACTTTTTATTTGATCTTTAAGTCTATTTATTTCATTTGTTTGGATGGACATATCTTGCATAGCTTTGATTAATTTACCTGCTTCATCACTAGGATAAGTTGCTATTGTAGATAATTCTATAATTGATGTAGTTGCTGATGTAGTGGGAAGTTGTGTAGCTACTGGAACTGCTGTGGCCGCTGAAGCTGCTAAAGTAGAAGGAACTATTGTAGTAACTGTAGGAATAGTAGTGACAGTAACTGGTTCCATGCTGGCCTTTTTCTCCTGTACTAACTTATCCATCTCATTTTCCATTTTTGTTAATTGAGTAGTTAACTGAAGAATGAGGTTCATCATCTCATCTTTTTGGTTTTGATTCTCTAGAACTTCCTTGGTCTGTGGATGTTCACTAGGAGGCAATTTTAGCTGCTTCTTCAATGCAACAATGTCTGCATTATTTTTCTTAATGAGTTCTTCTGCACCTTTGACATTCTTTGGATCATATCCCACTTCAATAACCAAATATTCAAGGGATTTAATTATGTTATCTTTAGCTTGTGAGGATGCCTTCTCTAGTTTTAACTATGCTTTGATATTCTCTAGAAAATTTTGTAGTTTTTGTACACTCATAGCTTTGTCGGTCATAGTTGAGTATAACATTTCTCTTGCTTGTTTATGAAACTCTATTTGGTCTATAGGATGAACATCTTTGGCATGAATCGCATAATCTCTCTTTCTGTAATCTGCTGATGACTTAGGATGTTGTATTGTGGGCTGCAAAAAGGTCATCTGCATTTTTCCTGTCTTATAATCAAATGCAGAAAGTAATATGTTCTGGCCGCGAGGAGTCTGTTTCAAGTACTGTGAATATATTTAAGCTTTTATTTCTTCATTTTTGGCCTTAATATCTTTGTATCTTTCTTTGATGTATATTTCTATATCCATTGGTTCACTTGAAGAAGAGACTTCAACACTATGTTGCTTCCTGATGATCTGAGCACTAGAAGTTGAAGGCTGATGAGTTTACTTTGAAACTGATGGAAGTGCATTTTCCTTAATCACAGTGTCTGTATCAATGATCTCAATTGTATCAATTACTTCTTCTTGCTCATTTACTGGATTCAGCTTTGTTCTTTTACCATACATTATTTCAAATTTGTTATATGTTGTATCTTTGTTTGAGCAAGAAACTTCTTCTGTAGTCCTTTTTTCATTTCTATCCTGTAGGGCTAGAGTATGTAGCATGGAACTAGTATCTATCTACTCCTTCATATACAGTAAGGTGTTTTCCAACCACTCTGACTGGTTGGCATATCTTTCAATCTCTGGCTTGGAGTCATGCATAAAAGGGTTCAATTTGAACTTGAGTCTCATTTTGCTTATGACACCCAAAGGATCATACTTCCATTTGAAACTATCATTGAACTTCATTGGCTGTAAACATATTTTTGCTTCCTCTCCAACATCCCTATTATTGCAGATAAAAGGAACAAGTTGGTTCTTGATTTTAAACAGTGTTTTCTTCTTGGCTGATAAAAAATTAACATCATTTGAATTTATGATCTGCCTGATATATTCTAGTGCAAATATCCTCATGGGGAGATATTTAGGCAGCTTATAGGGAGTGAGTAGGCATCCATACACCCTAATTTCAGTGTAGTTCTGGTATAAATACCAGTCTTTTGTTCTAATGTGTTTTGACAACTGTAAAACTTTCTTTATTTAATCACTGATCCTGGGTTGATTGCTACTGCTTAGCATGTTAACAACTGGGTGAACAAATGAATCAATGAAATCCTTGTAGTTGAAACCAGTGGAATATTTTTGGACTAAGGGTGTCCAAAAGATAACAGATCTAGGATTTCCCTTAGTGTCCAGTTTTTGGATGTTAATTGTAAACCTTTGTGATTGGAAATACAGAAACATAGGGAACAATAACTAAAGAGTATTTGAATACTCTTTCATGTCACAATATGATCAATTGATCATGGATTCTGTTTGCTAAGAATTGGGCAAAATTTAAAACTGTAGCTGGAGGCTTTCCTAGGAAAAAAATAGAAATGAAACTAAGTATAGGCTCATCTACATGTTCATCAGTGGTATATCCTAGAATACAGGATAGCATGGTTACAATGTGTCTGGCTCTCTCAGAGAAAATGGTGGCAGAATATGGTGGGTTGTCTGTAGGAACTTGAGATTTTGCTAGGAGGAAAGTCTGCAAAATGTCCAGCTTTAGGTACAAATCAATTAGGGTTTCAATAGAAAATGGGGCTTCATTAGGCTTTAGCTGGATTTGTAACATTTCATTTGTTGATCCTACAGTGATTTTGAACAAACTTGCTAGTTATGAGAGACTATGGCTCTTTGACTTGGGATATAGCAGAGTTGGCATATGTGGATGATTTCAGGGAACTGATATACCTGTGGGAACAAGTATTTGGGTAAATTTGACTCCCATAATTGAATATCATCATTCTGGTTGAGGAATTTATCTTTGCTCCAGCAGTGGAGTTTTAACATATTGTTTGGGGAGGCTGTGTCTTTGATCTGGAAATCTTTATCGGCCAATGGGAGATGGTCAATATCTAGGTGAGGAGTTTGCATGGGTTTTGCATCCAGAATGCTTTGGGAAGCCATATATTTGTTTATTTTATTGAATTTATCACTATTTGGCTTGAGAAGTAGGCTTATGACCTATGGGATAGTGTAAAAAGATGAATACAGTCTACAAAAAAGGGTTTTGGGTGCAACAACGACTTTCTTTAGATCAACAAGGCTTTTAAATTGGTTTAATTGATTAACCTATAAGAAATGTTGTGCAAAGCTTAAATACAGGCAGACCTCTCCCTTAGGAGGGCACAAAGGATTTCTAAAAACTTACCAGAGGGTTAAGAAGGAATTTTTTTGGGATGGCCTTAAATTGTATATTCAAAAGTTTGTGGCGGGATGTTTGGTTTGCCAACAAAATAAAGTTGAAACAATTAAGACCCCATGTCTATTACAACCTTTATCAATTCCAAGCCAATGTTGGGAGGAAGTTTCAATGGATTTTATCATAGGTTTACCCGAGTCTGAAGGAAAGAGTGTCATCAGGGTGGTAGTTGACATACTTACCAAGTATGCACACTTTTGTGCATTATCTCATCCATTTAAGGCCAATACAATTTCTATTGCATTTATGGAAACACTTAAAAATCTACATGGAAAGAAAAGATTATTGTAAGCGACAGAGATCCCATTTTCATTGGAAATTGTTGGACATAATTATTTTCTTGTCTTGGTGCTCAGTTAGCTCATAGCTCATCTTGTCATTCTCAGTCTGATGGGCAAACTGAGATAGTAAACAAATGTTTGGAAGGATATCTTCGTTGCTTTGTATCTGATAAACATACACAATGGGTCAAATGGTTGCCTTTGGCTGAATGGTGGTATAACACTTCCTTCCATATTGCAGCAAAAATGACCCCATTTATGGCACTTTATGGATATCAGCCACCGTCCATCACATCATATTTAAGAGAATTCTAAGGTTCAAGTAGTGGAAGATCACATCGAGCATCAACAACAAGTTCTCCAACTCTTAAAGGATAACCTCACTTTGGCGCAGAATAGAATGAAACAATAGGCATATCAACATCGTAGCGAAAGAAGTTTTGATGTAGGTGACTGGGTATTCCTATGGCTACAACCATATAAACAAATGTCCCTCAAGCAAGCTAAGAATGATAATAAATTATCACCAAAGTATTATGGTCCATACAAGGTGTTGCAAAATATTGGTACTATGGCATACAAATTGGAGCTTCCTACAATTTCCCGAGTGCACCCAGTTTTCCATTATTCATGCTTAAAGAAGGTTATAGGTGATAGGCTCCCAGTTCAAACAATATTGCCAGAACTTGACGAGGAAGGATAAATCATATTGGAACCTGAAGCAGTCACAGAAACAAGAACTTGACAGCTACGAAATCAATCAATTTCAGAGTATCTTATCAAGTGGAAGAACTTGCCTGTTGAAGGTTACACATGGGAGGATGAGAATTTTATATAGAAGCATCCATAACTACTCAAGCATTGAGGACAACACTTTTTTGAAGGTGAGGCTCATGTTAGGTCCCTATAATACTAGTGATCCCCACATTACTATTGTCATTGTAGCCCTTATTGTTATTATTGTGCCCCTATTATTATTATTGTGCCCCATAAAAGCCCACTATTGTTATTGTTGTGCCCTTTACATTATTATTGTTATGTCGACTTTGATTATATTGTGACCCTTTAGGCTCCTATATATAGAAAGGAGGTTTTGTCATTTGTATCATCCAAGAATTGTTCATTTGTGTAACGTAAAGGAGGTTTCCCCCTTGAAGAGGCTGATTTTGAAGTCGTTGATCTATCTTTTCTTCTATTTTGTGAGCTAGTTACATAACAATCTCTCACATGCAGAGCTAAATTATACAGTTACTGAAAAAGAATTATTAGTCGTATTTCATGCTATCAACAAATTTAGGCATTGTATTACTGGTTCCGAATTTTTTTTCCATACTGATCACTCTATTATTAGGTTCCTTATGAATAAGCCCATTACTAACGAATGAATTACTAGATGGTTACTTTTGTTATAGGGATTTAATATCACTGTAATTGACAGGCTTGGACGAGATAATTTGGTTGCAAATTTCTTATCCCAAATGAACATCTCTTAAGACAGAACTTCAGTACCAGTTCTGGATGAGAATTTATTTGTTGTCTCAGTGCATACTCCTTGGTTTGTTGATGTGTCTTACTATCTGGTATATGGAAAATTTCCATAGAATCTCTCCACCAGGGAGAAACATAATATTGTGTAGCAAAGTGCCAATTGTTCTTGGATAGAGGGAGATTTGTACCACACAGGGCCTAATTTAATCATAAGAAGATGTGTGCGAGAAGATGAGATGTATGATGCCCTAAGAGCTTGCCATAGTGAACCATGTGGTGGCCAATTTGTAGACAAAAGAATATCCTATAAGGTCCTACATGCAGGTTATTATTGGCCCACTCTTTTCAAAGATGCCAAAAAGTTTGTTTCTAGTTGTGATGTCTGCCAAAGAATGGGTAGGCATGTTCCAACTGATGAAATGCCTCTCCATACTCAGATATCAATAGAATCTTTTGAAAAGTGGGAATTGGATTTTGTGGGGCCCATTTCTCCCATGTCTAAGAAAAATATATACATATTAGTTTGTACTAATTACGTGACAAAGTGGGTGGAAGCTAAGGCTTTATATTCTACCACTGAGAAGTCTGTTGTAGATTTCCTCTTTGAAGACATCTTCACTCGGTTTGGGGTACCTAGAGAGATTGTCACCAATCAAGGGACACAATTTACATCCAAACTAGTGAAGGCTGTTACTAAAAATACCAGATTAAGCACCAAAAATCTACTCCATACCACCCTCAGGAAAATGGATAGGTCGAATCTACCAACAAAGCCTTGAAGTCTATCCTCACCAAGATAATTCATCTTCACCATGGTGACTGAGCTAACAAATTACCCAAAACATTATGGGCTTACTAGATAACTTGGAGGAATGTGATGGGACATACTCCTTATGAGTTAGTATATGGGAAGCAGGTGCTACTCCCCATTGAGTTTCAGGTAAAAACATTCCAGACAACTACTCAATTAGGAATGGATCTAAGTAAGGCCCAGAAGCAAAGGATACTTTAGCTGAATGAACTCATACAAGATGCATTCCAATGGACCATGTTAGTACAAGATTAAAGAGCTTAGTAATTTACATCCAAACTAGTGAATTCTATTACTAAAAATATAAGATTAGGCACTGAAAATCTGCTCCATACCACCCTCAGGCAAATGGATAGGTCGAATCTACTACCAAAGTCTTGGAGTCCATCCTCACCAAGATAATTCATCTTCACCATGGCGACTGGGCTAACAAATTACCCAAAGAATTATGGGCCTACTGGATAACTTGGAGGAATGTCACGGGACATACTCCTTATAAGTTAGTATATGGGAAGCAGGTGCTACTCCCCATTGAGTTTCAGGTAAAAACATTCCAGACAACTACTCAATTAGTAATGGATCTAAATGAGGCCTAGAAGCAAAGGATACTTTAGCTGAATGAGATTAGACAAGGTGCATTCCAATGGACCATGTTAGTACAAGATCAAAGAGCTCGGTGGAATGATAAGTACATTAAGAAAAAGGTGTTTCAACCAGGAGTTTGGGCATTTTTATATAATAGTAAATTTAAACATTTCAAAGGGAAAATTTCAACGAGATGGTTGGGACCGTATGAAGTGGATGAAGTTTTTGATAATTTTTCAGTTAGGATAAAAAACATCAATGGTGATCAGACCTTATTCATGGTAAATGGTCACTTATTGAAAATCTACCACTGTCCACTCTCTCGCCAAGAATTTTTGGAGAATGTGATGTGGGATCTGGAATTGGAGTTCATTCAAAAGGGGGACCCAACTTGTTAAAATTGGACAACTAGGTCCAAACTCCATGTTCTGATGCTCAGATTAAGAGGCTAATATTTTTGTTGGATTCCTCTTTCTGAGAGGTGTAAAATCCATATAAAAATAGTCTTAATTCGATGAGCAGAACTTATATTTTGAATTTATTATTCTTAATAAATTATATGTGCAAGGTCAGCCAGTTTTGTAATGTAGGCTCACATGCCCAACAGATGTTTCACACACCCTCATTGATGGATATATATACAGGAAAAGTTGGAGAGAATTTGAACACAACACAACTCACATCTTCCTCTCTCATCCTAAAAGTACGAGCTACCTGGAGGACGAATTTCAGCCACACGTGGGAAGGACGAAGAGGGTTTCTGCTGCTAGGGTTTCGCAGAAGTTTCAGGACAGCGTTGACTTTTGTAGAACTGACTTGGGTTGACTCATCTACTGGTTGGAGGGTTGTTGTGACACATGCTGGGCTGGATGACCAAAGGAGACTTTGCTGGTTGAAGCATCCTGTTGACTGCCGAAACGAACACATACATTTTTCTTGTTTCTGATTTGTCTTCTGTAAGATCTGCTTATATGTTCTATCTGCATTTTGCTTATCTACTTGTATGATTGCTGTGAGAAAAGTGAAATTGCTCTTAGCATAGAACATCTACAAAACTTGGTATCAGAGCTGAGGTGAAGACAAACTCTATCTATAGCAATCATCATCGAAGAAAATGGATTCCTCTAAGCTGGAAGTCATCACTTGGAGTCATAAGCACAACCTCTTCATGTGTAGTCTCCTCCTCTCCACGTCTGGGTTTTTGGTGAAGGAGAGAGACACCATGAGTGATACGCTAGTCTTCAAGTGATGCCCTAGCTGCTGTAAATTGCCCTAGCCGCAGAGATCTGAACGCAGTCAAGGGAGGCATTGTTACGCTGCACAAGAAGCCTTTATACGCTGCCTGTAGCAGCCTAAACGCAGACTTGTTCACGTAGTCAATGGAGGAAGAAGAGCCGCAGTCATCAAGCATAGAAGAATTCATAGGAGATCTGGCCGCAGTTGAAAGGAGACCTGTAGTTGCCAAGCCAATACGCAGTGTGAAGGTTCACGTAGCCCTAAACTTCAGCCACGTCCCTAAACGCTGTAAAGGAGAAGACGTTATGTATGCACAACACTATACGCTGTCATGATACGCATACGAAATTAAGGAAACTATACACACAGCGTGGACATCTATACGCTCAGTTATGGACAGTCTATACGCTGTCACCTTATACACAGTTATGGAAACTATACGTTGTCACCTTATACGCATATGCAGTAAATCTATACGCTGTCATTATACGCAGCAATGGAGAATCTTCGCATAAGGGAGCCGCATCCGCAGCAAGGTATTGACTGCACCATGGTGCAGTCATGACACTCTCGGCATCCTGTAACATTCGTTGATCTGGCAGCGTGGGATCTGGCAACATAGATTAGGCAGCGTGTATTAAATGGTCTCTCGCATAAGAAGGAGACGCAACTCGATTGGGAGGTTGGCAGATGAGCCCGCGGGCCGGGCGAAGGCCGCAGGTTCGAAATTGGTTTCGGTAACAAGTTCAGACTTGGACTGGAGGTTACATTGACGGATTGTATCAAAACTGGAGCAGTGGTTCGAACATATATCTGCGCGGTGTTTGGGTGTCCTCTCTTGGACTAACGCGCAGAGACTTATGTGAGAACCGGCTGTCGGGTTCTGAATTACGCAATTTATCATACAGCAGAAACTCACGGGATAATCGCGCAGATCAGCTCTCGGTGTAAGCGCAGGGATTAAACGTGAACAATAGCTGGACTCTCGATACGAGTGTAGAGTTATACGGGAGGCCAATATTTGGAGGATCGCGTTATGAACAGAAATCTCCGTATATATACAGTCGTGTGCAGATTTGATACGCAGAAGTTAAACACAACCGGCTGGGTGCTTTCTAGACTGTTACGTGGCAGCCAGAAAACAAGACAGCGGTTGACGTGTCATCGCGCAGGGTTATGAGAGCGTGGAACGCTCAAATAAACCGCGCAAAGATTTATTCAGCAGATTGTCAGAGGGTTGACACATGGTTCATATATATACGCTGGTGCGAAGGGTATATATATGCAGTCGGCTGGTGAACTGATAAAGCAGAAGGTTACGTGGCAGTAAGAAGCAGATTGTGCAGGTGGGTCTTGCGCAGGTCTACAGATAGCTGGCACGTGTTATGGTATAAGCCGGTGATTGTGTATACAGGTTTATGACCTCGACCTTATGCACGGTTGTACAGAATCGGGTGAATGTTAGGTAATCCGTGAAGGTGTATAACAGTATATGTAATAAGGCGGTTGGCCTGTTATACTATTAAGTGTGGCCGTGGTTATGCCCGACACACTTGCTGTAATTGTATTTCTGAGATTATCATAATAAATCTTATTGGGGTAGACTCGGGTTGAGAGTTGCCCATTCATATGACTGTTGCAATTTGTTGTGGTTCCTTACCTTCAAAGCCTTGGTGGAAATTATGACCGGAAAGAAGATCAAGATTTTGAGGACTGACAATGGCACTGAATATGAGTCAAATGAGTTCAAATACTTTTGCAGAGAAGCTGGCATTAAGAGGGAGACTACCACTGCATATACTCCTGAGCAGAATGGTGTTGCTGAACGCAAGAATAGGACTATTGTGGAAGCTGCCCGTGCCATGCTATGTGACCAGGGTCTTCCAAAGTTTCTGTGGGGAGAAGCTGCAAATACTGTTGTGTACATTCAAAACCGATGCCCTCTTTCCGCTTTGGACTCCAAAACTCCCAAAGAGGTTTTCTCTGGTAAGAAACCTGATGTCTCACATTTTAGAATTTTTGGATGTCCTGTCTATTTTCATGTGCCGAAAGAAAAGAGAAGTAAGCTGGATGCTACTGGGAAGAAAGGAATGTTTGTGGGCTACAGTGAGACTTCTAAGGCATATAGAGTCTATGTACCTGGTCAAAGGGAAGTAGAGATAAGCCATGATGTCACTTTTGACGAAGATGCTTCCCTGAAGAAAGTAGCAGATCTTCCTAGATCTGAAGAAAACCATGAAGAACGACCTGGAAATCTGGAAGAACCCCAGGATGAGACTATGCCTGATGTTGAAGGGAAAATGGACCCTATTGATCCTTCCCCTTCTCTAGGAAATAGGCCATCATGGCTCAGGGACACCCTCGAAGATGCTGAGGGTCATGCTGCCCCAAGGGGAACATTTCGGGAAAGCAAGAAGCCGTGTAGATACCAAGGGTATCTAGCTGCCATGAGTACTATTATACAATCTGAACCTGGATCTTTTGAGGAAGCCATCAAGCATCAAGTCTGGAAGGATGCTATGCATGAAGAATATGAGGCTATTATGAAGAATGATGTCTGGGATGTGGTCCCGAGACCGAAGGACAAATCTGTTGTCACCGCTAAATGGCTCTACAAGATTAAACATGGATCTGATGGGAGTGCTGAAAAGTTTAAGGCAAGATTTGTTGCCCGTGGCTTCTCTCAAAAGGAAGGAATTGACTATGACGATATATTTGCACCTGTGGCTCGATATACCACCATCCGATCCATCATAGCCCTTGCTGCTACGCAAGGATGGAGTCTTCATCAGATGGATGTCAAGACCGCTTTTCTGCATGGTGCAATAAAGGAAGAGGTGTATGTAGAACAACCTCTGGTATTTGAAGTTCAAGATCGAGACACTTATGTCTGCAGGTTGAAGAAAGCCCTCTATGGGTTAAAGCAAGCACCCAGAGCTTGGTATGAGAGGATGGATAGTTACTTGATGAAGCTGGGCTTCACTCGAAGCAATGCTGATCCAAACCTTTACTTTAAGGTTGAGGAAGGAAAGCCTCTCATTCTAGTGCTGTATGTGGACGACCTCTTCCTGACAGGTGATGACCCTCTCATTCATCAATGTAAGAGGGAGCTTGCTGCTGAGTTCGAGATGAAAGACCTAGGACTGATGCACTATTTCCTAGGCCTGGAGGTCTGGCAGAGACCTGGAGAGATTTTCCTTTCTCAAGGAAAGTATATTGTGAAGCTTCTGGAAAGATTTGGGATGGTGGACTGTAAGTCCGTGTCGACACCAATGGAACTCAACTTTAAGAAGTTGAGTGGCAGCGCTGCAGGGCCTATCTTGGCCAATCCTACTGAGTATCGTCAACTCATAGGAGCTTTGATGTTCTTAGTGAACACCCGTCCGGACATATGTTTTGCAGTGAATACTTTGAGTCAACAGATGGTTGAGCCTCATCTTTTTCACTGGGTTGGTGCCAAGAATCTTTTGAGATATCTTCGGGGCACGATAAACCATGGGCTGAGATACACTGCCGGGAGTGTGATACTCTGGGGATATACTGATGCCGATTGGGCTGGGAGTGTGGTGGATCGTAAGAGCACATCTGGATGCTGTTTCAATCTTGGTTCTGCTTCGATCTCATGGATGAGCAGGAAGCAGAAGTCGGTGGCTTTGAGCACCGCGGAGGCCGAATACATTGCTGCTAGTATGGGCTGTTGTGAAGCAGTTTGGTTGAGGAAGCTCTTTAGTGAGCTGTTCCAACATGTGCTAGATACCACTGTAATACTCTGTGATAATCAGAGTGGGATTTGTATGACTGAGAATCCTGTGTTCCTCGACCGATCCAAGCATATTGATATCAGGTACCACTTTATCCGGGATATGGTACAACGAGGCGCCGTAAGGCTCGATCATATAGGAACTGATGAGCAGGTCGCGGATATTCTCACTAAGCCCCTGGGGAAGGTCAAGTTCCTAACCTTCCGTGAGAGTCTTGGTGTCGTGGAAAGACCCTATGATGTGGGTCCTGTTGGACGATGAGCTCTGGGAGCTCTGGGGGGCTTTGGGGATAGCTTCTCGGAGCTATAAGCACTCATAATGCTTCTGCCCCACCCTTGTGATTATTGAGCTGGATCGCCACTCATTTAATCTGTGCCCCGTATGCATCCTACCCATTGAGTTCAGGGCTCATGGGAAGTACCTCTCATTTGGCCAATGAGGTGTGGAAAAGCTAGAGACTATTAGCAAAGACTGATGGACGCATCAGAGATTGCCGTACTCTCTATCTAGGATGGCATGGTCCAACCACTTGATCTGGGATCAAGATTTGTGAGGTCTGGGACCTCTGGATTGATTATGTCAGTCGGGGAATGATGTCTTTGTGACTAACCCACTTCTGTTCTGAAATAAAGAAGCCAACAAAGCAAGTTTCGGCGGGATGACTCACGATGTTAATTGCACTAATAGATGGAGTTCTCCCTAGTTTAGAGGGAGTGTTAAAATTGGACAACTAGGTCCAAACTCCATGTTCTGATGCTCAGATTAAGAGGCTAATATTTTTGTTGGATTCCTCTTTCTGAGAGGTGTAAAATCCATATAAAAATAGTCTTAATCCGATGAGCAGAACTTATATTTTGAATTTATTATTCTTAATAAATTATATGTGCAAGGTCAGCCAGTTTTGTAATGTAGGCTCACATGCCCAACAGATGTGTCACACACCCTCATTGATGGATATATATACAGGAAAAGTTGGAGAGAATTTGAACACAACACAACTCACATCTTCCTCTCTCATCCTAAAAGTACGAGCTACCTGGAGGACGAATTTCAGCCACACGTGGGAAGGACGAAGAGGGTTTCTGCTGCTAGGGTTTCGCAGAAGTTTCAGGACAACGTTTACTTTTGTAGAACTGACTTGGGTTGACTCATATATTGGTTGGAGGGTTGTTGTGACACATGCTGGGCTGGCTGACCAAAGGAGACTTTGCTGGTTGAAGCATCCTGTTGACCGCCGAAACGAACACATACATTTTTCTTGTTTCTGATTTGTCTTCTGTAAGATCTGCTTATATGTTCTATCTGCATTTTGCTTATCTACTTGTATGATTGCTGTGAGAAAAGTGAAATTGCTCTTAGCATAGAACATCTACAAAACTTTACACAACTCCTGCTGGTTTTTTAAACTGATTATATATATAATAGTAATAATAATAATAACAACAGTGGGTTGAATTTTTGTTTTCCTCCAAAACTCACATAGAATAAAGAGGAAATATGTCAAAGATAAGTTTATTCCTTTATCCAGACTTGACAGATTATTTACGGAAAAGGATAATTTGGAGTTTTCTATGAACGTTTCAGACTTGCTAAAATTGAATGTTTTGAGCAATGACTAACCCAGGCTCATAAATATTAATAGGACAATAGTAGTTATGGATCTATTGTGTACATAATTATTCTTTTACGGAAAAGAAAACTCCTTGGAGTCTACTTTGGTTTTTTCAGACTCTCTAAAAATGAATACCTTGAGCAGTGGCTAACTTAGGCTCGATAAATTTATGAGGTAGCAGTAGCTAGGGATTTACTGAGTACATAATTATTCTATTTCGGGCTTAACATAATAAGTATGGAAAAGAAACCCCCTTGGAGTCTTCTTCTGTGCATTTCAAACTCCCAAAAGCTGAAATGCCCTAGGTAGTGATCATTCCAGGCCTGATCGAAATCCATGGAATGATGGCACTAGATTATTCTACAACAACTGGAAGTCAAAATTTCTATAGCCAACCTACATGAAATTTCAAAGGAGGTTTCTGTTCATTTTTCAGTTCAGTCACATTTTTCATAATTTCTATGTTCAATGGGAAAGTTTAAAGGTTTCGTACTTAATTCAATACTATTTTGAGACTGAATTGGGTATTGAATGATTTCTTACAAATTTATATAACAAGTTCAAAAGAAGTATATGGAAAATAGTTTTAGCTTAGAAACACCCAAATTATTGAATATGGTAATTTGTAAGTACTCTGAATTATTCATAATTACATAAACCAATTTATCATCTTGGATTCGGCAAATGAAGAGCATAATCAACCAAAGATCAAGTTATCAATGTCATTATTGTTCTCGAGCTCTTGATTATTAATTGCAATAAAATCAAGGTATGGGTAAATTTACATTTTCTTAGACTAATTTGAAGTATATGAATTATAAGCTTAGTGATAATCTATCTCCACTAATTGTAATGATTCACATACCCTTCCATATTTGTACCATCCTATCCCCACTACCCCTTCCCTTCATTTCTACTCATGCGATACAAATGTCAAGTACCTATTCATCATTACAACAACCAATCTGCACCATAATTCGAATTTCACAGTTGTCATTTCAAAATAAATTTAAATTTGTTTGAACCCAACATGAAAATTGTTTGTCTCATTGATAAGTTTCAGTTGGAAGTCAGCCCGTGAGCCTTCAAATTCTTTGTTAACCTCTAGTATTTCTTCACCTTCATTAAGGGGAAACCTCCATGAACCCACATTCATTCATTCAATTTTCCAAGAGCCTTGAATATGCTAAGTGGAAGGTGTTGTTCGAGGAAAAAGGTTGGATCGATTTTCTTCAAAAGTTCGAGGGTTACAACGATAGAGTGGACATGGCCTTTGCACAGAGTTTTAATGGGACAGTTGCAAGGATTTGGAGTCTAAAAATCAAAGTGACTAAGAATTCAATAAGCAGGGAAATCAGATTGCCACTAACCGGTAAGAAATATTTCAAAGGAGGGTTGCTCGAGCCAGATGACTGCGCTAAATTCCTTAAGTCAGAATACAAGTCCATTAACCGGTCAAAAGGGGTTCTACGGAGCTACATGGAGGAGTAATAGCACCCACTCATCACTGTATTACAAAGATTTGTCACCTGTGAAGGGAGGTATGCTGCTATTTTCCTTTATCAAATTAGATTTCTCACACTTTTCAGATGGACGAGAAGTCAACTTTACGTTTTCCTTGCATAAGAGTTTGTATAAGATTGCTAGGGGGGTTCAGTCCACTGTTAAAAACCTTGAGACTAGTGCATACCATCACAATCTTGTTAATATAATTGTTTTCCATGAGTTAAGTAGACAAAGGAAGCCCTCGGAAGAGTTTCTAGTGAAAAGTTTTCCAGGGGAAGAAACCCAAGTTAAAGGCTAACAGAGACTTATTAGCCCTTAGTCGAAGAAATTGAGCCATAGATTCGAGGCTCCGCCTGACTACAGTTCTAAACAAGGTCAGATCCCTGCAATAACCTCAATGTCTACAAAGGAGGTTGTCATTTGGTGAAACCTTCGAAGAAGTCGGTGAACCCTAGTACATCTATAGAGAAATTGACCCTACCCTCGGAAGGAAAGAAATGTAAAAGAAGGAGTAAAGAAATGAAGCTATTCACAATGAAGTAACAACTGGAGGAGAAATACCAAGCAAATGGAAAAAGCCTCAGGTGTAGGTTGTGGAATCTGTCATCTCACCAGCAGAGCAACAGTCTAAGGAATTTGATGTCGCCCCTAAGAAGAGGAAGAGAAAACTCTTCAAGGAAGAGCAGGAAACGAAATCAGTGCCCTCTACACCAGTATAGAAAGAGAAAGAATCAGAGAATCCGACCTCATCACAAGGTTGGCGGCACACAAGAAGTATGTCCAAACAAAAACTGTCCACTTTTGGTACTCAAGATCGAGAGCCTGTTACTATTTTGTCTTCCTCAGAACAGGAGATGAAAAGCCCTTCTCAGGAAGATGAGGAAGTAGGGGATCTTCCACATGAGGAAGATGGTCGAATAGACAATTTTCAATATCTTGTAAGTAGTTCACCACCACAAGATCCATCTGACAAGAGTCCAGGAAAGAAGAAGCGAGCATCCAAGTCTAAGAAGAGTCGAACACTTACTGGGTCAACTCACAGAGGAAGTAGTTCTCGACAACAAAAAACACTGGCTGAAAATGCCTCAGTTTGTGGTGATGGGGATTTACATCTATTGGTGGCTAAGTTACAGGAAAAGAATGCAAAGCTGAAGGATAAGGCCCACAAGTATAAGACATTGTTTCTTTATGTGCAAATGGTTAATGAAAAATATCGGAACACGAATCTATCCCTAGTCTCCAAAAATGATGTGCTCATCCTAAGAAACAAGTGCCTTGTTAGTTGGAAGCTGAAACAACAGAGGGATTACATGAAGCTTAGTGCTTAGGGGCGAGCCTTACAATTTCGAAGGCCATTAATGAAAGAAAACCATGGTTTGGAAGTCTTAGTAAGCGTAACTGGAATTTGAAGTACGGGATGACCTAATTTTTTATTGCTGGTTGAAGTTTAAAAGGGACAGTTGCATGAGGGCATGCATTCGCTTTGCCATGGGGGGATGTTGAGCCCCACTTTTGTACCCATTTTTCACATTTTATTCCATAGTTTTTACTGTCATTTACCCTACTTTACCCTTTTTGTACCCTAAAACCACTCCACACTAGCTAAACAACACTACTTTAAAATGGAGGTAAAATCTGTTACTATGTGCTATTTTTCGTATGCCTTTAATTAGTTTAGGTAGATGATAAATGAACTTATAACTCTTGAATTAATTTGATAGTCTTTAAAGGGACTCAGAGACATATGAAGTGCATGGACAATCCAACACACAGTCCAACACACAATTCAACAACATAGCAAGTAGTCTTTTTTGGAACCACTATTTTGTACTTAGTTTTGCATCTCATTTAGTACTCTACTCAGCATTGGGCAACCAGTCAACCTTCAACATCCCAGAATAGTCCTTCTCATTCTTGAACATGGAATTAGTTTTGTTGTTTCAATGATAGTGCCATGATCGAGACAAGTTCGGTTGCAATCTCGGTGAAATCATCCTGGAGATTTCACTCTGCCTAACTTAGCTCAGATTCTATATATTTTTAATTTCCTTAGTTAATCGGTTGTAACTATTTTTCATTGGCCCAAACTCTTTAAAAGGCCCAATATTTTGTATGTAAAGTTACACACACAAACATAGATTTGCATAAGGATATATATGCTCAGGCTGGGCTGGTGATTGTGTCTCAATGTTTTCAATTATGTTATGTTAAGATCAAACTCCTAAACTGATGTTTTAATGAAGTTTAATATTTTTTTTTCTTGGCTTTTAATCTCTTTTAATCGTCTATGTTTTCTTGATTCACAAAGTATTGAATTAGCTTAGGCTTTCTCTGGGTAGTGGCAAAGGCCCACTATGAACCTGGAGTCGAGTCATGTAACACTTGTAGCGTATAGGAAGTGTGTTTTGATTCAATAAATAGAATTGCATCTCATTTCTAAATTGTTTTGTTAATGGTTTTCAGAATTCCAGTACTTCATTTCGTACTTAAGATTCCTCTTTGTTTTCATAGATCTGGGTAAAAGGTAACAAGTGTATCATTGTTGAGTCTTTGCAAGTTGTGGAGGTTGTTATAAACATATCATGTACATGATTAACTTTGTGATCACACTTTTACATTCATGAATGGTTGGAAAAGGGAAGTTTCAATTTGAAACGAATTTATGAAAGAAACAAATGTTTGTGTTTTGAATTAAACCTCTTGTTTTGAACTGAAAGTGTTTTCATTATTTATGATTATACATATATATATATACCAATGAAATGAGGCTCCTGTAGCTTGTGCTCTATTTGGAATACCCATAAATGATTAGAGAGCTAATTTTATTTGTTAACATAGATTGTGTGTTAATACTTTAGGAATCGTATGACATTTGCAACATGGTTATTTCGATTTCCTATGTGAGATTTATTTGGATCATAGTATAATCATCATTCAAATAGATCACTGGTTATTTATTCAATTTCATAGAAGGTTCCAATTAGAATTATTTTCGTTCCTTATTAAATATATTGAAGTTGTCTATATTGATTTAAATTTGCTCCGAATTAGAAAAGTATCAGTTCTCCCTTTTGAATGTTGAGTTGTTCGAATCAAGTAGCACATAGGGATTTGTTTGAGTTATCATTGAGTTTCCTTTGATTCATAGTACCTCGTGGATTAGCTTGTGTAATGATTTTGAATAAGGTTATGTTGAAGCCCCAAAAATCGGGTCTACAACAAGGGGGATACCCACCCGGTTCGGACCTTGGTTAGTAGCTCCTTTTTCGTTTGGTGTAGTGGGTCCGACTGGGGATATGGGACCAGTGTCCCAATTTATGTGTGCGTGTGTTGAGAATTGATATTTATTTCTTAATAATTTCTAAGTAAAATGCTTTTATTCTAAATCTAATGTAACGACATGCAATTGTATCCTAATAAATAGAAATATCTAATTCTAAAACTACCCCAGGATTTAATCTTTCATTTATGTGATCTAAAATTATTTCAAATGGCAATTGGTAATAAAGATCATTCAACTGCTATGAGAAAAGAATTCAATAAAGATAAACCATTTCGTATAAAAAGTTAGACGAAACAATTGTGAAAAACATATCGCATAATAAGTTACTCATATATTAAGCATAAATAAATAGCTATCACCATACAAAAGTGCCAAATGATAACTCAAAAATTTAAGCATTCATACATAAATAACTGAACATGAATATCACCATAACACATAATGCTATGAAACCAGCTCAAGAAAAGATAGAAAAGATAGATCAACGCCTTAGAATTCAGCCTCTTCGAGGGGGAAACCTCCTTTACATTACATAAATGAATGATTCTTGGATGATACAAATGAAAAGACCTCCTTTCTATATATAGGAGTCTAAGGGGTCATAACATAATCAGAGCCGACACAACAATAATAATGTAAGGGCACAATAATAACAATAGTGGGCTTCTATGTGGCACAATAGTAACAATATGGCACTACATGGGTACATCAATATAATAAGTGGGTTGTACTAATAACAATAAGGGGTTACACTAGTAGTATAGGGGCCTAACATGCCCCTCTCCTTCAAAAAGCGTTGTCCTCAACGCTTGAGTAGTTCTTGATGCTTCTGTATAAAATTCTTGTCCTCCCATGTGGAATCTTCAGCAGGTAAGTTCTTCCACTTGATGAGATACTCTGAAATTGATTGATTTCGTAGCTGTCGAGTTCTTGTTTCTGTGACTACTCCAGGTTCCAATATGATTTTTCCTTCCTCTTCAATTTCTGGCAATATTGTTTGAATTGGGATCTTTTGCAACTTTTGAATAAGTGGCCTTACTTCTTCGTCCTTCTTCCATTCATCCCTTGCTTCGTTTATCCAATCTGGTTGGATAATAGAAATAGCAAAAAACAATGCTTCCACATCCTCATCCTTGAAGAGTCTTCCCATTCGGTAAGGTCGACATTTTTTAAGTGCATGTAGTATTGCCAACATTTCCTTCTCATAAAAAGCTTTCTTGAGATGTACCCAATCACCTACATCAAAACATTTTTTACTACGATGTTGATCTACCCGTTGTTTCGTTTGATTTTGCACCGAAGTGGCGTTATCCTTTAAAAGCTGGAGAACTTGTTGTTGATGCTCGATGTGATCTTTCTCTGCTTGAACCTTTTTCTTCTTGATATGTCCTTCTACCTCTAGAGTTTGAGGAGTGGTAATTTCTTCCAATCCTTTACAAGATATGGTCAGATTCATTTCTTGATGCTCGATGTGATCTTTCACTTCTTGAACATTTTTATTCTTGATATGTCCTTCTATCTTGATAGTTTGAGGAGTGGTAATTTCGACCAATGAATTACAAGATATGGTTGGATTCATTTCCTCTTTCTCGATGTGATCTTTCACCTCTTGCACCTTTTTCTTCTTGATATGTCCTTCTATCTTGAGAATTTGAGGAGTGGTAATTCTTGCCAATGCTTTACAAGATATGGTCTGATTCATTTCTTCTTTCTCCGGGGTGGGGTCCTGGCGTATATCCTCTTCTTTTGATGTTTCTTGATCCTTTTCTTCCTCCTCTTCATATTCTATGTAAAATAATTTCTTCTCAGCACACTTATGACCTTTAGTGCATTTGCTATCACAATTGTAAGAAAGCCCTTTTTCTCTTTTTTTCTTCCAATTGTTGTGGTGTAACCCTTGTAAGTTGTGGAAGGCTGGGAGAAACAACACTTCCATCTTTATAGTTGTGAGGGTTATGCTTCCTAGTTTCCATAATTTTTCTTTCCAATAAGTCACAAAGCCCTTTTACTCTTTCCAATTGTTGTGGTGTTGCTCTGAAGAAGGTGTTGTTCTTTGTATCCTCATAATGTGCTATCATTTCCTCCGTGAAAATTGACCATGTAACAAGATGTTTACGAGAACAAAGCCCTTCATACCATAAAAATTGATCCGGTTCTAAATATGAAGATGCAATACATACCTTTTGTAACAGTGGCACACCATGTATATCAAAATATTGCTCCATCTGAAGTATCCAATTTACCGGATCCTTGCCATCAAACTTCCTCATCTTGCTTTTTCTTGATTTTAGGAGCTTGATCTTGAAACAACTGTAACTATGTATTTTCGAATCTTTAAGTTCTGAAATTGCGACCTGTAGTAGCCCTCTGTGTCCTCTTTCCAATGCCACCAGTCTGATCCAAATTGGATTCTCCAAGAAAGATTTATGCACAATCTCCCATAGTGACCTGATTATAGACTAGTTCAGTAGAGCAAACTTGTACGACGTGCCACGAGTCACTATTTTGACCTTTGGCTATGAAAAATATCTACAAGAAACTAAAATCCGTCCTCTTTCTATAACTTCTTACAAAATTTCAATTTGATGCTCAGAGAGAAAGTTATGACGATTTTCCCCAGGTCACCTGTTTGGAATGTAATTCAGGAGTCTACAAAAAGACCAAATTCCTCAGATCATATCTCCGCAAATATAGCGCGAAAAGCTCTGAAATTCGGACCCAAGGTTCAGCGCGATTTCTTCTCAAATGGTTTTTTTTTGCAACTTCTTAAATGTTGTAGAAAAAAAGTTATAGTGAAAATTCCACGATGACCTGTTTGGAGCAGCGAAACCCTAGAATCCAAAGCTCTGATACCAAATGTTATTAAACCAGCTCAAGAAAAGATAGAAAAGATAGATCAACGCCTTATAATTCAGCCTCTTCGAGGGGGAAACCTCCTTTACATTATATAAATGAACAATTCTTGGATGATACAAATGAAAAGACCTCCTTTCTATATATAGGAGTCTAAGGGGTCATAACATAATCATAGCCGACATAACAATAATATTGTAAGGGCACAATAATAACAATAGTGGGCTTCTATGTGGCACAATAGTAACAATATGGCACTACATGGGTACATCAATATAATAAGTGGGTTGTACTAATAACAATAAGGGGTTACACTAGTAGTATAGGGGCCTAACACATAAGCAGAATTTGTTAAGAGATAAAAGTACCATTTATAACTAGTTCTACTCATGAGCTCCAGCAATAATGATTTATCTCTTCTTAATCCAACATTCACTAAGAGTACAAAAGTGCAACATCAGTATTATATATTAAATGCAGATATCAATAAATTCTGTTCCATTCATTCATCAAAACCTCTTCGGAGGGTGAAAAAGTGCATGTTCTGAGGACAAGTTTTTGATAAATTTCAGGACCCTTCTCTAAATTTATGAGAATGGTTTAAATAATACTAGCTAAATCTAAAAATAATTTATTACAAAAATGTAGGATATGGTTTAAATGACCATCCTCATTTTAGGCAAAAATAAAGCAAAACTAAAACTAAAATTGAATCTAAAACTAAAACTAATAACTAACTATCTATGTATTTGTTCCTTGTAGTCGCAAGCGCTTAGCATTTGCTTGAGGAGAGTTGGTTGGCCGCCTTCCGACTTTAGCTGTCCTGCGAAAATGGAATCGGCAAGAGCTGGCACCATCTTCTTGGCAGAATTAATGATACATTTGAGAGTCATGCACTAGCTGTGTGGTTTTACCAAGTATGTCCAGTAAGAATCCCAATTCAACTTGGTTAACCTTTTGATGGACTCTGCTTTTTCTTGAGCCTTCTGTCTCCATCTTGTTTGTAGATGCTGTACATTTGGTAGATATTTACATACCACTTGATGATATCCCTGATAAATACCACTGGTTTTTGAGTTTAAGTTTTGCCTTTTGCCTTAGCACTTTTTTCTACAAATTTCCGGGTTTACAGGTGACTAAGTGATTAGAGGCTTCCCTTCTCGAGGGGTTTTTTGTAGGTGCTAATCGCGCATCGGAAACTGCCTCCGTTTCTCGATCCGGGCTTCCCTGGTTCTATTTTTCACCTCTTGCGCGCCTTTTGTTAGAGGATATAAACCTTAAATTTTGTGGAAAGAACGACTTCATATGTTCTTGGCTCTGAGTCTTAAACTGTCTATTCGTGATATCAGCACTATCCAATACCCATTTGACCATGTCCGTGTATGGAAGAATTTTGGGCTTCACCACTATCCGATGCAAGAACGAACATGCTAGTTCTGTAATAGACGCCTCAGATGACCCGTGTGAGCCAACAGTAGCTGTAACCTCCATTATTCTAGGGTTTTCTTCCTCGAGTAGACTGTACATGCCTTCCCAAGTAGTAATACTGGCATCTTTGTTACAGGTGGTGTCTGTGTATAAGGGCGTCATCTCTTTATCTTCAGAACTTGGAGCTTTACCCTTCTTTCCCATAATATTCTGAACACTGCTATGTACACTTCTCTGCTTTTCGCTCCTGTAGTTTACAAATGAGGAAAGAGTAATGATAAGAAAAAAGGTGACAGGAAAGCTTTAAATGCCGAAAACATATAAGATATATCACCCTACGTGAAATGGCTCCTCGATCAGATCAAAACCATATTTCATTAATGATTGCCAACTAACTCATTAATTAACATTAACGCACATAATTGGGCATCGGTTTATGGAAAAAGATTTCTCGAACAACGAGCCCTACAGATTTGTGATAAGGCGATTTTGCGATTTGCTTCGCAATATTACATATCACAATATCGCAAATTCGTTGCGTGTGGCAAACATCCGTTACAATGTGTTTTATGCGAAATGCGATTTGCGAGACATGCCATCGCATATCAGCGATTTGAGGCATTTCAGCTTAAGTGATATTTGAGGCATGCGATGCGATGAGGACCTTTTGCATCACTATTTCGCAATCTTAGGATTCCGCTTGTAGGAAGGAATCCATTACCTTTTTGCGATGCGACGCTTTTTATTAAGGGAACGGTTTTATTCGAACTTATCATAAAACTCAAGTCTTTTTTGATTTTTCGGGTATTCTCCTAATTTTATGATAGTAAGTTTTATTCAAAAAAGGGAATACAAGCACTAATTTTTTTTTAATTTTTTTTTGAATAAGGGTCCCCACTTATTTAGCATTAGTAATAAAACTAAATAAGAAGGGGGTTGTTGTTGGCCACAATAATTGGCGATTCACTTGGAAGAACCAGTTATCTCTTCTTTTCTTTTGAATTTTCTAAACTTCCAAAACAGAAAATTTTCCAGAAAATCAAACTTTATTATAGAAAGATAAAGTACACCATGCTTTCAACTGTCAATGATAGTTTGTTTCTTCTATGTCAACTTTGTTTATTTACTTCCTAGAGCTAGTCATTGTATTTACATCAACCACTACTTGGTTTATAAAGATAAAAACAAAGGCTTCTCTGTAAATCAGTTTTAAATATGCTCATTTGTCGTAGGTAGATCCTCTGCTGCCAGCAGGCATTTATAGTCTCGACAGGGTTACCTGTTACCCAGCAATGATCCTATATCCTACTTAGAGAAATATACGATTTTCAAAGGGAAATCCATATCTACAGTTATTGCTTTTTATTTTCTTTTAATCCTTAAAGAACAATGCCTTGGTTTGGTAGCCAAATTATGACACTGCCACTCACTTGATTTATAACTTTGTTGAACAAGCTGGCTCGTGATGAGACCCCTTGTCTTTTGATTGCAACAATCTTGAGTCATTGCCCTGTTGTGGTACTCAGTTTTGGAAAATTCAGCAAGCTATAATATCTATGATCATGATAAGTCGGCTCGTGATGAGACCTCTTATTCTTTAAGTTAAAGTGTATTGCTGGATTATTCCTTGAAGCTCGTAATTCCCAGGTGGGGAGGAAGTCATTATTTCCTTAAGAATAGCTCTCGACGACAATGGTAGATTTTTTGGAAAGAGCTTTTCTACAGAGAATCTTCGTTTTGTTATTGATACCTTTCATTTGACTGATATAAAACAAATTCCAACGAAAGGTCGCTTTTTATCAAAATTTACAAGGTTAGAGCTAGTATCATTTTCAGATTTATAGCCTTTGACTATATCTTATAATAATAATGATCAATTTTCTAAATCAGTTCTATTTATACAAGTGAAAAGACAAAATCTAAGAGAAAAATATATATATATATATATATATATATTTTGTGAATTCCAAATGTAACCATTTACAACTGGTTTTATTATCAAAATAAAGGAAAAAAACTAATCTACAAAAATAGAAGAATGATCTCCTATGGAAAGTATTTTTTGAGGATCTGTCCGTTAACAGGTAAAGATTCTCTTTTTCCTGTTAAATGCTGTAACATAAAGGTAGATGGACTTATGATTTCTGCAATTTGGAGAGGGCCAAGCCACATTCGTTGAAACTTCGTTTGTTTTCCCTTTTCCTCATGCGCCTTATCCCATTTCAAAACTAGATCTCCAATCTGAAAGTCCTTTCTGGATATCATGTTTGAATCAAAAGAAGCTTTTACTAATGCTTGGTGATGTGCATGAGTTATTTTAGGTTGTTCTCGTTGCTCTTCTAGCTTAAGGATTTGCAGCTGCCTTAGATGTAAGGAAGAGGTTGGTGTTTCATAAATATATTGAACTAACGCCAAAGAGGGAATCGCTAGATGAGTTGGAAGGACCACTTCTTTCCCATAAACTAAATTAAAGGGAGAAGTGCCAATGGAGGCTTTCTGTGTTATTCGGTCTGCCCATAGAGCATATATTAAGGATTTGTGCCAATTCTTATGATTCTGATCAATGGTTCGCTTAATGATTATGATTAATTTTTTATTCGTTGATTCAGATAATCCATTCCCCTGTGGATAATAATTGGAAGAGTAATTAAGTTTAAAAAATATTTTGAGTGCAAATTCAGTCATAGCATTGCCAGAAAAATACGATGCATTATCAAACATTAAAGCAGAGGGTAAACCAAACCTGGTGATTATGAACTGATCTATGAAATCAATGATGTGTTCGGCATTAGCTGTTTTGAGAGAAACTGCTTCTACCCATTTAGTAAAATAATATGTAGCTGTAAGGATATACCTATTCTATTTAGAAGAGTGAGGAACGATCTCACCTATTATATCCAGTCCCCATTGATCAAAAGGCTGCTCAATGTTGACTAGCTGAAAGGTAATGATGGTTTCTTTTGTCTCCTAGCAGCAGTTTGAAAAACTTGACATTTCCTTACGTAGCTATGTGCGTCTTTGAATAGTGTAGGCCAATAATATCCCGCACACAGGATTTTATGTGCGGTAGCATATCCAAGATAATGTCCACCTGCTGGTCCATTGTGGAGTTCCTGCAACACTTTTTCAGCTTCAGATTTCTCAAGACATCTAAGGAGAACAAAATCATAATTCATCTTAAAAAATACATCGTCCATGAGCTGATATTGCTTAGCCTTCAACCTTAGGGCTCTTTTCTTTGTATAATCTAGGTTTGAAGGAGCATATCCATTCTTTAGATAAAATATGATATCAACGTATAATGATTCAAGATCGTTTAGGCTTACCTCATACATTTGTATTTCTGAAGACGGTATTTCGGAAATAAGGAATGCTCCAGCCAGCATTTTACAAAAGCCTTGAACTTTTATAATATTTGCTGGTTTAATTTCGACGTCGTATTCTTGTAAGGCAGTAACCTAATTGGTTCTTTTCTCACCCACCTCTTTCTGTACTAAAAGATTTCTTACCATTGGAAACGGTACTATAATTTTTGTATGGGTTTTAAGCAAGAAGGGTCTGAAATGTTTGATTGCTTTGAAAACAGCATAAGCTTGCTTCTGGGCGTCTGAATAATTTAATTCAACCCCTTGTAGGTTTGAACTGAAAAAGGGAATTGGGGCTTTCGCTTTGTCTTGATTTGCTTGATTGAGTATCGCAACATATGATCTATTAGAGGCAAATGTATATAAAATGAAAGGGTCGGAAAAATTTGGAGTTGCTAAAGGTGGGGTGTTAACAATCACTTGTTTAATCAGATTAAATGCTTCACATTGGTCTTGGCCCCATTTTAAGATTGAATTCTTTTTAATCATTGCTTGTAAGGGAGATACGATTCTTGAAAATTCGGGAACAAATCTCTTTACAAAATTAATCTGGCCAAGGAAAGATTGCATAGCTTTCTTGTTGTGAGGTATGGGGTATTTCGGAAATCTCCTTGATTCTGTTGGGATCAGTATGTATTCCAGATTTTGAAACTATAAATCCAAGAAATTTTCCTTCACTTAATGCGAAAAAGGACTTTTTTGGATTAAGTGAAATTCCGTACCTTTGGCAATGTTGGAAGATTAGTTTCAAATCTCTGAGATGATTAACTCGTTTCTTGGAATATACAGTTATATCATCCAAGTATATTACTACTAATTTGTTTAATAATCCCTTAAATGCGATGTCCATGGCCCTATGAAATGTGGCGCCAGCGTTGATCAGATCGAAAGGCATCTTTTGATATGCATAAGTACCCCATTTGGTTCTGAATGTAGCCTTTAATTGATCATCAGGGTGAACCAAAACTTAGTTGTAGCCGAAGATACCATCCAAAAAGGACATTAATTCTGATCCTGCAACTGCCTGTAATATTTGCTCCATGGGAGGCAAAGGAGAATTATCCTTTTGGCAGGCTTTGTTAAGATTTCGAAAGTCAATACAAATTCTATTGTCTCCGTTTTTCTTTGTAACGAGAACCATATTGGAAACCCATTTATAATTTCGCACGAGAAAAATGATTTTGGCTTTCAATAACTTATTGAGCTCAGATTTGATTTGGTTTTCTAGGTTAGGATGGATCTTTCTCAGCTTTTGCTGGACAGGTTTTTCATCGTCTATCATTGGGATCGTATGCTGTATGATAGAAGTGTCATAAGTCTTAAGTTCATCATAGTTCCAGGCAAAGAAACTTTTGTATTGTTTCAAGAGATGAATGTATGCTAATCTTTCTTTAGGGGCTAGGCCAAGACCTAGATTTATGTTCTGCGGCTTGGTACCAGTTCCTAGATTTACTAATTCATAGTTCGGAGTTGAACTTTGAAGTTTTGAATTAGTAGATATTTTGAATCGGTCTTTCAAATCATATAAGTCTTCCAATTTGACTACTGATTTTGGTATAGCATTATTAGTGCTATATTGTTGCAATTGTTTGTTATGTTGGTCCTCATCAATAATCTGATTATTGTAAGATCCCTCTGATGTGAGGAAGCTTATAATATTAGGATCATCGTTGGAAATTCTCCAATTTGTAATGTTATCAGGAATCGAGGGTCTAAATATTAATTCGATTGAAAATCTATCAGGGCTAAAGTAATATGAGGGAATAAGCTTGGAAGCTACATTTGCCAAGAGGTTAGCAATAATGTTTTGGAGTCTGGGAATTGATGAAATATTGAATGCTATAAAATGTTCAGTCAGATCTTGTACTAAAGATTGATCTCCATTCCATCTTGATCCTAACAAAAATTTATGGATTATGGAAATGAGAGGAACGAAACGGAAAAGAGCCAGCTATCGGGATCGAATCGATGACCATCGCATTACAAGTGCGATGCTCTAACATCTGAGCTAAGCAGGCTCGATGATAATGCTTCAAATGACCTGATAGACAATGTAAAGTATTTCGTACCTGTCTGATAACAATTTCAGAATCTCCGAAGACTTGTAGATATTTGATATCTAATCTGATTGCTTTGTATAATCCTTGGATTAAAGCCTCGTACTCTGCTGTATTATTGGTACAATCGAACTTGAGTCTGCAAGTTAACATAATTTTGTTTCCCTCTAGACTGATTAATACGCATCCTGCTCCTTCGTTAGACTTAGAACCATCAAAAAATAACTTCCAAAATAAATATTTATTTACAGGAATATCTATAAAATTAACACATTTAGAACTATCTGTTTGAGAAAAATTTTCCACTTGAGATAAAACAGAATGTTCTAAGTAAGGTGAAGTATGAGCATTAAAATTTCCTAAGAAGGAATCAATAGAATAGTTGCCAATTATATTGTTGCTGTATGCTACAGGTTCATTTTCTCCTTCCAATTCTGTTACTATGTATTTTTGATGTCTTTCTCACTCAACCTTTATTTGATTTGGTTTACCATTGTAAGGGAGCCACATATGCAACCAATCAGTTGCAAAATATCAGTGAAGCTTTTCAGACCAATCTCTGCTAAGAATTAAGCCATAAAATTATGGAATATCTGCAACTAAAATGTCGATAACTTGACATACCTTCAGATTAGATGACAACCTTATGGTAACCTGATTTAATTCGCCGATCACTTCAACTTGCAATCGGTCCAGCTGAACTATGCGTACTGCTGATTTTTGAGGTTGAACGTTCAACTTTGCACATATTGATTTAGGTAAGATATTAGATGAAGCTCCTGAATCCACTAAACAATTATGCAAATTTTTGTTGAAAATTTCATAAGTAAGAAGAAATGGGGGAGTATGAGATCTTGACCTTCCTCCAATTAAAGCGATATCGTTTGGATCAACTTTACTAGCCACAGTATTTGGACGTCTTCCCATCTCATGGGAAGCTTGCGAGATTAAAGCGGCAGGCAGAGGTGCAACTGGTATTGCATGTAACTCTTTCAAGAGTATCTTTTGCCGGTGTTTTAACTTTCTCAATTCATAAAAAGTGATGTTAGCCCTAGTCTTCTTCATGTCTTCTATGATATTATACTCCATCTCATCAGAAACAATCAATGTTTTAGATGGATTTGGTGAATTTGTTTGGAAATGGCTCGTTTGTATCGCTTTGGGTGATGTTTTCTTAGCTGCGACTTTATCCTTAGTCATTGAGCTTGCGCTCTTTGGCTTAGGAGTAGGTTGAGGAGGATCGAGTTGATTTCTACTTCTAGTACTAACGGGCGATGCCTCTTGATCCTCTTCGTCTGGGAGGATGAAATCCCATATTCCCTGTACTTCTATAACTTCTTCTTCATCAGTAGACTCTTCGTTGGAAATTTCCTCTTCTTCTTCCTCTGATTCAACATTAGTAATAGCATTGGGAGGCTTTCAATCAGTTGAAGGATTTCTTCTATAAGGCTTGTAAGGCTTTTTATAAGAAGTCTCTACTACTTGTTTCTTAATGTCAACCATTTTGTTAGACATGGTTTTCAAAACTTTCTGCAATCCCTATAAATCAAATGGGTCTTTGGGTTGTTTTTTCTTTGGATCTTCTTTAAAAGTAACCTTCTTAGATTTTCATTCATCAACGACGTTTTTCTTTTCTAAGGCCATGATACATTTCTCTACTGCTATTGCTTCCTTCATATTGTCAGCTAAAGTTGTTTTGTTAGCTCTATCAACGAATATTTCTATCTTTGATGGTAAAGTAGATATATACCATTCACTTCGAACTTCTTCGCTAAGCTTGGAAGCGGTAGGAATTTTGTTCAACAGTTTATTGAAACGTGAGTTAAAATCTTTGATAGGTTCCTTTGACTCAACCCTAAGGTTAGATAGGTCATTGATCAATGTCGCAGTGGACCTGTCATCACCGAACTTAGTCAAGAATTGTTCTTGGAAAATATCCCAACTAGTAATAGATCCAGATGGTAAAGAGAAATACCATGATCTGGCTACTCCTTGCAAAGTGTAAGGAAAGAGCCGAACGACAACATCTTCATTAATAACCCCATTGAGATTTATAGATAACATAAATTTGTTTATGTGTTCTTCTGCTAGCATGCCTGCTTCATGATTAAACTTAGGCAACCATTTTTTGGAATGGGCCGGTATTTGACTCAAGGGCGCAGGCATTAAGACTACCCCTGGGTTATTCCACGGCATTTGGGCCATCGTTGAACTACTAACAAAGGAAAGCGTAGAAGATGATCCCTGCGGTTGGGAAGATGAGGATATTACAGTTCCAGATGATTGAGAAGGAGATGTGGAAGTTCCAGTGGACTGGTGGACAATAATCTGAAGTGGAGGGGTGGATGGTTGACTTTGCGATGGAGAGGTTGAGATGGATGATGATGATGAAAGAGTCTCGCTATCAGACCCTTTAGGTGATTTCCTTACTCTCTTCCTTGTAGGCATATGTAACTTGGTTGGTTCAATACCAAACTTTTTGCTCTTCAATCTGGTAAGAGGATGAGTAGGATTATATTGCGAAGTCACACTACCTTGAGATTTTTCAGATCTTTGAGGAGATATTGAAAATCGCTGAAGTTTATGGATTTGAAATATAGATTTGAAATCGCTGAAGTTTCGGGTTTGTGGCAGTGGTTGTTGTTGTATCGACTTCTCGCTCAAAATTTAATGATTCTAAATGCGATGGGGAATTCAGGGGAGATTGTGAGGGCGGTTTACTCTTAGAATGGTATTTAGATTTAGATTTACTTGCCATTCACAATTTGGGGCTCTCCTTCTAGCGCCAAATATATTGAAGCCCCGAAAATCGGGTCTACAACAAGGGGGATACCCACCGAGTCCGGACCTTGGTTAGCAACTCCTTTTCCGTTTGGTGTAGTGGGTCCAACTGGGGATATGGGACTAGTTTCCCAATTTATGTGTGTGTGTTGAGAATTGATATTTCTTTCCTAATAATTTCTAAGTAAAATGATTTTATTCTAAATCTAATGTAACGACATGCAATTGTATCCTAATAAACAGAAATATCTAATTCTAAGACTACCCCGGGATTTAATCTTTCAGTTATGCGATCTAAAATGATTTCAAATGGAAATTGGTAATAAATATCATTCAACTGCTATGAGAAAAGAATTCAATAAAGATAAACCATTTCATATAAAAAGTTAGACGAAACAATTGTGAAAAACATATCGCATAATAAGTTACTCATATATTAAGCATAAATAAATAGCTATCACCATACAAAAGTTCCAAATGATATCTCAAGCATTTAAGCATTCATACATAAATAACTGAACATGAATATCACCATACCACATAAGCAGAATTTGTTAAGAGATAAAAGTGCCATTTATAACTAGTTCTACTCATGAGCTCCAACAATAATGATTTATCTCTTCTTAATCCAACATCCACTAAGAGTACAAAAGTGCAACATTAGTAGTAGATATTAAACGCAGATATCAATAAATCCGGTTCCATTCATTCATCAAACCTCCTCGGAGGGTGCAAAAGTGCATTTTCCGGGGACAAGTTTTTGATAAATTTCAGGACCCTTCTCTAAATGCATGAGAAGGGTTTAAATACTACTAGCTAAATCTAAAAATAATATATTACAAAAATGTAGGATACGGTTTAAATGACCGTCCTCATTTTAGGTAAAAACAAAGCAAAACTAAAACTAAAACTGAATCTAAAACTAAAACTAATAACTAACTATCTATGTATCTGTTCCTTGTAGTCGTAAGCGTTTAGCATTTGCTTGAGGAGAGTTGGCTGGCCGACTTATGACTTTAGCTGTCCTGAGAAAACGGAATCGGAAAGAGCTGGCGCCATCTTCTCGGCAGAATTAATGATACATTTGAGAGTCATGCACTGGCTATGTGGTTTTACCAAGTACGTCTAATAAGAATCCCAATTCAACTTGGTTAACCTTTTGATGGACTCTGCTTTTTCTTGAGCCTTCTGTCTCCAGCTTGTTTGTAGATGCTGTACATTTGGTAGATATTTACATACCACTTGAAGATATCCGTGATAAATACCACTGGTTTTTGAGTTTAAGTTTTTCCTTTCACCTTTAGCAGTTTTTTCTACAAATTTTCAGGTTTATAGGCGACTAAGCGATTAGAGGCTTCCCTTCTCGAGGGGTTTTACCTGGTGATGCATGATTTCCAGGCTTCCCTGGTGCTATTTTTCACTTCTTGCGCGCCTTTTGTTAGAGGATATAAACCTTAAATTTTGTAGAAAGAACAACTTCATATATTCTTGGCTCTGAGTCTTAAACTATCTATTCATGATATCAACACTATCCAGTACCCATTTGACCATGTCCATGTACGGAAGGATTTTGGGCTTCGCCGCTATCCAGTGCAAGAACGAACATGCTAGTTCTGTAATAGACGCCTCAGATGACCCGTGTGAGCCAACAGTAGCTGTAACCTCCATTATTCTTGGGTTTTCTTCCTCGAGTAGACTATACATGCCTTCCCAAGTAGTAATACCAGCATCTTTGTTACAGGTGGTGTCTGTGTATAAGGGCGTGATCTCTTTATCTTCAGAACTCGGAGCTTTACCCTTCTTTCCATATACTGAACACTGCTATGTACACTTCTCTGCTTTTCGCTCCTGCAGTTTACAAATGAGGTAAGAGTAATGATAAGAAAAAGGTGACAGGAAAGCTTTCAATGCCGAAAACATATAAAATATATCACCCTACGTGAAATGGCTCCTTGATCAGATCAAAACCATATTTCATTAATAATTGCCAACTAACTCATTAATTAACATTAACGCGCATAACTGGGCATCGGTTTATGGAAAAATCTTTCTCAAACAACGAGCCCTGCAAATCTGAGATAAGGTGATTCTGCGAAATGCGATTTGCGAGACGCGCCATCACATATCGGCGGTTTGAGGCTTTTCAACTTAAGTGATATTTGAGGCATGCGATGCGATGAGGATCTTTTGCATCATGATTTCACAATCTTAGGATTCCGCTTGTAGGAAGGCATCCATTACCTTTTTGCGATGCGACGCTTTTTATTAAGGGAACGGTTTTGTTCGAACTTATCATAAAACTCAAGTCTTTTTTGATTTTTCGGGTATTCTCCTAAGTTTATGATAGTAAGTTTTATTAAAAAAAGGGAATACAAGCACTAATTTATTTTTAATTTTTTTTTGAATAAGCGTCCCCACTTATTTAGCATTAGTAATAAAACTAAATAAGAAGGGGGGTTGTTGCTGGCCACAACAGGTTACTGATAATTTGGTTTGAAAACATAATTAGTGATAGCTGTCTGATTTATTTCCAAATGAGTTTTTGAGTTAAATGAGTCATAGTTAAAAATAGAATAGTAATTTGAGTTTTGAGTAAGATAGATTAGATTAGAGTGAAATAGTTTTCTTCACTTCATATTTTCTGGATGAGATCATTGGATATAGGAATTGAGAATTTCGTACTTAATTTCGTACTAGAACTGTTTAGGACTTGAACCGGAATGGAGTGCAACTTAAAGTTTACGAACTCCGGTTGACAATTTAATTTAGGGATCCCGACGACATATAAAATCCCTAATAATGTTACACTATTTTTTTCACATCTCACAAGCATTTTGCGCATCGAAAGGATCCAACAAAATGGAAAATTCTTCTTTTGATTTATTTTCTGGCATTTTCTTCATTCATGTTGCCTTGATCATGTCCGTTTTAGTCATACTTGTGAAACGACTTGGATATAATTTTGATTAAACTGTTTCCATGGCCAATGATAGAGCAAGAATTATATCTTTTTTCATGATTATGTTAATCTTAAGAATCCAAATGATAGTGAGGAAGATAGAAAACAAGAAATGTAGCAGTTGTTGATTTCTTCAAACAAATGTCATGATGAGAATCATATATAGGGATGAATCAGTTGTAGCACTTGTGAGCCTGACTTTGATTAAGGGGGGTGGCTACAATATTTTCTCGCCAACTACAGGAGTTATGAGATGTGTGACTCTATCCAAGCTTTGGCTAGATTATGTACTTAGAAACTTGCATGGAGATCAAGGGTGCGTAAATAGGTTGAGTGTGAAGAAGAAGCTTGTTGGGTTGAAAAGCTTAAAAGTAACAAATTTGGCTCAGTTATAAATAACAACGATCATTATAGCCACGTGTCAATTTGTTGCAGAGTTCATGTTTTGTTTCAAATCATCCAAGTTTCTATCATCCATTGATGAAGCCTAGTCCACATGCAAAGGAATTGAACAATTTTTCAATGTATCGCATGCAAGTTTCAATTATTGGTGGTTCCTTTCATAATTGGACAATTCAGATTTAAAGGTGCGACCCCTTGCTCCTTTGATGTCTAATAGTGGGGTCTGCTATTGATTGTTTTCCCAAACCAACTTTTTCATATGTGGTAGCATATAGTTAAAAGAGGGTGCCCCTTGCTTTAAACCAGATACCACTACACCCCCTCCGCCGACAGGCGCGCCCCGCCGGCCCCCCCCCCCCAAAACACCCACCTCCGACTATTCATCTTATTGTTTCTACCAAAACTGTTATACAACGTCAACACAAGGAATAACCTATCAAATAAAGTAGCAGGTGGCAATAAATTTAATATGAAAATGTTTCATTTCTGCTACCACTATAGGTTTCATTAATAACACATTTGTTAGTTTGCCAATTGATGCTTCACGATATTTTTAACACTGAAATCTCCATTGGCATTTTAAGATATGCTACAGGAAAAGGGACAACTAGAGAATTGCAAAGATTAATGTTATAGATAGATGAAGAAACCGATGCGATATAGTGTTGGATCATTTCAAATGTTTGGCTTTTGAAGAGCAAGTTTGTTTCTATATAGTGTGGATTGTGAGAACATAATTTTATTTTAGTGTTTGGGTTCTTGTTAAAATTGGAAACTAGGGCCAAACTCCATGTGGGTGATCTTATTTATAGCAACTGATATTTTTATTGGATCCCTCTCATCGAGAGGTGTAGGATTGATCTAAATATCATCCGATTCTGACAAGTATTCATGGAGTTATGAATTTATTTATGTTATAAGACAAATTGTCAAGTCGGCCAACAACTTATGTAGGCTCAGAAGCCAAATAGTCACATCTATTCATCATCTACGTTTTAGTATAAATAAGAGAGAATTTGAAGTCATTAGAGACATACTCTTCATGTGATCTCCTCTCCACGTCTTGGGTTTTTGGGGAAGGAGAGACACTAATGAATACACTGGCCTAGGATGATGCCCTAATCCAACGCAGTCATGAAGACATCTATCCGTTGTAAATGGAGATACCTTATCCGCAGCAAATGGAGACATATACACAGATCAGGGAGACTTATACGGTGTTCATAATGGAGACATATACGCAAATCAGGAAGACTTATATGCTGTTCATGATGGAGACTTATACGCCGTTCATAATGGAGACATTATATGCAGGGCATAGAGATATTCCTACGGAGTCATGAAGACTCATGAACTTACACATTATACGCAGGGCATAGAGATATTCCTACGTAGTTATGAAGACTCATATGCAGTCAATGGTGACACTCATACACAGTCAATGGTGACACTCAAACGCAGTCAAAGAAGACATGTAAAACGTAGTCAAAGGAGACATGTAACATGCAAATTCCTCTCTGAAATTCCGAGTATAATAGCCGCAGTCAAGAAGTGAACTAAACTCAGGTACAGGGACCAACATTCAAGGGTGATAGAGAGCAGCAAGGTCACCTAATAGACAATCTCAGCATAGAGATGTCTCTGAGGTATAGTCGTAACTAGGAGGCGTAATGATGAACAACAATGATAGAATGGCATACCTGTAGCAGCCCTATCACAATGAATAATAGTGATAGAATGGCATATCTGTAACAATCCTATCACAATGAACAATAAAGGATGAACAGTCTCAGATCATGATGATGAAAGATGCAGCATCATGGGCATGTTAGTAAAGGGCATCACAATGATGAATGAGACAACATGATGAAGCATGATGGTGCTACATGGTAAGGTGTAGGAAATGGACGAGATGCAACACTAAGATAGGTGAAGGAGTCACCTTAGAGAATCAGTTGAAGCAATATGTCTTCAACTGATCTCATGCGATATTAAAAGTCAAGTATGGAATTCTATTGTAAATGTACTATCTCTCTCACTTTCTCCGCTGAACTATGAAGAAAATAAAATAAGAATTGATCAAGGGTTTCCCCACATTGTGGGGTTTTTCCCTGGCTAGCACCACATCGTGTGTCCTCTTGTCTTGGCTTGTCTTCTGCGATTTATGTTTATGTTCTATCTGCAGCTTACTTTAATGCTGATGTGATTGCTAATCTGGAAAAGATATCGAGTTAACTGAGAAAATTTAAATAAATTGCTCTAGCATAGAATGTACCTAAACTTAACAGTTCTTCATCATACACTATAGAATGAGGGTCACACTTTTTTTGATCTTGTCATTCGAATGGAATTGAACCAATTTTAAATATCAATGAGTTTTCTTGAAGAGAGATGAACTAGTTTTGATTCCTCGTGAGCTTTGTTTAAGAAATTGATAGTTGCAACAACAAAATTTCAGGTTTGCAGGGGTGTATTACTACCCAACATTTATCCTTGTAGAGATTGAACCAAAAGAAAAAGAAGGTATAGACGCATCAAACTTGTACTTCATGCTAACAAACACAAAATATATCAGAAGATTCAGCTTAAAACTTTCATGGTGAAGATTTTCTAGACAAGGAATGTGATTTATTATGTACAAGGAGTAAAAATTGGGAGGATAATCTTTATCATTTATGCAACTTCTACAAACCCGTGGAAAGATCAAATATTTTACAACCTCCAAGATTCTCATCTAACTTTCAACTGGTTTTTAATTTGGGGTTTCCTACTTGGTACGTGGTTGTGTAGTTGTATTAATATGAAAAACTTTTGTTGCTGCAAATGGAAAATATTTCTTAGAGCACTATGGGTTTTGGTGTATGCTGGAGGAAATTGTTGCATGTGGTTCAAAATGGTTATCTTCGTCAATTACTTGCTTTATTACTTCTTTTTCTCAAGGCTTGCTACAATGACCCCCTAGCATTCCGTGCTTTGGATTTGATGGCTAAATTTGTTTCCCAAGGCTCAATGGCCTAATCATAACTTAACACCATATATCAGGTTTTTGAGTGGATGGGCAAAAAAATTTCATTCTCTTAGAGTCAACATGTTATCTAGTTAGATCTGATAGCAAAAGTGTGCGGTATTGTTAGCGCTGAAAAGTACTTTGCAGATAAATAATAATTAAACTTATTCTATGCTTTTGAGTTGTTGTTGGCTTGTTGGGCCCTGACCCAGATTCGAAAGAGTTATTTAGCCAAACTAATCCCGCAGCTACCGACCCTTTCAGCAACAGCCCGCGAAGCGCGGATTGAGGTCTCACCCGAGGTAGCAGGGGTGGGTGCTGGAACTAGGTTTCCACACCCTTGGGATGTCTTGATGTGGTCTGGAGGGTTCACGCGTTGTTCTGTGGCCTCACGCCACTTTGCTTCCACGTAGATCTGGAACAAGGCAATTCCTTAATACTTATTATTAATGAGTTGTTATAGGTCAGATCTACTTTTTACGGTCTTTAAGAAAACATTTAATAGAGATAACAAGTGCGCGCATCCAGAAAAACTCATAACATAAGCATAAGTACAGATCAAACAGATATATACCCCATAAATTAACCAGATCCCCAATATTTCAGATTCAACACAATATTTCAGAACCAACTCATCTTTATTCAACTTTTTTGCCAATACATCCAGATCTGCCCTGCGCACTCAGTTGTAGGGGTCCACGCACATAGATGCAGACTCTAGCAGGCCTCTGCGCACATAGCTTCAGAGCCTCTATCTACCCACCAACACCCTTCACTCGACTTACAGACGCCGAAAAATATTGTCTTCACAGACCCATAGCACTACGATTCATTCAAACCTAAAACTAAATACTTTCTATCCTTAGAGACTCGCTCTATTTATACATTCCCATGGTCCACTGACCATGGGCAGACCGACTTACTTCCTATTATTCTATATTATTTCTTGGTTGGACAACCCTTTGACTCGACCTATTACATTTCACGCTTCGCATATTTCATAGTTTTACAATATTTTCATCCTAACTTATAGGCTTTAAGCCCCAAAACTGTTACGCAGGACCTCCACTACCCAACAGTCCCCCAACACAATCATCATGACTCATCCCGAGTCACTTGTCAGTGCGGCGAGATGCACTACCTAGGCTCCACGGTTCACCTCCCTGTGAGTGACGCCCTTCGTTCTGCTGCTCCTTCTTTGTCTCCTGCAACGCTTCTTCCAGCTCCTGCTTTGTTGTTTCTACCAATTCTCACAACCGATAATGCTCATTCTGCTCTGCTCGGTTAACACAGAACACCCCCTCATAGGATTTTAGCTCTAGTTGGGGTGCCACATATGGGACCTCCTCGTACCAACGCAGCCAATTTCCATTCTCGTATCTTCTCTTCGCACTGTCTGCTGCAGCTTGTGTTGCAATTTTGTAAGACCATTGCTGCTGTTCGCGAGATCCCAATCTTCAAGGTACATCAGAGACGACTTGTTAACTATAATTCCACCATCTGCCTCTGTATTTACAGCGTTTCCCTTATCTTTCATGGTTCGCTGACTAGCCCATGGGTGAGGCCGCAGATCCGGACCAATTCTGCTTCGTGTCTACAAATTTTCAGCACATCCCCTATTGTCGATGCTGAACTCTGCGCGGTGCCCGCAGCTGTCAACACCGTATTCTTCAGAAAGCCCTGCATCTCCATTGGCCATATCACAACCCTTAGGCTTACTCCTTGAGCATAGATAATGAAGAGTTCCATAGCGGCGGGAAGGCACAACAACTTACGATTCTCAGAAGCGCAGCTCGTTCGGTGGATGCCCCCCTGTGATTTATAAGTGTTTCGAAATTCAAATTCATTGGCTCCCGCCTTTTCTGGTGCCCTCATGTTAAGCCTGCGACAGATCGTTCCAGATCTGGCTCATACCCCGTCTCTTAATTGCCCGTCGCCCGCTCCCTTTTGCCATAACTCAGACATATTGTCATGAATAGTGATAGCAACGGTCACCTCTTTTCTTATCAACGCAGCAGCACAACCCTTTCCATGTAACCATGACCCTTGTGATAGACCAAATCTACGCGCACCCCAGTAGTCGCGCAACTTCCCCCTAGACTGCTTTATTGTCTCGTGCTCTCTTTCAATTGGCTGGAGCGGTGAGACTGTCCTTTGGTCGGTTAGTCAGGCGGTCGACCCACCCATGTAGAGCTTCAGGCGATTGCCATTTACTCTTCTCGGGAAGGGTTCTCCATTGAGCTTGGCAAGTTGGACCGTGCCTCCGTTTATAACTTCTTTGACTACATAGGGTCCCAACCAATGCATTCGGAGCTTGCCAGGGAATTTCTCAAACTTGCTGTCATATAGTAATACTAGATCATTCTCCTTAAAAGTGCGCACCTTGATATGGTGATCATGCCACGCTTTCTCTTTCTGTTTCTGTACTTGTTGATGGAATCCGGCAAAAAACCATTCCTCCTCATTCCTCCAGTTGCGCGAACTGTTCCTCCAAAGCCTCGCGGTTTGCCATTCCTGTTATTACTGCAATTCGCAAACTAGGTACAATGTATTCCATGGGCATAACGGCTTCCTCACCATAGACTAACCAGAAAGGTGTCTGGCCTGTCAACTTATTGCACGTGGTTTAGTATGCCCATAACAAAGTAGGGATGCGCAAGTCCCAATTATTTCGCTACGCATTACAGACCTTGGTCAACGCAGTCTCCAAATTTTTGTTGAACACTTCGACTATCCCATTCACTTGTGGATGGTATGGCGTACTCTGTTAATGATATATCTGGAATTCCTCAGTGAGTGTGCTGATCGTTTCATTCAGAAAGTGCATTCCCTAGTCGCTCATTAGAATTTTGGGACATCCAAACCGTGTCAACACGTTCTCGAACAAAAATTTCGCAACTGTAGCAGCTGTGCACTCCTTAACCAGCTGTGCTTCTGTCCATCGGGTCAAGTATTCTGTCGCGGTGATGATATAGCGCGCTCCCGTCTTCCCTTGAGGTGTGATAGGTCCCATGAAGTTGATTGCCCACTTCTCGAACGATTGCAACATCATCTGTGGTTTAAGCGGCATTTCATCCCTCCGCGATGGTTTCCTAGTCTGTTGACATACGTCATAGGCCCGACAGTACGCTTTTGAGTCTTAATGTAGAGTTGGCCACCATAGTCTTGCGCGAAGAATCTTCTATGCTGTGGCGCGACCTGCATAATGTCCTCCAGCTACCCCCCCACTTGCTTCGACCAGGATCTATCCTTGCTCAAATTCAGGTACATATCTACGTAATATTTCGTCGTTGCCCATTTTGTAGAGGTGCCCTGCAATAACAGTAAAATTTGCTGCGCGTATCACCAATTCTTTCTTTTGCTGAATGGAATATCCCTGCGGTGCGGTTCCTGTGGTTAAGAAGTGGATTATATCCTCAAAATGGCCATCCGCGATGCGCACTGCATACAACTGTGCATCCGGTAGTCCTTCCTCTAAGTTTGTGGGCTCTTCACCATTCTCAATTTGGGACAGGTGATCTGGGCCTACGTTTAGATGTCCCAGCTTTACGACGACTTCGAAGTCATATTCTTGAAATAATAACAACCACCTACAAATGCGCCCCCCCAACATAGGCTTATTCACTAGGTATTTTAGCGCAAAATGGTCAGTATACATCTTAAAGTGTCCTCCAAGCAGATAATGGTGGTATTTCTGGAGTGTGTATGCCATTGCCAATCCCTCTCGCTCAGTAGTGGAGTAATTCTCTCAGCTTTTGATAATTTTCGACTTGCGAATGCAATCGGGTGATCAATTCCCTTCGCTCCTTCTTGAGTGGGTACCACACCTAATGCGATACACGACGCGTCGACATGCTCGTGAAATTCGATGTCCCATTTTGGAAAGACCAATATAGGGGCTGATGCCATCTTTTCCTTAAGCATTTCCAGACTTTTATGCATTCCTCATTCCAGCAATAAGTAGCATCCTTCTTCATCAACTGTTCCATTGGTGCCGTGATCTGTGCGTAGCTTTTTATGAACTTCCGATATTAACCAGTGTGTCCCAGTGTGGCACGCAGTTGTTTGACACTTCGCGGCGCTTGCATATTGAGTATGACAACGATATTCGCCGGATCCACCATTAGACCTTGCTTACAAACCACATGGCCGAGCAGGTTCCTGAAGGGGACGAGGAAAGTACACTTCTTTAGGTTTAGCGCAATCTGGTGTCGTCGACAAGTATCCAGCATTAACCATAAGCTCGCGGTATGTTTCTTAACTAGCTCGAATACGGTCCAATCATTAAGATATACCTCTAAGAAATTGTGTATAAATTCCTTGAATCTAGCTACCACAATGCATGAGAATATCGCCAACGTATTCTTTAGCCCAAAGGGCATCACCGTATACTGAAAACAACCCCATTCGGTGGTGAAAGCTGTTTTACTCCTATCGTCTGGCGCAATCTTAATCTGGTGGTACCCCAAGAAACCGTCCGTGAAGGAGCAGGCTTCCTGTCCACCCAAATTTTCCAGTACCTCGTCTGTAAATGGCGTCGGAAATGGATCGTTAACACATGCATCATTGAGCTTCCAAAGATCCATGCAGATGTGAATTTCACCCTTCTGTTTCTTCTCCTGCACAACCATAGGACTTACCCAGTCAGACTCCTCTACTGGTTCAATTATTCCTGCTGCAAGCATCTTGTCCAACTCTTCGCAGACCTTTGCTTTGTATTTTGGATTCAACCGGTAAGGCCATTGCTTAATTAGCTTTGCATCCGGCTTCAGGGTTATCTTCATCATTCCTAGGTCGCCGAGGATCCCTTTTAACTCTATGATTTTTGTTGGAAACAAATCTTGATATTCTCGAAGAAACTTGACAACCTTTTCCACCGTGGCATCATCCCAATAGTCCCCAAGCATTTCATACTTTGGCTCTTGCTCCATTCCAATGTTTACTTGTTTTGTTTTCAGTGGCGCGGTGATGTTTAGATCCTCGATTGTTGGTCTGCGCACTTCGCGACTCCCCTCTGTTTCTGGAATATTGATGTTCCTAGGGTCGTCCTTATCATCTTCTACCTACAAATTGTAACATTCCAGCGCCTTGCTCAGCTGTCGCGGCCAGTCTAGCTGCTCGACTTCTTCTGGTTCCAGTGGTATTTTGAAAATAGCGACCTTCACAACCTGCAATGTGTCGTCCACAATATCCATCCATTGATCTTCAAAGAAGAATGTTGACAGAAACCCTTCACGCAAGATATCCCACTCGCCTGTGCCATGTCAGAGCTCTGTTTCAGTATATAAGTTCCTTGGAATGACATCCAGGGTATGATAAAATAAGTGTACCCACTCTCGTTGAGGCTCTTCTCCATAGGCTTGGACCCATCTGGTAAGGTGCATGCGCGGATCATCACGTCCATCATATTTCTCAGTTATTTGTAGTTCCAGCCTCCCAAATCTTATCTGCATCATGCGCCTGCAGCCGTGCCAATTTTCGAAGGTTCCTTCATGTGTGCCCCACCATCGCGCAAGCGTCGTGTGCAATGCCCATCGCAACGCATCAAACTGTTGGTGCTCTCGTACCATGCTTTCAAACTTGGTCAGGAATTCATCTACTGCTGCCAGCCTGTCATACATTGGTAGTTCGTGAACCTGAGCTCCAACCCAATACAACGATTTAGTCATCATATTGCAGTGTAACGTGGTTACTCCGTTCAACCGGTTATGCCACTGCTCGTCTTCTTCATCTGAATCTTCGGTGCAGGATTCTGCATGCCCCCACGATATTCTCCCTTCCTCTGTTGGCTTGATCCCCTCTTGATTTCGTACAGAAATTTTGTAGATACAATCTGATTCTTCTTCACTTCCTTTGTTGCACACGGGTTCAGTGTAACGCGGTCCTTCAACCGGATCTAGCGGAATGACTACGCGGAGCGACTTCTTCTCAAATATAATTTTCCACTTCTTTAAATTAATAACCCCATTCATATCAGTGGCATAGTATATCCCTAACAATGTAGGGTAAGGGCTACTTTCATCCATGATTTCTATTACTTTAAAGTCCGTCTGGGTGCTCGCGCCTTCTATATCTACCATAATTCCTTGTAGTCTTCCCATGGGCAGGATCTTCTGTTGGTTCGCCATCCGCAATTGAATAGGAGACCATTGTAGTGTGGTCTTGCCCATGTGCTCCCAAGTTTGTTTAGGTAGTACATTTGAATCTTAAACCAAGTCCAGAATGATTTGATCCATCTATAGTTGCCAATATGCGCCGTTAATCGCATTTCTTGCCCGGTACGTGAAGCATGTTTCCCCAATTTTCGAACCACATGAGGTTCACTCGACCTTGCGCACCTATATATCAATTCTTGTAAGCCCCTAACTGCCCTATTATCGCAAAGCAATTTCATGCATGTCTCTAAAAAGGTAGTCAGCGTCGAGGGATCCCTTTCTGGGTCAGGTTGATCCCTACTTCCTGGGGTAGAGACCTCCGCGAAGCTCTCCCTAGTTTCCAAACATGTCTCCTTGTGAACCGCAGCATTGTCCTTGGTTACTTTCCTCTTATCCTACCCTGTAGCTGTGCCACTTCTGAGCACTATGTTTATATTTGGGTCTTCCTCGTGTGGTTCGACCCTCATCATTTGGACATTCTGCATTGTCGTAGGTTGTGCTTCCCTCTTCTCACGTATCTGTTCTATCAATGTGGGGCAGTCTACTATTTCATGATCGAACTGCTCGTAGTAAGGGCACGATATTCTAGTTGGGTTGGTACAGTCTCATGCGTAGTGTCCTAGTCCTCTGCAGTTGTAACAAATTAGCTACCCGTGACCCCTTCCTGGCCCCATTCCTCCCCATCCTCGTGCATGTCCCTGGAACCCACCGCGCGCTATCGTCACGGCTGGATCCTGACCTTGCGCTTCAGTCTGCATTCTGCAGGCAAGTGACTGGTCCATCAATAATTGACAACTACGACAGTCTCTCTCCTCATGGTCCACCGATCTGCAAAAGTTGCAAAATAGTTGTTGGGGGGTCTGATTAAATTTTGGTAGTAGATGACAGTTGTCTGTGTTGTGCCTGATTGTGCCTCTAGTCGCAACGGTGTTGGTCCCCCCATTACCACATAGTTCGCAAAGATTGGACATTGATATTTATCATGACCCTAGCTTCTACACTTTATACACCACACTTCCTCCCGGGCTTCTGGGCAGGGTGCTTGTTCTTGTTTTAACTTCTGCATTTCTAAACACAGGTTTTGTATTTGCGCGTGGATTTGTTGAACTCCCAACCCTGGATCCTGTATCGGAGTTTCATGCAACCTCATTGTTGTCTCTAATGCTTCAGCCTGGGTTGAGATATTTTTCTATGACAACGCTGTCCTCAGATGTGGTGTCAATGACGCCACAAACCACGCGCAATGCCGCGCATCCGATAGCATCATGTTCGCCTCAAAATTGTACTTTTCAATCTCTGATCTAAATCCCACGGAGTTTCACCAGACATCATCGCGATCTCCTTGAACCCTATGATCGATTGTGTTTTTGGTTTCGGCCGGCTAAATTCTTTTTTCAATTCAGCCTAGATCTCTATTGTTCCCGCATTCGGGTGATCGCTTGAGTACTTTATATACCATGTCAGCTCGGTCCTGCAATGCGCTAACTAGGGTAGCCTTTTTGATGTTATCGTCCGTAACTCCGTGCGCTTCCCATACTGCCGTTACCATGAACCAAAATTGTTTTGGATCTTCACTTCCTGCTCCTTTGAATACTGGTAACTGGATTGCGCTTGTCATGGTTAACCTCTGGTTTCCGCGTTGGTGGACCTACTATAAACTAGTACTGCTCCTGATCCAATCAATCCTCAAACTCTTTCTCCGTAGGGTTCCAACGTTCCTACATCAGACATCCCTTAGGCTGATCCCGGTCTCAGCAATAGAACCATTTGTTGGCTTGTTGGGCCCTGACCCAGGTTCAGAAGAGTTATTTAGCCAAACAAACCTCGCAACTACCGACCCTTTCGGCAACAACCCACGGAGCGCGGACTGAGGTCTCACTCGAGGTAGCAGGGGAGGGTGTTGGAACCAGGTTTTTGCACCCTTGGGATGTCTTGATGTGGTCTAGAGGGTTCGTGCGTCGTTCTGTGGCCTCGTGCCACTCCGCTTCCACATAGATCCGAAACAAGGCAATTCCTTAATACTTATTATTAGTGAGGTTTTATAGATTAGATCTACTTTTTACGATATTTAAGAAAACATTTAATAGAGATAACCAGTGCGCGCATCTAGAAAAACTCATAACATAAGCATAAGTACAGATCAAACAGATATATACCCCATAAATTAACCAGATCCCCAATATTTCAGATTCAACACAATATTTCAGAACCAACTCATCTTTATTCAACTTTTTTGCCAATACATCCAGATCTGCCCTGCGCACTCAGCTGTAGGGGTCCACGCACACAGCTGCAGACTCTACCAGGCCGCTGCGCACATAGCTTCAGAGCCTCTATCTACCCACTAACACCCTTGACTCGACTTACAGATGTCGAAAAATACTATCTTCACAGACCCATAGCACTATGATTCATTCAAACCCAAAATGAAATACCTTCTATCCTTATAGCCTCGCTCTATTTATACATTCCAACTTACTTCCTATTATTATATATTATTTCTTGGGTGAGCAACCCTTTGAATCGACCTATTACATTTCGTGCTCCACATATTTTGGAGTTTTACAATATTTTCATCCTAACTTATAGGCTTTAAGCCCCAAAACTGTTATGCGGGACCTCCGCTACCCAATAGTTTTTGTGTAAACGAGAAAGATGTTGAAAAATTTGAGGAAACCGTGGAAAATTTGAAGTACTTTGGATTTGTTAATGTTGAGAAGTGTAGCAAGAAAGTCTCAATTTGACTTTGCCTTAGTCAAATTGAGAAAATTTGAATTTTTACATCAACAGACAACTTGGAGGCAGATAATTGAGGTGACATGCCTCTTGCCAATCTGTTAGTGCAATAAATTTGAGTTAGAGGGCTTGGAGTTCAGTTATGCATGTGTTATTGCTAAATTTTAGTAATCTAGTTCAGTTATATCTAGTTGAGTTCAGTTAAGCATGTGTGATTGCTAAATTTTAGTAATCTAGTTCAGTTATATCTAGTTGAGTTCAATTAAACTAGTTGTAACAGTTGGAGAAACTAGTGGAAGATCAGTTGTGCAGTGGGGCAAGAGTCTATCTTAGTGATGATCTAGTTAACTGATGGACAACCTAAAATAACTAGTATGTAGAGAATTCAAGTTCTGAGCTGTGGTGGAGATTCCAAGGCAGTGTAACAAGTAGTTGTAAACTAATTTGAGTGTATAGGTGTTGCATGCAGTCAAATGATTAAACCTTGGGAGTTGCGCAATCAATTGGAGGAAAATTCCAAAAAAATATGGGCTAATTCTCTAGGAATTTCACAAGGAAATAAGGGGCTCAAGCAGAGGTGGAAATTGACTAATTATAGGTTAGAGATTCTCATTGAGTGGAGAGATAGGTTATTCACTTGCATATTGTGCTCAAAGCAAGTAAGCAATTGTAATAAATCTCTATTTATCTTATTGATGCAAAGAGGCTTGAGGGTTTCTTTCCAATTGGTTCCACTATAAAAAATATTGTGCATGTGTGTTATTGCATGTTTGATATTGTTGTTCTAAATTGTGAAGTGAATTCCGTAGATCAGTATAGTAGAATTATGTCTCTTGATTTAGATTAAAATTTCTTGAGCAGTTACAATTCTGTCACCAAATTTCTACATGGTATCAGAGTACGATTCACAGTAGAGCCAAAATTTCAAAGTTGTTTCTTAGGAGGTTCGAATTTGTAGCTTTAGTTTAGTAGGTGTTGATAGGTGGTTGCCATTGATGTCAATTAAAGCAACACCAAGAGCTACCCCGATCTTCAATGGAAAAATTAATATGGAAATTCATGGAATCTCATGAGAGGATCCTTCTAGATAGATTCTCCTTGATGTGATGTTTCTATTGATATATGGTACAACTTGTGGTTTCTCCTGGTTTGAGAAAATTGAGTTTGAAGTTGAAGACTTGGTTTTGTGGGCTAAAACCCTAGGAGGTAGTGACATGACACCTTATTGACCTACAATTGCCAATATATGATGATGATTCTCGTTGCAATCTCATTGTGTATAAGTTGAATATCTTCAAGAACCAAAGGTAGTAACTCAATCATTGACTTCACTGTCTTGGTAGGAACAAATGCACTAAGCCAATCATTGGTTTGATTGTTATTAACATTAAGTTTAAGGTTTTTTTGAAGAGTTATGAATGTTATGTCACTAATAAGAAATAATTAGTCAATAATTATAATGCAAATATTAGGAGGAATATTAAAGTGATCCGCTTACCTTAGAATAAAAAGATACATATTTTAAAATATATAACATCCTAAATATATTATGAATTACTCCTCCAATGTACACTAAGAAGCCCCTCCTTAACACCCAAAGATCAAATGATAAATATTGTTACATAAGAATGTGGTGTCTCCTACAATCAAGGATCCCCATCCAACGTTTATATGAGATCCTTAAGCTATATATTAAGAGATGTCACAAACCTTCTGAAATATACAAAAATGAGATCTTAACAAATATCATTTCTGAAGTTTGTAATTACCCTACAAGCAAATTAACACAAATTTTTTTATGGAGTTCAAGTTCTTGTTGAGACCGAGAAGAATTCACAAGAAAATCAACGCAAAATTCTTGTACAGGGTTTGGGTTTTGTTTAGTCTAAATTGCAGGTTGAAACCGAGAAGCATCCAATGAAAACTACTTGAATTTCAGTCATTACAGGCATATAAATCTTGGACATCTCAGAAGATAACAAAAATAGCTTATGGTCTTTTAGTCCATTATAACTTGAGAGAACAAGAAATTAAGGGTTTCTGTCCTAAGGGAGATGGCATTGTTTCAGACACATTGAAGTCCTAGTCCTCCATTACAAGACTAGTAGATACCATAGGCCTAGCGAAGGAATGATAAAGGTTACATTTACCTTTCAAACTATAGATTAAGCAATACAACGCAGAAGTCTAACCTTCACCACATTTGAGGAACATCATATAAAGTCATACATGTAACCAAGGGCTTGTTGCGAAAAGACACATGAGACAATCTGCTTTGTGAACCGATTAGGAATCGAATTAGTGGAAGTACTGAGTTGTACCAATTTTCAACATATCAACCTTTGCAAGAAAAGAATCTCAGTCTTGAATTCCTGTAAGTAGTATTGCACACAATTTGAAACTAAGGTAGTCTGGTATCCCTTTTGGTTTGGTATTAAGTATATTTACAAGTCTTTGAGTCTTGTATTATGTCTAAAGTTCAAGGTCTATATAATAGTTAGGATTGAAACAAGTCAAGTTGAGGGCTTAATAGGTTTGTTATGATGTGTTAACACTGGTTAGGGGATATTATTTAGGACTGTGTTTGTCTTTAGATCAATAATTGTGTATTGAAGTATTGTCAAAAGGTGGCACTTCATCACATCAAGGCTTCCCAGGTTTGTTATTGTATTCAATCCAGAATTATTATAGTCATTATTAGGTTGACTTGTGATTGTAGGAAACGGTAAGTAATTAAGGTTGGGATTTATTTCGGTTTTTTCTTTGGGGTTGGGATGTATGGGCATCTTCTCTTGTATGATTTACCATTATATTGAAGGAAAGAACACTGTTGGAACTCATTGAATAACGAGCAACAAAGTGCTGAAGAAAAATTCAAGACGTGAAAGGATAAGAAGGCAGTGACAAAGAAGTAACATTTGGGTCTGTGTAAGTGTCATTTGTAAATATTGTATATCATTATAATTGGTCTATTTTTCCTAATTTGGAAGCCCAAATTTTCCTAGAGTTGAAGAAGGAAAAATAGTCTTAGGATGGGACTAGTAGTTAGTTGAGTCAAAGGTTTTAGGTTTTTGAATCAAGGACATAGGCTTTTGTAGTATTAGTCAAAAAATTCATTGAAAAAACTTATTGTAACGTGGATCATTGTCCCTAGTACGAGAGTCCACATTTTATTTTAATTTTTGTCTTTATAGGGTGGTAGGGTAGTGCTAGGTAGGTGAATGAAGTCACCTACAGGTTGGGGAATGTAAATATTTAGGGTGGTAGCATGGTGCTAGAGCGAGTTGTGGCTCACTTGGGCATTGGGGCATCCATTCAACTAAATGCAGATAAAACCAGGGCGCTGCAACATCCTTCTAGAGGGAGCTGCAGAAGAATGCTTTTTTAGAATTATAGGAAGTTGTAACTTTCTTTTCAGTTGGGGATGAACATTAAAAATTTATTAGAAAAGTGTTTAGTGGTTTTTGACCCAGAGGGGGTTTTCCACCTAAAAATTCTTGTGCCTGTTGTCTCTATTTTTTCAATGTTGTTTACTGCTCATATTGAACAATAATAATAGTAACGAAAGAATAGCTAATGCTCTGAAAAGATAATAAATTATTAATTGATAAGAAATTTTGATTCACCCCCCTCTTAGTATTTCCAACAATTGGTATTAGAGCTTGGTTCCTTCAATAGCAGTTTAACAATTGGAAGGAGATCATTGAATACACCAAGAATATAGTTCCTCTATTTAATGGAGATAACTATGCACTATGGAGCGGAAGGATGTAGGTTCATTTACTTGCACAAGGATATGAGGTTTGGGAAATAGTTGAACAAGGCTATAAAGCAACAAAAAATGAACAAGGTAAGAAAAATATCGTAAATGATGCCAATGCAAAGGATCTTATTATAAGTGGACTCACTCAATCTATCTATGTTAAGGTATTGGGTTGTAAAACAACTAAGGAACTATGGGACAAGCTTCAAAATATATATGCAGGAGACTCGAAGGTCAAGGAAGCAAAACTTCAAATTTACAAAGCTCAATTTGAACAACTAAGGATGAAAGAAGATGAGAACATTGCAACTTAATTTCAACGTGTAGATGAAATAACAAATTCCTTGGAAGGTTTAGGAGAACCAGTTGACAAAAAGGTCATTGTTCGGAAATTCCTTAGAACTCTTCTAACAAGATTTAATCCTAAGGTTTCTGTCTTAGAAGATAGATCAGATTTAAGCAACTTGAGTATGGATGAACTACATGGGATACTTACAGCATATGAAATGAGGATTGAAGAGGAAAATGGTTCATTTAATATAGAAACAACATTTACAACATCCAAGAAGATCAAGAAGGGAAAACAAGTATCCAAACCTAGATCTAGTTGTTGCAAAGAGGAAGAAGGAGAAGAAGAACATTTAGATGAAGAATTTGCGTACATTACGAGGAATATGGAAAGAGGAACACGTAAGTACAAAGGATAAATTCCATTAGTATGTTTTTACTATGGTGAGATTGGTCATTTCGTTGCTAAGTGCCCTCATAAGAATGAAGCATTTATGAAAGGAAACAAGGGTTAAAGAAATTTCAACAAGCAATGTAAGAAGAAAGAGTTTAAGAAAAAATTCCTCTCCAAGGAAGATAGTACCTCATCTGAAGAAGAAAGTGACAGTGGTGAAGAAAACAATGAAAGAGTATTATTTACGGCTAAGCATAACAAGATGGAAGCACCTGACAAAGAAGAAGATGAAGAAGAAGAAATGACTGAATCGAATTTCAAAACAAAGTTGTTAGAGTTATAAAAGAACTCAAAGTAAAAAGGAAAAATGTTACTTCTTGGAAGTCTATTGAAGGAGGTAGAAGAACACACCAAGAACCTCAACAAAAGGAGTGAATAAGAAATCATCAACTTCAAAGTAAAGTTAGAAGAAGCCAAAAGAGTTGAAGAATCACTTGGGAATGAGTTAAAAGAAAGCAAAGAGGTAAGGGAAGAAGTAGAAGCCGAAATAGTCTCTCTACGAAAGGAAGAAGAAAGGAGAAATTTCCAACAGAACCTTGACAGTAGATCTAGAGCATTAGATGAGTTCATGAGCAGTTAAAGGAAAAACCAAAATGAAGGTCAAAATAAAATTAAAATCGATGCAACACCAAGAAGTAATCAAGAGATTGTTCCTCCTCCACGAAGGAATGAATACAGAAGACCATTTAGACAATATAACTAATTCATATACACAAATTCATTTAATGGTTATTGTTTTTCATGTGCTAACTTTGGACATATGGCTGAGGATTTTCAAACTTTTAACAGGTACAATTATCAAAGATATTATCAATGGAATCAAAACACTAGAAGTAGGTATCCTAAAAGAAAGTTTGCAGGATCAGAAGACGGGTTTCACCACGACTTTGAAAATAGGAAGTTTACATTGTATGCTCCATTATTTAGGGCTAACATTGAATGTTAGAAATGCCATAACTATGGGCACATAACTCAAGATTACAGGTACAAGATGGAATCCTCCATGAATGACAACCCTAACATCAACAGATTCAAGAAGATTCAAGAAGATCAAGAAAATGAGAAAGTTTAAGCAGTAATGCTTTCAAGCTTTGTAAAGGAAATAGATCTTGAGGTAGAAACAAGTACATTAGACGATGACAAGGTTCAAGATAATCTAGTCGAAGAGCTGGGTGGTACATTATTTTGAACAACCTAGCATGATGACTCCCTGAATATTGAAGAGGGGGAATCTAAGAAACAACAGTGGCACATTTGTAGATCAATCATTGGTAGGTTGACATATGGCAGACGCAAAGGAATATTATGGAGATTTTCAATGGTAGGCAAAGTTAATCTATATTGATAGGTAGAATCAACAACAACAGTTCGTATGAAGTATAGTATGTTAGGAAGAGATATGGTTGAAGTAAGAATTAAGGAAAATAATTTCGAAGCCTCAAGTTACAAGCAAAGTATGGATGATTTATGGATACAAACCAGATGTGATGCAGGCAATCGAATAGGTAGCTTGATCCCAAGCAACACCAAAAGAATCTCATGTCATTACAGTAAAGATGATTTATCGATATCTCAAGGGAAGAACAAAATATGGACTATGCTATCCTAAAGAAAATGAATTAACTATTGTAGCTTATACAAATGTTGATTGGGCAAGAAGTGTTGTTGATTGTAAAAGTACCAATGGAGTAGTCTTCTATCTAGGTCATTGTCTTGTTTCGTGGTTGAGCAGGAAGTAACCTTCAATCTACTTATCCACAATTGAAGCATAATACATAGCAACAACAAATTGTTGTACACAAGTCCTATGGATGAAACAAACTTTGAAATATCTTCAAGTAAAGTTTGATGAGCCCATTCCAATCTTCTGCGATAACACCAATGCCATAAGTATCTCCATGAATCTTGTGATGCATTAAAAAAAAACACATTCTGATCAAGTACCACTTTGTTAGAGAACATATTGTCGAGAAGAACATCAAAGTTGAATACATTGGGACAAAAGAACAAATCATTGATATCTTTACCAAACCATTGCCACATGAGACATTTGAGTATCTTTGGCAAAAAATTTGGATTCTACCAAGTCCTCATTAGACCACTCCATTATCTCATCAAGTAGATAGGGGGAGCTACCCTTTGCAATAGATGTCAAAAGGGGAGAGAAAACATTAGGGAGGTTAGAAGCATGGTGTCGGGGGGGTTAAGATCGCAAGGGGAGTACTTATGTTGCCATCAATGCCAATGGGGGAGATTGATGATAGGTGGTTGTCATTGAAGTCACACCAAGCAGCATCAGGAGCTACACTGATCTTTAATGGAAAATTTGACATGGAAATTCATGGAATCTCGTGTTAGGATCCTTCTAGATAGGTTATCCTCAATGATATGTGTCTATTGATATATGATATACCACGTGGTTCCTTCTGGTTTGAGAGAAAATTGAGTTTGGAGTTGAAGACCCAGTTTTGTGGGCTAAAACCCCAAGAGGTAGTGACAAGACACATTATTCACCTACAGTTGTCAATATATGACAATGATTCTCACTGTAATCTCATTGTGTATAAGTTGAATATCTTCAAGAACCAAAGGTAGTAACTCAATCATTGACTTCACAATCTGGTTAGGACCAAATGCACTAAGCCAATCATTGGTTTGATTGCTATTAACATCAAATTTAAACTTTTTATTAAGAGTTATTAAGGGTATGTCACTGATAAGAAATAATTGGTCAGTAAGTATTAATGCAAATATTAGGAGGAATATTAAAGTGATCCACGTACCTTAGAATAAAAAGATACACATTTTGAAATATTTAGCATTTTAAATATATTTTGAATTACTCCTCCAATGTACACTAAGAAGATCCTCCTTAACACCCAACAATCAAATGATAAATATTGTTACATAAGAATGTGGTGTCTCCTATAATAAAGGGTCCCCGTCCAATGTTTATATGAGATCCTTAATCTATATATTAAGAGATGTCATGGATCTTCTAAACTATACGAAAAATGAGATCTTAATGAAAATCATTTCAGAAGTTTGTAATTACCCTACAAGCAAAATAGCATAATTTTTTTTACAGGGTTCGAGTTTTGTTGAGACTGAGAAGAATTTACAAGCAAATCAACACATAATTCTTGTATAGGGTTCATGTTCTTGTTTAATCTAAATTGCAGGTTGAGACCGAGAAGCATCTAATGAATACTACTTGAATTTCAGTCCTTACAAGTTTTCGGTTCCATCATTACACGCATACAAATCTCTGATACTTTGTAAAACAATAAAAATACCTTATGGTTTGTTAGTGCATTGTAACTTGAGCGAAGAATCAATTAAGGGTTCTTTCCTAAGGGAGATGGCATTGTTTTAGACACAATGAAGTCTCAATCCTCCATTATAGGACTACATATATACCATAGGCCTAACAAAGGAATTATAAAGGTTACATCTATCTTTTAGACTGTAGATTAAGAAATACAACACAAAAGTGTAACCTTCACCACATTTGAGGAACATCATACAAAGTCATACCTATAACCAAGGGTCTATTGCAAAAATACATGTCAGACAATCTGTTGTGTGAACTGATTAGGAATGGCATAAGTGGAAGTACTGAGCTGTAAAAAATTTCTATATATGAACCTCTGTAAGCAAAGAATTGTAGTCTCGAATTCCTGTAAGTAGTATTGCACACACTTTGAAACTAAGGTAGTTTGGTATCCCTTTTGGTTTGATATTAAGTATAGTTACAAGTATTTTGAGTTATGTATTATGTTTAAAGTTAAAGGTCTATATAATAGTTAGGATTGAAACAAGTAAAGTTGAGGGCTTAATAGGTTTGTTATGATGTGTTAAAGTTGGTTAGGGGCTACTATTTAGGATTGTGTTTGTCTTTAGATCTATAATTGTGTACTGACCTATTGTGAAATGGTGTCACTTCATCACATCAGGGAAACCCAAGTTGGTTATTGTATTCATTGCAGAATTATTGCAATCATTATTCTTATTATTAAAATGACTTGTGATTGCAGGCAAAGGTAAGTAATTAAGGTTGGGATTTATTTCGAATTTTTCTTTTGGGTTGGGATGTATGGACATATTATCTTATAGGATTGACCATTATATTGAAGGCAAGAACAATGGTGGAACTCATCAAAAAACGAGCACAAACACTGAACAAGAATTAAAGATGTGAAAGGACAAGAAGGCAGTGACAAAGAAGTAACATTTGGGTCTATCTAAGTGGCATTTGTAAATATTGTATATCATTGTAATTGGGCTATTTTTCCTAATTTGGAAGCCCAAAGTTCCCTAGAGTTAAAGAAGGCAAAAGATTCTTGGGATGGGACTAGTATTCAATTAAGTCAAGGGTTTTAGGTTATTGAGTAAAGGGCATAGTCTCTTGTAGTATTGGTCAAGAAATTCATTGAAAAATGTTATTGTAATGTGGATCATTGTCCCTAGTACGAGAGTCCACTTTTTATTGTAATTTTTGTCTTTATAGGGTGGTTCTAGGAAGGCGAATGAACTCACCTATAGGATGGGGTCTATAAATACTTCAGGGTGGTAGGGTGGTGCTAGGGTGAGTTGTGGCTCACTTGGTTGTTGGGGATCCATTCAACTGGTTACTGATAAAACTAGGGCATTGGGGCATCCTTCCAGTGGGAGCTAGAGAAGAATGATTTTATAGAATTATAGGAAGTTATAGCTTTATTTTCAGTTGGGGTTGAAGATTAAAAATTTATTAGAAAAGAGTTCAATGGTTTTTGACTTGTAGGTGGTTTTCCACCTAAAAATTCTTGTTCCTACTATCTCTATTTTTTTCACTATTGTTTAATACTCATATCGAATAATAACAATAAAAACTGAAGAATAATTAATGCTTTCAAAAGATTAATAAATTGCTAATCGATAAGAAATATTGATTCAACCCTCAATATTTCAAATAACATGATTTCCTCAAAGTTGGGAAAATTATCTTCAATGTGCTGAGATTAGAGTATGCCTTGGAAAGCAACTCAAATTTCATTGCATGGAAGGATTGCATGGAGGTGGTGCTTGATGAAAACGGATTGCTGGAATATGTCAAGATAGACATTGCAAAACCATGATCAACTGATGCATAGAACCTAGCTCAATGGAAGAAAGTTGTAGCCAATATGAGGAGAATAATCTTAGAGGGAGTGCAAGACCATGCTATCTCAAATCTCCTTGGTTAAGAAAATCCTTTCGTAATGTGGAAGGCACTGATAGAGATGTTCAAGAATAACAATGATCATAGAAAATTGGCCCTCAAAGACAAACTTTGAAACATCAAGATGTAGAAGAATGATACTATTCCATAATATCTCAACAGATTTACACAAGTTTGTGATAAGGTTGGAGGGGTTGGTGTGAATGTTGTAGAAGATGACTTGGTGAACCTAGCTCTTTTAGGCCTTCCCAATAGTTGGCATAACTACCAAGACTCAATGAATGAGAGAGAGAAATTTTTGAATTGGGAATGCTTGTGGTCTGATTTGGTACAAGAAGAGATTAGGCTGAATAACATATATGGAAACTCATCCAAGGGAGATGGTGAAGAAAATTTTGCATTCGTTGGAAAGGGAAAGAAGGGAAAACGGAAGAAATCTCAAACCAATATAGAATCTAACCAAGGGGGAAAGAAGAAATACTTGTCCAAAATAAAATGCTTCAATTGTCATGAATTCAGGCACTATGCTACAAAGTGTCCACACAAAAAGTCAGGAAAGAACTCAGGAGGAGTAGCAGGTGAAGCTTTGGCTTCATAGTTTGAGCTAGACTTCACCATTATCACATGCATGACCAACACAGTGATGGGGAGTGTGTGGTACTTGGATTTAGATGCCTCCTTCCACATAACAAGGTCTAGAGAGTTTTTTAGTGATATGGAGGAGAAAGATCTCCAAATGTATATTGAGCTTTGGGATGACGATAGATATAGTTCTATTGGGATTGATACAGTAACCTTTAAGAGGGAGTCAAGATACCCTCTTCGCCTCAAAGATGTCATGTTTGTTCCAGGCCTAAAGAAGGATCTCATCTCTTAGCAGTTTTGGAAGATCGCGATTATGATGTGATATTCAACAAAGGGAAAGCATTCCTAAGACACATAGCCACTGGACAGGGGAATAAGATCGGGGTTCGGGTGAAGAAATTTTATAAGTTGGATGTGGAAGATTGTGTTGCATTAAACAATAAGGAAGAGAAAGTGTAGAGTTACAATGTTGGTGAACTTTGGCATAGAATATTGCACCATTTGCATCATGGGGCCCTGAAAATTATGCAACAAATAACCATTAGTCGCCCAAAAGGAGCGCTTGAGTAGTGGCATGCAAAGGTTGTACCTTGTAAAGGTATGTGAAATCCAAATTCCATGAATGAGACAAAAAAGCACATGCAGTCTTAGAAAGAGTCCACTCTAATGTTTGTGGACCTTTCTCGACAACATCCACTGCCAGACATAAATATTTTGTTATTTTGATTGATGATTTCTCAAGGAAGTGTTGGATCTTCTTCATGTGGAGGAAGGATGAGACATTCTCAAATTTTTTAGAATTCAAGGCACCAGTTGAGAAATAGACTGGCAAGAAGGTGAAGTATATCAGGAGCGACAATGGAGGTGAGTATGTTTTGAATGACTTAAAGGATTTTTGTGCGAAAGAAGGAATTCAAAGAGAGATGACAACACCCCACACCCCATAATAGAATGGGGTAGCAAAGAGAAAGAACTAGAGAATTATTGGAATTGTGAGAGATATGCTACATGACTAAGGCCTACCATTGCATTTGTGGGCAGAGACATGTAAGGTAGCAGTCTACTTGCAGAACCAGAGTCCTCATTGGATTCTTGGTATGATTACATCGGAGGAGGATTTCTTGGGGCATAAGTCAAATGTGTCTCACTTTAGGATTTTTGGAGTCTTTGTTTACTGCCATGTCCCCAAATATTTGAGCAAGAAGCTTGAGCCGACAAAAAAGTTAGGGGTTTTTGTGGGTTACACCAAAACTCCACATAATTACCGTGTGTACTTACCTTCCCTCAGAATGACAATTGTGCGAAGGGATGTAAAGTTTGATGAGGATAAAGCGATGCAATACTCTATTGAGAGGGAGCTTTAGATCCCACTAGAAGAGGATCTTTTAGCTCCAAAGGAGGATTGTCAGGAAGTTGTGGCGCAACCACAAAGAGAGGAGAAAATAGAGGAGACATCCACTCAAGCATAAACACCCAGAGAAGGGAGAAAAAGAACTAGGGAAGTTGATAGATTAGTGCAGGATGCAAGGGAGAATGTGGGAGCTCCTTCAAATTTGTGCAGGAAAAGGAGGTCACTTGAGATGTACACTGGCTACATGGCTCTAATTATTGAGCTTATAGAGACTGAGCCATCCTCTTTCGAGGAAGAAATTGAGAAGCCAGTTTGGGTTGATGCAATGGTGGAAGAATATGGATCCATAATGAAGAACTGTGTTTGGGAAATGGTCCCAGGACCAACAGAGAAATCAGTTGTGGGTTCGAGGTGGATCTTTAAGGTAAAGCATGTAATAGATGGAAGCATAGAGAAGTACAAGGCCTAATTTTTGGCCAAAGGATTCTATCAAGTTGAGGGAATTGACTATGAGGAAACCTTTGCCCCTGTAGGAAGGTATTCATCCAATAGAGAAATTATTGCATTGGTTGCATAGATGGGGGGGGGGAGATCCACCAGATGGATGTAAAAACAACATTTCTCAATGGTGTTATTGAGGAGGAGTTGTACATAGAGAAACCAAAAGGTTTTGAGAAAATTTGATCGGGAGTATCATGTGTGCAGACTCAAGCAAGAATTGTACAAGCTCAAATAGGCACCTCGAGCTTGGTACACCAGGATCGACAATTATTTCACTATTTTCGGCTTCACCAAAAGTGAAGCATATGCGAACCTCTATCATATTTTGGTAGAAGGTAAATCACTTATCATTTTTTCTATATGTTGATGATTTACTATTAACAAGTGATGAATAGTTGATCAACTCTTGCAAGGAGGACCTTGCAAGAGAATTTGAGATGAAGGACATGGGTCTCATGCACTACTTCCTCGGGCTAGAAGTATGGCAAGGTGATGGGGAATTTTTTTGTCTTAAGGCAAGTATTCCAATAATATACTACAAAGATTCTACATGGAGAGTTGTAAACCCATGGAGACACCTCCAGTGACCAACTAGAGGAAGGAGACTACGACTTTAGGTGAAGAGGTGGATGATACCATTTACCGACAGTTAGTGGGTTCAATGATGTGCTATGCAGTCAAATAGCTGATCCAAGCTATCATTAGGCCGACCAAATTATATTGGAAGGAAACTAAGAATGTTTTATAGTACCTCAGAGGCACTACCCAATATGGATTGTGGTACAAATAGACAAAGGGAGTGAATATGTGTGGCTTCATAGATGCAGATTGGGCAGGAGTCCATCCGACTGAAAGAGTACATCAGGTGGGATTTGCAGTGTTAGGTCCACAACAGTTTCCTGGTACAATAGGAAGTAAAGATATATGATCCTTAGCTCTACAGAAGCATAATACATGGTTGCAAGTTAAGTAGCATGTGAGGCGATATGGATGAGAAAGATACTTGTGGGATTGTTTAGCCAGATGATGGATCAAACTGTGATCTATTGTGATAATCAAAGTTGCACTAAGCTCTTTGAGAATCTGATATTTCACAATTATTCCAAGCATATAGATATTCTGTATCATCATTTACGGGATTGTTTGTAGAGGCGGATAATGTTGCTATAATGAATTCCAATAAAGGAACAATATGTTGACATCTTGACAAATGATTTGTCAAGAGGGAAGTTCGAGTTCCATAGGTGTAGGATAGGGGTGCTTGATAATCCCTTTCTTCCTAAGAGGGAGTGTTGAGAAGTGCAACAAGAGAGTCTCAATTTGACTTTTCCTTAGTCAAATTGAGAAAATTCGAATTTCCACATCAACTGATAACTTGGAGGTAGTTAATTGAGGTGACATGGCTCTTGTCACTTAGTTAGCTCAATAAATTTGAGTTAGAGGGATTGGAGTTCAATTAAGCATTTTTGATTGCTAAATCTTATAATCCAGTTCATTTATATCGAGTTGAGTTCAATTAAAATAGTTCTAACAATTAGAGGAACTAATGGAAGGTTAGTTGTGTAGTGGGACAATAGTCTAACTCAGTGATCATCCAATTAGTTGATCAATCAACCTAAAATAACTCGTGCATGTAGAGAATTCGAGTTCCCAACTATGGCGGAGATTCCAAGGCAGTGTAAAAAGTAGTTGTAAACTAGTTTGAGTGTACAGGTGTTGCATGTAGCCAGATGACCAGACCTTGGAATTGCACAGTCAATTGGAGGAGAAATCCTAAAAAATAGGGGCTAATTCTCTAGGATTTGCGCAAGGAAATAGGGGGCTCAAGCAAAGGCATAAATTGACTAAGTATGGGTCAGAGCTTCTCATTGAGCAGAGAGATAGGTCCATGCTGGTAAAGTTCCTCCCAGAATATTAAAGATGATGAAAGAAGATAATGTCAGTCCTTGTGAAGAAACAACCATTCTTCTCAAACAAAGTGGTGAATATTAAGAAGTATCAAACCTTTTGATGTGTTTACAGGCATGGTCTTAATGAAACATCAAGCTTTATAAACATGTTGATTTATCTTAATAAATTTTGGATTTTACTGACATATTTGAGATTAAGGTTGTGAAGCAGGGAAAATTTTAAGGATGGAAAATTATCTTGAAGTTTAAAAACATTGGCAAATCCCATTGTCCCTTATATGCAAACTAAAAAATGTTTATTGATATATTTGTAAAATTATTCGAATTTATAATGGTTTTATATATAGTATCTATATAATGCTAGCGATTTTTAAGGTGAAATAATTTTGATTTGTAAAATTTGGGCGAATCATTTTTATAAAAAATGGAAATTGGCGATTTTTTTTGTGGAAAAATCATGGAAAATTAGCCCACCCACAAATATTAGCCCCTAAAATTTTCCATGTTGTGAAGAAAATTGTGCCTGCACGGAAAAAGAAACTTATTACCCCCACAATATTGGTGATTATTGGCATTGTTGTTGTAAGTCTAGTTGCATTGCCTCCATCCTTCACTATCTTCAAATTTAGTGCCCATAAGGTCACAAAGAACTGGGAGATTTTCTTCTGTGTTTCTATTGGTTAGTGAGCTGGATATATCCATCTTTTGCATTGTAATAAAGCTTAAAAAATTTATTGTGGATTTTGGAGGTCAAGACATGTTGTTTATTGGCATCCTCCTGAATAAACATTGCACCATTTCTCATGTGTAAAAAATTCAATCAGTTTTCAAAATAGATTTTAGATGACAAACTTTTGAATAACATTATATGCTCCCATTTGACTTAGAGAAAGAGGATTCATGAAAACAAAGGATCCAATAGAAAAAAATGGGCAAACACACAATATCCAATGGAACCTTTTGAGATAGAGTTAATTGATTCAAAACGGTTAGACAAATGCAAATAGTTTTGAAGATTGGAAGCAAGGAGGGATTCATATGTTTAATGTTACAAAAAATTACGATGGCAAGTTTTCAATGTGTTATAGAGCATTGTAAAAATTTTAAGTGGCAAAAGCTCAATGAGCATATTAAAAAGACGAGCTGGCTAGTCTACGTGGCAGAGTTGATCATGTTTGCTGGGAAATAACAAAATTCAGGGGACAACTACATGAAAAATTTAGGTTTTCAGGGAAACAATATCACCACTTTCAAATTTTAAGGAGGAGGATCAACATCAGTGAATCAATTTCCAAAATTGAAGGCTGAGAATTTTCTATTAATTCCACTTTCTTACAACAAATTATAGATATTATTTATTTTTAGTATATTTTTATACCTTTATCCCTGAAAGCTTGTTACAAATTCAGGATTATAATTATATATATATATATTTTTTCATTTTGATTGTAAAAGGATTCACTTTTGGGTCGAAAAAAGACTTGTATTCTGTAGAAGTGTGATATTTCAGAGTTTAATAAAGTCTTCTTGTTTTAGCTAGTAACATATCTTATTTCATATGTATGCGATTTCCTGTATTTCATTATCCCTTTACTCGTATATTTTGAAGTTGTGTAGATCATTGGGAGATGCTAGGTTGAGGATCAACCTCTCTTACTTCACATGAAAATTTATGTTCAATACCGAGTAGATCAAATAGACAGGTTGTCAAATTTGGTCCATCTACACCTTTAGATTATTGCCTTTTGCATAATAGAGATTTATATTTTGTTGAGTTTTTGAAGGGCCTTCTCATGCTTTCCAATCTTATCAACTAATATAGGTGTTTAGGTTGAGCATAAGTGTTACCTGAAAGTCTTCTACCCATGCCTTCAAGCTATGTTATTCTGTCATAGTTGGATGTTGACACTTTAATTTGATTTGAAAGAGAGGGCTTTATTTGTTTAAGAAAGGATTTGAAACCCTAGGAAACCACCTCTCAAAACCCCTAAATCTAGACATTATGCTTAAAAGGCTAATGTTCATTACCATGAACAATGAATTAGCCTCGTAACACTTGAGGGAGCCCCCTCTGGTTCAAGGGCTAGCTTGAGCCTAAAGTTGGTTGAGTTGATTTCTTGGCACAGTTTCCAACAAAAAACCATTAATCCAGATTGGATCATTATATTATTTGTCATTGATATCGATGCATTAAGAGTGGAAAAAAATGGAGGAATCAACTCATGGGACCGTTTTTACCAGCAGGACCTGGTTTGGCAAAACGGACTCTGAAACCTTTTAGGAGCATTTTGAGGCATGAAATGACGTTTTTTGGGGGTAAAAATTTGCTTTTATAGTGCAACACCTCACATTTTGTTATAAACATAAAAATATTTCCAACGGTGCAAGAAGCGCGCCGATCAGAGTTTGTATACAAAATTTATGCCACTCAGAAGTTGACCTCCTTGTTTTTACACCTATAATTTGGGAGGATGCTGCATCATCCCCCATTATTCATGGAAAAGGGGCTAGCCACATCATTGTGATGTTAAAGACTCTAGAAAATTCTATATTGTAACTCTAGTTAAGAGTTGATGTAGTCAAACTTAACCACTAGTAGGCTATCAAGTTGTGTTATAACCGGGCCACTAAGAGGAAGAGGCATTCCATTCTTTCGAGAGAATTTTATTCCATGGCTAAGAAAAGATAGCCAAAAGGGATAGGAGGTAGTGCACATAGGGAGGATTTGTGCACTGTAGCAGCCCATGGACCACGGGCCTTACTTCTTTGTACCTGCAACCATAATTCCAGACAGAGAAAGAGAGTGAAGCGACCTCACCTTCCAACTGGGTTTTCTCCTGAAAGGGTTTCCCAGAGCATATTTTGTGAAGTATGTGTGTGTGCACACTTATTTTTTCGTTCTCTATTTTCTACATAATTTCCATTCACATGCATGCACTAATTACAATTAAATCTACAGATCTTAAATTTTAATAAAACTGTAATAGTGTAGAATCTCAATTTTTTAATATAATATTATCAGATATGTTGTGATGAACTGTTCAGTGGAAAACCAAAGACAAATTATAGATCAACTACCTTCAAGAAATAGATACAACATAACATACCATTACCATGTAGTACTCAAAGGCCCTGCTCTCTAATATGTCAGAATATTTGATGCCACAACATAGTCTTTTCTCCAAAGACCATAGGATTTTTCTTTACGGATCAACTGTCTTCAAGAAATAGATACAACATACCATACCATTACCATGTAGTACTCAAAAGCCCTTCTCTCTAATATGTCCTAGTTTTTGATTTCACAACATAGCCTTTTCTCCAAAGATTGTAGGATTTTTCCTTCCTCAACTCTACTCTTAGTAACAACATAATTGTTGCACCAATCACTAATAGTTCTTCCCAATAGCTTATAAAAAGTTCCAATATGAACTCTCCTTGGCAATACCATTTCTCCTCGAACCATCTTGCAATTATTCTTTCAAACTGCTATATTTTACATCTAGATCGTGCATCATGCTACAAAATTCAAATTTCTAGCCAATCCTAGGATGTTCAAAACACAATGGAATGTTCTAATCTTTCCACTCATGAGCTTCAACTTGACCTTTCCTAGTCCTGTGATCTTGGCCGTTGAGAGATCTCCTAATAAAAAATCAACACCATCATATCTATCATATTCACAAAGACACTCCCTATGGGGAGTCATATAAATGGATGTACTTGAGTAGACTAACCATGCCTCATGATATACATGTGTACTCGAAGAAGCCAAGTACATATCCCCCCCCTTCATCTGAGGAGGATTTTGTTTCTATATAAGCAACATCATTAGATCCCTTACCTCTCTCACCAATTTTGGATCTACAATATTTCCTGAAGTTCCCGTCTTTTCCACATATCTAACATACCTTTACGAATTTTCTTGGATGTCTATGTCTTCATATAGATTTAAATCTCGCACTCAAGGACTTATTTTTATTTCTAGTGTGGGAGCATACTCTTACAAATAAGGAACATGTGCTTTGACTGTCCATGTTTTTTCGTCTCATCACCTTTGATAATAAGGATGAGAGTATTTCATCTGAATTAAAGTAGTTTCATTACTACCTATGGAAACAACCAAACTATCCTACGAGTCTACTAAATAACACAACAAACTGATACACTTATCTTCATCTAAAATCTTAATATCAATAGATAATGAATGACATGCCATAATATTGAAGGGATTTAGGTGCTCTGTCACTGTGTCTCCATCCTTCATCCTCACGTTATACAACTTTTTTCAAGGAACTATTTGTTCACTAGGAACTTATTCCATAATGCATTTATTGTACCTTCTGTTGAAATGTTAAGTAATATTAAATCTAAGCTACATAGCCGTATTATTCTCTTTTCCTTTCAATCTAGCTTGGTCCAATCTTCTGTCAACATCCCTGTTGGTACAATACCTATATTGACAAAAATCCGTTGATCTTTGACCACCAATAGATATTCCATTTTGAGCTTCCACAACTCAAAAATTTTCCCATTGAATTTCTTAATCTCTATCTTTTAACTTCTCACCATTTAATTTCACTATAATAATTGATTCTTCATATCTCCCATTGCGAGGGGGTCTACTACAACCCTAAGCCAAACATCTTATTCGCAAAAGCATCCCCTTGAAGCCAAAACTGCTATGATACCAAATGTAGGTTTTGACCCTGTAAAATTAATTGTTGCAAATAGATTTTTAGTAAAAAAGAAAAGAATCAATGGCATGCACACACAAAAAAATAGAGATTTTACGTTTGAAACTAGAAATATTTTTCAATAAATACTTCTGTATAGTATTAAAATATAATAGATATTTCCCACAACATTCATAATATCCAAATCCATTTACCCTAGATTAGAATACAACCATAGTTTGTGTCTAGTCAATTTAACGTCTTAAATTGCTCTACATAAATTATCAATCCGGGTATCGTAAACTGATGAAGTGTGGTGCACCATATGTGCTTAGTTAACCTTTTTCTTACTTCGTTGTTTTATAGATTTTATTTTGTTTTGGGGTTTTGTTTTTGTTGGTTTCCTAAAGTGTCTAATGCAAATGGAAATCCTATTCTAAGGTCTTAAGAATAATTTTAAAGGACAAGTATGGATAGAGATTTCAAGACAAGGCCTAAAGCCTAAGTCCCTAATGGTAACTTCCAAAACTTTAGCACTTCAAAAGATCTCAAAACATGTTATTGGTGGAATTAGTACTTGAACAAAAGTGTAAATATGCAGCTACTTCAATCAAAATGGAATGCAACAACCAATCAATGAGCTAGTGACTATGAAACCCAGTATCCTTGCTGCTGTATGAAAAAGAAAGTAAAAACTGAACTTAAAGCAACTCAAAGACTGAAAGCAAAGCAACTAATTCATCACACTACTTCAACTCTTCTGATCCTTTACCCTTCAACTCAATCTACCTTATGGGAAGCAATCATGAACAAGTTAAGCAATATGATATCTAAATTGCAAGAAATTAAATTGCATAAAGGAAACTAATCACACTACTTCAACTCTTCTGATCCTTTACCCTTCAGCTCAATCTACCTTATGGGAAGCAATCATGAACAAGTTAAGCAATATGATATCTAAATTGCAGGAAAGTAAATGAGCAAAACAAAACTGATTGAAATAACAATGCTGGAATTAGAACTCAAAAAAACTAAATCAGCAGAAGGACAAGATGATTCCGTGATGTCATTAGTCATTAAAAAGCTATGTGCATTACTAACCTACAATCAACCGGTTGAACACACTTGCATGAATTAAAATTGCATGAATGAAAAATCTAATCTATCAAACTTGAAAGCAATTAAATGACATAATGAAATCAAAGCAAAATTACAAAATGAAATCTACTCTACCTTACATTCTAATATGCTCCATGACATCTACTTCACATCTCTTCCATGTTGAGAACATCAAAGCTTTATTCAAATTCTTCAAAATTACAAAGTACAACAAAGCTCTCCAAAGCTTTCAAAAGCCATCAAGGAAGAACTACAAACTCACAAGCTAAAAAGACTTAAGAACTCCAAACTCTAAGCTCTAAGCTAAAAGACTAACTAATGAAGGAGAGAGATCTCCTATTTATACAAAAAGATGAGAAGCCATCTCATTAATGAGAGTCCATGAATCTCTCCCTCTACCTCTAGAGTGATAATCAAAATAGGAACTGATAAGACACATGTCTTCTTAGAGTCACAATACAATTAGGAGATGTGACACATATCCTCATGATCCCATGATTCTTTCCAACCAAATTCGAATTTGGCCTTAGAGTGCCACATAAGGGTCTTCTAGAAGTCTCCTTTCAACCTACACATGTCAACAACCTCAACCCATTTGTTAGGTATAAGCATATGCACATTATTTTCTAATTTTTAACCACAAATTCACTTAAAAGGCTTAGAATTAATAAAGATGGGAAAAACATAAATGTGGCCCAATGATAATGAAAGTGGGATGAATGTGGTCACATAGTAGTGAAATGGAGGTGATATAATGGACATAATAGTGAAAGTGTAATGGAAATGAATGACATTTTCAAGACTCAATAGTTTGTTATAGAATTAAACAACCATGGGCCAAACCACCATGTGCTACAAAAACACTAAAAGTGAAAATCATATGCCCAAAAACGCCAAAAACATACACAAAAAATGGCCACCGCCGCCACCCCCTAAAAAATAAATAAATAAATTACAGGTGTTGTCCCTAAAACCCCTTAGACCTTGTGCAATGTACGAGGTAATCACTTAAAGAATATAACACATACCCAACAAGAGAAAGTGGTAACATGTGATAAAAAATTTCCAAAATGTATGTAAATTATAATTATGATAACTAACACATGTTGCATTGAGATGATTGATAAAATGGTGTTTTCTAGTACAATGAGGATCACTGACAAATTTCCATCCTAAAAGAGGTTGCATAATAATTTAGCTCTCATTAATTTTAGGATTGTTGGGAATCTTTATTTTTTTTTAAGCACATGAAACTTTATCCAAGATCTGAAAATTTTGGAAGGATTAATTTCTCAAGTCACATATAAAAGAGAGAGGTGGCAGGAAGGGGAGGGAAGCTTTATGACCCCAAGGAAGTTAAAGTGTTGGAGTATTCATGGGGCTTAGGCCATCCAACATATAATCTAGTAGAAGCATATGGTCTCTATCAAGGTATTCAACTGGTTAAAGAAAATCAAGTCAATTTGCTTACTGTATTGGAAGATTCTCTTCTATTTCTTCAACATCTGGTCAAGGGCTCCTCCCCAAAGGATAAATTTCTAGAGAAAATTCTAAAAAGAATTAGGAGAGTTGTTGAAGGATTATCTTTAATAACACACTTTAAATTCATAAGGGACTCCAATAAAGAAGCAAATGTTTGTGCAAATAAGGTGTGCAAATTGCGAATGGGAGTTAATTATTAAAAATAAAAGTAAAAGAGTTCAAAATGATAATTTATTAAATTAAAAAATAGGGGGCCCATGGCACAAGGTGAAAACCCCTTTGAAATAGTGTCATTCAAGGAATTCTAGCATTTATTCTTATATAATATCACTAGTTGTGAGGCTCTAGAAGGTTGTCCTTTCCACGCATCAAAGTACAGAGTACCCCTCATCCAAGATCATGCTTCTGTGGGTTGATACTATCTGGAATGATGGGATAATAATGAAGTGTGATGGAATTGGATTAATTTCTCAGTGTAAGAACATGACGAAAATATGGCTTGGGTCAATCCTACCGCCATCCTTCTCTGTGTATGATGGTCACGAGCATGTTAATTCTGAAATGATGAGAAGGCGAATGCATTATGCATAATTCAGGAAAGTTTCCATTGTGAGCAATGAGTTTTGGGAGAAAGGGTTGTTGTTTCCCTTCGACCCAAGGATAAGATATTATGACGGTCAGTGGGAGCCATATGTATCTTCTCTGCATTGATCTCAAGTTCTTCTGGAGCTAGGTGTGCGCTTTATTCAGGACAATTCTCTATCTGGTCGTATGTTGGCTAATTTCCAAGTTTGGTCTATCATTATGGTTCTCTTTGAGAACTTTCAAAAGTATACTATGTAGCATGTTTAGTGTTGAACTAGCAAAATGGTTTATGTCAAAAAATGATGTTAGAAAAGTGTTGTTAGTCTTAGAGAAGAATTGTTGTTGGAAATGGTGTATTTTCTCTATTGTGTATCCCCTGTTGATAGGGATGCACTTGAATAATGTAGCTTTCATGGGGTGTAATCACAAAGAAAAAATTACACAACTTGCAGAGAGGATCGACTCTTTACAATTTGTTAAACACAAATGGGCAACAAAGGAATCTGAAAGATAAAACATGAGACTGTAATTTTTATTAACAAGAGATATACATTTATAGTACATTATGTGACCGTTGGGTTCCACATTCCAAGGTCTCTTGGACTACTTTGTCTATTCAGCTTCCACACTAACCCATTGAGCATTAGGTGTCCAACATTCCCCCCCTTAATCCGAAGGGTTATGTATGAGTCCAAGAAGAGAGCTGTAATACAAAATGTGCAAAAATGCATGGCAGCACTAGGCTGAATGTGCTCTGTGAAATGTTGGTATAAAGGGCGGTGGTTTAAGGATGACCACCAACACTGGAACGCTTAGCGCAGTTCCCGGAACTCTTCCAAAACTCGCAAGAAGCTGAAGTCTTCTACTAGAGGAAGTGCTCCTATTGATTTGAATAGGGAAACCTTCAACTAATAAGGGGAGTTCTCACCCCGCATAAAAGGGAGAACTTCAACCTGAAAAGGGATGTCTCAACTTGTGATGGTTTAAGGATGACCAAAAACTCTGGAATGCTTAATGAAATTCCTGGAACTCTTCCAAACTTGGTGAGAAGATGAAGTCTTCTGCTAGAGGAAGTGTTCTCAATTTTGTTCCTAGAATTCTTCCGAAACTGGCAAGAAGCTGAAGTCTTCTGCTAGAGGAAGTGTCCCAGATTACCAACTGAAGGCATGTTCACGGGCATATTTGTCTCTGGCTACAACTCTGAAACTGGTGTGGCAGGTTGTGGCTTAGGCTCGCTTGATGTGACTTTGAAGCTTGTAGATGACCATCATTTCCCCCCCCTGTCAGATACAAGATGAGATGATGGAGAAAACTCAACTGCAAGACTGCTCGATACTCTGGAACAAGATCTGACATTTGATTGGAATATCTTCTTGGCTGTTGATGCCCATTGCCAAGAAGTGATCCATCCAAGATGAATCTTTGTTCTTGCAGGACATTTGTTTTTGAAGCATCTATTTGAAGAATGACTGGTTTTATGACAGTGCTTACATGGATGAAGATCAAAACAATGATCTTTCAAATGGCCAACTCGGTCACAGTGTTGGAATTTCACAATCTGTTGTTGTTGTTGTGGAAGAAGAGCAGAATCTGGAATAGTTGGATGTGAACTGTCATGAAAGAATCCAACACTCTGAAACTGAATGGGCTTTGAGTAGTCTGGAATATGAAAGGACAAGTCCTTGTCATATCCAAGACCAGTTCTGTGCTTGTTGTGGACAATCTGTTCCCAAGGTCCGATGATGGGCTTGGGAAGTGCAAACTGAGTTTCTGCATCTGCATGTACAACTGCTTCTTTATTGGGCATTGGATCTGAATGAACTTCAACAATATTGTCTTGCTGTTTATGGGAGGTGGTCTCAATGTTCTGAACAGAAACATGTTTAGAATGACTCCTCTGTTTTAATTCTTCTTACTATAGCTGAGATTCAAGATGCAAAAAATCAATTTTCTCTTGTGCATTTTGTAGACAGACCTGAATGTCTGTGAGATAAACTTTGTTGACTTTTAATGTATCATGATTAGTAGACAATATGAGAGTTTTGAGAAACTCTAATACTTCACTGGTTCTGGCCATTTTTTCCTCAATGTCAGATTTACACCTTAAAAACTGATCACAACTACTACTCAATGCAGAAAAGTAATACTTATTCACAGTACACAACAATATCCTTTATAAATGTCAGCAAATGATCAGTGTGCAACCAACAAGCACCAATTACAATCCATTACATAAAAAATAAGGGTTTACTCATGACTTGCATTATGTTCTGACAATACAACTGACAAAACTTTTCTCCATAAAATATTATAGTCAGCCCACCAAACTCTTTACAACAATCGAATCAAGGAATCAATGCACTATAATGAGTTTTAAATACAATGCCACACTGGGGCAGCAACAACTGCAAACTTGCTTGGATCCTTCAAATACTCCTTCACTTTCAAAGCAGAAATGATGGCTATCAAAACTTCAACAACTATAGCACCATGTCATGGATAGGACTTGAATGCTCATATATAAATACTTTGACTAGGGTACAATTCAATATTCTCTGATCTTGCCACTTTCTTCAAAGAAAACAATAGTCTGCTGTAAGAAACCCAACCAGAATAACTAAGAGAAAACCACAAAGAGTCCTGAGTTTGTATGATTTGGTCCACTGTAGTATTTTATCAAACAGTTTGTGTATCAAATGTTGTAGGTGCATTCCTTGTTGTTGGCTCAATTTTAGACCCAACAAACATAAATAATACTAATAATAAGTGTAGAAACCACAAACTTCTTCACTCTTCACTGAAATACATGTTCAGAATTTACACAATGATGTTGTAGATAAAGAGGAGAGCTAGTATCAGCAGTGCAACTTTCAGAGAATAGATGTTCCATTCTTCCACTTTATGCCCTCTGCTACAACCATGTGAAGCTACAGGAATAGATTCAATTGAATGCACTCATGTTTTTGCTACTCGAAAGGCACACACAGTCAGCAGAGAAGAAGAGTGGCTCTGTTCTGTGCAAACAATGGTCTAATCTTCCTCAAAGAGCACCCAACAAACATAATAAAGGCAGTGGCTTAGTTCAACAAAAGAACACGACTATCTCAGGGCCACTTTCGAACTCCAGAAAGGAAGCCCCCACAGTTTTTCCTTGAGTCCATATCAATTGACATTTAAACACTGAATTTTCATCTTACATCATGAAATGCCCATTTTAGTATATTATGCACCTAAAAATTCCAAAGAGGATTCTAAATCCTGGAAGTATTGACATTAACAAAAATGGTGTTAAAGGATAACCCGGATGGAGTTATTTTAGATGGGTGAATAATACTGCATTAGCCATGGTCTCCTCTCATTTTTTGTTGCTAGAAAGAAACAAAAGAAATGACTATTCGAATACGTCCATGACGAAACCCATGATGTTCGAGACATGAAGAAAACCGGCGAGGGAAAACTCTACGACTTTCGCTCAAAAATAATGGTGCCCATTCATTTCTTTAATATCTATAGGAGTGGAAGCCATGAAATTAGCGTCATGATATAGGAGTGAGTCAAATAAGTGAAAAGTTTCTCCTAGCTGTTGAGAATTATGAGATGTTATTGTATTAATTGCTAGAAGAGGCTTTGCTGGACTGCGAAGATAGATACCATGTATAGGCAGCGTACCAAAACAACGTTCAACGCATGGCAGCGTACCAAAATAGCATTCAACGCATGGCATTTAACACAGTTTACATGCCATGAACAACGTTAATACAATGTTTGTATACCAGCGTATAGCCAAAAATTTCAACATATAGCCAAAAACTTCAACATATATACCAACGCTTCTAGAATCTTACTGCAGTCCAGATTGTCAAATTGCAGGTCTGGTTTCTTGGTCTAGAGATCTCGGTGTGCATTCTCTAGGCGTCCAGGGAGCTGTAATGGACAACATTGCCTCTGAAGATCGATCTGCACGAGAGAGTGTTGATGCGGAAGTTCTACTGTGAGCGTAGACGCTTCTGGTCCCTCTCTCAACGCAACAACGTTCCGCTGGCCTGCTAACTGATTAAACAAGTGATCACACAGACTTAATACACGCTTTCCAAAGTCGAAAAAGTCCTCAAGGGAACCTGTCAAAGAAATGGGTAATGGCGGAGAGGTAGCATTGTATATTTTATGGAACACACAGGGTTCAGGCCTGGGATCTGTTACCGGAGCAGCTTCAATGGCAAGGAAAATCTATTTGAAAATGTTTTTGAGAAAGGGTATCGGAGTTGGAGCTTTTTGTAAAATTTATGGTGGTCGTGAAAGAAGTGGATCTATTGCTTGCCATGTACACAACAATCAGAAATGATGAATATCGTTGAGATGGATCCCAATGGTGGACGACGTATCACATCTAGTGGTCAGAGAGATCTTGATCAGGTTGCTGGTCGTATTGCGTTAAAGCAACGGAGCAGTGTTAAAACCAGGACAACGTTAAAACTTGGGACAACGTTAAAACCAGGACAACATTAATACTTGGTACAACGTATATGGGAGCAGCATTAAAACTTGAAGCATATGCCAACAAAAAGTTTTAATCTATGCAACAAAGATTTGAAAAGAACTCAACGCTTATACCATGGATACTTGGTTGTTGCTCTGTGCAAACTGTGCGCTTACTGTGCTGATTGTAGGTGACGCCAGGAGCTGGGTGTTCGTCAGTCCAAGAGATGTTACACCCAAAAAAATGTTCAAACAATGATTAGAGAGCGCAGGGAGGACAATTATGAACAACCCAGGGAGCGCAGAGGGCGTAGGCAATGGTTATGGCAGAGAAAACTGATGCAAGGAGTTACAACTAATTTTAGGGACTGAGGACCTGTGCTCTGATACCATGTTAAACACACATGGGCAACAAAGGAATCTGAAAGATAAAACATGAGAGTGTAATTTTTATTAACAAGAGATATACAATTATAGTACATTATGTGACCGTTGGGTTCCACATCCCAAGGTCTCTTGGACTACTTTGTCTATTCGGCTTCCACACTAACCCTTTGAGGATTACGTGTCCAACACAATTGGATGTCCTTCAACTAAAATTGAAGCGCAATAAGCACATTGTTTCCACTTTTTGTGTGATGGAAAATTTCCAAGAGGTGAAAGTAAAAACAAAGAGATGAAGTGGATGCTCCTTGGAGGCAGATTGAAGAGCTTCAAGCACATGTCAACAACTTATTCCTCAACGTAGATGATTTGGCCAGTTCAACTAATATGAATATAATCAATTGTCTAGATTTAATTGAGCTTGCTCATGATTCAAGAAATTCTTCTAGCTCAAGTAATCACAACACAATCAACTGGTCTAGTGTAAATGAACTTTCTCAAGACTTAAGTTGATTTATTGTTATGAGAGATTATATCATAAATTTGTAATTGAATCTTGTGTTGATGTTTCTTTTTAATGGGACAATTTTGTAAGGTGTACACCTAGAAAATCCCTCCTTTTTGTTGCTCAAAACTTGTCCCTTGGGAAAAATTTGAAATCCTCTTAGATAGGACGGAGCAATAAGAATTTTTCTAATATATCTATCTAATTCCTGATGTTTCTGTTGCAATCCAAGTGTAGACTTGGCTATAATAAAACAATTATCATTTTGGTTAAAAAAGAGTCACATATAAATCATATAAATATTATTAATGTCCAACAAATGATTAAAAGTAAGTAGTGACATCATTTAATTCATAAGTGGTAATACATAGTGTCAATGGAAGGTCTTTCTTATAAAAGTAAAAGGCGAAGCTAATCTATGATATCTAAGCTCAATTGACTCAAAATCAAAGTGAGAGACAATTATATGGAAGATGGTATGATAAAAGAAAAATAGTCTCAATGCTCCAAGTGTGTGCCATTGGAAGCATGAGAGGAGGGGGCTGTCCCAATTCAAAGTAATCACTTTTGGAATATGAACCTCTCCTACCTTCTAAGCACAAAAGGAGAATCTCTAAACGTTTGTTAAAGGGTTGGATATGGACTAGTAGATGTATCTCTATCTAGAAGAGTGGTTTATAATTAGGAAATAGTGTAGGATGGATCCCTATTCATCTTATAAGTTGTAATATTATTTAGGTCAACAACTATATAAGGGTCATGTTTCCTCGGATCGAACTACTTCCCATGGTTTGATAGATATAGGGGCTTAAATGGTGTTGCTTTATGCCTAACTCTTGGTTTTCCTGTCCACCTAAAGCTTTGGGACATTTGATCCTCTATGTTTGTTTGGGTGAGTGCCTAACTATGTAATATTTAAGCCTAAGGGTATCTACCATGTATAACATCAAGCACCATTAATCCATATATGGGAAAAATGATGGAAATGGAATTATGAGACTCTCTAGATGAAAAGTGGAATTGACTGCTTATCTTGTGATATTAATAGAATGTGAATAGAAAGTGATCCTTTGTCTATATCTCTTGTCTACATTAGAGCCAACATGATAATATGTCTTCCCATGGTATCTTGTGCTCAACTTCCACCTAAAGTTGATGAAAACCCACTTTTAACTAGGAAAAACTAACATGAAGGGACCCTAAGATTATGCATCCAATGTAAAAGAATGTAATATTATGATCATACCCAAGCTCCAAGAAGTATTATTTTTAAAAGGTCATTTTTTGTCTCAACCACCTTGGAAGGGTGATCCAAGTGAGCTAGATATATTGCCTTATAAATGTCCTACTTTATAATCCCATTCATATCTTACTTATTAGATAGGAGGTAGCTAGGAATATATAAAGAGTACTTGAATTGGGGGGAGTTGGTCCATTAATATGCCAACCAATTGAAATAAACAAAAAAACTTTGACAACCAACATCACATCCTCCTTAAGGCAAAGATAATGCAACAACTCTACCAATCTAAAGACAATATTGATCCAAAAAGGGCAAGTTGCAAAGTCTACTTGAAATATGGGTTGAAGAATCATTTCATTTCATCTAATAATGTGGTGAAGAAATAGGGCTTGAATTCTCTTGATATTGGCTCAATCCAACTCATGAAGCAATCCAGGCACCCACATCTCTAAATGATACGAAATTGTGGGTCTAATGATGGATTCCATGAGGTCTAATTCAAATGATATGTCCTGAGAGTGATGTTGGAAACATTGTCTCTCTATGAGTGTGAGTGATTTATTCCCCTTAGGTTTGATCTCACCATTAGATGCATGCTCTTTGGATAATCGCGGTCCAGTTTAGAGTTGGGTCTCATAGATCATGGATTGAGACTATCCACCACATTAACAACTCATACATGATCTACTAATTGTGCCATCTCTAGAAGGTAGAGACTAAGGAGCACTTCATCTTCCATTTCCCAATTTATTATGAGATCTAAGGACAATTCCTCTCTCTTTTCCATATATATAGATACTTGGTCGATTCTCTAGATACCTTGACTAGAGATGCTTAACCTTCTATATGTAGGAGGTTCTACGTATATGTGCTTCCATCCTTTAGCCACATCCACTCTATATGTTTCAACCCTATGCAGTTAATTGCTACAAATATATTATTAATAAAAGAAAAAGACGTAATGGAAAATACACACATTAACTTAGAGATTACCCTAGAAATCTAAAACGGAAAAAACCATAGAGACTTTTCAATATATATTCATCTATACAATATTTAAATATAATATATATATCCCATGGAATCCATAAACCACCAATATATTTACCTTGAATTAGAATAAAACCACAATTACTTAATTGAAACTACAAATTCATGGGAAAAACCACCACGCATCACAAAACTGCTAAAGGAAAAAATTGTGTGTTGAAAACTGCCAAAAATGGTCACAAAAGTGTACCCAATTTTTTCTTCTGGGGGTGCTACTTGTGAACCCCCATGCAAGGGGGGATTTTCCCCACCATGACCCCCCCAATGCTTGATGTAATTTATAATGCATGGGGATAGTTGTGCAAAGAATCTAACACATACCCAACACATTCTTGAGATCAACTTCTACTCAGCAGATTGCTTCCTTTTTTATGGTGCTCTTGATTTAGGGAACCATGTGGCGGATGGAGACATTTGATTCTAGATTAGTGACGACATTGGGTTCTATTCCTATCTCAATGATATTTGAGAGGCACCCCCAAAACAAACCTCATTCCAACAAACAATACAAACACTTGTTGAGATCTTCAAGACCTTAGTCAAGTCCTTCCTTGCACATAGTCACATAGTACTTTCCCTCGCCCCTCACCCTATTATTCTTTAGGACAAATATCTATGTTGTGTTTTCTCCATTCGACCTTGGATGTTAGGAGAGAGAGCTATAGTGATCCATGATCGCCTCTTACAACTATTACCATAATCCATTGAGCCGCTTATCTTGCACATGCTTCTCTTGGACTGCCTCATCATTATTTTGGGTTGGCTATCTAGGGTTTTAGATTAGTTTTCTCTTTTACTCTTTGATATTTGTCTTATATATTCTTATATATGAGGCTCTTTACCTATGTACCTAACATAGTCCCATTGACCTACTTTTATGGTCATCTATTAGACATTAATACATTGATCTTATCATATCTTATCTTCAAGGAATATAAGACCATAACATTGGTTTTCATAAGGTTGACCATCAACTAGAAAAGGTCACAAAATCTCACAAGAGAATCCTATTATCTTAATGAACCCTTAAATGTTGGTGTTAAAAGGACCACATCATTAGCAAAAAGGAGTGTGGAGATTAGGACTTGGTGGAGGAGACAATCATCACCTATTTAGATGTGCTGATGCAAGGGTGACATCAATTCGTCTATGTAGATCCCAAGTAAGGTGGGAGGGAGGGGCACCCTTGCTTCACTCAGATGGTGCTCTTGATGTTTAATAAAGGACGAGGCCAAGGGAAAAGGAGTTGCCTGAATATATAAATTACACCTTACCTTTTCGATTGACTATGTGTTACATAAAGCTGACATGGGACAAGCTCATAGAGGTATAATAACAAAAATGAGAATATTTTTGTTACTAATGTTTACAAGCCTCTAGAACATGGCCTCCCTCAAAACCAAGTAAAAAAAAATCAGAGAGTCTACTAAGTAGTAGAAGATATTTGAAGAGTGGTTTCTAACCTCATAAATAATGGCCCATAAAGTAAATATATGATCCATTATCTAAAATCTTAGATTGAACCCTACCACCCTCCTACCCAAATATTTGTCCTCTTAAGCTCCTTAAATACCTACAAATGAAGCGCAATGGCATAAACCTTTGAGAGCATGTGTCGTCCATAATCATTTTGTAATTGTTTGGATCTAAAGTAGAGCTTGATTAATGGAATTAGGTGGATGGTATGGTGGGATCAGACTAGTGGAAACCATAGGCATACAACATGGTTAAATGAATTAACAATTTGGTGCACTAGTAAGTGTGTATTGTGTTTGAAGGTCTTTATCTATAACCTCTCCACACCTATAGCTTCGTTGATGTTCATCTCCTAAATTTCTTTCCTAGTGTGCATGTAGTACAACATGTTGCAAGAGTATGGGGGGAATGTGACTAGGATAATGAGTTTCTTAAGCAAATCATAAAAGGTACTAATGTGGTTGAACATGCATTAAGGGTCAAAATCAATAAATAATTTGGTGTGATAAGGAAAAATGGTGCTCTAGAAAGGTTTTGAGATACAATTCAAATCTCATCTAGGCCATGAAGAGGTGTTTGTTGCAAATAAGGAAGGCATTTATAAGGCCTGAAATTATCACTTGTCCTGCATGATATCATGATTAGTTGATATCATGATATTGCCTTATCTTATATGTGCAACCTCTAAGGGATGTTTCATGTTTACATAAGGTCCTTTGTCATATTTCTTCTTCCCTCCTTTGGTTCATATTTTCCAATTTGGTTCACTTTGACGCTTTAGGGCATTCATTTAGGGTAAGTACTCACTCTATAAGTCTAGTTGGGGTGAAAGCCCCTGATATGGTCAACAATTACTTGGGACACTTCATTATGAGTGCACATTTCCCCATATAGCTGAAGTTTTCTATTTATGGTGTTAAATGGATCAAATATATAGTAACATTTCCTCATTATGAGGTAATGAGTAAATAATAACTTTATTTATTGCATTGTGATTGTGTCTGGTGACTCGTGGACTAGAGAGCATGTACTTGGGGAAAATCCTATGGTATGGTCTCAAACGCTCATTGTATGAGGTCAACCCACACAGTTTGACTTCGTATACAAATCACTCTTTCCAATGGTTAGTTTAATGTTTGCAACACCTCAAGGTCATTGCCTTGCATGTTTAGACCATTCAAATCCTCTTTGTGAAGTCTCTTCAAATATTCAATCATTGGAACCTTATCCTATGTGTATGCACTCAAATTTACATCAAATATTGGTCATTCCTTAATTACTCTTTAATATTATTGTGTTGCTTGTACTTGTCATTTCCAACACCTCAATATGACTGCCTTATATTAATTTGGTTCCAAACATGTAGGCTTATCATTTCATCCCATAGTATCTCCAAAGGATTGGTCCTCTTTAATTTTGGGGAAGATTCATGTTATGACCCCAAGGGGGCATGTATTAGGCTAAATGTATTTGGTACAACCCCAAGGGAGGGAATATATGGGTTAAATGTACTTTTAATGTGTAAATGTATATGTAATAGGGCCAACCTAGTGATGAAGGGCCACATGCACAATGTATGAATATGTGTGTGTGTGTGTGTTTGTGTATATATATAGATATATAAACCATATAAACATTATTAAGGTCATGTGATTTTGATATTTGGAGGAGGTTCTCCTATTCTTTATGGAGTTATTATGTAACTTATCTTTGTTATCTATATTGAAGTTGTGCTCCATGCTCACATTGGTGTACATGGTGTGTACTGTAGTGATGTTTTAATCAATCCTAATTGACCGAGACTGCAACATTTAATTGTCAACCCAGGGTAGGTCTTGCTGTTTCAATGGAGTTCACACTGTTTGTGCTGATACACTACAACCAAGAATGAGAAAATGGAGAAAACAATAAAAGATGTCACTGAACCAAATTGTTGAATCAAATCATTCATGTAGACATAAAAACACTCCACATAATTGAATCACACTTCGCAACTATCAAAGTAAGGGCGCGCCACACAGTGACTAATATCTACTCTAGCTGGTTACTACCATTCTGTTGATTAACTCAATGTAACAACATAATATAAATTGGAACAACAGCGAATGTAATTCACAATTTGTACAACAACAACAAGAAACCATATAACAATTAGCGAAACTAGAATGTACACTACCTCTATCATTGTAGTCCTTGCCAAAGAGGAGGGCCCTTCCTCCTCAACATGGCGCAAGAATAACACAAAAGTAATTAATGAATCAATTGAAGAGTATTAATAACATCACCGCAATGATTAATATTAAAAATAATTCAGAGTTACAGAAGCAGAGTAACAATACTCTTCTATATGCCATGTCCTTGTACATGGAAAATCGAGTTCCTTTATAGTTATTACATACCCGAAATTAGAAACAGATCAGTCATGAGAATCTCATGATTCTCATGCTGATAAAAAATAAAAGTAGTTACAACTTATTTCTAAATGAAAATATACATTAGTTAGGATTGCAATCGCTGGGTCTGTTGCTTCCAAAATAAACAATTCCTTCTGTCGACAACTGTTATGTGGAATAATACCCACATTTGCTAGCTCCGGTGCGATAACATCCTGCGAGTGAATAGCGGTTTGGGATGTTACGGCAATCACTGGCGACAACTCCCTTGGTGTAACATCGGACCTTTGTATCCACGCGTAGTGTAACAACATTTAATGTGTAACAACAACTTGCAACAACATCCAATGTGTAACAACAACTTGTAACAACATACAAGGTGTAACAACAAACTGTTCTACCCTTCTCTGCAGTTAATCAACGTTGCCTATCTATTCGATAACCTTGTTCTCACGAGCGACACCTAAAAAGGAGAAGAGCTTTCCAAAATACTTCTTCAATGCTCCCCCAGTTAGCCACAAAAAGGAATAAAGCATTGTATTATTAAGTAAAATACGACAAAATAACATGACAGTGGAATAGGATATAAAAGTGAGAAAAAGGGGAATTAATCATGTAAAGTCCATAGGCCTGGAGGATAAAAGGATCAAAACTGGGGAAAGAAGGTGTAGAAAATAGGTAAAAAGCCACACCCAACATCTCCCCCTGATTGAAGCAACTGCATGTCCCCATGCAGAATCTCAGTTTCTCTTGATATACCCCCTATGCATGTCTGTGAAATTGTAGGCACCAGTAGTGTCTTCACTCGGAGCTTTTTACCGTTGAATGGCCATCCACTGACATGCCCAAAATTCTTCTTCATAATCACATAGGTGGTATGTTATAGACATTTTTGTGCCTTGTAGCACCAAGCATGAAATGTCCATAAACCAAGGGCTCCTAAGTCCCTAAAAGTGTTGTTCCAACCCCTAAAGGAACAAGGTCAACAAATTACAGCTTCTCCCAGAAGTTCTCCACCAGAAATTGCTCAGAATAAGTCAAAACATGATCATTTCAGCTGCTCCACTAGCCAGCTGCGTTGCATAGCACCTAAATACACTAGCTGGGTGCGTTGCAACGCACCTAAATGCACTACTAGGGTGCGTTGAGCGGGAAATGACAAATGGTAGTGCCATTCCGCGAGGTGGAAAGATAATGGAAGCTTCCAGAATCTTCTCCTATGACACTTGCCTCACTGAATTCGACCAAGGATGAGTAAGAGGCTTTTAGTCTCCAAGTGGAAGCAAGAATTGACAGAGAGAAGACACTAATCAAATCATAAGCTGACTCATCCTCCTTGCATACATCTATATATGGATCCCTCATCCCAGAGATCCAGAGGCTGGAATTTTGTACATTGCAAGGAACTGCTGTTGGTTTTGAGATAGAGATCAGAGTATTGAGTGATTTATGCTTTGTTGGAGGTGAAGAAGGGGCTTCTTTGCTGGGAGGTTGATGCTGGGTCAGGAATCATCGGTTATAACTCCTCCTGGATCTTCTTGTTATATCAATAAAACTATTTGAGTTTCTCCTACATGCTTGTGTATCATTGATGCTTGTTACATTTGTATGTTTAGCTTAAATATGATCCTACGCTGTTTATGAATATAGATCCATGTCTTTGTATAATTTTCTTCTTCTGTGATCTTACAGGAACTTGGTGAAGCTGGGCAAGTAAGGGAGCAGGTAGCTGGAAGCTGTCAAAGAAGAGAGGGATTGGATCAAAGGATTAGCGCAAGACACAGGTCGGTTCTTTCTATCCCCCTCTATCTTTAATTCATAAAGGAAATACAAAAGTAGTTTTCTCTGTTTGTTTCTAAGGCAGCTGTCACACCTTAGTGGGATAGAGCAGTTCTAAATAGACACTTTTCCCGGTAACAAAATGGCGACTCCACTGGGGACGATTGTTTAAATAGTTTGTTTGTGTATCTTTTTGTTGTTTGTTTCATAAACTTATAAGTAGCATTCGAACTGCATTTGCCATAACAAATGCAAAGTAGACATCTGCTACTTCAATCCATTCACTGGATCTGTTTATGATTTGAACAACTGGTTCACAAATGATCTGATTGCCCTTTGTGATAGCTCTTAGACCCTCATTAGATCTACCCCCTGATTGTGCATTACTGATTGCTTTTACTCGACCAAAAACCAAAGACTAAACTGTAAACCGTGACCTAGAACCTGGATAGAATTCTCGTTTCTGCCACAGCGCAGGTACTGTGAAGAGTTCCTACATTTCAGCGCAGTTCCCGGGAGGGAAACCTGCGCTGCAATCCAGTTTCTCTGTGTTACAGGTGCGCTGATCAGACTAGCCCTGTGCAGCTAAGGTTCTTGTGCTTCATTCTTTCCAGTTTTGTCTCTAATTTTTGCAGCCTGTGATCAGTGTATGTGTCTGTTTAAAAACCCCTTTTCCTTGCTGTAATTCCGCCTCCTTTGTACAAAAGAACTGTAGATGTTTTTGTGTGTTTGTTGAGTCGTTTACAATTTTCCATTGCAAAAGTAGAATAGTCGTACTGTCATCCTTTGATTTAGATCTGTCGCAAGTATCGATTTCGATCATAGGAGAAAGTTTGATTGCTGTTGATGGTCGACTATACTTTTACTTTTGCCTTTGGTCTGAATTTGTGATTTTCTAGTGTCAAAAACAAGTATTTATTTCAAAATTGTAAAGCGTCATAATCGTCTTTATCTTTTGATTTCGAAAAGAAGCTTGTTTGTGTTTGTCGCTTGAAAGCAAATTCAGATTTGTACATCAACTTTCTTTTTAGCATCAATATTAAGAAAGTCGAAAACAAATACATGCACATGTGCATTTGCATATTGACAGTCTGTTTGACTTGATTTAGGAAAGTGCATTTACAGTGTGCTCTTTGCTCTTTGTGAAAAGATTGTGTCTTTCTTTTCCCCTTGTAGCCAGGATTTTCATTGCTGAAAAGAGATAAAAGTTTGCTTATCATCTTTAGATTGCATTTTAGGAATTACATCTACATCTCGTGGTGAACCCAAAAGGCAAAATTCATAAGAAAGATCAACTTAAAATAAATTCAATGAATCTAACAACGCTTTGGAACTTAACGCACAACATTTAGAGGTCTAGGCTAGAGACGTATTCCGGCGTCGTAAAGCCTGGTAACTGTTGTCGTCACTGATGGTTGGGTGATTCCTCCACTTTGAGACGATAAGTGCCAGTACGGACTTGTGCTCCCACGTACCATCGAGTATATATTGGGAGACCCCTATAGGCTTAAATCCTTTATCCATAGGAAGCTGTGTCTGCCGCCCTATCGATCGCAATGCACTGAACACAACATTCGGGAAGATTGACTGCCATACCATAAAAAGTATTCTGCAGTTTTGCGATTGGTTTGGTACTCCCTCTACCTAGATCTCCAGAGCAGTCCCTTTGGTTCCTTTTCAGACTCCTTAACGGAAAAGGTCCATCTGAGCACTTGTCACTTCAGGCTCATTAAAAATCGAACGAGACTAGAGTCATCTTTTTGTTTTTTCTCGACTCTTAAAAACTGAAAAAAAAGTTGTGTCAAAAGCGTCTAAAATTCATTTAATTCGGAAACATAATTCCCCTTTTTATTTTAGTTGATCGAGTAATCCGTAATCGTGGAAGAAAGTCAATTGAAACCCCGTCGTTTTCGGAGGCTTACGAGTCAACCGTCTTTGTCTCCGGAATCGAAACCAGTATGGACAAAGCGAACTCGTTTAACCGGTTCCAAATCTCCTATTAAAGTTAGAACAAGTGTTCCAACGACATCAGAGACTTCGGTTACTCCAAAAATTTCTGGAATCCTTGCCTCTACAGAAGAAGTTCAAAAGCCACAGAGGGACAGTGATACTGATCCTAGTCTGAGAGTAAACACTTGTGTTACCGAACCAGTTCCATCTACAACCGGTTCAGAGAGTCTTGCTCTTCAAACATCTGTCGTTGTCGATTCCATACCTTATTCGGCACCATAAATATTTTACGGACCTGACGGTCTTCCCCTTCCACCTGGTCTGATTGCTATTGAAGAAATTGTAGAAGATCCTCAAACAAGTACTCCAACGCACTTTGGAGTCGGGATCACTCTATATCCTTCTTCATCAGAAGTTAGTCTACCACCAGCGGAAACTCCTGTAGAATCGCTAGGTAATCTTTTGGATAGACTACAAATGTCTGAACAACTGTCAACATCTAGGACTGTGTCATCCGACACAGCGACGACAGAACTTCCTGCTATCACTCCGACAATGTTCGCCGACATACTAGCTGTCCCGACTAGCTCTCAGCCGCTAGAAGGAGCCCACTCAGGGGCTATTACGACAGTATGGTCCGTTCATGTTTGTTCATCCAGAATAATATCCGGAAACTCTTATGTTGAGTCTCAACAAATTGATCCATTTGGAGGTCAATTTGGGCAGTCCGGTCCCCAAGGGCAAACAATCCCCTTGAGTTCCGGATTACCACCGTATGGGGGGAAGTATGCCCTTTCATTACCCCCTCCAGGAGGATATCCATACGGGAGTTCACAACAACATTCAGGTTACACGGGAATTACCTCAAGTGGTTGGGTACCTATACTACCTCAACAACCAAGAGTTGTGTATTCGATGCAACAATGCATACCTATGTCGAATATCCCGACTACAACAGCTATTGTGACGGTGTCACAAGTTCAAACGCTGCCTGTTGTATGGCAACCTCAGGTTTCTCAGGTTGTATTGCAACAGCCCCTTGACCCTGTGACTCAACCACAGTCGCCGACTAGTGGGGCGACACAGGTCCAGACGGGTACAATTACCCCTCACCTTGGTCCAACGGTTAGTATAGCGCAACAACACATGGCTTCACAACCATGGCTGGTGCAATACCAACAACCACAATTCCAACAAGTATACCAAGGTTCTGAGCAGCAAATCTTTGCGAACAGTGGACAACCGTACATTCAAAACGGTCAAAATCAACCATTTTACAATGGTCATGTCCACCAACCTTACCAGTCATACCAGCATCAAATGCATTATGCTGGTATGCAAAGACCAACTGCTCAGGCAATCCCATCTTATCCTGGGTATGCTTCACCTAACCTGAATCAGCAGTTACCCTTTGTGGCAACCTTAGAGTTACCTGATTTAAATCGGTTAACAAATGATCCAATTGCTTACGCCCCTTGGTGGCCAGCGATTCCACATAAAATTCCATTAGATATTCCTAAATTTAATGGAAATCCGGGTGAAGATCCATCGAATCACGTGATGACCTTTCATCTATGGTGTTCATCAAACACCCTAAATGATGATTCGATAAGACTTCGCCTCTTTCAGAGGACGTTAACGGGTCCAACGGCAAAATGGTATATTGAATTGCCTAGAGCTTCGTTCGACAACTTCAGTACCTTAGCCACAACCTTTTTAACCCATTTTCAATTACCAATAAGGTACGCAACGGGAAAATAACTTCTTACCAACTTCAAACAGACAACGGCCACTCACATATCTGATCATATACATGAGTGGCGACGTCGTCGTAGGATGGTAAAAACGTACGTCCCCGATCAGCTATTAGCTGAATGGTTTATCAAGTCATTACTGCCTTCCATCATGGAAGATGTGTCAAAGGGGGGAGTCGTAACAGAAGAGCAAGTTATCGCTCGTGCACAATATCTGGACTTGATCTACACTCAGTCTGGCACGCTCTACAACAAAATACCTGACGCCCCTAGACCGGAATTCTCAATTCCTCCTCCTCCTAAATCAAACAACGACTCTCATGCTGGCGATGGCGTGATTGGCACGAAAAACATGAAATCAACAAAGTCTACATCCAAAAAGGCCTGTAATATTTCGGGTCAAAATGCAAAAGATGAACTTCTTGCTTCGGAAGTAAATGGCGTATCGACAGATAAAGGCAAAGAAACCAAACAACAAGGAAGCAAGAAGAAAGGCAAAGGGAAGAAGAAGAAACATGAGGAATCATCACCTGAAAAATATTCTTCAAACCCTCCTGGAGATAGGAAACCAAAAAATCCATGCTTTATATGCGATGAGGATCATAGGACCACACATTGTCCACACAGAGCTGAGCTTAAGAAATTCTTTAAGAATTCGAAAACCTCAGCAGTGTTAACTGATCCGTTTCTAAATCCAGGAACAAATCTGGTTGAAAGTGGAAATGCTTCCCCGTCTCAAGTGCTAATGTTGTCGGTTTCAAAACAGAAAAATGATGCTTTTATATCGACAAGGAAAAAAGATTATGGGAATCCACAGTTGTCGAACAACAAGGATAAAGATCAACCAAGTAGTTCGACAACAGCTTCCACAGAAGTTGTGCCACCCACCATTCCTGAATTAACGATAAAACCGCCAAAGGGAGTAGTACACAAATCGACATTTAATCCCCACGCTAGAGCGGCACAACATTATAACATAGTGGAAGATTTGGCCCAATCGCCATCCGTTATGTCGAATCTTGAAGTACTACAAAATTGCCCATCCAAAAGGTAGGCTTTATTATCAGCCATTGGTGGGATTGACCCAAAGGATTCCGATCTTGTATCCTTCAATCATAAAGGATACGATCCTCAGTTACCAGCTCAACTAGCTTTCCTTATTCAAGTGAAATCCCTCAACAAAACTGTTCATCGAACAATTATTGATGAGGGGGCATCTACATGCATTATGTCAATGAGTTGCTGGAAAACTTTAGGATCTCCAACCTTGTCGCGATCTTCGACGACATTAAAAGCATTCGACGGAAGGACATATACCCCATATGGTATCCTAAATAACTTGAAAGTTGAACTAGGAGGGAAAACGGTAGAAATAGATGTTGAAGTCATCGATGGGAATCTTGATTACAACATCCTACTAGGAAGACCATGGATTTATGCCATGGCAGCTGTTGTGTCGACCTATTTTAGAAAGATTGCATTTCCCTTTCAAGGAGGAATTACAATCGTCGATCAACAAAACTTCCTCCCCAATGGTTCTCAAGTTACAGGAAGCATTCCCATGATCCATGGAAGCCCCCATTCGCTTCAGAATATCAGCGTAGGCCTACTAAAAGATCCTATACTAATGGGAAATTTCGCTCTTCCACCTCCCATCGATCTGGCGGAAGTAGCGTCGATAGGAACCTGCAACATGATATCTTCTACAAAGATCTCAGAAAACGATATCGACATGGATCATGCAGTGGTTTTGCCCCCAAGCCCAATGGAAATATTATAGCAATCAATGTTTCTAGCATGGGAGGCAAACCCAAATCAACGCTCATCAAGCGTTTGGATAGATAGGTCTAGAGAATATGGTACTCTTTCAGATCCTTGGTCGCGAGTGCATGTCACCGACGAAGGAATTGTCCAATCAATGGTAATCGAAGGAGCACCATGGAATGATTCCCACCATCGTTCTCTTCTTCCGGATTGTGGAGAAGATACTCAAAATGACCTTTATCATCCTTCAGTCTTTGATTTTCTATCAAATACTGTAAATACGGTGGATTCCGAGCGAAACTTGTCCAACATTGAAGAGACTATAGCCATAAATATCTCGACCAAAACAGATGTTGTAGAGAATATTTATGTTGGCAAATGTTGTTCTCCTTCAGAACTGGAAATATATAACACTCTTTTTCGCGAATTCAGAGATGTCTTTGCTTGGTCATACAGTGAAATTCCAGGCATTGACTTGAGTATCGTTGAACATGAAATTAAGATGTATCCAGATGTCAAACCAGTACGACAACGGCTAAGGCAGGTGCACCCCAAGAAAGCCGCTGCCATTAAGGCAGAAGTTGAAAAACTTCTCCATGCTGGTTTCATCTACCCGGTTCCTCTAACCGATTGGGTTTCGAATATTGTCCCTGTTATGAAAAAACAAGGAACAATTAGAGTGTGCGTCGATTATAGGGATGTAAATCAAGCTTGTCCAAAAGACAACTACCCTACACCATTCATTGACCAGATAATTGATGAATGCGCCGGATGCGAAATCTTTTCATTCATGGATGGATTCTCCGGGTATAATCAAATAAATATCCGCCCACAGGACCAGTCAAAGAATACATTTATTTGTCCGTGGGGCACATTCGCATATCGAAAATTACCCTTTGGTTTAAAGAACGCAGGGGCGACGTTTCAGAGGGCAATGAATTATGCCTTTCATGACATCAAAAACATTGTTCAACCATACCTCGACGACCTTCCGGCTCATTCGCGAAAGCGGACTGATCATCCGCAGCATTTAAGAGCGATATTTCTACGTTGCCGACACTACAAGATACGACTCTATCCACACAAATGTGTATTTTGCATCATTTCTGGTCATTTACTTGGCTTTGTAGTCTCCAAGGATGGGATTCGTCTCGACCCATGTAAGGTCCAGGGAATCATAAATTTGCCTCCACCTTCAAATTTGCTTCAGATTCAGAAACTCCAAGGGAAAGCAAACTTTCTGAGGAGGTTCATTCCAAATTACGTAGAACTTGCTAAGGGTTATACACGTCTTTTCAAAAAGGAGGTACCCTTTGTCTGGGATCAGGTTGCGCAAGCTTCCTTTGATGCTTTGAAAGATTCCCTGATGAAAGCATCATTAATGTACGCCCCTGATTATCAAAGAGACTTTAACCTGTATCTGGCTGCAGCAGATACGACCATTGCAATGGTTTTAGTTCAAGAAGTCGATGGAATTGAGCATCCTATATATTATTTAAGTAAAAACTTAAATGATACAGAAAGCAAATATTCTTACGTTGAAAAGCTAGCACTTGCAGCTGTTCAAGCGATACAGAGATTTCGACACTATGTCCTCTTTCAGAAAACTACCATTCTGTCAGATTGCAACCCCATGACTTATATATTGTCGCGACAGTTACTGGGGGGCAAATACTCAAAATGGATAGCAATCCTACAAGAGTTTGATATGGAATTTGTAAAATCCAAATAAAAGAAAGCTCTAGTTTTCACAGAATTATTATGCGATCTCCCATCGTCGTCCAACGATGAAACATCCGAAGAATAAATCGTGGATGAGAGTTTGTTTCTGATATCTACAAGCAATGAGTGGTATGGAGATATAATCATTTATCTCCAAACACAAAAATTTAGGCCAAAAACCTCCCACTCTGAACAAAAATGTATTCGATACCAAGCAAAAGACTACATGATCATCGGTGATACACTTTACCGTCGTGGTATCGATACAGTTATGAGAAGGTGCCTCACCCATGAGGAGGCCGAAAAATTCCTGAATGAGTCTCATTCAGGCGCGTGTGGGGGGCATTAATCTGGATATGCTACAACACAAATTTTTTTACGAGCATGATACTTTTGGCCAACAATGTTCAAAGATTGCATAACCGCAGTCAGAAGTTGCCATGCTTGTCAAATTTTTGATAGCAAAACCAGAAGACCACCCGCACCTCTACAACCAATAGTTGTTGTTGGGCCATTCGCCAAATGGGGCATCGATTTCATGACATGTAACCCCACCTCGACCGGGGGGCATGGGTATATCATAGTCACAGTTTACTATTTTACCAAATGGGCCGAGGCGATGCCTACATTAGATAATACTGGTGAAACAGCCGCCCTCTTCTTTTTCAATCATGTAGTCGCTAGATTCGGCGTACCACAGGCTATAGTCATAGATCATGGATCGCATTTTCGCAATCACATGATGGTCGAATTAGCTGCCAAACTAGGGTTGTCTCACGACAGCTCTACTCCGTATTATCCGCAAGCCAATGGACAAGTTGAAGCAATCAACAAGGTCCTAAAACGCATGCTGCAAAGGATGATCGGAGTTCACAAAAGAAGGTGGCACCTAATCCTGTACTTAGCCTTGTGGGCTTACCGAACATCGGTAAGGAATGCAACCGGGTTCACACCCTTCCCACTAGTATATGGCCTGGAAGCAGTCTTACCAATCTAGTGTGAAATCTCATCTCTCAAACTCGCAATTGATCTCCTCCCCGGAACTTCAGAATAAGAGGCTCGTTTCTTGGAATTAATCTAATTGGATGAAACCCGTCGTGATGCCGCTTTGGCTAACGAAGCCCATAAGAAACGAGTCAAGGTGCAGTTCGACAAAAATGTCAAACCCCGTGTCTTCTCAGAAGGTGACTTGGTCTTGCTTTACGACCAAGAATCCGATAAATTGGGAGCAGGTAAATTTAAGTCTTTATGGATGGGCCCCTATATTGTTAAACGAGTGTTAGCGAAAGGAGCCTACGAGTTAATGGATTATGATGGAATTCCACTGGCACAACCCCGTAATGGGTTGTACCTCAAGCGTTACTATGCGTAATGGTAACCAACATGCTTTCGTTATGTTTTTGTTTTCGCTAAAGTGTTTGTTTTGATCGAGTAATCCACTTTTTACATTTATTGCAGATGTCAAACCTATTGGAGCCATGTGTTGGATATGCCGACGGAGCGAGTCGTAGTTCGCGGAACCTGTCCTCCGCAGCCTGGGCCATTTTTGATCCAAGCGGCGAGTTAGTAAGTTTCAGAGGTGTATGTATTGGTCGATCAACGAATAACATCGCTGAGTATAGCGCGTTGATAGAACTTCTCTCTGATGCCATCACTCATGGTATACACCGACTAATTGTCAGGCTAGACTCACAACTCGTAATACTACAACTCAATGGTATATATTCCGTCCGAAACCCAGCTATTTATCGCATGTTCCTAAGGGTTAAGATTTTGGAAAGACAATTTGATCTTATTCAGTATCAACATATTTCCAGAAACTTAAACACATTAACTGACTCATTAGAAAACTATGTGTTAGATAGACATTTGCAACATTTATAAAAAGAAGCACGTCATCAATGTTTCGCATGTGGATCATGTGACTCAACCAAAATAAAACTCCGAAAATAAAAAATATATATAAATCTTTATGGTTTACACATAGTGTTCTGTAACCAAGACAAAATCGCTCAAATGACCCAAAACTCAAAATGCTAGGGGGCACCCTAGTCTAATGATGCTCGTGATAGCAAGTCAGCAGCATGTGCGATCATGCGTAAGAGACGAGTCCATCATCTGGGCACACCAGTAGTATGTCGCTGTAACCACAAAGGTAGCTCATCGGTCCTCACATCCGGAATACCGAGAGTGAGGCCCTCAACTTGCTCCTGCAAAGCTGTGAGAGTCTCGGCCACATCGAGGTCACGAAGAACAACTCTTCCGACGGCCTCTCCTGCTGGGGCAGCAGCTGGTACTCTCAGGCTAACTACTGGACGAACAGGACCAACATTTGCATGTACACATGAGTTTGATTAAAGTCTTGATAGAATAAAGCACAAGAACATTGCAAGCAAAAAACGATAAACAACAATATGGTCAAAGATTTTACCAATGGCGCCCCACTGCTCGCCATCCGACAGTACTAAATCTGGATCACCCGGGAAGTCCATGCCAGCATATGGATACTCAGAATAAACCTTCTCCTGACGATCAAACCACCTGAAGAAGGTATCAGAAAATGAAATCTGAGACTGGCCAGCATGCCTAGACATATGGTCAACCCATCTCTGCATACGTGTTCAGTAGGAGAAGGTAAATCGAGCAGTGTTTACCGCGAGGTTCAAGCTCGTTAAAAAATAAACCCGGACCAAGCAAATGTTTCCACCCGCGTTTAAGCTCGTTAAAAAATGAACTATTCCCCGGTAAATAACCACCGTGAATGTAGTACTTCAGCCATTAAAGCCTTGGTCGTGTTTGCACCGTCACCTCCACTTTTCCATTGGCCGATCATTCACCTCCATTTCATTGTTTACCCATTTTGAGGAACAACTGCGAAGAGTGATTTCACTAGCCATCCTTGTGACACTGCCGTGATTGGAAAATTCCAAACCTTTACCTGGAATCAGCTGCTACCCATTTTATCACTCGTTCCTCAAAAGACGAGTCTTCTTTAAGCTCTTTTCAACTGACTCGTAAAATATGAAAAGATTGCCGAGTCCTTGGCCTTCCAGCTCGTTAAAGGGACAGGAAGTGCTATCCCTCCTCTAGATTTTAATCTTTTTGGACCTGAGGGATTATTGCACAAAAAGATCGAGCGCTTGTTTTGTTCGGCTCGTTAAAACTATCGAAAATTCATCCCTTCCGTATTGTTTTATACTTTTTCGGACTTAAGGGATTAGATGATGAAAAAAGAATTTTGGAGTTACCTTTACGTACCTTTTCAGACTCTCTAAAAATGAAAAGGACCGAGTTATCTTTGTCGTTAAACTCGTTAAAAAGATTAATAGCGACAAACTTGTCTTTAGACGAGAACGAGTTTCACTATCGCTAGGCTCGTTAAAACATAGCGATGGGTTTGCCCGAAGGGAAAATTATAGAAAAAGCATATGTTATCCTCCTAAAGCTTGACAAAAATAAAGAGGTACTGGTCAACAATGACTGGGGAAAATTGGGAAGAAAACTCAAAGAATCTTTGTTGGTAGCAAGTCGCTCTTGAACATGACACTTCCACTATGTGTCCGAGTCGGGTTGGGTTGTTTCATTCACCGGTCACATCACCATGGTCACGCCATACCATCCACATTTGGGGTTAATGCTACCAATCCATCACATAAGTGTCGCCGACATGTTCAAGAGAAGTCACCTGTGCCCCACCCACTACCATATATTATACTCCATTCTTTCATGACCGCCATCTTGAACCATATATCATCAGATTGTTTTCACCTCTATCAAAATCATTTGCTCCATTCCATGTCATTGATGTGGGATTCATTAAGGCCCTCCTTTGACGGATCACTTCTTGTCGACATCAGCTCATTATCCAAGAAGTTGGTCTAGGAACACCCCATTCAGTACTTTGAAGCTTGCATGCCTCAATGGCAAGTTTCTCACTTCCGGTGACAGGTTTACATCAATGGCCTTCGACCGAAAGATTTTGCGTGGTGTTCGACACCAAGTCCTTCATTCACACCACGTGAATTGTACTGTAGTACCTTGAGGGTCATTATCATTATCGGTGATTCCTCTCGCGCTTGTTAACAGTTTACATCATTGACTGGTAATAAAGCGATGTCTTTCCATGTTCGACTTCAAAACATTTCTCACATGGATCGACTTGTACTTCGAGTGAAGATCGGAAGAGATTGAAGACCCCAGATCTAGTTTCATCCATCTGGGCTGCGATATATATTCAGGAAAATAAAGACATTAAATGTACAACATTGCAGCACAGATAATCATCCTACCAAAAGGATGATGGCTCTATCAGAATCATCAGTCTACACTCAGATAATTGTCTGTCCTATGTACATTAAAATGAATTTATAAAGCTGAGCATGGGAATGCCCGCCTCAGCTAGATCATGAAAAATAGTATGAAGATAATGTATTGTATTGTATCTTATTACAGGTCTCCTCCCAGCATTGAAAGAACTACGGATCCTCATAATAAAGCATTTCACCCGATTAACGACCTCATACTTTAGGGGGAAACTGTTATAGACATTTTTGTGCCTTGCAGCACCAAGCATGAAATGTCCATAAATCAAGGGCTCCTAAGTCCCTAAAAGTGTTGTTCCAACCCCTAAAGGAACAAGGTCAACAAATTACAGCTTCTCCCAGAAGTTCTCCACCGGAAATTGCTTAGAATAAGTCAAAACAGGATCATTTCAGCTGCTCCACTAGCCAACTGCTTTGCATAGCACCTAAATACACTAGCTGGGTGCATTGCAACGCACCTAAATGCACTACCAGGGTGCGTTGACCGGGAAATGACAAATGGCAGTGCCATTCCGCGAGGTGGAAAGACAATGGAAGCTTCCAGAATCTTCTCCTATGACACTTGCCTCACTGAATTCGACGAAGGATGAGTAAGAAGCTTTCGATCTCCATGTGGAAGAAAGAACTGACAGAGAGAAGACACTAATCAAATCATAAGCTGACTCATCCTCCTTGCATACATCTATATGTGGATCCCCCATCCCAGAGATCCAGAGGCTGGAATTTTGTACATTGCAAGGAATTGCTGTTGGTTTTGAGATAGAGATCAGAGTATTGGGTGATTTATGCTTTGTTGGAGGTGAAGAAGGGGCTTCTTTGCTGGGAGGTTGATGCTGGGTCAGGAATCATCAGTTGTAACTCCTCCTGGATCTTCTTGTTATATCAATAAAACTATTTGAGTTTCTCCTACATGCTTGTGTATCATTGATGCTTGTTACATTTGTATGTTTAGCTTAAATCTGATCCTAAGCTGTTTATGAATATAGATCCATGTCTTTGTATAGTTTTCTTCTTCTGTGATCTTACAGGAACTTGGTGAAGCTGGGCAAGTAAGGGAGAAGGTAGGTGGAAGCTGTCAAAGAAGAGAGGGATTGGATCAAAGGATTAGCGCAAGACACAGGTTGGTTCTTTCTATCCCCCTCTATCTTTAATTCATAAAGGAAATACAAAAGTAGTTTTCTCTATTTGTTTCTAAGGCAACTGTCACACCTTAGTGGGATAGAGCAGTTCTAAATAGACACTTTTCTCGGTAACATGGTAGTCCACTGATACTCCTCTATTGGCAACCGAATCAAAGGAAACTTAAATCTGAGCCCAATACAAAACGCCCCCAATGTCTGCACGATCCGAGCATACTCAGGCACCCGTGTAACAACAACCAAAAAGTTTTTGTACTCAAAACGATCCCCTTCTTGTAACTCAATACTACCGGCCTCAGTGCATTTAAGACATCCTGCTAGTGCTCGGCTTTTCATATGTGCATATAGGTTGAGGCAGATCCTCACAATCCTTTCCCTATAGACGACAAACTATTCCATGATCTCTGGAGTGCTAAGGAATAGCTTAAACTCACGCCTGAGTTCATAAACCATCCCTAGTTCGGCTCTGACCCACAATGTTGTTCTTTCTTTGTTAACTTCTGCTGATTTCATGGCCAGATGCCACTCAATTTGATTCCTCATAAACGAAAGGAAGGCCCGCAACTGCAAATATCCCATATAGGAGAAGACATACTCATTTTCATTTTCATGCTGACATACTCGCACATGATATTATGTAAAAATAGCTCGCAAAGCAAGCTTTGTTCATCAAAATTGCAGGAGCGAAAAATCTCAAGAAAAGTACGGGTTGAAGAACCCAAATAAGACCTATTCTCAAAAACTACTTTTAATTGAAATAAATAATATCATTCCCAAAGAAACATTGGATACGACAGGGACGACCGCTTGCATGCTAGCAGGTTTAGGGCAAGGTCACGAAGCTTGGTCTTGTCATCCATTAGGTCCGAGACCTGTCGATGTAGCTGATACAACTATTCATCCTTCTTCTTCATGGCTTCCTTGTGCCTCCGTGCTTCCCATTCTCTCTCCCATTCTTCCTTTAGCCATTTCTGCCTAAGGGAATCCATCATCCTTTTACGTGCCTTGAGCGAGATCACCCCCTCTTGTAGAGAGAGCACCTGCTACTTCCGTTTCTATAGCTCTGGTAACAACAACATCTTTTTGGAACACCACCCTTCATCAGGACCCGATTTTATCCCACATGCACTATCAATTGAGGGTGTAATAGCCTCTTGAGGGTGAAACTGCTCCACTTCAGCTGCTGGTTCTTGTGTAACAACAACTTCGTTAATGGATTCTGTTATAGTTTCCTTATCTCCCTGATCAACTTCCATTCCCACTACTGGTTCTTGTGTAACAACAATGTCATCCACAAACTTTTGTATATCGTTTTTCCCCAGGTAGGCTTCTGTCTCCACTGCTAGTTCTTGTGTAACAACAGTGTCAACCACAGGCTCGTGGATGTTAGCTTCTCCTTCCTTTCCTTGGCTGACTTCCGCCTCCAATATTGGTTCTTGTGTAACAACAGTGTCAGCCAAGGGCTCCTATGCATTTGCTACCAGATCACTTTCTGTGGACTGTGTGGTCTCAGTTGCTGGTTGTTGTGTAACAACAACGTCCTCAATGGGTTCTTGTGTGTCAACCTCCCAGATTTCAGTTTGTGTTTCCCTCAAGGTGGTGTTTGCTACACAGAATTTAAACCCTGCTTCCACTAGCTTCTCATCACAAGTCGTGCACACAATGCCCAGGACATCTCCCCTTCTGGCCCTGTCCACAGCCTCAGCCAAACTGTCTATCCCTGGGGCTCTTGCCTCTGCCTTTCCCTTTGCTAGTTGTTCCCTTAGCTCTCTATTTTCTTTTTCTAAATTTTCAAATCTTAACAACAAGGATTGAGTTTCACTCTTATCAGATGAAGAAGTTCTTCTAGCTGAGCCTACTCCTTGTCCTTCTGCTCTGCTGCCTCTTTGTTCTTGTTTGATGTGGATGGGAACTCTGGGTGCCTGCTAACCCTTATCATTTGCTTTGGCCACCTATCACCAATTGGTTTTTCGATTGGCCTCTTAGCAACCCTTACTATCAAAGGCTGGGGTTGCTCCTTTGTCACTGCTGGAGTTTCCTCAGATGTCCTGGTTTGCCTCCTGCAGGTGGTCCTGGCCTTCTTCCTCATGAATTCCTCCCAATTCCTACCTTGGTAGCTTAAGACTTCCAACATAATGAGCTTGATGGGGCCATGGGTGATGCATGTTTCTGGATGCACATCTATTTTCACAGCCGCGGCCATATGCCTAATGTTTCCCAGCAAGAAGTAGGGAAGATTGATTAGCTGCTGATGCCGAATGTGATTTAGCAATGAAAAGTGGTAATTGAACATAATTGTTGCCCTTCCATTGCAAGTAATGTACTTGATGAGATAGAGGGCAACATCAACCCATGGCTGGGAAAGTGAAAACCTGTCGACCCCACTCCCTTTCTTTACCAGCGAATCCTCCTCTTGGAGGAATCCCCCTTCAGGGAGGGGTCATTAACCTTCCTATTAAACCACCTCTTTCCTTCCATTGGTAATCCCGTCACTCGAGAAATCACCTCTTCTATAACGTCCAACTTCAACCCTCTAACGTCCATCTGGTTTCTCTCCAAATTCTTTGCAAATTCCATGGCAACACCGCTGTCTGATCCCTCCAACCTCTAGAAGAACTCAAACTAGCCTGCGTCCTTGAAAATCTGGCATGCTTCGGGGCAATTCTCCAAGGCTTCTGTGGACCCTAGCTCATGCTGAATTGCTGCTCCACCCATTGCTACAAAAATTCAATGTTGTTTCTCTTCCTTCTCCTTTCCTTTAGAAGTTCCGGGGCAGTCAGCACACTACTTAGCTATTTCAGCTTGCATTGTTCTTTTCCCACCTCTCTCAGCACTCTGAATGGGGATGCAGTGCTCTAACAGGGGTAAATGGTAGGGTGGTGCAGGTGAGGATTTCAAATTAGGATTTCACAATCATGGTTTGTACTGCACAATAAATTTTCCTTATTAATGCTGGGTTATGGGAGGTCTCATTGAAGGTACACTTCCCCTTTTTGGTATGATCGGGAATTAAGTAACAATAACTACAAGGTCACCATGCCTTAATTGTAGGGTTTTTTGAATAATCACAATTCATGCGACGGTCATGTCGCAATATGATTTGCTCCCCCCCGACTTAAATGTGATAGTCATCCTTGGCTGTCAAAAGTCATGTTAAGTTGCCATAATTACCAAAAAAAGCGAATAACAATATTACCTTTGTATGACATACCTAGGTGATGTGGAAAGAAGTCATGTTTGGCGTGACACGCGAACCGAGATCCAATGTCGAGGGGTGCGAACTTAACTCCGATGATGAGAATCATGATGATGCATGTTGTTTATTACAATAAAATATATTACTAGTTTCTAAAAGTCGTCGGCTGTTACAGGTGTAATAGCCAAGACGACTAGTATATATTATTTTAATTTTTACAAAAATAGAGAAGAAAAGATCATGTAACAACAATTATCGTAAGGTATGCTTTGAAATAACAGATGCTGTTAAAAAGTGTGTAAAAACCGCCACAAGGTGGTTTTCAACTACTACAAAAATTGTCTCTCTGTGACCGGGAAAGGTTTTCACAGCCAGATTATTTTATTATGTTTTTTTTTAAGAGTTTGAAGGTGTAACAACTGCCAACCGTAGTTGATTTTCAACTATTACACTTACTGGAAAAATTAGAATTTTTGCAGCACAGGGGGGATTTCCCCTGTTCATGTAATCTAAAGATCCGAATTTGTGACAATGTTGACGAATGAATCCCTTGAAGCAGGTTTGTGAAATAACTGAAGATGGTGCCCACTTGTAAGCAATGGTGTCCTCGCACTGTGAATGGTCACCAAATTTACAGTCCCATTGTCAAAGACTGCATCTACCTCATAGGGACCTAGACATTTGGTGCAGATCTTACCCTTGAAGTCTTTAAATCTTGAGTCGTGTAAGAGAGCCCAATCTCCTTTCTGAAACTTCTTCTTCTTGATGAATCTGTTGTGCCACTTAGCTCTCTGCTGGTGGATAATCTCTGTTTGCTAGATAACAGCTAACCATTTCTCCTCCAATTCATTGAGTTGGTCCAATCTATGCTTTTGCATTGTAGCGAGATCCAATTGACCTGCAATGCTGTTCTTAGTGTCTTGATTTCAAACTCAATGGGTAATAAGGGGTTTTTACCATACACTTGGCCATTTGCTTATGGATGATAAGGTGTTGTGTTTCTATGATGGATTTTATATTTTTCAACCAACTCCTAGATCCTATGAGATGTGAAATGGGGCCCTTCGTCTGTGACTATCTCCCCGGGTATGCCAAATCGGACAAAGATGTCTTCAAACAGAAAGTCTGAGACAACCTGCTTCGTGGCTCTGGTTAGTGCCTTTGCCTCAACCCATTTTGTGACATAGTCAATGCAGACCAAGATGTAAGATTTCTGTCTAGATGAAGGATTAATTGGTCCCACAAAATATTGGGCCCATTTCTCAAAAGGTTCTAAGATGATTTGGGGCTGTAACGACATCTCATCTGATTGCAGTGGTTGGCCCATCCTTTGACAACTATCACATCCCTTCACAAACTTCTTGGCATCCTAAAATATTTTTGGCCAATAATACCTTGTTGAAAGGACTTTGTATCTTGTCTGTTTGTCTGTGAAGTGCCCTCCAAAAGGTTCTTTGTGACAAGCTTTAAGGATGTCAAAGACCTCATATTCTCTAACACAACTAATCTGGAAATTTGGTCCAATGTGATAGAGGTTCCCATCTATACAGGTATATGTAGCACTTTGCTGTATGATCTTTCTTTTCTCCTTGGGGGACTGTGGAAACTTCCCTTCAACAAGATAATTGGCTATATCTGCATACCAAGGTGAGTAAGTAGAATAGCAAAGATATATTCATCTGGGAAAGAATCCTTAGTAGGAATGCAATTGTCATCAATAGTTAACCTAGAAAGAAAATAAGCTACTACATTATCTTTTCCAGGTTTATCAACAATTGTGACATCAAATTCTTGTAACAACAATAACCAACGTGTAATCCTACCATTTTTAATTTGCTTATTGATTAAAAAATGAATGGAAAAATGGTCAATGTGTACAAATACTTGATACCTAGGGATATAATGTCGGAATTTATTGATGGCGTGCACGACTACTAAGAACTCCTTCTCGGTCACTGTGTAGTTGAGCTTAGCCGGGGTTAGATTTTTGCTTATGTAGTAAATAACATAAGGTTTCTTATCCTCCAGTTGGCCCAAAACAACACCTACAACAATATCAGATGCATCTGTAGCTATGTGAAACGACAGTTCCCAATTAGGTCCTCGCAAGACCGGAGTTGCTGATACACAACATTTCAGTTTTAAAAAGGCCTGCTCACACTTCCCTGTCCACAAAAAGTCGACATCCTTCATGAGCAAGGAAAATAATGGTGATGCAATTTTTGAAATTTTTTCTATAAATCTCCTGTAATACCCTGCATGACCCAAGAAACTACGTACCTCTTTTTGCGTTTTGGGGGTTGGGATTTTCAGAATTACCTCTATTTTTGTAGGGTCTACCTTGATTCCTTCAGCAGAAATGTAGTGTCCAAGCACGATCCCTTCAGTCATCATCATGTGACATTTTTCAGTGCTCAAAGCAACATTAGTTTGTACACAACGTTCCAACACTTTTTCCAGATTAACTAATGTTGTTTCAAAAGAATCTCCATAAGGTGTAAAATCGTCCATGAAGATTTCAAGGAAGTCATTCAACAAGTCAGGAAAAATTCCCAGTATTTCCCTTTGAAAGGTTGCTGGCACATTATAGAGTCCAAAAGGAAGTACTCTGTATGTGAAGGTTCCCCAAGGGCAAGTAAAGGTTGTTTTATCCTGATCCTCCGGGGCAATCTGTATCTGATTGTAGCCACTAAATCCATCCAAGAATGAAAAGAATTTCTTTCTAGAAAGGGTATCAAGGACCTGATCTATAAATGGTAAGGGAAAATGGTCCTTTTGAGTGGCCTTATTGAGTTCTTTGTAATCTACACAAACTCTCCACTTGCCATTCTTTTTAGGAATAATGACAAGCGACGACACCCACTAACTGTCAGATATCAGATAAATAAAATTAACACTCAGGAGTTTTTGTAATTCTTCCTTTACCACCTCCTTCAGTGCAGGGTTCATGTGACGCTGTGGTTGTCTGACTGGTTTGCAGCCATCCTTCAAATAAATATGGTGAGTGCATAGGTTGGGGTGGATCCATTTCATATCCATATAGTCCCATGCAAATGACTTTTTGTATTTCTGTAACAATTGTAACAATAGTTGGTTTTTCTCAGCAGTCAAGTTGGGGTTAATATTCAAAAACTTTCAAGGTTATATCTTAATTGGATTGCTGTCAATATTTAGAGTGGTTCTCATTTTTTCAAAATCTATACCTTCCACTTCTTCTTCCTCGTTCACATTTTTAACAGAAGAGATAGAAAGTGAGTTACTAATAAAACCATTAATGACATCATCTTCTATCTCATCCTTGAAATAATGGGCTTTCCCCAGAGTGAGGAGTGGTAGGGAAAGGTCTGACTCATGCTCAAACTCATCTCACCAAGGGTTGTATACATCCACATTTGGTTTTGGGGGGTAAAGGCTGAGGTTCTTTTTTTCCTGGCCATCCGAGATCACCATAGATCCATATCTGCAACCTATAAATGCATCCGCAGTGGCCAGCCAAGGTCTCCCTAAGATCAAAGGATGTCCACCCAAATTGGATTTGGGCTGTAAGATAAGAAAGTTAGCCGGATACCTCCAGGAAGCTATTGTAATCAATATATCCTCTAACACCCCCTCGGGTTTAACACGGGACCTGTCCGCTAATTCAAGTACAGTAGGGGTATGTCTAAGTCCCTGTAGCCCTGAGATTGATCAACATGTTAGCTATGGGCTGATCATTAATGTAGTCAGTAACCATAGGATTTCCTGGATCGTTATACTTAGTTAGAAGAGCCTGAGCATACATTAATTCGGCTAATTTCCCCATCACATGTATGGTGGCAGGGTCTTTAGGCTTCCTCCCAGTTTTCTTGATGCACAAATCTCTCACTGTTTTAGCATAAATAGGTACTTCTTTAAGGGCTTGTAGCAGAGGAATTTGTACATATAGATTTTGCAACTCCCTGAGAAAATCAGATTTGGGCTGTGAATTCATCCCAGGTTCAGCCAATCTCTGAGGATACGGTGGGCCCTGAGTTATGACAGTCAAATCGGCTATTACAGGTGTATCAACCTTTCATGAGTTGGATGTTACAACAATAACAATCCTTCACAGGTTGGATGCTATAGATGTAACAACTTCCTCTATATCGGTTGTTGTAGGCACAATATTCGCCTTAGAGCCTTCGACATCTCTTCTTGATGGTTCACGTTCCTCCTTTGTAATGATAGGGGAGTGACTTGGTTTATTTACCTTGCCTGATCACAATTGTATTTCATTAAGCCCCACGGGGGTAATAAGATAGTTCTGGAAGGTAATTAGAGCCTCTATGCCCTGAGCTGATTTATTGTCTGGGTTTGGGTTAGTTTGCATAGGTAGTTGGGGTCGCACAGGCAGTGGAGGAGCAGGAGTTTGGAAAGGAGGTAACTGCAACTGTTGTTGCATGGGTAATCCAGGTAAAGCCGAGTTCCGGGAATTTCCTCTCCAGTTTCGATTCCAGGGATATGGTTGGGATTGGGGATATTGGATAGAGGGAGATGGAGACCACTAGTTCCAAGGTGAAGGAAACCACACTAAAGGAAGAGTAGGATATTTCCATGGATATTTCTGAGTATTATATGCATTGTTCCACAAATTGAAAGAGGAAAAATATTGACACATACATGGGGTCATGGTTGCCATGGCCTCCTTGGTGCGATAAAATAAGAGGACTGCACTTCCTAAGTACTGCCTTTAGTCTAGGAAGCTCCGAACATTGCCCTGTCGAATGTTCCAACTCACAAATATTACACAAGCTGATGTTGTTCAATTCGCATTCCCTCAAAGGATGTTTCTTCTGGAAATTCAGACAGAACACAACTAGAGGTATGTTAGCTTCTGCTTGTGCCTTCTTGATCTATGCCATCGTTATCTAGGTAGAGAGAGTACTGAGGATATTGGTCTTGAAATTTTCAAACAAATTCCCGATCTCTACTCTAGTTACTCCTCCTCATGCAGATTTTTGTATTTGGGTAGAGGCATCTCGAATTGCGCTCCTCCCCTTAGACGATCCTCTAGAGCATCTTAGACAGAGCTTTACAATTTCAGCTAATGGTTCTTGCGATATACCCCCTTCCCTAATAGGTTCAGGGTGTCAAGGCAGCCATCCCTTATTCTTATGATAAATATAGTCTTCAATATTTCCTGGTCTAAATCGCTATGTTTAGACCTCTACAGATTGTAGTGGAATTCTCCACATAATCGTCCAGGATCTCATCCTCCCTCTGTGTCATTCTAAATATCTCCTCCCTTAAGTCCCTGGTTCTGCAATAGTCTTGGTACTTGATAAGAACATCTCCTTCATATCATTCCATGTTTGAATATAAGCGGAGACCAATCCCATGAACCTCTCAAGGCTGCCCCTTTTAAAGTAGCATGAAATAATTTCAATTTTTGAGCATCTACGGTATAATCATAACTTCTGCATAAGACATCAAACTCAAATAGAAAGGTGTTTGAATCTTCCACAGTCATCCTCTGGAAGGATGGTAAGGATGATACAGGAATATTTTTCATAGGAGCTTCACCTCTGATATCCCCGATTGGGAAATCAAAAGTGGTGATAGTAGCATATGTTTTAGCGTTTCTGTCATTGTTGTACCCTATGAATAATTCTTCTAACCCTGGCTATAACAGACGTCCTTCAAACTGTTCTTGTGATGGTCTTGCAGGTGTGATTAATGGTTCAGGTATCCTTAGGACTGGTTGTTTCACCGCACTACCTGTAACTAGGTATTGATAAACCAATAGGTGTTCTTTTGTCTCAGGTGTTCGATGTTCCCCTTCAGTTTCCCCTTAACCCTCGGTCCTCAAGTTCTGGCTACTAGCTTCCCCTTCCTGCTCCTGAATTGGATTCTTGATCTTGGGGGTATGGGTGTTAGCTTTAGAATGATATGGTCCCGAGATAGAGTAATAAGAGGTTTCTATTCTTGCTATGGGAGTAACATCTTTCTGCGGTCCTGGTTTCCTTACATCCCTTTGAGAGCTGGACTGTTCTTTTTCTGCCTTAGAGATTAGTTCTTGGATAAATGTTTTCCTTCCCAAATCTACACTCTTCATTTCCTTTTTACGACCCATTTTTCCTGTGACTAATTAGAGTGGGGGTAGTTTTGGTATCTCTGTAATTCCCACAGTTGCACACATGGACCCTATGTGTATTATTCACACCCTAAGTACCTCAGCCTTTGACAGTGGTGAGCCCGCCCAGGTATGTTAGAGCGATGAGCAGGTTCTTACCTCTCGTCTTACCGCCCCTTGAATTAAGAGTTGAAGGCATGCTAAAAAAAACACCAAAATTCCATAAGTTCCCTAGTGATCATAATGCTAAGCCCGCCAAAGTATGTTAGAGTGATGTGCAAGTTCTTACCTCTTGTCTTACCCCCCAACAATTGTGGACTAGGAACACTCTATCATCAAACAAACAACTTGGCTCACTGTATCATCAACTGCCATCCCTGGCAATGACGCTAAAATGTAGTGCTATTTTAATCAATCCTAAATGACCGAGACTGCAACATTTAATTGTCAACCTAGGGTAGGTCTTGTTGTTTCAATGGAGTTTGCACTGTCTGTGCCGATACACTACAACCAAGATTGATAAAATGGAGAAAACAGTAAAATATGTCATTGAACTAAATTTCCGAATCAAATCATTGATGTAGACATAAAAACGCTCCACAAAATTGAATCACACTTCGCAACTATCAAAGTAAGGGTACGCCACACAGTGACTAATATCTACTACAGCTGGTTACTACCATTCTATTGATTAACTCAATGTAACAACATAATATAAATTGGAACAACAACGAATGTAATTCACAATTTGTACAACAATAGCAAGAAACCATATAACAATTAGCAAAACTAGAATGTACACGAACTCTATCACTGCAGTCCCTGCCAAAGAGGAGGGCCCTTTCTCCTCAGCAGGGTGCATGAATAACACAAAAGTAATTAACGAATCAAGCTACAGAGTAGTAACAACATCACCATAATGATTAATATTAAAAATAATTCAGAGTTACAGTAGCAGAGTAATAATACTCTTCTATATGTCATGTCCTTGTACATGGAAAATTGATTTCCTTTATAGTTATTACATACCCGAAATTAGAAATAGATCAGTCATGAGAATGTCACAATTCTCATGCTGATAAAAAATAAAAGTAGTTACAACCTATTTATAAATTCAAATATACATTAGTTAGGATTTCAACCGCTTGGGTCTGTTTCTTCCAAAATAAACAATTCCTTCTACCGACAACTGTTATGTGGAATAGTACCCACATTTGACAGCTCCGGTGAAACAACATCCTGCGAGTGAATAGCGGTTCGGGATGTTACGACAATTGTTGGTGAAAACTCCTTGGTGTAACAACGGACCTTCGTATCAGCACGTAGTGTAACAACATCCTGTAACAACATTCAATGTGTAACAACAACCTGTAACAACATCCAATGTGTAACAACAACCTGTAACAACATACAGGGTGTAACAACGAACTGTTCTACCCTTCTCTGTAGTTAATCCACACTGTGTGTCTATTCCATAACCTTGTTCTCGCGAGAAACACCTGAAAAGGAGAAGATATTTCCAAAATACTTATTCAATTCTCCCCCATTTAGACACAAAAAGGAATAAAGCATTGTATTATTCAGTAAATACGGCAAAATAACATGACAATGGAATAGGTTATAAAAGTGAGAAAAAGGGGAATTAATCATGTAAAGTCCATAGGCTTGGAGGATAAAAGGATCAAAACTGGGGAAACAAGGTGCAGAAAATAGGTAAAATTCCACACCCAACATGTGCTTTTTACTTTTATGTGTTTGATCCATAACATTTGGTATCATATCAATGAATCTAGGGTTTTGTTGCTTCAAATAAGCCCTATTAGCATTTTTGCTATAAATTTATTTTTGGGAAGTTTCAGAACATGAAATTTAGGTATCACTGAGGAGAAATAGTGATGTATAGGTCGTGAAAATTTCATATTCTAGTTCACTATACTTATAGAGATATACCATATAGAAGTTAGGGTTTTTACTAGTCCTGAAATCATATTTAAATGTCACATTGGAATTTTCACTATAATTATTTCTAAGAAGCTTTAGAGCACAAAATTTTGAGTATACCAATGAGAGATATCAAGGTACAAGCGACCAAAATTTCATATTTTTTTCACTATAATTTTCGAGGTATAGCCCATGGAAGTTAGGGTTTGCGATTGGTCCTAAAATCAATTTCAAATGGGTCATCTTGGCATTTTAGATATAATTTGTTCTAGAATTATTTAGACCACAAAATTTTAAGGATATTGAGCAGATATAGCAGGGTATAGGTTGCCAAAATTTCATATTTTTTTTGCTAAAATTTTGGAGATACACCCTGTGGAAGTTAGGATTTGTGACTAATCCATAAATTAGTTTCAAAATACTCATCTTGGTATGTTCATAATAAATTTTTTCCATAGAAGTTTTAGACTGTAAAATTTTCAAAGGTTGAAGGAGACATATTGGAGTATTTTATATAAAAATTTCAAAATCATATTTAAAAACTTGGACATGTGGCAAGTTGTACAAGTTCGCTCAAGGGAAGGGGACACAAACTTAGCAATTTTTGGGAAAGTTTCCATAACCTTTAGTTGGCACATCAAATTTTGGTTAGACCTATGGGATTGTAGAGAAGGTATATCATAGTACTACAAATAATTTTTTTAGACTTGTATATGCTAAAATTGCACAAATTCACTAGAAGAAATTTTGGCCAAAAACACAAACTCCAAAATAGAGTTTTAAAAGGTATGTTAAATTAAAGCTGTCATTACTTTTGATTGGTATATCTGATTGAGGTGATTCAAAATATGTTGGAAAGAGAGAACATAAATATTTTACTTGGACAATTATCATAATCATTAATATTATTAGTGATAACATATTGAGGTTGCAAGTTGAGGGTTTGGCTTATACCTCACTTTAAACTTAATGGCAACAACTATATTTACAAGATATGATGATAAAGCTGAAATCAATCATAAGGAGTGGTTGATGGTGGAAAGGGAACATTATTAAACTCCTTTAACGGAAATAACTTATTTGTATGATGAAGCTTGGGTGTGGTGGATGAGTATTGAAAAAGACACTAGAAAATTGTTGTGGGGAGTATTTGAAGAATTGTTATGAAAAATGGATGCGAGGCATAAACTTGGAGATGAATTAAAATATATCAAAAAAGAGATTAGGAAGTGCTAGGGTCCTATTATTCATAGTTTCAATTGATGATTGGTTGTTTCTTTTCAGTTGATGAAATTGTAAATAATATTGTATTCCACAAATGATTTACAAAAAAGAATATATAAAAAATGATGAAAAAGAGGGTATAAAAAATGTATATGAGTAAAATAAAAAATAGAATAAAAAGAAAAGAATGAAAACCCCAAAAATAAATATATGTATGCAGCTGGGCAAGTCTAAATCCCACCATAAAAAGGTAGAAAATGCATTGAAGTTACTTTAGAAGTTTTTCAAATAAAAGCGTGCAGCTTGTTTAAATGCCACAGAGAAATAAATTGCATAGTTTAATCATACTGTTTAATCATGATTAAGGTAAATAAAAAGGTTGCATAGATTAGATATTAAATCAACCATCAAGCCTAATCTTGGTTGAAATAAATAGGTAGATTAGAGGAATATTAATCAAAGTGTCTAAACTTGGTTAATTGCATAAATATGCATTAGAATAGGGTTAAAAACAACCTTAGGGAAACGATATGGGATTGCTAATCAAAACGTGCCCTTAGGATTAAATGAATTATGTTTACCGTAGATTAATCCTGATTTAATAAAGCTAATCATCTAATTTAAACACGATTAATTAATATGTAATATTATGCTCGAGCGCTAAAGTTACGATTTTATGAATTAGTTGATAAGTGGCAAGACTTCTTTGTAGTCTTATGGTATCTGGTGTGCATCATCCGACGGTTTTGATCTACCCCACCCAGATTAACAGAGGGGAATCAAGTTATGACCCCCTTGTCCATTCTATATTTATCAGTAGGGAGGTCCGAAACACTGTTTTCCTATCCCCGGGCCCCATGATATGTGGTGGGCGCTCATCATTTGGCACCCCCCCTCCAAACTGCTTACCACCTAACCCCCCCGAAAACTGACCATCTTCCTGCCAACATTTATATATGTCCATCATATCATTCCTCCGCCACGTCCCTACTTCCCCGCCACTCCTATTTCACCACATGGCCTCCCCACTCCAGTTCTGTTGCAGTCTACTTATTACACCATGCCCGTTGCTTCCCGAATGTTCACTACTTGGAAACTGAACCGCTCCATAACAGACCAGAAGTAACGGGAAACTCCTCATTATCTATAAAATTTCCCAAATTGATCATTCTGGCTCCTTTTTGCTCCCCATCCATTTTAGGTAAACATGAACAAGATTTTAAACATCCACCTCATTTGCTCCATTGCTCGGTCACCCCTGCAGATACCAGTCAACCATTTTCGACCGCATACTTGTCACAACGACTAGATTCCTCATTAGACATTTGAATTTTCTCGGGTAAAGAACAAGCCTTCATCTCTGTTCTTGATATCATGAGCAATTAAACCTAAAGGAAATTCAAAGCAAACCAATGAGAATATAATGATCCCTCCTGCAATTGACTTATACCATATACCATTGGTTGATCAACACTACAAAATTGTAGAGACCAATTGTGAGTTCGACTTGTTTGAACTGCACAATTGGCTCAAACAAACCTTTCTGGAATCCCTCTTGCCACAATTCATGTTTCCCTAGACTTACCCTTTCCTAGACTTTGTCATCTGGTGTCAATCCAAATATGTTCCTATCCAGAGAGCCATTATGGCCCATAATGGTGACATTCTGCCAACCATAACCCCAAAGTCCATTAACCAAATGCTGCAAATTCCCCATAATGAATCTTTGAGCCCTTTTTCTGTAGATTCCCTCATGGAACTCTACCAAAAGTTGACCTTCCCTCAGAGAGCTAGGATATTTGAGATTTTCCTACCAGAAGATGTTCAACTCCTAAAGAAGAATACACCATACACAACCTCTATGTTTCCTGAATAAAACTAAACAAATTGTGTCATTAGTGTCTTTCATATTATGATACCACTCAGATCAATGGGTAGATGAACCTATTTTAGGTTTTTTGTCCATCTTTTCCATAGAAGAAAAACCTTCTGTAATATTTAATTTTAGTCAATTCCTTGCAGACAACATCCATGACCAATTCCTCAAGATCACAACAGAAGGAATGTTTAAACATTCATCAATGTTAGTATACATGTTTTTGTTTCATCAGGTAAACAAATTTCCAACAACCTTGCAAAAATTGGATGATAAAGGTAATGCACAGATATTTATACGGTGGACCTCTTTAGTAAGGAAGAATTCAAGTGATTTCACCTTCAATGACTTCATTGACCAATTTATCTATACAGTGGTGTGTCTTCTAAACAACAATGTAGAACCCATAATAGGTTATGAGATTCAAAGAACCTTACACCTCAGTGATCAAGCCAAAATAGGAGACTAGTACTTGTACTAGAACTACACAAAAATTAGGGTGTATGGATGTGGGCTGCCACCATACAGACTGCCAAAATATGTTCCTATGAGAATTTTCTCATTGGAATATATAAGGCAAATGATCAATATGGATGATTTGCATTTTGTCTCACCCAAGAAGAAGGCCCGATTCAAGATTAAAACACAAGTGAGGCCATTCATATGTAACAACAGAGCAACAGACACTAAGGCGGATACACTTCTCAAGCAGATGAACTTTCAGTTAAGTTTCACCCTGTCCTATGACCCCTTCAGCATAATTTCCAGTCTAAGAGTGGAGCAGAAGACCACTCATTCTCATACTCCTAAACCTGAAATTGAGAAGTTTATGAACATAAATCAATGGGAGGAGAACACATTGTAGGAAGTTGAGGAGAAAATTTTATCTACAACCACCTCATAGACACCAGTCCCTCAAGAGAAGAATGATAAAAGTCCCAGAGAAGAAGATTTTTCTCCAGTGATAAAAATTGAAGCCAAGAAGTTCTTAATTTATACAAAGAAGCCTAAAAAGAATCCACAACCAATTTTTATGCAGGATGAAGAAGGACAAACTACTATAGTCATCATAGCTAAACAGTTTCAACAACACCAGAAGACATTTTTGTAGGTACAAGACAAGAAGACGTTTTTTTAGGCTCTCCATCTTCCTCAGCCTCACAAGATCCTCTAGATTCAACATAGACAACATACTTGGCTCAAGGCTAGACAAAGCCAAATATTTTTAATAAGTACAAATCAATAAATAAGAACAATGAGATGCTAAAGGCCAACACATGCACTCAGTTCTAGAAGAAAACTTCCTCTTCCCAACACAGGCTTCTGTCAACCTTTGATACTAAACAAGGAATAATGAAAATGGCTTTTCTATAGACACAAGTTCCATTCCAAAAATCACCAGCAAACTACAAGAATACAATATTCTCCTTTGACGCAAATCAAATCCATCTGATTGATTAGATGGATATGAAAAAACAAAATAGGGAGACGTTATACTCCACTTTAACTAATACTTCCATGACAAATTCAAAACTATAGGCCTCCATCAACAACATACAGTCTCAATTAAAGTTGGAGAAGATCTCATATTTGGCAAAAGATACTAGAATTAAGTCATTAGAGGACTTAATTTTTCAGCTAGGTTATGACCCTCATGATATAAAGGCAATAGAGGAGATTCTAAGGAAAAATAATGAAGATATAGCGGCTCTGAGGAAACAAATAAAGCTTCCATCTATAGAGGATCTACAAACCAAGGAAATGGGAGAAATGGAAAAGAAAAAGGAAAACATGTTTAAGATAATAATTGAACAGAATGTCAAGATCAGAGAAATGGAGGTGGAACTAGAAATATGCTCAAGGAAAAGGAGAAATCCTCACAACTAGCCATTGTTCCACTTACAACAGTACCAATTATAGTTGCAAGAGCAATAGAGGCTTCAACATCAACAACAACACCACCACCAACTACAAATTCTGATGCATGGTTTCCCCTGCGCATACCCACAATATGCACGAATAGTTATGAATATCTTGTCCCAGGAATTTAAAACTCTCTAAAGAGTGAAATCTTTATGCATGAATGGTTAAGCCCCCCTTATTTACCCTTCCTTTGAATCAGAACTTAATCACCCCACTTTAAAACCCTCTATCAGAGCTTTATACCCACATAGCCTAACCCTTAGGCCAAATCCTTCATATCGGGACTTTTAAGTCCTTATAATCCTTCCTTTATCTTTATGCACCCTTTAGCCTTCATTGAAGACTTTATTAAAGTCTTCCCTTAAATCTCTCTTACCGGCGCATAATTCATTATAAAACCCATTAACAAAGGAATTAACTTCAAACATACCTTTTCACCTACCATACATCCTGGTCACGTTTCCCGAGGCTATACCTCCATCGCAATCGCTATCGGCTTATTCAACAGTCATACATATGTACCTCATCGCCCTTCTCCTTCCGATATGCAACTATCAGAATACATATGTATGTATTTTAGTCTTAAGGACTCGGTCCACACTTTATAGAATACAAAGGGATTTCATTAAACTCCACTCCAAAATCCTTTATTCGGATTTCAAATTCCATACACTCGTGTATATAGAATCGTCGGATCCGCCTACTTCCCCGATCAAAATACACTATCGGCGCTTGCTACCACGATTCCATTTGACTTGCCGATATAGGATTAGTGATCAGATCTAGCCATTAATCTGATGCCAGATCCAACAGCTGTCGCTTAATTGCAATATCGCAATTGCCACCTCCAATTGACTGCCGACCCTAACTCCTCCGATTGAAATTTAGTGACACAATCGTGACCATCGATCTAATATATGATCCGATGGTTGAGATTTATTCGCGCGATCACATTTCGCTAATCCTTCAGGTCAGACCCTTTCACTTCAAAGCGTCGATCTTTTCAAAAGGCTTATGCCGCCACAACTTGATCCTGGCTGTTGATCTAAATGATCCAATGACTGCTAAGTGTCACCACTTCACTTCTCGTTATTTCTGTTACTTGGGTTTTACGCTGTTTGCAACGTTGTTTCTATGGGTTTCGCTTGGTTGCTCGAGGTTTTTTTTAACTGCACACCATCCCTCCTGAGCTTTGGTTTGATCATTCTAATGGATTTAACAATTCATTAGGATCCTCCTCGTCATGTTCTTCTATATGTATTTGTCGAACTCCACTCCTTTGCGTTCACACACTCTGCCTGCATATATATATATATATATATATATATATATATATATATATATATATATATATATATATATATATATATATATATATATATATACATACATATGTAATCCTTTGATACATTCACAATCATTCGACACTTAATCACACATTATACAGTCCTACTCAATTACTGTATATATAATTACAAATGAATAATTATAGAATGGAATCCCTATTCCTCAGGCCCGATCTTCAATATCTGTGGCCTCAATTCATTATCTGCCCATAGGCTAAAGACACTCCAACCTACTATCTACTTTTCTCTTAACCTCTCCAACCTTTGTTCATGCCTTTTAGGCTTACATTTATACAATGGGGTTCTAAAACCACTTTCTGGTTTAGGTCCCTAAATCCCTCAACAAAATGCTAAAATCTCCTTCTTGTTCCTAAAACTCCTTTCTAATCCCTAGATTCATGAACTGACTCCTAAACTAAGATTTACAATCAATTCTTAATCCCTCAATCTCTCAACTATCCTAAATCTCTCATGTTCTCCTACATTTGAGAACATTTACAATAAAGCCTCACAATATTCAATTAATTCCTATTCTCATTAAAATCACTCAAAACATTAATAATTTCATAAATCCAATATTTGGAAACCAACTTCCTTGAAATACAAGACCCCCTATTTCTACTAGAATACAATGATAATGTTGAGCTGGATGCTCCTGCATCAAATTATGCCACCGAATTGGTTAAAGCCATATAGGAGATGTCCATTCAGGTAAAGGAGATTGATAAGTTGAAATAATAGTTGAATAATTTACAGGAACATAAATTGAAGAATGAGAACTCCTATATTGCAGAATTATAGAAATCTCACAGGCTTTCTCAAAGAATAGATTTTTTAGAGAATGAGATAGTAATGGCTCAAACTCTAGCACAAGCTAAAGAAAACATATGGACATATATCAATGAAACTATAACTGAGATTTGGCCATCAATCCAAATCATTTTCGAGTAGGAAGAGTTGATACAAAGGTCAAAAAAATTGATAGAACAAGTGAGGGAAATATTGGGAGACAAACCAACTAAAGTAACATCATTGATAAAATTCCTAAATTCTAAGACTAGAGAAGAATTAGAGGAACTACATATTGACGATAGGACTGAAAGCATCTTAGAAATCAAGAAGGTTTTTAAGAAGAGAAACTTGATGGTTCAATTAGAGAACAAATGCCAGACTTTGGAAACCGATGTCCAGAGATTTCATACCAAGTTTAATCTATTGAATTAGAGAGGTCTTCTAGGTTTAGTGGCTCTGAATGAAAGGTTGATCGACTTGAGTGACTATAGTAAAAAACTTTACACTATTTCCAAACATAAATCAAGTTTGCAGGGGTAAAAGGAAGTATGACAAGCAAAAATTTCTTGGAGGCTCTAGATTTTGATCTCATCATCAAACATGAGATTAAACATATTTTCATCAATAGACCTACCTTTGAGAAATATACCGAAGTTGATGAAACATATAGAAAGCTAATAAAAATTTCTATCCCTAGTGAAGATCGATGGGATCACTTGTGTGAATTACTTGAGGGAAACATTTTTCATCTCAGCTAGCAAGGCAACACCTTTTTGGGACCAGTCATCAACAACCATCCTCGACAATAGTGCCAACAGCTCCAGCAGTTCCGAATTCCTAAATATTTGAAATATTTTTGTAATATGTTTTAGATATTTTAGGATTCTATCATGATCTTTTGACATCAAGATATTTTGTAAATTTTTTTTATAATTACTTCATAAATCGAAGTAGTAGAGGTTGATGTTTATGTAAAGAAAGGACCATTGATGTAAAGCTATTCCACCGAGTTCCAATGGACACATTTCAGTAATCGAGAAGCTTTTCAAAATTCCTGTGCCATATTTTTTGGTGAAGTAATATTCTCTTTTCTTATTGTGTTTTTCTATGTTTTTCATATGTGTTTCTTTTCTCTATTGTTTTAAAGAAAATTAAGTTCAAGATTTGTTTCAAAAGCACCCTATTCTGGCTTAAAATAATATCAATGTTTTGTATTGATGTTAAGCAATAGAATTCTTAATTTCTCTCTGCTTAATGGACTCTTAATCATTTCTTCTTTTTCCATTTCATCAAACATATAAGATCCAATATATCTGTCCAACTTGCCCATGTTAGATCTCTCTGTAAATGCTGAAATAAATCCATTTGAAGTATATTGACTCCATTATCCATTGGTGTACTGTTACATTATCAACAAAATGACCAAACCAAATCTAAAACCAAACCATTGAACTTTCATAACTAGCCGAATATCTCAATATAATCAAATCTAAATCTAAAAGAGAGATCCCTCTTTGAAGCTGGCAGGGCTAGATCCCAACTTCCAAAATGGTTTTGTGGTTACCTTTCTATTTCTTTCACAATATTAGGAAATACAGAGTGCTAACATTCTGGCGACTTCGCTGGGGAATGAACAAAGTTCATTCATATTTAAGTTTCCCAAAAAGTAAAATTCATCTCAGTGCTTAAAATTTCCATTTCTAAAATCTAAGCTAAGACTGTCTGTTATTCATAAGGGTGTATAAAGTTTGATAACTGTACATATTTTGTAATAGATATGGCTCCCAAAAGAATACATACTAGAGCCAACCCAGATCCCAATCCCCCACAGATTGTAGACAACCCTGAACTGATCCTTAGAAGGAAAATCCCAACTGAAATCCAAGGAAGTAACAACCCTCCATCTAAATCTCAATCTCTCCCTATAGGTTTTGAGAATTTGGATGAAGTTGATATTGGGTTGGATCTAGATTTTGAGCATAGTTTATTTAGAACCAAGTCAGATACTTGGATACCTCAAACAGTGGTTGATGAGAATATATTCAAACCTCACATTTTAAAACCTCAAGCTGATAAATCTGATCTTGATGATGATGCCATTAAACAATTTGAAAAACTTGAGAAACTGGTATCTGAACTAGATCAGGCTATACAGACATCTTGCGAGTCACCTAAAATTGCATCCTCTTCCTCCACTGTTTCATCCTCGAAACCACTTAAGAGTTTTGCAAAAAATTTTACCCCACCCAAAGCTTCCCTTATTCATACCACTCTTTTCCAAACTCTTGCTGTCTCTATTCCCCTAAGATTTTATTTCACTTCCACTACCTCTCTAGTAATTACTCCCATTATCATCCCAACTGTTTCATCTTCAATCCCTACCATCCCTACATCTACACAACAAACTATTATTACACCTTTCATACCTTCCATACCCATACTTGTTGTAGTACCATTTGTACCTCACATACCAGCCATGGCAGTCAGATATGCTCCTTTGGCATTGCAAGCATCTTTAAATGCTATGCCACAAAACTATGTTAAGAGATTGCCACAATCTGATGGTACAGGTCTTGTGACATCACAACAATATATTGATAGAATGAATGACTTCTCTAGCTTAGAAGAAGTTAATGATGATGATGTTAAAATTAGGTTGTTTGCTTAGAGTTTAATGGGAGAAGTTAAGAAGTGGTATAGGGAATTACCAACTGGGAGCATGGTTGATTTACCTCAGTTTCACCAATTTTTTATTACTAGATGGGAAACTAAAAAGAATCCCTTTCAAATTCTAAATGAATACAAAAAATTAAAGAGGGCTCCAAATGAGACCGTTGAAGATTATTGTGCTAGGTTTAACCGTGTCTATAATGCCATTCCAGCTGCTATAAAACCCTTGCCAAGATTAGCCCTTACTCATTTCCCAAAAGGATTTGATGTATACATGGCCTATCAGTTAAGAGAAAGAGATCCAACCACTCTTGAAGAGACGCAAATAAATGCTGTTAAGGTAGAGGCTAATTTATTAGCCAAGAGAGTTAAATTGAAAACAGAAAGAATGGTCACTATCAAGGAGTAACCTACTTCCTATTCATCAAATTTGAAACTAGATAATCTAGTTAAAACTATAGAAAAAATGATGGAGAAAATGACAGTGGTAGATAGAACACCCCCTAGAGAATCGCAGGGAGGACCTCAAATTCGAAATCGCAAGTTTAGGAGAAACCCACCATAGATTAAACAAAGGGAACACAGAGGCCCTAGTGATCAGCAACTAGTGAGGCCTCCATTTCAAGAAAATTATACTGATGAAGAACTTGAATTGTCTGAAGAACAAGAAGAAAATCAAATAAATATATTTGAAGAAAGTGAGATAGATCACATATTCTTGACCAAAGAAGAGCAAGACCAATTTTTGCTCTCTCAACTAGAAGAGCTCCCATTAGAATAAGAAGATTATAAACAAGGATATCAAAATGCCATTATGGAGGTGCATAAACAATACAACTTAAGAATCAAGAAGGCTATTGGAAATTCTTCCAGTAAAACTCAAAATGATGCCCTTTCCTCTAGTCAACCAAAACGTGATTTTCAAAAATAAATTTCTAAAAAACCTGATGTAAATTTTAAGGAAAGTGATAGGTCTCATACATCTTTTAATATGGAAACTGAATTGGCTAAGGTAAAGATCCCCATTCCTTTAACATAATTGATGACCAAAAGTGTATACAAGGCTTAAGTCATGAAAGCCTTAAATATAGGAGAAGGGTCAGACACAGTCAATTTGACTGGTGACTGTCTTGAACTCTTGTTTGGACCCAAAGTTGAGTGTAAGCCTCAAGATGGCACTGTTCCACCTTTCTACATAAGCCTGAACATCCATGATAAAATCCTACACAATGTAATGATTAACTCTGGAGCCTCTCACAATTTAATGCCCAGAGCTATCATGGAGAAGTTAGGGTTAGACATCATCAAACCATACAAAGAATTGTACTCTTTTGATTCAAATAAAGTTAGATGTCTTGGTCTTACGTGTCACTCTAGTTCAAATACCTTCTAAGAGTCTAGTCATGCACATCGTCGTAGCAGACATACCCCCAAAGTATGGGATGATACTGGCTAGATCATGGGGGGCAAAGTTGCAAGGCACTTTGTAGATGGATATGACTTATGCGACCATTCCTCGTATTTGGCCAACCTAGAAGACTTTATAGGGAAACACTCATGAAGTACATAGTTAGTAGTCAAGATAAACCTAACAATTATCCCCTCTATTATGCACATTCATACATGGACTCTTTTGTCTTATACAATGATGACTGTGTAGAAAATGAAGTTTCACCCTTAGAAGCCGAAGTTAGTAATACAAAAATAATAAAATTTAATACTGAAGAAGCAAATCTAGAGGGAGAAGCTTTGTGGAATATGAATTTTGATGGAACTATGTGTAAATATGGAGCAAGGGCAAGTGTATTTGTTGTAAACTCAACAACAAACAAAGCAGAAGGACATGGTTACAAACTTAATTTTCAGTGCACAAATAACATTACAGAATATGAGGCACTAATTTTAGGGCTGCAGATTCTAAAGAAACTAGGAGAAAAACAGATTTCTATGCATGAAGATTATGAGCTAATTATAAAACAAATTAAGGGTGAATATTATGCAAAACACCCTAGATTAAGGGCTTACAAAAATGCAGTTTTGGATTCTTTACAATGTTTTCCTGAATATGGTTTGTCTATGATACCTCGAAACCAAGACATTTTAGCAGATGCCTTGGGTGTTTCAGCTAGTACTTGCAATATGCCTTTCCACTAAAATAGGAAATACGTTGTAGAAGTTAAACGCATGCCAACTGTGCCTGATAACATAAGATACTGGCAAGTTTTTGGCAATGATGAACAAATTGAAAATTTCTTGAAATTAGAAGATGAATTCGAATGTACACATATAGATTTAGATAATAATGTAGAAATAAATGAGAGTGACGTAGTGTTAAAATAGGCTAATGAGGATTCATAACCTTTATAAGTGTTGCAATTAAAGGATAATTTGTTTCCTAAGGGGCTAACACCTTTAGAAGATCTGTTTGATTTCAATGATGTAGCAAAAAAGCCCAAAATTGAACCAGGAGGGGTTGGGGTAGACGAATGAAACATAGGGAATGCAGAGAGCCCTAATATTATTAAATTATCCAAACCCTTGCCTCCTAATGAAAAACATAATGCATTGAAATTTTAAAAGAATTTTATGATGTTTTTGCCTGGAGTTATGAAGACTTAAAATCCTATGACACCAGCATCATTCAACATACTATTCCCCTTAAAGAAGATCATAAATCTTTTAAAAAAAAGCTAAGAAGGGTCAACCCAATCCTATTTCCTTTGATATAAAAGGAAGTCAAGAAGTTATACGATGCCAAAATTATTGTACCTCTTAGATTTTCTAAGTGGGTTTCAAACCTAGTACCTAAAAGGAAGAAAACTGGAGAAGGTAGACTATATGTAGACTTCCGAAACTTGAATAAAGCCTCTCTTAAAGACAAACACCCCCTCCCCAAATGGATCATATACTACAAAAGGTAATTGGGTTGAGTATGATCTCATTATTAGATGGATTTTCAGGTTATAACTAGGTCCTGGTTCACCCTGACGACCAATAAAAGACAACATTTACTACACCATGGGGTACCTTTATGTATGTAAAGATGCCTTTTGGTCTGATGAATGTTGAAGCCACCTTCCAAAGGGCGATGGATTTTGCCTTTGCTGATGAAATTGACAGATTCATTGTCATTTATCTGGATGATATCATTGTATTTTTCAAGACTGAGGAAGAACACTTGCTACATTTAAGAAGAGTCTTTGAAAAATGTAGGAAATTTGGCATCTCATTGAACCCCAAGAAAATACTGTTTGGTTTAGAAGAGGGAAAACTTCTTGGCCACATCATTTCCAAGGAAGGCATTAGAATTGATCCTAGCAGAGTTGAAGCTATCCTCAAAATTGACCCTCCTAGGAATAAGAAAGAAGTTCAGTCCTTCATTGGGAGAATAAATTTCCTCAGGAGATTTATTCCTAATTTAGAAAAAATCTTAAGGTCCATCACAAATATGTTGAAAAAGGATACTAAAATAAAATGGAACTTTGAAGCCAAAAAATCTTTCAGCGAAGTAAAACTAGCTCTAACAACTACTCCTATATTGATTAGTCCTGATTTCACCAAAGATTTTATGCTATTTTCTTTTGCATCTGATCATACTATTGTAGTTGTTTTATTGCAGAAGAACAATGAAGGACATGAGAAACCAATAGCTTTATTTAGTAGAGATTTAAGGGATGTTTCATTAAAATACAATATAATGGAGAAACCGACTTTTGCCTTGGTAAAATCTCTAAAAGACTTTAGACTTTACATTTTACACTCCCATATAATTTCATATGTCCCTAATGCTATTGGAAAAGATATTTTGACACAAACTGGTCCTAATGGCAAAAGGGGTAAATGGACCGCTGTTATGTTGGAATATGATCTTGAAATCAAGCCTACCAAGTTGATCAAAGGTCAAGGATTGGAAAAACTGATGGAATAATATAATTTCCATGCACTTGATATAAATTTCATAGCTGAACTGGATGAACATGAAGAGTAGATGACTCCATAGGTATCAGAAGCCTTTGCTACTTGTACATGGTATGAATAAATTCTCTTTGTACCTCAAAATTTACAAGCTCCTCCAGGTTTGACTAAAACTAAAGCCAAATTCCTTACGTTAAAGGCTGTGAGATCTTGTATTTTGGATAATAATATATATTGGAAAGATGCAGGTGGAATTTTATTTAATTGTGTGCCAAAATATGAAGCAGATAAACTTATGCAGGAATTCCATGAAGGAGGTTGTGGAGGACACTTGTACTAGAAGACAACAACAAACAAGATTTTAAGGGTTGGGTTCTACTAGCCCACCTTATTTACAAATGTCCACAGGAAAGTCACCACATGTCATCAATGCCAAATATTTGAAGGAAAAATAAAATTGTTACCCCTAGCATTGAAGCCCATATCAGTTGAAACTCCTTCCCAACAATGGGGTTTGGATTTCATTGGGGAAATACACCTCTGTTCCTTAGCCCAACATAAGTGGATCCTTACAACCATTGACTATTTTACGATATTAATTGAAGTTGTACCTACAAGACAAGCCATAGATGCGGTAATCATCAAATTCATGTAAGGTAACATTCTTGCTAGATTTGGATGCCCAAATAATATCATTATTGATAATGCAACTACATTCAAATCAAAGAAGATGGTGGAATTTTGCAACAAGTATACCATAAGATTGGGTCACTCTACTTCTTATTATCCACAGGGAAATGGGCTAGCAGAGTTCTCAAATAAAAGTTTGGTTAATATCATTAAGAAGTTGTTGCAGGATAATAAAAAGTCTTGGAATAAAAAATTAATCAATGCTTTGTGGGCTGATAAACTCACTACCAAAAAATCCATTGGTATGTCCCCTTTCCAACTAGTTTATGGGATAGATGTTGTTTTCCCCACATCCTTAGGAATCCTTGTTTTGAAATTACTGCAAGAATCCCAAGTTGAACCTAATGACCTGCATAGAAGAATAAACCAGACCATACAACTGCAACAATCAAGAGAGGAAATTTACAATAAAACCGAAGTCATCCAAGAGAACATCAAAAATATTTATGACAAAAGAACTCATTAGAAAACTTTTGAGGTCTAAAATGGGCCTCCTAAGAAAAATGTACAACCAAAATAAACTTTATAAGAACCAATATGATTCAAGATGATGATGTCAACCATGGGGGATGATTCACGATTTTTGGGGTAAAAAAGTAAAAAGATTAAAAAATAATAAAATAATAAAACTACTTTTTCAACTTGTATTTTCAACTTATCTCCTTAATATTTTACTCAAATTTCGAGCGGGAGTACTCGTTGGATGCAAAATTTAATTCCTCATCCAAAGAGTACCCATGTTGCATACTTTCGATGGACCCTTCTACACGAAAAATGAGAAATACATGAAAACACGTGATTGCAATCACATTTTTAATGTATTTCTCATTTTTCGTGTAGTTGGGTCCATCGAAAATATGCAACATGGGTACTCCTTGGATGAGGAATCAAATTATGCATCCAATGAGTGTTCCCGCTCGAAATTTGAGTAAACCCATAGGGAGATAAGTTGAAAATACTAGTTGAAAAAATAGTTTTTCTTTTTTCCTTCTAAAATTTGATGATATAATCTAATCTTATTTTATTATTTCCACAATTATTTTATAATTTCCTTAAGAGGCCCATTTTAGATCTCAAAATTCCCCTAATGAAAGCTGACGATTTTCAATTAAAAGACATTGTGCTAAAGTGGGATTCAATAAATGAGGACAAGGGTAAGCATGGCAAGTTTGATAATTTGTGGAAGGGACCTTACAAAATTGATGCTTATAGAGGGAACAATGCCTATTTTTCTGAAAGATATGTCTGGAGCAAAGCTTCCTGGTGGACCTGTAAATGGTAGAATGCTCAAACATTACTTTCCTGAAGCATAAAATACTTTTCACTCAAACCATTGTACATACCATTTTATTTTTCTACTGCTAGTGTGGGTGGTTTCCATCAGAAGTTGAAGCCTGAGGAGAAGGCCATAAGCTCCTGATGAGATGCTGTTATAACTACAACAATAAACATGTCAATTCAGATGCAGAACGAATATTGAAGGCAATGGACCAAGGCTACTGATCCAAGTATTCTTGAAACCTCATAGGAGGATGTCATTCCTAGTTGGAGCCACTGTTAGGGTCCTATGATTCATAGTTTCAATTGATGATTGGTTGTTTCCTTTCTATTGATGAAATTGTAAATAATATTGTATTCTGCAAATGATATATATATATATATATATATATATATATATATGAAAAGAGGTTATAAAAAATGTATATGAGAAAAAGAAAAAATAGAATAAAAAGAAAATAATGAAAACCCCAAAAAGAAATATATGTACGCAGGCGAGAAAGTCTAAATGGCACCATTAAAAAAAGTACAAAATGCATTGAAGTTACTTTAGAAGTTTTTCAAATAAAAGTGTGGAGCTTGTTTAGATGCCACAGAGAAATAAATTGCATAGTTTAATCATACTGCTTAATCATGATTAAGCTAAATAAAAAGGTTGTATAGATTAGATAATAAATCAACCATCAAGCCTAATCTTGGTTGAAATAAATAGGTAGATTAGAGGAATATTAATCAAAGTGTCTAAACTTGGTTAATTGCATAAATATGCATTAGAATAGGGTTAGAAGCAACCTTAGGAAAATAATATGGGCTTGCTAATCAAAATGCACCCTTAGGATTAAATTAATTATGTTTACCGTAGATTAATCCTGATTTAATAAAGTTAATTGTGTAATTTAAACATGATTAATTAATATGTAATATTATGGTTGGGCTCTAAAGTTACGATTTTATAATAAAGTTGAAAATCGACAAGACTTTTTTGTCGGCTTATGGTATCTGGCGTGCATCTCTGGCGGTTGTGATTTACCCCACCCAGATTAACGATGGGGAATAAAGTTCAAACCCCCGTGCCCATTCTATATTTATCAGCAAGGGGGCCCAAAAATATGTTTTATTATCCCGGGGTCCGATGATACATGGCGGGCATTCGTCATTTCGCACCCCCCCACTCCAAACTGCTTACCACCTACCCCCCCTCCCCGAAAACCACTCATATTTTTGCCAACGTTTATATACGCCCATCATATCATTCCTCTGCCACATCCCTACTTCCCCACCACTCCTATTTCACCATCTGGCCTCCCCACTCCACTTTCATTGAAGTTTTCCCATTACACATGCTCGTTGCCTCCCAAACCTTCACTACCTGGAAACCAACTCGCTCATTAACGGACCAGAAGTAACAAAAAACTCCTCATTATCTATAAAAATCCCAAATTTGATCACTGTGGCTCCTTTTTTCTCCCCATCCATTTGAGATAGAAAAGGTAAAAGATTTTAAACTGCAACCTCATCTGCTCAATTGCTCGGTCACACCCGTAGAGTCGAGTCAGCCATTTTCGACTGCGTACCTGTCACAATGACCAAATTCCTCATCAGACATTTGAATTGTCCTAGGTAAAGAACAAACCTTCATCTCTATTCCTGATATTCTAAGCAATGGCACCTAAAGGAAAGTCAAAGAAAGCCAATGAGAATCCGATGATCTATCCTGCAATTGACTTAGACCATATACCATTGGTAGATTGACATTACAAAATTGCAGAGACAAATTATGAGTTCGACTTGTTCGAACTACACAATTGGCTCAAACAAACCTTTTTGGACCAGAGTGATGAAATCAAGTTCTGGAAACCCCTCTTGCCACAATTCATGTTTCCCCAGACTTATCCTTTCCAAGACTTTGTCATATGGTGCCAATCAAGATATATTCCTGGTGACATTCTTCTGACCATAACCCTAGAGTCCATTAACCAACTGCTGAAAATCCCCCATAATGACTCCTTCAGCCCTTTTTTTATAGATTCCCTCATGGAACTCTACCAGAAGTTGACCTTCCCTTAGAGAGCTAGGATATTTAAGATTTTCCTACTAGAAGATGTTCAACTCCCAAAGAAGAATCCACCATACCCAGCCTCTATGTTTCCTGAAAAACTAAACAAATTGTGTCATTAGAGTCTTGTAAACTAGGATACCACTTAGATCAATGGGTAGATGAACCTGTTTTAGGTTTTCTGTCCATCTTTTCCATAGAAGAAAAACCTTATGCAATATTTACTTTTAGCCAATTCCTTGCAGACATCATCCATGACAAATTCTTCAAGATCACAACAAAATGAATGTTTAAACATTCGTCAGTGTTAGTATAGATGTTTTTGTTTCATTAGGTATGTTATCACTCAGAATTAACCTCAAGGTTGAGAAAAGGCAATTCTGAGGTAACCACAGACCAAGCTTTTGATCTGGCATCTAGCCCTGCTAGACCAGAGAGGGCTCTCCCTTTGCCAACAAGATGTGTCTGCAATGAATGAAATTTTACGCTAGCTATGGATTATGGGAATTTGTTTGAAAGGTTTTGGGTCGAAACAACAAGAGAAAGGATGATTGGGCTGTGGAGTCGATGCCAGTTTCTGCCACAAACTTAGGGAAAAGTAAGTGCCATGTTCAGCCAGATAGAAGATTGAAAATGTGAGAAGAATAGGGGAGAAATCCTGCTGCTCTGCAGGCATCAAACAAGGGATGGATTTGCAGCAACAACTTTAGATGAAAGAGGATCACGAGGTTGCTCAACAGAGCACCTAGCAAAGGATGAATTATGCTAAGACAACCATTACAACTAACAAAAAAATCATCATGAAAGGAGCATCATAGGGGATGGATTCCTAACACATCTCTTAGATAATGCTGTAACAAGGCAGAAAAACATAATGTGTAAATGAAGTTATGAGGAAAACATACTGGACATTTAAACACCGTGATGTATCCCAGGTCCAAAGGGCAGAAAACTGCTTTATTAAAATGATATTCAGGAAAAATTTACATAATGCCAAGCAACCTCTCTGCTACCAAAATCAAACCCTTACACTCTAAAATTCATAAAATATATACAATTTTCTCATCCTTGTACCAAGGGAATTGAGCTCAACCATCTTCTTCAAAATAGAATCAGTTACATTAAATTTGGACCAAATTTCTGAAATTAGGTGTCAAAGATGATTTGTTATCTCCTAAACCATAGCACCTGTTACAAAACTGAAAGAGGTTTTTGTAGAAAAGATCATATTGGAAACAAACCTCTCTCAAATTTTGGAAATTCATTTCCATTTGCTCGGAATCTATACCACAAAATAATCTCTAAAACAGAAAATCATTAAAAATTTAAATCTGTAAAAATGAGCTATAAAGATCTAGTCAAATATTCCAATTCGTGACATCTGTGAATAAACGGAAAGAGGTTTTTGTTATATGGCTCATGGTTAGCAAAGATGTCTTTGGGTTTCTGAAAATTACTTTCTGTTTGTTGTAAAATAGCACCACACTAAAATGACTAAAACAGTAAAATAACTGCAAAATTTGTTTTGTTTTAATGTAGGCTTCAAATATCACTGTACATCTCCCACATAGTAACACTTGTGCATAAACTGAAGGAGATTTTTTTTATTTGGTATGTGATGGACAAAAACCTTTTTCACTTTTGTAAAATTCCTGTCCAAACTGGTTTTTTAGTAAACTTGTCCCTGTGTGCAACAACTGACCTCAAAACATGCATAACCAAGAATCAATCATTCATTTCGATCATATCTTCTGATCCAGAAACTGGTTATGGGAGTGTGATATACTGTTGGAAATATTTTTCCGAGCTCCTTTTGATGGACATACTTAGGATATGATTTGTACTGAAACTCATGTGCAAAACATCTCTGAAAACCAGACATAGTAAGAGCTCATTTTGATCCCTAGTAACAGGTTGCGAAGACTGGAACTAACATTGGCCTTATTGGGGATGGCAGCTCCTTGGAGGTGTCAAGAACACCATAGACCAAGTGCCTCATCCATTGGGCAATACGGTCACAAACATTTGTAAACCCAAAAAACTCATACCAATCCAAAAACATATACATACTACAATATGTACATAAACAAATACTAGAAATTGAAATGCTGCCTTGGGAAGCTTATTTATTTACAAATCTACCCTACTCTGATGCAAAATTGATAGATCAAGTAATGCTATAATGCCAGACCAACCAATCAAGTAACTGTGACAAGGATGTTGTTTGGAAGTGCTCGAACCAGGACACAATTGGAAATGTTGACAACCATACATGCACAAAATGAGTGTGGCCGTGTAAAAGGAAATTTGGCCTGTTATTTAAACTGAATCTTTTTTCCATATATGCCGCAATAGGATCAAAGAAACCAGACTTTGTTTTCTACCCCAACTCCTCAATACATGCTTCCAGCTGCAAATTATTAATGCAAACATCCAAGGGCAGCCTTACCTTTCCTTCCCTCTGCTGGAAAAGGTCCCCAAAGAATGGGACTTGACAGTCTAGATCCTGGGATTGTATTTGGGTCTCCAATTCAATTAGATCTTCTTCAATTTTGATGGCAAACTCTTGCAAAAAATTGAGCTTAAATTCATGGCTACATCAACAAGACTTCAAATAAGAAGAAAGAGATGAAGCAAAGTTCTCATCTACCTCATCATCCGTGCACATATCTTCCCATTCTCTAAAGCCTTGAATAGAGGCCACCTCTATTTCGAATTCTTCCTCTTTCTCCATCCATGTTTCAAGAAAGATATGCCAAAAATCTGAAAATGACCTAATAGATCTGATAGGAAAACTTTTGATCCATTGTCTACATTTCCCTTAAAACGAATAATAGAACAATATGATAAACACATCCTCTTTTTTGACTCTAAGAGATTCTATAAATGTTTTGAAATTTGCTACATGTTCAAGAGTCAAAGTCAGATCTTCCCCATTGAATTTAGGGCCATTTCTCAAAATATATGCATCCTTTGGTAATTGATTAGGAAAACCAGGAAGATTAGAAAAATCGATACATGAATACCTTGAACAAATAGAAGCAACATCTAAGTCCTACATTTAGCTAGTGGAGCCACCATCAATACTTTGAAACTCAGGATTTCGAACAATGGAGTCGTTAGGTAGATGATTTCAGCCTTCATATGTGTCTTACTATTGTCCACCATCAGCAATCAGATCTACAACTTGAATGATCTTTGCTGGAGAAGATCTGTCACCTCGTCCCCAGCAGCGGCGCCAATATGTTATCACTCAGAATTAACCTCAAGGTTGAGAAAAGGCAATTCCGAGGTAGCCACAGACCAAGCTTTTGATTTGGAATCTAGCCCTACCACACCAGAGAGGGCTCTCTCTTTTCCAACAAGATGTGGTTGCAATGAATGAAATTTTAGGTTATCTATGGAGTATGGGAATTTGTTTGAAAGGTTTTGGGTCGAAATAGCAAGAGAAAGGATGATTGGGCCATGGAGTCGATGCCAGTTTTTTCCGGCAAACTTGGGGCAAAGTAAGTGCCATGTTCAACCAGATAGAAGATTGCAAATGTGAGAAGAATAGGGGAGAAAGCCCACTGCCTTGCAGGCATCAAACAAGGGATGGATCTGCAGCAACAACTTTAGACGAAAGAGGATCATGAGGTTGCTCAATAGAGCATCTAGCAAAGGATGAATTCTGCTAAGACAACCATTACATCTAACAATAGAATCATCATTAAAGGAGCATCATAGGGGATGGATTCCTAACACATCTCTTAGATAATTCTGTAACAAGGTAGAAAAACATAATGTGTAAATGAATTTATGAGGAAAACATACTGGACATTTAAGCATCGTGATGAATCCCACGTCCAAAGGGCAGAAAACTGCTTTATTAAAATGATATTCAAGAAAAATTTACACAATGCCAAGCAACCTATCTGTTAGTGTTAGTATTTCCAGCCTTCCTCCAGTGATCAAATATGCTCTTACAAAGTGATCTCAGAGTGTCAAGGTCAAATTTTGTCATTTCAGTGAGTCTTCAAGCAAAATTTGGTCACTAGGCATTAGGTCTAGGGTTTGCCCAAATGTCAGTCCATGTCATCATTCAGCTAAGCCTATCATCATTCAGAAGGTTGTCATTATCATGTCAGTGTCGAATGAGTCATTTTATACCTTATTCATGCTTCAGTTGCGCCTTGGCAAGGTCATTTCCCTCTCCTAGGGTTTTGAAAGCCAATTTCTCTTAGACGGTCAAGTCATCGGCAAAACTTGTATCCAGATGTTCATACACCTTCCCCTATCCTTAAAATACCCTATCAAATGCTTCCCATCCCTTAGATCCCCCAAATTCCTCATTTTTGCACAAACCCTAGTTTCTAGCTTCAACCTGGCAATTTTCTAGGTTGGGCCTGTGTTTTGCCCTTTTGGACCTATTCCCCTCACTTGATCTCCACGATTCCACTTTCCCCTGCTTCCTAACATCCCTCCCGACTCCCAAAAATTTCCCCAAGAATTTATAAGCCCCCTATCCCCTTCATTTCGCTTCATTTCGGCAAAATTCCTTGTTTCACACATCGGGACAAGTTTCACTCAAATGATGTTTTAGAGAAATAAAAGATGAATTTTGGGAAACTGAGAGAGGTTTTTGTCCAAAACATGTCAAGGAAGAAAAACCTCCTTCAGTTTTTTCACGGGTGTCATGGTTTGAGATAAATGTCAAGAATTTCATTGCCTCAGGAGAATCAAAGGCACCTCTAAAGTGACCTTGGGAAAATCAATTTTTCTCCTAGCTTGGTTGGCCAAATGATTTTCTTGATGGGTAAAATGATAACTAGACACAAATATCTTTCCAATGAGCTATCATGGGCTCAATTTGGGGTTGAGAAAGGCATTCAAAAGTTGACTGCAACAACACTCTTCCTTGAGGTAGCCTCATTTGGCACTTTTTGACCAGTCTTGGGAGATTTGATTTTTGATAGGTCAAATCAACTTCAAATTGAAAAATTCTAGTTGGGTTGGAAAGTAGACTCAAGGACCTTTCCAACGAGCTATCCTACGCCCCATTCCGACACCGGGAAGGCCTCCAAAAGCCTCCTGCAAAAGCGCGACCCGTTGAGCCAGGTGCGCGACCCGTTGGGTGGTGCGCGACCCGTCAGGAGGCTGCCTGCAGTGTATTTTTTCAACGGGCGCGACCCGTTGGGTGGTGCGCGACCCGTTGGGCGTGGTGCGTGACCCGTTGAGCTGTCTCCTTGCAAACGTATTTCAAATTTGCTCAAACACCCTCCAAATCATCAAATCGCTTGAGGTAGGGTCTCCTAACTTGGAAATGGTTGCTGGTCATGTTTATAAGACATCATGAATTTGTTGTGAAGATCAAATTGTGCAAGAAAAGAGACTCCATATGGCTGCAATGTTGGATTGTTAAAATGTGCTAGGGTTATTGCTGTTTCATATGTTTCCCTTGTAATTGTTTCCCTATTTCCCTTTATTTTCATGCATTTTCCCCTGCTAAATTGTAAAATAAATATAAACCCTACCCCTCTCCCTAAGCACTAAAAACTCAAACCCTAATCCTACTTCTCCATATGCCCATGTAAACACATGAATTTGATAATGTATATACAGTAATTTTTGCAAATGTTTTCCCTATATTCCCTGTTATATACATGTATTCCCATTCTCCTTATAAAAATGTCCCTCCCCTAACATTCCCTTCATGTTCCCTTATCCCCTTGAAACAACATAGAATTCAACACTTTTTACAGGCAGAGACAGCAGTACAGTTTGTCCACTTTGCTCCTAAACAATGTCAGAAACCGAGACTTATGAGCAAAGTGATGACCAGTCATCATCTTCAGAGGTTGAGGTACAGAGGAGGCCTCATAAGGGTGGTAAAGGTGACCATCATAGGAGAGAGGAGCCCACCTCCTTGACCGATTTGCAAGGGTGGATTTTACAAGGCGAAAATGAAAATGTTTCAAAGGCGGTTGACCAAGGCACTAAAACGGAGAAAGAGTCCAAATCCCCTCCGTATCTTGGCTGAGGCATCCCTCAAAGATCATGGCACTCACTAGCATCAGCTATAGCACAAATCCCAATTTTTTTTAAGAATTTTGGGTAATTTTGGTATTTTTGGGAAATTTACAGGTTTTGGCTTCTCAACGGGTCTCACCCCCGGTGAGACCCTTTGTCATGGTAGCTCCGTTTTGCAATTACTCAACATTTCTAGATTTGTCATGCAATGTTACACATGCCTATGGATGGACTTGAGTTTTTATGGAGTTTTGGGCCTCCAAAAGGTCAAAATACAGGCAAAATGTGACTTTCTGCCCCTTTTTTGAGCTGCAGAAGTAGTCTTGGGAGAATTGACTTTTGACTAGGCAAATTACCTCCAAAGCCAAAAATTCTAGTTGGGTTGGAAATTAGACTCAGAGACCTTTCCAACGAGCTATCCTGCACCTCATTCTGACACCGGGAAGGCCTCCAAACAGGGCTCCAAAGTGCGCAACCCGTTGAGGAAGATGTGCACGACCCGTTGAGGAAATGTTGCCAGATTTGACCAGTTCAGCCTAGAAATTGCAGATTTGACCCTTTTCGACTTTCTGAGGTTAATGATGATCTTCATGGATGTAATTGTGACACTTTTTGGATACTTTTACTCTTGTTTAACATTTCTAGAAGATTTATTCATGTAAAGGGTAAAAATTGAATGTATGAACTGTTTTCCAAGTTTATAGAGGCAAGTTGTTTTGACTGCCTATTTTGTAGTGCTTAGTTTAGAAGTGGTTCAAACAGCTCCTAGGATAGTGAGCTCGACCCCTAGAGGCAAGGGAAGAGGTTGGCTTGCCTATATTATGTATTTTCTTAATCATATTCAGAGGTTGGAAGGTTGGACTCTTGAGGGAGAAGTTATCATTGTATATTTCACTTGTATCTCTGCAATTTTTGGCTAAGGAAGACCAGGGTTTTGCAGTCATCTTTGGGATTCTTGTGGACTCATGTGTTTATGGTGTGTTTCTTCATGTTCTTGTAAGCTTTGTCATGTGATTCATTTCCTTTCTTTACTGCTGCACATTAAACAAATGAAGTGATAAAATCAGAATTCATGCTTGCCATGCTCTACTTTTAAATTTGTTTAATTTCTATGTTTTTCTGCTGTCTAAAGAGAATTCAAATCCATTGTTTGCTCTCTTTAGCCTTCTTTTCTTTCTTCCTAATCACCCATTTCAGCTAAAGACATCAATACAAGTTCCTACCTCGCCCTAAAGACCCCCCTGCAGAAACTGTGTCCAATCCCCGCACCCTAAATTGCAGCTCCTCAATTTACCACCAAAAACCCCCAAATCAACCTTCAAATCAGTTTACTAGCCTAATATCAGTGTTACCTTGATTGGTCATCTCTTCCTATTGAAAATTTACCGAGATTGACCGGAGAGAGCCTTCTCCTGCCCCGTAGGGCTAGCTACGAGGTTGAATGGTTTGATGTAGCTTTTGAGATTTGCCTTTTCAGCCTGAGGTGAAATTTCAAGTGCTAACACTATCTACTACCAAAATAAAATACTTACACTCTAAAATTCATAAAATACATACAATTTTCTCATCCCTGTACTAAGGGAATTGAGCTCAACCATCTTCTTCAAAATAGAATCAGTTACATTAAATTTGGACCGAATTTATGAAATTAGGTGTCAAATATGAACTTGTATCTCCTAAACCATATCACTTGTTACAAAACTGAAAGAGGTTTTTGTAGATAAGGTCATGTTGGAGAACAACGTCTCTCAAATTTTGGAAATTCGTTTCCAGTTGCTTGGAATATGTGCCAAAAAATAATCTCTAAAACAACAAATCATTAAAAATTTAAATCTGTAAAAATGAGCTGTAATGGTCTAGTCAAATATTCCAATTCACGACACCTGTGAATAAAATGAAAGAGGTTTTTGTTATATGGTTCGTGGATAGCAAAAAACTATTTGGGTTTCTGAAAATTACTTTCCATCTGTTGTAAAATGGCACCACACTAAAATGACTAAAACAGTAAAATAACTGCAAAATTTGTTTTGTTTTAATGTAGGCTTCAAATATCACTGCATATCTATCACATAGTAACACTTATGCATAAACTGAAGGAGGTTTTTGTTATTTGGTATGTGAGGGAAAAAAACCTCTTTCAATTTTGTAAAATTCCTGTCCAAACTGGTTTTGTAGTAAACTTGTCCCTGTGTGCAGCAACTGACCTCAAAACATGCATAACCAAGAATCAATCATTCATTTTGATCATATCTTCTGATCCAGAAACTGGTTATGAGAGTGTGATATACCGTTGGAAATATTTTTTCGAGCTCCTTCTGATTGAAATACTTAGGATCTCATTTTCACTGAAACTCATGTGCAAAACATCTCTAAAAACCAGACATAGTAAGAGCTCATTTTGATCTCTGGTAACAGGCTGCGAAGACTGGAACTAACAAGGTAGACAAATTTCCAACAACCTTGCAGTTAGTTATACAGTGGACCTCTTTAGTAAGGAAGAATTAAAACTATTTCACCTTCAGTGACTTCGACCAATTTATCCATATAGTGGTGTGCCTTCTAAATAGAAATGTATAACCTAGAATAGGTTATGAGATTCAAAGAACCTTACACATCAGTGATCAAACCAAAACAGGAGACTGGTACTTGTACCAGAACTACACAGAATTTAGGGTTTATGGATGCGAGCTACCACGATACAAATTACCAAAATATGTTTCTATGAGAATATTCTCATTGTAATATATAAGGCAAATGATCAATATGGATGATTTGCATTTTTTTTCAGCCAAGAAGAAGGCCAAATTCAAGATCAAAACAAAAGTGGGGCCATTCATATGCAACAACAAAGCAACATGCACTAAGGCAGATACACTTCTCAAGCAGATGAACTTTCAGGATAGTTTCACTTGGTTCTATGACCCCTTCGGCATAATTTCCAGTCTAAGAGTGGAGAATAAGACCACTCCTTATTCTCATACTCCCAGGCCCGAAATTGAGAAGTTTATGAACAAAGATCAATGGGAGGAGAACACCTTGCAGGAAGCTGAGGAGCATATTTTATCTACAACCACCTCACAGACACCAGTCCCTTAGGAGAAGCATGATAAAAGGCCTAGAGAAGAAGAGTCTTCTCCAGTGACAGAAATTGAAGCCAAGAAATTCTTAATTTATACAAAGAAGCCTAAAAATAATCCACAACCAGTTTTATGCAAGATGAAGAAGGACAAACTACTATAGTCATGACAGGTAAACATGTTTCAACAACACCAGAAGACATTTTTGTAGGTACAAGACAAGAAGACATTTTTGTAGGCTCTCCATCTTCCTTAGCCTCACAAGATCCTCCAAATTCTACACAGACAACAGACTTGGCTCAAGGCCAAACATATACAAATATTTTTGCTAAGTACAAAGCAATAAAGAAGAAGAATGAGATGCTAAAGGCCAACACATACACTCAGTTCTGGAAGAAAACCACTTCTTCCCAACACAAGATTTTGTCATCCTTTGATACTGAACAAGGAAGAATGCAAATGGCTTTTCTATAGACACAGGTTCCATTCCCAAAATCACCAGCAGACTACAAGAATAAAATATTCTCCTTTGACACAAATCAAATCCATCCGATTGATCAGATGGATATGCACAAACAGACTGGGGAGATGTTATACTCCACTTTGAGTAATACTTCCATGACAACTTCAAAGCTACAGTTCTCCATCAACAACATACAATAGCAGTTAAAGTTGGAGAAGATCTCATCTTTGGCAAAAGATACTAGAATTAAGTCATTAGAGGACATAATCATTAAGCTAGGTTATGACCTCAGTGATGTAAAGGCAGTAGAGGAGATTGTAAGGAAAAAGAATGCAGATATAGAAGCTCTGAGGAAACAACTCAAGCTTCCATCTACATAGGATCCACAAACCAAGGAAGTGGGAGTAATGGAAAAGCAAAAGGAAGACATGTTCAAGATAATAATTGAACAGAATGTCAAGATCAGGGAAATGAAGGTGGGACTAGAAAATATGCTCAAGGAAAAGGAGAAATCATCACAACTAGCCATTGTTCCACTTACAATAGTACCAATTGCAGTTTTAGGAGTTGCAGAGGCTTCAACATCAATAGCAACAACAACACCAACTACAAATTCTACCACTGAATTGGTTAAATCCATGCAGGATATGTCCATTCAGGGAAAGGAGATTGAGAAGTTGAAAGAAAATTTGAAGAATTTACAGGAACATGAATTGAAGAATGAAAACTCCTATATAACAGAATGACAGAAATCTCACAGGCTTGCTCAAAGAATAGAGTTTTTAGAGAATGAGTTAGTAATGGCTCAAACTCTACAACAGGCTAAAGAAAACATATGGACATATATCAATGAAGATATAAATGAGATTTGGCCATCAATCCAAATCATTTTTGAGCAGGAAGAGTTGATACATAGGTAAAAAACATTGATAGAATAAGTGAGGGAAATATTGGGAGACAAGCCAATTGAAGCAACAACATTGATCAAAGTCCTAAATTCTAATACCAGAGAAGAATTAGAGGAACTACAGATTGAATATAGGACTGAAACCATGTTATAAATCAAGAAGGTTTTTCAGAAGAGAAACCTGATGGTTCAATTAGAGAACAAATGCCAGACTTTGGGAACTGTTGTCCAAAGATTTCATACCAGGTTTAATATACTGAATCAGAGAGGTCTGCCAGGTTTAGTGGATTTGAATGACATGTTAATTAGCTTGAGTGACTACAACAATTTTTTTTTTCACTATTTCCAAAGATAAATCCAAGTTTGCAGGGGTAAAAGGAAGTATGACAGGCAAAGCTTTCTTGGAGGCTCTAGATTTTGATCTCATAATCAAACATGATATTAAACATATTTTCATCAACATACCTACCTTTGAGAAATATACCGAAGTTGATGAAACATATATAAAGCTAATAAAACTTTCTATTCCCAGCGAAGATCGATGGGATCACTTGTGTGAATTACTTGAGTGAAACATTTTTCATCTCAGACAACAAGGAAGCACCTTTTTGGGCCTAGTATCAATGCCCATCCTCGACAATAGTGCCAACAACTCCAGCAATTCCGAATTCATAAATATTTGTACTACTTATATAATGTATTTTAGATATTTTGGGATTTTGTCTTGATCTTTTGACATCAAGATATTTTGTAAATATTTTTCTACAAGTACTTCATAAATCGAAGTAGTAGAGGTTGATGTTTATGTAAAGAAAGGACCACTGATGTAAAGATGTTCCATCGAGTTCCAGTGGACACATTTCAGTAATACAAAAGCTTTTTTAGGATTCATGTGTCATATTTTTTGGCGAAGTAATATTCTCTTTTGTTATTTTGTTTTTCTCTGTTTTTTATATGTGTTTATTTTCCCTATTATTTTAAAGAAAATTAAGTTCAGGATTTGTTTCAAAAGAACCCTGTTTTGGCTTAAAACAATATCAATGTTTTGTACTTAAGTTAAGTAATGTAATTCTTAATTTCTCTTTACTTAATGGACTCTTAATCATTTCTTCTTTTTCCATCTCATCAAACATATAAGATCCAATAAATCTGCCTACCTTGCCCTATTAGATCTCTCTGTAAATGATGAAATAGATCCATTTGAAGTATATTGACTCCATTACTCAATGGTGTACTATTACATTATCAACAAAACAACCAAACCAAACCATTGAACTTTCATAACTAGCCTAATATCTCAATATAAACAAATCTAAATTTGAAAGAGAGATCCCTCTCTGAAGCTGGTAGGGCTAGATCTCAGCTTCTAAAGTGGTTTTATGGTTACCTTTGTATTTCTTTCACAGTCTTTAGAAATGCAGAGTGCTAACAGGAAGAAGGGTGATCAATTATCTAAGATACAAATCCTTATCAAACATTCATTAACGAAATTTAATAAATTAAGCAAAGAAAGAGTAGTGAGGGGAATTAGAAAAAGGATGATTCAAGGGAAGAATTGAAAAAGAAAGATGAAGAAATATGTAGATTATAAAACCATAATAGAAAACTACTGGATGAAATCAAGAGATTGAGAGAAGAAAATAAATATTTTTAAATTTAATAATAAACAATGATATTAGAATAAGAGACTACTAAAATAATTGAAGAGGAAATTTGCACTAAGATCGAAGAATCCCTAGACATGGATGAGGTAAAATAAATTACGTCATCTAGAATTGAAGAATGATTTATGATTTTTCTAGATTGGGTCACATTGCAACTTCAAAAAGAGAGAAAACAAGATCCAAGAAGGCCACCAAAATATATTTGAAGTGATTGAACTCCATCTAGAGGATTTACATGTCAAATATGATGGTATTATCTAGAAGGTTAGAGTAATCAAATACTAGGAAAAGAGGATAGAGTAAGCCATTGTTTATGAAAAAAGAGATATGAAATGGGTACATAGATTAAAGAAAATCCATCAAATGTGAAACCATATTGACATCCTGATCATTAGTAGGTAATATTTCATGGAAGACAAGGAGATCAATATCAATATTATCGAGGAAGAAGTTGGAATACCCATCAATATTTATAGAATAAGGCATCATAAAAACATTCCTCAATGGGAAGATATCGAACACCAACAATTACTACAAATTGAAGAAGTCACAACAAAACTACATGGAAGTAAAGGAAAGGAAATTATGCAACAACCAACCATTAGGGATTAGGATCATGAACAATAGAGTTCGAATGGATGGATTATCATCAAAGGAAAGAAGAATGTAGGAATATAATGAAATCCTATTATTTGGTTTCATCACATGTAATACCTTAACCACAAAGCTTTGACGTCAAAGATTTTTGAAGGAGGGTACTATGTTATGACCTTAAGGGGAAGCATATAGGGGGTTAAATGTATATGTAATAGGGCCTGCCACGACCTAGTGATGAAGGGGATACATGTGCAATGTGTGAATATGTATATATAAAGATCACATATTCATTATTGATGACATGTGATTTGGATGTATTTGGGTATTTGGAGGAGGATATCCTAGTATTTAAGGAGTTACTATGTAAATCATCTCTCACATCTACATTGGATTTGCGCTTCATGCTCATATTGTTGTACATGTTGTGTACTTTTTTTTTATTTTTTATATCCATAACAATTCTACTCGACAACCTTAATGAAGGTTCCAAAGTAGCTGAGGCAATTGAGGCATATAACACTTCTTAGGGCACATGGATTCACCATTCATTATTTCGTTGCTATGTCCTTTATGTGGTAGATCTAGTGTTATTATCGCATTATATTGAAGATTGGTTCAAGTATGTTTGCAAAGAAGATAAAGATGGATTTTTTATTATTTAAAAATGTGTTAAATATTATATATAATAATATCTCTCCCCTAAAAGTAAAGAAGGTGATTTCTTTTAAGAGATGCAACCATAGTGAAAAAAATGTACAAATGAACTTTGATAAATCGTGACTAAGCCTATTGAGATGGCATATGACAATGGTTTGGGACAAATTGTATAACGCACTGGGCAAAGTATTAACTACACAAAATTAATTGAAATGGTAGTTGAACAAAGACTACAACCAAAAAGGTGTACAATTGTCGATGATTTGTGGTAGTGTACATGATTGTAAGGCAATGGAAACATTACACATTGGAGTATGTGGGATTGTGTATGGTTATGACTATAACATAATATGATGGTAGTAAAATGAGTAATTTTTTTTAGCATACAAGTTGTAGATGTATTACAACTATATGTTAAGTGTCGTATGGAATTTACTTAAATGTAGTGTACATAACAACAATTTTGCAATTCCTTGATATGTGGAATGAACTTTTGAATTTGCTAAGACCTTTGGCTCTAATTGGCTCTAATACCAAATGTGATAATAAACCTCTTTATCATGAGAACGCAAGGATATTTCTTTATGTATATAAAAATTGTATTAAGTAACAATTTTTTGAAATAAGAGTTAATGATGTTACCATGTGCCCTATGATGGTGTATTTATGTGCTTTAACCAAGACGGTGAAGGGGCATGTGCCCTTTGGCCTTTCACTAGTCTAGTTTATTATTGCCAATATTATTTAGTTATTATTTATGTTTGTTACATGTGGTGAGAAATGGGGTTGGGAGGGAGGATCATAAAAATCCGCATAACATGTCATGTCAATGGTGCTAACTTGGATGACCTCTATTTTAGGAATATGGAGGCTAAAGGAGGGGGTTAGCTTAATGATATTTTCTTGCTAATAATTTGGCATTTTATAGGCTTTTTCTTTCATTGTAGTTCATCTCCAACGAATGATCCTCTTCCATATTGTGGATGATTCAAACCCACAACATCAAGGGATGATTCATCACAACTAAGGGAGGGGGGTATCTAACTCTTCTTAGGAGACCAATGACTCCCCATTAACTATTTCATTGCCATATCCTATATCTGCTAGATCTAGTGTTATTATTGCATTATTTTGGAGATAAGTACAACTATGTTTGTAGGGGGATAGAGCTACTTGTGGAGATTTGTTTAGGAGGCAAAACACTTTCTTAGAGGCCTATCAAAACTCTTATCTTCGGCTCAAGAAGTTTCATCACCTATAATAAAAATGATTCAAGTGATTTCGTTCCATTTTTCGTCTCCTTCATTTCCAACACTTATTTTTAATTAGTTCAACAAAGGAGACTTAGAATCAACCTTGGGTTATTTTTATTTTATTTGTTGATTTAATGTTAATTATTTATTGGAAACTATAATAGAAGTACTCTACTTAACTATGGTCCTAGATAATCAATTAATATTGGTATCCTAACCAATCTAGTGGTCTCTCTCCCTTATTTACTTTCTTCCTCTCCATTAGGGTTTCTTAGGTTTTCCCTAAAACTAAGTTGTAACTCCAATATATCCTTACTCCTTATGGTAATGAGGTGTGGTTCTCATGTTGCACTTTGGCATTTCCACTTGGGATGTTATAAGCTACTAAAAACCATAAAAGCCAATAATTATAGTCCATTGCGAGGGGGAAACCTCCTTTTACAATGAACATAATGTACAAGGATATATATATATATATATATATATATATATATATATATATATATATATATATCTATATATATATATATATATATATACACCAAGGAGAACTAGTATTACGATCATCAAATTTTGCGTTGTACATTATATTCATTGTAAAAGGAGGTTTCCCCCTCGCAATGGACTATAATTATTGGATTTTATGATTTTTAGTGCGCATGGCTCATAAATACCAAGGAGAACTAGTCTTACGATCATGACATTTTGCCTTGTACATTATATTCATTGTAAAGGGAGGTTTCCCCCTCGCAGTGGACTATAATTATTGGCTTTTATGATTTTTAGTGCACATGGATCATAACATCCCAAGTGGAAATGCCAAAGTGCAACATGAGAACCACACCTCATTACCATAAGGAGTAATATATATAATATCTATATATATATATATATATATATATATATATATATATATATATATATATATATATATATATATATATATATATATATATATATATATATATATATATATATATCTATATATATATATGTATGTATGTATGTATGTATGTATGTACATTGATCTATTTTTGATTGTTAGTTTATGCTGTGCTAATATCAATTACAGATTTCTAAACATATTCTTACTTATTGCTTCTTGTACTGGGGTTTCCTTAGTTGTTTGTGCATGTAAACAGGTAAATTTCCTTAAGTTTAAAATGGCATTCATGAGAAAAATAGCTTCAAAAGCAAATACTAAACAACAAATATTCAAAGTAAAACAAACCATCAAAGAGTCACTTTAACATAATGTTTTGATGAGGGAGTTCACCCCTCCTGGGCTACATCTCCTTGGTCTAGCTTCCATGGCTTGGGCCTCTGTATTATCTCAATATGCAAAAATGTTGTTTTACAAAGCTCTATGACTCTTGACACATGCACCATTGTGTTTAGAATGTCCAAATTAGCTAAGTACACCTCTTCCTGAGCTCCATTTGGTCGAAAATTTCCTTCTCTATGACTCAGACAGTCTTTTCCTACAATTTCTCCTCTAATTCTGGAATGACTCCAGTTAGCCCCACTAAATGTGGAGGCGGGTCCAAAATTGGGTGCACCGCCAACTTGCCATTGTTTTTAACTGCAGTTAATTAATGTTTAAATTGCACTTAATTAATTTTAAACCCCGGTTTAGTTAACATAAATCTGCGATTAACACAAACATTGTGAATTTAGTGCTAACCAACCTTAACATCCGGTGGAACTGCACACATGCTAACCGTTTGGATTTTGTTGGAGTTGTCGGTTTAGCTGACCATTTGATGTTGCGGTAATCATGTTCACATGTTGAGACTACAAACCGTCATGGAATTGGTGAACTGTCTGCTGGATAAACCACAACCTTGACTACAGTTAACAATAAATGCGTTCACATGTGACCGTTGTGGTGTTGGTGGGTTGGAGTTGCCGAGTAACATAACCTATAACCGCATGGTTTGTAACATTGCGATCACACGCGGAGGGCTGGCCTACGGTCTGGCTCTCCTAACCGATACCCCCAACATTAATAAACTTTAAATATATGTTGTGAACCTGTGGGGTAAGGAACACCTGGTAGAGGAGTTGGTTAAGGCGTGTGGACTTTGTGTCTGAGGTCGTGGGTTCGACGCTGACTTTCACCAAATTTTGTTGAACTAAACTCTATTTAGGTCGTTGGGAGGTGCTACGTGGCAGCCTTCGGGCTTGCTATGTGGCATTCTTTCATTGGCCCAGAATGAACCAATAGAAACGTGCCAACACACCACCGAAACCCAATAAAATGATTCCACTTGTCCATCTATGATTCACCATTGACCACCTTTAACCATGCCTAGTCACTTGCCACATCAGCAGTATAGACTGCTGACTGTGCAGTGACTGGGCACTTTTTTTTTTTTTAAATTTCTCCTATTTAGCAAAGCGACTAGAACATAATAAATTTCTCATACAAACTCAGTTTTCGACGAAACAAGTTGCATTAGGATCATTTTTCCTAGATAGACGCGGTCATTCATGTTTCGATCCATTCTAAGAACTTTGATTTTTGAGCTAAATACTAAGCACCTAATCATTCCTCCCCACTAGAAGCCTTTTGGACCCCAAAAGATACTATCAATTTTTCAGTAGGTGAGGGTACAAATCCCTCACCTTCTCGATCTAAAACCATTTGGCTTGAGAAGGCTTTTATCCCTTGAGTCCCACTCTAAGGCATTCAACATCCCCTCTCTTCGAAGTTCTGATTCTTCTATCAAGTATGAGATCTTGCTGAAGCTCATTTAGATATTCTGGCGATAAATAATCTATTGATGGAAACTGAACATGCTCTCCTTGATCATCAATCAAAGGAGGCTCAAACAATCTCAAATTTTCAACATTAACAACAAAGTATATTTTCATATAAGGAGGCAAATCAAGCTTAAAAGAATCGTTACCAATCTCTTCTAAAATTTTATAAGGACCATAATGGATTGGCTTAAGCTTTTTACCTTCCCCTTGAAGTCTCTCATTGCTAATATATAACCAAACTTCGTCTCCAACTAGAAATTTATGATCAACGTGGTGTTTTTCATGCCTTTCTTTGTAACTGCTCTGACTTTTCTCAAGCTATTTCTGCACTATATGATGTATCAATTGAATTTTCTCTATGAACTTCCTTGCCTTATCGATGTCACTGTGACCATCGATGGTGATATCTTTCTCAAAGATTAAGTCCAATGGTGATCTTGAAAAGTACACATAATATGCTTCAAATGACGATGTGTTTGTGGAAGAATGCTTTGCCCTATTGCATGCATGCTGTATGTAATGCAACTGTTCATCCCACAACTTGGGATGTTTGCTACAATATCCTCTAAGAAGATGAATAACTATTCTGTTGACAACCTTGGTTTCTCCATCTGTTTGTGGATGAAAGGCTGTACTCTTCTTCAACTTTGTGTCCATCATGTCCCACAAATTTGACCAAAAATCCCAACAAATTGAGAATCTCTATCACTTACAATAGAAGTAGGAAGACCAAAATGAACCCAAATGTTTTGGAAGAAAAGATGAGTTGTTTGTTCAACTATAATTTTCTTTTTACACGGTGTTAGTATGCACGTCTTGTTGAACCTGTCTACAACTATATACAATTAATCATGACATTTCCTTGACAATGGAAGACCTCCTACAAAATCCATTGAGATACTCTCCCATGGACATGAAGGTACCAAAAGTGGAGTGTATAAACCAAGTTTCCTATTGCTAGGCTTACTTGTAGCACATAAAGAACATCCTCTTATGAAACGAGAAACATTATCCAACATGTGTGGCCAATAACAATACCTTTGAAGATTCACTACTGTCTTGCCTACACCAAAGTGTCCAACAATCAATGAAGTGTGCGCCTCCCTTTATGATATTGTTTCTTTCTCCCTTTGGAATACACAACTTGCCCAAGTGATACAAAAAACTATTATGTACATGATAATCCAACTCTTCAATTTGATTTCCTTGACTCAAGCTTGCATATATTTATTGAAAGTCACTATCATTTGCATATTGTTCTATGTATTTTTCATGCAAGACAGAGTTATGCTTGAGTATGACAGATGAATTTACAATAGGCCTTGAAAGGATATCAACTACCTTATTGTACATTCCCTTTTTATACCTGATAACCAAATGAAATTGTTGTAGAAAACCCATCCATCTGAAATGTCGTGACAGTTGCAACTTTCACTGTGACTGTAAGTACTGCAATGGTTGATGGTTGGTATGGATGATGGTCTCCTTCCCCATCAAATAGTGCTTCCATTTCTTAACACTTTGTACCAATGCATAAAATTCTTTGTCATAGGTGGGATAGTTACATCTCCATTAAATCTTTCAGAATGAAATGAAATGGGCTTACCATGCCGCAATAGAACTGCTCCCATGGCATAATCGCTTGCATTCATTTGAATCTCGAATTTTTGTCTAATATCTGAAAGAGCCAATACTGGTGCTGAACTTATCTTTTGCTTCAAATCATCAAATGCTTTCTGTTGTACATCTCCCAAATCGAATACTTTCTTGACACATGTCAATGAATGTAATGGAGATGCAATGGAAGAAAAATTAGCAATAATTTTTCTCCAATATTGTGCTGCCCCTAAAAAGCTTCTTACCTCTGTAACTGTATTGGGCTTGGGCCGATTTAGAATGACCTCAACTTTAGAGGGGTCGATCGTCAACTCACCTCCTCCAACAATGTGTCCCAAATATAGTAAAGAAGTCTTGTCAAATTCACACTTCAACATCTTTAAAAACAATTGTTATTTTCTCAAGACATCTAGTACTTTGTTTACATGCATGACATGTTCATCTCTTGACTTGCTGAATATGAGTATATCATCTAAGTAGACAATGAAAAAATCATCTATAAATGGTCTCAACAGATCATTCATTACCCTCATGAATGTAGCTGGAGCATTTGTAAGACCGAAAGGCATAATAAGCCACTCAAACAATCCTTGTTTAGATTTAAATGCAGTTTTCCAAATGTCTTCTTCAGCTATCCTAACTTGACGATAACCAATTCGTAAGTCTAAATGAGTGAAATACTTTGCATACCTCAACTGATCAATAAAATCATCAATTCTTGGGAGTGGATAATGATTCTTTACCATGATTTTGTTCAGTGCATGGAAATCCACACAGATGTGCCAAGTTCCATCCTTCTTTGGCACCAAGACAATGGGCGAACCACATGGCGAAGTAGATGGGCATATGATACCTTTGTTCAACAATCCTTGAATTTGTTTTTTTATTTCCATGCTCTCCATAATCGACATGCGATACATGCCTATGTTTGCAAGTAGAACATCCTGTTGCAACTGAATCTCATGTTGAATTCCTCGCTTGGGAGGTAACCCCTTTGGTTCCTGAAACATCTCTCCATGCTTGCTTACCACATCAAACAAACCAGATTTCAATTTATCATCACAACCTTCAAAAGGTTCATAATCAATATCATTCTTTTTCTTGATCCTGAGAAGCATAAAATTTTTACTTGCATTCACTAGTCTCTTCATCTGCCCTGCATTAACCAAAGAAATGTTCAGCTTTTTGCGATGGGCTCTCACAATGTACTCCACCCCATTCTTAAGCAATATGTATTTGTTATCATGGCGATAAAATACTTCTTTCCCATCATAAAAATAAGGACTGCCCAAAATGATTCCTGAGATGTCAAGTGGAACTACATCTAACTCAACTTCATCAATGAACTTTTCAGTAATGGCAAACTTGAATAAACACTTCCTTGTAACCTGTAAGTTTGCATTGTTAACTATCCAACCCAATGGATATGGCTTATGATGAGGTACAGTTTCAAGGTTTATTTTTTTAACCAAGTCTTCTGAAATCAAGTTTGATTGTGACCCACTATAAAATAATGCATCAATCTTTGTATGATTTGAAATCAATCTTACATGAAACAAATCTATTATTGACTCTTCATTCAGAGTGTTATTTTGACTATGTGATGCACTAGTTCTTGCAACAATTTATTTTCCTATTGTAACCATGGCTGAAATCTTGGTCTCATCACGAGAATCTGAACCAAGGTCATGTTGTGTGGTAGTGGCCGTCTTTTGTTTCCTCTTATTGTTTTGTTTCTTAGGTCTTAATTCGGGATGCAATTTCTAGCAGTGGGCTTCATCATGCCCCTCTTTGGAACAATGTTTGCATGTGATTTTCTCCCCTTCTTTCTTCACACTTGCATTTTTCTTTCCCTTCCCTTTTGCACCCTTCTCTTTCTCCTTGCCCTTGAATGGATTCCTCTTACTACCCTCTTCCTGAATGTTCTTTCCTCTAGATTCAAGTTGCATGGCTTGCACACATACCTCATCTAAATTATTTGGATTGACATAAGGATAATATGTTTCAAATAGGAATGTAAACCCCCAATATATTTCAGTAGTGTATCTTAGGAATTCAGATTCACTCATAACAATAAAGCCCTTTTCCTAAACTCATCTGTATAGTCTTGGACTGTTTGGCCTTTAAGATGCCTAAAATTCCACCAACTCATAATGAATTTTTTCATATAGGCTAAAGGATAAAATTGTCTTTTAATTGCAGAAACAAATTCAATCCACGTAATGGATATCTTACCATGGATTCACATTTCCTCTTGAGTCTTTGCTTCCCACCAAACTAGTGCAACTCCTTCTAGCCTCAGTGAAGTCAACTGGATCTTTATGTCATCTTCTTAAAGGTTCTAAATTCTAAAGTATACCTCCAACTGTTGAATCCAATTGTCCAACTTTTCTGCATTCACCTCTCCATTGTACATGGGAAGTTCGAATTTAATGTCTAACTTAAGTAAGGGAGTCTTTCCTTTTGGAGTTTTTGAATGAGTATGGATAGTTTCAATGGTGGTAGTGGAAGATGATGTTGTGTGAGATGATGAAGTTGATGAGGAAGATGATGAGGATGGTGGAGATGAAGGTGGATTTCCACCATTCCCTTTGGAATCTTTCTTTGTGGAGGTTTAGAACTCTCTCCAACCATTCTAGTGTTCCTCTCTTCATAGAGGACTTTAACGATCTTAGTCAAAGTATAGAAATGCTTCTTGAATTATTTCTTTTATGAAGAAGGACCTTCAAGCTCTCTTTCTCAAGACATAATGGCCATGGATTCAGGCTCAGAAATTGGTACTACTTATATCTCTTCAATCTCAGTTGAAGGAAAAACTTGAAGAGTTTCAAGTGCAGCTGGAATTGGAACTATGGGTGGTGGAGATTATGGCCTTGTGGCTTTCCTTCTTCTAGATATTACCCTAGGAGTTGCAACCAATAGCTTCCCTTATCCTTTCTACAACTTAACCTTGTAAGCATCACAATTTTGCAACCATTAAAACCCTAACTGAAAAAACTAAATAAATCAAGAAATTCAACCTTTGCTCTGATACCAACTTGATCTATTATTTATTGTTAGTTTACACTGTTCTAATATCAATTACAAATTTTTAAGCATATGCTTGCATATTGCTTCTTATATTGTGGTTTCCTTAGTTGTTTGTGCATGTAAACAGGTAAATGTCCTTAAGTTTAAAATGACATTCATGAGAAAAATAGCTTCAAAAGCAAATACTGAACAAATGACATTCAAAGTACAACAAACCATCAAAGAGTCACTTTAACACAACATTTTGATGAAGGAGTTCATCCCTCCTGGGCTACATCTCCGTGGTCCATCTTCCATGGCTTGGGCCTCTATATTAGCTCAATATGGTAAAATTCCATTTTACAAAGCTCTATGGCTCCTGAAACGTGCACCAACATGTTCAGAATGTCCAAATTAGCTAAGTACACTTCTTCCTGAGCTCCATTTGGTTGAAAGTTGCCTTATCTATGACTTAGACAGTCTTTTCCTACAATTTCTCCTCTAATTCTAGAATGACTCTAGTTAGCCTCGCTAAATGTGGAGGCGGGCCAGAAATTAGGGGCACCACCAAACTTGCCTCCGTTTTAAACTGTAATTAATTAATGGTTAAACTGTGCTTAATTAATTAAAAACCCAGATTAGTAACATAAATCCACGATTAATGTGAAGATCGTAGAGTTAGTGCTAACCAACCTTAACATCCAACGGAACTGGACACATGCTAACCATTTGGAGTTTTTCGGAGCTGTCGGATTAGCTGACCATTTTATCTTTTGGTAATTGCGTTCACATGTCGAGACTACTAACCGTCACGGAATTGGTGAACTGTCCGCTAGATCAACTGCAACCTTGACTGTAGTTAATAATAAATGCGTTGACATGTGACCATTGCGGTGTTGGTGGGTTAGAGCCGCCGGGTAACATAACTTGTAACTGCGTGGTTTGTAACATTGCGATCACATGCAGAGGGCTGGCCTACGGGCTGGCTCTCCTAACTGCTACCCCCAACATTAATAAAATTTAAATATATGTCGTGAACGTATGGGGTAAGGAACACCCGGTAGAGGAGTTGGTTAAGGCATGTGGTCTGTGTGCTTGAGGTCGTGGGTTTGACCCCAAATTCCACCAAATTTTGTTGAACTGAATCTGTTTAGGTTGTTGGGAGGTACCACGTGGTAGCCTTCGGGCTTGCCATGTGGCATTATTTCATTGGCCCAAAACGAAACAATAGAAATGTGCCAACACACCACCTGAAACCCAATGAAATGATGCCACTTGTACATCTCTGATTCATTGTTGACCACCTTTGACCATGCTTAGTCACTTTCCACGTCAGCAGTATAGGCTGCTGATTGTGCAGTAACTAGGTATTTTTATTTAAATTTCGCTTGTTTAACAAAGTGATCAGAACACAATAACTTTCTAATACGAACTCGGTTTTCGACGAAACGAGTTGTGTTAGGATTGTTTTTCTGAGACGGACGTGGTCATTAAGGTTTCGAGTCATTATGAGAACTTTGGGCTTTGAGCTAAATATTGAGCACTTGATCATACACACACACACACACACATATCTGTGTGTGTGTATAAGAGACAAAAGGTACAATTACAATGAAATGGTACAATGAAAGGTTTTGGCTGGCATAACAATATAATAATAGAAATATAATAACTCAATATCAAAGGTTTAATAATGGGTTTTAGGGTTAACATGGGGCTTGTACACGGCTTAACATATCCCTCCCATTCAAACAAGTGTTGTATTCAATACTTGATTAATTATGGGCAGTTTTGCATGAACAAATCATTTTCCCATGTCGCCTATTACATTGGGAGGTTCTTCCATTTGATGAGTTACTCAATAATTGCTTGATTTCTCAACTACTTAATCCTTGTTTCCAATATTGTTTATGGTTCTATTATGATTTTACCTTCTTCATTAATCTCTAAAAGAATGGTTTGGATTGGGATCTTGTCATTTGTTATCTTTTTTAAACAAGAAACATTTAGCATTGGATGTACACGTGAAGGTCGAGGAAACTCTAATTTGTTAGTCATACTTCTAATCCTTTGTAAAACCTTATAGGGGCCACAATTACTAAATGCCAATTTATCTCATAAATTCCCAATCCCCAACTTCAAATCCCCTTTCATTTTAATGTTGATATGCTAGTCGTTTCATACTATTTTGTGCTATAGCCAAGTTTCCCTTCAATAGTTTGAGAACTCCTTGTATGCCTATGTGGTCCTCCGCTGCTTGATCCATTACAATCCCTTTCAAGGGTGTCGTGGTAAATGGGGGATGATATCCATAAAGTGCCATAGACGGGGAAATTTTTTACGAAGCATGGAATGATGTGTTATGCCACCATTATGCCAATAGAAACCACTTGACCCATTATGCAAGTTTAATATATTAGTTTTCCCTCGAGGATGGTAAGATGAATTATAAGCCAATTGAGTTGCTAAACAAGAAAATAATTCAATCCAAAATTTCAGTGAAAATTGGATCTCTATCCCTTAAAATAATATTCATGATTTTGTCTAGCTTTTGGATTATTTCCATGAATGCTTCTACCACAATACTTGCTTTAAAAGGATGAGGAAGAAAGAAAAATGGGCATACTTTTTCATTCAATATACCACTACCATAATAACATTCGTTCCTCTAGTATTAGGTATACTTGTAATAAAATCCATTGAAAAATATTCACAACACTCGTTTGGTATGGCTAATGGTTGTAGGAGCCCTAATGTTTTGATTATCACCTCCTTATTTTGTTTGTACACCACACATTTGACCACAAAATTTTGCACATATACTTTAATATGTTCCCCAAAAAACATTGTTTTGATCCTATGGTATGTTTTCAAGATCCCTAAATGTACTCTTATAGAAGAAGTGTGTAATTCGAGAAGGAGCTTCTATTTGAGTTGGGAATTCTTCAATAAGTATAAGCAATATCGGTACCACATCAAATCATTCTTCCACATAAAATTTTCTATTGCATTGGGGTCCTCATGTAGTCACTGAATGATCTCTCATATCTTCTCATCTGGATTCCTTTCTATACTTGATTCTTCCACACAGTCAGATTATGGAATTGAAATAATGCATAGGTGAATCCTTTGTGTCTTCCTCTTTCCTTGAGAGTGTATTTGCCATAATATTTTTTTTCCCTTTTTTGTAGATAATTTCAAATTCATAACCTAACATATTTGTAAACCATTTTTTTTGCTCTTATTAAGATAATATTTGTTGCAAGAAATAATTGAAACTACTATGATCTATTTTTAAGTTTAAGTGTCTTCCTATTAGGCAAGAATTCCATTTATTAACTATTTTATTTTTATAGATGGGTATAAGTAAGTTATTTCCTTTAAGTTCACTACTTTGAAAGGTAAGGGGCCTTTCGTTTTGCATCAAAATTGCACCAATGCCATGGCCTAAAGCATCACACTCCATAATGAAGGTTTTCATAAAGTTAAGTGTGGAAAGGATGGGAGTTGTGCATGTAGCCTCTTTAAGATTTTTTTAAACATTGATTGCTTCTTTAGTCCAAGAAATGCTTCCATCTTCACTAATTTTGTTAGAAGTTTCTACTATTTGATCATAATTTTTGATAAACTTGTGGTGATATCCTATCAATCATAAAAATTCTCTGAGTTTCTCTACGTCTTGGGGACTGGCCATTCCTTCATGGCTTTGATTTTGTTAGTGTCCACTTTGATACCTTCATGATATACAATAGGACCCAAATATTCCACTTCTTAAACCCCAGAGACACACTTGGAATGCTTTGCAAATAGATGCTGCTCTTGTAATAATGTTAATTCCTCATCCATATGTTGTGCATGCTCTTCCCAATATTGATTATAGATTATTATTTCATAAAAAAATGCTAACGCAATTTTTGAAGGAAGGGTTTTAATTTATAATTCATTGAGCTTTGAAATGTTGAATGTGCATTAGTAAGCCAAAATGGCATAATGAAAAACTCATAATGACCTCCATGTGTTCTAAAGGTTGTTCTGGGAATGTCTTCTTGCCTCATTTTGATTTGATGATATGTAGAATGGAGATCCAAATTGGTAAAGAAAATTTATCCATGTAATTTGTCTAATAATTCATCAATGACAAAAGTAGCCAACTTATATTTGATTGTCATTTTGGGAAGTTGTTTATAATCTAGACACATACACCATGAACAATATTTTTTATTAATAATCACCATTAGTGAATAGAAAACACTCTAGCTATGTTGAATGATTCCAATCTCTAAACATTTCTTGAACCATATGCTAAATGTCACTTTTTTGTTTATATGGATACTAGTTGGATGGTACACTTAGAGGTTGTAATTGTATAACATGGTCATGATTTCAAGCAAGTGGGAGACTCTCAAGCATTTCTCCAAATACCCTGGAATGTTTGTTAATACATTTTTGGAGGTCCATTGGAGCAAATGATATAGATGTTTGAACATCAATTGAACACGATTGTGAAATTACACCATGATGCCCCATTCTTTTAGCAATTTTGACATGCCGTTAGAGCTCAATTCCATTTCCTTCTGAGGAAAATCTTATGAAAATATATTGAAAATTAAGGGCCACTATTCCCAATGATTGTAACCATTATACCCCTAATACAACATCAACACCACGCATTTACATTGCAATCATGAGACTCCTTAGTATACATAAAGGAGAACAAAGGGTATAATTATAATTAAATGTTACAATGAAAGGTTTTGGCTAACATAACAATATAACAATAGAAATGTAATAAATCAATATCTAGGGTTTAATAAGGGGATTTAGGGTTAAAATGGAGGTTGTATAGGGCTTAACATTGGAGTTCTCATAAAATTTTCCCTATATTAAGTGAAGGTTGACTCTTCTTTGATAAGTTCTGATGGGGACAGGTCAGGTTACCCCGACTGCCCATAACCCAAGATACTCCAACACAAGCACCCAAAAATTTGTATTTAAACACATTTTGGAATCAGGAATGAATTAAAATATGTGCAATCAAAATAAGAATGGATATTTCCTTTGCCTAATGTTATGAGAGATCTCTCTCAAGCCTTCCAACCCTTCTTCTCATCTCAACTAACTCACATGGACTTCACTTGAACACATGGCACAAATGACATGCCAAAAAGGCTTCCAAAGTCTTATACACAACCTTGAAAATTCTTGCTATAGGCGCTATAAAATATTTTTCCAATTCTCTTTTAAAAAGCTATAGGCGTTGCGAAATATTTATCTAGTGCTTACTCTGTCTTTTCATATTCTAGGAAGCTGAAACACCTCGTCCTTGTTCAAGTCGACTCCCCTATCACATCTTCACATCCTCAACATTTTCCTTACCTCAACCATCGAATTATTGTTCCCTTCTTCACTAGGATCGCAAATCTAAAACATTTTCTAATCAAAATCAACCACAAAAGGCGTTTGACAACGTTGACAAAACAAAGTGCTTTGGTTCTCTTTAACAATTTTCTATTGCTATAAATACTATGCCTTCACACTCCAGAAACACGAGGAACACTCCCCCATGAATTTGGAATGAAAATACAAAAGGGTCATTACCAACCACACCACGGTTGAGCTTCCATGTGCAAAATTCCACTCTAAATTGACTCACCAGTGCTAGTAGATCTTATAATATACAATATGGTTTGCTTAACACCCACAAGTGCAGCACACATCATGCATACATTACACAAACTAGCACACATAACACAACTTCATGGTCTTCAACAAAATTAACAGTGTTCAATGCATTCAACACATACATAACCAACTACTGTGCAGGGACTAATTATGGACATGCATATAATATCTCAGAATTCTCACAAGCTCTCTCTCATGTGCACAGGGGTGAATATGTTCAGCTCCATACTATATTTACATAAATAATCAATCTTGTTCCTAAGGCATACAATCACCACATTTCTTGACACATCTAGATGTAGAAAATCTGTGTAGGTTAGCCCGATAATGCAATATAAATCAAAGCATCATACTATAACCTACTTCTACTATAAATTTACGGACGCTTAAAGAACGAGCTGAAAAAAACAACCAGAAGAAGAAGAATCAATGGCACAATACACATGAAAATACTTTGGGGAAAGCCTCAGCTAAAAACCCCACACTATTGTATTATCATACATGGTGGAAATACATAGGAATTATACAAAGCCTTAGCTCTCACAACTAGCCAACTCTCAGTACAATCCTCATAGATGCTCATAGGCAATCTTGGCTTCTCTCCAGCCTTCCTCTCTGCCCTCCAAGCTCCTATTTCCTTGTGCTATTCCTTGTGGATGATTTTCCTATTACCAAGTTGAAAACCAATCCTTCCAAACTGCGTAATCCTCAAGGATAAATCCTTGACTGCATGCATGAGTTTTCTCCATGAGAAAACACTTGCAACTGATAGTACACTGTCCTTGAACATTAATCTCAACTAGATCTTTCTTAGAATATACATGAATGAATTTCTGATGAGGGAATCTTCAGTTAACTCGAGTAGCACTAGGTGAGTGCATTAATGCATCAACTGACTGTTAAATCACTATTAGTTCCTCAAACAATTTGGAACTAAGTTAACTAATTACAACTCAAATATAACTCAATCTTATCTTCTTAATTTAAGGGATAACTCTTGCATGACTTCAGAAATACTTCTAACTTTAATTTCTCCAACTAATTAATTTAAAATAAGTAAATTAATTATTTCCATGTAGCTGTTAAGACTAAATTCGATTTTAATTCACAATTTAATTCAAGGACAAATTAAATTGGAATATTCTTGTTGCCATATTTCAACACTCCCTCTCAACAAGAAAGGGATTATCTACCACCCTGATCCTGTCTCTATGGAACTCGAATTTACACTTTGACATTGCCTTTGTCAAAATGTTAGCATCTTGCTTCTCTGTCAAAATATAATACAACAACATGATCCTCCTTGCTACACAATATCTGAGATGATGATACCAGATGTCGATGTGCTTGGACCTATCATGAAATACTGGATTCTCAGAGATTTTGATACAACTATGATTATCACAATAGATCATAGTTGGATCCATCCTCTGATCAAACAAACCAACTAGGATTTTCTGCATCTAGATAGCCTCATATGCTACTCAACTTGCAGCCATGTATTCCACCTCTACCGAGCTGAGTGAAACCGACCTCTGTTTCCTATTGTACCAAGAAACTGCTACTGACCCAAGGATGAAAATCCCTCCTGATGTGCTCTTCTGATCTGATGGACTCCCTGCCCAATATACATCAGTGAAGCCCTGTAGCTTCACTCCCTCTGTCCGTCTGTACCATAATCCATACTGAGATGTGCCTCTGAGGTATCTCAATACATGATTTTCTACCTTCCAAAACATCTTGGTAGGCTGAACCATTGCTTGAATCAACCGGTTCACCACATAGCATAAATCTGGTCATGTGTTCACTAAGTATATCAGTGAACCCATAAGCTGCCTGTACACAGTATCTTCTACCACTTCTCTTGAAGTAGCAACCTCCTTCCTCAAGTTACCTGCTAGAGAAGTCTGCATGGGCTTGGAATTCTCCATGTGGAATCTCTTGAGTATCTTGTTGGCATACTTACCCTGATACACAAACAACTCCCCATCCTTTTGCCACACTTCCATGCCAAGGAAGTAATGCATGAGACCCATGTCTTTCATCTCGAATTCTCTTGCAAGGTCCTCCTTTCAAGACACGATCAACTGATCATCACCAGTCAATATGAGATCATCAACATAAAGTACGATGATCAACAACTTACCTTTCACCATGATGTGGTACAGGTTCACATCTGCTTCACTCTTTGTGAAGCCCAACCCAGTGAAGTAGTTGTCTATCCTACTGTACAAAGCACGAGGTGCTTGCTTCAACCTGTACAATGCTCTCTTGAGTCGGCACACATGTGACTCACAATCGAAAGGTCTCAAAACCTTTCGGCTACTCTATGTACACCTCTTCCTCAATCTGGCGATTGAGGAATGTAGTCTTCACATCCATCTGATGGATCTTCCAACCCATCTGTGCTGATAGTGCCAAGATAGATCTGATAGATGAGTATCTTTCGACAGGAAAAAAAGTCTCATCATAGTCAATCCTCTCGACCTGTGAAAAGCCACAGGCAACAAATCTTTCCTTATGCTTCTCCACACTACCATCAACAACTTGCTTTACCTTGTAAAGCCAACGGGAACTCACAACTGACTTGTTCTCCGGTCTCCGAACCACATCCCAAACACTGTTACGAACTATGGAGTCATAATCTTCCACCATATCATCAACCCAAATTGGCTGTTGTACTACTTCCTCAAAGGAATATGGCTCGGTCTCAACACATTCCCCAGCAAGGGCCATGTATCTAGTGTACCTCTCAGGTGACCTCCTCTGTCTGCACCGAGAAGATGGTGCTCCCACATTCTCTCTCGCATCCTCCAACAATTTGTTTGCTTCTCTTGTGTGCTTCCGTCCATCTTTGGAAGACTCTGCTTTAGTGGATGTCTCCACTCCTGGAACCTCTGCATGCGGCTGCTCCACATCAGTCTGAGGCTTCTCCTCCTTAGGAACCAACAATTCCTCCACAGCCTGTAGTTGGAGCTCCCTCTCAAGGGAAACTCGCATGGCCTTCTGCTCATCAAACTTGAGATCTCTGTGAACCACTATCCTTTGACTGGTAGGAAAGTACACCCAATAGTTGTGAGGTGTATCAGCGTACCCTAATAATATCCCCAACTCTGCTGTAGGCTCAAGCTTCTTCCGTGCATCCTTTGTCACATGGCAATATACCGATGAGCCAAAGATCCTGAAGTGAACCACATTTGTTCTCTTACCGGAGAAAGCTTCCTCTGGTGTCTTCATCCCAAGTATGCGATGCGGGCTTCTATTCTGCAAATAGACTGCTGTGTTGCATTCCTTAGCCCACAAGTGAAGTGGTCGGCCTTGGTCATGCAGCATTGCCCGTGCTGCCCCTACAATAGTTCTATTATTCCTCTCGACCACCCCATTCTGTTGTGGGTTATGAGGTGCCATTAACTCTCGTTTAATTCCTCCCGCTGCACAGAAGTCCTTAAACTCTTGAGAGACATATTCTCCAACATTGTCACTTCTCAAGGCCTTGATCTTCTTCCCTAACTCTTTCTCAACGAAAGATTGGAACTCACAAAACTTTGTGAAGGTTTGGTCCTTCTTCTGCATGAAATAAATCCAACATTTACGAGAATAGTCATCAATGAAAATCACATAATATCTTTGCTTCTGTGGATGCCGTCGAGAATGGTCCACATAAATCAGTATGAACTCGCTCTAAGATAGCCTCTGCTCGACTATCTCAATCATGAAAGGAAGACTTGGTGTACTTTCCCAAGGTACAACCTTTGCATGTGTCAACTTTCTCAAGTTTACCTTTGGGAAGTCCTGTAGATATCTACTGCATTATCTTCAAAGCCCCATGATGCAAATGGCCCAATCACCTATGCCACAACTAGCCAATGTCTTAGCTTTGCACCAATTCTGCTTTCGTACTCAATGCTGTACAAACATCTACCTCTAGTTTATAGAGATTCTTCACCTGAATCCCTATCCTCTTGGTCTGACCCGTGGCTATGTGTCTTAGGAACGCCTTTCCTTTACTGAAGACAACATCGTAGCCTTTTTCCTCCAACATCGCGACTGATACCAAGTTCTTCTTCAGTCCAGGCACATACATCACATCTGTCAAGGTGAGAGGAGCTCCATGCTCCCTCTGAAAAGCAACCGTGCCCACTCCTGAAACACTATACCTTCCATCGTTGCCCATCTCTATGCGCATCTTGAGGTCTTTCTCCTCAAAGGCACTAAATAAATTTTTATTACTAGTCATGTGGAATGAGGCTCCACTGTCAAGATACGAGACACAACCCATCATTGATGACACCATGCATGCGATAAGGGTAAAGTCCATTTCGAACTAAGAGGCTAATGCCTCACCTTCCAATCCTTCTGAGGATCCCTTATTGGACTTCTTTGATGGGAAATTAGTCGCATAATGTCCCATCTTGTGATAATTAAAGCATCTTACTTTAGACATTTCACCCTTCTTCCCTTCATGAGAAGAATTTGATTTGAAATGGGAAGTCTTCCCCTTCCCTTTCCATGCCTTACTTGCTAAGGCTAGATTTTGTTCATCATCATTATTGGATGAAGAGCCATCTCATGTGCTCCTCCTGATCTCCTCCTGCATAAGATCTAACCACAACCGTTCCCAATCCGATAGTTTCTCCCTTCCATTCACAGAGTCATGGTAGCTATTCCAACTCTTTGGAAGGCCAAGGAGAGCAAGGCTCACCATATCATCATCGGCAGTAGTTATTCCCACACTGCCAAGCTCATCTCTACAGGTGGTGAGCTTGTTCAGAAATGTGGAAATAGTATCGCCCTTCTCCATCTTGATTCTTTGAAGCTTATCCTTGAGCACCAATTCCTCTGGTCGCTACTGTTCTGATAGAGGTCCTTCAATGTCTTCCACATTGAAAATGGAGTATCCTTCCCATGGAGACTCGAGACAATATGGTTTCGAACTCCCTCAAGGATGACCTGTCTCACCTTCGCCACACACTTCTTCCACTCAGCCGACTCTTGTGCATTAGTTGAAGCTGGATTTCGGATTTCTTGATCAATGAATTCCTTCAAGCCATTTTCTTCTAATACAGCCTCCATTCTATCTTTCCATGCTATGTAATTCGAGCTACCTTCCAAGGCATACTCGAGTCTCAAGCCATAGAACCCCATTGGCCAACCTTGAAGTATGATATGAATTCGATTTGCACCTGCAATCCCGAACTTCAAACTTCGAATTCTCTTCTCAGTATAATGTTCACAACTCTGATACCATGTAGAAATATTCTACAAACCTGGATCTGATACCATGTAGAAAATCTATGTAGTATAACCCGATAATGCAATATAAATCAAAGTAGAATACTATAACCTACTTCTACTATAAATTTGTGGAAGCTTAAAGATCGAGCTGAAAAATATAACCAGAAGAAGAAGAATCAATGACACAATACACATGAAAATACTTTGGGGAAAGCCTCAGCTAAAAGCCCCACACTATTGTATTATCATACATGGTGGAAATACATAGGAATTATACAAAGACTTAGCTCTCATAGCTAGCCAACTCTCAGTACAATCCTCACAGATGCTCACAGGAAATCTTGGCTTCTCTCTAGCCTTTCTCTCTACCCTCTAAGCTCCTATTTCCTTGCATTGTTCCTTGTGGATGATTTTCCTATTACCAAGTGGAAAACCAATCCTTCAAAACTGCGCAATCCTCAAGGATAAATCCTTGACTACATGCATGAGTTTTCTCCATGAGAAAACACATGCAACTGATAGTACATTGTCCTTGAACATTAATCTCAATTGGGTCTTTCTCAGAATAGACATGCATGGGTTTCTGATGAGGGAATCTTCAGTTAACTGGAGTAGCACTAGTTGAGTGCATTAATGCATCAATTGAATGTTAAATCACTATTAGTTCCTCAAACAATTTGGAACTAATTTAACTAGACTTAACTCAGTAAACTGAGTTAACTAATTACAACTCAAATATAACTCAATCTTATCTCCTTAATTTAAGGGATAACTCTTGCATGAATTCAGAAAGAATTCTAACCTGAAATTATCTAACTAATTAATTTAAAATAAATTAATTAATTATTTCCAAGTAGCTATAAAGACTAAATTCGATTTTAATTCACAATTTAATTCAACGACAAATTAAATTGGAATATTCTTGTTGCCATATTTAAACACCAGATTCAACACCAAGGTATACAAGCATGGAATTTCTCAATACATTCATATTCTCACTATTAATTGACTCAACAAGTGCAACCCTCAACAAATCAAGTTAACATTATACAAACATACAAATAAACATGTACAAATTCATTAAACAAAATGTTCATTAATCAAATCAAGACATACATTAAACTGGGCAAATTTACAATGGGGGCATGTGTGGCCCAGGCTTCTCATCCTCTACCTCTTCTCCTAGTGTTGGAGCTTCTCCTATCTTCTTCTTCGCTCTGCCTCTATTGCACACACACTCTTCTTCTCAAACACTCATTTCTTTATAAAGAAAGCTAACATGGGTAACCAAGAGTCACAAATGATGGTTTGTTTCCCCTTCTTACAAAATAAGGGAAACTGAGATTACATCTACATTAGGAAATATTTCCTCCAAATTATTCTAAAAACAAAACTCATATCCTAATACAAATATATACAAAAAATTTAAATTCTCTCCCAACATCACCATGTGACCATCCCATCACATTGGCAAGCTTTGGTCTAATCTTCATCGAACTTTGTGCTCCATCTATGCACCTACATTAGACTCCCAAGGTACGAAAATATATGACCTCCTAGTCATATGCATATGGTCTTCTTGTAACAACCTCAACTCGTGAGCTGCAACACGCCTATGCAATAACAAGTCTTCACCTTTCTACATGATAACTCAACAAAATTCTCTTGAGTTTGGGCTTTTGGCATCTTCTTTGTTCTCTTCTCCAAAATCCCGTGAGAACTTCTTGCTCTAGGATGCTGCAAATCTCGTCACTTTCCTCCATTGTCGCCTAAACAATGAAACAAATCTCTTACTAGATCCTTAATCAACTTGTACCTTCTTCTACTACTTCCACTGTGAAATCTGAACTTTTACTTGCTGCCGAATTGTTCAAACTTGCCAAAAATTTCCTCAGAATCATAGGTTGTCTCGTCATGCAGCCAAATATACTTTTATGCTTTCCTTTTGTTTATTTCATCTTCTAATTCAATCCCTCGATGAAATTTGTTGTCTTCAGGCTGCTCATCAAATATTCATTTGATTCATCACCAGTGTTCATCACCCTTAGGCTATTCTTCCATAGCTGTAAGTCAACTCCTTTGAGCTTTTCCTCCAACTGAGAATTTAAATCTATCTCAGCTTCAGCTGTAACAATTTTTTTTTTCTTTCTTTCGGAGACTTCATCTGTAACTCTAGTCTTCCTTGCTTTTCTGTAGCAGTCCTATCATAATCTCTAGGTGTAATTTGATTTCAGCCACTTCTCCATCAAGTTTGTCCTAACTTGACCTATTATGGATTCTCTCTGAACCTTTACTATGACTCTCAGTAGTCACACATTTCCTTCTTCCATGAGCTTGTCCCTGCGCATTGTGAGTTGCACACAAGCCACTGCAACAAGCCGACTCCATCAACATGTTTGTAATTACCATACTAATCTCTTCCAAGCTTAATCTTCTCCCAATATTTCTACTGAATCCTTCCTCTAGAATCTTTATCTGAGCACTCTCTGCTCTTCTGGCTTCTACATGCAATTTACTCACCTTCTTCCTTTGAGAACTTTGATGTTCTTCCTTAGTTTCTACTACAAGGTTCCTTGCCATCATCCTCAACTACAAACACTCATCACTGCTACTTGTAATAAACAATTAATCCACAATTAAATGAAACAAAAGACCATTACCTCCTTGTTAAATCTTCACTTGAACACACAAATATTGCTACAAAAATCTTCTTACTATTGTCATCTCTTTGTTGTTGCAGACGTTCCTGTTCAACACCATTCTTACTGCTCATAACTTTGGTGATCTTGACTTTCTTATAAAAATCACTTCACATGATGAGTTATATCATCTACCCAACCATATCATCCCTAAATCCTTCATCACTCATTCCTTTGAGTCCAACTTCCTTTGCACTTTTCTTGTTTTGCTTGTTACTTTCCTTTGAACCCCTGCAATGACTAACAACAATCATCTTCATCTCTCCCTCATGTGGAATTCTCCTTGTCTACTAGTGAGCTACAAAAAAATCTTCTTTTAACAAATCTACGACTTGTCACCCATACCAATTCATCCTCTTGGTATCTTCTATTCTCTAGGTTCTCTACAGTAGAACCTCTTCTTGAGCAAGCTTGCCCCTCCACTTTCAAAGTTGTTGTCTGTTGCATCTTCAACTTCTCACTCTTCTTAGTTGTACTGTTGGGTTCTGTCACCATTTATTCATCCAATTTATTTTCTTTCTCCTTCTACTTTGACATATCTTACTTTCTATGGTAGATTCTACCAATTCAGTCCAACAAACACAATTATTTTAATGACTCAAATTAGCATAAACATCATATTCAATTTTATAATATCTATAACAAGATCTCATCTTCCACTACTTCTTGAACCAATTCCTATCCAACCAATGTAGTTTTTATTTCTCAAGAACATATCAAATCTTGACTCCCCTGCAATCACCTCACTTCTTGCTGTAAGGTTCCTTTTCTCTTCAACCTCTTTTCATTGTCAAGCTATCTTCAAACATGCAAGCATTTCCATTATCCAAACTCTTCTATTATGACTTCAACACCGAAGTTCAATATGTTCTACTTCAAGATATACACTCTCCATTATGTCCGCAGAACACCTCACACTCCACGAATCTCAATTCAACAAAGACTTACCTCAACCCGCTGTAAACTCTTCTTCCTCCAAGATCTTCTCGTATCTTTCTCCAAGAGCTGTAAAGATGAAAATCGTTCATGGCTTTGACATTCTCCAAAAACATAGCTGAGATTTGATACCAATTTATGGGGACAGGGTGGGTTACCCCAAACACCCATACCCCATGATACTCTGGCACAAACACCCACAACTATGTATTTAAAAACATTTAATAATTTCATGAATTAATTAAAATATGTACAGTCAAAATAAGAATGGCGATTTCAAAATAAGAATGGTGATTTCCTTTGCCTAATGCTATGAGAGATCTCTCTCAAGCCTTCCAACCCTTCTCCTCACCTCAAATAACTCACATGGGCTTCACTTGAACACATGGCACAACTGACATGCCAAAAAAGGCTTCCAAAGGCTCATACATAGCCCTGAAAATGTTTGCTGTAGGTGTTGCAAAATATTTTTCTAACACTCTTTTAAAAACCTGTAGGTTCTGCAAAATATTTTTCCAGCACTTCCAGAACTTTGTATTTTTGTATTCTAGGAAGCTAAAATGCCTCGCCCTTGTTCCAATCAAATTCCCAATAACATCTTCATGACCTCAACTTGTTCCTTAACTCAATCATTGAATTATTATGTCCTTTTTCACCGGGATTACAAAACTAGAAAATGGACTTTGAGATAGTTTTCCTATGGGCATGCCAAGGTGACATGGGTAAAGCATGTTGTGATGCCCATACAGAGTCATAATGGCCATTGGATCTCTTGTTGGAACGTGTGCTGACTCCATCTCTAGAGTGATTATCATGAGTAGCAAAGCCTTCAATACACCTTGTAAGTTGTGACACTGTGTAGTGTGTAGCAGTCGATGCTGTAAATTTGTTTATTTATTTATTGTCAATGGTGGGCATTGTTCAAATAAACTTCAGTGTAGCAAAAAAAAATCCCACCTATTTTGCAGATAATTCTCTACTATTTGTAAGCAACATAAGTAACATAATAAACATATTGGCAATCAAATCAAACATACTAATACCACCATCTTGCTCCTAGCACCTCTTTTTAAATTGTTGTTCCTTCCTTTAAGTTTATTGTCTAACGATAGGCATAGGTATAGGAAGGACGATGGACGAATATTGCAACGCCAATGAGTGCCTTATAGCAGTAAAGTTGAATTCTCTGCCCAATAATTGTTGAAGAATGTAACTAGCTTTAGTATTCATAAATTGTATTTGAGTCATAATGAAATGGTTTTATCAAAAGAAAGAAAAATAAATTATTATTATTATTATTATGACTTATTAAAGCATGGGTTTCATCCTTGGGTCATCATGTTTTAGGTAAAAGTCCCCATTGAGGACTTCTAGGTTTTATATTGAGTCATTAGAGTCATTTTCCATTTAATGTGACCCTTCTTGGGCTTTTCAAACATGTAAAAATAATTGTTATGTAATTTGTCACCTCCACACCAAGTTGGCCCTTGCATGATGAAGTCAGCCTATAAGAGGACAATTTAACCCACATAAGAGGCTATATATACAAGTGGAGTTCGATCTATTTTCTCACTAACTCAACAAGTTTGATACTCAAGAAGGGCAAAAAAGTGTGAAGTTAAAGCAGAAGAAGGAAGGATTTCAAGTTGAAATTTCTGGGCTATCTCTCTCTCTCTTTTATGCAAAGTTACTTGGCTATTTACTGGGTCAAAGTTCTGCTGCTGGGAAGGTCAAAATTTTGGATTTTTTAGGTCAAAGTTTTGCTGCTGGGAAGGTCGAAATTCTGGATTTGCTGGGTCGAAGTGTTACTTCTTCTAGGTCGAAGTTTTGTTGCTACTAGTTCGAAGTTGCTACTGGGTCGATGATCTGCTGCTCCATCAAGGTTGAAGCTGTTGTTGGAAGGTTATCATCTGTTGAAGAAAGGAAGGGATAACTTGGTGATTGGAGGAAGTTTGTTTCTAGGTCAAGGAGTCTTGGATAATCTTGTGAAGCTATTAAAGGAATAGTTGTTGACTGGGTTTTCCCCTAGATAGGGTTTTTTTCCCTGGATGTCTACCTACATTTGGTGTCTTTGATCTTCGTGTTATGGTTATTGGTAATTTCTTGATGAACTAAGTTAAAAAAAGAACACAAGAAAGTTAATAATAATATAAGAATATCACAAGTAATTATCAACATAAAGAAAATATTTCCTCTTTTCTGCTTTTCCAACATGGTATTAGAGCTAAGGTGAAGAAGAAGGAAAGAGGAAACCTGAAGATGTACTGAAAAGAGAATAAGGAGTTTGTAAGAAGTTTGAATAAGGGAGAAGGATCATCTAAGAAGTCCAACCTAATATCTTCAATAACAATGTTTAACTCAATGAAGGGAGAAAACAAATTAGAGGAACATCCAATTACGGGGCATGGAAAAAGAGGATATATCTCATCCTCATGAAGAATAAAGTCTTGGATCTAGTCAAAATAAAAGTAAAGAAGCCTAAAAATGAATCAAGTGATGCAAAAAAGGAAAATTTCAAAGAAAAAAGATATTGGCCATGACCCTAATGGTGGATGGAATAAAGGATAACCTCATCCCATATGTATATCCAACATATATTTCTCTCAAGAGATGTATGAGGCCTCAAATTATTCACAATCAAGAGTCATGGTCAAGTTGCAAGTCTTAAGAATTAACTAAGAACTATAAATATGAAAAAGGAAGACATTGTGACATCCTTCTTTGTAAGGATAGCTAGAATCAGAGATGAACTCCAGGCATAGATGAGATAGTACCTGAAAAAGGATCTTGTAATCACTACACTTCTAGGATTACCAACATCTTGGAGTTCCTTTTCATCAGGTTTCAATAGTTGGAAGGAAAATCCTACATTCGAACAATTATGGAATGCATGTAGTCAAGAAGAAGTCAAAATTTCATTAGTAAGCAACGAGGAGAATGAAGAGGAGAAAATTTCATATTCCTATTCTGCTCATTACAAGAACAAAGAAACCTTCAAGAAGTCTAAAAGGCCTAGAAGGAATGTAGGCCTTTCCAAGATTGAGTGCTACAATTGTTACAATATGGGTCACTATAGAAGTGATTGTCCTGAGAATCTGAAAAATAAAAAGAGAAACAAGGATCAAGAAAATGTTGTCGAAGAAGGATCTCCAAAGAAGAACAAGACCAAAGAATGAGAAATAAAGGACTTATACTACTAATTCCCTATGCTATAAGTTTTTGAATTGTTTTTCTTTGTATTTTGATTTTTAGTACTTATAGGTTTAAAATGCTTTGGAAAAACATTTTTGAATTGTTTTGTTAAATTTATAGGTATCCCTTGAGATTGAATTAAGAGGGATCCCTCACCATTTTTCCAAAGTTAAGTATCTCACTACTTGTATTATATTTTAAATTTGGTTTTCCTTTTCCTATCTAAATGTATTTGTATTAGATGCCAACAACATTTTTTTTTAACATTTTCCTTGTTTAGGAAAAGCTTGTTGATATGGTAAAGTGTTATGGAGAAGACCTCAGAAGACAAATCATTGGAATTGATGTCCTATAAGGTTTGTCTAGAAAACAACTTAAAGGTATGTTTTAGGCCATAAACCTTGTTCTCATCATGATAAAGATATATTCATTCATTCTAATAAATCTACTTTACATTACTAACAGGCGTTATGTATAGGAATTTTGAAGCATAAAGATTCTTATTTGGGAGATTAATCATTAGATTAAATCTACCCTCATTAAAATCATCATGTTTGTGGAACCCTAAAAGGTTCTATGTAAAACCCTAACCTAAGGGTATGTCAATGTGAAAAACCATATTCTACTAAGCGTTACAGATGAAATCTAGAAAATACTATTCTTTTGATGTTGTGGGTTTTGATGGTAATGTCATGTTTAAGGTTTTGGTATTATTATGGAAACCCTAGTCCTTTAGGGTTGGATAGTAATGCATTCCTATACCTTGAAGTTTTGGTAAATTAGGGTTTATAAAAAAACCCTTGTATATCAAGAGTAAGCTCCTAGGAACCCTTGTGTAATGAGAGTAAGCTCGTAGGAATGAAACCCTAGGTGTATGTTTGTCTGTCTAATCAACACCCTAGCCTAATCAAGATTGTTATATGTATGATTTTAAATGTATTGATATTTGTGTATTGGGTTTACCTAATGGATATTGATATGCTTGTGCATGATTATGAAATCCTAGATATGTATATGTGTTAACCTAATTGTTTATTCTCATAGTATGTAAATTCTAGGGATTGTAACCAATCACTAGTAAAAGTTTGATATTCTAGGATATGGTGATGTTGTTTCCATTATGATGATAAAATCTAGGGTTTACAACAAACTCTAGTAGAAGTTGGTCATATCGTTGAAACCTTAGATTTTGCTGTGATTAGTTTTATTTGTTGATATCTAAGGTTGAGTGTCTCAAAGATGAAATCTAGGGTTTGCATTAAATCCTAGTAGAAGTCCAACATATGCATTCTAAAGTTGTTGGCTGCATTGTACAACTATAGTTTGAATTTCTTCTATGGTTTGCAATATATTATAGTAGAGTATGTCATATCTCTGGAAGAAATATTGAGGCCCTAGATATAATGAGATTGATATCTTTATTGAGTTACTGATGTGATCTAGGGGTTATAACCAAACCTGAGAAAGAAGTTTAAAGGTATGCGTCTCTTGCTAATTATGAGCCTAACTAAGTTCAGGTAATTGATGTCTAAATTCTAATGTTTCCATGATTATGATATAGTCAAATTCATGCTTCTATATATGTATTTTTGTTGTACTTGTTGTTTAAGTTGTGCAGGTACATAATATTCAAGAGGTTGAAGGTATTTGTAGGTAAATTTGATTTGATAAGCATGATGAAGGAAGTTATATGAATAATGATGATCAAGATGACTTTAATAAGAAGGATTGAAGCCATGAAAGATTCTCCAATGCTATGGAAAAGAAGTTGATCTCCCTAATTTAAGAGGGAGCTTGGATAAAGGAAAGAAGTATATCTCCCAAGTTGAGAGGGAGGGCATATTATAGTTATGATGGACACCTTGAAGAAGAAATTGGAGAATTCATATTGAGGTGCTGCTGAAGGAGGGAAAGTAGGATTTGGTTGTAGAATATGTTGTTGCATGTGAAGTAGGAAAGGAAGCTATATGATTGAGGAATCTTTTGTCAAGATTTGTTTGGGAATCCTCTAAGTCCTAATATGATAAATTAAGAAGAAACATCAAGATGTTTGAAGACCTCAAAGGTTTGTGATTACTTATGTGTAAGGTTGTTATTGATTGGGGTTGTGATTGTTCAGGTAAATCTCTTTAAGTTTTGGAAGCATGCTTGATGTTACCGATCTGTTTGATTGGGAGAGATTTGATGTGTTGAGGCATTGTGTATGCCTGGGAGGTCATATGGCCGGCCTATGTGTTGAGGTCTAGTTCCAAAAATAGGGAGGGCGACATTGGTCATAAAGCTGCGACCTTGCATTACACACCTAGTTCCCTGGGTTGATGGTTAACAAGTAAGCCTAATGGTACCTAGAGAGGTTGAAAGATTTAGTCCATCTTAGTTCCACCCAGATAGATTTCCTTGGTGAGGAATCTAGTTTGTGGCACTATGTGTGCCTAAAATATTCATGGTTTATGCGTTTTGAGACCTTCCATGTACTTGTATGTATGAATACCTCCTTGGTTAACAGGGATGGTTGACGAATGTAACTAGGTTCAATATTCATAAATTGTATTTGAGTCATAATGAAATGTATTTATCAAAAGAAAGAAAAATATTTTTATTATTTTTATTATTATGATTTATTAAAGCATGAGTTTCATGCTTGGGTCATCATATTTTAGGTCAAAGTCCCCATTGAGTACTTCTAGGTTTTATATTGAGTCATTAGAGTCATTTTCCATTTAATGAGACCCTTCTTAGGCTTTTCAATCATGTAAAAATAAGTATTAAATAATTTTTCTCCTCCACACCAAGTCAACAATTTCTTGATGAAGTCGGCCTACAAGAGGAAAAATTGACCCATAGAAGAGGTTATATATACAATTGCAGTTCGATCTATTTTCTCACCAACTCAACAAATTTGATAATCAAGAAGGAAGTGCAGAAAAGTGTGAAGTTCAAGGAGAAGAAGGAAGGATTGCAAGTCAAATTTTCTGGGCTATCTATCTCTTTTATGTGAAGTTACTGGGCTATTTGCTGGGTTGAAGCTCTACTACTGGGAAGGTAAAAATTATGGATTTGTTGAGTCAAAGTTATGTTGCTAAGAAGGTAAAATTTTTGGATTTGTTGGGTCGAAGTGTTGTTCCTTCTAGGTCGAAGTGCTGTTGCTACTAGGTCAAAGTTGCTATTGGGTTGACCATTTGTGCTGCATCAAGGTCGAATTTGTTGTTGGAAAGTTATCATCTATAGAAGAAAGGAAGGGCTTCGTGAAACTATTAAAGGAAGAGTTGTTGATTGGTTTTTCCCCTATATAGGGGTTTTTCCCTGGCTGTCTGCTTACATATGGTGTCTTGGATCACCATGTTATGGTTATTGGTAATTGCTTGATGAAATAAGTTAAAAGAAGAACACAAGAAAGTTAATAATAATATAAGAATATCACAATTAATTATCAACATAAAGAAAATATTTCTATGTTTCTGATTTTCCAACAATAATAACCACCATACTGAACTTAATAGTGTATGGATAACCCTTCCATGTTGCGTGTGTTGAGATGTCAATCATCATATCTATTTATGATGGTTAGATGAGTAGAAATTGTTAAACATAAATCATGGATGTTAGCTAGTTTTGGAGCATTGTTTCACTGTATTGTATCAATTTTCCATCCCAACTACCAATACGCCATATTGTCCAGCCTTCAAAACATAACAAAGTTGCTTAAGATATCTTTCATCCAACAATTTGATATTCCTATTCTGCCCCCACAAAAAAAGAATTGAGTTTATATTATGAAATTCTGTAACCGGGGCATAGAACCCTATACTTAGATACTTGTATACTTATGGGATTATTATAATCAAACCATAAATTAAAAACATCTATGCCATGGAAGTGATTGGAATAGAGGACCTTGATTCAAATTTTCACATGCATTCTGGAATACGGTAAACTATAATATCATGACTTGATTTATCTATGTTGTACTCTCGATGACCAAGTGACACATTATGTAATTTACTGATAAACAAACTATGATGTAACCATGGGAGGGTGAAAGTATCCACCGATTGAGACCATTGGATTACACAACTTTGTTTATTGATAGATATTACACATTTGGTGTTGGTGCACTTCCTCATAAAACTTAAATTGCTACAAGAAAATTGTATAGCATAATGGTAAAGAAAAATAATATCGTTATTATTATTGCCATGGACATCCACTACTGAGTGGAATGGAGGATGAAGAAGATCACAACTAGGGATTATGATAGGTTTTGCCACTGACTCTTCTATTTTCTTGTTTGGAATTATCGTCTTCTTTGTCATCGTCAATGAGGTCACAAAAATCTTCCCCAACCAACGTTTTTTCCACACACTGTCCATCATTTATTTGATCAACACATTCTTTATTTCCAGAAGTAGAAACAACATGAATAGAGACATAATGAACAACCACCCAACAAAGAAGAAGAATATCCCGTATTTGAAATTGCAAAGAATTTATATAAATGTTTGTGAAACACTAAAAGTTAAGAGTAGATTAACACACGCAGTCATGTTCTATCCAGTGGATCTTGTTTCCAAGGGAAAGGTTTTGCTGCAAATCAACCATTTGAGAGGTCCCCATGACCATGCAAACAATGACATGTAAACGCACACAATTAACACTATCACAATAACCGTCGTATGAGAAAGTTCTTGCTCGTCCTTCAATCCCATTGCCAAAAGGATTTTAATAATCATTGATGAAATGAAGATTTGTATTCACGCTTCAAGAAGAAGCATTTTTTGAATAATTTTTTCGCCATATTAGATGTAAATAATAATGGAAACGACATTGAATGCACTAATAATAACCACAAATTAAGGAGAAGCATCGCTCTTGAATCCTAGGGTCTGGAAGAGCATGGGAGCATAAAGCATAATGACAATGATACTAGTCAACTACTGGAAGATCTGCAAAAATATGGTTATGATAAGTTGAGGTCTATTCCTACATTTCACAAGGTTTTGAAATGGATGCTTAAATTTCACAGTTGTTATACTAGATTGAACTAGTTTACTAAATTATGCATCCACATTATTGGTTCCACTTATTTTTCTCAATACATTCTTGCTGTCTTCTAGTTGTCCTCTTTCAATCAGGCTGTTGGATGTCTCTACTAAACATAGACCACATACATAACAAAATTGTAGGGATCCCTTCCAAGCCTAATGAAAGCCTCCATCCCCATGGCTTGATCTTAGATGTAAAATACTTTACTAAATTTGTGCATAGAATGCCTATGGTAATATTCAGCTCGAAGAGGATGTTTATACCTCCTCAAATTATAGTAGGTGCTACCTCTAATGGGAAAAGATGAATTGTTTGATTAACGAATCTGACTCCCAAGTAGTAATGTTTCTGATAATGAGCATGAGAAGATCTTGAGTTGTGACATTGAAGGTGAATCCAATAAGAAAGAATATGGCGATAATTCACATTGACTGATAGAATGGGAATAACCAGAGGCACATCCATAATTCTAGCAATGAATACAATGTCACAAATCTGTTTGCGCTGCTGATTGAGGCTACCCAAGACGACCACCATCAAATACCCACACCTTCCCTTCACGATGACTTACAATGAGTGACTGTACACTGGATATTTGGTTATGATTTTAGTGATGTTGAACACATTTGCACAACATAGTAAGCTCAGAAGGAGGAGGCACAAAAGATTCATTATGGAATAAATATTAAAAAGTCACAAGCTATTGAAATAATAAATGGGGATCAAAATTTGGTGAACCTTTAAAGGCTTAGATAGATAGGAATGCAATAAGGAAATATCGCTACAAACTCCATCTCTCGGGAATGACTAGAACCAAAAATAAAATCTGATGATCATGATTTTATTCCTCATGATGGTTTAGTCCAACGACTCCATTTCATCCAAACCCTAGTTGCCATGGAGTCGTAACTCACTGTAATACCACTGATTCGATTCCGTGGGGCTAAAATCTGAGACGGTTGAATACAAAGAGAGAAGAGAGAAAAATATATTTCTTAAAACTATTCTAAAAAAAACATTGACAAAAATGAATTCACTAAATACATCACAACATATGAATAGAAAGATAACTCTTTATTAAATGAGCAAAAACCTATACAACTACATGGCGGTGCAAGAATATGTCATTTTGAAAGGCGACACTTGTTATTTATAGTATTTTTAGTGCCTTCTTGAGTTACATCATTCAATACCATGGGTAGATACCACCTTCCATTCAGATTAAGTATTGCAATAAATAATTTTGTTTATCTCATTGGTTATTATAGCCAAAAGTCTTGGAAAATTCAAACATTAATTTTCCATATCAAGCTAACTTTAAAATTATTATTCTATACACAACATTTAAGTAACAATTCCATATTTCACTTATCATATAGTTGTCTGATATGTTGCAAAAATTATTCATTGTAACAACTTCTTATAATGTCATATTCATCCCTATTTATAATCCCATATTCTCTACCATCCAATATCATCATGCAACCCTACACACAAAACCATAATTTCATTGACATTCGTACAATTATTATTATTATTATCTTAATTATTGTTTTGATTAATTTCATGTAGTCAATTTCCACTCTGCCATATATGTTATACAATATGTACCAAACCATTGCTATCATACGCCACCTCAATCGACTTAGTGTCATTTATTAAATTTCGTTTGTATTTTTTTCTAATGTCATGTCTATTAATAAAAAACCATCACGGTTCATCTGCTTTAATTGTATAATACCCCTAAGATAACCTCTATGTATATGTACATATCATGATTAGACTAGTGAGCAAAGATTTTATAGGGTGTGTGTGCTTATATGCGTGTGTGTGGACACATAAGTCAATTGGCTTCATTTGGGGTGGTTGGGAGGAAGGAGTGTTATCCTACCTATCCACATTCAATTCTTACAATTGAATTGTTGAGCTCATATAGAGTATATTGTTGTAATGGCTTTGAGCTTTACTGTTGAATGACCTTGAGCCCTAAATAACTTATTACCCTTACATATGGGCTAATGGCAGCATACTTTTTTATGTGTGTGTGTGTGTGTGCAAACATACATACACACACATGTATATGTAGATGTATATATTTATATACATACATACATACATATATATACATGTATACATATACATATACATGTGTACACACACAAACACACACATATCTTGAAATATATTTATATTTCATATGAGGAATTCACATGTTTAGTCCTCGAGGGACTCTCAGACAACAGGACTCAAAGCCATTACAAGGATATGCTCATTATGAGCTCAACATGTCACATGTGAGAATTGAACATAGGTGGGGAGGTTAACAACATTTTTGTTAAGAACTGTGTAAGCCCCATGTTAACCCCAACACCCCTTATTAATATCTATATATTGAGTGATTATATTTATATTATGATATTTTTATGTAGGCTAGAACCCCTCATGGTCCTATTTTGTTATAATTGTACCCTTTGTCTCCTATATATATACTAAGGAGACTTGGTCTTAAGATCATCAAATGTTGTCTTATACATTGTATTCATTATAAAAGGAGGTTTCTCCCTCAAATAGGACTATAATTATTGGTTTCTTATCACCTTTTAGGTCCAAGGATCATAACATTTGGTATTACATCTCATGATCCTAGGGTTTTGTTGCTTCAAACAGTTCATCATGGAATTTTCACTATAATTTTCTTTGGGAAGTTTCAGATGGTTAAACTCGGAGAATAATGAGAAGACATATTAGGCAATCTCTAGTTTAGTTTTCAGATCTTGGTTCGCTATATTTTCAAAGATATGTTCCAAGGAAGTTAGCATTTCTAAATGCTCCTAAAATATGTCTCAAACAAGTTAGTTTATAATTTTTTCTATAATATTTTTCCCATGAGGTTTCAAACCAGGAAAATTGAAGCATGTTGAGCCAAAATCGTGATGAACATCTGGTTCAAGTTACAAACGTTGGTTCTTTATATTTTTAGAGATATGCTCCAAGGAAGTTAGGGTTTCTGTATGCTCCAGAAATCAGTCTCAAACAGGTCAATTTGGCATGTTCATTGTAACCTTTTTCTATAAGGATTCAAAAGTGAAACTTGGACCATATTAAGAGGAAATCTTGGGGAATAGTTGGCTCAAGTTTCATAATTTGGTTCGCTATACTTTTGGAGTTATACCCTATGGAAGTTAGGGTTTGTGAATAGTCACGAAATAAATTTAAAATAGGTCATCTTTGTATTTTGGCTATATCTTCCTATATGGGAAATTTCAAACTGTGAAATCTTTAGGGATTTCAGGAGACATATAGAAGTACCTTAGGTACATGTTTTAGAATTATATTTGAATAATTGGACACATGGCATGCTATACAGTATTACTTGTGGGAAAAGGCCAAGATATCAACAAGTTTTTGGAAAGTTACTATAACTTTTAGTGGGCACATCAAATTTAATTCACACATGTGGAATTGTAGAAAATAATTTTAGAGTATTATAGAACAAATTTTTGGATCCAAAAGGCCTCAGATATTATAGATATATCAATAAAGCTTTAGCCATTATGATATTCTCCAAATTAAGGTACACAACTTACTAGTGACTTAAATATTGATTAGAAGATCCTCTTTTTTGTTGTAATAAAGAAGGGTGCTATTCTTATTTTCCATCATGCCTCCAAAGAAAACTACTACACCAATTAAATCTACTGAAGGCCATACTTGAATCATGAATAAAGTGAAGATATAGAATTTAGGTTATCTCAATTACAAAAGAAAGTTAATAAAATGGATGGTAGTATGTTGGAAATAGTGTATTTCTCAAGTTCTTCAGAAAAGTTTAAAAAATAAATGGAAAATAAGATGAATGAAAATAAGGAAGGAATATAAAATAAAATGAATGAAAATAATGAAGAAATACAAAATCTATGATTGCCATGGAAAATATTCTCTTGGAGAAGCTTCCTAAAAGGGATGTGGAGATGCTTGGGACCTGATTTCTAATGCCGATCTACTTGTGATATGTAGGGACCAATGGCGGCTTGCCACTTGGCGCCTCCTCATTCGCTGAAAGACTTTGCCACATCATCCAATCCTACCACGTGTCCAAGTCAAACCTAAACTTTGACTTGCTATAACTTTTGCATATGAGCTCAAATTTGAGTGTTGTTTGCACTGTTAGATTCAGAATGACGAGCTCTTCAGTCTAAAGCTAAGTTTATCAAGATTCTGACACTTTTATTTTTGATCATAAACCAAAATGACACTCCTATAGATTCTACTACCTATGCCTGTCTTTTGTAAGGATACATAAGTTTAAGGGCATTGGAACAAGGCAATATGCATAATTTAGGTGGTGGATCCATGCTAGTATGGCCAGAGTTGGATTTGAAATAAATCTCTTTCAAAGGAACTGCCTTATTAACATGTACATTAAATGCAAAAATTTGGAAAATTCACACAAAGTATTTGACAAAATGCTTGAATAAAATGTAGTTTCATAGAGCGAAACCATCAATGGGTATGTTCAACATGGTTGTGGGAAGGAAACCCTTGAGCTATTTTAGCAAATGCGAAAAACAAGCATGAATCCAACATTAATGAATTAAGGGAATCAAACATATAGTTCCTTGGTACTGGAAAACATTAAGAGTGTTGACATATACAAGGTGGGATGAAGCTTGTAGTAAACAAATGAAGTGAACCGACAAGTCCCATTATTGAAAATGGTAATGACTATTCACACCTTCCACCATATTTCACCTTATCCCTCTAAAATTTTTCCAAAGAAGATGAATTTTTAAGTAAAATAGCCAACTTTTCTCGCCTCCAGATTTCAGATCCCATTGATCCCTTGATCAAATGTGATTGTCCTCTAAAACTTTGCCATGATCAGACCCCCAATCCAAAATCACCAATTGCATATGGAAGAAAACAATTCATTGAAGATGAAGAAGTTTCCATGCTTGCAATGATCATCATAATTGTGAGGGAGAATGACAATGGCATGCAGATAATATAAGATATTATATTTATGTCCAACTAATGACCACAAAGTAGGTCAAAGGAACTGTTGAGTACAATGATGTTCATACAAAGTGGGAGAACCAAATTGTTTCCTAAAAAAAGATACAATGCATGAAGTAAATCAACATCTATCCCTAGCAGAGAAGAACCAGGAGCTAATAAGTATGAGGATCAGACCCATCTCTCCTAGCATCTGACGCTTAATGAAGAGCACTAAAAAAACTCAACAAATTTTGATGGCCCGATGAAGAGCTGGTGGAAAGTGCAGAGTATCCACTAAATTGTCACTTGGGGGGGTTCATGCGTTGTTGAGGTCTTGAGGACCTAGTCCATCTCCCAAGAATGGATATGAGATAGATCTCCTACTGCGATCTCATGTGGTGGGGTGAGGTCCCACAGATCCTCACTGATCTAGAGTATAGATATGTACTGGTATCAATCGGTCTATTAATGCCCTTGTTTGAAGGTAGTACCCTGAAAAATGTCACGATACTCTGTGTGGGGTTCGGTCTGATGGGAGGCTAAAGAATATGTGCTCGGAACCTGAGAGACTTCTACATATATAGGGCCTAACATCTTTGATTGGGATACCTAAAAAAGTCGGCGAGGGTCTGAGAATCTCTAAACAAGCAATGCAACCTTCCTCTAATCTTGTAGTAGACAGGGCATCCAAGAATGAAGTGCACCTTGGTCTCCACTTCCTGTAAATGACATACTTGGCAGATTATTTCTAGTCTATCCACTTGGTGGTCCGTCTCTACCCGAAGTCTATGAGAACTTACTCTGAACTGACCTAGAGGAATGCAAAGAGCATGCATCCAGTGGTGAAACATATACTGGAGTCGAACAATGAGCTAGTCTCTCAAATCCAAGAAGTGCTCAATGTAGAAGGCCATCTTTGGGTGCAACCCTCTCGGAGGATTGACCCAGGTGACTTGGACCAACTGCCTGTAGATGTCCTCCCTGATGATCTTGTTCAAATCCTGTCTAGTAGGTAAAATTTGACCAAGAGCATCTAATGAATATCAAAAAGGAGGGAGACGATCCAACTGAATTCCCACTGATTCTAAGAGATCTGAAACTCCTGTAAACCAACATCTGACTTGGCTTGAGGGAGTAGAACGAGCAATAGTCTAAGAAGAGAAATATGCCAAGTAAGGATATCGGTCCCTACTGTTTATCGAGTCTGCAAAGCACTGGACACGATGCAATAATGAAACCAATCTGAAGACTGTCTCAAGCTGAAAGGGTTGAGCTCCAAACTCTGCAAGTATGATGTGTTGTGGTACTGTCAGTTTGCATCTAATGATGCAGTGAAGAAAAAGAATCTGGACTCTCTCAGGTGAAGCCCAATTTGACTCGAGTAAAGATGGTCCCCAAATCTTTGAGCCATATAGAACAGTGGGACAGATCAAGGTGTCTATGAGGCTCATCTTGGATGAGATGTCCTGGAAGTGATGTCGAAAGCACTATCTCTCAAGAAGGGCTAAGGATCCACATCCTTTGTTGATCCACGGTTGAAGTGCTGGTTGCAAACTAAAGCGGGGACCTGAGAATTGCATCCCTTAGTAAGTATATATGCTGGTGATCTCAATCTCCTCTCCTCTGAATAGGAAGTGAAGGTATGAGGTTTTCTTCATCCCATTGAAGATCATAACCTTGGTTTTACCCAAGTTGACCATCAACTGTCGATGATCACAAAACAGAGCTAAGGCATCCAACTGCCTCTGTAATTCTTCTGGGGATGAGGAGAGAAGGACCACGTTGTCAGCAAAGAGTAGAATAGATATTAGAATCTGGTGGCGAAGGCAACCATCACTGTCTTGGATATGCTCGTGTAGAAATGCCTCCAACTCATCAATATATATCCCAAACAAGGTAGGGGATAGTGGACAACCATGTTTAACCCCAATATTCCTTCGAATGAAATCATACATCCCATGAGCTGCATGAAGATGACCAAGAATAGACTCATATAGGTGCATAATAGTGGTCAATAGGGTTGTAGAGATGCCAATATCTCTAAGTCTCTGGAGCAAGGCCTGCATTAGGACAAAGTCAAAATATTTCGGAAAATCTACGAAACAATAGTAGACTTTTGAAGAGAGGTGTCGTGCCTCCTCAATCACAGCGTGAAGGGTGAATATGTGGTCAATAGTCTAAAGAGCTAGTTGAAAGCCTGCCAATCCCCTAGCTCTGAGTTGTCTCTGCTTAAGGTCACTGGAGAACTACCTATGTAGAACAATAACATACAACTTCGAGAACGTGTGGCCCACCATGATTATTCTATAATTATTGGGATTTGAGCTGGGACCTGATTTGTGGATCATATGGATGATGTGGTGTTACATTGTATTTTGTCACAGTTTCCATCCATATCTTGAAGTGTCAAAATGACGAAAGCTGTCACTCTATTCACCATGAAACATATATAGAAGCTTCCCTGACCAATAGAAGAAAAGTTGCCCTTAAAGAGTTCTTGAGAAAACTTGTCAAAAACCTAGTTTTTAGGATCAACACGTTTTGCACCACTAGTGACCCGTGTTGGTAACTTGTTGCACTCTTTTGACTTAGCACTGCCAGTGCGAATTTTTATAGGAAAACCCATGCTGAACCTCTTCAGACAGTTTTTCCTAAAGTGGAGGAGAAGCTTCTCTTACTAGAAGCCTCGAGAACGACAAGTTGGTTACAGGTGAATAAGGATTAGAGTGAGATCTCCCATTCTTGGTCCTTGATCCTACTCTCATGGATCTTCCCCTTGAGTTGTGGAACCTCTCCCTCCTTTTATGGATCCTTAACTCCCTCTCCTTCCCTATAAATGAGATCCCTACTATCCACAACTGGTTGGTCATTGCTTGGTTGCATTCCTATGCTGAAACTATGCCTAAATGCTGCCCATTTTGCTAAGGAGAAGGAGTGCTTGAAGGTCTTGGCTAGGAATTGGAAACTCATCCAAAGGAGGCTTCCAACATCAACTCTTAAGTGGTTGCATGCTTCCTTCATTTTCTATTAATAGATACATCATGTGTTTACTTTCCATAAGTGTGAAAATCTATGTTAAAATGAATTATGCCATGTATGCCTTTGTCATTTTTGTTTCATCTTCCTTGCAAGTATCATCCACAGTGATGTGAAGAGGATTGAACTTGGAAGAAAGAAGATCAAGGACGACATCAAAGGGTGTTTAGCATTAGAGTGAGGTAGGCCATCTATCTTACTTTGCATTTTCTGATATAAACTAGGGAAGTTTGCATATGTTTGTCTGGTTCATTGCTAGATCCTCTTATAGGACTAGAGAGATTGTTTTTGTTTACAGAAGGGATTGTCTGCATAACATGTGGTGTGGCCATGTCGGTGGAAAAACTTCACGGACTACATGGTTGAAGAGATCAGCTAAGTATCTAATCAAAGCAAGGAAACCATGCTTAAAGAACTCTACTTGGTAGCCTTCGTCATTGGCTACTTTGTTGTTGTTCATCACCCAAATGGCCTCTCAAATATCTCTGTCTGAGAATAGGGAAAAGGAAGAGGGTAGGGATGTAACATGAATTTGGACCTGCCATGGAATATCATAAAGGTTGGAAGTGTGAGAGAACATGGATGTAGGGTCGAGGTCAGGTGGAAGAGGGGAGTGTCGGGGAAGGATGGTATGCCAAAATTTTTTAGGGGAGTGGGCAAAGAGAGCAGAAAGTTCCCATCTTCTATGAGAGACAAAGAGTCGTTTCTTGCGATGAAGGAGAGGACGATATGAAGCTTTGATGTTGGAGTAGAAGGGTTGAGAGTGAGTGAAAGCATATCAAAGTTCTTGATGTAGAGTCTTTCATTCGTCATCGTAGCACTTTTTCATGGGGCAAAATTCAACTTTAGGGGAGATGGAAGTGGAACGAGTGGAGTGGGGGAAGGATTTGAGTGTTTCTTCCCAAATGGTAGATGAAATACATGTGTATTTAGTAGAAGTAGAATCAAGCAAGGAGAATTGGGTCTCTGATGGGAGCATCTTGCGTAGGGTAGAGGAGAAGATGTCAGGGTCTCCTTCATCAAATCAGAAGGTAGTTCAGGGTGGACCACGAGGGGAGGGATGGGGTGGAAGGGGAGGGTTAAACTAGAGAAAGAAGGAAAGAAGTGCATGATCGACAAGGGGGATGGGGGAGACCTAGAAATGGTGAATAAAAGGGAGAAAGTTATGGCTAGCGATGACATAATCAACTACACTCACATCCCTGCCATATGGTCGACATGTGAAAAAGCGAGAGTCTAGGAAACAAGGGAGACCATTAGAATCAACAACTCCTAGGATTCCCCCAACTGCAATAGATACTTACCATAATTGTAGTGGGCCCAAAGCATCATCTGACATCCGATGAAGCTCTACTGAATCTGGATCTATCCCCTGGGTATAAAACACATCCTATGATCGGTCATGGAGAGGGATATGGAGATCTCCCATACGAGCATTGAAGTCACCTAGGAGGATGAATTCCCCAACAAAAGAGTACTGGGTGATGTCGGTGTACAAGTCTATAAAGGGGTCCCATTTGAGCCGTTATGGATAGAAAATGGTGAAAAGGTTGGGGGAAAGTAACAAACTGCAATGTACATGTCCCTCGGAGGGGAGACTCCGACGCTAATCTGAATCCACATAAACTTGGCAAACTCTTCTTTGGCTACCAAAGATACCCTGTTCCGGAGTGAGTCACTAGCCAAACAAGCAACTCCAGCAGATCCTTTGACCCCTCCCAAGCTCCTCGTATCTTGCCTGCAAACTGAGATCCAAAGGTAACCTTCAATATCTAGGAGGGGTCGAACAGGGATTGCATGAGTTTGGGTCACGAAGGGGAAGTCCGTTGATTTAAGAGCATCATATAAGAGTACTGACAACGACCAAAAGGATCCATTTCCATTCCAACAGCAGATAGAAATTCCTGTACCTTGTCACCTCCCCAAGCGGACCCGTTATTTGGAACCTCTAGTTTGGGGTTCCCACCTAGGTGGGAAGCAGTCCTGAGTGACTGTTCGAAGATTCCTGATAACTGCCCATTTACCTGCATGTCGTGCTGCCATAACTTGCTCTCTGGATTGTTTAAGTTCTACAACCTGTGCTTGAGTGAGGTCCTCGTCTAAGAAAATCCTGTTGGGAAGAGAAAACAACTTCTGCTTAGCCTTAAGGGTGCGGAGTCGATCATATGCAGTCCGGAACCTGAGGAAGAGAGTGGAGTCGTAGCCCAGCCAGGTTCTATCCAAAGCTATATCGGGGAGGCTAAGGGTGTCTTGAAGGAACCTAACCCCACTTCCATAGGATCTGGAGAGGGTTGGGGTAAGGGGAGACCTCTCACCTTGAGATTCAATTCTCTTGCCCAGATGTTGCGTTCTTCCACAAGTTTTACTTGCATCACCCCCTCAACTACTGCAAGAGGGGTAGGAGTTTTATCCTTTCATCGAACCACCTATACCTAAGAATTGATGTGTGTCCTAGTGTCTTGTTTGAAGGTGGCTTGTTGGGATCAAATTTCTTCTTGCTTGCTTTTAAGGTCAAGAATTTTTTAATGCAACGCATCATTTGGATGGATAATTTCTTGCTCTTTGGTTTCATGTAACATATTCTTAAGGGATAAATTATCCCCTTCCACCTCTGAAATTATGGAAGAGAGGGTGTGTATTTCTGAATGGAGTTGCTTGTTTACAGTTTCAAGAAATTCCATTTTCCGCAACATTTGTTTTACCTGGGCTGTCCAGAATGAGAAATCTGACTCCATGGCTATATTGGTCAGGTTGACTACCACTTGCTCTTGTTGGTCTTCAACAACTGATAATTCAACAATGCTAAACATGTCATCTTGGCACAACTCGTCTCGTTGCATGAATCCAATCCATGGATTTGAAACCCATTCTTTTGTCTTTGTCTTCTCCTTAGCAGTAAAATTCATGAAATGGTTTAGAGAAGAGCCATCTTGGTATCAGAGTGACTGCCAATTTTTGCCGGCAGATTCCGTCAAATACTTGAGGTGCATCCCAAATCCATGGAAGCCACAGGTGAAAGACACTCATGACTGGGGAGTTGTTGCCGTAACCCAATTTCCTTTATATTTTACGGGAGGCCTGAAAGACACTTGAATTTGCGAATTGCAGATGCTCTGACAAATTTGAGAGGAGGAATGCAAATGCTTTGCATTTGCTGGGTTGTTTCAAACGAGAATGACAACCTAGGCTGTAGGTAACTCGGTGCTTGAGTGCACATCTTTCCTGTGCTGTACTGTAGAAATCTAATTTTGAATTCCATTGAGGCTGTTAGGGCCCTCTAATAATAGGATTCATAATTTTGAATTGGCTATGATTAGTCTTGTAATATTGTACATACTTTTGCTTTCTGCAAAATGTTTTCCCATAGTAAAAATAAAAAATGTAAATAGGGTAAGTCCTAAAAGAAAAATCAAAGCACTAAAAGAAAAGGATCAAAAAAGAAAATAAAATATGAACCCTAACAAAAAGAAATAAAAAAATAGATTCTGAAAGTGATTCAAATTCAAATGCCATTAATTTTTACTTTGCCTTGCAAAATAAGATTGTGTGCAGCTTGTCAAAAATGCCACAATCCATGATGGTCAAATAGTTTAATATTGATTCATTCATGCTTTAAATTTCAAGTCGGTAGATAGAGAATAAGCATCTAGCCAAACTGTTTAATCTTGAAAGATCAATAGTTAGGTAGAGAATAAATAATAAGCTCAACAATTTAATTTGAGCTATTGGAAGTTATAAGATTAAAATTAGATAGTTTGTTTATCAAAGAAAAAGAAATAAAGTGTCAGCAAGCTCAAATGCACCTTATAAATGAAGAGAAAATGCTAGGGTAAATAAAGGGTAGGTAGAACAGGTTTTGGAGTGCACAAGGTTGCAAGCTCAAATGCACCTTCATTATGGTTAATCCTATGTTTCATGTGCAGGAGGAATTATCAAAGAAAAATGACATTCACAAAAGTCATATATTACTTTGGGTATTTACCCTAAAAAGTTCTATATAATTTTGGGCCTGAATACTAAAGCTTATTCACTAATTTCCCCTCATTTCATTAAACCCCTACATGTCTAGTTTATTAATTTCCCTTCATTACCCCTTCATTACTTTTCATTCCCTAATGTTTTTCCCCTTCTTGATTCCAAAGGACCCTTCCCTTTTCATTTCCCCTTATTCTAACACATGTCCATTGTGAAAACCCTTTCCCTTCATTTTAACCCTTTTTCCCTTTATTTCACACCTTTCCTTAGACATTACCGCTTAAAAATCATTCTTCCCTTATTAATTTCCCTTTAAATCCACTAAAACCCCCTTATCCTAAGTTTAAAAAGTTAAATATATCGGGGCCCATTGAAAAACCCTCCTCGACTCAGTCTTCGCAACTCCGCCGCGCAATAGCCCTTCGATTACCCACTTCTAGATCCAACAACCCATACACATATCACGCGCTCCCATTGTCTGACTATTAAAATCCCAAAAGCACGTGAGATTCGTGGTTTTGCTCAATCACCATTTTGCTATGTGGCAGCCCCACGTTATATCGCGTGCTCTGAAAAAATACCACCCTACACTCAAAAGCATTGCGATAAGCCATAATATTGCCTCCCCATGTAAAAGGAAACCGCCTACTATTCATACATTAATCCCGTGCCCAAAAGTTTGCTGTTGGTTAAAAACCAAAAAGCCATCCTTTTTACCCTTTTCACTGTTATTCTGTACCAAGCAACCTTTGCCGACCAATTCTAAACCTCGAAGCTCTGCTCAACTATTTTAACCCCACTTACAACCATGAGACACTGCATACTCCAATTTGAAGCAGCACAAAGACAATTGAAGCCTTAGAAAGCCTCCGCTGCTCCCACAGAACCCTGAGTGCACACCTAATCGTCGTTTTCTAGGTATTCCTGAAAGTACCAGAATGGCCCTGTACTTAAATCTCTACATAGTATTTACAAAAGGTTAATCAATTGAACTAATTAAAAAACCTTACCAAACTTAAGAAACCCATTGTGCATCCAAAAGCCCTTTCTTGTAGACTGTATTCACCTTTTGCACTATTCTAGAAGTCCTTAGCTTACTCCTTAAGCCAGATAGTAATTAATTCAGTAAAATAAACAAAACTATGGCTTCCCAAAGAATTCTAAATGAAACCCCTGCAAACCCCTCACTTGGATATTGACCACCTCCCATTGGCCGACAAAGATTTTCAAATCAAAGTCGCAGTTTCCCCTAACCATCTATTGAAACTCCACTGTTGGAGTAAAGACAAATTCCTCAACCACAGTGATGAAATTTAGTTATGGTAATCAAATTTTCCCAAATACTTATTCCCACAAGTATACCAGTTCCCTGAAATCATCCACCTATGACAACTATGTTATATCCCAAGCCAAAGAGCCATAGTCTCTCCTAACTAGCAAATTTTATTTACAATCACTGCAGAGTCAATAAACCAAATGTTACAGGTCCAGCCAAAGCCAAATGAAACCCCATTTTCTATTGAAAACCTACTTGAACTGTACTTGAAATTGGACCTTCCCAAGAGGTCTCAAATTTTTCAGACTTTCATCCTAGAAGAGGCTCATATTCCTACAGATAGTCCTCCATACTCTGCCACCATTTTCTCTGAGAGGGCCAGACAGATTGTCACCATGCTGTCTTGTATTCTAGGATATACCATTGATGAGCATGTAGATGAGCCTATACTTGCTTTCCTCTCTATTTTTTGCCCAGGTAAGCCTCTGGCTATAGTTTTCAATTTTGCCCAGTTTTTAGCAGGAAAAATCCATGATCAATTGATCAAATTGCCAAATGAAAGAGTATTCAAATACTCTTCAGTATTGTTCCACATGTTCTTATATTTCTATTCAGACAAGTTTCCAATCAACATCCAAAAGCTGGACACTAAGGGCCATCCTAGATCTGTTATCTTTTGGACACCCTTAATCCAAAAATATTCCACTGTTTTCAGCTACAAGGAGTTCATTGATTCCTTTGTTCATCCAGTTGTTAATATGCTAAGCAGTAGCAATCAACCCAGGATTAGTGATGAGATAAAGAGAGTTTTGTAGTTGTCTAAAAACAATAGAATAGGTGACTGGTATTTATACCAGGACCAAACTGAAATTAGGGTGTATGGATGCCAGCTCACTCCTTATAAGCTGCCCAAATACCTCCACATGAGGATATTTGCATTAGAGTATATCAAGCAGATCATAAACTTAGATGATGTGAATTTTCTATTGGCTAGGAAGAAAACACAGTTCGAAATAAAAAACCAGTTAGGTCCTTTTATCTGCAATAATAGGGAGGTTGGAGCAGAAGCAGAAAAATATTTACAGGAAATGAAGTTCAGTAGCAGTTTCAAATGGTATTATGACCCTTTAGGAGTCATAAACAAACTAAGACTCAAGTTTAAATTGAGCCCTTTCATGCATGAGTCTAGGCAAGACATTAAAAAATATGCCAATCAGTTAGAGTGGTTGGAAAACACCTTGATAGATATGGAGAAACAAATGGTTACTAGTTCCATTCTGCATACCCCAGCCCTACAGGACATAAATACAAAAAGGACCAGGGAAGAAGGTTATTGCTCCAACAAGGATACAATAGATGACAAATTTGAAATCATGTACAGGAAGAAGCCCAAACTAAATCTTGTAAATGAGCAATAAGAGATAGTTGAGACACTTTAAATCATTGATACATGTATAGTGCTGAGAGAGAACACAGATCCAACAGTTTTAGAGGAAACTCATCAGCATTCCACCTCTAATACTCAGAGTATTCACAAACAACTTAGTATTGAAGTCTCTTCATCCAACAAACCAGTGGATAAAGATAAAGATATAAAGGAGAAGTATAAAGAAATCAAATTGAGAAATGAGGCATTGAAAGCTGAAACCTATGCCCAACATTTCAAACAGACTCTCGGCAATCAGAATAGGTTACTTTTAGCTTTTGAAATTAAAACAAGTAAAATGCAAATGACATTTTTGTAGCCCACAGTACAATAGCCTAAGTCATCAGTGGATTACAAAAATACAGAATTTGAAGTTTTGGCCAGGGATGTTCATGCCATAAATCATATTGAATTTCATAAGCAAGCAGGAGAAATGATATATTCAACGATGACCAACAAGGATATGAGTATACAAAAAATTCAAAATTCTCTAGACAATATCACAGCACAGTTTAAGCTAGAGAAAGCATCCTCACAAGCAAGCAAAGGATAATAGAATCAAGTCACTAGAAGACTTGGTTATCGAGATTGGCTATAATCCAAATGACATCAAGGTAACAAAAAAGCTCATAAAAAAGAACAATGAAGACATAGCTGCATTGAATAAGCAACTAAAGTTGCCTCCTTCTGAACATCCACAGACCAAGGAATTTCTAGAGAGCCAAAGCCAAAAAGATGAGATGATGGACCTCATTTGCAGTTAAATGCTCAGTTAAAAGAAATGGAGAATGAAATGGATAAGTTAGTGCAGGAGAAATAGGCCAGCATGGAAGCAACTACTGTCATTGCTATTCCTACAGTTACTACAACAATTCCTTCTACTTTGGCAGCTTTATTGGCCCCACTAGCTCTAGTAGCTACAACACTTCCAATTGCATCAACAACTACACCAGCAACATGTTCAACAACAACAACAGCTCATCCTAGTGATGAAGCAAGTAAACTGGTCAAAGCCATGAAGGATATGTTCATCCAAACCACTGAAATAAATAGACTTAAGGAACAAATAAAAAGTCTAAAGGATGAAAAGAAACTGGCTCAAATCATGCATAAGAATGAAGCTCGGAAATCAAACAGGTTGAATGAAAGGATACAGAAGTTAGAGAAATAATTGACACTCAAAGAGCCACTAGCCTAATCAAAACAACTTTTATGGGCCAATATCATTGACTCAGTCAATGATATTTGGCCTTCTATATAGGTGATATTTGAGCAGAATGGCTTGGTCAAAGAGGCTGGTCAGGCAATTCAAAGGGTTAGAGCCGAACTTGGAAATATTCCAGAAGAAGCATCAAGAATAATCCAGTTCCTTAACTCAAAAAACAAGTATGAATTGCAGGGGCTTGGAATAGCAGAAAGAACTGAGACCATACTAGAGGTAAAGAAGGTAATCACCAAAAGGAACCTGATGATACAACTTGAGGAGAAGTGCCAAACAATGAAGCTAGCAATAGCGAGGTTCATGGTCAAATTTGATACTTTGAGGCAGAAAGGTCTACCTAATCCATTGGTGATTAATGACAGGTTGATGCCACATGAAGACTATGATAAAAAAATAAGAGAAGTGGCAAAGGAATAAGCCAAAAATTTCTCTATGAAAGAGATGCCTACAAGAAAAGTCCTTTACTAGACTTTTGAGAACCACTTTTACCTCTAACATGAGGTAAAACATCTTTTTGTATACAAGCCCACTTTTGCAAAATACAAAGAAACTGATGAAGTCTACAAAAGAATGATAAATATTAAATTACGAGATGCTGAGACTTGGGAAAAGTTGAATGGTTTACTGTAAAAATGCAAGGTAAATAGTGAATATAGAGCAGTGAAGGTAAAACAATAGATCAACTAAGTCAAAGAGTATCAGTCAAAAGCAGAGTAAAAGGATAGCCAACGTAAAGCAACAACAAAAGAGAGAAAGTAGCAAAAGATCAAAACAATAAACAATAAAAGAGGGACAACTTGCATCAGTTACATATCTGTCTCGATATCCTTGCATGAAGATATTTCTTTTTCCTGGAATAATTCTTAAAACAATTTAGGATATTTTGTAATAGTTTTTTGTATAAATACTTCATAATTCGAAGTATAGAGGGTGGATTGCTGAACATTTCTATAGTTATATTGATCGGAAAACCTGAGGGTTTATTGTAACATTTTCAAGTTAGTAGACTGGACTGAGTAATAAAGGCATTGTATCACAGGATTCATGTGTTGGGCCACTTCAATGAAGTATCTTTCATTTGTTAAATTGTTATTTTCTTAAGTATTTCAAATACATACATGTTTTCCAAATTTAAATGAAATAACTGGAATATTACTACAGAATTTGTTTAAGTACACTCTGTCTTGAACAGTTATTCATTTTGATGTTTTCTTCTGATATCCAGAGTAGGGAATTCTTCTTTGCTCCCTAGTTTTGATTGACCTCTTTCATTTCCCTCATTATCCAATTTGAGGAATCCTTAACTGCCCCTTGACCCCGATTGAAAAACCACTTCACCATCCAGCCTAAAAGATATGAATTTACTCAGCTACCTTGCCCTGTGAACACTATTTTTAGGACTTAATTCAGTCCCGTTTTTTTGACATTTGGACTCCATGGCCCAATGGTAAAAAGACACTTATCTATCCATCTAAATCAATGATTCCACCACCAAATCAAATAAAAAACCAACCACGCTTAAATAACTCAACTAAAATCAATTAATCCAACAAAGTTAAATCATCAAGAGATAACCCTCTCTGAGCATTAGGAAAGCTAGATCCTGATCTCAAAAGTAGGTTTATGGTTATCTCTATTATTTCTTTAAACACAACATGAGAACCCTAGGGAAATTTTAAAGTGCTATAGATTTTCGAACAAAACAGATCGTGTATGTATACCAACAAATCATACAACGGATGTATGTGAACATATAAAACAAATCGTGTATGTATACCAACAACTCATACAATGGATATATGTGAACATATAATCAGTAAGAACACGCAGAAACCATGACCACAGAAGACAGACGATATATCTACTCCATAAACACCCAAACTAGACATGAAAATCGATGTTTGAATGTCAAAATGACCTTAAAAGGCGCAACAGCTGCGTTCGTGCACACAGAAAATGCGTCCCTGGTCCTCCGAAGGAAGCTTGTCATGTTAAGAAACAAAGTTACGGTGGACAACAACGCTGAAAAGTTGCTTCGGTACAGAACACAAGATTTTTCTTGACCTAGGATCCTACAAAAATCTTCAGAAACACCTTCACAACCTTGAACTCAAACTAACAACGATCTATATTGAAATGCTGGTGTAATTTCATTTTCTAATTATGAGATTTTTGCCATTGGAGAGTGCATTGAACAACTATGGGGTTAATATATACCCACAACTCATGGAGAGGGTGAGTATTCATGGAAACCCAGGTGGATGTGTTTCTCATGGGTAGCCAACCAATTAGGCTTCATGTATACCACTAACTCTTTTAATTTGATGATCAACATGATGACCAAGATGTGAGAGTTCAATTCTGCTTGGCTTTTAGTTGGTTCATTAAAGAACAAGGCCTCATTATGTCCCAAACCTTCACAATTTCGACTAGGAGATATGCCATGGTTGGAATTTCTGAAGCTGGCTTCCGCACCTTCGATTCAATGGATTACTTTCACTACAAAGCTGACTCCAATGACTTAAACATTCTTGTCAATTCTCTGTACAAAGAACACAAAATGCATCTTGGGACTGTGCTTTTCTTCACAACAAAGGTCTAGATTGAAAGTCCACTTTCGTGACTTACAATATTCTCATTAATGGATGGTCCAGGATTTGGAGAGTTGCAAATGCCCATAAGCTTAAATGGTAGGGGACAGAAATCCTTCCCAATGTTATGAGTTATACTACTCTTATAGATGGATATTGTAAGGATGAAAGTTTAGACGACGTCCTTAAATTGTTGGGCAATATGGAAGAAAATCGTTTTCAACCAAATGCTGTCACATATGACTCCATTATAGATGACCTTGGTAAAGTTGGAAAACACCAAGATACCCTTTCAATGTTAGATGAAATGAATGGCACTGGTTGCCCACTTAATATTTCAATTTATAACTCATTGGTCAAGGGCCATTATAAGCAAGAATATTTGCGTTGTGCAAGTGAAATCCTTGGTAGAAGGAAAGCAGATTCACACTTGTATCATAATCATTGCAAATGAGTGTTGAGATTTTCTGTTTTATTAAATTTGGGAAAAATCTCATGTATGTGACAACAATAGGATTAGTTGCTATATTAGCTCCAGTATTTTTTGAGGAGGAGTTAATGCATCCTATATTTGTTGTGAGGGAATTTATGATTCAGTTTTATGCTCCAGCTATATAGAAATGTAATCCTGTAGAGGATTGTAAGAGTGTGTAGAGAAAGTAGAGAAAATAGGGGAGAGCTAAAAGTATGTGTGAATTATTAGATTTGTTGTAATCTACTTTGAATAATAAGATTGCCGATGCCTCTGTTCTGGTGGATGTAGCCCAGATTGGTTGGGTGAACCACGTTAAATATTTGAGTTATGGTTTTGTGTGGTTTTTGTTTGTGTTGTGTATGTTTATATTTATTTCAGCTGCGCTTTGTTTAGTCTAACAAGTGGTATCAGAGTGGCGCAGTGGAGCATGGAGGGCCCATAACCTACAAGTCTCTGGTTGTGGAGCTGGTGCGTGTGACAGATCGGCTGAAGGTGGAGTTTCGACGATTGGCGCAGTTTTAGCAGAGATAGTCGCGCCAATTTCTGGCAGTGAACGGGTTGACGCGTTTTATTTTGGAACAGACGCGCCAATTGGCGTGGATCCGAGTCTGATACTCGTGCTAGAGCTCCAATATTCCGATTGGCGTGGAATCGACGGGATTAAGTGCACCAATTTTGCGACACTTACACGGATTTTTCTCTAGCGCGGTTGATCGGTTGTCAAAGGAGCGCCAGGCAGTGGATTGTGTTTTAGGCGCGGATTTTTCATTGTCAAGGAGCGCCCGACAGTTTTTCTCTCTGGTAAACCTGCAATTTTTTGTTTTTCTTTTCAAATTGCACTTACACGGTACAATAGAGGCATTTTTATTTGGAATTGGAGATTTTTTGATTCAACATGGCAACAACTCAAAGTGCTTGTTTTGAGATCGAGAAGTTTAATGGAAAAAATAACTTCGAGATCTGGAAAGTGAAGATGCACGATCTTCTTGTGCAACAAGGCGTGGCGAAGGCGCTGTTGGGAAGATCCAAACAGCCTTACCCTATGACAGATGATGAATGGAATGAATTGGATGGAAGAGCTCTGAGCGGTATTCGACTGTGTTTGGCAGATGATGTTTTGTTTAACATCGTGTCAGAGAAAACTTCTGCTGGTTTTTGGACAAAGCTGGAGAAGCTGTACATGACAAAATCCTTGACTAATAGGATTCTTCTGAAGCGACCATTGTACAGTCTGCGTATGAAGGAAGGTACAACTATTACTGATCATTTGAATGTCTTTAATACTCTCATGGTGCAGTTAGAAAGTATAGAAGTAAAATTTGAATCAGAAGATAAAGCTATAACTTTATTGTGCTTGTTGCCCGAGTCATGGGATCATTTTGTTACTTTTATCTGTCTAAGTTATCAGAAACCCTTGAATTTGATGATATTGTTGGATCTTTGTTGTCCGAAGAGACAAGGAAGAGGTCAAATGCCGACACCTCTACATCAGAAGCAATGATGGCTAGAGGTTGTTCGAGAGAAAGACGCTCTGGTAAGCACAGCGACTCACAATCAAAATTGAAAGGGAAGAAGAGTAAGGTAAAGTGCTGGTTTTGTGGAAAATCGGGACATTTGAAGAAGGACTATTGGAAGAGACAACAAGCATCCAAAGAAGACTCTTCGACAGCGAAGCAAGAAGCAAACACGACAGATACAGGTTCAGAATCTGGTTCAGGTATGAGTGATGAAGTGTTATCAGTTAATTTGTCAAATCATGATCAACATTGGCTGTTAGATTCTGGTGCATCAAACCACATGTGTATTCATAGAGAATGGTTTAAGACATATAGATCAATTAATGATGGAGTCGTGTACATGGGTAATGATGTCACATGTAATATTGTGGGAATAGGGAGTATACAGCTGCAAATGTTTGATGGGACAACCAAAATGTTAACTGATGTAAGACATGTACCATATTTAAGGAAAAATCTAATTTCACTATGAGCACTTGAAACAAATGGATATAAAACTATAATTCAAGGTGGAGTAATGAAAATTTACAAAGGTATTTTACTAGTAATGAAAGCTAAGAAGGTAGGAAATCTATTTTAGTTAGAAGGAAGAACAGGGTCAGATCATGTGTCTACAGTGCCTGAACATGACAGTAGTTCCATTCGCTTATGGCATCAAAGGTTGGGCCATATGAGCGAAAGAGGGTTAAAAATTTTGGCTGGTCGCAAGTTACTTCCTAATCTAAAGTCTAGAAAGTTAGATTTCTATAAACATTGTCTGTTTGGAAAACAAAGTAAGCAAAAGTTTAAAATAGGCAGACATACTAGTAAAGGAATACTTGATTATATCCATTCAGATGTTTGGGGTCCAGCCCCTACAACTTCATATGGTGGCTCGTCATATTTTGTATCATTTATTGATGATTTTTCTAGGAAAGTGTGGGTCTACATGTTGAAAAGGAAGTCTGATGTTTTTACAATTTTCAAGCAGTTTAAAGCGTTGGTAGAAAACATCACTGGTAGAACTATAAAATGTTTAAGAACTGACAATGGTGGTGAGTTTACTTCCAAGGAGTTTGAAAACTATTGCAAGGATGCAGGGATCAAGAGACATAAGACCACTGTTTATACTCCTCAGGAAAATGGAGTTGCTGAACGCATGAATAGGACTCTTTTAGAGAGAGCAAGGAGTATGCTGAGTAACGCCGGTTTGCAGAAGGAATTATGGACAGAAGCGGTGGCTACAGCTTGTTATGTGATAAATCGATCACCATCCACGGCGATAGGTTGCAAGATTCCTCAAGAGGTATGGAAAGGTCACCCTTGTGATTATTCTAAACTCAGAGTGTTTGGTTGTGATGCATATGCTCTAGTGCCTAAACATCAACGAACTAAATTAGATCCAAAGTAAAAAAGGTATATCTTTGTTGGATATGGTGATGGAAAAAAGGGATATAGATTGTGGGATCCTACTACCCGCAAGATCATCATCAACAAAGATGTAAGGTTTAATGAATCCTCTCTTGTACAGTTAGATGTAGATAATAGATTGAAACAGGAGGATGTATCTGATTTTCAGCACATTCAGTTTGAAAGCACTTCTAATTATAGTCATGATGATCATAGTTCAGATACTAGTCATGAACAGGTTTCAGAATCAGATCATGAACAGGGTTCAGATGTAGCTCATGAACAGGTCTCAGATGCTGATCATGAAGAAGTTCCTACAGATGGTAGTCAGCCAATAGTGGAAGCACCAGAAACATCCTTAAGGAGGTCTACAAGAATAAAATGCCCTCCTAAAAGGTATGATGATTATGTTACTTCAGTTGCATTTACCGCTAATGACGATGAACCTTTGTGCTATCAAGAAGCTGTAGAAGGTTCGAAAAGTGACAAGTGGAAAGCAGCCATGAAGGACGAAATGATGGCCTTAGGTAAGAATGGCACATGGGATCTGGTTGAACTTCCGAAAGACAGGAAAACTGTGGGATGTAAATGGGTTTTCAAGTTGAAACGGGGTGTGGATGATACTGAGGACAGGTACAAAGTGAGGCTAGTCACAAAAGGTTTTTCTCAAAAAGCAGGCATTGACTTTCATGAGATTTTTTCACCAGTTGTTAAAATAGTTTCAATTAGAATTGTTAGCATTAGTCGCTTTGCTTGATTTAGAATTGCAGCAACTAGATGTTAAGACTGCATTTTTACATGGAGACTTAGATGAGGAAATTTATATGGAACTACCGGAAGGGTTTGTTCAGCATCGCAATAAGAAATTTGTCTGCAGGCTCAAGAAATCATTATATGGCCTGAAGCAGTCGCCTCAGCAATGGTACAAGAAGTTTGATTCTTTCATGTTGAGTCAGAAATATATAAGAAGTGAATATGATCATTGTGTTTATTTTAAGAAATTAAATGATGTGTTATATGTTGACGATATGCTTTTAGCAAGCAAAAGCATAGTGGAGATCAACAGGTTAAGGCTCAGATGGCAAGAACGTTTAATATGAAAGATCTGGGAGCAGCAAGACAGATTGTGGGCATGGAGATTTTCAGAGACAGGAGCAATGGTAAGCAGTGGCTATCACGACAGAAGTATATTGAGAAAATACTCTTGAGGTTTAGTATGAACAATGTGAAGCCTGTGTCAGTCCCTTTAGCTTCCCATTTTAAGCTTTCTTCCAGTTTATGTCATAATACAGATGAAGAAAAGGAATATATGTCTCGAATTCCATATGCCAATGTAGTCGGATGTTTGATGTATGTGATGGTTTGTACTTGACCAGATATTTCACATGCAGTTTGGGTTGTCAGTAGGTATATGGCAAATCCAGGTAAAGAACACTGGTCAGCAGTGAAATGGGTGCTTCGGTATTTGAGAGGCACAAGTGATTATTGTATCACTTATAACAGAAGTAGTGAATTTGTTTGCCGTTATGTTGATTCTGATTTTGTAGGTGATTTGGATAAGAGAAGGTCAACTTCAGGGTATGTCTTTACTCTTGCAGGTGGAGCTATTAGCTGGATGTCAAAGCTACATAATATTGTTTCTTTATCCACTACTGAAGCAGAATACATAGCTGCTTCACATGCTTGCAAAGAAGCGGTTTGGTTGAAAGGTTTGATTGGTGAGTTTGGGAGGTTACGTGACAACATCAAGTTATTTTGTGATAGTCAAAGTGCAATTCACTTGGCTAAGAATCCAGCCTATCATAGTAAATCAAAGCATATACCAATCAAGTACCATTCTGTAAGACAGGTTATCACTGAAAGGGGTGTTTCTCTTGAAAAGGTGCATACGAAGGAAAACTGTGCAGACATGTTCACGAAACCAGTTTTGTTAGAGAAGCTGCATTGGTGTTTGGCTTCTCTTGGCTTGCAGAAAAGATAAAAATAATAAATGAACAAGGCATCAGGTTAATTGTTGTCAAGGTGGAGATTGTTGAGATTTTCTGTTTTATGAAATTTGGGAAAAATCTCATGTATGTGACAACAATAGGATTAGTTGCTATATTAGCTCCAATATTTTTTGAGGAGGAGTTAATGCATCCTATATTTGTTGTGAGGGAATTTATGATTCAGTTTTATGCTCCAGCTATATAGAAATGTAATCCCGTAGAGGATTGTAAGAGTGTGTAGAGAAAGTAGAGAAAATAGGGGAGAGGTGAGAGTATGTGTGAATTATTAGATTTGTTGTAATCTCCTTTGAATAATAAGATTGCCGATGCCTCTGTTCTGGTGGACGTAGCCCAGATTGATTGGGTGAACTACGTTAAATCTCTATGTTATGGTTTTGTGTGTTTTTTGTATGTGCTATGTATGTTTATATTTATTTCCGTTGCGCTTTGTTTAGTCTAACAATGAGTGGGACATCTTTCTTGCAAATGAACTCGTTACATTATACGTTAGATGTGAATAATTGGAGGATGCGCAATACTTGTTTGACAAAATGCTTTGTCAGAATATATTCTCTTTGAGTAATATGATTGTTGGCTACATCAAATGTGGAAAAATAAATGATGTGACGTGGATGTTGGAGAAACTGCCGGAGAGACATTTAAAATTCTTTGAATTCTATAATTGGAGTATACATAGTGAATGCGATTGGGAATGAGGCTTCTGTAGTGAAACCTCTGGAAGGCCCAACTAAAAGAAGTCGACAAAAGAACCACATCATATTCATGTGCATAATAGTTTACATATTTTAGCACGACAGGAATTCTGCAAGTTTTGGATTGGCAGCATAAGATCCAACATTGTTTCAGAGGCCAGTTCGTTCACCAGAGTTGGACAGTGGTAGTTGGGAGTTCCTTTATCACATTTGGATTGGTGGTTGTTTATTGTATTATTTACTTGATGTGTCCGCGGGTTGGATATGATTCATTTCATGAGGTATGTTTCTGGCCAACATAGTTTTGTGGTTGCAAGTGCAGGGCTAGCTAACTGTGAGGCAAGATTCTATTGTGTGCCAATTGTATTTCTTTCAATATGTAGCTTTGCAAGAATAAATGTTCTATATTGTCGTTGATACCAACTCACTTGAGTGGGCATAGTGATACAACTTATCATTACCGCGAAACCTGTGGGTGTGGTGGCTAAGGAATATTTATGTTTCCCATATTATGATCGGGTAATTGCTGCATCATAATTGGTTAAGATATTCATTTTTACCCAAATCCAGATTGTGGCTATGATTGCAAGACTGAGTAATATTGTGGAGGTAGTTGAAGGGTCTATCCCTACTTCTCCTAACGTAGAGATGTAATTCGAGACTGATGCACCATAAGTTCTTGACTAGTTTCCGTTGCTTGCTATTATCTTTTTCTTCAAAAGAATCCATCAAAGTCAATTATCGAGTTACACCAGCAGTGCGTAGAGGTGAAGAGTTAACATTGAAATTTGAATCGCCCGCTGTAAAAATTCTTCTAAATGAGGAAAATTCTGTTGTTGGCAGTTGAGATGCCATCTGTCCCATTGTTGGCCTCCTACTCAATTTGGTGAACTTGCGATGCTGGAAAATGGTGTTACTGCTAAGAATTTTATGGAGATGGAGATGGTGTTCCCTCATGCTATTGATTTTGTGAAGAAGGGAAAAAGAAATCCATGAACCTTGCAAGTGTTGTTGATGCTTCTATGATGATGAAGAACCACTGGATGTACTAGGATCTTATGAGCCATGCTGCCGAGACTAAGGTTAAGGATGTGGCTGTGGTTGAGCTTGGGGTTGTGGTTGAGCTTGTGGCTATGGTGCATGAAATGATTATGTTGCATAAAAGGGGATGTTAAAAAAATGTTGTGCTTGTTGTTGTTTCCCAATATGATTGGAATTTCCATTGAATGCTATCCCAAAATGTGCATGTGTATTGATACCAAAAGAATAGGCATTTTGTTGTATCATAGCCATGTATTGAGGTTTTACACATGTGCTTGTTAAGTTCCTATTACATCCTCCAGTTCCACCAATTGAGACAATTCCTAATCCTCCTGCATTTCCCAAAGGGCAATAGGTAGTGCTAGAATTTTCTCCTCCAACTCCACGCTGTGGGGTAGGAAATCCAATACCAGGTGGTCCTCGTTAAATGATTATGGAAGTTGAATGCTAAGCTACCTGCTAATGTGAAGGGTATTTCTTTTGAGCATCCATATAAGTATGGGAAATTTTAACTTCTCCACTTTCATTTGTGAAAGCACCAAAAGAAGCTGGGCTTGTGTTTCTATCTTGCGAGGAATCCAAATTACTGCCACTAGACCCAATATTTCCAACACTTGCAATAGAAACAGGTCTTTGTAATGATTTACCGAAATTAATAATCTCCAGCGAATGTGGCAAATGTATGTTCTTGACTCATCTTGTAGGTCAAATTTCTCCGAGTTCACCAAGATAAAGACTTGCAAAGGCGAAATATGAACTACAACAATAGATTGTGGAAAGGGATCACACTACTAAGATCTTATGAAAGTAGAGATCCACGAGGATAACCTTCCAGAGACAACAAACCACAAAGGAACATCGCTGAAATAACAAGGTGTAGAGGGATAGTTGTAAAGACATCAAGGACATGAGAATACCCTCCATAAAGATGACACTTGTGTATTCTGACATGAAAGGGCATGTCATTTATTCTAGTTCACGAGTAGCTAAGATTGATGGGATTCAACGATGGATGTGTGCCATGAGTAAACTCAATGATTTGAATGTGAAACATATAGAAGATTGAAGATTGAATGTGACACATATTGAAGATTGAAGATATAGAAGATGTCACCAAATAATAATGATCTACACCATTGGTGATATGGTGGATTAACAAACAAGAACAAAAAAATATACCGTGCTCCCACTGTGTTATTGAGGCCACTGCACTAGACCTCCAAACTTGATATTTGGTCAGTTGGAGTGAATTTGATGCATTTCATAGTTTGGGAGTCACTTTTTCCTCCCAACAGCCATGAACAAGCCACACAAGGTTTTGCAACTGTACCTTATGTCCCATTTGTTGGCATCTAGCTTCGATCATTTTCAAACCTGGATGAATGGAATTATAAGTTAGCCTGCTCTTTATGAGGAAGGGGAGGTCTATAAGGCTAGAATTTTGTTGAATCAAATGTCCATAGAGGGACGCATGCCTATTTTTATGGTTTTTAACATTGCCCTATGTGGGTTTTGTAAGCATGGGCAAAGAATGTCAGTGGCCAAGGAGATTATGAAGACAACATTTTGCAACAAATATCCATTGTTAGAGACAGAAACACAATTGTAAAGATAGTTGTATGTAACTGTATAAATTCTTGTAAAGATGTATTTTATTATTGAAAAACTAAATTGGTGATTACAAGCCTTTGTCGCAGTTTGCCTATATAGGCATTGATTGGTCATGAAGGTGAATGGTCACATTGTTTGACCTTTGAACTTTCATAACTAGTGGTGTTACTACTTAATTAATTAATTTTATTGTTATCATTTTTTAATATTATTTATTTAATTAATATTTTTATGAATATTTTATTCATAACATTGCCACCCTCTTAGAGATGCTTTGTCCTCAAAGCATAACAAGCAGGGTTATCTTTAGTTGAGCACGTTGCTATGGAATGGCGTCTATTTACTTTGAATTTGTTTGTGCCTTGTGAGTTGGTGAAGTTCTCATATGTATTTGCACCTTCCTTGAAACTAGGAGCGTCAACACCATATAATTTATAGTGTTGTCCTTGCCAACTAAACTCCATGAACTGTTCTTCAAGGTTTGTAGTATAGCTTCCTAACTGTATTAACCATTCTGCACCTAGCACTATATCCATTTCTTTGAGTGGTAGAGCAAATAATTATGTTCGTAGTTATAGTTCTTGTATCTGGATTGAAACCTTATGACATTCTCCTATCTCATTGAACTTTTGCATAGTAGTGATTGTCATGGTCAAGTCCTTGATTGGGCAAATACTAAGATTAAGTTGTTTCGCAAGGTCAATGTTTATACAATTATGAATACCGCCAAAATATACAAGTATATTGACATTTCTGCCTCTTATGATTTCTTCAAGCTTCGACGTTTTAGGGCATAATCTCCTCATCATATTTGTTGGTGGTGCTGTAAGCTTAGTGTTCTTTCTTCTTGGAGATTGGGTTTTCTAATTTCGAATATGTGGTGGAACGTATTTTGTAGTCATTTGTTGTTTTTGATCTTTTGAATTGTTTTCTTCATCCTGATTTTGCTAGACACATGAGCTTGCAACTAATGATGCTTCTTGTGATGTTTCCTCAGGGCCTGAATCCGTGTTGTGCATTATAGAGATTTCTTCATTAGGTTCTTGTACTTCAACTTGCCTTCCATCTACTATCTTATAGTAATGTAAGGACATGTCTTCACATTTATGTCTCGATGTCCAATTTTCTCCATACTTGTGACAATTATTTTTCTTTTTTATCCTTTTCTCTGACTCATTACTTGAAGTGTCTGACTCTTCTTCAACTTCATAAGTATATAATTTCTTGTTAAGGCATTTGTGTCCTGACGTCCATTTGTCTCCACAATATCTACATTTGTTTGTCTCTTTTTTCCCTGAATATTGTTGTTGGTTTTCGTCTTCCTTGAATGGTGGCACGTTGAACTTATGTAATTGTTCATTAAGCTTGGATGCATGCCTAGATTCATCAATACTATTGGGCTTGCATAGTTTTCAGTCAGCACAAATGTAGTCTTTTAGTCCACAAATATACATCTTCAATAGATGATCTTTAGTGAATCCATTGTGTCATATTGCCAAGACTTTCCCTTCATGGATATAATCACTCACACAACCCTTTTGTTTGAGATGTATAAATTTTTTATATAGGTCGTCATCGTCTTCGTCATGGAATCTATTTAATAGTGCTTTAGTGGAACCTTGCCAATGAAAGGAACGAATGTCACATTTTTTCATCCATCAGAAGAACCAATCATATGCTTCACCTTCTAAGGTATTGGACACAATCATTATCTTCTCTCTTTCACCTAGTGGTGGGTTTGCTCCAAAAATTCCTTCTATCTTATTGACCCAAACAATTGCCCCTCTGTGGTATTTAATGTCATATTTTGGTAGTTTGTTCTTAACCTATAGATGGTTTCTCTATGGAATTCTAGAGTAATATTGACTAACTGAAAAACATATCTCAGGTGGATTTACAGGTTCATGATTGTTTGTATTTTGAGGGCTATTCATCGGTTCCTGATAAGGGCTAGACACCAACATCAATGTGTCCACCTCCTCTATTAGTTTATTAATCTGTTCACCATGTTAATTGAGCTTTTTGGTAGTCTCATCGATTTTGAAGTCTTTCTACAGTATTTGCTCCATCATTGACATCAACTTCTTTTGTTCTTCCCTAAATTTTGTTTGCAATTTTTCTATGTTACTGAGACGATATCACATGATATTGACTTCATCCCTATAGCAGTTAACGTCAGCTTGTAATTCCTCATTGCTTACCATTTGGTTCTTCTTCTTGGTGGAACCCATTTTTTTTTTTTTTTTATAATTTTATAAATTTAATTAATTAATTTTATAATTAACTATTTATATAACTATTGATTAATTAATTTATAAAATTTGTAATTAAATAATATCTATCTATATATATATATAAAGTTTCACTGTGGGATATCAATTGTAGTGGGCGGGATACATGATCGCTGACAGGGGTGTGACAGTTGGGAAGAAAATGGCGGGGGATAGAATGACAAGTTACAATATCATATGACAAGGTTACAACTAGGCTCGATTGTGATGGCTAATGTCAAATGAGGGAAATGTTGACTAGACTTGGCGGCGGAAGTGATGAATAGGGCACAGGGAACAGGTGTAGCAAGGACGATGGGGGAAGTATGACGACTAGGGGGAATTGACTGGCGACAAACATGAGCAATGGGACATGGACATGGATAATTGGAACTTTGGAGAGCATTGTAGAATGCATAGACGAGGCGATTTGTGTGGCTGGTGGTTGTAGGGATGGTGGGAATGTGGCAACAAAAGAACTTGGAGACAATGATCCTATGACGATTTGGTTTTGATACCACTTTTAGAGACAAAAACACAATTGTAGAGATAGTTGTATGTAAGTGTATAAATTCTTGTAAAGATGTATTTTATTATTGAAAAACTGAATTGGTGATTACAAGCTTTCGTGGCGGTTAGCCTATATAGGCATTGACTCCCCATGAAGGTGAATGGTCACATTGTTTGACCTTTGACCTTTCATAACTAGTGATGTTACTCATTAATTAATTAATTAATTATTTTTATCGTTATCATTTTTTTAATATCGTTTAATCAATTAATATTTTTATGAGTATTTTATTCATAGCATCCATAAGATGCCACCACCTATAGTGCACCATGAGCATAAGAAGTGTGAACTTAATGCTAGAAAACAAATGTGTTTGTAGCCATAGTTACGTAGGAAGAAGGCATAAAAAACACATCATATTTTTGCAAATTTTATATTTGATGTTATATGGTTGTTCTTGATCATTTTAGAGTAGGGAATGTTGCAAGGAAAATGCCATGTTTTGTCAAATCTAAACATATAGAGTATAATTCCCAAGAGGCTGAGGTTGTTCTTGATCATTTTAGAGTAGGGAATGTTGCAAGGAAAATTACATGTTTTGTCATATCTAAACTTGTAGAGTATAATTGCTAAGAGGTTGAGGTTAAGTGTGCAATTGGAATGAGCATAGATCAGGGGAAATTTGTCATAATTGGTGGGAAAAATGGCCTTAGAGGAAAAGAGACCATAAATAACTTGACCTGGAGATTTAGCAATCTAATTTGTGACTTTGTTTGGATCTAGGAGCTCTCCAGATGCTTGAGTGGACTGAACTTGCTCAGATCTTGTGCAACATTTATATCATGTTAGATTATTGTTTCTCTCATCACTTCATTGCATGTTGATCCTATAGGTTTATGGGCAAAGTTTCAAGGTACTTCAAGGTGAAATACACATACACAAGGTGGCACAAAAGGAAAACAGATACAAAGTAAAACACACAGGAAAATATATGGAGAGTTTGTGTAGAGAGGGATTTGCAGGAGTGCTTAGGGAAGAGATATGCATCCAATTTTTAAAATATTTTCTGAATTTCATTAAATATTTATACAATTTTCTGGTGCACAAGGGCGGCTCAAGGTTAAGAAGTATGCCAAAAAAGCTCCCTCAAATACCGTCATTTTCAACACTTGCAAGTAGGTGAGGTCTCACCTGAGGTATACTGATGGGTTTGCAGAACCTTGAAAGGATATGCAAGGAAAGATGGGAAATAGAGACAAATTTTGTTCAAATAAACCCACCCTAAACTAGTGCAAATACCATGTGTCGCATATATCTTCACTAAATAGAAACGCATTCATACACTCTTATAACATATATTGAAACATTCCTAGCAACTATGATGTGTATCGTGTTAGAAATTGTAGCAAGAAAGGCTCAATTTGACTTGTGCATTAGTAAAATTGAGTAATCTGATTTTCGAAATTAGCAGGATGACTTGGATTCTAGTTAACTTGTGTGACATGGCCTTGTCTACTAGTTAAATCAATAAATTTGAGTTATAGGCTTGAAGTAGAGTTGTGCATGTAGTGATTGCTAAAATATAGCAATCTAGTTAAGTTATTTTTAGTTAAACTCAGTTAACTGAGCTCAAGTCATTAGTTGAGTTAGTTGAAGGTTAGTGGAGTAGTAGAATTATTTTTAACTCAGTGATCCCTCAGTTAAACTATTCAATGAACTAAAAATAGCCTAGACATGCATGGAATTCGAATTTCCCAGCTGGAGTGGAGGAAAAGGCAGATTGTAATTATCAATTACTAGTTGAGTGTACAGGCTTGACATTGATGTAGGTGATCAATTCCTTGGGACTTGCTTAAGGAAATAGGGAATTCCCCTATTATTTAGGAGCTTAATTTCTCCTAAATTGCACAAGGAAATAGGAGGAATATGGGGCCTTGAATTGGCTAAGTGTTTGCTAGAGCAGGACAATCAGTAGGAGAACATGTTTACAGTGCAGGTTGTGCTTCAGAGTTAAACCAAGACATTGTAATAGTTTCTCATTCTCATCTGATTAATGAAAAAAAACGAAGGGGTTTTTCCCAGTTGGGTTCCCTTGTAAAATCATTGTGTTCTTGTGGTTTTGATGGTTGCATGGCATTGCATGTGTTTCTAAATTGTGATTTCCTTTCCGTGGAATATTAGAGGAAATATGTAATCTCTTGATTTCCGTTCAATTTCATCAGTTGTATCAAATTTCTATTAATTTCTACATGGTATTAGGGCAGAAATTACATTAGAAACTAGTCAATAAATATTCTCCTTTTGAAATTTCGATTTGCAGATTTAGTGAAACAAGTTTTCTTCCATGCGGGAAAATGTCTTTCAACGGATTGAGATTGGAGTATGTCTTGGAGGGAACCTCAAATTTCATAGCTTGGAAGGACAAGATGGAAGCTATAATTAATGATAATGGAGTGTTGGAGTACACCAAAACTTCCATTCCAAAACCAACAGTATCAGATGCACAACAATCAACCCAGTGGAAGAAGGATACCATAAAAGCTGGGAGGATCATTCTGGAGGGTCTAAGAGACCACATAGTCTCGAATTTACATGGCAAGGAGACTCCATTTGTTATGTGGAAGAACCTCATTGAGCTATTTGAAAATGGCAGTGATGGCAAGAAATTTTCATTGAGGGACAAGCTCAGAAACATCTGCATGCGGAAAAATGAAACCATTCCACTTTACATCTTTATATTCACTCAGCGTCGAGATGAGCTTGGAGGACTTGGAGAAAATATACCATCTTCGAAGCTAGTGATCCTAGGTCTCCTGGGCCTTCCAAAATCCTGGCACAGATAATAGGAATATGTAAATTGAAAGGACAAATTTCCAAATTGGGAGACTTTGGTCCAATTTGGTGTAGGAAGAAATTCGAAGGAACACCAGAGATGGAGTAACATCCAAAGCTGAAGAGGAAGAGGAATTTTCCTTGGTTGGGAAGAGAAAGAAATATAAGGGCAAGAAGGCCCAAAGCAAGCCAAAGTCCAATTAGAACAATGGAAAGAAGAACCTAAGCAAGATAAAATGTTTTCACTGCCATGAATATGGGCACTATGCAACAAAGTGTCCGCACAAGAAGTCTAACAAGAAGTCTTCAAGAGGTGTAGGAGGTGAGGCACTTGCATCAAACTTCGAATTAGACTTCACCCTAATTACATGCATGGCTAGCACTATAATGGGGAGTATGTGGTATCTAGATTTAGGTGCCTGGTTCCATATGACAAAATGTAAAGAATTCTTCAGTAGCCTAGAGGAGAAGGATCTCTATATGCACATAAAACTTGGGGATGATGGGAGGTACAATACCAAAGGAATTGGAATTGTAACCTTTAAGAGGGAGTCAAGCTCCCATCTTCATCTGAAAGATGTTATGTATGTACCTGGGCTAAAGAAGAACTTGATCTTTGTAGCTGTATTGGAGGATAGAGGCTATGATGTTGTTTTCAGTAAGGGGAAAGCCTTTATGAGACATGTAGCTACTGGGAAAGTGAAACAAATTGGAGTTAGAGTGAAAAATATCTACAAACTTGAGGTGGAAGCTTGCACTACACTGAGTAGCAAGTTAGAAAAGTTGCAAAGTTGAGATGTTGGAGAACTCTGGCACAAGTACATGGGACACTTACACCATGAGGCCTTAAAATCATGCATTATATTACCACCGGTCTCTCAAAAGGTACTCTTGACCAACATGATGTCTACAAGGGATGCACAATGGGGAAATATGTCAAATCCACCTTCCATGGCCGAGATATCAGAGCAGGAGAAACCTTGGAGTGAGTCCACTCTGATGTATGTGGACCCTTTTCTATAGCCTCTAAAGCAAAACATATGTATTATTTAATTTTTTTCGATGACTTTTCTAGAAAATGTTGGATTTTATTCATGAGGAAAAAGGATGAAGCATTTTCCAAATTTGTTGAATTCAAAGCATTGGTTGAAAAGGAGACTTGTCAGAAATTGAAAGCCCTGAGAAGTGACAATGGTGGAGAATTTGTTTCTAGCACCTTCAAAGACTTCTGTGCCAAAGAGAGTATTAACAAAGAACTGATAGCAACCCATAACCCACAAAAGAATCAGGTGGCTAAAAGGAAGAACAAAAGCATAGTGGGAGAACAAGAGCCATGTTGCATGATCAAGGGATCCCATTACATCTATGGGCAGAAGCATGCATCACCACAATTTATTTGTAGAACATGATCCCTCATAGAATATTTGACATGATCACACTCGAAGAAGCTTTCTCTGGGAGAAAGTAAGATGTATCTCATTTTTGAATTTTTGGAGCTAGTATGTATTTTCATGTCTCCATGGATGGCAGGAAGAACTAGATCTTACAGTTGAGATGGGAGTCTTTGTAGGATACATAGAGACACCACATAATTATTGGGTGTATTTTCCCTCACTCAGGGTGACATTAGTGAGGAGAGATGTCAAATTTGATGAGGAGAAGGGTATGAGATGCTCCCTAGAGAGACAACTAAGTATCCCACTAGAGGAAGAACCTTAGACAGAGTTTTATGATGTTGTGGAGCAGCCATAAGTGGAGGAGTAGAAAGGAGGCCAAGTGGAGGCACCCACTCACCTAGAATCTTCCAGAGAGGGGAGGAAGAGAACTAGGGAAGCTAACAGATTGGCGTAGGATGCATGTGGGAGATCCTACCTCATACAGAGGAGGTCACTAGAAATATACACTAGGGACATGTCTTCATGACAAAATTCATTGAGTCAGAGCCTTCTTCATTTGAGGAAGCAATTTTCAACTAGTATGGGTTGATGCCATGGTGGAGTATGACTCCATCATGAAGAATATGGGAGGTAGTGCCGAGACCAAAGAAAAAGTCAGTCGTTGGTTCCAAATTGGATCTACAAAGTGAAGCATGTTGTTGATGGGAGCATAGAGAAGTACAAGGCCATATTTGTGGCCAAAGGATTCTATCAAGTTGAGGGAGTGGACTATGAGGAAACTTTTTCCCCAATGGCAAGATATTCCTCGATCAGAACCATTTTAGCATTAGCTATGTAGATGGGGTGGAAGATCCAACAGATGGATGTGAAGACTGCCTTCCTCAATGGATTTGTTGAGGAAGAAATTTACATAGAGAAACCATAGGGATTTGAGACATATGAAAGGGAGACAGATATTTGTAGACTTAGGAGAGCCTTGTATGGTCTCAAGAAGGTGCCTTGAGCATGGTACACTCATATTGACACATATCTAAGTCGATTGGGCTTCACCAAAAGTGAAGTAGATACCAATCTCTATCACATTGTGATAGATGGCAAGTTGCTTATCTTGGTATTGTATGTTGATGCCTTGATACTTATAGGGGATGGGCAGTTGATCCACTCTTACAAGGAGGACCTTGCAAGAGAATTTAGGATGAAAGACATCCAGCTTGATGCATTACTTCCTTGGGATGAAAATATGGCAGGGTGATGGTGAGCTGTTTGTGAGTCAGGGGAAGTATTCCTATAAAATACTTCAAAGATTTCACATGGGGAACTGCAAGCCTATGGACACACCTCTAACTACAAACAGGAGGAAGGAGAGTGCTTCTTCAGAAGAGGCAGTATATGCTACCATCTACATATAGCTTGTGGGATCCTTGATGTATCTAGTGAACACAAGGCCCAACATATGCTATGCAGTTAATCAGTTGAGTCAAGCCATGGTGAAGCCTACCAAGTTGTATTTGAAGGCAGCAAAGCATGTGTTGAGATAATTCAGAGGCACAACTGAGTATGTGTTGTGGTACATGAGGATAGAGGGAGTGAAGCTCGAAGGCTTCACTGATGCAGATTGGATAGGGAGTCCATCAGACAAGTAAAGTACTTCATGTGCTATGTTTAGTATTGGGTCTGCAATTATTTCCTAGTACAGTAGGAAACAAAGGTTTGTGGCACTCAACTCAACAAAGGCTAAATACATAGATGCAAGTCAAGAAACATGTGAGGCTATATGGATGAGGAAAATAATTATGGGTCTTTTGAGTCAGGAGATGGATCTGACAATGATTTATTGTGATAATTAGAGTTGTATTAAACTCTCTAAGAATCCAATATTTCATGACAGGTCCAAGCACATTGATATCAAGTACCATCACTTGTGGGATTGTGTGCAGAGGAGAATTATGATGCTACAATACATTCCAACTAAGGAGCAGGATGCATATATCTTGACAAAGGCATTTTCAAGAGGAAAATTCGAATTCCACAGGTGTAGGATAGGGGTGGTACAAAATCCCTTTCTTGCTAGGAGTGAGTGTTAGAAATTGTAGCAAGAAAGGCTCAATTTGAATTGTGCCTTAGTCAAATTGAGTAATCCTATTTTCCACATCGACAAGATGACTTGGATTGCAGTTAACTTATGTAACATGGACTTGTCTACTAGTTAGATCAATAAATTCGAGTTATACGCTTGGAGTAGAGTTATGCTTGTAGTGATTGCTAAAATTGAGCAATATAGTTCAATTATTTTCAGTTGAACTCAATTAATTGAGCTCAAGTCATTAGTTGATGGTCAGTTGAGTAGTAACATTGTTGTTAATTCAGTGATCTCTTAGTTAAACTAGTCAATCAACTAAAAATAGCCCAAACATGCATGGAATTTGAATTTCCTAGCTGGAATGGAGGAAAAGGCACATTGTAACTAAAAATTGTTTACTAGTTGAGTGTACATGCTTGGCATTGATGCAAGTGATCAATTCCTTGGATTTGCACTAGGAAATAGGGAATTCCCCTATTATTTAGGAGCCTAATTTCTCCTGAATTGCACAAGGAAATAGGAGGAAGTTGGGGCCTTGAATTGGCTAATTGTTGGCTAGAGTAAGACTGTCAATAGGAGAACAAGTTTACAGTGCAGGTTGTGTTTCAGAGTTGAAGCGAGACATTATAATAGTTTCTCATTTTCATATGATTAATGAAAAAGAATAGAGTGTTGACCTAGGTTGTCATTGATGTCAATATGGAAATATTTTGGATACTAGAGGATGACATGAAGCCAAGGGGATGTAGAGCAGATTCATGAAGAGACAGGAGCAAGGCCATCAGGATAGCCAAGCCATAAGCAAAGAGGAGCTACCTAAGGAGGTAGATCAAAGCATATCATAGGATATTAGAGCAAGAGAGGCATTCGTATATGCAAGGAGGTCTTTGAAAGACACTACCAAGCCAGAGGAGCAGATGGAGACAAGAGGAGCAGACAGAGCCACCAAAGGAGCAGATGGAAATGAGAGGAGCCACATTGGAGCAAGAGGAGCTACAGGAGGAACCATATAGCAAGGAGGCATATCAGAGCAAGAGGAGCCATATCGGAAGAGCACTGCATGTAATACATGCCCACGAAGAACCTACAGGAGTAGCCACACACACACACACACACACACACACACACACATATATATACGCCAAAATAGAGTTAGTGGAGCTACAGGAGCAAACAACGCAAGCAGAACAGAGCATATATATATGCCAAAGAAGAGGAGCAAACAGAGCATATCGGAGCAAGAGGAGCCATCAGAGGAGCAATGGATGCATTTACCACTAGCGGAGATCTATATATATATATATATATATATATATATATATATATATATATATATATATATATATGCCATATATATGTCAATGAAGAGGAGCACACAACTATCGGGAGCCTATCGGGAGCCATATATCCATGGGACGCAGCAATCACAGCTTCGATCTGTCTGTGTTTTTATTCTTAACAGTAATAATTCCCGTGACTAAGGCAAATCTGGCATAGCTTGGGTCCGCGAGTGGAAAGTCAAATAACACAGAGAACCGGCGGAAAAACACGCAACGGAACCCTTGAACAGATTTGAAATGATATCAAGTTTGATTTTGGGACTCATCAGGTCCGTGTAACCCCATCGCATCGGGCCTATGTGGTGTTCCCATATTGCATCACGTTACAAAGGAAAGCGGATGCGAAGGATTATAAAGGTTGCTTTGAAGTGATATCGGGTCCGGCGGATATTGCATCGCTTACGGGAAGCGACGTCCAACCACTGCGACTGGCGATCGCCGATTGGCATCGCATCGGGCCATCAGAGCGGAACACACACACACACACACACACACACACACACACACACACACACACACACACACACACACACATATTAAAAAGGGACATTGCGAACTGCCGATAGCGATAGTGATATCACATCGGGACTATGGAAAGCACCGATAGTTGGAAGCCCGCATTGCCGACCGCCGATACCGCGATTGGATCATGACCGTCCGATCGGTTAGATCCTGATCTGCGTATATAACCCCATATATGCGTTAAAAGGCATAGAAAACGTTGTTTTCAATAGTAATGAAAGTTTTGGGTCCCGAAAGGGATTAAAGAGCCGATTTTCCAGTTTAAAAGGGTTTTCGGTCCCGATATTTAAGAGAGGTGATTGTGGGTCAAAGATCCCTTGTGGGCCTTATTTAAATCCATTGCTGCCGCCCCTTAGTCTTTTGGACTGTTTGTATCACATTCTCTGTGTAATTAAATACTTGTATATATTGCTTGCGCGGGGTTTGGAGACAGAGATGCGTTAAGGAATGCTCCCGATAGCTCAGAAGACGAGAATCAGTGATAGGACGTGGCAGGTCCGTTAAATGTAATAAGTATTCTCTGTGTATGCAGCCTCTCTTTCTCCTGAACGTGTCCTGTGAATATTGGAATGTTCGGATAAGACAGAGGAAATGTAAATTCGGGAAGCCGAAGAAGCAAGCAAGCGAGGAGGTAACTGACAGGATAAGCGAGCGTTGAGGAAGCCGAAGAGCCTGCAGAGAAAGGAAGCCAAAGAGCCAGCGAGAAAGAGGAAACGAATGGACAGAGGCATGGAATGCATAAAAACAGCAAAAACAGAGGACTGCGGATGTTGTTGGTTGTTGCGAAAAATCAGAATGTGAGATAGCAGAAGCAACAACGGTGAATGCTGTTGAAGGCTGTTGAACGCTGTGGAAAATAAGTTGGAGGAGACAGAGGCAGCGAGAGGATCCAGCAGAACAGAAAGAGGGCCGCAGGGCTAACAGGACAACAGACAGTCGAAGGGTAGAAGTTGCCAGCAGAGAAGCAGTCTTGCTGAAACATTCACCATGAAATTAGAACATATGCTTGAACTGAAAGCAGGTTCTTATGCAGAGTTTTAGTGCAGTTGTAGTGGACTCACTAAAGCAGTGTGGAGATATGATCAGAGGTCAGCTATTGGAGACTCTGTGTGAATGGTAGGAAGAGTTGTAAAGACTCCTTCAAGAGAAGACATGGTTGTCATTGATACTGTAGTTTGGAGACTACAGGGAAGTTGTAAATAGACAGAACTCAGCAGAAAAGAGTTCTGAGAGCAGAACAACACTATCAAATGAATCTTGATATGTAAGAAGGATTGGAGTCCTTGGGGCTGGTGCCTCAGAAGTATGGAAGGATTGAAGTCTTTGGGAGTTGGTGCTCCTAAGTCCAAGATTGGTGTCTTGGAAAAATAGAGTTGGTGCTCTGGAGGTTGGAGCCTCACCAAAGTCCAAGTTGGAGCTTGGCAACTGATTGTAACCATCTATATTTTGTATCTATTTTACTGCACAGTTTATGTTAATAAAAGCATTTATTCTTGCTATTCATCTTGTGTTCTGAATATATATGTTTTAACTGGTGAAACAATAGTGGGAAAAAGAAATACTGATTCACCCCCCCCTCAGTATTTCCAACACGGAGGGGTTTTTCAGAGTTGGGTTCCCTTGTAAATTCATTGTGTTCTTGTAGTTTTGATGGTTTCATGTCATTGCATGTGTTTCTAAATTGTGATTTCCTTTCCACAAAATAGTAGAGGAAATTTGTAACCTCTTGATTTTAGTTCGATTTCATTAGTAGTAGCAAATTTCTATTAATTTTTACATATCGGTCAAACATAATACATGGTTTAACTAGAAAATTACATTTGATAGGGATGCATTGTGTGTGTGCAAAGCTAACTCCGAAAGAAAACAAAAGAAATAAAATTCATCCATTCACATAGTGACACCATTATTTACATTACATAAACTATCCATATAGAACATTCACCATAAATTTTGCAAAGACTTTGTAACTCATTCATTAATCCCATCATTGGTATAAAACACATAAGTAATAGAACCATAAGAATACCACAGAACTTTTAGATATTTTATATTCATATTAAACATCAAAAGTACAAGTTATACAAAAACACCATATTCCCCAATACAGAAACTTAAACTATCATCATTTATATTAAATTATCTAACCAACACCATTACACCAAATAAATTAGTTATTAACAATAGAAAAACAACCAAACTATCAGAACCCCAATAGAACCGTCCATAAAACCAAAAAACATAACTATTATCCAACAACATAAAAAAGACAGAACCCTCTATCATAGATTATAGCTTCTGTCTCTAGCATCGTGCTCTAGGGAATCTTCAACCAACTCACATAACTAGCTCACCTTGATGAGTTGTCCTCGTACGTGCTGAGCTAAAACTGATCATGGGGCAACACTAGGTTGAATTGCCACCACTGCCATATCTAACCAACCTGCACCGCTGGAGGATACACTATTGATCGAAGAATCTTTCAGTTATGGCGTTGTCCTCTTGGCCTCCATTGCACAGCTATGCTGTCTGTCAGGCATGTGCGTGACATGTTGTGCACGGTGCCCACCAAACTTGTGCGGTTTCTCCACCCTTTGAAAAATTTGGGCAAAGTTTGAAAAATTTCTCCCTTTTTCCTACTTGGCCCCAACAAACCCCAAACATTGTTCGTGGCGTGGTTATGAACCAATGGAAGGAAGGACCTCTGTAGTCTTTGCCAAAAAAAATTCAAACATTTCTTTAGCCATTTTGCATGGTTGTATTTGCTTCCTCTATCGATTCGATAATATTCGCAACAGTCTCCACAGACATACGAGTAGTTTGGAACAAGGGTTCATCTTCGACAATGACTTTGTGCACTGTGGTTTGTGCTACAACAAGATCATCTTTGAGTTGCATGGCTTTGTCTGGTACCACTTTCTAACCCAGTTTTTGCTGCTTCGCTCTGCATTAGTTACTCTTTCTGCCCAACGTCACACTTTTGACCATTGTAGCTCTGCGTTCTGGCGTAGATAGAGATATCAAACTGCTACGTATATTCTCATTCTACTGTTTCGCAATTTCAATTCTGGTACCAATGTCTTTGAGCTCGACACTATCCTGTAATTTATTCCACAAGTCTATGTTAGTGTCATACAATTTTGTGCACTCATGCTCATGCCCTCGTGCAATCTCAAAAGATTTAGAGGATATCTGGACCCTTTCTACTTCTTCTGACAAGGTAGTGTGCTTAATATGCAATTGTAGCTCTTCGAGCTTTTCTTTTAGGTCGTGAACGACCTCTTCAATCTTCGATAATTCATTCTTTGTGGGAGCGTCAATTTCCATGGGGACATCTGATATTTTACTATATAATTCTTCGACGACTCATCGAAGTGTCTCCTCTCTCTATTCGGCTTTTTGTCGTGCTTCTTCCAATTGTGTGTGCGCTGCTTGTAGAGCCTCGTTCCCATTAGTGAGCTGGACCAGGTCTGCCGAGGTTGCTTGTCCCCAGAACTGTCACACCAGGTGCAGGAATAGATTCCCTAGATGCCCCAATCATTAGACACAGTTTCTCTAACTTCTGTTGTGTTCAATCCTGTAATTCCCATTACTCATGCGTTCTTTTTTCACTAGCTGTGATGAGAGAGGCAGTTCCTCTTTAATATTTTCGGCCAAGTCCTCCGACATAGAAGGTGTTTCGGGGCCCATTATTTTGCTCACCTTCTTCTTTCTTGTGCCCTTCTATTGACCCCACAACGACGTCTTCTCACTGTGGGGTCTCGTTGTGGTGTGTTGGGATGCTTTTCTTCAAGCTTCTGTGGCAGGGGTTTTGGGAATTCCTCTTGCTGCGTGGTAGATGGCATTGTAGGTTATGGTCATTGGCATTCCTCCTTTGCGCCATTATCAACTGTCTATATAATTCCTGCTGCTCGTCAAAGGCTGGTATGCACCATTTTGCGGTCTAGTGATTCATTATCTACGACACTACATTCTTTGATCCAGGTGGATATTGGTGGCCACCTGCCAAGTCCACCTGGACCCCCACCATTGTCTTTCTCAGCATTTTCAGTTTCCTTAATTGTAGCACAACTTACTATTTTTAGCAGTTTTTCGGGTCCTGAACTTCCGGAGCCGTTTTGAGGCCCTAAACGACGTTTTTTGGGAAATCTGGGGGCAACATCGGTCCATGGACTAATGTTGCCCTTCCTAAAGTGGTAGTGCTCGAATAGATCTTTCTAACGAGCTATTGTACGCGTCAAACGGAGATCGTATGCCAAAGTTACGACCCCGGGAAGTTGATGTACCAATTTACCCAAACGGGGCCCACAGTTTGGCGTTTCATCTCCTAGGGTTAGGTTTTGGAATGTTAAGGGTTGTCCATTGTTTCTCAACAATAAATAGGCCTTCAAGCCTCATTGTAACATAGTTCAGAGGCATGTAGCCATCACATCTCTTCTCAGAGATAAGCTACCATCGCCCTAGCTAGTTTATTGCCATTTCTGTTTGTAAGCATATTTCAGTATTTTCCATTAATGAAATGAAGTATTATTTCTGCTGCATCTTTGTGTATATGGTTATCTCTGTAATTTGTTGCGTTCCTGTTTAAATCCGGATCAGTGGTATCAGAGCGGTCTGCTTTTTTTCTGTTTTTCTTTGCATGTCCCCAACAAGGTCGGGATATAAGGAGTTAGGGCTTGAACTGGTTGAACCTTTGCAAGACCAGCCTCGCAAATCCCGACGGCCTCCCATGGCGGACGAGAAGAAAGACGAGGGGGCAGGAGATCCCATCAAAATCTTGCTCGAAGAAGCGCTCGAGCGACAACAGAACGCGATGATGGACAGCTTTGCGCAGATCCTTCAGCGGCTACCCAGAAGCGGCGCATCGGCTTCCAGTAGCTCCTCTGGAAATGCCACACCCTTTAAGGTACAAGTTAATTTTGAAATCCCCATATTCGAGGGTCAGATAGACGCCGATGCCGTAGATAAATGGTTAAATCTGCTAGAGGGTTATTTTTCTGTTCATGAATTTTCGAGTCGGGAAAAGATTGTTTTTGCTCTTCTCAAAGCAGCCCCCCACGTCAAGGACTGGTGGGAAACCTACTGCGAGCAGAAGGATGAAAGTACTGGCTCACTATTTTCAGCCGCACCCACCTGGGATTCATTCCGGGATGCCATCAAGGAGCAGTACTACCCTGTCGGAAGCTATGAGGATGAATACATAAAGTGGACCACGCTGCGGCAGGGAAGGGACCAAGACGTGCCGGAGTTCACCAATCTTTTCCATACCCTTCTCACAAAGTTGGGTATCAAGGATTCAGAGCAACATTTGATACTCAAATACCGTGACTGCCTGCACAAGTACATCCAGGAAGAAATACAGTTCTTAAACATCCCCTTGCTCGGCGCAGCATACCGGTATGCTGTTAAGGTCGAGTAGAAGTTTAAACAAAAGAAGCGAGACTTTGGATCTGCGAATCCAAAGCAGGGGAAAGGTGCCCCTAAACCACAGAACAAAGGACAAAGCCAAGGCGGGACAGCCCAAGACAACCTGCCGAAGCTGCAAGCAAAGAGCAACGCCGCGAAGCCGAGAAAGGACACTGGAAAATGGTGCGAGTTCCATAAGAGCTCCACTCACAACACAAGTGAGTGTCGGGCCAAGCAGTCACTGGTGGCTGAGCTAAAGGTTTCAGAATCAGATGCATGTTCCGACTCTGAGTCAGAACCCGATAAGGGGTATGAAAAAGGGAAGCAGATCATTGATGCGGATCCCAGCGCCACTGTTGCTACCGCAAAGATCCAGAAAAATGAACCCGAAGATCCAGAGGAGGAGGAGCGTCTCTTCCACTCCCAGATGTGGGTAAAGGGCTCCCTGATACAGTTCATTGTTGATAGCGGGAGTCAAAAGAACCTCATTTCGGCAGAGGTCGTGAAGCGGTTGGGCTTACCGACCACAGCACATCCACAACCATACACCATTGGGTGGCTTCACCAAGGGCGAGATCTTCGCGTGAGCCAGCAGTGTCGCCTTCCATACAACATCAAGCCCTTCACGGATGAGGTATTGTGTGACATTGCTCCCCTTGAAGTTTGTGATGTATTACTAGGACAACCATACTTGTGGAAGCGACATGCTGTGTATGAATCAAGGCCCCGTGCTGTTATTATCACATTGGGAAATAAGTTGTTCAGGATACCAGAGGTAGCACCACCTGCCGCCATCTCTTTGATTACTGCAAAACAATGCAGTAAGATCATTTCCAAAACCAGGAAATTTGTTTTCCTGATGATACGCCCTCAAGGGAAGAAGAAGATAGTGGCCGCGGCCTCCAAACGGGGTTCCTCTGCACGGCAGCTACAGATGGACAAGATTGTGGAGGAGTACGAAGACATCTTCACCTCCCCGGCAGGGGTTCCTCTGCACTGTCAAGTCAAGCACTCCATCGATCTGACCCCAGGTGCGCCGCTACCCAATGGACCAATTTATCGGCGCTCCGTTCTGGAGAACAATGAAATCAAGAGACAGATTCAGGAGCTCCTGCAGAAAGGTCACATCCGTCCGAGTTCTTCGCCCTGTGGGAGCCCGATAGTGTTGGTACAGAAGAATGATGGGACGTGGAGACTCTGTATTGACTATCGGGCGCTGAACAAGATCACTGTCCGTAATAGGTACCCGATCCCGCGGATTGATGACCTCCTAGACCAACTAAAGGGGGCGAAATATTTCAGCAAGATCGATCTGAAGTCAGGATATCACCAGGTACCAATTGAACCCTCAGATGTGTGGAAGACTGCTTTCAAATCCAAGGAGGGCCTCTTCGAATGGTTGGTCATGCCTTTCGGATTGACGAATGCTCCTGCAACCTTTATGAGGCTAATGGATGACATCTTGCGGCCATTCACCAACTCCTTTGTAGTAGTATACTTGGATGACATTCTGATCTTCAGCCAGAGTTGGGAAGAGCACCTCCACCACATCCGACAGGTTCTCCAAACACTGCGGCAACACAAGCTATGTGCCAATTTGGAGAAATGCACTTTTGGCATGACCGAGGTTCAGTATCTGGGATACATCATTGATGAACAGGGGGTGCATGTCGATCCAGCCAAGGTCCAAGTCATTCGGGATTGGCCCTCTCCAACCACTCTAACAGAGCTCCGCAGCTTCCTAGGTCTTGCCAACTTCTACCGCAGGTTTGTGTTGGGATTTTCTCATATTTCTTGGCCCTTGAGTCAAGTCACCAAGGGCGGGGCGAAAGCAAAATTCTTTTGGTCTGAATCTCAACAGAAGTCATTCAGGGAGTTGAAGGATCGCCTCTGCACGGCACCAGTGCTCGCGTTACCAGATTTACAACAACCATTTGAGGTCGAGACAGATGCCTCTGACTATGCTATTGGGGCAGTCCTTACTCAACATGGACATCCAGTGGCATATCACAGTGAAACACTTTCAGACACAGTCCGGAAGTACCCCACTTATGATAAAGAGATGTATTCCATTGTACAGGCCTGCCGACAATGGAAGCATTACATTTTGGGGAAGGAAACGGTCATCCACACAGACCACCGACCTCTGCAGTTCATACAGAACCAAGGGAAATTGCAGAATGATCGCCATCAGAAGTGGTCTACATACCTGCAACAGTTTCACTTGAATATCAAGTATAAAAATGGCAGCACCAATAATGTTGCAGATTGCCTCAGTCGACCACCGATCATGGCGCTAACCACCGTGCTCAACTCTTGCGGGCACGAGACTTCTGATTGGCCACTTCTCTACAAAAGCGACCCAGAATTCAGCCACACATACCAGACACTCTTGGAGGGTCGGCAGGTTGCAGATTTTCACCTCCATGATGCCCTATTATGCCACCTCGGTCACCTCTGTGTTCCTTCAAGCGAGCGTGCCAAGATGATTTGGGAAGCACACTACAGTCGGGCTGCTGGGCATTTCGGGGTCGAGAAAACAGTGGCAGTACTGCAAAACTATTTCTATTGGCCGAATCTTCGACAGGATGTTGGGAAGTACATCCGATCATGTACTGCCTGTGCCATTGCCAAACCGACCATTAAGAAGCAAGGCCTCTATACCCCGTTGCCTACCCCTAGTCGACCTTGGGAATCCATCTCCATGGATTACATGTCAGGCCTTCCTTCCACTAAGCATGGAAATGACTGTGTTTTTGTGGTCGTCGACAGGTTCTCAAAGATGGCCATTATGATGGCCTACAAGAAGAATATCACAGCAGAAGCCACTGCTAAACTCTTCTTTGAACGAGTGTGGGTGCACTTTGGGATCCCACAGTCTATCATCTCAGATCGGGACAGTCGGTTTCTCAGCACCTTTTGGTCCAGTCTCTGGTCAATGTTGGACACCAAACTCACGAAGTCCACAACCTTCCATCCTTAAACTGATGGCCAGACGGAGGTTGTTAATAGGATGATTGTGCACATTCTGCGCATGTATAACTCAAAGCATCCACGCACATGGGACGAGAGCCTCCCCTACGTTCAGCACAGCTACAACCGAGCTCTTCACAGCTCCACTGGCCATAGCCCTTTTCAGGTGGGTTTGGGATTCCAGCCACTATGCCCCATTGATGTGGCCATGCCACTTGCAGCTACTCACATGAATTCAGCTCATGTCCAGTCCGAAACAGATAAGGCCACCAGCTTCATTGAGCGAATCCAACATATTTGCCAGCAGGTCCATGACATTATTGAGAAATCAAATGCCAAGTACAAGCAGCGACATGATCAACATCGGGTGCCACACAAGTTTCAGGTGGGCGACAAAGTCTGGTTGCATTTGCAAAAGGAACGCCTTACTGGAGCCTATCGGACATTGAGACCACTCCGATATGGTCCTTACACCATTACTAAGGCTATGGGAGACAATGCATTTGAGCTCAGCATTCCCCCATTCCTTGGCCTGCACCCAGTATTTAATGTGGACCGCCTTCGGCCATACTTTCCACCATTGCTAGACACATCCGACATTGCAGAACAGCTCAAACCCACAGAATTAAATCCAGATTGCATGGAACAAGCTGCAACTGATCGGATCATGGACACATAGATCAAGAACACTCGCCAACAAAATATCCAACTGTATCGAGTTGTCAAAGCGGGCCAACTCCTTCAGCAGGGCAAGTGGCTCACCAGGGAACAAGTTCAGCAGAAGTTTCCTCATCTCATGGAGGAGCTCAACGCAATGGGGACCATTGCTTCCTAAGGGGGGAGGAATGATCCAGGTGGATATTGGTGGCCACCTGCCAAGTCCACCTGGACCCCCACCATTGTCTTTCTCAGCATTTTCAGTTTCCTTAATTGTAGCACAACTTACTATTTTTAGCAGTTTTTCGGGTCCTAAACTTCCGGAGCTGTTTTGAGGCCCTAAACGACGTTTTTTGGGAAATCTGGGGGCAACATGGGGCCATGGATTGATGTTGCCCTTCCCAAAGTGGTAGTGCTCGGATAGATCTTTCTAACAAGCTATTGTACGCGTCAAACGGAGATCGTATGCCAAAGTTACGACCCCGGGAAGTTGATGTACCAATTTACCCAAACGGGGCCCACAGTTTGGCGTTTCATCTCCTAGGGTTAGGTTTTGGAATGTTAAGGGTTGTCCATTGTTTCTCAACAATAAATAGGCCTTCGAGCCTCATTGTATCATAGTTCAGAGGCATGTAGCCATCACATCTCTTCTCAGAGATAAGCTACCATCGCCCTAGCTAGTTTATTGCCGTTTCTGTTTGTAAGCATATTTCAGTATTTTCCATTAATGAAATGAAGTATTATTTCCGCTGCATCTTTGTGTATATGGTTATCTCTGTAATTTGTTGCGTTCCTGTTTAAATCCGGATCATTCTTGAGCTTGTAACGACACTTCAAACATTGCTTTCGAGGTTTGTGCATGCCTGTATGTACATGTGGTGTGGGGGTGGTGTGGAACGTTGCTACTGCCTTTTAGGCTTTGATGACTTGTACCAGAATGTGCGGTACCGTAAGAATAGCACGGTTAATGGCTTCTTTCTAGATATAAAATTTAACATTTGTATTTATTTAGATCTTTTTATCAAAAGTATGCCAGAGTCATCCAAATCTCAGTGCAACAAATTATAGCTTGTATTCCAAAAATTTCGGCTTAAATTATGGCTTGTATTCCAATGATTGATTGTTGTTGACATCACAAACTGCCAATGATATTCCACCTTCCAGGTTATGTCTAGTATTGCATGCTTTGTTTGGCTCCCTGTTCTCATGACTACACGGTGTTCTTTGTACTAGGTGGGTCAGTCCTCACTACGACATGAAATTTCTACACTGCCAATTCTGTCACACTGTTACCTATGGTCACGACATCCTCTAAGTTCTCATCTTTGCAGCTACTACCTGTGAACACACATAATATTACAAAAACAATCTTTCTTTTTTAAACAGACATATCAACTTCGGAAAGTGAGGTGGCTGTCTTTGTACAATTTCAGCTCACTCCCATTGACAAGCCCGTCGAGTGGCCCCTTTAATTTCTCCAATCGTATGACCTTTGCATCTGTGACAATTTTCATTATATACAGTCCCAATCAATGCATTTGAAATTTTCTAGGCTGCTTTAGAAATTTACTGTCATACATCAAGACGAGATCACCAATATGGAATTGCGTTGCTTAATGTGAAGGCTGTGTCATGCCTTCTCCCTTGTCTTCTGCACAATTTGGTGGAACCATGCCATGAATTTGTCTTATTTCAGTTACAACAACTTTTTTAGTCCTTTCTCCACTGCACTAGAATCCATTAACCTTGTTGCGGTAACAATGCGAAGACTAGGGATTATGAATTCCATGGCCATTATTACTTCTTGCTCATATACCAATCAAAAAGGTGTTTGACTTGTAAGCTTCTTTGATGTAGTCCGGTAGGCCCATAGCACAACAAGAATCCTTAGGTCCTACTCATCCCTATGTTCGTTGTAGACCTTCATCATTGCATTCTCAAGAATCTTGTTGAAAGCCTTAACTATGATATTTGCTTGTGGGTGGTATCATGTGCTCTTTTGATGGTGCACCTAGAACTCCTTTGTCAATCCTTCAATAGCCTGATTTAGGAAGTGAGTCCCCTAGTGACTCATCAAGAATTTAGGACATCCAAAGTGGGTGACAACACTCTCAAATAAAAATCTTGTTGTGGTCTTTGCCCTGCAATCCTTGACAGGTGTTGCGTTGCGGTCCATCGAGTTAGATAATCCGTTGTAGTTATAATATATCGTGCTCCACTTCTCTTCGTTGGTGGATTAATTGGTCTAATATAATCTATGGCCCACTTATCAACTGATTGTAATGTTATCTACATATGGAGTGGCATCTCATCTCAACGCGAAGGTTTTCCCACTCTTTCACACACATCACAACTGCAACAAAATTCCTTTGCATCGTGATGGAATACCAACTACCACAGACTTGTGCGCAAAATCTTCTGTGCGGTTTCTTTTCCTACATAGTGACGTTCGACCACTCCTTCATGAGCCTCTGTCAAAATGGCCGGCCTTTCATGCTCCAATACACAATGATAGAGTATTCCATCTGCACCCAACTTGTATAGAAAACATATATTCCACTGATAGTCCATGGTCTTAACTACTGATTGCTTCTTCTGTGTAATTGTGTAATCCGGTGGTGTTGTCCCCATGCCGAGGAAATGGACAATCTTCGCAAAATGGCCATCTACCATCTCCACACTAAATAACTATGCATTTGGTAAGCCATCGTTCATGTTTCTTGCATCTTTATTGGAAAGAATCCTCAACAAATGATGAGACATTGCGTTTATCCTACCATGCTTCACTATCACCTCAAAATCATATTCATGGAAAAACAATAACCACCTGCATATTATCCCCCCCAACATTGGCTTGTTTCTGAGGTAACATAATGCATAATGGTAAATACACAACTTAAAGTGTGACCTCAACAAATATTGCCTAAATTTTTGTAGAGTGTACACCATCACTAATCCTTCATGCATTGTCGTGGAGTAGTTCCACCCCACTGAAGATAACTTACTACTGGAAATAGTGAGTGGGTGGTCTATCTTAGCCTCTCATGGTTGTGCCAATACAACTCCTAGTGCCATTGTTGATGCATCCACATGAACATGAAATTCTCTGCTCTAGTTGGGAAACACTAGGATCAATGCATATACTAATTTATCCTTTAATGTATCCAATGCTTGTTGGCACTCTTCATTCCGTTCAAACATGGTGTTCTTCTTCAGTAATATTTATAACGATGTGGGAATTTACGCATATCCGCGCATAAACTTCTTGTAATATCCATTATGTCGCAAAGTCATGCACAATTGTCACACTAAAGTTGGAGGTGGAAAGTTCATAATCATGACAATCTTCACTGGATCCACCAACAATCCCTATTTGCAAACAACATGTCCTAATAGACTTTCCATTGGAAAACAAAAAATACATTTCTTCATATTCAAGGAAATATTTAACTTCCTGCATATATCCAACATGAGTCACATTACTTCAGTGTCCTTTTGCAATAAGCTAAAAATGGTCTAATCATCCAAGTAAACTTCCAAAAATTATTGAATAAAATCCTTAAATGTTGCCACCACCTCTCAGAAAAACATTGTCAGTGCATTCTTCAATCCGAAGGGCATGGCAATATACTGAAACGGTCACCACTCGGTAGAAAAAATTGCCTTATGACGGTTCTCCTTGGCAATCTTAATATGATGTATGATGAGCAACCATCTGTGAAGGAGTAAGTTTCCTATTCTCCGACATTCTTCAAAAATTCATTTGAGAATGGTGTGGGGAATAGGTCATGAACACAAGCGTCATTGAATTTCCTCATATCTACACAAATATGAATCTCACCTGTTTTCTTTAGCTGAATGACCATCATACTAATCCACTTCGTCTCCTCAACAGGTTTTATAATGGCGACATTCAACATCATGTCAAGCTCCTCCATGAATTTCTATTTGTATATGGGGTTGGGGCGGTAGTGTCTCTATCGTATTAGCTTAGCACCTGGTTTCAAAGTAATCTTCACCTCCCCTAGCTCACCCACTATGCCCTTCATCTTTGCAAAAGTGTTGGGGAATAAATCTTGGTATTTGTGTAGTAGATTAGATATTTTTTTGACAATTTCCTTGTCCCAATAGTCTTCAATCACTGTGAACTTAGGGTTGTCTTTTGTGCCAATATTCACTTTGAGTGTTTTAATTGGTTTAGTGTAGTCCAACTATGGGTCAATTACTTCATGTGCTCCCTTGAACTCTAGAATATGCATATCTTTAGGATCTTCATCATCATTGATCTCTTTTGGCATGATGTAACACCTTGCCAACTTCCTTCTACTCTAATAATTTTGGTGATATGAGCAGAGTGGTACCTCCTTTGGTGTAGTTATTGGTCTTGGTGCAAATATTTTATCCTTTATACTACGTAGTGCTTCATCTACTAATGGATCATCATATTTAAACTAAAAATTTAATATGAAATTCTCTGTAATTTCTATCCATTATGGAGTACTTCATCGTATCTCTAATTGTGTATACCAATTTCGGGGCACAATGTCTAAGGTATGTACAAATTGGTGTATCCACTCAACCTCTAGAATATTTTCCTCTAGGCTCTCTCCATCCAATAATACACTTATCCAGGTGAGTGGTCAAGGATTCCTTACCAATGTGTCATTCTTCACAATTCTAAAATCCAATCTAAACTAGATCTACAGTAGGTGCCTACACTGCTGCCAAGTCTATATTTACCCCTTATGCATTGCCCATCAAGACGTTGGAGTGGCTTTGAGAGCAATGCATAGAGATGGAAGTCTAAGGTGATCTGGCACATGTACTTCAAATTCCTTAACAAAAGTAAAAACATCTTTGAGTCCATCAAACTGTGCAGGCTCCCAAAAATTCATGTCGATCCATCATACATAATTGGTTATATGTGCACATATCCTCATGGAAAACTCATGAAGGCACTGCTGCCAATTATCCAACACCTTATCTAAGTTTGACAACAAGAATTAATACTACACCAACTCAATGTACCATCGATTGTTGGGTTGACATAGTCATCGTGCTAGGTTGTTATGTTATAGATGTTGTTGAGGTCTATTGCATCGAGGTCCTCTCTCACAAGCTCGACGTAACATTCCCCTTCCTTAGGGTCTAAGGGCATGACTACCCACAAATATCTAGAATTAAATATTATTTGTCATTTCTTTAAATTGATAGTACCCTGATTATCATAATTCCACTCAATACAAAGCAATGTCGGATAAGGGTTTTTGCCGTCCACAATCTCAATGACTTCGAAGTCTGCCAGCCTCCTTACTTCATCAATGTTGACTTAATTATCTACTAATAATCGAATAGGAAATATTTTATATTGATTGACAAGCCACAATTGAATCGGAAATCACATAAGCTTTGGCTTACCCATTAGTTCACTTGTCTTCTTTGGTAGTATATTTACATCAGATCCCAGATCCAAATAATATTCTCCATGTTGTAGTATGAAATTTGGGCGTTGAAGTGAAATTCTCTATTTGTGCTCCTCTTGTGCAACAATTGCTTATTGTCATGTAAGGTACTTGCACATGACTGAATTCCCTCTCCTGCGTTCAGTGACCAATCATCCAACACATTTTCTCTAAAGCACGCTCTTCCTTCATCAAATCGAAATAAATTTTCAAAAAACATTAAAAGGGGCTTACCTCTAGAGGAGTTACTTTAGGTGGAGATTCATCATAGGATGATCATAAAATGGTGCCCCTTCTAGCTGCCTTATTAAGCTTGATGCACCCTAGATGCCAAGAAATCTCTTCTTGTATCCCTATAGATATGTTTTTCTCTAGTGTGGTCAAACCTTAAAGGAGGAATTGTAGCCTTTCAAACTCACTGGTAAGGCTTCTCAAGTGGATTTACAACATCCATGTTGGATATGGTTCCTTGTTTCATCACTACACACAACTAGGGGTGGTCCTGTCGAGCTTCTATTATAACCATTTGTACATTCAACCCTCGTTTCTCTTGCCATTTTGTCGATAATTGTGGGCAGTCCTCTGTAGCATGGTCTAGCTACCCACAATACGTGCAGGGGTTTAGATAGTCCCTAGCCAAATGTATCGATTTTACACATTTTAAATAGATCATTATCCCTCTACCATGACCAAAGCCTCCTCGTCCTCTCATAGGTGGGTCCTATCCTCTACCTCGCGGTTCATGTCCTTAGGCCGACACAAGATAGTGTCTGGCTTGATACTACTATGTGCCACCATAACCTCCTTCTATCTCTTGCACGTGGTAAGCATTAAAGGTCCTCTCGCAAATCAATTCTTGTGTGCAGTAAGAATGAATGTCATCTAGAATAGACTTGTAAAAATCACAAAAGGGTGTTTTGCATCATGGCGTAGTTGGTAGGCAAGTGCTCTCACACTCGACAAATCTTGTACCATAATCCTCTTCCTTGGGATAAGGGGATTGTTTCCGTAGTAGACACATAATTCGTCACTGTTGGGTATTGGTTTCGATGGTGACCTTCTATCCTGCATATAGTACACCACACATCCTTGCTATTTTCTTTGCCCTTTTCTAGGTCTTGTAATTGTAACGTCAGAGTAGCTAGCTGTGACTATACATGTACCACGCTTATGCCGCTTTCTCTACCTATAAGCATAGCCTCAAATCACATAGTTATCTCCAATGCTTTTAGATAGGAAGTCTATTTCTACTATGTCAATGGAATTTGGATATGTGGTAACAACCTTGTTACGAATCATTCCCCATGTCATGCATTGAGAAATTGAAACGCTAGTCTATCCATCAAAACTTTAAAGTGCTAGTCATAATCCCAAACATAATTATCAAATTTTTGCTTGATTTCCTTGATATTTTTTTCCACTATGATTCATACTTCAGCTTTGGAAATTCTTTCTACAATCCCTTCTTGATATCCACCAACATCTTAAGTTGTCTCGAGGGTGCAGTAGCCTTATAATTCATGTACCATGCCAACATGTGGTTCTAAAAGGTTGTTTCTAATTGGGAAATATTTGTCCCTCGTCTAGAATTTGCTTGACTGTCTAGACTGCATCACAAATGAACCAATGCTATTTGAGATCTTTTGTTCTTGTCCCATGGAACATTGGTAACCTTAGTGTAGAATTGACACCAACCATTTCCTGTCATCTAGTGCCTAATTGTTTAGAATTCAATGTCTCTGTCATAAATGGGATAACTTAAATTGCTTCACCTACATGTACTCCATGTTCTCCTCCTTTAATTTTTTCTTCTTCTTCCCTACTGTCACTTTCACTATCCAAGTATCTCTGGTGTCCTAATTTTGATGTCTAAGAAAATTCAACAAACAATGAAGAATTTACCTAGGATTTTGAAGGCACACATATGATCATTGGTTCGATCCACGGGATGGCTACATGTTGGACAATGGGATGTATAAGATATTTTATGCCAAACTGATCTTCTTATTCCCTTGTCCCATCTCTACCAATGCTTGGATGATGTAATTCCCCAATTTTTCTTCTGCCACGACAACCTTATCCTCTATCTTGGGTGGAAGGCCCTCTCCATGGCACGACGCTCCACTCTCGATGTAGGCACTCCTCCTTTCTACCACACTCTATAGTCTCTTCCTCTTGATATTAATGGTGACTTGAATTTTCTCTATTTTGCATACTTTGATTCTGCCTGACATGACTTCTCTTGAGTCTTTTGTTAGAGATAGGCTCTATCACAGTTCCCTTACCTTTGTCTAGATGATAAAAATATCTTGTCTCATTGTGTAGAGTGCCAATCACATTTCTTACCTCGCCTCTCCTGGAAATGACGTGTAGGTATCCACTACTTCTAAACTAACTATGCTACTGACACTCCTATTGACCAGGTGTTCAGTATTTAGCTAAAAATTCAAAATTCTCATATTGGCTCAAAAATTGCATGGCTGCTCCCGTTTCGTCAAGATGATCGTAACGCAATTCGTTTTTTCGAAAATGGAGTTCAGATGAAGGAGAAAAGGCCTACTGTTCGTTTTCTTAAACAACTAAAAAAAATTGCATAATGGGACATAATGATGACATGGCAGTCCAACCAGTCGTCTAGTCAGCAAGTGGAACCTTCTTCAGTTTTCACCCAATGGGGCTGTGAAAAATGTCACCTTCAGATTCGCTAGTGTAGTTGTGTGCAAGGGAAATTGCCTAATTGGCCTCTAAGGTGGAAATTGATTTTTTTTATTTAATTAAATATTATTATATATATTTTATATATATAATTTTTATGTTATATTATATAATTTTTATATATATATATATATATATATATATATATATATATATATATATATATATATATATATATATATATATATATATATATATATATATATATAATATTAATTAAATATTAATCTGCATTGCATATATGTTATATAATTCAAAATGGCATACTAAATATCCAATGGCATATTAAACCAAGTTTCGTTGGCATATATATTTATATGTTAAAAGAATGCGATGGGGGAGGGCAAGTTTGAACCTGTGACCTTCCCCTCATAACTCCCATGTATCACCAACGAACCACAACTGCATATATTGAAAGGTGGGGCAATGAAGTTATATTTAAAGCTTCATTAAAAGTCGACGACAGGGGTGGTGGGAGCCAGCCCTGTGGGCCAGCCCCCACCCCATGCGACCTCAACCACACGTCCATGAGTCAGCACCAAGTATAAGCGCGATTAGTGCGCCATTAATCCAGGATTAATCTTAATTAATCTTAATTAAGTTAGCAGTAATTATGGCGGAGCCACCAAATCCAGAACTGCCACCAAATTTGGCGGACTTAACTGGAGTCTTTCCAGATTTAGCAGAGGTTTTCTAGGAAAAATTGAAAGAGGCATAACTTCCTCAATTTTTGACCAAATTGAGATCATAAAGAAGTGTTATTAGCTAATTTTGACCTTCTAAACACATTGGTGCAGGGATCAGGAGCCATAGCGCTTTGTAAACAAAATTGTTGCCACATTGAGCTAATACAGAGGCCCAAGCCATGGAAGATGGACCAAGGAGATGTAACCTAGGAGGGGTGAACACTGTCATCAAAACACTGTGTTAATGTGTCTCTTTGATGGTTTGCTGCACTATACATGTTTGTTGTTCATTATTCGTTTTTGAAGCTATTTTGATCATGAATGTCTTGTTTAACTTAAGGGAATTTACCTGTTTGTAAGCACCAAAAAATAAGGAAACCTTAACTCAAAAAGAAAGAAGCAAGCACATGTTTATAAATCTGTAATTGTTATTAGCACATAAAAACTAATCATACAAAAATAGATCAAGTTGGTATTAGAGAACAATGTTGAATTGCTTACTTGCTTGAGTTTGTGCAATTAGGGTTTAAATGGTTGCAAAATTGTGATGCTTACAAGGTTAAATTTGCAGAAAGGAGAAAGGAAGCTATTGATTGCAACTCCTGAGGTAATTCCCAGAAGAAGGAGAGCCACAAGGCCACAATATCCACCACCAAAAGTTCCAATTCTAGCTGCACTTGAAGCTCCTCAAGTTTTGCCTTCAATTGAGATTGAAGAGGTACAATCAATACAAATTTTTGAGCCTAAATCCATAGCCATTATGTCTAGAGAAAGAGAGCTTGAAGGTCCCTCTTCAGAAGAGGAAGAACTTAAGAAAGATTTCTATACTTTGACTAAGATGGTGAAAGTCCTCTATGAAGAGAGGAACACTAGAATGGTTGGAGAGAGTTCTAAACCTCCACATGGAGAAGGAAGCCCAGAGGACAAAAAGGATGAGAAGAAGGATTCCAAAGAGAATGGTGGAAAGCCACCTCCATATCCATCTTCCTCATCATCTTCACCATATCGCACATCATCATCTTCCACTACCACCACTGCAACTGCCCATACTCATTCTAAAACCCCAAAAGGAAAAACTCCATTACTGAAATTGGAAATAAAATTCGAACTTCCCATGTAAAATGGGGAAGTGAATGCAGAAAATTTGGACAATTGGATTCAACAGTTGGAGGTATACTACATAATTCAGAACCTTCAAGAAGACAACATAAAGATCCAATTGGCTTCACTGAGGCTAGAAGGAGCTGCACTAGTTTGGTGGGAAGCAACGACTCAAGAGGAAATGAGAATCCATGGTAAGATATCCATTTCTTGGGTTGAATTTGTTTCTTCAATGAAAAGACAATTTTATCCTTTAACTTATATGAAAAAAGCCATTATGAGTTGGCAGAATTTTAGGTAGCTTAAAGGCCAAACGGTCCAAGATTATACACAGGAGTTTAGAAAAGAGGCTTTGATATTAGGAGTGAATTTGAATTCTCAAGATATGCTACTGAAACATATTGGAGGTTTACATTCCTATTTGAAACATACTATTCTTATGCTTAATCCAAACAATTTAGATGAGGTATGTGTGCAAGCCACACATCTTGAATCTAGAGGAAAGAACACTTATGAACAGGATAGTAATAAAAAACCACCTAAGGGTAAGGAGAAAGAGAAAGGAGGAAAATGTAAGGGAAATAAGAATGCAAGTGTGAAGAAAGAAAGGGAGAAAGTTATCTGAAAACATTGTTCAAAACAGGGACATAATGAGGATAACTGTTGGAAATTGCATCTAGAAATGAGACCAAATAAGTTCAACAATAAAGGGAAACAGAAAACCATTTCTATCACTCAAGAAGATTTAGGTTCTGAATCAGGGGATGAAAACAAAATCATTGTCATGGGAATCAAAGGAAAACAACATATTGCAAGCACTAGTTCACAAAATTGTAACACTACTACTACTACTCTAGATGAAAAGAGACGAATTGAGTTATTTCATGTTAGTGTCATATCTAAACACACCAAGATTGACACACTCTTCGATAGCGGGTCATAAGCAAATCTAATCTCTAAAGACTTAGTCAACAGATTGAACCTTGAAACTGTACCTCATCACAAACCATACCCTTTGGGATGGATAAAAAGAGACACACGTTTACATGTTACAAGAAAATTGTTACACTAAAAAATGTCACCATGACTATTTACAGTTAGTATGGCTCCATCCACTGTCATACTATCCTCCTTGGCAAGTCTCATGCCTCTGCTCTCCATGTCAAACTTCAAGAAAGAGAGAAAAGTCATTTAAAGTCAATTATCTCTGGTACGCAGTTTCTCTTAGCCTTACCTGTGTGTACGCAACCCAAGTTCACAATACCTGCGTACTTGTACGCTCTGTATGTAAAGGGGTGGGTGCGTACTCCTGTAAAGGTCAAAAGGCACAAGTTTCACTCCAAAAAAGTTACTTGTGGTCATTTCTAGAGTCTTCTAGAAGCTTGTTTGACGTGTATGAAGCGCCTCCAGATGGTTCATGTATCCCTACCAAAGAGGAACTTATCCCATCAATAGGGGAGCTATCCCATCCAAAGAGGGGCTTATCCCATTGATGGTGGACCTGCATAACTTCCTCTAGAGCACTATAAATATAGGCATTGGGCCAAAGGGAGGGGAGGTTGAAAGCTGAACATTCCTAAGGGTAGATGCTGCTGGAATTAGGACTTCCTTGTAGAAGCTTGTGAGGAGAGATTACCATATTTACTTGTTTCCATTGGGAGGTGGGTGAGCTGATCAGAGTAAGGGAGAACCCTTGTGGACCCTCGGAGGAGCTTGTACAACACCAAGGCTCAGGTTGTAATGGTTCCTTTTGTTACCTTTTAATACAAATTATTCCATTCTTCTCAACAATTTGTTATTAATGAGTTGTTTCATATACTCCTTGGTCTATATGTTAAATATGTTTTATTTTATGTGATATTCAGGTGCTATTTAATCGTTTGATTGTTGGTGAATGCAGGTTTCGAAGGGAAGGAGGAGCTCATCCGGATCAACAAAGCTGGACTACTACAACAACGTTGGACTACAGGTAAGATCTAAACACTTGATTTCTCATATTGTAAAGCATATTTAGGGAATGATTGCTCTTATTTGTCTTGTTTGTCATTAGAAAGTCTTAGGCTTTCTAGGAAGGTCGGTTGTGTCCGCACTAACGACTCTTTCCGCGTGACAAAATGGCGACTCCACTGGGGACTCCATGAATGTGTTTGAGTTCTTTTTGATTTGATATTTTGGTCTGAGAAAAATTGCTTGTTTTCTGATTTTTGGTTGTCTAGCTGTGTATTTGGGTGGGTTAGCTTAGAGTCAATTTAGTTTTTTATTTTTCTTAGCTTTGCCAGCAGTACGCAGTCTCTGGGTTTGACACAGTGCGTACTTGTACGCACTGCGTCTTTGTGCACAGTGCGTACCCGCGCCTGTGTGAACAGATGACCTGCGTACCCCTGTCAATTTTGAGAAAATTTCAATTTTTGCTCTTTAGATTTTGTTTTCAATTTTTTTTTACTGCCCAGATCCATCAGTTTACTGTCAAAGATCTTCACCTGAACTTGTCCCGTTAGTGTCGAGGGTTTTGGTGGAATTCATAGGGATTTTTCCTTAGGGTTTGATTTTTAACTGGTCCTGTAGTGACTTTGGCGTTAGAGGTTGTCAAACTTTGGATCTCCCTGGTTTTGATCAGTCCTCTTAGGAGTCGGGCCTGTCATAGAAGTCACCCTAGTGAGAGACCTACCTTTGTGTCTTCTCTTTGCGAATCTCGAAAAGTTTGTTTGTTAAAGCCTTGAATTCCATTCTTGAGAAAAAAGAACAAAAAGATTTCGATTTTGTTTTTTGGTTAGTTTATGATTCTGCATGAACTGATCCTTAGTTGCATTTTGACTAAGTAAAACATCCGGGAATCATCCTTGTAGGCTTTTGTCCTCATTATTTTTTGCTTTTAGGTAAATTTCCTTTTAATTTGCTTTTGAGTGAATTTGATTTGATTGTCTTAGATTTGTTAAATTCGATTTGATAAAATCGTTTTACATGCTTTATTAATATATAAAAAAAAAACACAAAAATTCTTTTGGAAAAAGTTTGCTTGGGTAGCATTTGTAGACTTTTGGGAGAAAAAGGAAATTTTGTAGAGTAATTAGTGGTCATGAGTCGTGTGTTTTGAAAAGATAAAGAGAATTGTTTCTTTGATTGTCTTTACTAAGAAAGTTGTTTTGTATAAAATTTTCATTTTCCAACTCTCTTAGTTAGGAGATTCATTGAAAAAGAAAAGTAGTGTAAATCATCTTAGGTGCATCTTTGTAGTGGTTGCGAGTTGAGTCTACACACCACCAGTTTCATCTCCACTACCTTTTGTCTTTAAGAAAAACCATAAAATTAACGCTTAAAGTAAAATCAACTTAGTAACTTTTATTTGCTACGGCTCTGAAACACCAATTTAGATCAGGCTAGTGTCTTGGAGTAGGAGAGTAATTAACTCTCCAAGACAACAAAACCAAACAAGTAGCTTATCTTGTGATAGAATAAATCCAATTGTATCATTTGTACTCTGGGAAATCTCCTCTTAAAGGAGAAGCACGAGCTCGTGTCCGAACCAGTGAGGGGATCAATCCTCCCTCGTTGGGAACGACGCCAGACACGCACGTATTACAAACGGTAAACCTCAAATTAACCATTGTCGAGGAGCCAGGGGTCACTTGTCGATAAACCTTGGATTATTGTCAAGGACCCGGCAAGGGGATTGAGCTTGATACTCCGCCCTTGCGTGCTGTCGGAGTGTAGATTGTTCCCCCAGGTGCATTTGTTGCGGTTGGTAACCTTAGTGACCATTATCTTTAGGATTCTACCGAGGTGAGGGTGGAGGGAAGATCCCATTGTACCTGGAGCAGATGTCGGCTAGACTCACTTGGATTTTCCAGGGGGTTCACTTCACTCGAGACGGTTAAAGTGGAGGAACTTGTGCCGGTCTATTCATTAAGCAGGTTGCCAGGGTAACTGTTCCACCCGCCACTTCTGTACTGAATCCGGCGATGTTGGGTTTCATCTCCAACTAGCGTTTTCGGTCTGGAAGGCTACTGTTTGTGCTTGGTTTGACGCCCTAGATTCTTTAGGCGTATGATTCAAATTTGTTTGGTTCTTTAGAGACTTTAGGTGGTTTGCTTTGAGATTTTACTTTGTTTGCATGTGCAGTAGTTAAAAGTTTTTAACTGTGGCGGAATTACCGAGATAGTCCCGTAGACTTCGGGGCAAGTCTCCTGAGGTTGTTTCTGTGGCCGAATTGTTGAGGAAATCCCGTAGACTTCGGGGTGAATCTCCTCAAGACGTCCCAAGTCATTACGAAGGTTTAAAGGTCCTTGTAACTCCTCCTAGCGACAGTAGAGTAGGTTCACCAGAAGAAGGAGAGTCTTCGTTGGTAGTCCATCAAGATTACCAAAGTCTAGAAATAGGTTATAATCCTGAAGCAGTTGAAGTTTCTGAGCTTGCTGGTAGTTTTTCATCTACTAGTGATATAGGCGAAGAACCTGAAATATCTGAACCTGTTACTCCAAATTCTAGTGTACCAGATTCACCTAGGGTAGAAAGAGTCATCACCGAAAATCTTCCTACTGGTTTGATAGCTATTGAAGAACTTGCGCCAGAGGAAGAATTAGGCATATCTATCCTTGAAGATCAACCTACTATTGATCTAAGGGAGCGTGAATCTATCTTTTACAGTCCTCCTAGAAGTACTACTTGGTACCTTTCATTAACCAATTATTTAGACAACTCAGGGGTAGGTTTTTCTCCACCTCGTACTCCTTTTCCACCTGGAGGTATTTATACTCCTGTAAATATGTTTGGTCAGTCATCCGTGTTTACTAAATCTCCTGAATCTTTCTTACACGGCGGTCCTTCTGTTCCCTCCAGGTATCAGTCGCTTTCTGGTACCTCTGCGGGGGCATCTCCTCAACCCATTGATCATGGGTTATTAGCTGGAAACAATGGTAATAAACCATTGGGTGTAGGGGACATTTACATGATGTCAGGTTCAGTTCCCGTTTCTCAACCTCAAGGTGGCCAATTACCGCCTGGGGGGCAGCCTCAATTAACGTCTGTGGGGCAACCTCAAGGTACACAAATTGTGTCTGGGAGGCAACCTCGAGGCCAGTATGTACCCATAGTACAATACATGCCTCAAGGTCAACCCCAGCCTCAATATGTACCCCAGGGTCAACCTCAGTATCAATATTTACCTCAAGGGTATCAACCCCAAGGGTATCAACCTCAAGGGTATCAACCTCAAGGTCAAGGTCAACCCCAGTATCAGTATTCACCCCAAGGTTATCAACCTCAAGGTCAATACTCGAGTCAAGGTTATCAACCACCTCAAGGTCAGTCATATGCTCAAGGTATGGGAACTATGCCTTTCAGTTATCAATCCTATCCTCAATCCGGTTATGGATCTCAGTATCCTCAACCTGTTACGGGTCAATACCCCGGAATGATAGTGTGGGATCCATCACAGGGTCAACAGGTGTTGCAGCCAAGTATACAGTTGGTACCTCAAACTGGAGAACCCGTAGTTTCTGGTTCACCCCAGCAACCGCAACCTGTCCAGTCAAATGTTCAAACTTCTGTAACTTCGGTAGTTACTCAGCCGCCAATTGCACCTAGTACTCCATCTCAAACGACTGCTGCAACTACCGCAACATATACCGCACTTACTTCTGGAGTATCGACAACTCCAGTTTCTACTGTCTCTGCAACCACTCGTCAGACATCTTTACTGTTGTCTGGATCTACGATTCAAACTACGGTCCAGATGCCTGTAGGGAAGCCTGGTTTAAGTACTGTTGTAACAAGTCAACCTCAATTTACCTACCAACAGTACCAGGAATAGTACCAATTCGCTCCTGCTGTCCAACAACCGGTTTACCAGTATCAACCGTATCCTGGGTACACTTATCAACAACCTCAGCAACCCAGTACGGTCCGGTTAATCCTGGTTTTCTAGGAGGATATAATATCCCGAATGCGATTCCTGTTCCAAGTTATCCTGGATATCCTCCTCCTGGGACTGGTCTTGTGACCCAGAGTTTTAGAGATCCTAATCGGCAATTACCATTTATCGCAACTTTGGATTTACCCGACTTGACGCGCCTAACGAATGATCCAATTCAATATCTTCCGTTCTGGCCGCCAATGCCAAATAAGTTGCCCAGTGATATACCCAAGTTCGAAGGTAAGTCTGGAGAGGATCCGTCCAATCACGTGATGACTTACCACCTCTGGTGTGCTTCAAATTCTATCTCGGATGATTCGATCCGCTTACGTCTTTTCCAGCGTACGCTCATTGGTCTCGCGGCCAAGTGGTACATTGAGTTACCACGGGCCTCTTTTTACAATTTTAGCCAGTTAGCCACCTCGTTCCTAACTCATTTTCAGTTTCCGGTCAGATACGATAACGGCACGGAGCTATTAACTTCATTAAAACAGTCGAACTCCACCTATATTTCCGATCATATTCATGAATGGAGACGTCGAAGACGTTTAGTGAAAGTTTTTATCCCGGACCAAATCTTAGCTGAATGGTTTGTAAAATCATTATTACTGAAGATTACTGAATATGTAGCTAAGGCCGGAGTAGTTACTGAGGAGCAAGTCATTTCTCAAGCCCAATACCTTGACTTAGTTTACACTCAGTCAGGTACGTTGCACGAGAAGATCCCAGATCTTCCTAAGTCGAATCAAATCGCTGCTGCTCCTTCGGGGTCTCATGCTGCTGATGGCATGATTGGTACGGTGAATACTAAAAGTAAGAAGAAATCCTCAAATAATTCTTCTCCAATAATAACCTTACCAGACTCCCTGACAGGAGAGTCTTCTCCTGAAATTACTGCCGATATTCACGCTGTAGAGTCATCTACGGCTAAATCAAAAAACGGTGGTAAGAAGAAAGGCAAAAAGAAGGATAAAGCAGACAAGGCTCCAAAGGAGGAAAAAGAGAAGTCGGAATCTAACGACGAAAAGCGCAAACCTCGCTATCCTTGTTTAATTTGTGAAGAAGATCATTTCACCAGAGATTGCCCTCATCGGGCAGAGGTTGTGAAAATCGTTAAGGGTTCCCCAACTCCTGCTGTTTTGAAAGATCCATTTCCAAAGCAAGAGAGTAAAATGATAGGTTCTTCCTTGAGTGCCAGTGAAGAACCCATATTGATGATGTCTCATGTACGGATTGCGACTCGATCGCAAGATTATGGTAGTAAGAATCCTGTTGATGGCAAAGAAGCAGAATCTTCTCATTCTAATCCATCAACCTCAGCTCCCAGTTCCGACCCACTACAGATCGAGAAACCTAACCCGGACTTGGTAATTAAACCGCCCGCCAAGGGTATACTTCGAAAGTCTGCTTTCAATCCACATGCGAGAGCAGCTCAGAATTATAACATTGTTGAGGATTTAGCTGTTTCACCCTTAGCAATGTCGGCTTTGGAAGTGCTGCAATCATGCCCAACACAATGAAAATTACTCTTGTTGGCTATAGGAGCTGTTGATATTCAGGACCCGAACCTGATAATCTTTGATGTAGAAAATAGTACACCGCGTCTCCCTCATCAAATGGCTTTCCAGATTCCAGTGATAGTAAAAAACAGGCCTATTCATCGGACTGTAATTGATGAAGGAGCTTCTACGTGTATTATGTCGATTCAGTGTTGGAGATCGCTTGGTTCTCCTTCACTGAACCAATCCCCAATGATTCTTAAGGCCTTTGATGATTGTGGGTTCCATCCGTTTGGCATTCTACAGGATTTGCCTATAGGGGTTGAAGGAAAAACTGTTAGTCTGGATGTGGAGGTGGTTGATGCCCCTCTAGACTACAACCTTCTTTTGGGTCGCAGTTGGTCTTACGTTATGACAACGGTTGTGTCATCGGTCTTCAGAGTTATAAAGTTTCCACATAATGGTAAGATCGTGACGATAGACCGACTGGCTTACTTTTCATCCGACCCAGCCTCTTCAGAGAGTATCCAGCATGTTAGTAAAACGACTATCCCTTACAAGGATGTTGGTGTAGGATTAGTTAAAGATTCCGGTTTACTGGGAAATTTTCCTTTTCCTTTGATCAATGCAGACCCTTCATTCGCATCCATTCATATGATTACTTCAGACACTATTATTTACGATGATCCTTGGATTGTCCCATCTGAATCTGAGATAGACTCATTCGGTAATGCAATGCCTTTGAGTCCATATGAAATTGCTTATGAGGCCGTGCAGTGTTTTTCCGACTCCAGTTCAACCCAATTCGACCAAATGAATGTGGTCCATGAGGAATCACTTTTCACATCAACCTCAGAATAGATAACGTTTCCTGAAGTCGTGTCATATGACGAACAACTTCGCGAAATCCTAAGTGTAGACGATCTACCATGGGAAGATCTTCATCATAGATCTTCGTTTTTACCTGAGGGTGATGACTTTGAAAATGAATTTTCATCAATTTTTACAGCTGAATATGTCAAGGACACTCAGAATCCCATGAAACATCCTGATTCCGAGTTGAATTTGGGAAACATTTCCCAAACTATTGCCATCGACATTTCAGTCAAAACCGGAGTTATTGAAAACATTCATATAGGTGCCTCGTGTACAGATAACGAAATTCAAACATACAAGGTCCTATTTCAAGAATTCCGCGACGTGTTTGCCTGGTCCTATGAGGAAATGCCAGGAATTGATCCCTCTATTGTTGTTCATGAAATCAAAACTTACCCGGACGCTAAACCCGTTCGGCAACGTCTGCATCAGATACACCCTAGGAAAGCGGCTGCGATTAAAGCAGAAGTCGAGAAGCTGTTGAAAGCAGGTTTCATTTATCCGATCCCGTTAACAGATTGGGTATCGAATATTGTTCCGGTTAACAAGAAACAAGGAACAATAAGAATATGTATCGACTATAGGGATATAAATCGTGCTTGTCCAAAAGACAACTATCCTACGCCCTATATCGATCAAATAATCGATGATTGTGCCAACAGTGAAATATTTTCCTTTATGGACGGTTTTTCCGGTTACAACCAAATCAATATTCTACCTTCCGATCAACCAAAAATGGCTTTCATTTGTCCTTGGGGGACATTTGCTTACTGAAAATTACCTTTTGGACTTAAGAATGCCGGAGCCACTTTCCAACGGGCAATGTCTTACGCGTTTCACAACATCAAGCACATTGTGCAACCGTATCTCGATGATTTGCCTGCTCATTCTTTACATCGAGCTGATCACCTTGTCCACTTACGCGCTATTTTTATGAGGTGTCGGCATTATCGAATTCGGTTGAACCCACACAAATGTGTCTTCTGCATAGAAGTGGGACGATTGCTAGGATTTGTCGTTTCAAAAGCCGGTATCCGCATCGATCCCTCGAAGGTCGAAGCCATCATCAAATTGCCTCCTCCTTCGAGTTTGCGCCAACTCCAAAGTTTGCAGGGGAAAGCAAAATTTTTACGTCGATTCATTCGTAACTACACCGAGGTTACAAAGGGTTTCACCCAGTTGTTGAAACAAAACGCTCAATTTTCTTGGGATGAGATAGCTCAGAAATATTTTGATGCACTTAAGCACACGTTGACCCATGCACCGTTGCTGCATCCTCCCAACTACAACCAGGACTACTTTTTGTATCTCGCCGCCTCCCACTTCACCATTGGAATGGTCTTAGTTCAGGAAGACGAATTCGGAACGGAACATGTGATATATTATCTTAGTAGGACGTTAAATCCCATTGAGCTAAAATATTCGCATGTGGAGAAATTGGCCCTGGCAGCTGTTCAGGCTGTCCAGCGTTTTCGTCATTACATTCTCCTCCGTAAAACTACAGTGATTTCGGATTGCAACCCCATGATTTATATTTTGACAAAACAATTGCTAGGGGGAAAGTACTCCAAATGGATTGTTATCCTGCAGGAGTTCGATTTGGAGTTTGAGAAGTCCAAGTCTAAGAAATCCTTAGTTTTTGCGGAATTGATGTGTGACTTCCCGCGTGCTGACACGGAAACTGTGGCAGAGGAACCCATTGCGGACGAATCTCTGTTTCTTATCAGCAATTTAGATCCGTGGTATGGGGATATAATCGTCTATCTCCAAACCCAATCCTTTCGGCCCGAAGCTTCAAAGTTGGCACGCCGGAAAATTCGATTCCAGTCCCAACAATACAAAATTATTGGAGATACTCTTTATCGTCGTGGGGCGGACTTGGTTTTTCGTCGTTACTTAACTCATGAAGAGGCAGAAAGGGTTTTGAATGACTGTCATTCTGGAGCATGTGGCGGTCATATGTCTGGGTATGCCACAACTCAGAAGGTGTTGCGTGCTGGCTATTTCTGGCCGTCCATGTTTAAAGATTGTATCATTGCGGTCCGAAAATGCCACAACTGTCAAGTGTTTGATCGCAAGATGCGCGCACCACCTGCTCCTCTCCACCCTATAATTGCTGTTGGTCCTTTTGCTAAATGGGGTATCGATTTTATTACTTGTAACCCTCACTCGGCCGGGGGGCATGCGTATATCATCCTTGCGGTTGATTATTTTACTAAGTGGGCCGAGGCGATGCCTACATTCAAGGCAAGCGGCAAAACAACAACGATTTTCGTATTAAATCATATTATTGCTAGGTTTGGTGTCCCACAATCGATAATCACTGACCATGGGCGCCATTTTCGAAACATTATGATGACAGAACTTACAAGCCAGCTTGGTTTACGTCATGATAGTTCTACTCCTTACTATCCTCAAGCAAATGGTTTGGTTGAATCCATCAACAAAGTTCTAGTTATCATGATCCGACGAATCATTGGTATTCATCGGTCGAATTGGCACAACATGTTATTCTCAGCGCTTTGGGCGTATCGAACCTCAGTAAAAACATCAATAGGGTTCACTCATTTCCAGCTAGTTTATGGTTTAGAAGTAGTGTTGCCCATTGAATGCGAAATCCCATCACTTCAAATGGCTATCGAATTACTCCCAGCTACTTCCGAAGAGGAGAAGCGTCTGTTATACTTAGCTAAATTAGATGAGACTCGACGTGATGCTGCTTTGGCAATCGAGACTCACGCAAAAAGGATGAAAGCTCAGTATGATCGTAACGTGACCCCTCGTAATTTTTCGGAAGGAGACCTAGTGCTATTATATGATCAAGCTAACAATAAAGTAGGTGCTGGAAAATTCGTTCCCATGTGGCATGGGCCCTACATTGTCAAGAGAAAGCTAGCAAAAGGGGCCTATGAGCTGGTAGATTTTGATGGGGACTCTTTAGGTAAGCCCAGAAATGGAATTTACCTAAAAAGGTATTATGCTTAAATGGTGGGTATGGAGATTTAGTTAGTTCTAGTTAGGTTAATTTTCTTTCTAGCTGGTATGTTTGCTTAGTTTAGACTGTGTGCTTAATTTAAAGAGTGTGTTTTTGTCGTTATTCTGGCTTATCTTGGTTTTACTCTTGATATTGCAGATGTCGACGCCTCTCCAAATGTACATTGGATTTGCTGATGGTGCTTGTCGTAGTACACGAAATATCTCTTCCGCAGTTTGGGTTATCTATTCGCCCTCTGACGAGTTAGTTTCTATGCATGGGGTGAGCCTCGGTAAAACAACAAACAACATTGTAGAATACAGTGCAGTGATTGAATTATTATCTGAATCTATTTCATTTGGGATTCGGAGTTTGATAGTGAGGTTAGATTCTGAACTCGTTGTATTACAGCTTAATAGAGTCTATGCCATTAGAAATCCAGTGTTATTAAGATTGTTTTTGAGGGTGCGTCTCTTGGAACGTGAATTTGATTACATTGAATATCAGCATATTCCAAGGTCTTTAAATACATTAGCAGATGCAATGGCATCTCGAATGCTAAATAGACATTTGTAACAATCATAAATGTAAAGTTATAAACATTTCATCACACATGTTTAACAAAATAAGCCGGTAATAATGATATATATAGATAGGAGTGTGTCAAAAATATACATCGTCTTCGATCATAGGTTGAAAAACAACTTATGATCGGCAAAAATGATAAGTACAAAAAACCAAAAATGTCATATGTGTCTACAAAAGTGACTAGCCAATCACTGGTGGTGCTCTCTATACGAGACCACTGCCCGCGCTACCCTACACAGGAACCTCCTGAAAGGTCTTGGGACTGCGACCACGTAGCGCTGAAGTCGGATAGGAATGTCATCTATAGTGGTATCTGGTATACCCGCCGTTAGACGCTCTAGATCCTGTTCCAGCTCGGCTAAGGTCTCTGCGGCCGCATCCTGTGGGGCCGGTGCTGGTACAGCTGGTACTCTTCTCTTAAAAGCCCGGAGATTGGCCGGACGCCGTGGACCTACATCTGCATTTTGAAAATTTGTGCTGTCAGTTTTGAGACGATATATAAAAAACAAAAAAAATAGATAATTTAAAAACTTGTGAAAAATGAAGTACCTCTGTCGTCCCATTGTTCTCCCTGTGGAAGAACCATGTCGGGATCATTGCGAAAATCCATTCCGGCATAAGGGAAATCTTGAATCGCAAAAACCTGGCCCTCCAGCCAGTGAAAGTAACCATCAAGAAATTGAACAACTGCTGCTCCCTCATCAGGATGCCGGGCCATTACCGCAACCCATCTCGTCAACTTAGGCTCCCGAGGAGCCCCAAATGGAACTGTAAGATGCTGGGGGATCAACATTGGAACTCTCTCTAGGGCAAAGCTCACAACTAAAGGCCCATATCCAAAGGTCTTCAGTTGTCCGTTTTTTGCCCTGGTTAGTTGGCCCTTCATATTGGCCAACACAGCATCGCACCAGTTGAAAATGGTGCCTTGGAAGCAACCTATAGCCATCCGCATTTGGGAACCAGTGGCTATGTGAAAAGCGGCAGCGCCGCAAAGTCTGGTAACTGTAAAGGCAATTACCATAAGTTCAGGTCGGGAAATGTATTTGATTTCTATCCCCTTCTCCTGGTTTTGATTATTGCACCACTCTAGCCGGAGACTAGCAAGGGATTGGCCACCCAGCCTAGTCCCGAATAGAGAGAGTTGCTCGCCCCTGTTAGGAAAGCCAGTGAGAAAGTATATGTCGGAGGACTCTATCTTGAGCTGGTTTTCTCTGATGTAAAAACATTGATCCTGAATGTTCCACCTTTCAACCAGCCACTCTAAGAATGGCACCTGGGCCCTCATGCCAGGTATGGCCCAGTACTTGTAGAGACCGCATGCCTTTAACACATCAATAGAAGGTTGATGACCTATTGCGGCCAAATCAACGTATTCATGTTCTCTTTCACGCCAATCTAGCATGGTGAGTGACCTACACACCAAAAAAAAATGATTAGAATTCATTAAACAAAATTTGGTTGGTTAAATTTGCGGTTTGGGGTTTGAAAATCTGCGTTTCACGGGGTACGCACCCCGCGTTCAGAAAACAGAGTGGCGGTACGCAACTGTTCTGAAGGTGGGCTGCGTACCCCGACCTTTTTCCCATATACGAAAAAGTCGGGGTACGCAGGTCGCCCATGGGGCACCTGCGTCCCCCGAGAAACGGACTCTGAAACCCTAAACCCTTCAAAAAATCAAACTAAAACTTGAAATGAAATTCTAAACGGATGAAATTGAAGAGGAGTATGTTGTGAAATACTTGAAAGAGACGGCGCTCGATTCTGACGGTCGGATTCTCCGCAAAGTCCACAGGAAGTTTCTTGTCAAAAGCCCTTTTCTCAACCTCAACAGTAAAATGGTAAAAATGACATGGTAAAAAGTCTTTTTATAGGTTTTTTGGATGAATGGATGCTAGGCTTGTTTATTTTTCACCATGAAAGGACATTTTTCAATGTATTTTTACCCATCTTAAACAGGTATGAGTAATGTGTTGTTTTTGTGCAGGACAAAAGGACTTTAGAGTAAAATCATCATTTTTCATGAACCAAGACATCAGAGTCATCTTTTAAGCCCTTTTCTGACTCCTAAAACATGAAAATATCGCCGAGCGTTTCTTTTACACTCGTTAAAACAAAATTAAAAGACGGTCCCCTTATAGCTCTTTTCTGACCGTAAAAACAGGAAAAGATTGCCGGGTTTTTGTCGTTTCAAACTCGATAAGGAAATAAAACGATGTGTCCTTGATCGCTTTTTAGTTTTCAGGTCAGAGACACTAATCATGAAAATAATCCTTGGTCGCAAGATCAAGCGGTTCTCTCAGGTATTATTTTATACTTTTTCGGGCTTGGGAGACACAAATTTACGAAAAAGTTCACCTTGGAGTCTTCTTTAGTTTTTTCAGACTCTCTAAAATTGAAAAACGCTGAGTTTCTCCTATAGTGGACTCGTTAAAATTTCACAGTAAAGGGCCTGTTCGATTACAAACAGGAACGGACCGTTCCTTCTTAGGGTCCGAATCTAAACTAAGTTGGACTCATCCGAAGGATGATCTTATAATCAAGCATATGTTATCCTCCTCAAGCTTGTAAAAAATAAAGAGGTACTTGCCAGAAATGGTGGGGGAAAAGAGAGAAGAATGAACCTATTTGTCATCCTTTGTTACAGAAGAACCTTATCACCGCTCTTGAACATGACACTTTTCATTCACCTGGGTTGGGAAATCCTTTGCCTTAAAAGTTGATCAAACCACTTTGAAAGTCTTCAACTGTTTCCGGGTATTAACTTTGGGTCAATCGTCACCAAGCCATCTGTCGTGTCGTTATGTGTTCAAGAGGTCTCTGCAAATAAACCATTCATATGCAAAATACTTGTCATCCATTTGACCATCCCTGAGTCAGTCCTTACAGCAACATTTCTTCAACTTGAACAATGATTTCGTGTTGTGGGCTTGTCTGCAATGGGTCGCTTTCTATCGACATCAACACATTATCTAGAAAGATGACTTAGAAATCGTCAGTACCTTGAAGTCTGCATGCATCAATGGCAGGTTTCTCGCCTTTGACGACAATTTACATCATTGACTTTCGATCGAAGGATTCCGTGACGTGTTCGACATCAACCCATTCATTCACATTTCATGGATTGTACTGGGTACTTTGAGAACCATTGACATCACTGGTGGTCTCTCTTACACTTGTTAACGGTTTACATCATTGACTGGTAATCAAGTGGTTTCTACCATGCTCGACATCAATTTATTTATTCGCATGGATAGAATCGTACCAATTCGGGAAGTAGAAATGAAGACCCTGGATCTAGTTTCCACCATCCAGGCTGCGAGGATTTTTGTATTCATTATACAGTAGGCTAATCATAAACAGATGGCTGCGTCCATACTGTGTCTACAAAATTCTATGATTGTGATGTACTGCAAAATCATTCTTGTATCAGAGCAGTAGTTAGATTGTTAGTTAAAGTTTTCAATCTGATTATGGGAATGCCTACCTCAGCGATGATATTATCTTATATATGTATTTTGTGTTGAATATTTGCAGGTTCTGATCGGGTCCTCCGCATGATACTCCTTGAAATGATAAAGTACTTCACCCTTCCTAGATCATAAAAACCCTAATCTACTACAGGCTTCGCACTTTAGGGGGCAATCTGTTACACTAAAAAATGTCACCATGACTATTTACAGTTAGTATGGCTCCATTCACTATCATACTATCCTCCTTGGCAAGTCTCATGCCTCTGCTCTCCATGTCAAACTTCAAGAAAGAGAGAAAAGTCATTTAAAGTCAATTATCTCTGGTACGCAGTTTCTCTTAGCCTTACCTGCGTGTACGCAACCCAAGTTCACAATACCTGCGTACTTGTACGCTCTGTATGTAAAGGGGTGGGTGCGTACTCCTGTAAAGGTCAAAAGGCGCAAGTTTCACTCCAAAAAAGTTACTTGTGGTCATTTCTAGAGTCTTCTAGAAGCTTGTTTGACGTGTATGAAGCGCCTCCAGATGGTTCATGTATCCCTATCAAAGAGGAACTTATCCCATCAATAGAGGAGCTATCCCATCCAAAGAGGGGCTTATCCCATTGATGGTGGACCTGCATAACTTCCTCTAGAGCACTATAAATACAGGCATTGGGCCAAAGGGAGGGGAGGTTGAAAGCTGAACATTCCTAAGGGTAGATGTTGCTGGAATTAGGACTTCCTTGTAGAAGCTTGTGAGGAGAGATTACCATCTTTACTTGTTTCCATTGGGAGGTGGGTGAGCTGATCAGAGTAAGGGAGAACTCTTGTGGACCTTGGGAGGAGCTTGCACAACACCAAGGCCCAGGTTGTAATGGTTCCTTTTGTTACCTTTTAATACAAATTAGTCCATTCTTCTCAACAATTTGTTATTAATGAGTTGTTTCATATACTCCTTGGTCTATATGTTAAATATGTTTTATTTTATGTGATATTCAGGTGCTATTTAATCGTTTGATTGTTGGTGAATGCAGGTTTCGAAGGGAAGGAGGAGCTCATCCGGATCAACGAAGCTGGACTACTACAACAATGTTGGACTACAGGTAAGATCTAAACACTTGATTTCTCATATTGTAAAGCATATTTAGGGAAGGATTGCTCTTATTTGTCTTGTTTGTCATTAGAAAGTCTTAGGCTTTCTAGGAAGGTCGGTTGTGTCCGCACTAACGACTCTTTCCGCGTGACAAAAATGTTTGTTTAAGTTTGCAACCACTGTAAATTTTGTTGAAGAAGTAGAGTTAGATGTGGTACCACTTGATATTTCATGTGTGGTGTTGGGTAGTCCATATTTATATGACCGGAAAGCAGTCTTTTACCACCATGAAAACAAGTATCACTTGTTCAAGGATGGTGTGGAGTACATAGTGAGAGTCCATAGAAAAAAGCTGAACATTTCTTTGGTTAATGCACGGGAGGAAAAAAGACTAATGTATTCAAGTAAAAGTTTAGTACTTCTCATGTTCAATCCAAATGATGATATTGTTTATGAAAATGTTGTTGCATGTAATGAAAGTTTCAATTCTGATTTGGTTGGTTCAGTTCATCAGAGTGATGAAGTATTTTAGGTTGTGAAAGAATTGTCTTTCAAGGAGAAAGAAACTTCACATGAAATATCTTTGCAACAAGAGGTTTCTATTTGTGATGTTAGCATGCAAGGGTTGACAAAATTTCAAAGTGTAGAGAAACCAATGAAATACAAAAGTTTGTTGAAAAATGGGCTCATTCAATCATCCCTTACGCCATGTTGTGCACCGATGGTTATGGTGCCAAAGAGGAATGGTAAGTATTTCAAGAAAGAGGACAAAAGGAGTAGTTTTCGCCAAAGAAAATTTATAAAAAGAGGTTAGTGCAAGAATATACATAACACCAAACAAGAATGGTTTGTATGGATTTTAATGTTGTATATTCTTTGTAGCACTTCTACTACATACATTTGTTTGAATTATGGAAAAAAAAGAGTCTTTTCTTGAAGAAATTATCCACTTGGGTGACATACACATGTTTAGAAAGCTTTCTTATGCACGTGTCATCTATGAAGGGAAATTGTTTGTTGTTTTGAAGATATCAAAGTGCAAGTTGGGTTTCACTTCTTTGATGCATTTGGGCCGTGATATTGGAGGAGGTAAGTCAAAGGCAAGCCTCTCCAAGTTGGATGCCATTGTTGATTGGTCAACGCCCAAGATCATCATTTTGATAAGAGGTTTGTTGGGAGAAACCCAATGTTGGAAAAGGGTTATTGTTGACATTTCTTATTTAGAAGCTCCTTGGCATGCATTTTCATGTGTGTGAAAAGTCTTCCAGTGAGGCAAACATCAAGTTGCATGTGTTGCTTCAAACCAAAAGATTAGTTCAATTATATTTTATGCTCTTTCAAACTTGAAAGATTCATTTGAGCGTCATGTTTATACAAGCAACTTCAAAATATTATTTCATTTAGAAGATTCCCATGGTGTAAAGATTAAGTTGCAGCAATCCATGCACTTTCATTATATGAATACTTGTCAAAAATTTCACTTAGTTCGAAAGTACAAAAGAGGTATAAGCAGAAAGTTCATTGTTATGCCTTTTAGGCCTATTGGTTATGTAACTATTGTATTCAAGTGTCATTATGTTTTACATGAAAGTTATGTTCAGAAAATTTCATACTTTCAAGATGTACAATCAGACTTGAGTCAAGAAAACCAAGTAGTGAAAATTGTCATCCATTTGCATTATATTTTGTTAAGTCGTCTTGGTAAGAAGGATGTTGCTTTTGATAGCGACATTGACAAAACCATGAGTTCCTATGAACGACTGAAAATGGTGCAACAAATAGTGCAAGATCAGATTGAAAAGGGAAAAGACAAGTACAAGTATAGAATGGGGTCCTCAAGGTAAGTGAATGTTGATTTCTTTAGTGAGAAGCTCAAGGAAACAAATTTGTAAAAATCCAATTGGATCGAGCTTGGAATGGTGAGGGGGTTGTACCCTCATCTACTTGTCAGATAATAGTATCTTTTGGGGTCCAAAAGGCTTATAGTGGGGAGAAATGATCAGGTGATCAGTATTTAGCTCAAAATTAAAAGTTCTTAGATTGTCTCAAAAACTGTATGACTGCATCCGTCTCGTCAAGACGATCGCAATGCAATTCGTTTCGTCGAAAACAAAGTTCGGATGAAGGAGAAAATCCCCCTTGTTCGTTTTCCTAAACAACTAAAAAAATTGCAGAATTGGACAAAATGATGACATGGCAGTCCAATCAGCAAGGGGAATCTTCTTCAATTTTTTCCCAATGGGGTTGTGACAAGTGTCACCAGGGGAATCTTCTTCAGTTTTCGCCCAATGGGGTTGTGACAAGTGTCACCTCCGGATTCACTAGTGTGGTTGTGTGCAAGGGAAATTGCCTAATTGGCCTCTAAGGTGGAATTTTTTATTTTATTTTAATTAAATATTATTATATATATAATTTTTATGTTATATTATATAATTTTTAAATTTATATATATATATATATATATATTTCAAATATTAATTAAATATTAATTTGCATTGCATATATGTTATATAATTCAAAATGGCATATTAAATATCGAGTCGTGTATTAAACTAAGTTTCGTTGGCATATATATTTATATGTTAAAATAATGTGATGGGGGAGGGTAGGTTTGAACCCGTGACCTCCCCCTCATAACTCCCATGTATTATCAACAAACCAAAGCCGCATACATTGAAAGGAGGAGCAACGTAGTTATATTTAAAGCTTCATTAAATGCTGACGACGAGGGTGGTGGGATCCAGCCTTGCGAGCCAGCCTCCACCCCATGCGACCTCAACCACACGTCCATGGGCTAGCGCCAAGTATAAGCGTGATTGGTGTGCCGTTAATCCAGGATTAGTCTTAATTAATCTTAATTAAGTTAGCGGCAATTATCGCGAAGCCACCAAATCCAGAACCACCACCAAACTTGGCAGACTTAACTGGAGCCTCTCCAAATTTAGTGGAGGTTTTATAGGAAAAATTGAAAGAGGCATAACTTACTCAATTTTCGACCAAATTGAGATCATAAAGAAGTGTTCTTAGCTAATTTGGACCTTCTGAACACATTGGTGTAGGTATTAGGAGCCACAGAGCTTTGTAAACAACATTTTTTTTTTCCAAATTGAGCTAATATAGAGGCCTAAGCCATGGAAGCTGGACCAAGGAGATGTAGCCCAGGAGGGGTGAACTCCTTCATCAAATCATTGTGTTAATGTGCCTCTTTGATGTTTTGTTGCACTGTACATGTTTGCTATTCATTATTCCTTTTTGAAGCTATTTTTCTCATGAATGTCTTGTTTAACTTAAGGGGATTTACTTGTTTGTAAGCACCAATAACTAAGGAAACCTCACCTCAAAAAGAAAGAAGAAAGAACATGCTTATAAATCTGTAATTTTTATTAGCACAAAAAAACTAATCATACAAAAATAGATCACCTACGCCTCTTGGGAGATCTCCATCCCCTCTGCAAACCCTATTCTAGCATAGAATTGACTGACATGTATCTTTCTTGGCCTCCTTCCTTGTCCTTCCTTTTAACCTTCTGCTCTTCCACTGCACACTACTTTGTTTCCCCACTGCTCTTTGGATCCCTTTCCCTTCTCTAGTTTAGGCCATCCTTAGATCAATTTCCCAGCTCCTTGCATCACATGAAGGTTTAGCCACTCATCTCGTCAGATTCTAGTGACATGATGCCTTTGTCGCAGAGCAACATTTTTATCTAAGTTGATAATATTCTTAAATATCATCCTTGCAGTTCCCATAAGAAGTCTATTTTAGCTGCGCTGAGGGACTGAGTAGACTCTATGGAAAATTCAACTATGTACCCTCGTAGCGTGTTGGTCAACCAAAAATCAACAACTCTAGATACTAGGTTACTATGTTTACCTTTTGTAATAGTTCCAATGTCTAGTTGTACGACTTTGGCCGAGTCCACAGTCCTTGTTGCTCCACTTGTCCCTTAAACCATTCCAATAGGATGATAGGGGACTTCACAAAGTAAATATCACGGAAATAAGAAAAAATGTACCTCTAAAACCATTCTTCTAGACAAATATGTTGATTCGTGGACTATTCTATCGTAAAATCATGTTGTTTATGGTCCAACCACCATTTTACTTCTTCTTTGTTTGAAATTCACATCCCCTCTTTAACATAGAACTTCAAATCTCAACAACATAACCATTTTTTGGTGTGCATGGGAAACCTAGGGTTCATAAGTATGGCAACAAATCCCCCTCAGATACTGGAATTTTCGACACTTGTAAGGATGTGAGGTCTCACCCAAGGTATATTGATGGGTTTACAGAAGATTTGAAGGTTATGTAAGGAAACAAGGGAAATAAAGATGACTCTTGTTTAAAGCAATCCACCCAAAACTAGTGCAACTACCATACATTGTGGATATGTTTCATTAAAAAAAAATGCATTCATATACCCTTATAGAATACATTGAAACGTTCCTAGAAACTACAACATGTATCGGTCAAACATAATACATGGTTTAACAAGAAAGTAAACATCCGACAGGGATTCATTTTGTGAGTGCAAATCCAACTTGAAGAAAGATATGTCATTCATTTATGCACTGACACAATTATTTACATTACATAAATTATCCACACAAAACATTCACCAAAAAATTTGCAAAGGCTTTGTAACCCATTCATTAGTCCCATCATTGGTACCAAACACATAAGTTACAAAACATCTAGATATTTCATGTTCATATTAAACATAAGAAGTTCCATATGCCCAAGTGCGGAAAATTAGATTATCATCATTTGTATTATACTATCTAACCAACACCATTACAATAAATAGAGTAGATATTAATAGTAGAATAACAAACTATCAAAGTTACAATATAATCATCCACAAAACCAAAAAACTAAACTATCATCCAATAACATAAAAAAAGTAGAAAACTCTATCATCAGTAGCAACTCCTTTTATAGCTTTAGTCTCCAACATCACGCTCTAGTAAAATATCTTAATTATGCAAATTAGTGATTTTCAAAAAATATTTCCTAAGTCTAAACTTAGGGAAAGTGGATAATTAATTCACATTAGTTGGGATAAGATCGATTTAGCTCTAGAAGTTCGTGGAAAGTTTCTAAGATGATCTTAGCCTTTGATTGGATTAAGTGAAATTCAAATTGTGGCCATTTGTTTGTGAGTAAGGGATTATAAAGGGAATTGATGGGTAGCTTTGGAGACACATCAAGTGGGTGATTTTCAGTGAGACACCAGGAGGGTTTTAGCAGCAGTGATTGGGAAGAGATTTTTCGGAGGTTTTTTCTATCAGTTATTTTCTGCAGGAGGATGAGCTTTTCCAGTGAGGTTGTGAGATTTAGGAGGAGGTCGAGTTGCTCAGTAAATTTGTAGAAGTAGACACCAAGATTATATATGGGAGGTAGTGCAAGTCTTCTAAAGGCCAATGCGAGTTTCCAGAGAAGGTGTGAATTGCTAGGAGTGAAGATCGAGTTTTCCTAGAGGCAAATTGAGTATCCAAAGGGTAGTGCAGGTTTTCTAGGAAGACCAACGTGAGTTTCCAGGTTTCAAGTGCGAGTTACTGGAGGTAGTGTGAATTGTAGAAGAGAAAGTTGTAGGGTTTATTCAGGTTGATTTGATTAGAATAAGTGAAGATTTATTTTTGCCAGATATTTTTCAGTGTTAGGAAAGAAGTTGTAATTTCTCCATAGAATTTTTTTGTTGACGATGATAATATAAACCCTCAGATCTAAAAACTGGTTTTCCCCACATTGGGGTTTTTCTGGGGACATTTGTCCAAAAATAGTTGTGTTAATTGTGTGATTGGTTTCTTATGTATTTCACTACAATTTTTATTTTGTGAATGTTGTCGTTCATGTTGTTATTCATTACTTCTAGTAGAAGTTTTTTTTTTTTTTTTTTTTTTTTTTTTTTTTTAACATGAACAAGTAATAAGAAATCATTAACCGGGTTAATAACACATTTGGGTAGTCAATAATTTCACATGGTAGCAGAGCACTAAAGCGTTGAGGTTTTTAGTTATATGAGCATGAGGGTTTCTGTTGACGGTGTTGGACTTGCCAACATTTAGGGGATCACCTCGATATGAAGTCCCAACTAGACCTCACACCATTTGGTGTGGGAGTCCCATCCGGTATGATGGATCGGTTGCCATTATCTTAAGGATTTGCCTCAACTCTTGCTTGTCAGCATAAGAGAGTGGTTCAATTTGTCTTTGAGAAGTGAGGTTCACATGCCTGGTGAGTGTAAGTGTACTTGTGTCAATGGTTCTTTCATTGTGAGGGGAAAAAGGTGAAGATGAGTTACAGGTTGAAAGAGATCAGTCCCAACTCGGCTAGGAACACACAATACACAGGACATACACAACCTCCGGTAGAGCAGTCCACTCGAATGCGACAGTCACAACATACAAGGTAAGATAACACATACAACACTCATAGATCAGTCCGAGACAAGTGAAACAATTGTTATAGCAAGGTTCATGTGAAAGGTTTTCCTGATGTTCGATAGAGTAGTTGGCACGGATGGGACAACATTAACAACATATAAAACACATTTCCATTAATTGATTATACATTACAACAAATGAATCAGTTCAGATGTAGAACACATGGTTAAAGAAACATGCACTACAAGTGCTAAAGATCGGTCTTACAACAAATACAATACATGTGTGAAAACGTGCTGGCCTTTTGACAGGCTTCTGAATTAAGCGAAAGTTCCAAGACACATCGTTACACCATATATCACTAAACCTGTCAGCAGGGCATTGGAGCCACTACTTACTCAAAGAAAAGATTACAGACTCTCTTGGCTATGTGGGAGGAGCTGAGGTGAAAAGTCCCTTCATGTACAAATGAGGGGGATATTTATAGCCAAGGGTGAAACTGACCCTTGTGGCTGTTCGACTACCCTCATGACTGTTCGACTTCCATGAATTTCTGACTTACATGACTCTATGTTCAACAAGTGGGTCTCTTGGACTTCCACGTTACATCACATTGATTGACAACAAGCCCATAGTGGAGATGTGGGCAACATGACTCATGACTTGACTCGACATGACTTGACATGACAATGCTGGTACATTCGTGCTACTGCTGGAGTGCATGTCGAGCTACAGTGCTGTTGAGTGATGGATGTCTTCATGGTGTATCATAGCTTCACCTCCGCATGGCGAAGTGCGTGGAGTCTTCAATGGTCCTTGGTTCGCTTGATGAAGCTTTAGCATGTTATTCCTTGCTTTCATGTTGGAAGGCTTGATAGGCTCACTTGTTCATGAAGGTGCATGTTCATCACGTTCATCTGCTTCACATGCTTCATTCGTTCATTCGTTGGTGAACCTATCCATCTGCATGTGCTCCCTTCGTTCATCCCATTCATCGTCTTGACATGTTTTTTGGTGTACCTGTACCTGCAGTCACTCATGACGAGACAACATCAAATCCAAAACCTCCTAGTTTACCATGACACATGATCATTCATATGCGAGTGACAGGGAGAGGTAGTAGGGTTGTGATGCAGGATGATGGCTCTGGGAAACTTCTGATGAAAATTGTGCAAGAGTCACTGAGGGATGGAGACAAACATTCTGAGTTGATAGCGACTGTTTGCAAGGTTTGGCTCGGCTGGGAGGAAAAATTGTGTAAATATTGCGAGGGACAGTCCAGGCTGCATGAGGGCAACGCAGGCATGCTCTGTGATTTTTTTGGAACGAACAGTCAACAGGGGCTAAACAACCAAATTTGTGCAATTTTCCAGAGGAATCGGCCGGGATGCATGAAGGGTCAACAGGCAGGGATTGGACAAATTTTCTGGGGAACTACCCAGGAGAATCACAGCCAGAACTACGCAATTCCCAGAGGGAACTGCTAGTTGGTTGCTTGTGTCACTGGCAGCCAGAACTGCGCAATTCCCAGAGGGAACTGCTAGTTGGCTGCTGGGGTCACTGGCAATAGAAACTGCTCAATTCCTTGAGGGAACAGATAGTCTGCTGTTGGGAGCCGCTAGCTGGGAAAATTGTACTAAGGCTGGGAGGCTGGCTTGCTGATCATCTTTGCGCAATTTATGAGCTGAGTTTATTGATGGGCAACGGGAGACCTGCTCATGGGTATTGCATAATTTCTGAGATGAACAACCAGTCAATTGTCCGGGTGGCCAACATAAGTGCTATTTGAGTTGCTTGTGGGAATTGAAGCTTGAAAGAACTAGCTTGGTTCTTCTGTGATGTTCTGGCTGACAATCGATCAAGTCGAAAGCAGTGTGATGCTCAGATTATCAATGAGGAGTCTGGTTGCCAGTACTTCAACAAAAATGACTAAGTGTGTGAACAGTTGAAAGATGCATATGTGATCATACAAACACACACTTGCATGACTTGATGATGAACAGACCAAACTATCAAACACACATGTTCAACATGACTAACCGACTGTGCAAGCGACGAGTGCGACACTCGTGATTGATCGTTCATGATTGAGATGACACTTGCACGACAGTGAATGTGACTCCATGTGTGAGTGCGATGGATGCCTTCATGGCGAACACAACAAACACATACGAAGCAAAGGATTTGAGCATAACCGAAACATGGTCGCAAGCATGACTTAGACATCAACATGCAGAGAATTGAGTGTAATAAACAAGCAAGGCGAATGTAACGACTCACATGAGCTCATGGAACCTGAGTGTGTGTAGTCATCAAGTGAAACTATCCAAAGGAGGCTTCGAAATTGGTGCAGGCCAAAATTTCGGAGGGTGGTTGTAGTCGCTACAACACTTGGCAACACACTGCTAGAACTCCAACTTCTCTATTTTGGTTCATTGATAGCATAGGGCCTTGGTCTTTTGGGGAGTATTGAATCGCTATGTGTTACACTAAAAAATGTCACCTTGACTACTTACAGTTAGTATGGCTCCAATCAACAAGTCATGCTACCCTCTTAGGCAAGTCTCATGCCTCTGTTATCCATCTCAAACTCAAAGAAGAGAGAAAGTCTTGTAAAAATCATGTTTATCTCTGGGGTCGCAGGTTCTCTCTAGCCTTACCTGCGGGGACGCTGACCATGTTCACAAAATCCGCGTCCATAGACGCTCTGTATGTTAAGGGACAGGTGCGTCCCTCTGTAAAAGGCAAAATGCGCGAGTTTTATCTTGAAAAAGTTACTTGTGGTTACTTCTAGAACATTCTAGAGGTCGGTTTGATGAAATGGATGCGCCTCCAGTTGGTTCATGTATCTCTATTAAGGGGGAACTTATCCCATCAATAAGGGAGCTATCCCACCCATAGAGGGGGATGATCCCATTGATAGTGGACCTGAATAACCTCTTTACAGCACTATAAATGAAGGCATTGAGCCAGAAGGAGAGGAGGTTGGAGCTATACATTTTCTTTGGGTAAATGCTGCAGGATTTAGGTCTTCCATTAGAGCCTTTGTGAGGAGAGATTGTCTTCACTTGATTCTACTTGGGAGAGGGTGAGCTTTGTCAAAGTAGAGGAAAACCCTTGATGGACCCTGGGAGGAATTTGCACAACACCAAGGCCAGGTTGTAAGAGTTTCTTTGTTTCGTTATTAATACAAACTGGTTTATTTTTCTCAATAGCTTGTGTTAATGAGTTATTTCATGTGTTCCTTGGTCTGCATGTTGAATATATGTTTTATTATATGAAATGCAAGTGCTTGGTAATTGTTTGATTGTTTGTGGTTGCAGGAATTGACTTGAAGGAGGAGCTCATCCGGATCGTCAAGAACGGACTTCAACAACAGCGTTTTGGAATAAGGTAAGCCTAAACACTTGTAGTTTTCATGTTGTAAAAGGTGTATTTAGAGAAAGATCACTCCATTTTGTCTTGTTTGTCATTAGAATGTCTTAGACTTCTAGGAAGGTCAGTCGTGTCCGCACCCTTGACAGATTCCGTGTGACAAATTGGCGACTCCGCTGGGGAATCCATTAATGAGAGAGTCTTTTCCTTTATATGAACTTTGCTTTGAGAAAATCATTTTTATTTTCTGGTTTTTGACTGTGAGAATTAGTATTTGGGTGGCTTAGCTGTAGCTTTAGTTGGCTTTAGTTTTTCTTCCTTTTTCCAGAAAGACGCAGTCTCTGTGTGCTGCACAGTGCGTCCTTGGACGCGCTGTTGTCGACTGCACAGTGCGGGGTCGCACCTGTGACAACTGCTGGCCTGCGTCTTCCTGTAAAAGTTAAGAAAATTCCATTTTTGCCTTAAATTACTTTTAGATTTTGTTTTTTCTTAGTGTTTCCTGCCCAGATCCTTTAGTACCCTGTCAAGAATTCTCACCTGAACTCGTTTTGTGAGCTTTGAGTGTTTTAGTGGTTTTCAACGAAGTTTAGACCTAGGGTTTGATTTTTGGTAAGGCTTTGTAGTGACTTTGAGCTTAGAAAGTTGTCCAGCCTTAGATATCTCTGGTTAGTCAACCTTCTTAGAAGTTGAGCCTGCCGTAAAGTCTCCTTGTTTGAGCAACTTGTCATTTGAGTTGTTTTGGGTCAAATTTCGAATTGCTTGTTTTTAAAGTATTGATTTCCATTTTCAAAAAGGACAAAAAGATTAGAATTTTGTTTTGACTAGTTTTTGGTTCTGCAATAAGCTAGTCCTTGATTTGATTGTGATCAAGTAAAACACCTTAGAAATAATCATTGTTAGTTTTGGCCTCGTTAAGATTGCTTAGAGTAAATTTGCCTTTAGTTTGCTTATGAGTGCATTTTCATAGATTTTAAGAGTTGTTAAGATTGATTTTTGGTTATATTAGATTTATTTGCTTTATTAAAAGAAAAATACAAAAACATCTTCTTAAAAGTCTTGTTTCAAGTAGCTTTTTGTTTTAAAAGAAGAAAAGAGTTTTTTCGTGCATGTAAAGAGAAGTTATGTTTTTATGCTTGGAAAAGAAAAACGAATTGTTTCTTTGATTGTCTTCAATTAAGAAGTTGCTTTTATAAGGATTGCATTCTCTCAACTTTTTAGTTAAGCAATTCATCGAAAAAGTAAAGTAGTGGATAAATCATTTTAGGTGCATTTTGTAGTGGTTTCGAGTCGAGTCAACATACCACTAGTTTCACTTCCATCACCTTTTGACTTAAGAAACAACCTTAAAAGTAACGCTTAAATTAAAATCAATCTAGTAATCTTTATTTTTCTAGGGCTCTGAAGCACCAACATAGCTTAGGCTAGGGTCTTGGAGTAGGTGAGTACTTAACTCTCCAAGACTACAAAACCAAACAGATAGTCTATCTTGAGTAGAACAAATCCAATTGTTTCAGTTACATTCTGGGAAAGCTCCTCTTAAAGGAGAAACACGAGCTCGTGTCCGAACCAGTGAGGGGATCATTCCTCCCTCGTTGGGAACGACGCCAGGCAGTACGTATTACAAACGGTAAACCTCGGATTAACCATTGTCGAGGAGCCAGGGGTCACTTATCGGTAAACCTTGGATTGTTGTCAAGGAGCCGGTAAGGGGATTGGAGCTTGCTACTCTGCCCTTGCGTGCTGTCGGAGTTTAGACTGTTCCCCCAGGTGTAATTGTTGTGATTGGTAACCTTAGTGGCCATAATATCTAGGATTCTACCCAAGGTGACGGTGGAGGGAAGGTCCCACTGTACCTGGAGCAGACGTCGGTTATACTCACTTGGATTTTCTGGGGGGTTCGCTTCACTTCGAGACGGTTAAAGTGGAGGAACTTGGTCCAGTCTATTCATTAAGCAGGTTGCCGGGGTAACTGTTCCACCCACTATTTCTGTACTGAATCCTGCGAGGTTGGGCCTAATCACCAACTAGCGCTTTTGGTCCGGAAGACTACTGTTTGTGTGTGGTTTGACGCTCTAGATTATTTAGGCGTGTGCTTCAAATTTGATTGGTTCTTTAGAAGACTTTAGGTGGTTTGATTTGAAATTTTTTACTTTGTTTTCGTGTGTTGTAGTTAAAATCTTTAATTGTGGCGGAATTACCGAGAAGGTCCCGTCGTATTGCGGGCCAGTCTCCTGAAGTTGTATCTGTGGCCGAATTGTTGAGAAGATCCCGTGAACTTAGGGGTTCACCTCCTCGAGACGACCCCAGTTATTTAGAGGGTTTAAAGGTCCTTGTAACTCCTAGTGGCAGTAAGTAGGTTCACCTGAAGAAGGAGAATCTTCTTTGGTAGTCCATCCAGATTACCAAAGATTAGAAACAGGTTACAATCCCGAAGCTGTTACAGTTTCCGAGCTTGCTGGTAGTTTTTCATCTGCCAGTGAAACAGGCGAAGAACCTGAAATTTCAGAACCTGTTACTCCAACTCCTAGTGTTCCTGATTCACCAAGAATAGAAAGAATTATCACCGAAAATCTTCCTGTTGGATTAATTGCTATAGAAGAACTTGTTCCAGAGGAAGAAATAGGCGTTTCTGATTCTGAAGATCTAATTACCCTTGATCTAAGGGAGCGTGAATCCATCTTTTACAGTCCTCCTAGAAGTGAGTCTTGGTACCTTGCATTAACCAATTTTTTAGACAACTCAGTAGGTTTTTCTACACCTCGTACTCCGGTTCCACCCAGAGGAATTCATTCTCCTGTAAATATGTCTGGTCAGTCGTCTGTGTTTTCGCAAAGTCCTGAATCATTTTTACATGGCGGTCCTTCTGTTCCTACTGGGTATCAGTCACTTTCTGGTACCTTTGCGGGAGCATCTCCTCAACCTGTTGATCATGGGTTATTAGTTGGAAACAGTGGTAATGTACCATTGAGTATAGGTGAAGTTTATATGATGTCAGGTTCAACTCCCATTAACCAACCTCAAGGTGGCCAATTACCGCCTGGGGGGCAACCTTCGTTAATGCCTGGGGGGCAACCTCAAGGTACTTCATTTGTGACTGGGGGGCAACCTCAAGGGTATCAACCCCAAGGGTATCAACCCCAGCCTCAATACGTACCCCAAAGTCAACCTCAGTATCAGTATCAACCTCAAGGATGGCAACCTCAAGGATGGCAACCCCAAGGGTATCAACCCCAAGGGTATCAACCTCAAGGATACCAACCTCAAGGTCAAGGTCAACCCCAGTATTCGTATTTACCTCAAGGTTATCAACCTACGGGTCAATACCCTGGTCAAGGTTATCAACCACCTCAAGGGCAATCATATGGGACTACACCTTACAGTTATCAACCCTATCCTCAATACGGCTATGGATCTCAGTATCCTCAACCTGTTACGAGTCAATACCCTGGAATGTTAACATGGGATCCGTCACAGGGTCAACAGATGTCGCAACCAAGTATACAGTCGGTACCTCAAGCAGGACAACCTGCAGTTCCTGGTCCACCCCAGCAACCGCAACTTGTCCAGTCAAGTGTTCAGACCCCTGTAACTTCTGTAGTTACTCAGCCGCCAATTGCACCGAGTACTCCACCTCACACGGCTGCAGCACTACCGCTTCATCTACCATGCTTACATCTGGAGTATCGGCAGCTCCGGTTTCTACTGTCCCTGTAACCGCTCCTCAGACATCTGTACCGTTGTCTGGACCCACGGTTCAAACCACAGTCCAGATGCCTGCAGGTCAACCTGGTACAAGTACGGTTGTTACTACTCAACCTCAATTTGTTCAACCTCCGTACCAGGGACAGTATCAACCTGGTCAAGCTGCCCAACAACCGGTTTACCAGTATCAACCGTATCCTGGGTACAATTATCAACCACCTCAACAACCCCAGTACGGTCCGGTTAATCCTGGTTTTCCAGGAGGATATAATATCCCCAATGCGAATCCTGTTCCTAGTTATCCTGGATATCCTCCTCCTGGGGCTGGTATTGTGACTCAGAGTTTCAGAGATCCTAACCGGCAGTTACCATTTATTGCGACTTTAGATTTACCCGACTTGACGCGCCTAACGAACGATCCAATTCAATATCTTCCGTTCTGGCCGCCAATGCCAAATAAGTTGCCCAGCGATATACCCAAGTTCGAAGGTAAGTCTGGAGAGGATCCGTCTAATCACGTGATGACTTACCACCTCTGGTGTGCATCAAATTCCATCTCAGATGATTCTATCCGCTTACGTCTTTTCCAGCGTACACTCATTGGTCTCGCAGCCAAGTGGTACATTGAGTTGCCACGGGCTTCTTTTTACAACTTTAGCCAGTTAGCTACTTCATTCTTAACTCATTTTCAGTTACCAGTCAGATACGATAATGGTACGGAATTATTAACTTCGCTAAAACAATCGACATCCACGTACATTTCTGATCACATCCATGAGTGGAGACGTCGAAGGAGATTAGTGAAAGTTTTTATCCCGGACCAAATTTTAGCTGAATGGTTTGTAAAATCATTATTACCAAGAATTACTGAAGATGTAGCTAAGGCCGGCGTAGTTACTGAGGAGCAAGTCATTGCTCAGGCACAATACCTTGACTTAGTTTACACTCAGTCGGGTACGTTACACGAGAAAATTCCGGATCTTCCAAAGTCAAACCAAATCGCTGCTGCTCCTTCGGGATCTCATGCCGCTGATGGTATGATCGGTATCGTGACTACGAAGAGTAAGAAGAAGTCTTCCAAGACCTCCAATACTCCAATTATCACTTTGCCTGATTCTCCGACAGGAGAGTCTTCTCCTCCTGAACTTACCGCCGACATTCACGCTGTAGAGTCATCTACGGCCAAATCCAAAAACGGTGGAAAGAAGAAAGGAAAGAAGAAGGCTAAAGCAGACAAGGCTCCAAAGGAGAAAACGGAAAAGTCGGAAACTAATGACGAAAAGCGCAAACCTCGTTATCCTTGTCTCATTTGTGAAGAAGATCATTTTACGAGAGACTGCCCTCATCGGGCCGAGGTAGTGAAAATAGTTAAAGGTTCTCCGACTCCTGCTGTGTTAAAGAATCCATTCCCCGAGCAGGAAAATAAGATGATAGGTTCTTCTTCGAATGCCAGTGAAGAACCCATTTTGATGATGTCTCATGTCAGGATTGCGACTCGATCGCAAGATTATGGTAGTAAGGCTCCTGTTGATGGTAAAGAAGCAGAATCTTCTAACTCTAACCCATCAACCTCAGCTCCTGGTTCCGATCCACTACAGATCGAAAAACCTAACCCAGACTTAGTGATTAAGCCGCCCGCCAAGGGTGTACTTCGAAGGTCTGCTTTCAATCCACATGCGAGAGCAGCCCAGAATTACAACATTGTTGAAGATTTAGCTGTTTCACCTTCAGCAATGTCGGCACTCGAAGTGCTGCAATCATGTCCAGCGCAACGAAAATTGCTTTTGTCGGCTATTGGAGCTGTCGATGTTCAGGACCCGAACCTAATGATCTTTGATCTAGAAAGTAGTACACCGCGTCTCCCCCATCAAATGGCTTTCCAAATTCCAGTGATAGTCAAAAACAGGCCTATTCATCGGACTGTGATTGATGAGGGAGCTTCTACGTGTATTATGTCGATTCAATGTTGGAGATCGCTTGGTTCTCCTTCGTTGAACCAATCCCCCACCATCCTTAAGGCCTTTGATGGCCGTGGGTTCCGTCCGTTTGGTATTCTACAAGAATTGCCTATAGGGGTCGAAGGTAAAACCGTTAGTCTGGATGTGGAAGTGGTTGATGCCCCTCTAGACTACAACCTTCTTTTGGGTCGAAGTTGGTCATATGCTATGACAGCGGTCGTTTCATCGGTCTTCAGAGTCATTAAGTTTCCACATAACGGTAAGATCGTGACTATTGATCAGCTGACATACTTTTCATCCGACCCAACCTCTTTAGAAACTATCCAGCATGTTGGTAAAACGACGATCCCTTATAGGGACATTGGTGTAGGTTTAGTTAAGGATTCCGGTTTACTGGGAACTTTTCCTCTCCCTCCACTCAATGCAGACCCTTCGTTCGCAACAATTCATATGATCACGTCAGAAAACATTATTTATGATGATCCTTGGTATGTTCCCTCTGACTCTGAGCTAGACTCACTCGGTGATGTTATGCCGTTGAGTCCGTATGAGATTGCTTATGAAGCTCTTATGTCTTTTACCGACTTTCATTCAACCGACCAAATGAATGTGGTCAGTGAAGAGTCACTTTTCACCTCACCCTTAGAACGGATAACGTTTCCCGAAGAAGTGTCATCTGACGAACAACTTCGCGAAATCCTAAGTGTAGATGATCTACCATGGGACGATCTCCATCACAGATCTTCGTTTTTACCTAAGGATGATGTCTTTGAAAATGATTTTTCATCTATCTTTACCGCTGAATATGTCAAAGACGCTCAGGATCCAACGAAACATTCTGATTCAGAGCTGAATTTAGGGAATATTTCTCGTACTATTCCCATTGATATTTCAGTGAAGCCCGGAATCAAGGAGAACATTCATATAGGTGCCGCATGTACTGACGAAGAAATTGAAACTTACAAGGCCCTATTCCAAGAATTCCGCGACGTGTTTGCCTGGTCCTACGAAGAAATGCCAGGAATCGATCCTGCCATTGTTGTTCATGAAATCAAAACCTACCCGGATGCTAAACCCATTCGGCAACGGTTGCGTCAGATTCACCCTCGAAAAGCAGCTGCAATCAAAGCCGAAGTCGAAAAGCTGTTGAAAGCAGGTTTCATTTATCCGATCCCGTTAACGGATTGGGTATCGAATATTGTTCCCGTCAATAAAAAACAAGGAACAATAAGAATCTGTATCGATTATAGGGATATCAATCGAGCTTGTCCAAAAGACAACTATCCTACGCCTTATATCGATCAAATTATTGATGATTGTGCCGGAAGTGAGATGTTTTCCTTCATGGATGGTTTCTCAGGTTATAATCAAATCAATATTCTACCTGCCGATCAACCAAAAACGGCATTCATTTGTCCATGGGGGACATTTGCTTATTGCAAATTACCTTTTGGCCTTAAGAATGCCGGTGCTACTTTTCAACGGGCCATGTCTTATGCATTTCATGACATCAAGCACATTGTGCAACCCTATCTCGATGATTTGCCTGCTCATTCTTTACACCGAGCTGATCACCTTGTCCATTTACGAGCAATCTTTATGAGGTGTAGGCATTATCGAATTCGGTTGAATCCCCACAAGTGTGTTTTCTGTATAGAAACAGGTCGATTGCTGGGATTTGTTGTTTCCAAAACCGGCATTCGCGTCGATCCCTCGAAAGTCGAGGCTATCATCCAATTGCCTCCTCCTTCGAGTTTGCGCCAACTCCAAAGTTTGCAAGGGAAAGCGAACTTTTTACGCCGATTCATCCCTAACTACGCCGAGGTCACTAAAGGTTTTACACGGTTGTTGAAACAGAACGTACAATTCTTTTGGGACGAGATTGCTCAACAATCTTTTGATGCACTGAAACACGCGTTGACCCATGCACCGTTATTGCATCCTCCCAACTACAACCAGGACTACTTCTTATACCTCGCAGCTTCGCATTCCACCATTGGAATGGTGTTAGTTCAAGAAGATGAATTCAAGGCAGAGCATGTGATATATTACCTTAGCAGAACCTTAAATCCAACTGAGTTAAAATATTCGCATGTGGAGAAATTGGCCCTGGCAGCCGTTCAAGCTGTCCAGCGTTTTCGTCACTACATTCTTCTCCGCAAAACTACTGTTATTTCGGATTGCAACCCTATGATTTATATCTTGACAAAACAACTGCTAGGGGGCAAGTACTCTAAATGGATCGTCATCCTGCAAGAGTTCGACTTGGAGTTTGAGAAGTCCAAGTCTAAGAAATCTTTAGTCTTCGCGGAATTGATGTGTGATTTCCCGAGTGCTGACACAGAGACTGTGGCAGAGGAGTCCATTGCGGACGAATCTTTGTTTCTTATTAGCACTGTAGATCCGTGGTATGGGGATATAATCATCTATCTCCAAACCCAAACCTTTCGGCCTGAAACTTCCAAGGAAAACCGTCGAAAAATTCGGTTTCAATCCCAGCAATACAGAATTATTGGAGATACACTTTATCGCCTGGGGGCAGACTTAGTTTTTCGACGTTGTTTAACTCACGATGAGGCTGAGAGAGTTTTGAATGATTGTCACTCTGGAGCATGTGGCGGTCATATGTCTGGGTATGCCACAGCTCAGAAGGTGTTGCGCGCTGGCTATTTCTGGCCGTCTATGTTTAAAGATTGTATCCTTGCCGTCAGAAAATGCCACAACTGTCAAGTGTTTGATCGCAAGATGCGCGCTCCACCTGCTCCTCTCCACCCTATAATTGCCGCTGGTCCATTCGCCAAATGGGGCATTGACTTTATTACTTGTAACCCTCACTCGGCCGGGGGGCATGCGTATATCATCCTTGCGGTTGATTATTTTACTAAGTGGGCCGAGGCGATGCCTACATTCGACGCAAGCGGCAAGACAGCTGCACTTTTCGTATTCAATCATATCATAACTAGGTTTGGTGTCCCACAAGCAATCATTACGGACCATGGAAGCCATTTTCGAAATGTCATGATGACTGAACTTACAAGCCAGCTTGGTTTGCGCCACGATAGCTCTACACCTTATTATCCGCAAGCCAACGGTTTGGTTGAGTCAATCAACAAAGTTCTAGTCGTCATGATTCGACGGATCATTGGTATCCATCGAACGAATTGGCATAACATGTTATTTTCGGCACTATGGGCATATCGAACTTCAGTGAAAAATTCAACAGGTTTCACCCCTTTTCAGCTAGTTTATGGCTTAGAAGCTGTGTTACCTATTGAGTGCGAAATCCCATCACTTCAAATGGCTGTCGAATTACTTCCAGCTACTTCCGAAGAGGAGAAACGGTTGTTATACTTAGCTAAATTAGATGAGACTCGACGTGACGCTACTTTAGCTATCGAGACTCACGCGAAACGAATGAAAGCTCAGTACGATAAAAATGTAACCCCTCGAAGTTTTTCGGAAGGAGACCTAGTACTATTATATGATCAAGCAAACGATAAGCTAGGTGCTGGAAAATTCGTTCCCATGTGGCATGGGCCCTACATTGTAAAGCGAAAGCTAGCAAAAGGGGCTTATGAGTTAGTTGATTTTGATGGGGACTCTTTGGGCAAACCCAGAAATGGACTTTACCTAAAGAGGTATTATGCTTAAAATGGTGGATGGAGAAATTTTTTAGATAGGTTAGATTTCCTTTCTAGCTAGCAAGTGTGTTAGTTTAGTCAGTGTGCTTAGCTTAGCAAGTGTGGTTTTTCGTCATTATTTTGGCTCATCTTGGTTTTACTCTTGATATTGTAGATGTCGACGCCTCTCCAAACATACATTGGATTTGCTGATGGTGCTTGTCGTAGTACACGGAATATCTCTTCCGCAGCTTGGGTTATCTATTCGCCCTCTGACGAGTTAGTTTCTATGCATGGGGTAAGCCTCGGTCAAACAACGAATAACATTGCAGAATACAGTGCAGTGGTTGAATTATTATCCGAATCTATTTCATTTGGAATTCGACGTTTGATAGTGAGGTTAGATTCTGAACTTGTTGTATTACAGCTTAATAGAGTTTATGCCATTAGAAATCCTGTGTTATTAAGGTTGTTTTTGAGAGTGCGTCTCTTGGAACGTGAATTTGATTACATTGAATATCAACATATTCCAAGGTCTTTGAATACATTAGCAGATGCAATTGCTTCTCAAGTGTTGGACAGACATTTATAATAATCATGCAAGTAAATTTAAAGACATTTCATCATACATGTTAAACAAGATAAGCCGATAATAGTGATATATAGATATAGATAGAAGTGTGTCCAAAAATATATACATCGTCTTCGATCATAGGTTTAACACACCTTATGATCGGCAAAATGATAGTGCAAAAAGTCAAAAATGTCACATGTGACTACAAAAGTGACTAGTCAATCACTGGTGGTGCTCTCTGTACGACACCACTGCGCGGGCTATCTTGCGCAGAAATCTCCTAAACGGTCCAGGGACTGCAACCACGAAGCGCTGAAGCCTCATTGGAATGTCATCCATAGTAGTCTCAGGTATATCTGCCGTGAGACGCTCTAGATCATGCTCCAAATCGGCTAGTACTTCTGCTGTCGCATCCTGTAAGGCCGGTGCCGGTGCAGCTGGATGTCGTCTGTCGTAAGGCCGGAGATTGGCTGGACGCTGTGGTCCAACATCTGCATTTTTAAAATTTTACTGTTACTTTGAGACGATATATATGAAAAATAAAAAATACATAATTAGAAAACTTGTGAAAATGAAAGTACCTCTGTCATCCCATTGTTCTCCCTGTGGAAGAACCATGTCCGGATCACCTCTGAAATCCATTCCGGCATATGGAAAGTCTTGTATCACAAAAAGCTGGCCCTCTAGCCAGTCGAAGTAACTGTCAGAGAATCGAACCACTGCAGCACCCTCGTCAGGATGCCGGGCCATCACCGCAACCCATCGAACAAGCTTTGGCTCCCGAGGACCCAAGTCATCAACAGTGAGTTGCTGAGGGATCAGCATAGGAACTCTCTCCAAGGCAAAGCTCACGACTAGAGGCCCATATCCAAAAGTCTTTAGTCGTCCGTTCTTTGCCTTGGTTAGTTGGCTCTTCATATGAGCCGACACAGCTTCGCACCAGTTGAAGATGGTGCCTTGGTAACAGTCAACTGCCATCCGCATTTGGGATCCGGAAGCAATGTGCAAGGCGGCCGCGCCACAAATCCTAGTGACCGTAAATGCAATAACTCTAAGTTCCGCCAGAGCGATGTGCTTTATCTCCACGCCCTTTTTATGGCGAGTCCCTGGTCTGCACCACTCCTCGCGAAGATCATCAAGGGATTGGCCACCCGGCCTGGTCCCCGCAAGGTTGAGTTGCTCACCTCTGTTTGGCAAGCCAGTGAGAAAGTATACATCCGAGGGCTCTATCTCGAGCTGGTGCCCTCCAATGTAAAAGCATTGATCTTGAACGTTCCATCGCTCAACTAGCCATTCCAAAAATCTTACCTGGCCCCTCATGCCCGGTATGGTCCAATATTTGTACAATCCACATGTTCTTAAGGCATCCAGAGAGGGTTGGTGGTTAATCGCAGCTTCATCGTCTTCTACGTGCTCTCTCTCTCTCCAGTCTAACATGTTTTGGCCCCTGCACATCAAAAGAGTCAATTAGAAATTAATTTGAGAAAATTTGGTGGTTTTTTGGGAGAGTTAGGGTTTGGAAATGCACCCTTTGCGGAAGACGCACCCCGGCTTTTTAGCACAGGGCGTCCGGACGCAGCTCGCCTGAAGGCGGACTGCGTCCCCAGACCTTTTTCCCGTGTGAGAAAAAGTCGGGGGACGCGGCTCACCCGAAGGGCACCTGCGTCCGCCGAGGGGCGCATTTTGAACCCAAAACCCCCCCAAAAAATGAAACAGAGACCAAAAACAAAAAACTAAACGGATAAAAATGAAGAGTGGGATGTGTAAAATACCTCGGTGAAGCGGCGTTCGATTCCGACGGTCAGATTTTCCGCAGCAACCACGGGAAGTTTCTTGTCAAAAGCTCCTTTTTCAACCTCAACAGTGAAACGGTAAAAATGACATGGTAAAAGGTCTTTTTATAGGTTTTTTGGATGAATTAGTTCATTTTTTACCATGAAAAGATGTTTTCAAATGTATTTTTGCCTATTTTAAACAGGTATGAGTAATGTGTCGCTTTTGTGCAGGACAAAGGGATTTCAAGGGAAATTGTAATTTTTCACAAACAAAATTTCAGAGTCATCTTTTAAGCCCTTTTCTGACTCCTAAAACATGAAAAGATCGCCGAGTGTTTCTTTTTCACTCGTTAAAACGGAATTAAAAGACGGTCCCCTTTTAGCTCTTTTCTGACCGTAAAATCAGGAAAAGATTGCCGGGTTTTTGTCGTTTCAAACTCGATAAGGAAATAAAACGACGTGTCTTTGATCGCTTTTTACTTTTCAGGTCAACGATACTATTATGAAAGTACTCCTTGGTCGCAAGATCAAGCGGTTCCCCCAGGTATTATTTTATACTTTTTCGGGCTTGAGGGACGCAAATATACGAAAAAGTTCAACGTGGAGTTTCCTTAAGTTTTTCAGACTCTCTAAAATTGAAAAACGCCGAGTTTCTCCTATACTGGGCTCGTTAAACTTTTACAGTAAAGGACCTGTTCAATTACAAACAGGAACGAACCACTCCTTCCTAGGGTTCGCATTTAAACTAGGTTGGACTCGTCCGAAGGATGAGCTTATAATCAAGCATATGTTATCCTCCTCAAGCTTGTTAAAAATAAAGAGGTACTTGCCAGAAATGGTGGGGGAAAAAAGAAAAGAATGAACCTATTTGTCACCTTTTGCCTCAGAAGAAACTTTATTACCGCTCTTGAACACGACACTTTTCATTCACCTGGGTTGGGAAATCTTTTACCTCACAGTTGACTAAATCACTTTGAAAATCTTTAACCGGGTTCAGGGATCAACTTTGAGTTATTCGTCACCAAACCATCTGTTGTGTCGTTATGTGTTCAAGAGGTCTGCAAGCAAAACTTTCATCTGCAAAATACTTGTCATCCATTGACCATCCCTGAGTCAGTCCTTACAGTAACATTTCTTCAACTTGAACAATGATTTCGTGTTGCAGGCTTGCCTGCAACGGGTCGCTTTCTATCGACATCGACACATTATCTAGAAAGATGACTTAGGAATCGACAGTACCTTGAAGTCTGCATGCATCAATGGCAGGTTTCTCGCCTTTGACGTCAGTTTACATCATTGACTTTCGATCAGAGGATTCCGTGAAGTGTTCGACATCAAAACATCTATTCACATTTCACGGGTTGTGCTTGGTACTTTGAGAACCATTGACATTACTGGTGGTTTCTCTCACGCTTGTTAACAGTTTACATCATTGACTGGTAATCAAGTGGTTTCTACCATGTTCGACATCGAATCATTTAATCACATGGCTAGAATCGTACCAATTCGAGAAGTAGAAGTGAAGACCCTGGATCTAGTTTCTACCATCCAGGCTGCGAGGAGTTTTGTATTCATTATCTATGTAGACTAATCATAAACAGATGGCTGCGTCCATACTGTGTCTACAAAAGTCTACAAAAATGATGTACTACAAGATCATTCCTGTATCAGAGTAGTTAGTCCATTAGTTAAAGTTTTGAATCTGAGTATGGGAATGCCTACCTCAGTGATGATATAATCTTATCCATGTATTTTGTGTTGAAATTGCAGGTTCCAACCAGGCCATCCACAAGGCAATCCTTGAAATGATAAAGCGCTTCACCCTTCCTAGAATTACAAAACCCTATTCTATTCCAGGCTTCGCACTTTAGGGGGCAATCTGTTACACTAAAAAATGTCACCTTGACTACTTACAGTTAGTATGGCTCCAATCAACAAGTCATGCTACCCTCTTAGGCAAGTCTCATGCCTCTGTTATCCATCTCAAACTCAAAGAAGAGAGAAAGTCTTGTAAAAATCATGTTTATCTCTGGGGTCGCAGGTTCTCTCTAGCCTTACCTGCGGGGACGCTGACCATGTTCACAAAATCCGCGTCCATAGACGCTCTGTATGTTAAGGGACAGGTGCGTCCCTCTGTAAAAGGCAAAATGCGCGAGTTTTATCTTGAAAAAGTTACTTGTGGTTACTTCTAGAACATTCTAGAGGTCGGTTTGATGAAATGGATGCGCCTCCAGTTGGTTCATGTATCTCTATTAAGGGGGAACTTATCCCATCAATAAGGGAGCTATCCCACCCATAGAGGGGGATGATCCCATTGATAGTGGACCTGAATAACCTCTTTACAGCACTATAAATGAAGGCATTGAGCCAGAAGGAGAGGAGGTTGGAGCTATACATTTTCTTTGGGTAAATGCTGCAGGATTTAGGTCTTCCATTAGAGCCTTTGTGAGGAGAGATTGTCTTCACTTGATTCTACTTGGGAGAGGGTGAGCTTTGTCAAAGTAGAGGAAAACCCTTGATGGACCCTGGGAGGAATTTGCACAACACCAAGGCCAGGTTGTAAGAGTTTCTTTGTTTCGTTATTAATACAAACTGGTTTATTTTTCTCAATAGCTTGTGTTAATGAGTTATTTCATGTGTTCCTTGGTCTGCATGTTGAATATATGTTTTATTATATGAAATGCAAGTGCTTGGTAATTGTTTGATTGTTTGTGGTTGCAGGAATTGACTTGAAGGAGGAGCTCATCCGGATCGTCAAGAACGGACTTCAACAACAGCGTTTTGGAATAAGGTAAGCCTAAACACTTGTAGTTTTCATGTTGTAAAAGGTGTATTTAGAGAAAGATCACTCCATTTTGTCTTGTTTGTCATTAGAATGTCTTAGACTTCTAGGAAGGTCAGTCGTGTCCGCACCCTTGACAGATTCCGTGTGACACTATGCAGGTCACTTCAATTTTCCCACTTACCCCATGGAAATACATGGTTCAACCTTTGCTAAATCAGTCAAACACAATCAAAATTTTAGCTTAGATATCAGTGTTTCGAATCTAGGAAGGGTAGTTTAGTTCGTGAGTTGAAGATTTTCAGAGTATAACTTTTCATATCTAGTGTTGCTCTGCTGCTAGCAAACCTCGAAAATACGCTGATGGAGTCATGCAGGAACACACACATTACTCCACTACCAGTGAGCTTGGTCAGTACCTCGGTGGAGTTGCATGCTTCACCTCTTTGTGCAAGAAGCCTTTCTCTTCTTTCGCCTTTGTATTTTTTAAGAGAACTGTGCATAGGCACTTATTTATTTTTGGGGCAGAAGAGGGATCCCAACTTATTGAGAGCAGAAGAGGTTTTTCCTTCAGAGAAGCATGTAAGACCTCTAACATAGGTTTGCTCATTTAGATTCCCCCTTCTTTGTTTTTACTAGTTGGAATAGCTTAAACATAGAGCAGAAAGCTGAGTACAGGCATCGGGCTTCCTAGTTTGGACACAAGTTCATAGTTGGACCAAGGCTTCCCTTACAGACGGTTCGTATTTTCCGTCAGGACTTCATAGGTCGTAGGTTGTAACCAAGTACAGAGAAAACGGACACAAAACTGGCCAAGTGCTACAGTGTCACAAGTCTCTTCCAATTTCAATGACATACTCTATTCAAAAGGCAGAACATAGTAGTTGGTGGCACTTATTTCTGGAAACAAAAATAGTAATATATCAAACAAACAAAATGAATGTGAACAAAAAATAGCAAGTATAATCAAACAAAGCAAAAGCAAAGATAATAAGCAAAACAAACAAAATGAAACAAACAACAAAAAGCAAACTATGTACATGGCACGGGCATGACCTGACCTACTGAAACTAATGTTTGAGGACTTGGCCATTGGCAGGAAGATTATCAATCCTCCCATCAAGTAATTTCACATGATACTTGTGTGAGCCAAGTTTCTCGTGGACCAGTTTCGGTCCACGGGGCTTCGATACCGGAGCATGGTGGTATTACAGAAGACCTTCAAGTGAAGACAACACCATTGTTTTAGGAACTATGTGCAACATGGGCTCAAATGGTGGCATAGGTAGTTGTTTTTATTCCGGGAAGGGTTCAAGTTTATGAAGTCAATGCGTAAGTGGATCTTCCCAAATTTCATGTGTGCAAGATTTAAATCAGAAAACCAAGTATGATGACGAACTTTGCAAGTAATCCAAACACTTAAAATGTTACTCAGTCTTTTTGGAAAAAGGAAGACAAACAACATGTATGTGTTACCTATTCTTTGATGCAAATGGCTTGTTTCCTCCTTTACCTAGAAACTCATGTTGGATTGCTCGTGTGCAATGCATACTAAGGTCATCATCTACTCACACAAACCCATGTCAGTATTGTTCGATCAAGTGGTCAACAATTGGTTGCTACTACAGTTTGACACTTGTACCAAGATTGTCCATGTTCAGATCATGGTGGATACCCAGGTTGCTCTGTTTGTTCATAGTGTTGGTCCTTCGTGCGTTCATCAAGAGTGCTTTAACATCATAGTTTGTGACTTCAGACTCTAAAAACTTCAAATCGCACATGCTTCATTGTTTTGGATGACTGAGATACACTCGGCTCTTGAGCCATTATGTGTTCCCGATTTGTCAAGACTCATGGTCCATAACTTGTCTGTACATGGACCGTTTGGCATGATGGTACTGTTGCTACTACCGTTGTTGCTACTACTACTACAATCAGAAAAAAAGAAAAAAGAAAAAAAAAACTGTACAAGTTTCATTATCATCAATTGGGCGAGGAAGGAGTCCCAACTACTTGTTTAATGATGTTGAAGTAGGTCATGCAAGATAACACTCCAATGTTCTAGGAGGCAGTTGCCAAACATAAGTTCTGTGAAGGCCAGTGGTTCATTATCGTCGTCAAGGGGAGTGAGATTTTGTTTCATGTACCTCTCGAATAACACCGGATTTGGTTGCACCTGCCCTTGTATGGAAGCCACAAGTGAGACCAGTCTGTAGCATAGTATCCATCTAGCTTGCTGGACCAGTCTCTACTAAGCAATAGACCATATGCTTCTAGTATGTCCACAACAATTATGTTGATGCACTGGTGGACTTGACTGTTATGAGATAGTCAGATGATTACGTCTCTTAGTTCAAAAATGGCTGGTACTAATGTTCTATCAATTTGGACGATCCTTGCAGATGTTTCACTCCATTGTGCATTGATCTTCTTAGCAATGGAGAGTGGCATGACACTGGTTTCCGCGCCAGAATCAACCAAAAAATTGTGGACATTGTAGTAGAAAACTTTGAATGAAAGCAGGAATGTGGGGCAACCTAAGTTTTCTTCTTCCATTCAGAGTGTATTGAGCACAATGGATAGTTATCTGGGAGGTGTGCATGTTCCCTTGCTGGTAGAGGCCGCGCTTCTGCTTCTGTTTGTCCCAATGTGCGCAGCAGGATATCTAGCTAGCTCTGGACTTTGGCTAACTTGAACAAACTGATGTTCACTCAAGTTTTCTTCATGTCATCGACTATGTTGTAATCTAGAGGTGGTAGACTCACCAAGGTGTCCGAGGTGGAACGAATGCTTGTGCTGTATGGCAGATTGTTTTGCAACTTGCTACTCACGGATGTGTTCTTATCCACTGCTGTTTTCCCGGACTTGCTTTGTGTTTGTTGCTTTGAGGCAGTTGGTGGATTGACCTTCTTTATCAGTCATCTCTCTTTCTCTTGAATATCCTCAAGTGTCAGGGGAGCCCCTTTACTCCTAAGGTTGTAACGATCATTTTTCTTTTGGGGCTGCTTCTCGGTTCATCTTCGAGACTACTTGTGAGCACTGATATGCATTCACCACATGCCAATAACTTGGTGCTTCATCAGGTGCAACCTATTCACTATCATCAGTGTCTTCCAGCTGTTCCTATATGTCGCTATCCGCATCAAGTGTACAAGTACAGATAGAGGTAACAACTCGCTTCCAATCTGAACAAGAGTTCTCGGGATGAAATTCTTCGTGGAAGGAACAATACTTAGGATCAACACATTGATCGAGTTAGAACAATGGCTTCTACAGAAATTTGGAACCGAACCGGCTGTTGCTTAATGAGCTGGTTGATGAACTGCTTGCCTGTCTCTGTCTGGGTGGATGACTGTTGCGAATGTGTTTGTATTCTGTTGCTTGAGTTCAGACATTTCAGTGGTCAAGTTCTCAACAAGGCGAGTGAGGGTCTCGATGTCAGTTTCTTCCTTATCTATACCTTTTCTTGAAGTTGCTTGGTTATTTTTGCTCACATCCTTGGAGTCTTTCGTTGATTCATCATCCTTGATAACTCCAATGGTGTGCAAGTCTTTCACAACAACAATAGCCTCTTCGCAGCTTTCTAACAATGTTGGCTTCACAACTCGCTTAAGGAACTGTAAAATGGTGGTTGGCAGTGTAGATGTGTAATAGTCAATAGTGATGGAGTCATGAGGTTTGCTATCTGCTACAAAATTTTTCAAGGTACGCGTAAACCTTTGATTGAAATCTTTCACTTTCTCTTTTCCCTCCATCTTGAGGCTTCCCAATTCTTTGAGTAGCATGGCTATAGTCTTGTCATTAGAAAACTTCTCAAGGAACATACGTTTGAAAGAACCCTAGTTCTGTATAGAGTTGGGTAGAAGGCTGTGATACCAAGCAATTGCACACCCATCCAAGGTACATGGAAACAATCTACATTCTATGTCGTCATAAAGTACCTTAAGGGTCTGTAGTTGTAGGTATAAGTTGTCTAAGTGGTCTTTCGCCTTCACCACATTTTCAGGGTTAAACTTGATGTTCGTTCTCTCCGCTCGCTTCGACATCTTGTGCAAAACATCTGGGAGAGCCAATGGTCCTTGAGTCATCCATTCAAGATTTGGGTTAGCCATCTCTTCGTCCTCTTCATCTTCTTCCTCTCCTTCAGAATTTGATGGTTCTGGATTTGAGTCTGTCGGTTCGTCTCTGCCTCCACTTCCTCTGTTGCCTTCCCCTTCGCCTCCTATACTGGAGTTTGATCTCAAGACCACAAGAGTGCCTTGTTCATCTTCAAAGAATATTGGAGGTTCCTCTCTATCTTTAATAACTTCTTCCAAACCTTCAAGAGTAGCAAGGACTTCTTCTTCCACCAATGACACAACAACCCTTGTGGGAGTGGCTTTTGGCTTCTTCGATGCGTGTGGAAGATATTGTACTTCTGGGATCAGTCCGACTGCTTTCGCGAACTGGCGAGTGATGGGACTACCGGAGCGAAGGTGTTGATATGAAATCTTGTGTTCAATTCAGGGAGGTGAGGGGTAACCAACTGCTGAGCCGTGAGAGAGGGAGTGCGAGTTACTACCTTGAACAGATGGTTGATGAGTGGGTGTGAGGGGAATTTCACCCATGTACAACTAGCTTCCCTCCTTCTAGTGCCAGAAATGTTGATGATGTGGGACCAGCCAACATTCAGAGGATCACCATGGTATGAAGTCCCAACTAGACCTCACACCATTTGGTGTGGGAGTCCCATTTGGTTTGATGGCCCGGTTGCCATTATCTTAAGGATTTTCCTCAACTCTTGCTTGTCAGCATAGGAAAGTGGTTCGATTTTTCTTCGAGAAGTGAGGTTCATGTGCCTAGTGTGTGTAAGTGTACTTGTGTCAATGGTTCTTTTACTGTGAGGAAAAAAAGGTGAAGATGAGTTCTAGGTTGAAAGGGATCAGTCCCAACTCGGCTAGGAACACACAACACAAAGGACATACACAGCTTCCTACGGAGCAATCCCCTCGAATGATGGAGTCACATCATAGAAGGTAAGATAACACGTACAACACTCACGGATTAGTCCGTGATGAGTGCAACGATTGTTACAACAAGTTTCATGTGAAAGGTCTGTCTGATGTCCGACAGAGCAGCTGACACGGACGGGACAACATTAAGAACATGTACAACACATTTCCATTAATAGATTATGAATTACAACAAATGAATTAGTTCAGATGTAGAACACATGGTTAAATCAACATGCATTACAAGTGTTAAAGCTCAGTCTTACAACAAATACAATATATGTGTGAAAACGTGCTGGCCTGTTGACAAGCTTCTAGATTAAGCGAAAGTTCCAAGACACATCATTATGCCATATATCACTAACCCCGTCAGCGGGGCATTGGAGCCACTACTTACTCCTCAAAGAAAAGATTACAGACTCTCTTGGCTACGTGGGAGGATTTGAGGTGAAAAGTCCCTTCGTGTACAAATGAGGGGGGTATTTATAGCTAAGGGTGAAACTGACCCTTGTGGCTGTTCGACTACCCTCATGACCATTCGACTTCCATGAATTTCCGAGTTACATGACTCTATGTTCAACAAGTGGGTCTCTTGGACTTCCATGTTACATCACATTGATTGAATACAAGCCCATAGTGGAGATGTGGGCAACATGACTCATGACTTGACTCGAAATGACTTGACCTCACAATGATGGTACATTTGTGCTACTGCTGGAGTGTATGTCGAGCTACAATGCTACTAAGTGATGGATGTCTTCATGGTGTATCATAGCTTCACCTCTACATGGCGAAGTGCGTGGAGTCTTCGATGGTCCTTGGTTCATTTGATGAAGCTTTAACATGTTGTTCCTTGCTTTCATGTTGGAAGGCTTGACAGGCTCACTTGTTCGCGAAGGTTCATGTTCATCACATTCCTCCGCTTCACATGCTTCGTTCGTTCATCCATTGGTGAACCTACCCATCTGCATGTGCCTCCTTTTTTCATCTCATTCATTGCCTTGACATGTTTGTTGGTGTACCTGTACTTGCAGTCACTCATGATGAGACAACATCAAATCCAAAACCTCCTAGTCTACCATGACACATGATCATTTGGATGCAGGTGACCGGGAGAGGTAGCAAGGATGTGATGTGAGATGATGGCTTTGGGAAATTGTTGATGAAAATTGCACAAGAGTCACTGAGGGATGGAGATAGACATTTTGAGTCGAAAGTGATTGTCTACAAGGTCTGGCTTGGCTGGGAGGAAAAATTGCGCAAATTCTGGGAGGGACAATATGGGCTGCATGAGGGCAGGGCAGGCATGCTTCGTGCATTTTCTGGAACAAATAGTCTGTAGGGGTTGAAAAATGAAATTTACGTAGTTTTCCAGAGGAACGGGTTGGGCTGCATGAAGGGTCAGCAGGCAGGGATTGCACAATTTTTCTAGGGAACTTCCCGGGAGACTAGCAGCCAAAATTGCGCAATTCCTAGAGGGATCTGCCAATTGGCTGTTGGGGTCACTAGCGGCCAGAACTACACAATTCCCAGAGTGAACTACCAGTTGGCTGCAAGGGTCACTGGTAGCAGAAACTGTGCAATTCCCAGAGGGAACAGGCAGGCTACTGTTGGGAGCCACTGGCTGGGAAAACTATACTAAGGCTAGGAGTCCAAGTCTGTTGATCATCTCTGTGCAATTTCTGAGCTGAGATGACTGATGGGCAGCGGGAGGCCTGCGCATGAGCACTACGAAATTTCTAAGATGAATATCTGGTCGACTGTCTGGGTGGCCAATGTGAGTGTTGTTTGAGTTGCTTGCGGTTAACACAACTTGAAAGAACCAACTTGGTGATTCTGCGCTGTTTTGGCCGATAGTCGATCAAGTCAAAAGCAGGGTGATGGTCCAACTGTTAATGAGGAGTCTGGTTTCTAGTACTTTAGCAAAAATGACTAAGTGTGTGAACAATCGAAAGATGCATATGTGATCATATGAACACACACTTGCATGACTTGACGATGAACCGACCAAACCATCAAACACACATGTTCAACATGACTAACCGACGGTGCAAGTGATGAGTGCAACACTTGTGATTGATCATTCATGATCGAGATGATGCTTTCATGATAGTGAATGTGACTCCGTGTGTGAGTGCGACATATGCCTTCATGGTGAACACAACAAACACATACGAAGCAAAGGCTTTGAGCATAACCGGAACACGGTCGCAAGCATGACTTAGACATCAACATGCAGAGACTTATGACCAATAAACAAGCAAGGAAAATGTAAAGATTCGCAAGATGTCATGGAGTGACCCTAGGTGTGTGCAGTCATCAAGTGAACTCTCTAAGGGAGGCTCCAAAATTGGTGCAGGCCAAACTTTTGGAGGGTGGTTGTAGCCGCTACAACACTTGGCGACACATTGGTAGAACTCCAACTTCTCTGTTTTGGTTCATTGTTAGCACAGGGCCTTGGTATTTTGTGGAGTATTGAATTGCTTTGTAGGTTTCTTCAGTTTCCCCACTTACCCCATGGACATACATGGTTCACCCTTTGCCAACTTAGTCAAACACAATCAAAAGTTCAACTTAGATCTCAGTGTTTCGAATTCGGGAAGGGTAGTTTAGTTCGCGAGTTGAATATTTTCAGAGTATAAGTTTTCATCTCTGGTGTTGCTCCACTGCCAGCAGGCCTAGACAGTACCCCAACAGACTCACGCAAGAACACACACATTGCTCCATTACCAGCGAGCCTGGTCAGTACCCCGGTGGAGTTGCATGCTTCACCTCTCTGTGCAGGAAGCCTTTCTCTTCTTTCACCTTTGTATTTTTTAAGAGAACTGTGAATAGGCACTGATTTATTTTTTGGGTGGAAGAGGGATCCCAACTTATTGAGAGAAAAAGAGGTTGTTCCTTTAGAGAAGCATGTAAGACCTATGAAATAGGTTTTCTCGTTTAGATATTTCCCCTTCTCCATTTCTACTAGTTGGATTAGCTTAAACACACATAGAAGAAAGCTGAGTATAGGCATGGGGCTTCCTAGTGTGGACACAAGTTCATGGTTGGACCAAAGCTTCCCTTATAGACGGTTCATATTTTTTGTCAGGACTTCATAGGCCGAAGATTGTAACCAAGCATAGAGAAAATGAACACAAGGTTCGCCAAGTGCTGCAATGTCACAATTCTCTTCCAATTTCAGCGACATACTCTATTTAAAAGCAAGAACGCAGTAGTTGGAAACACTTATTTCGGGAAACAAAAATAGTAATATATCAAACAAACAAAATGAACATGAACAAAAAATAGCAAGTATTTAAGAAATAGCAAAAGCAAAGATAATAAGAAAAACAAACCAAATGAAACAAACAACAACAAGCAGACTATGTACATGGCATGGGTGCGGCCCGACGTACTGAAACTAATGTTTGAGGACTTGGTCCTTGACAGGAAGATTATCAATCCTCCCATCAAGTAATTGGACATGATATGTGTGTGAGCCAAGTTTCTCATGGACCAGTGCTAGTCCACCAGGCTTCGATACCGAAGCTTGGTGGTATTCCAGAAGACCTTCAAGTGAGACAACACCACTATTTTAGGAACTGTGTGCAACATGGGATCGGATAATGGCACAGGGTAGTTGTTTTTACTCCAAGAAGGGTTCAAGTTTCTGAAGTCATTGCATAAGTGGATCTTCCTAGATTTCATGCATGTAGGATTTAAATCAGAAAACCAAGTATGATGACGAACTTTGCAAGTAATCCAAACACTTAAAATGTTAGTCAGTATTTTCGGTAAAAGGAGGAAAAACAACATGTATGTGTTACCTATTCTTTGCTAGAATGGATTGTCTCCTCCTTTACCTAGAAACTCATGTTGGATTGCTCGCGTGCAATGGGTACTAAGGTCATCATATACTCATGTAGACCCATCTCTGTATTGTTCGATCAAGTGGTCAACAATTGGTTGCTGTTGTAGTGTGTAACTTGTACCAAGATTGGTGATCTTCAGATCATGGTGGATTCCCAGGTTGCTCTATTTGTTCATAGTGTTGGTCCTTCGTTCATTTATCACGAGTGCTTCAACATCATAGTTTGTGACTTCAGACTCCAAAAAACTTGAAATCACACATGGTTCATTGTTTTTGATGACTAAGATACACTCAGTCCTTGAGCCATTATGTGTTCCCGATTTTTCAAGACTCATGGCCCACAACTTGTCTGTACATGGACCATTTGGCGTGCTGGTACTGCTGCTACCACCGCACCTGTTGCTACTACTGTTGTTGCTACTATTGCTACTATCAGAAAAACAAACTGTACAAGTTTCATTATCATCAGTTGGGCGAGGAAGGAGTCCCAACTGCTTGTCTGATGATGTTGAAGTAGGTCGTGCAATATAACACTCCAATGCCTTTTCTTGGAGGTAGTTTCCAAACATGAGTTCCGCGAAGGCCAGTGATTCGTTCTCGCCATCAAGGGGAATGACATTTTGTTTCATGTACCTCTCGGATAACACCCAGATTTGGTTGCACCTGCCCTGGTACGAAAGCCACAGGTGAGATCAGTCTGTAGCAAAGTATCCATCTAGTTTGTTGGACTAGTCTCTGTTGAGCAGTAGACCATATGATTCCGGTATGTACACAACAACTATGTTGATGCACTGGTGGACTTGACTATCATGAGATAGTGGGATGATTATGTCTCGTAGTTCAACAATGGAAGGTACTAATGTTCTATCAAGTTGGATGATTATTGCAGATGTTTCACTCCATCGTGCATTAATATTCTTAGCAATGGAGAGAAACATGCCATTGGCTGTCATGCGAGAATCAACCAAACAACTGTGGACAGTATAGTTGAAAACTTCAAAGGAAAGCAGGAATGGGGGGCAACCTAAGTTTTCTTCTACCATCCGGAGTGTATTGAGCATAGTGGATAGTCATCCGGGAAGTGTGCATGTTCCCTTGCTGGTAGAGGTTGCGCTGTCTGTTTTTGTTTGTCCCAATGCGCGTAGCAGGATATCTCGTTTGCTCTGGACTTTGGCTAACTTTAACAAACTGATGTTCGCTCGAGTTTTCTTCATGTCATCGACTATGTTGTAATACAGAGGTGGTAGACTCACCAAGGTGTCCAAGGTGGAACGGATGCTCGTGATTTCTAGCGGATTGTTCTACAACTTGCTGCTCATGGATGCATTCTTATCCACCGCTGTCTTCCTGGACTTGATTTGTGTTTGTTGCTTTGAGGCAGCTGGTGTATTGACCTTTTATATCAGCCGTATCCCTTTCTCTTACATATCCTCAAGTGTTGGGGGAGCCCCTTTACTCCTAAGATTGTAATAATCATTTTTCTTTTGGGGCTGCTTCTCGGTGTTCGGCTCCGGAGACTACTTGCAAGCACTGATATGCGTTCACCACATGGCAAGAACTTGGTGCTTCATCAAGTGCAACCTCTTCGTTATCATCAATATATTCCAGCTATTCCTGTATGTTGCTATCTGCATCAAGTGTATGAGTATAGACAGAGGTAACAACTTGCTTCCAATCTGAAAAAGAGTTCTCGGGGTGAAATTATTCATGGAAGGAACAATACTGAGGATCAACACATTGATCGAGTTGGAACATAGGATTTTGTGCAAATTTGGAACCGAACAGGTTGTTTCTTGATGAGCTAGTTGATGAACTGCTTGCCTATCTCTATCTTGGTGGATGACTGTTCGCGAATGTATTCGTCTTCCATTGCTGGAGTTTGGAAATTTCGGTGGTCAAGTTCTTGACAAGGTGAGTGAGGGTTTCGATGTTAGTTTCTTCCTTGTCTCTGCCTTTGCTTTCCATTTCTTGGGGATTTCTGCTCGCATGATTGGAGTCTTTCACTGATTCATCATCCTTGATGACTCCAATGGCGCGCAAGTCTTTCTCAACACCAATAGCCTCTTCGCAACTTTCTAACAGTGCTGGCTTTGCAGCTCACTTGACGAATTGCGCAATGGTGGTTGGAAATGCATATGTGTAATAGTCGTTAGTGATGGAGTCATGAGGTTTGGTGTTTGTTGCAAACTTGTTCAAGATACGTGTAAACCTCTGATTGAAGTCTTTCAATTTCTCTTTTCCCTCTATCTTGAGACTTCCCAATTCTTTAAGTAGCATGGTTGGAGTCTTTTCATCAGCAAACTTCTTAAGGAACATACATTTGAAAGAACCCTAGTTTTGTATAGAGTTGGGTGGAAGGCTGTGATACCAAGCAGCTAGCCAACCTTCCAAGGTATATGGAAACAATATACATGCTACAACATCATAACGTACCTCAAGGGTATGCAGCTGTAGGTAGAAGTTGTCTAAGTGGCCTTCTGCCTTCACCACGCTGTCAGGGTTAAACTTGATGTTCATTCTCTCCGCTTGCTTTGGAATCTTGTGCAGAAAATCCGGGAGAGCCAATGGTCCTTGAGTCATCCATTCAAGATTTGGGTCAGCCATATCTTCGTCCTCTTCATCTTCTTCCTCTCCTTCAGAATCTGATGGTTCTGGATCTAATTTTGTCGGTTGGTCTCCTCCTCCACTTCCTCCCCTGCCTTCCCCTCCGCCTCCTATACCAGAGTTTGATCCCAAGACCACAAGAGTGCCTTGTTCATCTTTAAATAAGATTGGAGGTTCCTCTCCATCTTCAATAGCTTCTTCCAAACCTTCAAAAGTAGCAAGGACTACTTCTTCCACCGATGATACAACAATCCCTTTGGGAGTGGCTTTTGGTTTCTTCGATGTGTGTGGAAGATACTGTACACTTGGGATCAGTCTGATAACTTTCACAAACTGGCGAGTGATGGGACGAATGGAGTGAAGGTGTTGATATGAAATCTCATGTTCAATTCTAGGAGGTGAGGAGTAACCAACTACTGAGTCGTGAGAGAGGGAGTGCGAGTTACTGCCTTAACGAGATGGTTGATCAGTGAGTGTGAGGGGAATTTCAGCCATGTACAACTAATTTCCCTCCTTCTAGTGCCATAAATGTTGATGGTGTTGGATCCGCCAACATTTAGGGGATCACCCCAGTATGAAGTACCAAATAGAGCTGACACCATTTGGTGTGGGAGTCCCATCTGATATGATGTCTCGGTTTCCATTATCTTAAGAATTTGCCTCAACTCTTGCTTGTCAACACAGGAGAGTGGTTTTCTTTGCCTTCGAGAAGTGAGGTTCGTGTGCCTGGTGAGTGTAAGTGTACTTGTGTCAATGGTTCTTTCACTGTGAGGGGAAAAAGGTGAAGATGGGTTCCAGGTTGAAAGGGATCAGTCCCAACTCGGCTAGGAACACACAACGCAAAGGAAATACACAGCTTCCGGTGGAGCAGTCCACTTGAATGCGGCAGTCACAACGTAAAAGGTAAGATAAAATGTACAACACTCATGGATCAATCCAAGATGAGTGCAATGGTTGTTACAACAAGGTTCATGTGAAAGGTCTGTCTGATGTCCGATAGAGTAGTCGACATGGACGGGACAACATTAACAACATATACAACAAATTTCCATTAATATATTATGCATTAGAACACATGGATCAGTTCATATGTAGAACACATGGTTAAAGCAACATGCGTTACAAGTTTCAAAGATCAGTCTTACAAAAAATACAATACATGTGTGAAAACGTGTTGGCCTGTTGACAGGCTTTAGAATTAAGTGAAAGTTCCAAGACACATTGTTACACCATACATCACTAACCCCATCAGTGGGGAGTTGGAGCCACTACTTACTCCTCAAAGAAAATGGTACAAAATCTCTTGGTTATGTGGGAGGAGCTAAGGTGAAAAGTCCCTTCATGTACAAATGAGGGGGGTATTTATAGCCAAGGGTGAAACTGACCCTTGTGGCGGTTCGACTACCCTCATGACCGTTCGACTTCCACGGCTTTCCGACTTACATGACTCTATGTTCAACAAGTGGGTCTCTTGGAATTCCATGTTACATCACATTGATTGAAAACAAGCCCATAGTGGATATGTGAGAAACATGACTCATGACTTGACTCAACATGACTTGACATGACAATGCTGGTACATTCATGCTGCTGCTAAAGTGCATGTCGAGCTACAGTGCTGCTGAGTGATGGATGTCTTCATGGTGTATCATAACTTCACCTCCACATGGCAAAGTGCATGGAGTCTTCGATGGTCCTTGGTCCACTTGATGAAGCTTTAGCATGTTGTTCCTTGCTTTCATGTTGGAAGGTTTGACAAGCTCACTTGTTCGCCAAGGTGCATGTTCGTCGCATTTGTTTGCTTCACATTCTTTGTTTGTTCATCCATTGGTGAACCTGTCCATCTGCATGTGCTCTCTTTGTTCATCCCTTTCATCATCTTGACATGTTTGTTGGTGTACCTGTACCTACTGTCACTCATGATGAGACGGCATCAAATCCAAAACCTCCTAGTCTACCATGACACATGATCATTCGGATACAGGTGACTGGGAGAGGCATCAGGGATATGATGTGGGATGATGGCTCTAGGAAACTGCTGATGAAAACTGCGCAAGAGTCATTGAGGGATGGAAACAGAGATTCTGAGTCAATAGTGACTATCTACAAGGTCTGGCTCGACTGGGAGGCAAAATTGCGCAAATTTTGGGAGGGACAGTCCGAGCTGCATGAGGGCAGGGCAAGCATGCTCTGCGCATTTTCCGGAACGAACAGTTAGTAGGGACTGACCAACCAAATTTGTACAATTTTCCAGAGGAACGAGCCAGGCTACGTGAAGGGTCAGTAGGCAGGGATTGCTCAATTTTTCCAAGGAACTGCCTGGGAGACTAGCAGCCTGAGCTGCACAATTCCCAGAGGGAACTTCCAGCTGGATACTGGGGTCACTAGTAGCTAGAACTATGCAATTCTCAGAGCGAACTTCTAGTTGGTTGCTGGGGTCACTGGAAGTATAAAATGTGCAATTCCTGGAGGGAACAAACAGTCTGCTGCTGGGAGCTGCTGGCTGGGAAAACTCTACTATGGCTGGGAGGTTGGCCTGCTGATCATCTCTGTGCAATTTCTGAGCTGAACTGCTGATGGGAAGCGGGAGACCTTCTCATGAGCACTATGCAATTTCTGAAATGAACAACATGACAACTGTCTAGGTGGCCAACAAGAGTGCTTTTTGAGTTGCTTGCGGGTAGCGCAACTTGAAATAACTAGCTTGGTGCTTCTGTGCTATTCTGGCTGACAGTCGATCAAGTTGAAAGCAAGGTGATTGTAGAGCTGTAACAAGGGCCTTTTTCACCTCTAGTTATCTCACATTACAAGTCAATCCGGGAGCGTTTTGTTATTGCAAAGGGTATCTCAATTTGAGGCTATTTGTCAGAGTAATGCTTCGTAGTATAGGCCTAAGAAATACAAGAGTAAACAGATGCTAAACTATGACTAGATTACTTTTGCAGAAAGGAATTACACGCAGCAACTTTACCAGTCGAGGGTGCGGAAGTAATAACCCATCCCTCTAGAAACTGTTTGAAAGAAAAGAACTTAGAGTATGGATCATGGTGCTGGGAGCATAGTAGCGTCTGCTGTGTCTCACGACAGCCTTGATCCTCCTCTCACACCACACCAATGAATGCGAGTAAAAAGGAACAGCAGGAAAGTAAAATGGAACAGCAATGCAGAAATGGAACGACAGTAAAAGGAACAGCAGCAAAGAAACTAAGTCTCGCGAGTTCAACACTCTCAATCCTTTATATCAACTTATACACAAAGACAGAGCAATCTTTTATACAAGTAAACAGCTTAACCAAGTGGAACAGCAAACCATCATAAACAGGAAACGTCAATCATATATAAAAGTAGACAACTAAATCAAATAAACAGGAAACGTCAATCATATGTACAAATAATCTGACATGATCACCAGTAGTCCACTTACAACATTAATTCCATTTTCTTATGATCGTCACTCCAACTATATGTAGCTAAAGCATTCCACTTATAAATTCTGTAACAGAAGTGAACAACTCAGAATAATCGTTATATGACCAATTCTGGAAATATGATACGAGCTTGTTATAAAGATTTACAATAGGAAACTACTGATGAATGAATATGGAATAGCATATAAAATATGTCAAATTATTAAGGATGATAAACAAACCACACAAAGCCAAGCTGTAATGATACAATCAGCCAGTGTCCGTTGGAGCCGGGCCCTTAGCTTCCAATGGCACACCGCCGGAATTTACTTCAGACGCAAAGGGGAAATAATACCAAAGATATTATATTAACGCATCAACGATAGTACAATAAAACTAAGTCTCAAAGAGACTCGATAGTCTGAGTTCCAACTGACTGTGAAGTCTGTAAACAGAGAATAAAGATACAATATAAAAACCAGAGTCCCCTAAGTCTTCAATGCTACCCTTTTTATACTAGTGATGGCGGAGTTAACCAGACAACAAAATAATAGAAAGTAACGATCCCTCGGGATCAAAGATCCTGAGGGATCTGTTAAGCTGTTAACTCCTCTCTTTTGTTTGCCTAGTCTTCAGAACTGACAGCTCCTTATCTCGTCCCAGATTGATTTTCCGAGATTTGCTCGCCCTGGTCTGGACTTTAGTTAGTTCCGAAGGGACGACCGTTATCTTCTCATGGAACTCCAGTTTTGCACTGCGTTTTCCTCCTTTTGTCATTTTCTGCATAGAGAAGACAATTATTAATAATTGGTCATTCGTGCTCATTCTTATTACATTATTCTTACTTTATAACAAAGAAAGGATTACAAACATTGCTTGAAACATCACTAAATTATGCATCAAAACATACCTTTCCAATGCTCTACACACCCCCCGGCTTACCCTGTTTCATGGCCTCATGAAAATGTTATAATTAACATGGAGAGCGGTAAGAGAATAAGCGGGAGAGGGTATCTCATGAGGAGGTCTGCAACCATGGTGAACAACAATATTATCAAAGAAGTAATTCAATTGATCTGCAGGCATGTCATACAAGGCCTGGTATCCAGGTGCAGGGTGCCAAATAATTGGGCTACGGAACCGGTATCCTAACCAAGACGGCCCAGCTTGCAAAAGGCGCTGGCCATAAAGGCTCAACCGTTCAGCAGCCAGCTCAAAATTCTCATAGTTGAATGGCTCCCTGAGCTGGATGCTTGGGGTGGAAACCCGATAACGGAATTTGGCAGCATCCAGGGCAGAATCTTTAATAGCCAGAAAGAATTCCACGCTATTTCGGATCAAGTCCTCATGCATGGGTCCTAACAGTTCCATGACGCCCTGGGTTCTCATGAGGCTTTTGTGTGATTGCCATAGGTGAACTGGGTCTCTAGGCTCGGCCCTGACCCATAGATCTAGGCTGTGCTCCTGCCTCTGAAAGGCATTGTAAGCCCCGAGCCACTTTAACTGATTGACCCCAAACGAGACAAAGGCTTGGAGCTGTATATCCCCCACGAAGGGCCCCGGGTTTAAGTCAGTTTCCTGTTCGAGCACCATATTGTGCAAATAGAATTCACATAGCAACCGTTGAACCTTAACCCCATAATGTTTGCAACAATCAATAAAATCATTAACAATATTAATTTGAATAGGGGAACCTGCCCTGACAGCTTTTATTTTCAGTCTTAAGTACCTTTCAAGGAGAAATAAAGCATAATTCTTTGCAGGGGCCCTGCAAGTCAAAACATCATCATACAACGAACATACTGTGTCAAATTGTCTAATAACAGCATCTAATCGACGTGTTACCTTGGCAGCCTTTTCCTGTTCCTTCTGCCATCCTTCAAAGGCCTGACTCTCTGATTGACTCATGTTGCGCAGTTGCTGCTGCAATTCTTCATATTTTGCCCGAGGGATTGTTTGTTCTTTCAACTGCTCAGCTTCCTGCTGCAACTCCTCATATTTTTCTCGAGGGATCATTTGTTCCCTCAGCTGGTCAGCCTCCTGTCGGGCTTGCTTCATTTTGTGGTGCAAGGCCTTGGTTTTTGGATCCCTTTTCCAAGAATTCTCAGAGGCAGGGAGTCTTACCCGTACCTTTACGTTTCGCTTCCTGGAATTCATGTCCCGAATTATTCCTAACGGTGATGCCTCAGTTTGGACCTCTTTGTTTTCCTTTTCTTTCTTCACCTGGATAAAGGGGTACGGTGGCCCCTCTGTAAATGGAATATCGTCTTGCGGCTCAGTTTTGATTGGAACAACAGTTGGTCCCAATGGGCTATTTGGTAAAGTAGTTTGTTCCGGAATGACATTCTGCTGTTCCATATCAGATGGAACGGCATTTGGTTCCTCAGTGCAAGTCGGACCAGCCGTAGGTCTATCAGCAGAGTATTGACCTACGAAACGCCTATAAGCCCCTTGCCTTCTCTTCTGACAGGACCCTGCTGCATTTGTTCTTCTTTTTCTCCTTACGGTCCTTCTTATTCTCAGACTGGCTTTCAAACTTCTAATTTTCTGCCAAAGCTGGGCTATAATATTCAGCAGTCTCTGCTGTTTCTTTCTCAATTTCTTAATTTCCCTTGCCTCGGCAGTGGGCGTATGAGTGGCCCTCAGCTCTGTCCCTCTTTCATCGAGGGTTTCTTCTGGCATTCTGGGAACGGATTGTTCCTGATAAGCATTCTCATTCCCCACATCATCAGCAGGTGGGTTTTCTTCTGGTGCCTTGGGAACGGATTGTTCCCGGTCGGTATTTACATTCTCTCCATCAACAACAGGGAGGTTTTCTCCTCCCGCTATCTCTTCATGCAATTCTTCATGTGCCTCTTCCTCAGAGGGTCCCTTAGGAGGGCTTGCTGGACTGGAAGGTGAAGTATAATCTCCCAGGCTGGCCAAGATAGTGGCCAGCTCTTCTTCCTCCATGGCGACCTGTGGAGGGCTGCCTTCCAATTGTTCCATCTCCTCCTCCTGAATTGGCTGCTCAATGGCTGCCTTCGGGCAGTCGGCTTCGGCCTCAGAGTCAGAAGGTCTCTTTCCTTCCTCGGCTTCTGCTTCGTCCTCATTTTGTTCCACATTTTCCCTCGAAGGTTCCCGTTCTGACATAGGTGGCTCATCTGTTATCTCGATCGGCTGGTCAATGCTTGGCTGGATTTTCTCCGGACTGCCTTTTATTCTTGCCAGCCGAGCTGACTTCCTAGGTCTCTCAGGTCGCTCAGGTGTACTGGCCACCTGTTCTTCCACCAGCACCTTTTTACGTTTTTTAGACTATTCTGTCGTGTCAAAGGGATGCCTACGTTTCGAGGCAGCACACTCTTCTGCAGCCCGTTCCTTATGTTTTTCTACATGTCCAGATGCCCTAGAGGAGCGTTTTCGTTTTAATAACTCCCTGTTTTTCTTGGGTTGCTCGGGTGTATCCGAGGGACGCTTAGGTTTTGGCGATGGTGATGCTCTGGGCTCCTTGGGTGCTTCAGAGGTACTAGCAGGGTGCTTAGCTTTTGGGGATGGTGATGCTACTCCCCCTCCGATTGCTGAAATAAGCTCCCCCCAGCTACTCTGCTGCTGAGTGAGACTGTGGCTCACTATCAGGCGGATCAACCCATGGTGGCTAACTACTGCATCTTCATGGTGTGCCTTTTTCAGGCTCCGAGAGGCATCATGCAATAATGAATTTAACAATGCAGGGAGATGCACGGAACATTTTCCTTTTAACACAGCTAAGAGCTTAAGGTGACGCGGTCTTACCACATCTTTTCGGCCCTCGCAGGTGATGTAGCTCTGCACTACTTTTGCCAATTCGCTCCAGGGTTCTCCCAACGTTGCCGACAGCACTCCTTTCCCTTTTACTGTTAGATTCTGTCCTTCGTCTTGGAAAATCTCTATGATCTTCTGCAGCCTCTCTTTCTTTGTTGTCCATATTGGTCCTGAGGCTGGTAATCCTGTTACCTCCATGATTATTTCCTCCGTGACCGTTATCTGTTTTCCACCCACTACAGAGTGTTCTTCCTGAAAGTTCTGCAGAAATTCCATGGCCACAGTTTCATTTGATTCACGCAGGCGGCCAAAATAAGTTAACCACCCCGCCCTTTCTAGGATCTCCCGAGCAGCTTCAGAGACTACTAGCTCACTAGGCTCGCTTCTGATAGCCTTGCCTCCCATGGTTCTGTTTCGGGCTCCTAGATGGAACAACAATTACCTATCGCAAAGAACGTAATCGCAGCTAGAAAAAACACAGAGCATGCATGAAAAATTGATGTAAATAACAACTTATTGCAAAAATAGTATTATCATGCCGTTAGCCCATATCGTACCTTCGTACCATATCATTTCCGAATGGTGTGTTACCACGTGGCCGATGGAGTAATGAGGTCACCTCCCCCCTCGCAATATGATAGGCTGTCCCAGCCGTCAAATGGAGGAGGAGCCACCATCCCGTCACCAAGTCATAAAGGAACAGCATGTAAAGTTTTGCCATGTTTCAGATTAGACAAAGAAATACCGAGATCGAGGCAACAGGTAGATCGCGTTCTGCATAAGCCTTCGTGATGTGATGCAAAACAGGAGGATAGGACGTGTGGCACTCATATAAAGTCTAAGGTAGTCATAGTCAATACCTCTGTCATGATTGGTAGTGATAGATATTCATGTGACGTATTCATCAAAATATAAGATATCATTATTACAAGGATAGAAGGAAGTATTTAGTATCATCCAAATTGGTGTATATATTACGACTCCGATACCACTAACAGAGCTCTGCTGCCGACAGGTGTTCATAACCTTGGCAGAGTTGTTTATTTCACCCTGGAACCATGGTTCTTTGTGTGTTTTTGAAGAGCAATTCTTGTCAAAATGCAGGCCATCATGCTGGCTTGGTAACCAGATAACCATGATGCTATTCACCAGAGAGGCGCGAATCGTGGGCAGGCCGGCTCGTGATGAGACCCCCTGTTCCAAGGTTTGTTTATATAGTGAACCTGTTGGACCATATCCCTGGTGTGGTGGCCATGATGGGAATGCCACTTCGCTTCCAATCTTATGATCATAGTAGGCTGGTTCTTTAATGAAACCCCCTATCCTGCATTTGACATATATATATATATATATATATATATATATATATATATATATATATATATATATATATTGGAAATAATAGATTGTGCTCTTGTATAATTACACATAAGAGTGGTTCAGCCCTCCTTAAGAGTGGGAATGGCGGAAGAAGTCTTGTCATCTCAACTTGGAAGATATAAATCTTCTGTTCTTATTTCCAAGTAATAATAGAGAAAATTGTAGGAACTCAACATGATAAAAATATCCAACAAGGCAGAGGAGGTGAGACTATGACAGCAAAAATTATGAGTGTGTGGATCCTTCCTTTGTTGTTGCATCAATACTAGGGCTTGTTAAAGATAGCGATTCATGTTATTTCGATCTCGATATGTCCTGACTTTTATATTCATTGCATAAAGGTATAGCTGCTACTTATGACCTTGGAAAGAGGATGGACAACACATCCTTTATGTGAAAGGGACAAGAGCATACTATTTGTTTTTGAAAGGAAGGGTGAGGAGGAGTTCATTTGATGCATTGCCTTAAAAAATCAGCAAAAGCACACAAATGCTGTTCCTTTTGAAAAGGAACAGCAAAAACACACAAGTGTTGTTCCTTTTGAAAAGGGACAGCAAAAATGCAAACAATGCTGTTCCTTTTTTTTGAAAAGGAACAACAAAAACACACCAGTGTTGTTCCTTTTGAAAAGGAACAGCAAAACGCAAAAGTGCTGTTCCTTTTTGAAAAGGAACAGCAGAAGCACACAAGTGCTATTCCTTTTGAAAAGGAACAACAAAACGCAAAAGTGTTGTTCCTTTTGGAAAAGGAACAGCAAAAACACACAAGTGCTATTCCTTTTGAAAAGGAACAGCAAGACGCAAAAGTGCTGTTCCTTTTTGAAAAGGAACAACAGAACGCAAAAGTGCTGTTCCTTTTGGAAAAGGAACAACAAAAACACACAAGTGCTATTCCTTTTGAAAAGGAACAACAAGTCGCAAAAGTGTTGTTCCTTTTTGAAAAGGAAGAGAAAAACGCAAAAGTGCTGTTCCTTTTTGAAAAGGAACAGCAAAACACAAAAGTGCTGTTCCTTTTGGAAAAGGAACAGCAAAAACGCACAGGTGCTGTTTCTTCAAAAGGAACAACACACACAAATACTAAAAACATATATACAAAATTTACAATTTATATACAAAATGTGGTAATGAAAAGTAAATTCTTACTGATCTATAGGTGAGGAAGTTTTTGCTTCCTCGCCCATAATCTCAATGTTAATATCTTGGCGTAGCTGCTGACAGAAAGATTCCCGAGTGAGCGGTTTGTGATACAGACGAACTCGATGACCGTTTACCTTAAATGTATATCCAGACCCATCGATTGTGGTCAGTGTAAGGGTCCCATTGTCATGGACTTTTTGAATCTCATATGGTCCCAACCAACGAGTCTGAAGCTTCCCCGGGAAATCCTGAAATCTAGAATCATATAACAGAGCCCAGTCTCCTTCATGAAATATCTTGTTTTTGATAAGCGCATCATGCCATTTGGCTCGCTGCTGTTGAATGAGTGCTGTGTTCTGTAATGCAGAGAGCCTTATTTCATCTAATTCATTAATTTGGTGTAATCGATTTTTCTGTGCTTCACTTAAATCCAATCCAACTTCTTGGGCTGTTCGCAGCGTTTGGATTTCGAATTCGATAGGAAAAATGGGCTGCTTTCCAAACACTAAGTGATATGGTGAATAGCCGATGGTGCTTCTCCATGTGGTTCGATAAGCCCACAGTGCCTCGGGTAATCGGGCGGTCCAATCACGCCGATGCGAGGCAATTGTTTTTGTCAAAATCAACTCTATTATCTTATTGCTGCTCTCCACTTGCCCATTTGCCTGAGGATGGTATGGGGTAGTAATTTTATGCTGGACATGATAATTATTGAGTGTTGCAGCTAATAGGTGCCCTACAAATTGTGGTCCTCCGTCTGTAATTACTTCCCTTGGGAGACCATAACGTACAAACAAATGGAGCAAGAACTGTATTACCGAATCTTCTGTAGCTCTGATCAATGCTTCCGCTTCAACCCATTTGGTAACATATTCAGTTGCTACCAAAATGTAGGTTCTTTGATTTGATGGCGGGCTGATGGGGCCGACGAAGTCCAGAGCCCAGCGTTCGAAAGGTTCGATCACTAATTGGGGCCACAAAGGCATTTCGTCGGCTGGACCAGGTCGTCCTGCACGCTGATAGCTATCACAGGCCTGAACAAATTTTTTCGCATCTTTGAAAATTGTAGGCCAGTAATATCCCGTTTGTAGTACCTTGTGTGCTGTTCTTTTTTCAGCAAAGTGTCCTCCACATGGCCCGTCATGGCAGGCTTTCAAAATATCAAAGATTTCGTCCTCCCGGATACATCTTCTGATTTCCATATCTGCTCCTGTGTGAAACAAATAGCCCCCGACCCACGAAAATCGATTGCTTCTCTGAACAATCTGTTTCCGTTCATTGGGAGTTAAATGTTTTGGAAGCTTACCTACTGCAAGATAATTAGCAACATCAGTGTACCAGGGAGTCTGAACAGGGACATCGAATAAGTGTTCGTCTAGAAATTGGTCCTCGACTGCTGCTGCTTCAACTGACTTTGGTATTCGTGAGAGGAAATCGGCTACAGGATTCTCCTTCCCCGGTCGATCTCTGATTGTAATGTCGAACTCCTGCAACAAGATCAACCACCTGGTTACTCTTCCATTTGTAACAGGCTTGTTTGCTAAGTACTTAATAGCAGAATGGTCTGTATACAAAATAACAGGATAGCCTGTAATATAGTGTCTAAATTTATTAACAGCGTATATCACAGCTAAAAATTCTTTTTCGGTGACAGTGTAGTTTAATTCAGCCGGAACCAAATTCTTGCTGATATAATAGATGGCGTATGGTTTTTTATCCTCTTCTTGGCCCAGAACTCCACCGATTGCTGTGTCTAAAGCGTCGGTTGAAATCTGGAATGGTAAATTCCAATTAGGTCCTCGGAGAACTGGAGCTGTAGATACCAGCCTCTTTAATTCTTTGAAGGCCCGATCACATTTCTCTGTCCATAAGAAGTCAACATTTCCAGTTAATGCATGTAAAGGTGCGGCAATATGTGAATAATGTTGTATGAATCGTCTATAATAGCCAGAAAAACCAAGAAAACTGCGTACCTCTGTCTGATTAGTGGGGGTTGGAATAAGCAAAAGTATTTGGATTTTAGCCGGGTCTACCTGAATACCAGCTGCTGAAATATAGTGTCCCAGAATGAGTCCTTCAGTCATCATCATGTAACACTTTTCGTGACTCAAGCAGAGTCTGGTAGCGATGCAGCGCTGTAGGACTTTTTCGAGAGTATCTAGAGCTGGATCAAAGTCCTCTCCATATGGTGTGAAATCATCCATGTAGACTTCCAATCCGTCATTAATTAGATCTGAAAAGATGCTAAGAACAACCCTTTGGAATGTGGCTGGAGCATTACATAAACCAAAAGGTAAGACTCGATAAGCGAACGTTCCCCAGGGGCAAGTAAAGGTAGTTTTATCCTGGTCTTCAGGCGCAATCTGAATCTGGTTGTATCCGCTGAAGCCATCCAGGAAAGAGAAAAATTTCTTGCCTGCTAAGGTGTCCAGTACCTGGTCTATAAATGGAAGGGGGAAATGATCTTTTTGCGTGGCTTTGTTTAATTCTCTATAATCCACACAGATCCTCCATTTCCCATTCTTTTTAGGTACTACCACCAGTGGGGAGACCCATTTGCTGTCATAAATAGGATAAATGAAATTAACATCTAAAAGTTTCTGAAGCTCATCTTTTACAACATCTTTTAAATGGGGGTTGAGTCTTCTTTGCGGTTGTCGAACAGGTCTTGCATCTTTTTCAATATAAATATGATGTGTACATAGCTGGGGGTCAATCCCTTTCATATCGGGATAGTCCCATGCAAATGCCTCCTGATACTTTCGTAACAGCTGGATGAGTTTTGTCTCTTGATCTGATGTCAAATTAGCGTTAATATTTAAAGTCTTCCCCGGTTCAATTTGCACTACTTTGCTATTAGCGACAAAAGTCACCGGTATACTTTGGTCATGTTCGTTCTTCAGGGGATCCTCTTCTAATTTGTTGTCAAATGCCCCCTTTATCATAAAACATTGTGTATACGATGTGGATTCTGTTTGATTAATGAATTTATTAATGGCATCGTCTTCGGTTTGATCTTTGAAATCTAGCGCTTCCTGGATTGTTAATGGAGGTCTAATGTTGTCTGTGATATATGAGGCAGGGCGCAGGTTGGTTTTCATCATCGTGATGCTTGGCTGAGCTGGAGGGTACAAAATTAAATTTTTGATATCCGGCCCTCTGGTTATGGTCATGTTTCCCTGCCTGCAACCAATGTAGGCGTTAGCAGTAGCGAGCCACGGTCTACCTAGAATTAGCGGATGTCCATCTAGTCGAGTTTTCGGATTAATTATCAGGAAGTCGGTTGAGTATTCCCAGGAGTCTACTGAAACCATGACATCATACAGGGTGCCTTCTGGTCTAATTACTGATCGGTCGGCTAGTTCTAACAATGTGGAAGTAGGTTCTACCGATGTAATTCCGAGTTTCTGGCAAGCTGATGTTGTCAGGATGTTGATTGCAGCCCCTAGATCAACTAAGACGTTGCTCAAGGTCTGCCCATAAATTTGAACAGTGACAATTGGGTTCCCAGGGTCCTCATATTTAACTGGTGTTTCTTTTCCTGATAGGAGGTCAGATAAGGTGCCGACTACCTGGACTCTCGGGTTAGAAGTTACATTTCTTTTTGGTTTTCTGCTACACAGGTCCTTTATGGTTTTTGCATATATGGGGATATCTTGTATAGCTTGAAGGAATGGAATTCTTATATACAAATTTTGTAGTTCTCCCAGAATATCAAAGTCTGGATATTGTGTTGGTCGTGGAATGGCTAATCGTTCTGGGAATGGTGGAGGAGATGTAATTACTTGTTGATGAGCCTGATCTTTATTTACATCCTCCTATTGTGATGGATGTTCTATAGGTAACTGATTTTCAATGTGAGTTGTTCTATGTCCCTCAGTTTCTATTATTCGCCCAAATCTTAACTGAAGATTGTTGCACTCCCACAGATCAGATTCAATTTCTGAGGATTCTATAATTTGAAGAGATTGAACTGTTCTATTATTTGGATTAGGGTTGGGTTGGGCTAGGAGCTGCGGTCTCAGATTAGGCTGGGGGTTTTGTTGTAAGTCTGGCAGAGTCGGTTGAGGGAATGGAATTGATCCTGCTGGCTGATGTGTCGATCTTGGCCAGCTTGTCTGCCAGGTTGAGCTTTGCGAAGTAGAAGGGGTCCACTGCGGAGGATATGAATTATTCTGCCAATATGGTGGAGGATAAGGGCAGTTTGGCCAACCGAATTGGGACATCCAAGGATTCGGAGTAGGAAACATTTGAGGTGACCAATTTGAAAACGGGGGTTGAGACTGGTTTTGCCACATATTCTGTTGCTGAGTATTGAACTACGGGGGTTGAAAAGAAGAGGAGGGGTCTGAAAACATACCTGATTGCCTAGGCTGCCATTGACGACGCTGGTTAATAAAATATGTTGATTCTGGCTCCTCTTTTGCTTCTTTGTATACTGCCTTCAAACCAGGAAGTGAGGGGCAGCTTTCGGTCAGGTGGTCCTTGGTACAGATAGCACATATTTGGACTGTATCCAGTGGGCATTCCTTGTGGCTGTGTTTCTTCCTGCATCGTGGGCAAAAAACTGCTAGATTCTGCTCCGCCTCGGCTTGCTTCTATTTAGCCTGCACAATGTCAAGTTGTGTAGTTAATGTTCCCAGGATATCAGTTTTAAAATTTTCTAGCAAATTTCCAAGTTCCACTCGTGTTACTCCCTCTAATGATGTTCTGTTATCTCTGGGGAAGCGATCATATTCCGCTGGTTTTATCCTCGTGCTGCCTCTTGAGCTCCTGATACACAGATCAATGATATCAGCAAAATTTTCCTGATAAATGTCTCCTTTCCCCATAATGTTTAACATTTCGATCCATTGTTCTTTCATACCTCTAATTAATGCAGTTTTCAACACGTTATCAGGCAGAGGTAGCGATGCATAAGGGGATCTTTGCAAGTTATATTGGAAACGTTCCACATATTCTTCTAGGGTTTCGTTTGGTCTGGCTGACATTTGAAAATTTTCATCTTTTAATTCTCTCGACCTACAGTAATCTTGATATTTCTTTAAAAAGGCTTCTTTCATTTGATCCCAATTGTTAATAACCCCACCACCTAAGCCCATAAACCATCTTAACGCAGCCCCTTTTAATGTAGAGGGGAACAATTTTAGTTTCTGGGGATCGGTGGTGTAATCGTATCCTCTACATAATACATAAAATTCGAACAAGAATGCGTCCAGGTCTTCTGATGTAAGGCCATGAAATGTGGGAATATGCTGGAGAGGGATAGCTTTCATGGGCGCGTTTGCTGCAGAATCTACTATAGGATATTGCAATGTGGAGGTCTGGGTGTTTGGCTGATTCTGCGCCATGGGATCGAATATATGCCAGTAATCTTCATGGATTTCCAAGAGAGTGTTCCTTGGTTGAGGAGGGGTAGTCTTAATAGGGATTGTCTTGACACCACTCCCTTGATCAGGGATGATAATGGCCCCAACTGTCTGCGGTGAATGGATTCCTTCAACAAGGGTTTTTACAGCACTTCCCTTGTCCGGGCTATTTAAAGGCTGGTTTAATTCAATAGGAGATCTAGGTTCCTCGATTTCCCCTGTTTCTCCTTCTCCTTCGCAAAGGTTACTTTGGGTCCCTTCGTGCAATGGTCCAGGAGTCAAATTTTCGATTTCTTGAAAATCCTGCTCCTCTGTTTGACTGTGCACTTCAGTAAAGGCTTCAGATGGTGATCCCGAGGCCTGAAGGGAACTAGTAGGCTGTTTAGAATTGACTTTCTTATAACCTACCGATGGCTGAGAGTCGGCTTTCTTATAGATTTCGTCTATGAAGGTCGTTCGTCCAAGGGTCACCGGCCCCTTGGATTTGGATGGAGGCTTTTGATCTTTCTCTAACTTTTTCTACTTAGTCATGCACTCCAATTAAACTGTTAAATCCTATTTAACCAATCAATTCTGCTAGGAAAGCGGACGGTGGAGCAGGGCTTTTACATGCTCTGTACGCAGGTTCTTACCTTTCGTTTTTAAAATCCAACTCTCCCCTAGAAGATTTGCACACTACCCTGTTTAAAAGACAAATGGCTATACCCTTCCCTGGCAACGACGCCAAAATGTAGAGCTGTAACAAGGGCCTTTTTCACCTCTAGTTATCTCACATTACAAGTCAATCCGGGAGCGTTTTGTTATTGCAAAGGGTATCTCAATTTGAGGCTATTTGTCAGAGTAATGCTTCGTCGTATAGGCCTAAGAAATACAAGAGTAAACGGATGCTAAACTATGACTAGATTACTTTTGCAGAAAGGAATTACACGCAGCAACTTTACCAGTCGAGGGTGCGGAAGTAATAACCCATCCCTCTAGAAACTGTTTGAAAGAAAAGAACTTAGAGTATGGATCATGGTTCTGGGAGCATAGTAGCGTCTGCTATGTCTCACGACAGCCTTGATCCTCCTCTCACACCACACCAATGAATGCGAGTAAAAAGGAACATCAGGAAGTAAAATGGAACAGCAATGCAGAAATGGAACGGCAGTAAAAGGAACAGCAGCAAAGAAACTAAGTCTCGCGAGTTCAACACTCTCAATCCTTTATATCAACTTATACACAAAGACAAAGCAATCTTTTATACAAGTAAATAGCTTAACCAAGTGGAACAGCAAACCATCATAAACAGGAAACGTCAATCATATATAAAAGTAGACAACTAAATCAAATAAACAGGAAACGTCAATCATATGTACAGATAATCTGACATGATCACCAGTAGTCCACTTACAACATTAATTCCATTTTCTTATGATCGTCACTCCAACTATATGTAGCTAAAGCATTCCACTTATAAATTCTGTAACAGAAGTGAACAACTCAGAATAATCGTTATATGACCAATTCTGGAAATATGATACGAGCTTGTTATAAATATTTACAATAGGAAACTACTGATGAATGAATATGGAATAGCATATAAAATATGTCAAATTATTAAGGATGATAAACAAACCACACAAAGCCAAGCTGTAATGATACAATCAGCCAGTGTCCGTTGGAGCCGGGCCCTTAGCTTCCAATGGCACACCGCCAGAATTTACTTCAGACGCAAAGGGGAAATAATACCAAAGATATTATATTAACGCATCAACGATAGTACAGTAAAACTAAGTCTCAAAGAGACTCGATAGTCTGAGTTCCAACTGACTGTGAAGTCTGTAAACAGAGAATAAAGATACAATATAAAAACCAGAGTCCCCTAAGTCTTCAATGCTACCCTTTTTATACTAGTGATGGCGGAGTTAACCAGACAACAAAATAATTGAAAGTAACGATCCCTCAGGATCAAAGATCCTGAGGGATCTGTTAAGCTGTTAACTCCTCTCTTTTGTTTGCCTAGTCTTCTGAACTGACAGCTCCTTATCTCGTCCCAGATTGATTTTCCGAGATTTTCTCGCCCTGGTCTGGACTTTAGTTAGTTCCGAAGGGACGACCGTTATCTTCTCATGGAACTCCAGTTTTGCACTGCGTTTTCCTCCTTTTGTCATTTTCTGCATAGAGAAGACAATTATTAATAATTGGTCATTCGTGCTCATTCTTATTACATTCTTCTTACTTTATAACAAAGAAAGGATTAAAAACATTGCTTGAAACATCACTAAATTATGCATCAAAACATACCTTTCCAATGCTCTACAGTGATGATCTGGCTTTCAATGAGGAGTCTAGTCGCTAATACTTCGGCAAAAATGATTAAGTGTGTGAGCAGTCGAAAGATGCATAGGTGATCATATGAACACACACTTGCATGAATTGACGATGAACCAACCAAACCATCAAACACTCATGTTCAACATGACTGACCGATGGTGCAAGCAGCGAGCGCAACACTCGTGATTGATCCTTCATGATCGAGATGATGCTTGTGTGACAATGAATGTGACTCCGTCTGTGAGTGAGACAGACACCTTCATGGAAAACACAACAAACACATACGAAGCAAAGGCTTTGAGCATAACTGGAACAAGGTCACAAGCATGACTTAGACATCAACATGCAGATACTTGAGTGCAATAAACAAGCAAGGTGAATGTAAAGAATCACACGAGCTCACAGAGTGAACCATAGTGTGTGCAGTCATCAAGTGAAACTCTCCAAGGGAGACTCCGAAATTGGTGTACGCCAAAATTTTGGAGGGTGGTTGTAGCTGTTACAACGGTTTCAAATGAGAAATCAAAAGTTTTCACACAAACAATATCTCTTCAGATTTATTGGGGTTTATTGTTCGATGGTTTCATAAATGGCTTCAATCGGATTGAGGGATCAAGACAAACTTAATGGTGCATTGAACCTTGGTATCTATAAAGACATAATATTATTATTGCAATAGGAGCATGTATTGAAGGAGTATGCTACGACATTTGTTGTAGTACTGACATATATGACATAGTTAGCTACCTACCGTAAGGAGTATGCCAAGGGTAGGTGTATTATCCAAGTCAGGGTTAAATATCACATCATTCTCCAGATTGCAAAATCAGATACATGCAAGAAGATATGGGATGCCATCCCGAAGTTGTGCCAAAACTATATTGTAAACAAGAAATTGATCATCAAAGAGAAGCTAAGAAACATTAGATAGAATAAGGGAGAAAGCGTTTTCAATTATCTCACAAGGCTTAGATTAGTTAAGGATGAGTTAGAAACTGTTAGAGAAAGGATAGATGATGATGAGCTCATGAGAATTTCTCTAAATGGGTTCTCAAAAAAATGGGATGTGTTTGTCCAAGTGATTAATGGATGATAAGACCTGCCTGATTGGGATAATTTGTGGATCAATTTCACTTAGTAAGAGCTTAGGTTGAGCCTTTTCAATGGAAGTAGTAGTAAAATCTAGAAGCATGAGGATGATGGAAATGTTGCTCTTGTTGGAAAGAGAAAAGCCAAGAAAGTCTCAAGAAAAGGGCCTAACTCCTACGGAGAGAAGAAAAAGAAAGACTTGAGTAAAATCAAGTGTTTTGGTTGTGGTCAAAATGGAAACTACGTCAGTTAATGTCCAAATAGAAAGAAGGATGATAAGAAGAAGAAGAAACAAAAAATAACTTTAGTGGATATTGATGAAATATATTCAAGAATTGAAGATGACTTCCACTCTTATAATTTGCATATCTAACTCAACCACCACAGGAGTATGGTATATTGATAGTGGGGCATCATGTCATATGAAAAGAGTTAGAAAATATTTCTCCAGCTACAAAGTAGAGGGAATATGCTTCTAGATACAAATGGGAAACAAGTCCAAGTGTACTCTAGTTGGGAGAGGTACAATCACATTTCAGAGGGAGTCTGACAAGAACACTCATGTTATAGATGTGTTGCACATGTTAGGTTTGGGAATCAACCTGATTTCATTTTCGTCTCTTCAAGATAAGGGGTACAATGTGTTAGGGTCATTAGTTTCATTGTCAGATGTATCTTCCATGTCCTTTCATTTTCAGTTTTTGAATAAGTTGAGCCTATGATCACTACTATTGTCATAGCCTCAAAGCTATTGTCTGAAATCCTTAAATTTATTCCATAGAGAATTCATCCAACTCATGAAAGAGTGTCAAGTCAGTGGGATTCATGAGGTGACACATGTTTATACAATTAATTCAAAAGGGGTTATGTGTAATTTGTTCATCGATTAGAACAATCCGAAATGAAGTTGTGTCAGTCTAAAGTTCTTATGGTCATGAGGTCTGGTCATTAAATGTGTTTTAAATTCTTATCCCCTATTCTGATCTACCCCATGTTTCCCTATTCCCTATTTCCCTTTATACTTACCTTCATATATCATCTACATCCTATCCAATTTTCACATATACTTTACATATTATTCACATTACATTCATTTCCCTGTCTTCATTCTAAACCTATCCTGATGACACACTACCACTCCCCTATACTCATCACTGTGGGAATTTGTTGCACAAAAACACTTTGTTTTAGTCACCATTTTGAAGAACGATTTCCAACCACATGAAGGAGATTTTTTGGAAAATGAAAGAGGATTTTCTCAAGGACAGGGCAAAGAACAATAACCTCTTCCATAGTTTTCATGGGTGTCATTGATCAAGAGATTTGATTGCATCTTCAAAGCCTATTTTTCAGACTGCACAAATACTCTGTTTTAGTCATGGTTTTGTAGAGCATTTTTTGGAAATATGGTGAAGAATTCAGAAAAAACGAGAGAGGTTTATCTTCAAAAAACTATAATATACAATAATCTCCTTCAGTTCTTACATAGGTATTACTATTTAAGATATATGGCCCGTTGAAAATCCTCTACGCAGCCGCTACACAACCAACAGTCAGGGTGTTCAAATCACAATTTAATATGTGAAACAAATGAAACATATATATAAATCTCCTGGAAGACCCCAATTCAGTCAATGGAAAGAGTATCAGAGGTGCTTGGAGGAGTTAGAGGAAAGTAAAGACCAGGTCAATCAATTCAGGCAACAAAATCTAGAGTATAAAAATTCCATTCAACATATTCTTGAAAATTATGACCATGAAGTCAAAGAAGCATCCAAAGCCCTTGAAGGGGTAAGGATTTTTTCAAATGGTCTCAACCAGTAAGGAGACAATGCATAATTTTATATCTTAGAAACTTGGTCTTGAATGCTCAGCTGAGAAGTATGAGGTAAGATTTGGAGGAGGCACATAGATTAATGAAGAGATATGAGGGAGTGATACCTACGCTCATGAAGATGCCTAAATTTAATCCTAAGTTCATGAATAAGGCCACACCTACTTTATCATCACCTATTGAGAAACATGACCCCACTAATCCAGACTTGAAGACCAAGACTCCCAACACCAAGGCTTCTAGCAGTAAAGTGTCAAGTAAGAGGAATAAGAAGTGACCAAGACTCCTTTCTTATTTTCAAGTCTTGTCTTAAATTCCTCATATTTTAATATGTTGAAGTTGATATTTTGATCGGAATATAGTATTATGACAACATTCAAGAGGACTGGAAGGCATTCAGAGAATAATTGCAACCATTTTACTATGCAGACGCTGCACACTCGCTACACAAGCTGCGCCTAGACTGTCTCACGCACGCTGGATGATGGCCACCTGTCGGGTTTTGAAGATGCTGGTGTGGGGTACATGTGGTGTCCAACTCACCTCCTTAAAAGCTTTCCATGTGTAATTTCTAGAAGGGTGAAGTTTCTAGTGTTGCGCAACTGCTACGCAAACTTTTTGAATAGTTAGAAAAGCAATTTTTTGTGCTTTTTCTATTTCATTCATGGTGAATTAGTTCGAAGACTTTTTAAAGTTAATTTGTATTAAAATAGTTTGTTTTTTATTTCAAAGGGACAAAATATGCTTTATGTTTTATGTTTGGAGGAAAAGCATTTAAAAAACAATAGTTTACTATGTTTATTTCAATTTTGGACCGATCCTTTGTTGGATCAAAGATACAGTGAACCTAAACATGTTTTGATCATATGTATCAATTATATATTCTGATGAATGAATACATAAATGGTTGTTGTTGGTTGAGTGATGTGTTAGTGCTAATTTTTAGAGATTCATGCTTGTGTGATCAATCAATGATGCATGTTGCTTATGTATTGAGGGTCATCGATCTTACTATCCAAGGATTCTTACGGTATGGTGCATGGGATTTGTTTTGTTTACTGTCAGTTGTTTTATTTATTCTCTATGTTTTATGAGTATTTGATGGCAGTTGATTTAGAATTCAGCGTATCATCTCTTTTTCATCTGTTTTCACCTTTCAAACTCAAATGAAATGATATATAATTGTATGTGTTATCTTCTATGTTCAGTTTTTCTTTCTTCGAGGAAGAATTTGGTTGTTTCAATTTACCTTATTTATACTACAACCAACTTTTGTATCCCAAAGTCATGTTTACAAGCCCTTGAAATAGTTATCGATTTACTTGAATAAGTAAATGAGTTAAAGGCTAAATTGATCATGTATTACGACCTATCAAGTCATTCACACTTCGACCAAAGATTTTCAAAATTCCTTAGCCAGAACTGGTCTCTGTTTTAAAACTGTGCTTCAAATATTTATATTTAAGAGTGATGGATCCCCCTCTAGCTAGAAAAGACCAGATTATAGTCCAAAGCAGTTTGTGGTTACCTCTGTAGTTCTTTCCTTAGCCTGAAGGGTTTTTATAGAGTGCTAACATAATGAAGCCATTTCCAGGGATTCGAAAGTTTAAATTATCCCAAGAAGTTTTATGTCCAAAATTTACATCATAGGCTAAATTTTAAATATTCTTTTGACTGTTAGAAATTTTCATTGCATGCATCTTTTTTTGAGAAGATCTGGCTTCTAGGAGGTTCACCAGGCAAAACCCTGACCCAAATCCCCCTGTAGTGGTTTCTGATCTTGAAAAACTTCTCAGGAAAGAGAGAGTGGTGCTGGAAAGTCAAGCTAGTTATTGTCCTATTAGGAAATTTGTTTCCTCACCAAAAATTTCTTTTGAAATCCCATTGTTTAGAATGAGGTCTTGCTCTAGTATCCTTGAAATTATAGTAGATTCAGACAATTTAAGTTCTTGTATATCATCCCCAAAGATTGAGTTTAGTCAGAATATCATCCAACAATTCAGTAAACTCAAAGGTCTAGTTGACAAAGTTCAGAAAGTTGCTGAAAACACAGTCCTATCTCAGAGAAATATCCCTATTCAATATGTTTTCACTACTGGCTCTATTTTGACTTCATTTAAAAATCCTTCATCCTTAGTTTCAACTTTCATTCATCCAGTCCTTCCGTCGTCTACTATTTCTATTACAACACCTGTCAGACATCCAACTACTCAAGTAGTAGCTATGGCAACAAGAAACACACCTCTGGTTTTGCCTGCCCAACTTCATGATCTAACTCTCAATTATGGGTAAAAATTTCCACAGTATGATGACATATGAGAAATTACTGCTAAGAAACATGTTGACAAGGTGAGTGATTTCGTGGATTTGGAGGAAGTAGATGACGATGATGTTAAAATTAAATTATTTGCTCATTTTTTTTCTGGTGATGTCAAGAAATGGTTTAGGAGTTCTCGCCCAGGAGAATTTGCAAATTATCAAGAGTTAGAAAATTCTTTCCTTTCAAGGTGGGGTGAAAAGAAGAACCGCTTATAGATCTTGGTTGAATACAATAATTTGAAAATACAGCCAGAAGAATCTGTTCAAGACTTTTCTACAAGGTTCAACAAATTGTACAATTCAATTTTTGCAGAGATTAAGCCTCCTCCTGGGCTGGCCTTACTGCATTATCCAAATGATTTTGACCCTGAAATGGCTTATCATCTCAGAGAAAGAAATATGGCAACATTGGAGGACATGCAAAATAATGCAGTCAGTGTGGAGGCTAATCTATTAGCAAAAAAGTCTAAGTTGAAGTTTGAGAAAAGAGTCATCATAAAGGAGGATCCTGCCACTTCTGTAGATGCTAAATTTGAAACATTGGTTAAGACTATGGAGAAGATGATGGAGAAAATATCTCTCGCTGATCGGACAACAGTTCGAGAGACTCAGATTGGTCCACAAATCAGAAATCCAAGTTTTCGAAGGCAACCATAGTTGCCTAATAAACCTCAGGAGCAGAAGGGTCCGGAACAATTACAACAACAAATAAGACCACCCTTCCTGTTGAAAATAGCAACAAGAAATGCTAAAAATAGAAATTCTATAAATAGCATTTTAGGTACTAGTGTTGGAAATAGCAACAAGGAATGATAAAATAGAAATGCTAAAAATAACATTTCTATAAATAGCATTTCGAGATACATTCCAATTTTAGTTAGTCCCTGAACTAAAATTGAGAATTAAAATTCGAATTTGATCTTAGCAGCTGTTTGAAAAATGATTAATTAATTCATCTTGAGTTAATTAGTTGGAGAAAATCAAACATGAAGTCTATGTGAAGGCATGCAATAATTATCCCTTTTGATTGAGGAAGTTATCCATTAATTAAGGAGATAAGGATAAGTTGTAATTAGTTAGCTCAGTTAACTGAGTTAAGTCCAGTTAGATTAGTTCCAACAATTTGTGGAACTGATTGTGAGTTCAGTCAGTGAATGCATGCATGCATGCAACTAGTGTTCTCCAGATAACTGAATATTCTCTCATAAATTACTCATGCATGTCAGTTCAGACAGAGACCCAGTTGAGATTAAAGGAAGGGACAATGTACTATTAGTTGGAAGAATTTTCCTATAAAGGAAACTCATCCATGCAAAAGGAATTAACTCCTTCAGGATTGTGCAGTTATTTCAGAGGTCAGTGTTATGTGTGAGGTGAGAATCACATAGGTTGCAGTTGGGGGACCCAGGAGAAACTGCGCAAGGAAATAGGAGGTTTGGAGGACTGAAGGAAGGCATCTGTGTTGTCTATTCTGTCTATGAGCAGCAGTGAGGGATTGTACTGAGAGCTAAATAGCTTGTGAGCTAAAGCTTTTTGTAATCCTGAGATATTTCCACTTGTATGATAATCCAGATAGCGAGGTTTTTAGTTGAGGCTTTCCCCAGAGTATTCTTCTATGTTTCATATGCCATTGATTCTTATTCTTATGCTTATATGTGTTCAGCTCTGATTCAGCGCGATCTTTAAGCTTCTGCAAGTATGATTGTAGAAGTAGATTAAGTATTTTGCTTTAGTATATTGCATTATCAGGCTAATTTATAGTCAGAATTTCTACATGGTATCAGAGCCAAGTTTATCGAAGCAAAGTTTATCGCAATAGTGAACAGTATATGAAGAAGAGTTGAAGTAAAAAAAAAATTGGGCCGCGAGTTTTCAGAGCGGATCTGAAAATTTTTATGCAAAACTTTCAGAAAAAAATAGCATATTTGGATTCCTTGCAGAAAAATACCCAAATTCAAAAAAAACATCGACTGAATCGGAGTTCGTATGAGGGAAATTTCGCTGATTTAAAATCAACTCTTTTTCCAGAAAACATCGTGATGATGGGAAAGATGAAACAGATTGGTGTGCTAGCCAAGAATCTATATGCACTTGAGGTACAAGATGCATGCAAAGCCTTGAGGAGCAAGGTAAAGGTTAGATACTTGGTGGTTGAGAGGGAGAGTAAATTACCTCTCAACATGCAGCGCCAAAAGAAGTCTCAGGCAATTGTGGAGGAGCCACAATCGGTGAAGCAGCTTTAGGAGGTTTTGGAGCAGCCACAACTGAAGAAGCCGAGAGGGGATCAAGTAGAGGCATCCACTCATGTAGAGACCTGTAGTAGGGCGAAATTTCAAGCCAAGTGGGTAGAGGGATCACATGCATCCATACCTCTAGGAAGGAGGTGGGGCGATGTAGTGTGAAAGTGCCAAGAAAGCTGAAATAAGGGAAAGATCTTTGAGGTACCAAACCTCTTTGATTAGACCTTGCTACGGGAGACCCAAAAAGGAGTAGCAGGATTGGCTGAGTGGGTAGAGATAGATGCGGATGGGGCAACAGAGGAACCTTTAACATCGGAGGATGTTTCTAGCCCAACAAGGAGGTCAGTTGGGAGATCAGTTACTTACTTCTCAGTAACTGAGTTGCAGTGCAAAAATGGGCAGCACGATGCAACATGATGAGAGGAGGTGCAGTGCGGATGCAGTGATGGGAGATGGGACCAACAGCAGCATGGATGCATCAGGAGGAATTAGTGTGATTGATGCAATCAAAGATCAAAGTGACAGAGGCTAGAGCAGTCATATACTGAAGGGCACATAGGTGCGGAGTTTTCAGTCGATAAAGGCAATAACAGTCAGAGACTTTGATGACGGAGGCATCATTTTGATTCAGGTTGGATACTTTTTTGTTTCTAGAGTTGTTGGAGCAAAAACAATTGAGATAAGTGTTGCATGCAGAACATTCCAAAGGTTCAGGATCAGGTTCGAGTTGAATGCCTTTCTTGTTGAGAGGGAGTGTTGAAAATGGCAACAAGAAATGCCAAAAATAGAAATTCTATAAATAGCATTTCATGTACCAGTGTTGGAAATAGCAACAAGGAATGATAAAATAGAAATGCTAAAAATAGCATTGCTATAAATAACATTTCAGGATACAATCCAATTTTAGTTAGTCCCTGAACTAAAATTGAGAATTAAAATTCGAATTTGATCTTAGCAACTGTTTGAAAAATGATTAATTAATTCATCTTGAGTTAATTAGTTGGAGAAAATCAAACATGAAGTCTATGTGAAGACATGCAATGATTATCCCTTTGATTGAGGAAGTTATCCCTTAATTAAGGAGATAAGGATGAGTTGTAATTAGTTAGCTTAGTTAACTGAGTTAAGTCCAGTTAGATTAGTTCCAACAGTTTGTGGAACTGATTGTGAGTTCTGTTAGTTAATGCATGCATGCATGCAACTAGTGTTCTCCAGATAACTGAATATTCTCTCATAAATTACTCATGCATGTCAGTTCAGATAGAGACTCAGTTGAGATTAAAGGAAAGGGACAATGTACTATCAATTGGAAGAATTTTCTTATAAAGGAAACCAATCCATGTAGAAGGAATTAACTCCTTCAGGAATGCGCAGTTATTTCAGAGGTCAGTGTTGTGTGTGAGGTGAGAATCACACAGGTTGCAGCTGGAGGACCGAGGAGAAACTGCGCAAGGAAATAGGAGGCTTGGAGGACTGAAGGAAGGCATATGTGTTGTCTATTCTATCTATGAGTAGCAGTGGGGGATTGTACTGAGAGCTGGATAGCTTGTGAGCTAAAGCTTTGCGTAATTCTGAGATATTTCCACTTGTATGATAATACATATAGCAGGGTTTTTAGCTAAGGCTTCCCCTAGAGTATTCTTTTATGTTTCATGTGTCATTGATTCTTATCCTTATGTTTATATGTGTTCAGCTCTGATTCAACTCGATCTTTAAGCTTCCACAAGTTTGATTATAGAAGTAGATTAAGTATTTTGCTTTAGTATATTTCATTATCAAGTTAATCTACAGTCATAATTTTTACACTTCCATCAATTTTTTTCTCAAGATCAAGATGCAGAAGATGAGAAAACTATAGAAGATCAATTTTTTTTTTTTTGGTGATGGGAAGCAAGAGGTTTATTTGACCAAAGAGGATGAATAAATTGAGCAACTTGAAATTTTTGAAGCGGAAGATGAAGAACTATTGTTGTCCCAATCCCAAAATGATGCATTAATGATTGAATCAGAGGAATATAGAAAGGGTTTTTAGAATTCTATAATGCAAGTGAAACGACAGTATAATCTGAGGAATAGGACTATGGGAGGTAATGCAGGAAAGAAAGATGCACCAATTAGCAATGCAAAAAGAAAATAAGTGCCTGCCAATGGTGTTAAAAAGAACCTCCCCAATACAAGTGTTCAGAAGAAATATATTCCTAGCACAAGTGCCCAAATGAAAGAGCCTCCTGTCACTATCTTGCAGCAGAAGGAAAACATACCCAAAGACAAAGAGGCTGCAGAAAAGAAGGATGTTGTTCACAAGGAGACTCAAAAAGGTATCAAGTCTATTTAATCTCGAAGCTAAAGTTGCTAAGTTGAAGATTTCTATTCCTCTTGGTGAATTAGTAAGAAATGATCAATATAGATTTTAGATCTTAAAGGTGCTTAAAGTAGATAAAACCTCTGATACAGTTAACATAGTGGATGATCATCCAACTATCATCTTTGGGCCAAAAATTGAGGATAAAACACAGGATGGTGATGTTCCTCCCTTTTATGTTAGTTTGAATGTACATGAACAAATCCTATACAATGTTATGTTGGACTTGGGGCATCGCACAATTTAATGCCAAAGGTTATTATGGAGAGGTTGGGATTAGACATTACATGACCATACAAGGACCTTTACTCGTTTGACTCCAACAAGGTGAAATATCTGGGCTTAATTAAAGATTTAGCAATATCCTTGACCTAGATTCCTTATAAATGCATGGTGATGGACATCGTGGTGGCATACATACCTCCTAGGTATAATATGTTGTTGTCTATATCTTGGATGGTAGAGCTGAATGGAGCATTACAAATCGACATGTCCTACATTACAATTCCAGGTTTTGGAGGTCATATGAGAAGGTTATACATGGAGCCTCTCATGCAGTATATGATTAGCAGTAAGGACAAGCCTGTTAACCATCTAGTGTATGTTTTCCATTTTGATGTAGATTCATTCATTCTATTTAATTTGAGTTGTCCCGTTGATGAAGGGCTTGTTTTAGAGATTGAAGAAGAAAGGGACACCAGTCAGGAAAGATAAGTTTTACATGAGGATTTAGGGCAGGATAGCCAAAGAAAAATGGATGTTAAAAAGAAGGTAGATAGAGAAATGGAGTCAGATGTTTTGAGTAATGATAAAGAGACATATGAAAAACAAATTTCTGAAGCAGACAATCATAAAAAAGAAGGGAAAGACATCAACCAAAAAGAGAGGCAGATCAACCAATCTGCCCTAAAAAAATCTGCAAATTACAAAGTCAAAATAGATGGTAAAGGAAGGAAGAAACATCAAGTTTGGATGATGCATTTTGATGGAGTAGCAAGCAAAGAAGGAGTTGGAGCGGGGGTGTGGATTATCAGTCCAAAAATTGGTAAGTCAAAGTTGTGTTCATATAAACTGGAGTTTGATTGTACTAACAATATGGTGGAATACGAAGCTCTGATTTTGGGTTTGAGGAATTTAAAAAAATCAGGGGCTAAAAGAATTGTTGTTTTTGGTGATTCTGAGTTGGTGGTTAGGCAAGTTAAAGGTGAATACCAGACCAAGCATTCCCGCATGTGAGCTTATCGAAATGTTGTACTTGATTATTTGCAGAATTTTGTTGAATATAGTTTTTCAGTGGTTCCAAGGAAAGACAATGCTGTTGCAGATGCATTGGCTACTTCGACCTTTGATTTTGACATGCCTAATAATGTTAAAGGAAAATACAGGGTAGAGGTGAGACATAGACCTGTTGTTCCAGATAACAATGGTCATTGGCATGTTTTTGAAAATGACAAGCATGTAGAAAATTTCTTGCTAATGAAATAAGAGTTTTCCAGAATGAGATGGGAAAGGGACAACAAATGGGAAGATGTAGATAAGGAAAGTTTCATAAATCAAATGAAGGAGGAATTGGATAAGAAAGGCTCTGAGTTGAAGATATTGCAACTAAAGGAAAATATCCTTCCAAGAGGTCTGGTACCTTTGGAGGAATTGTTTGACCAGAATGATGTGACCAAAAGACCAAAATTAGAATTGGTTGGAGAGGGAATTGAAGAATGAAATATAGGTACAGAAGAACACCCAAATATGATAAAGTTGTCTAAAACTTTGAGATCTGACATGAAAAGTAGATATTTTGAATTGTTTACTGAGTTCTCTAATGTTTTTTCAGGAACTTAAATAGGGTGTCCCTGAAGGACAACTATTCGTTGCCAAAAATGGATCATGTTATCCAGATAGTAGTTGGTGCCAAAAGAATGTGACTATTCGATGGATTCTCTGGGTATAACCAGATTTTGGTTCACCCATAGGACCATGATAAGACCGCCTTCACAACTTCCTGGGGTACTTTCAAGTATGCTAATATGCCATTCTGTTTGATGAATGCGGGGGCAACATTTCAGCGGGCAATGGATATAGCTTTTTCATAAGAAAAGGATAAGTTTCTTGTCATATACCTTGATGACATTACTGTTTACTCACAGTATAATGAGGAACATTTGTAGCACTTAAGAGCAATTTTAGAAAAGTGTAGGAAACATGGAATCTCATTAAATCCCAAAAAATCCTTGTTTGGTCTGGAGGAAGGAAAACTGTTGGGTCATATCATTTTGAAAGATGGCATAAAAATAGACCCTAATAGAATTGCAACAATTCAGAAAATGGATGCTCCTAGGAGTAAAAAGGAAATTCAGTCCTTTTTGGGCAAAATTAATTTTTTGAGAAGGTTCATTCCTAATTTGGTTGAGATTTCTAGGAAAATTACAGACATGCTGAAGCGGGACAGCGAGGTGAAATGGAATGAAGATAGTAGGAAATCATTCAGTGAAGTTAAAGCAACCTTGTCCTGTGCTCCTACCTTGGCCAGCCCAGATTACACAAGGGAGTTCATAGTGTTTTCTTTTGCATCTGAGCACAATATTGTTGCGGTTCTTTTGCAGAAAAATCAATAGGGAGTTGAACATCCTATTGCATTTTTCAGCAAGGTGCTCAGAGATGTTGTGCTCAAATATGACATAATGGAAAAACAAGCATTTGCGCTTGTTAAGGCCCTAAAAGACTTTCGGGTGTACATTTTGCATTCTCATGTTGTGGCTTATGTGCATAGTGTTGTGGTTAAAAATATTTTTACTCAAAATGACCCAGATGGAAGGAGAGGCAAGTGGATCACAAAAAACCTTGAATATGACATAGAAATTAAGCCAAGAAAGTTGATTAAAGGTCAAGGTTTGGCCTGGATGATGGCAGAATCAAATTTGCAGTCCCTTCAAATTAATTTTCTCGTTGTCCTAACAGAAGAAGAGCTCTCAAATGTTGTTCAGCAAGTGCCGTAGAAATTTATTTCTTCACCATGGTATGTAGATATTATATATGTTTTACAGCATTTACAAGCACTACCAGACTGGCCCAAAACTAAAGCCCAATTTTTAAAATTAAAAGCAGTGAAATTTTGTATTATTGATCAGTTCTTATACTGGAAAGATCCTGGTGGGATGTTGCTTAATTGTTTACTGGAGGATGAGGCTCAAACAACAGTAGAGGAATTCCATAAGGGGGATTGTGGTGGTCACTTATATTGGAAAACTACAACGAATAAGATTTTAAGAGTTGGCCTTTATTGGCCTAGTTTATTTGTTGATGTTTATAAGAAGGTAGCTAGTTGTAAGGAATGCCAGAGGTTTGGGGGTAGAAAGAAATTGCTTCCTCTGCCTCTAAATCCTATAGCGATCGAGTCACCATTTCAATAATGGGGACTTGATTTCATTGGAGAAATTCATCCTTCCTCATCCAGGCAACATAAATGGATTTTAACATGAACATGTTATTTTACAAAATGGATTGAAGTAGTCATTTCTAGTCAAGCCACAAATACAACTATCATTCAATTTTTGGAAAACAACATTCTGTCTCGTTTTGGATGTCCACAAAAGATTATCATGGACAATGCCGCTGCAATTAATTAAAAAAGGATGATTGAATTCCGCTACAAATATAACATCAGTTTGGTTCATTCCGCAACCTATTAACATCAGGGAAATGGCTTGGAAGAGTCATCCAACAAGAGTTTGGTCAACATTATTAAAACATTACTACATGAGAGAAAAACGAATTGGCACAAAAAACTAATCCATGCACTATGGGCAGATCATGTGAGTACTAAAAGATCCATAGGCATGTCTCCATTTGAGTTGGTGTATGGAACAAAGGTGCTTTTTCCTTCATCTCTCGGAGTGTCGGTCATGAGATTGTTGCAAGAAGCAGAAGCAGAGCCCAATGACATGCAACAAAGAATTGGTCAAATTATTAAGCTTCAACAATTAAGATAAGAGGTGTTCAAGAACACACAATTGTTACAAGACTGGATAAAGAAGATCTATGATAAAAGAACAAAGGTAACATATTTTCAGATTGGAGATTTGGTACTGAAATGGGATGCTCAGAATGAAGATAAGGGAAAGCATGGGAAGTTTGAGAACTTGTGGAAGGGGCCTTTTAAAGTTGCTGCATTTAGAGGGCATAATGCATATTTACTTGAATATTTTTCAGATGAGCCAGTTGGAGTAGAGCCTGTGAATGGCAGGCTACTCAAACATTTCCTCAATTAAGTTGGATTTTGAAGGATCATTGCATTTTCTATACCATTTTAATTTTGAAATACTGCAGGTGTTGGTACTTAGAGTTGAGATTTAAAGCCCGAGGTGAAGGCCATAAGATCTTAACTTGTCATTTTCATATGTATTTTAGTTAGTGAATTAGTTAATTTTTTAGTGTCTATGGTTGAATCCATTGCCCAATGGTCTAATTAGGCTACTAGATTGCGCTTTTTTTCTTGGCACCTCGCTAGGAGGTTGCCATCCCCATTGTAGCCAATGTTAGGGTCATTAGTTTCATTGTTAGATGTATCTTCCATGTCCTTTAATTTTCAGTTTTTGAATAAGTTAAGCTTATGACCACTACTGTTATCATAGCCTCAAAGTTATTGTCTGACATCCTTGAATTTATTCCATAGAGAGTTCATCCAAAGCACGAAAGAGTGTCAAGTCAGTGGGATTGATGAGGTCACACATGTTTATACAGTTAAGTCAAAATGGGTTATGTGTTAGTTGTTCATTGATTAGAACCATCCAAAATGAAGTTGTGCCAGCCTAAAGTTCTCATGGTCATGAGGTTTGGTCATTGAATGTGTTTTAAATTCTTATCCCATGTTCCTATCTACCCCATGTTTCCCTATTCTCTACCAAAATTACCTATTTACCTTTATACATACCTCATATATCATCTACATCCTATCCACTTTTCACATATTATTCACATTACATTTCCTTTCCCTCCCTTCGTTCTAAACGTATCCCCATGACACAATTACCACTCCCCTATACTCATCACTGTGGGAATTTGCTGAACAAAAAAATATGTTTTAGTCACCATTTTGCATAATGATTTCCAACCACATAAAGGAGATCTTTTAGAAAATGAAAGGGTTTTTTCTAAAGGATAGGGAAAGGAATAATAACCTCTTCCATATTTTTCATAGGTGTCACAAATCGAGAGATTTGATTGCATCTTCAAATCCTATTTTTCAGACTACACAAATACTTTGTTTTAATCATGGTTTTGTAGAGCATTTTTTGGGAATTTGGGGAAGAATTCAGAAAATATGAGAGAGGTTTATCTTAAAAAAAACTAGAATATACGATAACCTCCTTCAGTTTTGACACAGGTATTATTGTTTCAGAGATATGGCCTGTTGAAAATTCGTTGCGCAGGCGCTACACATCCAACAATCAGGGTGTTCAAATCAAAATTTAAATATGTGCAGAAAATGAAACAAATAGCTAAAGCTCCTAGAAGACCCCCATTAATTAAATGGAAAGAGTATCAGAGGTTCTTGAAGGAGTTAGAGGAAAGTAAATACCAAGTCAATCAATTAAGGCAGCAAAATATGGAGTATAAAAATTCCATTCGACATATTCTTGAAAATTGTGACCATGAAGTCAAAGAATCATGCAAAGCCATTGAAAGGAGTAAGAATTTTGTCAAATGGTCTCAGCCAGTAAGGAGACAATGCATAAGTTTATATGTTAGAACTTTGTCTTGAATGCTCATCTGAGAAGTATGAGGTAAGATTTAGAGGAGGCACATAGATTGTTGAAGAGATATGAGGGAGCAACTATGATATCTATGCTCATGAAGATGGCTATATTTAATCCTAAGTTAATGAATAAGGCCACACCTACTTTATCACCACCTATATAGAAACATGACTTCACTACTCCAGACTCCAAGACCAAGACTCCCAAAACCAAGGCTTCTAGCAGTGAAGTGTCAAGCAAGAGGAAAAGGAAGTGACCAAGCCTCCTTTCTTATTTTCAAGTTTTGTCTTAAATTTTTGATATTTTAATATGTTGAAGTTGATATGTTAGTTGACATATAGTATGATGACAACATCTAGGAGGAATAGAAGGAATTCGGAGAATAGTTGCAGCAATTTTTCTACGCAGGCGTTGCGCACTTGCTACACAGGTCATGCCCAGACTATCTCACGCACACTAGATGATGGCCACTTGTCAGGTTTTGAATATGCTGGCGTGGGTTACATGTGGTGTCCAGATCACCTCCTTAAAATATTTCCATGTGTCATTTATAGAAGGGTGAGGTTTTCAGTGCTGTGCAACTGCTACGCAAGCTTTTTGAATAGTCAAAAAAGCAGGTTTTTGTGCTTTTGCTATTTCAGTCATGGTGAATCAGTCTGAAGACCTTTGTAAGTTAATTTGTATTATAATAGTTTGTTTTTGATTTCAAAGGGACAAAATATGCTTTATGTTTTATGTTTGGAGGAAAATCATTTAAAAACAACAGTTTACTATGTTTATTTCAGTTTTGGACCAATCCTTTGTTGGATCGAAGATACAGTGAACCTAAACATGTTTTGATCATATGTATCGATTATATATTCTGATGAATGAATAGAGAAATGGTTATTTCTGGTTGAGTGATGTGTTAGTGCTAAATTTCATAGATTCATGCTTGTGTGATCAATCAATGATGCATGTTGCTTATGTATTTAGGGTCATCGATCTTACTATATAAGGATTCTTATGATATGGTGCATGGGATTTGTTTTTCTTACTGTCAATTTTTTTATTTCTTCTATGTGTTTTATGAGTATTTGATGCTAGTCGATTCAAAATTCAGTGTATCTTCTCTTTTTCCAGCCATTTTCATGTTTCAAACTCAAATGAAATGATATATACTCATACATGTTATCTTCTATGTTCAATTTTTCTTTCTTCGAGGAAGAATTTGTTTGTTTTAGTTTACCTTATTTATACTACAACCAACCTTTGTATCCTAGAGTCATGCTTACAAGCCCTTGAAATACTTATCAATTTACTTTCATAAGAAAATTAGTTAAAGGCTAAATTTATCATGTATTACCACCTATCAGGCCGTTCACACTTTGACCAAAGATTTTTAAAATTCCTTATTTAGAACTGATCTCTGTTTTAAATATGTGCTTCAAATATTTATATTTAAGAGTGAGGGAGCCTCCTCCTACTACAAAATACCAGATTCTAGCCCAAAGTGGTTTGTGTTTACCTGTGCAGCTCTTTCCTCAGCTTGAAGAGTTTTTATGGAGTGTTAATACAATGCATACTTTCAAGGACAAAAGGTGTATTTGAAGCACCACGATTGGAAGTTGTTAAAGGAGATTAGGATGAGAAGCAACAAGTTATACAAGTTGTAGTTGGATGCTCCAAAGACATTGGTTAGCAACAGTAGTAGCATAAATATGGGAGAGATATGGCATAGGAGGGTGAGTCATATCCATCATGGAGCACTTAAGTTGCTGAGAGTGACAGTGAAAAGTATTCCAGAAGTGAGTACAAACCATGATGATGTTTGCTAAGGGTGCGTACTTGGGAAGTTTGCAAAGGTAGCATTTCCAAGGAGTGACAACAGAGCCAAGGGTGTGTTAGATTGGATACATTCTAATATTTGTGGTACACTAAGTCTCTTAGGGGTTATTATTACTTCATGACCTTTATTGATGACTTCTCTAGGAAGACATGGATTTACTTCTTAAAGACACAAAATGAAGTCTTTAGTCACTTTCAAGAGTTAAAGCTCTTGTGGAGAACTCAATAGGAAATAAGATTAACATTCTTTAGATAAATAATGTGGGTGAGTACATCAGGAAATCCTTCAAGGATTTCGGCGCAAAGTGGGGAATCAAGAGAGAATGGATAACTCCATACAACTTGCAATAGAATGGAGTTACGAAAACAAAGAACACAATGATAGTTGGAGTAGCAAGGGTTGTGCTATATGATCAGGAGATTCTTAGATATCTTTAGGAAAAGCATGTAGAACAATAATCTACATTCAGAATAGGGTCCCACACAAGGTGTTCAGAAAGATGATATCCGAGGAGGCATTTACAAGGAAGAAGCCAAAAGTTGGACATTTTGGGATTTTTGGTAGTATTACATATTGTCACATTTTAGATGGGAAACGTTACCAAGTTAGATTCAACTGGAGAGAAGCGGTATTTCATTGGCTACAATGAAACTTACAAGGCATATAGGATATATATTCCATAGAGTAGGAAGATCATTGTGAGACAAGATGTAAATTTCCATGAGGAGAAAGCCTTCAGGAGTTCTCATGATTTTCTAGTGGTTGATCAGAATCAATAACCAAAAGCTCCAAGGGTTGAACAAGTACCATAGGTATATGGAACGAGCATGATTACAATGACTAGTATGGGCACAACTATAGGTGTTGAGGATAGTTTGTAGCGTGTGGAGCAACAACAAAATGAGGAGCTTGAAGCTCCACCCACTACAAGTGGGAGAAGGAATCATGAGCTGCTTTAGACATTTAGAGATGCTCAATTTTTTGGGATCTCCTAGATCGAGCACCACAAATAAGAGACCTCTAGAGAGATATTCTAGGTATAGGGCACTGATTAGTTATCTCTTTGACAATGAGCTAGCCAACTATGAAGAGGCTGCACAACATCAGGTGTGGCAAGATGTAATGGTGGAGGAGTACAACTCTGTCATATTGAATGATGTTTGGGAGGTGGTTCCTAGACCATTAGATAGGGCAGTGGTTGGTTCCTACTATATATATAAGATCAAGAGTGCCACAAATGGAAGTAAAGAGAAATTCAAATCTAGGTCCATGGCCAAGCAGTTCTCTTAGAAAGATGGAATATATTAGGAGGAGATGTTTACTCCCATGGCCGGTATAATTCCATTGGTACGTGATCTCACTTACAATATAGATGGGATGGGACTTGAGGATTGAATAATTTTAGAAGGATATGTGACTTTTCTCTCCCGTGCTACACTCTCCCCAAGAGATCACCCCTCCTCCCTCACCCCGTGCGTTCCTCCCATGGCCCCTCCAGACTCTAATTCGTAGGGGGCTCGCTCTGATGCTATACCCCCCTCTAATGTTGTTGATTTATCCTTTTCTAGCCTTATCTCCTCCCTCGACCCCCCTCGCGATCGTCATGTTGTCTCTATGTTTGTAAAAAAACTTGAGGACATCCATGAAATAGTGCTACTTCCTACATTACCTATAAAAGTTGCTCTCTCCTTGTCTCAGAAGGGCCTGGTTGGGAAGTTCACTGGTATATGGCCCTCTCCAAAAACTATGCAAAAATTGGTTGAGAGAAACTGGTCTCCTTCAATTCAAGGAAAGGTATTTATTCATTTTTGTGGAAGAGGCTATTTCACCTTTTATTTTGAGTCCACGGAAGACATAGATCTCATCTTCAGAAATGGGATTGTTAATGGTGTTGGACCCACCAACATTTAGGGGATCGCCCTGGTATGATGTCCCAACTAGACCTCACACTATTTGGTGTAGGATTCCGATTTGGTACGATGGCCCGGTTTACATTGCCTTAGATATTTTCCTTAGCACTTTCTGTTCAGCACATGAGAGTGTTATGCTTGTAACTTCAAGAAAGCGAGGTGAGTTTGCGTGGTGAGCGCATAATGTGAATTTGTGTCTAGGTTCTCTCACTATAAGAGAGAGGGTAAAAGTGAGCCTCTATATGAGAGGTAGTAGTACCACCCAGGAAGAGACATACATGAAAACAATAAGGGTCTGTCCAAAATCCAATGGAATAGTCCACAACTGATGCAATAGTTTTTAAAACCAAAGTTCAATGAAAAACTTGTACACCGCGCAACATAGTAGTCCACACGGGGGTGATGGTCGTTAAAACCAAGAAAGCACAAGGACGGTCTATCTAACGTCGTGGACGAGTCCACATAGACGAGACATGAGTGATAAACAATACAACACATATTCAATAATGTAAGTACTAAAATAACTGAAGTAGTTCAACTATCTTAGTACAGGTTAAGCAAACATGCATTATAAACATTTAAAGAATAGTTTTACAAACATATACAAAAAATGCGTGAAAATTTGCTGGCTTGAGAAAGGCTTCTGAATTAAGAAAAAGTTCGAAGACACATATGTACACCATACATCACTAGCCTCAGTAGTGGGACATTACAGGCACTCCTCGCTCCTCAAAGAATAGACTACAGACTCTCAAGACTATTTTGGTGGAGCCAAGGTGAAAATTCCTTTTCTCATACAACGAGGGGGTATATATAGCCAAGGGGGGTAACTTACCCTTGTGACTCTTCGACTTCTCTCATGATTATTTGAATTTCTATGACTTTTCAACTGACATGACTCTTCAACTTCATATGTGTGGCTCTTGGACTTTCACATTACATTACATTTGATTACAACAAGTATGGCCCATAGTAATGATGTGGCCGAGACAACTCATGACACAAATTGACATGAAACTGCTGACATGTACTGGATGACTGTGGTGTCTGTGTCGAGATGCCATGCTGCTGAGTGATGGGTGTGCTCTCGGTGTAACATGTCTTCACCTCCGGATGGAAAAGTGTGTGATATCTTTGATGGTCTTGGTCTTGCTTGATGGTGTTCATGTGTTTGTCCCTTTCGCTTTCTAGTCGATGTGCTTCGTATGTTCATTCAACTACGAGAAATTCTTCTAGCATGCGCTCCTTCTTCATCCCGTTCATCGTCGCGCCATGTTTCATCAATGTACCTATTCCTACAATCACTCATGATGGGATGACATCAAATCTAAAAATATCCTAGTCTAACATGATGCATTGTTTCCCGTTTTGGGTGCAGGTGACCGGGAGGGAGGACAAGAGTCAAGACACTGAAACTATGTAGAGCACAACTCAGGCCAGGATGTGAGGCTCCAGAGCACTGTCAAGAAAAAATGTGCAGATGTCACTAGGAGGCATGTTTATGCAATTCGAGACAACTGCAAGTTAGAACCCAACTGGGAGGCATAATTACATAGTTCCTGGGAGGAATACAAGGCAGGGTGTCGGGAGGAATTGTTGGGAAATTCTGTGAAATTTTTAGGATGAGGATTTGGAAGGTTATCTAGGGATTCAGATGGGAATTTGCACAATTTCTCTAAGGAAGACAAAGCAGGCAACATGAGGCAATAGTATACATTTCTGCATAGTTTTCCAAAGCACGACTCGATCGGGCTGCAGGGAGCTGCTGGTCATAACTGTGCATTTATGAGGGACTGTGTCAGACAGGAAGTTTCTGAGGTGAGTGTAGAGTAGGGAATCAGGGAGATTTTCAGTCAAAACTACACAATTTTCAGAGGGAGAGCAGAATAAGCCAGCAGGGGGCCTGCTAGTTAGATCTACACAGTTCTTATAGGGATAGAAGGGCAAGCCAACAAGGGGCATGCTAGTCAAATCTGCGTAATTCCTTGGAACAATGCAGTGACATGCAACAGGGGCCCGACTCACATGACTGCGTAGTTTCTGTAGACAGTGCAGGGCAAGTAGCTGAGCCATTTTTGCACAGTTTTGGGGAGCAGTGCAGCCCTGGGTCATAGTGTAATTCAGTTTTTTCAGTAGACCAGAGGGAGGCTTGAAGAGTGATCTTGTGGGAAGCATAGATTGGGTTGACTTGGGGATAAATTCTCCACAGTTCTAGGAGACAACCAACTTGCTTAATTCCAAGATTGCGTAGTGTAGGCTGCCCTGGAAGACAACCTCAAGCTTTGCACAGTTCTGGGCAGCGGAGCAGGGTCACTAAGAACTAAGACTGCATAGTGAAGCTTAGTCGGGGTCGAGTTGAAGGATGGTTGTCTGGTCAATATATTTTCAGGAAAAATGACTAAGTGTGAAAGCAAGTGAACTTGTGCATACATGACATTGTGACCACACACTTAACATGACTCAATGACAAGACACCTCAAACCAACAAGACAAACATGTGCTAAGTGAGACCACCTTAAGGGTTGAGAGTGAAAAGTGTGACACTTGAGATAGATATTTGAACGACCATGACGAAACTTGCACAACAATGAATGTAAATTTATGTGTGAGTATGACCGATGTTCAGAAGGTGAAAAGAACTCATTCACACAAAGATAAACCTTCAAAATTTCTAGAAAAAAATCGCAAGCATGACATAGAAATCAACATGCCGAAAGACGTTCGATGGTTGATCAAGCAAAAGGGGTGAAAAGACTCGACAAAAGATCATGGAATGAGCCTGAGTATTTTTAACCATCAAGGAAAAAACCAAGGAAGGCTCCGAAATTTGGATGCAGGCCAAAATTTTGGAGTTTGTTGTAGCCGCTACAACACTTGGCGACACATTGGTTGAATACCAGCTTCTCTGTTTCAGTTCATTTTCAGCACAAGGCCTTGGCCTTTCAGGGAGTATTATTCATTGTGTAGGTTACTTTGGCTTCCCCACTTACCCCATGTACATAAATGATTCACCTTGTACCAACTCAGTCAAACATAACAAAATTTTCAGCTAGATCACAATGTTTCAAAATCGAGAAGGGTACTTTGGCTCGTGAGCTTAAGATTTTCAGAGTACATGTTTTCATCTCTAGTGTTGCTTTGCTTCCAACAGGCCTAGATAGTACCCAGATGGAGTCATGTAAGAAAATAATCATTTCTCCACTACCAACGAGCCTAGTCAGTACATCGATGGAGTTGCCCGCTTCACTTCTTTGCGCAGGAAGCCTTTCTCTTCTTTCACCTTTGTATTTTTTTGAAAAAGAATTGTGCATAGGAACTTATTTATTTTTGGGGCGGAAGAGGGATCCTGCCTTATTGAGATATTAAGAGGTTGTTCCTTTAGAGAAGCATGTAAGACCTCTGATTTATGTTTCCTCATTTAGATTTTTCCCCTTCTTTATTTCTACTAGTTGGATAAGCTTGAACACACAGAGCAAAAGACTAAGTACATGCATGGGGTTTCCTAGTTTGGACATAGGTTCATGGTTTGACTAGATCTTCCCTTATGGATGGATCATTTTTTCCATCGAGGCTTCATCGGTCACAAGTTACAACCAAATGTAGAGAATATGGACACAGGACTGGACAAATGTTGTAGTGTCACAAGGCTCTTCGACTTCAGCCACATACTTATTCAAAAGCTAAAACATAGTATAGGACAACACTTATTTACAAAAGGAAAATGAGAATACATAAAAGCAAAGCAAATCGAAGTGAAAACAACAAAGTAAAACAACAGAACAAGCAATGAAAAGACTATGTATATAGGGCAGGGTTCAGCGCCAGATCATTGAAAATAACATTTTAAATCTTGGATATTGACAGGAAGGTTATCAATCCCCCCATCAGGTGATTGTAGAAGATACGTGTGTTGGCCAAGTTTTTCATAGACCATGAAAGGACCAATGCACGGGGATTGGAACTTCGTGTGTTTGCCTCTGTCTTCATGGGGTTTATCCCACTTCAAGACTAAGTTACCCACAATGAAGCTAGTGTTCCCTGTAGACTTTTGATCGAACCATATCTTGATACAGTTCTGGTGGATTAAACAATTTTCTTTTTCTTTCATCCATTCTTCATGTAAATTGTGTAATGTGTCCATCCTACGCTGAACCAATAGACACATCTTGCCTCGGGATTCTTGGGATAACTAGAGAGCAGGAAAGTAGATATTTGGTGGGAGGATGACTTCTTTTCCATATACAAGGAAGTGTGGAGATGTGTTCTGAGAGGGCTTTGGTGTAACTTGGTCAGCCAAAAGTGCATTCACCAGAGCGGAATGCCAGTTTTGCTGTTCAGAGAAAATGGTAAATTTTATGATGCGAATGAGATTCTTTTTTGTAGATTTGGTAAGACCATTTCCCTACAGGTAGTAGTTAGTTAAATGTTTAAGCATAATACCATATTGCAATGAAAAGTCGTAAAGTTTCAACGAAGAGAAGTAAGTTGCATTGTAAAAAACAAGTGATACAGGAATGCCAAACCTCGAAATGATGTTCTACATAAGGAAGCTGATGACTTCCGGGTCATTCACTTGTTTGAGTGGAACTGCTTCTGTCCACCACGTGAACTAATATGTATCAGTCAGGATGTAGTGATGCTGCTTTTATGAATGTGGCAAAATTTCTCTAATGATGTCTAAGCCCCACTATTGGAATGGTTCGTCCACTACAATAGGCTTCAGCGGGGCTACTAACCTTCGAGTTCTATCAGTGCATTGCTAATAGACCAGGCACTTGCGGGCATAAACGTGTGCATCATTAAACAATGTGGTCTAGTAGAAACCAACTCTCATGACTTTATGCATTGTGATGTTACCCGCAAAGTGACCCCCGACTGGTCCTTCATGCAAATCGTGTAACAATCTCTCTGAGTCTCATGCCTCAAGGCAACTGAGAAAAATTCCATTGTTGTGCTTTCTGTAAAGCATTCAATGTGCAAACTGGTAAGATAAGGCTTTGAGTTGGAGTGCCCTCTTCTGTCTCATGGAAAATTGAGATGGCATGGTGCCATGCTTAAGGTATTGACACATTTATTCATACCAAGAGTTTCCATGCGAAGTGGGTGGTGCTCGCTCTACATTGTACATGTCGATTTCTTTCTCCCAACCAACGAGCTCTTCTTCTTCCTCTTGTGCGTGTACTGCTTCTGCTGTAAGTTTGCAGAGACCATGACCCTTGACAATGTGAACTATCTTGATATCAAGATCATACTCTTATAGTTCTGTCATCCAGTTCACACGTCTTTCGCCCAACTTTTGTTGAACAAGAAATGATCTGACTGCTGGGTGCAGCACAAAGACTATGCAATGATTTTTTAGCAAGTAGGGTCTGAAGTGTTTCACCGCCTTGTATACAACTTATGCTTTTTTATCCATGACAGTATAGTTAAGCTTGAGTCCTTGGATGCTCGTGCTCATGAAGTAGATGTGACATTTTTTGTTTAATTCATCCTTCTGAGTGAGCACTACATTGAGTGAATTGTTGGAAGTGAACGTATAAAGTAAGAAATCTTTGTTGAAATCTGGGTTGTATAGTGTAGGTGCATCTGCTATCACCTGATTGATATGAGTGAACATGTCCTTTCCATTCTTTCCCTAGCTATAAACTACATCCTTCTGGATCATCTCTTGTATAGGTTTGAAAACCTGCGCATAAAATGAGATGAACTTCCAGAGGAAGTTGATCTTCCCCAAGAAGGACCGCATATCTTTTTTGTTTACTGGGTAAGGAATCTATGTGATAGTCCAAACTCGGTCTAGATCAACCTTGATCCCACTCTTGGAAATGATGTGCCTAAGGAGGTTCCCCTTAAACACTACAAATATGATCTTCTTTGGATTCAAGGATATCCTGTACTTTCGACATCGTTCAAATATATTCTTAAGATGGCGCAGGTGGTTTGACTGTTTTTTGGAAAAGGTTGTCACATCATCAAGGTAAACCATTGTTGGGTGAAGGAATTGCGCTTGAGCAAACTCCTTAACACTTAATTGTCAACCCAAGGGTTTCGTAAACTTAGAGATGAAGCACAGGAAATGCCAGAAATGGTATGAACTTTTCCTATCTCTAATCCTACTTCTTAAAGGAAATGCTTTGCAAAATCAGATAGAAAACAATTGGAAAGGAAATTAACACCAAGGCAACTCTAATGCGGGAATGTAAAAGACAATTTGCAAGTAAATCAAGTAAAGAAATTCCACACAACGGAAACAATATTAAATGCTGATATGAAATGCTATGTTCACCTTCAGATGGATGGTCAACAGTCTAACAAGTGGGACCTTGCAGAATTCTGCCTTCCTTCTGATATTCCTCTCATATAGATAACCTATCTTTGCACTGTTGCAATCTGCGTGCACTAGTGTAGGTACATTATTTCTGTGTAACAGTATATTTGACATTTTTTACTGAAGACTTATGTCTGAGTGGAGGTTATCTTAGCCTAAGTAAGGGCTTAGAACACCCTGTTTCTGTGACAAGAGACCAGCTCTTGTACCAAAGTAGAGTTTCCTTCACCTAGTTTCCAAATTACTCTTGAAAAGACTGAAAGATGTGCTGGAAAAGAATTGCAATTGTAAATGAAATTTTGAAGTAAATTGTCTGTGAAAAAAGAAATGCTTCAATTCATTAAACCTTGCAAAGGAAATAATCTTCATGAAATAAAATCACTTTAAAAGAATCAAACAGTAGCCTAAATATTTTGCATGTATTAGTCAAATTTTAGTGCTTCACCCAAAAATTTTATGTGCTTTGCATGTATAATATGATAATTTGATACAACTTCTTTGAGATCTTTTAAAGATGAACTTTTAATACTGAAGGTAGTTACTCAATTAATGGTTCATTCACTTGCGAAATAACTGAAAATAATATGCAGGTAGGTGATTCAGTATTTGTTGTAACGAATGACTAGACCAAAGTGCATGCAACAACATGCACTGGTGCAGGAAAGAGTTCCTTGCACAATCCGATTGAAAACGAATTAAACAGAGAATGGGAGTAAAGGAAATGCAAAAAAGATATTTCATAAGCAAAATAAACACAACTACTCTCAAACCACGGATCTGTTTCACACGTTAGCTATAAAAGATATTTTAATTCAGAACTTAAAGATTAATGATTAAAACTATATCATCACACAGCTACAAAAGAAATAACCACACTGTCTTTCTGAATAGCGAAAGTGAGAGGGGTAAATGAGTTGGGTTGGTTGGGCCCTAGCCAACCAGCTCGTTCCGCTTCTAAGGAATGAAAAATATTGGCACTTCAAATGGACATCAAAGATAAACTAAATGTTGCATATGCAAATCATGGCGGTTCTCTTGTATTACTCAATTTGGAAAATTTACATTACAGAGCAGTCTAGCCCCAGAGCTGAGGCGATAACCAGATTACATAAAACAAAATTACAATCGATGGTTCTCTACATCCTACCTATGATATATATCATATATATCCTTTCGACTCTAGGTCATTTGCACTAATTACAAATATTTCTTGTTCAGGCCTTTCGGCCGAACAAACTTAGAAAAACGAAATTACAAACTTGGCCAGCAGTTATAATACACATGAACTTCGCTTGGCCATAACCTAAATTTGGATAATAATCCCTGAATGTGCACCACCTATTATCCTGCTTCAGTTCATCAGCAGTTAGACTCGTTTTCGAGGATCGAGACCCGTCCTCGTGGAAGATTTAGCTTCTCGGAAATCTCGGACAGTCTTCGTGGCGGTGCAGGAATCTACCTACACTAGTCAACTCTTTCATCATTAACACTAAGTTCCAAGATTGCTCTCGGAAATTAATATGAGTTACAAGAAGTATGTAAATAGGCATGAAATCTGTATAAAAAGATTAATAAAGTGCTGTAATAAATCTTAATATAAAATATGAGCATGTGCAGGAATGGGTAACTATTTTGTACTAGTGCAGGAAAGAAGGGTCTTTTATTGATATAAAACAGAGGTTGATATTGATTGAAATGGGGTAGAGAATAGGGAAATTTAGGATACCAACATCCTCCCATCCCTAAGCTATTGTGTGTCCTCACACAACATTTTACCTCTACAAAAAACCTTCAAAAATCTATGGACAATTCCTCAGTTCTGCACTTCAATGTTTATTCCCACCATTACTATGTTTGGCTTCTTGTCTCAGGATTTTCACAGCTGCTTAGTCACCTTCTTGAGGTGTCTATAGCATCTGGAAGCCAGATATTTCCATACCTTTACTTGCTACTTTTTCCTCTTTACTTCTGCCAGTAACTCCACCTCACTCTGTTTCTGCCAACTCTGCTCTTTCATGACCTGGTTCAAAGCTTCCAGGTCATGGACTTGTTGCTCCAGGTCTACTATTATGCTATTGAGGAAAAGAGTGGAGGGTGTTGTGCTAAGATCTTCAGGTGTGAACGTATTTTTTGCCACGGACTCGAAACAAGTCCCATCATCATCAAGGTCAAGGTTGTCGAAAGCTTGCTTTATAACATCACCGAGGGTTTCTATACTCGGGGTTTTCTCATTATTGAGGGTTTTGATGCCCTCACCAATCTCCATGCCAAGGGTTTCAATACCTTGTGCACTTGATTCCTCCAGGCTCTTAACACCTTGTTCTCCCGGTTTCTCAGGGGATTCAACACCCTGTCCTTCCAAATCAGTAGGGGTTTCGATTCCTCATTCTTCTACCACTACAGGGACTTCAGTACCCTGTCCTTCAAACACCGAAAGGTCTTCAATACCTTTACCTTTTAAAATCGTAGGGTCTTCAATGCCCTGATCTTCAGAAATTGCAGGGTCTTCAATGCCCTGACCTTCAAAAACCGCAGGGTCTTCAGTACCCCGCTCCTCGAAATCATTGAGGGTCTCCACATCTGGTTCACTAAAATTATTGAGAGGTTCTTCATGTTGTTCCTCTTCATCCTCCTCTGCTTGCACTTCACCAGTGTGCGGTGTCGACGTCGTCTTTCTGCTCTTTAGCCTGTTGACAAATGTTGACAATAGGATGTCATCTTCTACATTCTCCTCATCCTCCACAGTGTGTGCCACTGCGTCTATAAACACCAAGAGGTTATGAACTGTGGGGGCACTTTGGGGTGTTTCATCAATTACGATTGGAAAACTCGATTGGTTCATCCCTTGGGTGACAATTTTCCTCCTCGTCGAGGCTCTAGTCTTCCTCTTCTTTTTCACGGGTGGACTGTTCTCAACGGCCCTCTTCTCTGCTTACATTGGTGAACTCTTACCTTGCCACTTGGCAAGAGACAATGTCCCCGCCTTTCTCTTCTTACTTGTATTGGTGCTAGCAGACTCTTCTTCACCCCTTCCTCAGAATTCTTTTAGAAATGCCTCCCATGTTATTCCCTTTTTTTATAACTTCTTCTTGACCAGCATCGTAATGAGTCCATGATGGGAGAGTTTGTTTGCAACCTGGATTGCACTTCCACTCTGCACATTTTTCGCCATCTTTTCAACGCTTCTGAGCAAGAAGTGAGGAAAATTAATCAATTTTCCTGCTTGAAATGTAACAACAATCGAAGGTGATATACAAACACCAAGGTGTAGTGTCCTTTCCCTGTGACAAACTTCTGTAATATAAACAATAAATCTCGCCACTTCCTGACCATGGCGGTCTGTGGAAGTCCCTTTCTCCAATCAACTTTAATTTTCTTATCAACCACAAACCAGTGCCAATGCTTCTTTGCAAGCCATTCCTTTTTAAACCATCTCTCCCCTGTGAGTGGTAGGACTGTGGATTTTGCAATGAACTCTTCTGTAATTTGAACTTTAAGGACTCGAACCTGACTCGACCTTCTTTGAATTTCCTTGCAAAGTCTAACACTACGCCCATGTCGAACCCATAAAAATTTTGTAGGAATGATAGGAATCCATATTCTTGCAATAGTGAAAGACTATTCTTGTACTTGGCGGTTTGTTCAATCTATTGTAGTGACAGTGGTTCACTCCTCACAGGTACCATTTCAAACCTCCTTCACTTCATTGATCACACCCTCGAAGGAATTTCAGAGTAACTCCAACATTCATCGAGAGTTTAATGTTGGAGGTTCCTTTCCCTCTGTCTTTTCAAACCCACTCAACCGGCTATGATGGAACAACCCTCCCCATGTCAGGTGTAGATTCATGTCAGCTCGTTACAAGTGAATCGTAATAATTTGATGCATTGGTGGTATAGGTGGCGGTGATGCAATGGCTACAATGATTGGATTGTGGATAAGTTAATGATGGTCAGGCAATGCGGAATTATTGCAAGGAGGGTGGGTGCAGGTTATCAGACAGTAATACCCTTCCACACTCAACATCATAATTCAATCAGACATATTTCAACATTTATTAAAAAAATTAGATTTCAAACCTTACACATCTTTCACTTTAAAGATTTGTTCCTAGATTAGTAATTAATGAAACAAAGTATTAATTAGAAGATGGAATGAGAGAACATATCAACACATGTGCAAAAAAATACAGGCCTGTAAACCCTTGATAAACCATTTCAGGGCTGTGTAAGTTTCTTTCACAATCAACTATATTTCTGCACCAGTACTGCTTGCACCAAAGATTTTTACCAAATAGAGAATCTGATAGGACATACTTCTGTAGCTGGACTTAAATTTTTTTTCCTCTTTATACAAGAAAAATTTATTCGCCATCCTTTGGTGTTTCTCAAACATGCCTTCTGGATTGACTGCATCAAATTATGCAATCAATTTATGAGGGAATAAAGAAGTGGGAAAGGGGTAAAAATTTTAGAATGGGAAGGAATATTACAGTAGGGATTTCAGAAACAATATCACCAAGAGGGATAAACGAAACAGGACGTGGGAAAAAAATTTAAGGGAAAAGAAGGATTTTATGAAATCGGGTAAGGGTAGTTTCTTAGAAGGAAAAGGAAGGTACTTCATTGAGGAATTTTTAAAAGAAACAGTGGGAATTTTTGAAATGGGAAATAGAAGAAAGACAATCTTTTTACCTTGAAATCTACCTGCACGGGTGTAGGAAAAATAACTGTAGCGGGAAGTAAGCATTGACTTGGATAAAAATGTCCATGCTAGTTACCCCAAACTTGGGTAAGTGCTCGGTTTCATGAGCATGCTTCTTCTTGGTGGCAACCAACATATCTAAAAATCAAGTAACATTCCCTTTTTATCAAAATTTTTATCTTCCTGCCAGCATGCTGGTTTTCAGGTTGATCCTTCTGCAATCATGTCAGTCAACTGATTTTCATAATTACATGATTTTTTTTCTTCTTTTTATACTTTTTATTTTTGTATTTTTATTTTTGATTTTTTTTTTTTTTTGTAATAAGGACAAGAAGGAATGAATTTTTCAACAGGTTGGTGTTACCACCTACCAACTCCTTTTCAAATTTCTGTTGGATTTGCTGCCTAAAATCTCCTTTAGTAAGGGGGCTGAAAATATACCTTCAGTCTATGCCCGTTTACCAGGAACACAAAATTCCGTCCATCAATAGTTTTGATTTCTACCACTCTGTTTTTGAACACTTTGACCACCTCATAGGGTCCCATCCAGCATGTATGGAATTTTTCTTTAAAATGTTTGAATCTTGAATCATAAAGGAGTACCCAATCACCTGGTTGGAACTGCTTCTTCTGAATGGACTTTTCATGCCACTTCTTGTGCTGTTGTTGAACCAAGATGTTATGCTAAATAGCATCCTTCGGATTTCATCTAACTTGTTTAATTGTAGAAGGCACTACTGTTGTGCTTTAGAGAGATCTAGTCCTAATTAGACTGTAGTCCTAAAATTCTGATATGGAATTCTATCGGCAAGAGGACTTGTTTCCCATACACCAACTCATATGGTGTGCGTCCTATGCTATTTATCCAAGTGGTTCGATAGGCCCACAATGCTTCTGGTAATTTGTCATCTCAATCCTTTCTGTGCATGTTTACTGTCTTTGTGAGGATGGACTCAATTACCTTATTCGTGGACTCCACCTGACCATTTGCTTGTGGATGATACGGTGTAGATTTCCTATGCCGTATTTTGTACTGATCCATCACACCCTGTACCATATTAGAAATAAACTATGATCCATTGTCAGAAAAAATTTCTCTACGCACACCAAATCTAGTAATAGTAAAAAGAAAATCAACAACAACTCTTTCAGTAGCAAAAGAAACAACTTTAGCTTCTACCCATTTTGTAACAAAATCTGTACAAACCAAAATATTCTTTTTATTTGATGATGCAGGATTTATTGGTCCTACGAAATCAATGGCCCATTTTTCAAAAGGCTCAATCATAACCTGAGGACATAAAGGCATTTACCTGGTTTAATTAGGCCGGCGAATTTGCTAACAGCTATCACACCTCTTGACATATTGTTTGGCATCCTTGAACAAGGAAGGCCAAAGATAGTCATCTCGTAATACTTTGTATGCAGTCCGTTTATCAGCGAAGTGACCTCCACAAGGTTCATCATGGGCATATTTTAAGATATCAAACACCTCTTCCTCTCTTGCTCATCTACAGATAATGAAATCTACTTCAGTATAAAAGAGGTCACCTTGGATCTAGGAATATGCAAAACATTTCTGAATGATATTCTGCTTTCCATGAGCGGATAAGTGAGGTGGTAATTTTCCGGTGACTAAATAGTTAGCTATGTCAGCAAACCATGGATATTTTTTTGACACAACAAAAATATGTAGGAAAATCATTATCAACAAGAATTGCTTCATCAGGATTATTTAATCTTGAAAGATAATCTGCAACTACATTTGACTTTCTTAGTCAATAAACAATGGTAATATTAAATTCCTGTAATAATAGCAACCACCTAGTCACTCTACCGCTAGTTAATGGTTCATTCATAAAAAATCTTATAGCGGAATGGTCAGTACGTACAAAAACTTCATATCTTGTAATATAATCTCTGAATTTATTAATGGAAAAAATTACAGCTAAAAGCTCTTTCTCAGTAACCGTATAGTTGAGTTCAGTGGGCGACAATTTTTTACTAATGAAATAAATAGCATAAGATTGTTTGTCTTCTTCCTATCCTAAAGCTGTGCCTATAACATTATCTGAGGCATCAGAGGAAATATGAAATGGTAGGGACTAGTTTGGTCCTCTCAAAACTGGTGCCGGAACTAATTTTTCCTTCAATGTCTCAAAGCACTGTTGGCAAGTTGCAGATCAAGAAAACTCACTATCTTTAGCCAAAAGTTGGAAAAGGGGGCTAGCTATCCTTGAGAAATTCTCAATGAATCTCCTATAATAGCTTGCATGTCCTAGAAACCCCTCACTTCCCTTTGAGTTTTGGGTATAGGAAGACTCGAAATGACTTCTATTTTTGTAGGGTCAACCTGGATACCTTTGTTGGAAATAAGATGGCCAAGAACTACTCCCATCTTGCACATTAATGTGCATTTCTTGTCACTCAAGGCGAGATGGGCTTCTTGGCAGCAAAGAAACACTTTTTCTAGATTCTTGAGGGCTTCCTAAAATGAATCACCAAACACAGAGAAATCATCCATATAGATTTCTACGCATTCAAGGTCAGCAAAAATAGCTAAGACTGCCCTTTGAAAGGTAACCGAGGCATCACATAGCCCAAAGGGAAGCACTTGATAAGAAAATGTACCCCATGGACATGTAAAAGTGGTTTTGTCTTGATCCTCGGGTGCTATTTGTATATGGTTATATCTGCTAAAGTCGTCTAGAAAAGAAAAGTACTTCTTACCAGCAAGGGTATCAAGTACCTGGTCGATAAAAGGAAGGGGGAACTAATCTTTGAGAGTGGCTTTATTCAATTCTATGTATTCAATACAAATGCGCCATATCCCATCTTTCTTTGGGACTAATACTAATGGAGAGACCCACTGGCTGTCAGAAATGGGATAGATAAAATTGACATCTAAGAGTTTTTGCAATTCTTCTTTTACAATGTCTCTTAGAGCTAGGTTCATTTGCCTTTCAGGTTGTCTGATTGGTCGAGCTCCATCCTGAGTATAGATATGGTGTGTACAAGTTTCAATAGGGATGCCTTTCATATCTCCATAACCCCATGCAAAGGCATCAAGATGGTTTTGCAACAAATTCACAAGCTGCTCTCGCTGAGAAGGATCCAAGTCCAAACTGATATACAAGGATTTACCTAGACTAATGTCAACAAGAGTATTGTCATGCTCAAGAGTACACAAAGGTGTTGCTAGAAATGGTGATGATGGAGGTACAAAGTCATATCCTTCCTGAAAATCTAGACTAAAATGCTGACTCAACGATTCGAAATTAGGCATGGTGTCTAGATTGTTTAGGAAGTCTTAAATTTCACCCGCCTATGAGGACTATTGTAGTCTAACCATAAAGTGTCTCGGAGTTCCTGAATAGATCTATTGGGTGGATATAGGGTGACTTTCTTTCTGGAATCTCCGTGGGAAATATACATATCACCAAAATGACATCCGATATAAGCATCGGCCGTAGCAAGCCATGGTCACCCCAAGGTCAAGGGATGCCCTCCCATAGGATTCTTTGGATGAAGCACAATGAAATCTGCGGGATATTCCCAAGAATCTAGGGAAACGACCGTATCATCTAATACTCCTTCCCGCTTGATTTTAGATCTATCTACCAATTCAAGCACAGTGGGAGTAGGACGAATATGGACCAATCCAAGTTGATCCATGGTTTTCTTGGTCATAACATTAATGGCTACCCCTAGGTCTATAAGTACATTGGAGACAAGAACATCACCTATCTGAACAAAGACAATAGGGTTTCTAGGGTCAGTATATTTTTCCATGTGCATACATCCCGTCGTTAACTCTGCTGCTCTACCAACAAATTGAATGATTTGGGGTTCCAATCTTCTCCTTCCTGGCTTCTTGAGACAAAGTTCCCTAATGATTTTTGTACAAATGGGGATCTCTTTAATAGCTTGGAGCAAAGTTACCCTGATGAAAAGGTTCCTAAGCTCAGAATCCAGGCTAGACTCAGGAATGGGGTCTTTCTTCTCCACAACTAACCTATCTGGATAGGGAGGTCGGTTGGAAGAATATGATAAGGGCTCAAAATGTACAAGGATAGGCTGTCATCTTTCTTAGAATGATCAGGAGTTTCCTCCTCTCCTCTCTCATCAATAATCACCATGGGCTGCTTTTGATTTTTTTAGGTTACCACTTTCCCTGATCTCAATTGGAGATCATCGAGTCTAACTGGCATAGTCTGGAATCTGGATGAAGAAAGTGGGGTCATAGAATGGATCATTTGTACCACTTTATTATTGGGGTTGGTTAAAAGTTGAGAAGGCGGCTGAGAAGGTAGAAACGGTGGAGGTAAAGGTAATGGTGGCATAGGTTGACTCAGCTGAGGAAATGATGGTTGAGGCATTGGGTAAGGTGCATATGTAGGAGGGTATGATTGCATAGGTGCATGATAGGAATTATGTGAATGATGTGAATGGTTTGGCCCTCTCCATCCTTATTGCCAAGATTGTGAGGGTAGTCCATATTGATATTGATTCCCATGTTGCCAATGTTGAGAGTGACCAGTGTTAGGATAGGAATATGAGTGTGCATTATAACCAAAAAAATGTGGTGGAGGTTCAGGAACCATACCTACACTTACCTGAGGCCAATTCCTTCTTGCTCCCATAGCATGCAATGATTCGGCTTCAGGTTGTCCCCCCTCCAATACAGCTTTCAGCCTAGGTATAGAGGGACATTTATCCGTAGCATGGTTATCTGCACAAATTGCACATTTATTAGTTTCTTTAATAACTAGAGGACATTCTCTTAAAGGATGCTTTCTTCTACATTTAGGACAGAAAATAGACAATATCTCTTTCTCTTCTACAAGTTTCTGTTGAAACTTCAAAGAGTCTATTTTTTTACTAACAATATTCATTATTTCAATTTTCATATTGTCCATTTTGTTTTCTAATCCAATAATCATAGCATCAGTAGATTCAATTTTTTTGTTTTTATTCCGAATTCCTTTACCATATCTATATTTATTCCTCGAGAATTTCTTGCACAAGTCACAGATCTGATCAAAATTCTTTTGAGCAATATCTCCTTGTCCTAGTAGATTTAAATTATTTCTAGCATCATCAATGAGCCCACGTAAGAACAAGGTTCTAATGGTACTTAGATCAAATTTGTACTTTGACCTTTGAAGGATATACCAGAATCTCTCCAAGTAGTCCTCTAAAGTATCATCATCATTTTGCACAATAGTAAAGATTTCATCTTGAATATCTCTAGTTTTAAAATATTCCTGATATTTTGACAAGAACACTCTCTTCATTTGCTCCCAAGAAGATATAGTGTTTCCTCCTAGTCCCATGAACCAGTGGAGTGTTGCATCCTTGAGGGTGCCAGGAAACAAATTTAACTTCTAGGCATCAGCTGAATAATCATAACTCCTACACAAAATATCAAACTCAAATAAGAAAGAGTCTAGGTCTTCATGCACCTTACCATAAAAATGAGGAAGAGCTGATGGTGAAATGTTTTGCATTTGTACTTATGTAACAGGATCCACAATCGGGAATCCGAAAGTGGATTGTTCCTCATTTACCTGATTTTCACCACTTCCTTCTGCATGGTCTTCCATATCTGCCATTGTTTTTATTTCACCTGAACCGCTCTTAATAGGCTGAGAAGGCTGACTATGGATTCCAACAGTCTCCTTCTTCCCCTTTATGGGCTGTGTCACACCTGAACCACTACTACTAGGGCCTAGGTGGTCTATTCCTGCGTGATGAGTCTGAGTTTGTTTGAATTTTTTGCCTGCAAAAGAAGGCCCAATATTAGTTTTGGTTTTAGATTTGTCATATTTCTTTGGCCCCTAGTGGGCTTCGGACCCCTACCTCTTTTAGGCATTCATTTAAAAAAAATGACAAAACAAAATTCAAACAAAAACTGCAAGTTTTAAAAAATAAATCGGCACCTATAAATTCCTTCAAATAATAGAAGCACACTGTAGGAAAAGATAATAGGAGACTTACCCCTATTTCAAAAAATGGAAAATTCTTACCAATTCAAATCGCCTCCCCTACAACGGTGCCAAAACGTTTGGTGCAGGAATTGCGCTTGAGCAAACTCCTCAACACTTAACTGTCAACCTGAGGGTTTTGTAAACTTAGAGATGAAGCACAGGAAATTCCAGAAATGGTATGAACTTTTCCTATATCTAATCCTACTTCTTAAAGGAATTTTTTTGTAGAATTAGATAGAAAACAATTGGAAAGGCAATTAACACCAAGGCAACTCTAGTGCTGGAATGTAAAATACAATTTGCAAGTAAATCAAGTAAATAAATTCCACACAATGGAAACAATATTAAATGCTGAAATGAAATGATATGTTCATATTCAGATGGATGGTCAAAAGTCTAATAAGTGGGAATTTGAAGAATTCTGTCTTATTTATGATCTTCCTCTCATACAAACAACCTGTCCTTGCACTGTTGCAATCTGCTTGCACTAGTGCAGGTACAATATTTCTGCGTAAGAGTATATTTAACCTTCTTTACTAAAGAGTTATGTCTAAGTGAAGATGCTCTAAGATTAAGGTCTTAGAACACTCTGTTTCTGTGATAAGAGACAAGCTCTTGCACCAAAGCAGCGTTTCCTTCACCTAGTTTCCAAATTACTCCCGAAAAGACTAAAAGATGTGCTAGAAAAGAATTGAAGCTGTAAATGAAATTCTGAAGTAAATTATCTGTGAAAAAGGAAATGCTTCAATTCATTAAACCTTGCAAAGGAAATAATCTTCATGAAATAAAAGCACTTTAAAAGAATCAAACAGTAGCCTAAATATTTTGCATATGTTAATCAAAATTTGGTACTTCACCCAAAATTCTTATGTGCTTTGCAAGTATAATATGATAATTTGATACAACTGCTTCCAAATATTTTAAAGATGAAATTTTAATACTGAAGACAATTACTCAATTAATGGTTCATTCACTTGCGAAATAATTGAAAATAATATGCAGGTAAGTGATTCGCTATTTGTTGTAACGAATGACTAGACCAAAGTGCAGACAACAACATGCACTAGTGCAGGAAAGAGTTCCTTGCATGATTCAATTGAAAACGAATTAAAACAGAGAATGAGAGTAAATGAAATGCAAAAAAGATATTTCATAAGCAAAATAAACACAGCTACACTCGAACCATGGATCCGTTTCACACGTTAGCTATAAAATATATTTTAATTTAGAACTTAAATATTAATCATTAAAACTATATCATCACACAACTGCAAAGGAAATAACCACACTGTCTTTCTGAATAGCAGAAGCGAGAGGCGTAAATGAGCTGGGTTAGTTGGGCCCTAGCCAACCAACTTGTTCCCCTTCTAAGGAATGAAAAATATCAGCACTTCAAATGGACATCAGAGATAAACTAAATGTTTTGTATGCAAATCATGGCGGTTCTCTTGTATTACTCGATTTGGAAAATTTACATTACAGAGCAGTCCAGCCCTAGAGTTGAGGCGATAACTAGCTTACATAAAAAAAAAAATTACAATTGATGGTTCGCTACTTCCTACCTATCATCTATATCATATATATCCTTTTGGCCCTAGGTTGTTTACACTAATTACATATATTTCTTGTTTAGGCCTTTCGGCCAAACAGACTTAGAAAACCAAAATTACAAACTTGGCCAACGGTTATAATACACATGAACTTCTCTTGGCCGTAACCTAACTTTGGAGAATAATCCCTGAATGCACACCACCTATTATCCTGCTTCAGTTCATTAGTAGTTAGACTCAGAGTCGAGGATCAAGACCCATCCTCGTGGAAGATTTAGCTTCTCGGAAATCTTGGACAGTCTTTGTGGTGGTGTAGGAATCTACCTGCACTATTCAACTCGTTCATCATTAACAATACGTTCCACGATTACTCTAGGAAATCAATATGAGTTACAAGAAGTATCTAAATAGGCATGAAATTTGTAGAAAAATATTAATAAAGTGTTGTAATAAATCTTAATATAAAATATGAGCATGTGCAAGAACAGGTAACTATCTTGTACTAGTGCAAGAAAGAAGGCTCTTTTATTGAGATAAAATACAGGTTGATATTGATGGAAATGGGGTAGAAAATAGGGCAATTTAGGATACCAACAACCACCACACTCTATCCGATGAGCCCACGGAAGGGGATGTCCATAACGCACAAAAAGGTAGCACCTGCGTTTACCAGCCCAAATGGCATTCTTCGATAGGCGAATGTACCCCATGTTAGCACTTGAAATTTCGCCTCAGGCTGAGAAAGGTAAACCTCAAGGCTACATCAAACCATTTAGCCTCGTAGCTAGCCCTACGGGGCAGGAGAAGGCTCTCTCCGGTTAATCTCAGCAAATCTTCAATGGGATGAGATGACCAACAAGGTAACACTGATATTAGGCTAGTAAACTGATTTAAAAGGTTGATTTGGGGTTTTTTGGGTTTTTGGTGGCAATTTGAGGAATTGCAATTTTGGGTGCGGGGATTTGACACAGTTTCTGCAGGGGGTTCCTTGGGGCGAGGTAGGAGACAGCGTTGATGCCTTTAACTGAGATGGATGGTTAGGAATGAAAGGTGAAGAGCTAAAGAGAGCAAACAATAACTTTGAATTCTCTTTAGACAGTAGAAAACATTGAAATTAAACAAACTTAAAAGCAGAGCATGGCAAGCATGAATTCTTACTTTAACACTTCATTTGTTTAATGTGCAGAAGTAAAAGAAAGGAAATGAGTCACATAACAAGCTTACAAGTACATTGAGAAACACACCATCAACATATGAGTCCACAAGAATCCCAAAGAGGACTGCAAAACCCTGGTCTTCCTTAGCCAAAAAGTGCAGAGATACAGTGAATAATACAATGATAGCTTCTCCCTCAAGAGTCCAACCATGAAAATGAGCAAGAAAGTACATAATATAGATGATCTAACCTCTTTCCCTGCCTCCATGGGTCGAGCTCACTATCCTAGGAGCTGTTTCAACCACTTCTAAACTAAGCACTACAAACTAGGCAGTCAAAACAACTTGCCTCTATAAACTTGGAAACCAATTCATACATTACATATTTACCCATTACATGAATGAATCTTCTAGAAGTGTTAAACAAGAGTAAAAGTGTCTTAGAGTTACAAAAATTACATCAAATATAATCATATTCAACCCAAAAAAGTCAAACTGAGTCAAATATGCGTTTTCTGGGCTGTACAGTGCAATCTGGCAAAAAACTGCCTGACAGGTCGCGCCCCCTGCCTGACGGGTCGCGCCCCTTTGGAGCTCTGTTTGGGTTACTTGTAGGTGGCCAAATTGAGCAAACGTGGTCTTGTTGGAAAGGTCCGTGAGTCTACTTTCCAACCCAACTGGAATTTGTGAATTTGGAGTTCATTTGCCCTGTCAAAAACCAATTCTCCCAAGACAACGTTATGTAGTTCAAAAAAGTGGCAGAAAGTCAAATTTTGCATGTAGTTTGACCTTCTGGAGGCCCAAAACTCCATAAAAACTCAAGTCCATCCATGGGAATATGTAGCTTTTCATACAAAATCAGGAAATGCTGAGTTTTTGTGAAAAGGAGTTGCCATGACAAAGGGTCTCATCGGGGGTGAGACCTGTTAAAGAGCCAAAACCTCTAAATTACCAAAAAATGCCAAAATTACCCAAAATTCTCAAAATTTTTTGGGATTTGAGCTGTGGCTAGGCTATTGAGTGCCATGATCTTTGAGTGAAGCCTCAGCCAAGATACGGAGTGGATTGGTCTTCTTCTTCCCTTTTAGGGCCTCGGACAATCGCCTTTGAAACATCTTCATTTTGGCCTTGCACACATGCATTCTTGCCCAGTAATGGTTTTTCATGTTCCTCAGCAACTTTTTATCTTGGTTGGCCTTAGCCAACAGCCTCTCCAAGTGTGCGTTCTCCTGGATAAGCATAGAATCTTGGTCAGCAGGCAATGGGTCACCGGGTCTTCTACGGTTTAAGGTTCGGTCACTACGAATCCTCCATAGCTCATCAAGTGCTTTCTCCTCCTCCAACTGTTTGTTGCACTGCTCTAGGTAAGTGATGGTCCATTGGGCACCCTCAAATCTCCTCTTCAAAGCATCATTTTCAGCTCTGAGATGCTGAATGATCTCCTTTGCCTCCTGGCTAGGAGAACTGGTCTCAAGATCAACAAACTCAACATCGGGAACTCTTGATGGACCCTCATCAAGCATGGGCTCTTTGCCCCTCTCTGGTACCTGTGCTGGTGAAGAAAGCGAGGCCCCTTCCACCTGATGTAGAGATAACACTCGCTGAGCTGAAGATGAAGGCGAGACCCCTTCCACCTGCTGTGGAGATAGTACTCGCCGAGCTGCTGCAAACAAGGCCCTCTGGCCTCTCTGATAAGTGAGTTGAGATGAGGAACTAACATGTCTAGTGATAGGGATGTGATGCCGGTGTGATGGTCCTCCCTCTTCATGAACAACCTCAGGATGTGGCTGTGATGGCGCTGTGAAAAACTCACCAGAGATGAACTCCTCCCATGAGATGCCCTGCTGAGTCAACTGATGCAATACTACTAGCTGAATCAAACCATAATGATGAAGGCTCATGTACTGCTGTGCCGGGGTCTTCCTCTGCAACATGGGCACCATCCTCTGAATGTTCCGAAAGAAGAAAACATGGATGTTCATCATCCTCACTCGGGTGAAGTGCATCGAAAGGCGAATGTGATATGAATACACCTGTGAAAATCTGCCCTCACAGGTAAAATAGTGCATAATAAGCCTCATGATGGGAGCATACTCGCTCCGGAGAAACCTGAATGGAAAACACCCGCCAAATGTCTTATGAATGGTGGCCAGACATAAGGTTCAAAGTGAACAATATCTAGCATCTTGCGCTTATTCCACACCTCACCAACATTAGGTATCCCTGTAGCATGTGAGATCACCTCGGGTGTCAATGTAAAGTTCACCCCTGCAAGATTGACATGTCCCTCATGGAGGTGTAAAACAAAAAGGCGGGCCAACTCTCTGTGGTGCTGAATCCGAGAAATCCTCTCATAGAACTCATAAAAAGACATGTACTGAAAACAAATGACTGCCATAGGACAGGCCTGTAACTCTGCTAAAGAAGTGGGCTCCTCTCGCTTATGATGTCCACCCTTACCACCCTTACGAGGCCTCCTCTGTACATCAACCTCTGCAAATGATGAATGGTCATCACTTTGCTTGTAAGTTTCGGTTTCTGACATAGTTTAGGAGCAAAGTGGACAAACTGTACTGCTGTCTCTGCCTGTAAAAAGTGTTGAATTCTATGCTGTTTCAAGGGGAAAAAGACATGAGGGAAATATTAGGGGAGGGACCTTTTTACAAGGAATTGGGAATATATAAATATGACAGGGAATTTTTAAGGAAAATGTTGCAAACCATTATGCATATAGGAGTACATATTTAAAATCAGGGATATTAGGAAATCATTTGCAAAAATCACTGCATATGGGAAAAATATGTATGAAAGTGAACATATGGGGATATGAAAACATGCAGCATTAATAGGGGAAGATAGGGAAACATATGCACAAAACTGCTGACATATTCACCAACATTTTCCATTGTTTACACATGCATATGGTAGAGGGAGATTAGGGTTTTGAATGCTTTGGGAGAGGGGTAGGGTTTACACTTTTAGTTATTAGGGAGAAGGGAGGGTTTGCATTTAATTTATAAATAGCATGGGAGAAAAATAGGCATACATACAAGTGTGAGTGGAAAGGGGAAGGAGGGAAACAATTACAAAGGGAAAACACCTTGAAACAACACAAACCCTAGCACATTTTACCCATTAACATTGTAGTCATATGAAGAGGTTTCACTTGTACAATTTCAATCATTAAAACATGTTTTATGATATCCACCAATCATAACCACACCCATTTCAAGTTTAGAACACCTACCTCAAACAAATTTGTGGCTTGGAGAGTGTTTGAGAAAATTTAAAATCGTTTTGCAGGGAGACACCTCGACGGGTCGCGCACCACGCCCAACGGGTCACACACCTCTGACAGGTCGCGCCCGTTGTATTTTCACACTGTGGAAGACCCTCTGACGGGTCGCGCGCACCTGACGGGTCGCGCACCTGGCCTGATGGGTCGCGCACCAGTCCAATGCCCGAACTCGCTCTCTATTCGCTCCTTTCTCTCAATCACTCTCTCAAACCTCTCTTGCAAGCGTCTAGGATGCACAATGAGAGTGATAGGAGGGAATTTGGGGTTTTATAAGTTTCATTTGAAAAAATTTCATTCACAAACCCACTTTCTAATGTTTTCTCTTTGACACTTTATAACAATGACTTTTTGGTTTCTTTTGTCCTGAATTTGACTCATTGAGTGCTTTGACTTGATTCTTTTTGCAGGTAGATCATCTGAGGGATCTTGGCAAGGGGACCAGGGTTGCATTTTGTTCGTTGAAGACTTTTGAAATTTCATCACTTATTTACAAACTTGGAAAATGACCTTGGCTTTAAAAACAAAGTTTTTAAATCCAAGGTGAAGATTAACTGTACCAGATAAGAAATCTTGAAGAAACACTTTTACAATCATCCCTCTGGCTTGCTGAATACTCATTGAATTTTCAGACACATGACCCTGTAAACATATTTGACCAAAACCCCAGACCTAGGAAATTTACCTCAAGACAAGATAAGACAAGCTTGAAAGAGCTTAATGACTGAAATGACTTGAACCAGCAATGCCAAGAGGGGTACAACACACCAGCTCCTCCATCAGGGTTATGGCATGCCTAACGGGATGCAAAAATTGACACTGATGAGACACCTACATATGCAAATGCAAAGAGTTTTGATCGCTGATGGAGGGCTTAAGACCGACTCTAACATTGGCTCCAATGGGGATGGTAGCTCCTTGGAGGTACCAAGAACCTTAGACCTCTGGTAGAGCAGACCAGTGCTTTATTCATTGGGCAATGGAGTCAACTTATACACATGTGACCAAATTTGAAACAACTTTAATTGACTTGGACAAGTGACTGAAGTCCTAGACTAAATTTGACACTAACTAACTCACTCTATGCAGAAAATAAACTGACTGAAACTTAACTGGAACTTGACTCAAACTGACTCGATGGCAAATTGAAATAAATTGAAAAACTCACTCAACAGACCAAACACAAATGACTCATGACCGACTTAAAACAAAACTTTACAAAGCTTTTGGAAAAACGACAGCAATCCATCAAGATTTGAAATCATGATGACAACCACCTGCATACTAATGAAATATGTACAATCATGTATAATGAGCTTTCCAATGTAACCAATCCAGCAGATGGCTACATACCAAATTTCTGCTCTCGCTTATCTCGAGCAGGCGAAACGATGAACCTATAGGCAACTCAAAATAACCACAGAAACCAAAGCTTATGATAATGAACCAGGTAACATTTATCTTTTCTAATGCTTGCAGAAGAATGCCAAAGGGATCTTGGTAATCCTGAAGCACTATCTTGTTTGGAGATCCAGCTGCAAAAATATAAGTACTCGCTTCATTCTGATCTGAAAGAACAGTGGGTTGCTGATTGATAGGAAGGCACAGAGAAGTATAAGCTTCTGCCATATGAGTGTTGGCTGTAAATTCCTTGACCGTGAGAAATTTTGACATATTGTCTCTCTCAAGCTTACATTCCTCAATTTCATGGTCTAGGTCATTCTTAAACAGAAAACAATCCTCAAGATCATCAAACATGACAGCCTCATCATCTTCATGAATGAAAATATTATCTGTTTGCTGATCTATAAAACTAATTACAAGACTGTCATCATTTTCAAAAGAGGAAGAAGTTTCACCAACACTTTCGTGACCATGTGCACACTGCCGATTTGCTTTAGCTTGGGTTGTAGCATGACCTTTCAAAAGCTGATCTATCTCCTCTTCAGACAAAGGAGATAAGACTTTATGTTTCCCTTTGCTCAAACAAGTCTTGTCTTCTTGAAATAACATTTCAAAACATGAAAAATTTGAATGACAGTCCTGATCTTCTGAAACTTGGAAACATTGTTGATCATCTTCATATGACATGGCAATCAAACTATCCAAATTATGATTGAAAGAAGAGTTTTCACTTACTTGAACAAAGATCTCATCTTGCTGTTCATGAGCTGGCTGAATTACCTCCTCATGCAGGCTCTGTCCTGATGGCATAAGGACATTTGGATCAAGAATTTTGTCTATGACCTCAACAACAAAACTCTCCTTTTCAGGATTCGGCACAAGGTATGCTTGGTTATCACAATCTGAATGTAGTTCTGAAGTAGCTGACTGGACATTATCACACTCTACAATCAAAACTGGACTTACTTGCATGCTGCTGTCTTCTGTGGGCAGATCTGAAACAACATTTTCTCTTTCCTAATTTTCAGCCATATGGAAATCTTCAGCCTGCTGATCTTGACAAGTATCCTCTAAGATTTCTGTGTGCTACTGAAACGGATTTTCATACAGAGCCTCCATGATCTCAACATCCATAAAATTATCATCTTCATAATATTTCTCAAGGCTTTCAATACAAGTTGAAGCATGTTGGCAACAGTCGTGAACTAAATTTGATGATGGATAAGATGCTTGATATCTTTCAATGAACAAGGCATGAAAATCCTTTAAACAGTAAATACAAGTAGGTGGCAAACTTTCATACCATGATTGAGCTGCACCTTCCAGAGTGGCCAAGAATATCTTCATCAAGCAATCTTCAGGAAAATCCACCTTCAACTTGCGAATATGAATATGAAATCTAACTAGATGTAAAGCAGCATCCTTCTTACCATCATCATTAAATGTAGGCAAATTCCTTGACCAATCTACCTTCGGAATTTTATTTGGAAAACCTGGAATGTGATCTCGGCTCAGAGGAGCATATCTTCTTGCAATCCGATTCATTTTGAAAATCTCAAAGCTACTGATCTTCCTGTAGTGAAATCACCATGAAGCATTGATCTCTGGAGTTTTCAGTGAAGGAGTCGCCAGTGAATGATTTCAGCCTTGTCAGTGTCTGATCATTGTCCACTATCAACAATCAGATTTGAACTTGATGCAGGTACTGGGGTAAAAGGCAAATGAAGTGCTTGTATTCACAAGCTCACGGAGATTGACTGAAGCAACGTTTATCTACTTCCGCTTATGCAAAGCAAAAGCGTTTCGAAGGCTACCTGGTGTAACTTCAGGCTCCGTCTAAGACTTATGAGACAAACACATCAACCCAAAAACAAGTTTGTTCTCCCCAGTATGGTCGCCAGTATGTTAGCGCTTGAAATTTCGCCTCAGGCTGAGAAAGGTAAACCTCAAGGCTACATCAAACCATTTAGCCTCGTAGCTAGCCCTACGGGGCAGGAGAAGGCTCTCTCTTGTCAATCTCAGCAGATCTTCAATGGGATGAGATGACCAACAAGGTAACACTGATATTAGGCTAGTAAACTGATTTAAAAGGTTGATTTGGGGTTTTTTGGGTTTTTGGTGGCAATTTGAGGAATTGCAATTTTGGGTGCGGGGATTTGACACAGTTTCTGCAGGGGGTTCCTTGGGGCGAGGTAGGAGACAGCGTTGATGCCTTTAACTGAGGCAGATGGTCAGGAATGAAAGGTGAAGAGCTAAAGAGAGCAAACAATAACTTTGAATTCTCTTTAGACAGTAGAAAACATTGAAATTAAACAAACTTAAAAGCAGAGCATGGCAAGCATGAATTCTTACTTTAACACTTCATTTGTTTAATGTGCGGAAGTAAAAGAAAGGAAATGAGTCACATAACAAGCTTACAAGTACATTGAGAAACACACCATCAACACATGAGTCCACAAGAATCCCAAAGAGGACTGCAAAACCCTGGTCTTCCTTAGCCAAAAAGTGCAGAGATACAGTGAATAATACAATGATAGCTTCTCCCTCAAGAGTCCAACCATGAAAATGAGCAAGAAAGTACATAATATAGATGATCTAACCTCTTTCCTTACCTCCATGGGCCGAGCTCACTATCCTAGGAGCTGTTTCAACCACTTCTAAACTAAGCACTACAAACTAGGCAGTCAAAACAACTTGCCTCTATAAACTTGGAAACCAATTCATACATTACATATTTACCCATTACATGAATGAATCTTCTAGAAGTGTTAAACAAGAGTAAAAGTGTCTTAGAGTTACAAAAATTACATCAAAGATAATCATCTTCAACCCCAAAAAGTCAAACTGAGTCAAATCTGCGTTTTCTGGGCTGTACAGTGCAATCTGGCAAAAAACTGCCTGACAGGTTGCGCCCCCTGCCTGACGGGTCGTGCCCCTTTGGAGCTCTGGTTTGGGTACTTTCAGGTGGCCAAATTGAGCAAAAGTGGGCTTGTTGGAAAGGTCTGTGAGTCTACTTTCCAACCCAACTGGAATTTGTGAATTTGGAGTTCATTTGCTCTGTCAAAAACAAATTATCCCAAGATAGCTTTCTGCAGTTCAAAAACGTGGCAGAAAGTCAAATTTTGCATATTTTGACCTTCTGGAGGCCCAAAACTCCATAAAAACTCAATTCCATCCATGGGCATATGTAGCTTTGCATATAAAATCAGGAAATGCTGAGTTTTTGTGAAAAGGAGTTGCCATGACAAAGGGTCTCACGGGGGGTGAGACCCGTTAAAGAGCCAAAACCTGTAAATTACCAAAAAATGCCAAAATTACCCAAAATTCTCAAAAAAATTTGTGATTTGAGCTGTGGCTAGGCTATTGAGTGCCATGATCTTTGAGTGAAGCCTCAGCCAAGATACGGAGTGGATTGGTCTTCTTCTTCCCTTTTAGGGCCTCGGACAACCGCCTTTGAAACATCTTCATTTTGGCCTTGCACACATGCATTCTTGCCCAGTAATGGTTTTTCATGTTCCTCAGCAACTTTTTATCTTGGTTGGCCTTAGCCAACAGCCTCTCCAAGTGTGCGTTCTCCTGGATAAGCATAGACTCTCGGTCAGCAGGCAATGGGTCACCGGGTCTTCTACGGTTTAAGGTTCGGTCACTACGAATCCTCCATAGCTCATCAAGTGCTTTCTCCTCCTCCAACTGTTTGTTGCGCTGCTCCAGGTAAGTGATGGTCCATTGGGTACCCTGAAATCTCCTCTGCAAAGCATCATTTTTAGCTCTGAGATGCTGAATGATCTCCTTTGCCTCCTAGCTAGGAGAACTGGTCTCAAGATCAACAAACTCAACATGAGGAACTCTTGATGGACCCTCATCAAGCATGGGCTCTTTGCCCCTCTCTGGTACCTGTGCTGGTGAAGAAAGCGAGGCCCCTTCCACTTGATGTGGAGATAACACTCGCTGAGTTGAAGATGAAGGCGAGACCCCTTCCACCTGTTGTGGAGATAGTACTCGCCGAGCTGCTGCAAACAAGGCCCTCTATCCTCTCTTATAAGTGAGCTGAGATGAGGAACTAACATGTCTAGTGACAGGGATGTGATGCCGGTGTGATGGTCCTCCCTCCTCATGAACAACCTCAGGATGTGGCTGTGATGGCGCTGTGAAAAACTCACAAGAGATGAACTCCTCCCATGAGATGCCCTGCTGAGTCAACTGATGCAATACTACTAGCTGAATCAAACCATAATGATGAAGGCTCCTGTACTGCTGTGCCGGGGTCTTCCTCTGCAACATGGGCACCATCCTCTGAATGTTCCGAAAGAAGAAAACAGGGATGTTCATCATCCTCACTCAGGTGAAGTGCATCAAAAGGCGAATGTGATATGAATAAACCTGTGAAAATCTACCCTCACAGGTAAAATAGTGCATAATAAGCCTCATGATGGGAGCATACTCGCTCCTGAGAAACCTGAATGGAAAAAAACCCGCCAAATGTCTTATGAATGGTGGCCAGACATAAGGTTCAAAGTGAACAATATCTAGCATCTTGCGCTTATTCCACACCTCACCAACATTAGGTATCCCTGTAGCATGTGAGATCACCTCGGGTGTCAATGTAAAGTTCACCCCTGCAAGATTGACATGTCCATCATGGAGGTGTAAAACAAAAAGGCGGGCCAACTCTCTGTGGTGCTGAATCCGAGAAATCCTCTCATAGAACTCATAACAAGACATGTACTGAAAACAAGTGACTGCCATAGGACAGGCCTGTAACTCTACTAAAGAAGTGGGCTCCTCTCGCTTATGATGTCCACCCTTACCACCCTTACGAGGCCTCCTCTGTACCTCAACCTCTGCAGATGATGAATGGTCATCACTTTGCTCGTAAGTTTCGGTTTCTGACATAGTTTAGGAGCAAAGTGGACAAACTGTACTGCTGTCTCTGCCTGTAAAAAGTGCTGAATTCTATGCTGTTTCAAGGGGAAAAAGACATGAGGGAAATATTAGGGGAGGGACCTTTTTACAAGGAATTGGGAATATATAAATATGACAGGGAATTTTTAAGGAAAATGTTGCAAACCATTATGCATATAGGAGTACATATTTAAAATCAGGGATATTAGGAAATCATTTGCAAAAATCACTGCATATGGGAAAAATATGTATGAAAGTGAACATATGGGGATATGAAAACATGCAGCATTAATAGGGGAAGATAGGGAAACATATGCACAAAACTGCTGACATATTCACCAACATTTTCCATTGTTTACACATGCATATGGTAGAGGGAGATTAGGGTTTTGAATGCTTTGGGAGAGGGGTAGGGTTTACACTTTTAGTTATTAGGGAGAAGGGAGGGTTTGCATTTAATCTATAAATAGCATGGGAGAAAAATAGGCATACATACAAGTGTGAGTGGAAAGGGGAAGGAGGGAAACAATTACAAAGGGAAAACACCTTGAAACAACACAAACCCTAGCACATTTTACCCATTAACATTGTAGTCATATGAAGAGGTTTCACTTGTACAATTTCAATCATTAAAACATGTTTTATGATATCCACCAATCATAACCACACCCATTTCAAGTTTAGAACACCTACCTCAAACAAATTTGTGGCTTGGAGAGCGTTTGAGCAAATTTAAAATCGTTTTGCAGGGAGACACCTCGACGGGTCGCGCACCACGCCCAACGGGTCGCGCACCTCTGACGGGTCACGCCCGTTGTATTTTCACACTGTGGAAGACCCTCTGACGGGTCGCGCGCACCTGACGGGTCGCGCACCTGGCCTGATGGGTCGCGCACCAGTCCAATGCCCGAACTCGCTCTCTATTCGCTCCTTTCTCTCAATCACTCTCTCAAACCTCTCTTGCAAGCATCTAGGATGCACAATGAGAGTGATAGGAGGGAATTTGGGGTTTTATAAGTTTCATTTGAAAAAATTTCATTCACAAACCCACTTTCTAATGTTTTCTCTTTGACACTTTATAACACTGACTTTTTGGTTTCTTTTGTCCTGAATTTGACTCATTGAGTGCTTTGACTTGATTCTTTTTGCAGGTAGATCATCTGAGGGATCTTGGCAAGGGGACCAGGGTTGCATTTTGTTTGCTGAAGACTTTTGAAATTTCATCACTTATTTACAAACTTGGAAAATTACCTTGGCTTTAAAAACAGAGTTTTTAATTCCAAGGTGAAGATTAACTGTACCAGATAAGAAATCTTGAAGAAACACTTTTACAATCATCCCTCTGGCTTGCTGAATACTCATTGACTTTTCGGACACATGACCCTGTAAACATATTTTACCAAAACCCTAGACCTAGGAAATTGACCTCAAGGCAAGATAAGACAAGCTTGAAAGAGCTTAATGACTGAAATGACCTGAACCAACAATGCCAAGAGGGGTACAACACACCAGCTCCTCCATCAGGGTTATGGCATGCCTAATGGGATGCAAAAATTGACACTGATGAGACACCTACATATGCAAATGCAAAGAGTTTTGATCGCTGATGGAGGGCTTAAGACCGACTCTAACACCCCACTTGGTACGGAATGTAGTTTTAAGCATGCCAGGTTCTACTACTAGAACTTGGTTATATACAAAAAAACCATCAAGTAGAGAAAAAATTTATGGTCCAGATATTGTCTGTAAGATGTGCTACATAGACAACGCATGGTAATTGTCTTTGTCTTAGGCCCGATTCAGATTTCAGAAATCTACGCATAAGTGGATATCCCTTGACATCTTGCTGATAGGAACTAAATTTGAAACCCAAGTAGAATGATGAACCTTGTAAATGATCCGAGAATCCAACAACATAGTCAATTCTTGTTGTATGAGGGGTTCAAGTGACTGATGAAATTTTTTGAGCTTCTGTTGAAATGGCTTGACCCCTTCTTTGATCAGAATGATGCGTTGGATTATTAACATGTCATATGTTTTCAAGTCATCGTATGTTCACATGAATACATCATGGTACTGTATGAATAGACGGACAAAGGCGTGCCGCTCCTCCAGTGTGCAACACATACTGAGATTTATGAACTTTGGATCTCTGTCTGTTCCCAGATTAATCAGTTCTTGCATTAATGTAGAACTATGGGTTTTAGGGTTCCTGGGCCCTCTGTAGTGGTTTTGAAAGTCATATAGCTTCTCGAGTGAAACCACACCCTTGGGGATGAGGTTTCCTTTACTGTCATCATTTGCATCTTACAGAGATTACTCATGCATGTCTTCATCTATCACTACGTCCTTGAAGACATCAATGTTGGACATGAAATGCGATGTCTGTTCATCATCATCAAAAATACGCAAATTAGTTATGTTGTCAGGGATAGATGGCTTATACAAAATTTCAACAGTGAATCTATCCCTAAGCGGTGTCATCCTAGCAGCTGCATTTGCTAAAGCATTTGTAGCTGCATTGCACATTCTTGGTACATAGATGATATTAAAATCTTGGAAATTAGAGATAAGTGACCATACCTCTTGTTGGTAAATATTAAGACAAGGCGAGACACAGTGTATGGTGTTACGTACCTGAAGTACCACAATCTCTGAATCACCTACCACTTTCAACATAACAACGTGAGGATGAGGGCTTTCTGTAAACCCAAAAGGAGTGCTTCATATTTGACAATATTTTTCATGCACTCGAACTCCAATTGGATTGAGACTAAGTGTTTCCTTTTCGTTGGTTTAATCAAAACACACCCAACTCCAAAGCGATCCTGTGTTTTGGATCCGTCGAAATACAAGGTCTACAAGTCATTCGTACAAGGACCGCTTGCTGCGCTAGTATTGCTAACACTATTTTTACCACTGTTACAATGTACTATACAAGTTTCATTTCCACCAGTTGGGAAAGGAAGGAGACCCAACTGTGTATCTGGTGGGGTGGGGTTCCACTGTGCAAGATAACACCCCAACTGTGTTTCGATAAAGTAATTTCCGAACAAAAATTTTGTGAAAGCCAACAGTTCATTTTGACTATCCAAGGGAGTAACATTATGTTTCATATATCTCTCTAAAAACACCTAGATTTAGTTGTTTCTACCTTGGTATGGAAGCCAGAAGTGTGACAAGTCTATAGCAAAATATCCTTGCAACTTACTAGACCAGTTTCTGTTGGGAACTAAGCCATATGCTTCTGGGATGTCCACCATCACAATTTTAATGCACTAGTGAACCTATCCGTCGGATGATAATTGGATGATAACATCCTAGAGTCACCAATGGATGGTACACATGTTCGATTAAGTTGGATGATTTGCGCATTTTTACTACTCCATTGCACATTGTTTTGTTTAGAAATGGAGAGTCGCATGACATTTGCTGATGTACCAAAGTCAACCAAACAATTGTGGACATTGAAGTTAAATATTTCAAATGATGACAAAAATGGTGGGCATGGAAATTTTGCTTCTTCCATGCGAAGTGCATTGAGCACATATGCGAGGGATCTGGGAGACTTGCTTGGTCCCTTGTTGTAAGAGGCAACATTGTCTGTGGAGGTTTTCCCCAATCCGCACAAAAGAATATCCCGCTGACCCATGAGCTTGGTATGCTTGTACAAAGAAATGTTTGCACGTTTCTTCTTCATATCTTTAACAATATTGTAATCCAAAGTAGGAAGACTCACCGATTTTTCCAAGGGAAAACTTGTGTTTGTACTGTTCGGTGGAGTGTTTCGGAGTTTGCTGCTCATGGAAGTATTTTTCGCTGTAGCTATCTTCATGGACTTAATTTGTGTTTTCTATGCTGATGATGCCAGTGGATCAACTGTTCTTAGTAGTTTTTTAATTTTTTCTTTCATTATCTCAATCACAACGAGAGCCACTTGACTACTCAAGTTGTATCGAGCGTTTTCCTGACAACATCAAATCCAAAAATCTCCTAGTATAACATGATGCATTATTTTTTGTTTCAGGTGCAGGTGACCTGGAGGGAGGACAAGACACTAAAACTACATAGAGCACGACTCAAGATGGGATGTGAGGCTCCCGAGCACTGTCGAGAAAAACTGCACAGATGTCACTAGGAGGAAAATTTGCGCAATCTAGAACATAGTGACAACTGCAAGGTAGAACCTAATTGGGAGGAAGCATTCACAGTTCTTGGGAGGAAGACAAGGTAGGGTGTTGGGAGGAACTACTGGGAAATTTTTTGTAGTTTTCAGGATGGGGACTGGGCAGGCCATCTGGGGGTCCACCTAGGAATCTGTGCAATTCTCAGAGGAAGATAGAGTGGGCAATAGGAGGCATTGGCAGAAATTTATGTGTATTTTTCCAGAGCAAGGTTGGATTGGGCTGTGGGGAAATGCTAGTCACAACTGCACATTTATGAGGGACAATGTCAGATAGATAGTTTCTGAGATTAGTGCAGAGCAGGGCAACAGGGAGAGTGCCAGTCAAAAATATGCAATTTTCAGAGGGAGAGTATAATAAGCCAGTAGGGGGACTTCCAGTCAGATCTACGCAATTCTCAGAGGGAGAGCAGGGCAAGCTAGTAAGAGGCCTTCCAGTCAAATCTACACAATTCCTTGGAACAATGTAGTGACAGGTAGCAGGGGCCCAACTCACATGAATGCACAGTTTATGCAGACAGTGCAAGGCAGGAAGCTCGGTAACTTCTATGCAGTTTTGGGGAGCAGTACAGCCCCAAGTCACAATGTAGTTCAGGTTTTCTGGTAGACTAGAGGGAGACTTGATGAGTGATCTTGCAGGAAGTGAATATTGGGTCAGACTTGGGGAGAAATTCCATGCAATTCTAGGAGATTATCGACTTGTTCACTTCTAGGATTGCACAGTGCAGGCTGCCCCGGAAGACAACCTCAAGCTTTGTGCAGTTCTGGGTAGTGGAGCACAGTCACTGAGAATTGAGACCATGCAGTGAATCTCAGTCGGGGTTTGGTTGAAGGAGGGTTGTTCGGTCGACAAATTTTCAGGAAAAATGATTAAGTGTGAAAGCAAGTAAAATTGTGCATGCATGACAATGTGATCACACACTTAGCACAACTCGACGGCAAGACACCTCAAACCAACAACACAAACATGTGCTTAATGAGACCTAGTTAAATGTTGAGAGAGACAAGTGCGACACTTGAGATAGATCTTCGAACAACCATGAAAAAACTTGCGTGACAGTGCATGCAACTTTGTGTGTGAGTATGACCTACGTTCATAGGGCGAAAAAAACTCATGCACACAAAGACAAACCTTTAAAATTTCTAGAAGAAACTCACATGCATGACATAATCAACAAGCCAAAAGATGACTTGTAGTTGATCAAGCAAAAGGGGTGAACAAACTCAACAAGATCTCATGGAATGAGTATGAGTATTTACAACCATCAGGGAAAAAGCCAAGGAAGGCGCTGAAATTTGGATGCAGGCCAATTTTTTTGAGGGTGTTGCAGCCGCTACAACAGGGCCTTACTTCATGGATACTATAGGCTTATACTTAAACCGATGGACTCCGAACTTCTATCCTAAGCTCAATGTTCCTAATGCTATGCTAGGTTTGGTCCACCTCCCCCACCTACCTCTTCATTGTTGGGGGGATGAATATGTCAATTAAATAGCCAATGCATTTGGGAAATATATAGGCCGAAGTGAACTAAAAGAAAACATGCATGCTTGTGCTTGAATCGACGTGGAAGTTGACTTGGGAAAGGGACTACCTAAAGCAATGAAGATCAAGGTAGATAACTAGACACACATTCAACAATTGGATTATGAGCAGCTTCCGTTAAAATACAAGGTATGTCATGAATACGGTCATTTCGCAAATAGATGATCAAAGAAAGAAATACAAGAAACAACTAAATCTCAAGACCCTCAATGGGAGCCTGTAAAACGAAAAAAAAACTAGAGCCAAGCCTTCAAAGTATTCAACCCCTACCTCTTCTCTTCCCCTTCCTCGAAGTGACTCTCCTCACTCCTCTCCCTCTTTCCTTTCTGACTCTAATCTCTTCACCTCTCTAGATCCCCATCTCGACCCCCTCCTTGCAAGAGATGAAGCTCCCTCTCTCCCTCTTGAATCCATGGCCTCTCCTCCCCCCTCTTCTCTAGCCCCTTCTCCTCTTCCCCCATTCTTCTGCACCCTTCTTCCCTAGGCCCCCCCCCTAGTCCCCTTCCTCCTCCCTTCGAATGAATCTTGACTAGAAATCAATCTAAAGAATCTCTCTTTCCTCTTCACAGTCATAAGAAGCTCGGAAGGAAAACCAATAAGGAAATAAGGCACGAAGTTGCAATAAAAGAAATGGCCATGGGAACCCAACAACCAATGGAAACATATGTAGAAAAAAGCATTGGAAACAAAGAAAAAAATTCAGACACTGAGAGGGAAAGACCTCTCTTCTCCATCTCATAATAAATAATGAATATGGTCTCCTATAATTGTAGAGGTATTAGACATCCCTCAAAATTAATTATAAAAAATATATATTATCAAATATGAATGTCCAGACTTCTTCATAATATAGGAGACCAAGTGAACAAGAAATGAATCAAATAATCCAAAAAACAAAAAATTATGAAGGAGCAACTATAAAAGTAATAGGGGCATCATGTGGGATATGTACAATGTGGAACCAGCCCACATGGGAACTTATATGTCAGCATAAAGAGCTGCATTGGATCCAAAATGAATTCAGAAATAAGACCTCCAACTACCAAATATGTCTCTTCAATATTTATGCTCCCTCTCATTTTAGAGACAAGGAACACTGCTGGAATTCTTTAGCTGACTACTTAAGTCATGAAAATAATAAAAAATACATAATTGGAGGAGACCTTAATCTGATACTGAATACTGATGAAAAATGAGGTGGAAATTTTCAGGTAGACCCTTTCAAAGATAAGCTTGAAACTATCATTGAAGCACACAATCTAATTGACATTCTACCTAAAAATGGTAAATACACTTAAAGCAACAAGAGGCTTGGTCTGAATATCAAAGAGTGGTTGGGAAAATTTTTAATTCATGAAAACATTATCTCATACTTCAACTCTATGATCTCAAAGATCACTCCTTCAGTAGCTTTAGACCACAAGCCAATGGCCATAAAATTCGAGGAAAGTGAAAATTTGGGACCTCTCCTCTTTCGTTACAACCCCCTCTGGACAAATTCTGAAGAATTTAGAACTCTGGTCTCCACAACATGGAATCAAAGCATTAATGGTTCCCCTAGTTTTGTTTGGGAAACAAAGCTAAAAAATGTCAAAAAAAATCTCAAAGACTGAGCTCGATTTCATTACAAAGAACCACAACAAAAAGAAAGCAAAGATGCAAAAGGAGCTTGAAAATGTTCAGAAAATCATGGAGGAAGGAGAAGTAACAAAAGAGAATCATCTGAAAGAAAAAGAACGTCATTGGGAAATTTACAAGAACAATAGAAATAAGGAAGAGACTTGAGACTAAAGTCCAGAAACTTGTGGATTCAGGTCGAAGAAAAGAACACTACTTTCTTCCACAACACCACTAAAATGAGAACAATAAAAAACCATATAGATACAATCAAAGGAGAAGGGGATGTCGAAACAAGGGCCAGGAAGAAATAAAAAGGGAAGCATATCAACACTTCAAAAGTTTTCCCTTAGCAAATCGTGGGAATCAAAACTATGAAGACTTCACAAGACACATCACTACATTAATTTCAGAAGACACAAATTGTGATATAAGAAAAGAAGTGGAAGAAGATGAATTACAACTAGCCATTTGGAATCTTTAACCAGATAAAGCCACGGGGCCTGATGGTTTCTCCATTTCTTTCTACCACTTCTTCTAGTTGCTTATTAAAAAGGACCTTCTAAAGATGGTTCGATGGGCCTTAAAAAAAAAAATAGGTGGAAATACCAACTCCACTTATCCTGCCCTCACCCCTAAGGAAGATAAACCATCCTCCTTTCATTTCTTTAGACCCATATCCTTATGCAACTCCTCCTATAAAATTATCTCCAAAGTTCTAGAAAATCGGCTCAAGCCACTCCTCCCCAACTTGATTTTTGAAAATCAAGGAGGTTTTATAACAAATAGGCAAATTGTAGATAACATAATGCTTGTTCAAGAAGCCATTCATTCCAGCAGGTTTAGAAAAGAAAAATACTTCATCTTGAAACTAGACAAGGCTAATTCTTTTGATCGTGTCAACCACTCTTTTCTAATTGATGTTCTTCATAAGTTTGGATTTGCTTTCGATTTTATAGCCCTCATCAAAGCTTGCATTAATGGGCCATGTATTTCCCCTCTCATCAATGGTAGACTTGAAGGTTTTTTCCAAAGCTTAAGAGGTCTAAGATAAGGTTTCCCACTCTCTCCATTCCTGTATATTATCATGGAAGATTCTCTTAGCATAAACTTGGAGCACAACAAACAAAATGGCACCATCATTGGTATATATTTTAGTAGAGGAATCAAGAGAGTTAACCATTCTCAATTTTCCAATGACACCTTATTCTTCGGGGGAGGCTTGTGTATTGTTGCCAAAATATTCAAAAACATGTTGGACAGATTCTTGGAGGTCTCTGGGTACCTCCTACATAATCAAAAAGAAAAATTTATAGATGGAATACCACTGCAAGAACTCTTCAACATATTTCTCAAATACTAGGACCACCTTTCAAAGAAAACTGGGATCACTTTAAGCACTTGGGACTGCCAATTTCTAAGGATATTTTGAAATCGGAGATTTGGATTTCTTCCATAGATAAAATGAAGAATAAAATTCAGAGTTGGGATGTGCTTTGGCTCAATCTAGTTGGGAGAGTTACTTTGATTAAATTTGTCTTATCAACTCTTCCACTATATCGATTTTCTATCATTCAAGCTCCAGTTGGAATTCAAAAGCAAATAGAACTCATTATTAAAAAATTATTATGGAAAGGGGGAAAAGCAGAGAAGAAAAATTTCAGTCTAATAAATTGGAAACAAGTAACAACTCCGTATGAGAATGGTGGCATTTCCATTCGTCTTCCTGGTCTTATGAATATTTCTTTTAGAGAAGAAATCATTTGGAGATTCATCACAGGGGAGGCCTCCTGGTGGAAAAACGTTCTTGAAGCTAAGTATTTAAGCTCCTGTTGAAAACATTTTCTTACAACAAAAATTCCCCTCAGACCATGTTCGCAAATATGGAAGCTTCTTAGAAAAACCATGCCTCTTGTTAAGGAAAGCACTTCCAGAATTTTGGGAGGTGGTTAGGACATTAACTTATGGAGAGATAGCAACATGGAAAATTCTCCTCTCCCTAAACATCAAGGCATACAACTCCTCATGAATTGGATGACAAACAAAGGAATATTATCTTGACCAAATCCCACTTTGGAACCAACAAGATAATTTGTGGGAACGATGGTCTCCACCATCATTCCCCTATGATCTTAGTAAATCAATGGAACTTGATAATTTCACAACTCTGTTAGCACTCTGTAACTTTCCTAGGCCAAGGAAGAAAACTACAAAGGTAACCAGAAACCACATTTAAAGCTGGGATTTCATCCTTTAGCTTCAGAGATGGCTCTCTATGTATGATTTAATTGTTGCTTTCAAGATTTTAGGCTAGATATCTAAGTTTGAAGTGTGTTTTTTCAAAATTTTGGTTGAAAGATACTGAAAAAGTATATTGGGCATGGAGTCATAAAATTTCGGGTAATAAATTGAAAATTGATAGAGTAGTTGTAACATGGAAGGGTAGGCAAACTCTTGGATCTTAAGATATTTATGGTGTGGTTAAGATGAAAAAATAGATGATCAATTAAATATAAAGCATATTTAAATGAATTTTATATTTAATCTCATGAGGAAAACATTAAGATTGTTTAAAACAATCTAGAGCAAAGTACACTTAAGTAAATTCAACTCTTAATCTTCTTGCAACAATCAGGAGGGAAATCCATATGGAAACTGAGAAAAAAGAACAACTTAACATGAGAGAAACATCACCATTTGTTTGACACAAGAATCCTGTAACAAAACTGCCTCTGTATTTCTGAAAATTGATTATTTTAAGTACAATCCACAACGTGCATCAAGGTAGAGCTCTTTTCTTCATACATAACCTAACCCTTTCTAAGTTTTATTACAAAATATTTATAGACTTTGTCTTGAATAAATTCAGACTTCAAATAAAATTCATTAAAAAATAATATCTACTAAAAACATGTAGATATTTCTACTAAGTAATAGAAAATCTGGACAAATTCAACTTTTCTATTGAATCTTTGAAGGAAATCTATTGTTGACTGTAGCTATTTTCCCCATCCCTTTTGTTTGTCGTGTTGCCAAAATTGTAAGCTTTCTATTTGTGCTCATTCGACCAACTCTAGTAATTGATCCCATCTCTCTTCACCTGACATAGAAAAAATTACCATGTTTCTTAATCTTTCATCTACCTCTATGTATGTCTCAAAAGTTGGTTTATTAAAAAATAGATGTCGGATTTCATGCTGAATAAAAAGATCATGTTGTAGGCCCTCCATGAAAGCTTCTCCATTGATAGTTATTTTTGTCTTTGCAAATTTTGATGCATCTTCAACTATGTTGCATAATTGATCCTGATAATTTTCTAATGGAATCAATTTTCCATTAGAATTTCTTAGAGTTGGAAGTCCTTTCCCTTGCAAAAAATAAAACGTTTTTTTAAATCTTCTGACCTATAGCTCCAATTCTTTGCACTTATTTTCTAGCTGCACCATAAAATTTTTCTTTGTCAAGACTCTCTTGACTTCCATTACTGTCTCTGTCCTATCTTGAATATTGAGCTCTTCAATCTCATCTCTAGTCTTGGAGTTTAACATCCTTATAATTTTCTATGCTTCTGCTGGCATGTGCTCAATATCAACTTTATATCTTTCAATTGCTGCTTTAAATCTTTGTACTAGTTCTTCTTGTTCAAAATTAATTTGAATGGATGGCCACAATTTTGTAACATTTGCATTGATATTGTGCCAAATTCTGCGTTTGGATTATGATAACGTCTGAATTATGAGGGATTGGTCCTCATACTTTTGAATATGTTGCATTAGTTTGAAATTATTTTGTACCTCTGCCATGTATGCATTGTCTACTTTGATCTTTTTCTCCTCCATCTTGGTGAGTGTTGCTATCAACTTCTCCATTTCCTTATTTGTTAATGATAATTCTCCTAAAGCTTGAGCTAGCTTGTTTCAAGAATCTGAAGTTGATGCTTGTGTTGCTTGTTTTGCTTCTTGTTGTGTTGATGTACCTGCTATTGATGTGCCTGTTCCTAATGTGTTTGCTGCCTCTAATTTCTCCTTTTCGTTCAAAAATGTTTCCATGTCCTATTCAATTTTCTACATTTGAACATTCCCTTCCACTATTATTTTGAACAATTTTTCCTTCATCTCCATACTGGTCACTTCCTTGGCATGAGGGTGTTATATAGTTGGAAGCTTAAGCCATTTCCTAAGGGCTTGAATATTTGCATTTTTTTTTCTTAATTATCTCCTTAGCTGCCTTGACATCACTGGGACCATATCCTAGTTTTATAATTAAATCTTCCAAAGTTTCAATCCTAGTGTCTTTAACTAGAGAAGACATTCTTTCAATCTTCAACTGTGAGTGCATATTATTTAAATAGGTCTGCAACTTGGAGGCAACCATGGTTGAACTAATTAGTGTTGAGTAGATCATTTCTTATACTTGCTTATGAAAATTGATATCAATTGCATGGACCTTCTTGGTATCAACAGAAAATATGGAAGCCTTATAATCTTCAACACTTCTGGGGTCTTACACTATAGGTTCCAAAAAGGCCATTTGGAACTACCCTTTTTCTGAGTCAAATGCAGATATAAATTTGTGTTGAGTGGTGGCAGTTTGCTTCCAAAATTATGAATATGTTGAAGCCTTAAAAGCTTCATTCTTCAATTTTATCTCCCTATACTTTGTAAAAATACTCTATTTTCTGGAATCTGAGAGGTAGAAGAGATAGGAGATCCAATTGTCTCCTCAACATATGTGAATGGAGTGGTAGGAATGCCTACCAAAACCATGGTACTTTGCTCCAGTGAATCCCTTTCTTCTGAGGATTCTTCTTAAATAGTTATTATTTGAGGGTCAGTCTTCCTATCAGACTTAGTAGTGGTCTTTGGTTCCTTGTTTCTTCTCTTGAACGCAACACAATCTGCGGCCTGATTTTCTAAATCTGTAGCGGACATAATTTCCCTTGGACTCTTGATTTCTTTTTCTTTTGGGATAGGAATTTGCAGAGATGATTGAATGACTAACAACTCTTTAGCCTCCTGCAAAGTGTTTTATATCCATTTCTCTTGATTAACATATTGCTCTATCTCTAGGCTAGGTGTATGTGCATATGGAGTGCTCTTCAGTTCTACCCTCAACTTTGAAATTATCCCTAAAGGATCATAAAACCATGTGAAGCTTGGTTTGAATTTCATTTGTCTTAATATCTCCTCCACTTCCTTTGTTGCTTCTTTGGTATTTACAATATAGGGCCCTACATTTGCCTTTAATTTAAATTGTGCTTTCTTCTTGTTTGAGACAAAGTGCAATTCATCCATATTCAACATCTGTCTAGCATATTCCAGAGAAAAGACTTACTGGCACAAACTTTGGTAATCTATAGGGAGGAAGTTCACACCCATAGATTCTGATTTCTGTATAGTTCCGGTATAAATACCAGTCTCCAACTCTTGACTGCTCCAAAAGGTGCAAAACCTTCTTGATCTTTAGTGAATTCTTTGTATGACATCACTATAGAGTAGACATAAGGATGTATGTAGAAACTTATCCACAAAACCAATTAAGAAATAATCCTTTGAGTTTCTTATGACTAAAGAAGTCCAATGAATGATTGATAATGGATTTTCCTAGTCATTCATCTTTTTCAATTTAAAATTGAGCCTATTTTCTTGGTAAAATAACATGAGATATACTAAAACTTATTGGTGTTTGAACACCCCTTCAACTTTAAACTTGAGAAACTGCTCATGTATGACATCCGATAAGAATTGATTGTAATTGAAAAGAATTGAAGGATTATGACCAACTGAAAATACTAATAAAAAACCTAATACTACCAAATCTACCCAATGGTCCGTATGATAGCCTAATAAACAAGTAACCATAGAAATGACTTGTCTAGACATTTATGGGAAAATAGACGTAGAGTATAGAGGATTTGTTCTAGGCAACTCAACATTCTCAGGTATAAAACATTCAAAAATGTGGGCTCATTGGGGGAAGGTAAGTTTCTTATATATCTCCATTAGTGCATCAGTGGAAAATGGATGCAGAGAGACCTGAGGATTTATTTGTAAGGATTGGAAAATGCTTTATGGGGAAATGGAAAAGAGGGCCTCATTGTTTAGGGAAATTATTTCCTTTTGGTTGGGAAGGTATCTGAGATGACAACAGGTAGAGAATTCAGGGAAAATGTGATTTTGAGGAAAGGTAAATTGAGGGAGGAAAGATTCCCAGATGCTTAAATCATCACTTTGATCTAAATATTTATGCTTTGCCCAATTATGTATCTCATATAGATCAAATTTGCACTGGGTTTCAACTATTTTGTATTGGGTATCAATCAAGGGAGTCATATATATATCTAGGATATGGGGTACCATGGGATTCTCCTCAAGCATCTTTCCTTTTCCATTATGTGATGACATTTATAATTTCAAAGTAGAATTGGAGGAACAATGCTACCAGACTATTATTGACTAAAAATTGCAGATGGGGGATTGTTTGTAGATGACGTTGGTTACTTCAAAACAATTCAAGATGGACCTACACAATTCAAATGTGTGTCGAAAGGGAAAATTTATAGGTTTCTGAAACTATTTTTATAAAGAGATTTGTAGGGGTTATGACACAATTATTACTGTTTTGGAGGGGGGTTATTAATTAGGAATGCATCTGCTGGAGGGAGAGATTAATTGTTTAACATTCATTTTCAGTTGGAGGATGATTTGAAAGGTAACTGTCAACTGATGTGGAGGGGAGGTGACATGGATGATGGGATTTCCAACAGGTTGGCGTAAGTGAATGGTGGGATGGATGACAGGTGGGCATAAGTGAATGGAGGTGTTGGGCATGGAATCCCCCAAAAGGATAAAGCAGTACGCGTGGCGACCCAAATCTTGGCAGGAAAGATTATGCGCAAGTGCTGCACAGACGAAGTCCCCGCGCCGGTGGTAGCACTGGCTTAGCAGTGCGCAGAGGGGGTCCAGTTTAACTGGTCTGAGTTCCTCTGCAAGGAGTTTTTATAGAATTGCCATAAAGCCTAGGAATAAGGAAAAATGTTCCACTATGCATGGCTTCTGCTATCCATAGTGCTCGTGGCAGGGGAATTACTAGAGGATAGTCAATTCCCCATAATTGACAAGGACCTACCAGAGGCCACGAAGTACACTTCGCTCTGGGCCACAAAGGATGCAAAGAGGATCTGTGATAGAAAAATATTCTGGGTGTTCATGGAGATGAACCTTAGAATGGGGATCAACCATAAGTTGTGGTTATCACACACTATTTACAATAGTCTGCAGAGTTTTGTAGAATTCAAAGCGGACATGCATAACATTTATATTAGAGCGTGCAAGCATCTGACCAAAAAGTGGATAAAGCTACCATTTGTAGCTACAGACGACGCCATTTTTAATGTACTGGAGGCATGGCCACTGGATTGGCGTGCCATAGACATCGCAGAGATAGAGAAGTCGGCGGCATAGAGAAATAAAGAAGAGGTCAAGCAGCGCATCTCACAGTTGGCCGAAAAGCGAAGGAAGGAAGAAGCAACAACAGAAGTGTGGGCGGCGCTGGGTGCTACATTGAAAGCAACTGAGCAGGAAAAGGCTGCAACAACAGCAACAACACAGGAGGCAGCCGCGAAGGCAGGCAAGGGTCAAACGACACCTTTGTATGGGTAGGAAGCAGAAAAAACAAAGGGAGGCGTGAACCCACAAACCGTGTCAATGTAGTTAAAGCGCCAACACCCAACAGAGTGGGTAGGGTCATGTAAGAAGGTCAAGGCATAGAAGTTTTCTATTGACTCGATCACCCTAACCGAGGGTGATCTGCACGACATCGACAAGATGGTGTGTGATGTCACCTCTTAGGCTCTCCAAGATTTCATGCAGGAGAACCAGATTGTGTTGGGGGCCCTCAGAGTGTAGTTGTAGGAATTACAGGCACACCCTCCTCAGGTTGGTACCCTTTCGACCAGCTTTGCAGTCGGCTCAATAGCAGCAGAGCAGATCTTGCACGCGCAGATGACAAATACCATAGTGCTATCGGAAGGGGCATTAGTGACATCAAATGAGGCTGACAGGCCTATAGTTAGCACATTGAAAGGTCTCGGTCTCAATATGACTACACTTCTGCGAGAGACCTTATATGTTTTGCAGGATGGGATAACTATAGAGCTATGCGCTAGGGAGAGCTACACACTGCAATTCCTTAGTGAGTAGAAAATTAATGTGGAACAATTGAGCTTGCAGCATGACGAAGTGGTGTCGCAAAACCAACAGCTGGTACACGTAATAGACGATTCTTGCCAAAGCGTCAGACATGCCAGCAGAGGCGCAGATCCACAGGTTAGCAGTAGGGTTCCGCGAGGTAAGGGAAGAAATGACAAAGGTTCAGCTAGAGCTGAACCTTCAGATCACTGAGCTACGGTTGAAGGCATAACCGTCCACCCCCCGGAAGTCAGAGAACAACACGCTAGCCTATCACAACGAGACTGGAGGAGGTTAGTGGTGCAGTGCGATACTGCACCAGTATGTTGGAAGTATCACTTGAGGTCCTCACAAATCTGCAGGAGAACCCCAACATCCAACGTTTAGAGACAAAGGCATGAGAACTCCAATAGTAGTATGATAGAATCCAAGGAACTGCGCAGATGATGGTCCTCACTCATAGGCTTGCGCGGATGCAATAGGCTAAAGCGCTGAAAGAGCAGGTGGACGTGACACGACACAAGGAAGTAGTCCTGAAGGCACGCATTCAACCTTGGATCGACGAGGCCTTCACTAGCACGACAAAAATTGAAGGCAAGCTCGCACACATGTGGAGGATGCACGCCTTAATGTAGAGAAGCACTCCTGACACAGAGGTTTAAGAATAATGTATGCAACTGATCCAGTAAGCAGCAGCTCAGTGCGCTGTTGACCTTGTTGTAGTTCTAGAACAGTTGGAGGGATTTCGCGCAAAGATCTCCGCACCGACAGAGTGACTCGAGGGTGAGTCAAAATGTTTGTGTTGGGGGCCCGTTGGGCATGGAATCCCCCCAAAGGCATGTGTTGGGGCTTAAAGCATAATTTTTGACCAAATCTTGTTGTAAAAGCTCTACGAATAGTGGGCGTGGGGTGCGAAAGTATGATAGAGTCATAGGGTTGTCCACCCTAGTTTTGTAATGTAATGTCGAATGGATAGACCTACCCATGGTTTGTGGACCATGGGATTGTTTAAATAGAGAGAGAGGATCTAAGTGTAAAATATAACTAATGAATAAGGAAGTCTAAGTGATTGAGTCGAAGTGTAAAGTGTGTTTGTGGGTCGTAGAGTAGGAGAAGGCTCTATCATTAAGTGTGCATAGGCCTAGTAGTCTACCGCTGAGTGTGCAGACCCTTGTAGCTGAGTGCATAGGGTAGGTCAAGTCTGTAACCATTGGACGAATCAATAAAGAGAAGTTTTGCTATAATCTGTGTATCTTTTCCTGGTTTAATACATGATTGATATAGTTTGAAAATACATTGTTTATTTACTGCGCAAACGTATATGAATGTTTTGTGTTGTTAAATATAACTTAAGACACTTAAGTAGGTAAATGTGCTTAAACAATACTGGAAGATAAATAAGATCTTGGGAAATAGTGCAGAGTGCGACACAACCCCTGGTTAGGGCTGCACGAAGGCAGTGTATTAGGCCGCGAGGAATAGGAAAGTACACGAAGCCACCTGTGTGCAGGGACAAATGAAGGATCAGTTGAACTCATCAGACATCTCAAGGGTGTGGAAACCTAGTTCTAGCACCCTCCCATACTACTTCAGGTGAGACCTTAGTCCACGCTCCACAGACTGTTGCTGAAACGACCAGTAGTACTGAGATTTGTTTGGCTAATTAACTCCAAACCTAGGTTAGGCCACAACAAGCAAACATGATGGATGGAAGGAAGGTGGGTGTGAACGAATGGCGTGGGGGTGAGAAGGTGAAAGGAGGCGTGAGATGGAGGTTTTCAGGGCAGGGTAGGAGTGGTAAGTTGTAGCAGGAAGGGAACCACTTTTCACCCCCCCCCCCCCGTTAAGTCCCAATGGGTCAGGGGTGGCGGGGGGTCCGAAAGCTGCCCTCTACCATTGATCTGGGCAGGGAAAATCATCGCCATTGACACATGCATATCCTTTATGAAAAAAGCCAAAACATCATTTCATGTCATTTTATTTTTTATTCAAAAATAAAAACTTTAATAAAAACTTTCACGGCATTTAGACTACCGCACCTTATGGGGTTTATATATATATATATATATTTTTTTTCCCTTTCCCCCCCTTTAATTTTTATTTCTATATTTTCTATTTTTTCTTTTTATGGGTTTAACAATCTAAAATGACAAATAGTTTTTACAATATCCTTGTGGGATAAATGGCTAAATAACCATACTGGACTACTATATTTATAGGACCCTAATAATGGCTCCAATGGGGATGACATCCTCCTTGTGAGGTGTCAAGAACACCGTATATCAATAGCCTTCTCCATTGGGCATTTATTTTGTCATCGAACAACTGAGACTAACCCAATTAACTGGAAAAATATTCTTACATATGGAAGCAATTCATTTGAAACTTAGGGCCTTCACTCTGGGCTTCAATTTCTGATGACAACCACCCACACCTGCAGTACTTGAAATAATAAAATGATATATACAATGTTGTGTTTTGTGATTAGATTAAATTAGCTGAAGTAGTGCTTGAGAAACTTACCATTAACAAGTCCTACTGGCAGTGTTTCTCCAGTCAAGTCTTCTAATATAAATTAATTAGTTTCCTGGAAAGCTCCAATCTTATAAGGCCCTTTACATAAATTGTCAAACTTTCCATGTTTTCCCTTTTCCTCATTTATGGCATCCCATTTCAAAATAAGATCATTGAGTTGGAAACCATCTGCTTTGACTCTCCTATCATGAATTATTTTGATCTTATCCTGAATTATTTGTGTATTATTGTAGACTTCTTCTCTGGTCTGTTGCATATGTTAGAAAATTATATATTGTAGAGCAATGGAACACATAAAATATTGTAGAAATATAAACACAAAAAACACATAAAGAAAAAGAGAGACACAAATATACATGGTTTACCTAGTTTGGGATACATCCATGGAGAAACAACCAGTGCTTCTTTTATTATAGTATCTAACAAACTGAAGAGATACACCCTACAACAGATCCACTATAACTCCCTGTTCACTCTCAATCTCCTCTCTTTTCCTCACTTAGAATACAGATCTCCATAGACACAATACAATTCCCTCATATATAGTGAGGGGTTGCCTTTTATGGCAAAAAACCCTAAACTAAACATAACTTCTACCGTCAGATCATCTGCCTAATGAACTGCCCAGATTGACTAGAAATTACTCTACTTTTACAAGGCAATTTTACATCTATTTTTAGCTTCGGGGGCGCTACCTCTGATCCCCCACCGGGGGACTGCTAGTCATCGGACCCCTTAGATGGGGGGGATCAGCCCCCCCGAACCCCCGCGGGGGGGACAAGTCCCCCCTGCACCCTCGCATGGAGGGGTGTATAATCTTCCTAGGGTATACATCTAGTTGAAACCTTTGAATATAGAAGATAATTAGGCTCCACACCCAACAACAAATGTATCATTTGGTTTATCCTTGTTTGTGCATCATTAGGTTCTACTTCTATTTCCTACAATAATTTTATTATTGGAATTCCCAGGGAATTAGGAAAAACTACATCTATTCCATAAACCAATTGGAAAGGTGACATTCAAATTGACTTATTTGTGCTTATCCTATCATCCCATAGAGCATTTACCAATTTCTTGTATCAGGATTTCTTGTTTTCCTGCAACAACTTCTTTATGATGTTAAATAGGCTCTTATTAGAAGATTCTGCTAACCCATTTCCCTGAGGATAATAGGCAATAAAACATCTTAATACTATATGATATTTGTTGCAGAAATTAACCATCCTTTTAGATTTAAAAGTAGCAACATTGTTTGTGATGATTTTATGGGGATAGCCAAATCTAGAAAGAATATTACCTTCCATGAATTGAATGATTACAGAGTCTATAGCCTGCGTAGTTGGGACTGCTTCCACCATTTGGTGAAGTAATGTGTAGCTATCAAAATCCATTTATGTTGGGCTGAAGCACTAGGAATTATTTCTCCTATAAAATCTAAACCCCACTGTTGGAAAGGCACCTCTACTGAAATGGGTTTCAATGGAAAATGTAAGAGTTTTCTCTTGCCTTCAAAAATATGACAATGATGACAAGTTGAAACCTTTTTATGAATATCAACAAACAAAGTAGGCCAGGACAAACCATCTCTTTGGATTTTTTTTTTTGCTATTTTTTTCTAGTAAATATGTCCTTCATAGTCACCTATATGAAATTCTTCCATTATCTTATCTCCTTCATCTTTGAACAAACAATTTAGTAAAATTCCTCCAGCATCCTTCTAATATAGGGCTTGATCTAAAATGCATAACTTTACATATTTTGGTTTTAGAAATCTTGCCTTGGTTTTTGTCAAACCAGGTGGAGCTTGTAAATTATGTAGAACATAAACAACATTTGTATACCAGGGAGAAGCAACAAAATTTTCTGATACCTGTGGAGTCGCCAACTCCTCCGGTGCATCAAGAGAAACTACAAAATTGATGTTTAACACATGAAAATTTGATTCAGCCATTAACTTGGCTAATCCTTGACCTTTGATAAGTTTTGTGGACTTTATTTAAATGTCATACTCCAAAATTACTGCCATCATTTACCTCTTTTTCCATCTGGATCAGTTTGAGTAAGGATATCCTTTACTACTGCACTTGCAACAAAAGCAATTATGTGAGAATGAAATATATACTCTGAAATATTTCAAGGCATTTACTAAAGAAAAATCTTTCTTTTCCATGATATTATATTTCAAAGAAGCATCTCTTAATCCTCTGCTAAAAAATTCTATAGGCTGCTCATGTCCCTCTTTGTTTTTTTTGTAATAATACTGCAGCAATAGTATGTTCTGAAGCAAAGGAAAAAATAATGAAATCTTTAGTGTAATAAGGGCTAATCAAAATAGGAGCACGGGTCAAGGCTGTTTTTACCTCACTGAATGATCTTTTAGCTTCAGAATTCCATTTTATTTCACTGTCCTTTCTCAGCATGTTGGTGATAGCTCTTAAAATTTCAACTAGATTTGGGATAAACCTCCTTAGAAAATTAATTCTACCAATGAAAGATTATACTTCCTTTTTGTTTCTTGGGGGATCAATTTTCATGATAGCTTCAATTTTGCTTGGGTCAATTCAGATACCATCTTTGGAAATTATATGACCTAGCAATTTACCTTCTTCCAGACCAAACATAGACTTTTTAGGATTCAAGGAAATACCAAATTTCCTACATTTCTCAAAGACTATTTTTAAATGAAATAAATGATCTTCATCAGTTTTGGAAAACATAGTGATGTCATCTAGATATATCACAATGAATATGTCATTTTCATCTTCAAAATAAATATCCATTGCTCTATGAAAATTTTCTCTCACATTCATAAGCCTAAAGGGCATCTTCACATACATGAAAGTTCCCCATGGTGTTGTGAAGTTTGTTTTGTATTGATCATCTGGACGCACTAAAATTTGGTTGTAACCTAAAAACCATCAAGTAATGAAATTCTACTAGAACCAACTACCCTCTATAGAACATGATCCATTTTCGATAAAGGGTAATTATCTTTGAGAGAAACTTTGTTAAGGTTTTAGAAATCCACACATAATCTTATTTCTCCAGTATTTTTCCTCATTGGTACTATATTTGATAGCCATTTAGAAAATCTAAAAAGTACAATTATCTTGGCATCAAAAAGTTTCCTTACCTATTTTTCAATTAAAGGTAACATAATAGGATTCACCCTTCTTAATTTATGTTTGAAAGGTTTGTAGTCCTCTCTGATGGGAATAATTTGCTGAATAATGCTGGTATCATAGGCCTTTAAATCTTCGTCCCCATGAAAGAACATTAGAGTATTGTTTAAATAAATCAACGTGTTTGTGTTTTTCTTAAGGAGGTAAAGACTTGGAAACATTTACAATCTTTGGATTATTTTTAGTCCCTATGTTACAATCCTCAACTTCGGCTCCCACAAGTTGCATCTTGGGCTTTTGAGCCACATCATTAAAATCAAATAATTCTTCAAGTGGTACCAGACCTCTTGGTATTACATTATATTTTAACTGTAAGACTTCAAGTTATGTTTCATCTTTATCAACAGTCTCACAGGTTTGATCCAAAACAATTTGTTGTCCATCATTTTTAACAATATTTTCTATATCAATATGCATATTTTCAAAGTCTCCCTTTAATTGTAAAAAAAATGTCTAACTATTTGTCATTGTCAAACACTTGCCAGTACCTTATATTATCTTGGGCAGTAGGTCTATGTTTCACCTCAATATCATATTTCTTATTTGGGTGGAAAGGAATTTTACATGTACTTGTTGAGGTAGCCAAAGCATCAACTAATACAATTTGACCTCTAGGAATTGAATACAACTGATACTCTAGAAAACACTGCAAAAAATCTAAGACAAAATTTATGTATGCTCTCAACCTAGGATGTTTAGTTGAATACTCACCTTTGATTTGATTTATTTTGAGTTCTTAATCACCATGAATTTAAATTCTTTTAGCTCCTGATATCTTCAGTAACTGCAACTCCAGAATGAGGCCTCATACTCAGCTACATTGTTGGTACATTGGAAATTGATCTTGTAGGAATATGTCTTTGATATGCCTAATTTTGAGTTTAAAATCCATACACCAGTCCTTGCCCCTTCCGTACTAACTACCCCATCAAAATCCATATTCCAAAGGCCTTCATCCTTATCATCTTTTTTTTTTTTTTTTTTGCTTTGATTGATTGAATTTCTATATCTAACACTTACTCCTCTAAACATATGTCATTATACAAAATAAAAGAATCCATATATGAATGTACAAAATACATTGTGTAATTATTGGGTTTTTCCTGGCTGCTTACCATATATTTCATCAGAGTCTCCCTGTACAACCTCCTTTATTTCCCAAAGACAAGAATAGTTGCATATGTCATGTCCATCTACAAGGTACCCTACAACTTTTCTCCCCAAGATCTTGATAAGAGAATTCCATATTTAGGAGGTATATCAGCCACAACAATATCCATGACTACACTTTTTGTTGGGATTTGAGCAAGGGTTACACATAAATCCTTGATTAAACCTAAGCATCTTACTCGGCTTGAATCAAAAGAGAAAATGTCTTTATATTGTCTAGTTATATCTAATACAAGTTTCCCCATAATCAGTCTGGGCATGAGATTATGTGAAGCACTAGAATCTAGCATGGAATTGTGCAAAATGAAATCATGAATGTTAAGACTAACATAAAATGGTAGCACATTACCATCTTGTGACTTTCCTTCAACTTTAGGTCCAAATAACAATTTAGGATGGTCATCACTTAAGTTCACAGTATCTATTCCCTCTTCTATTTTTAGTTCTTTTGTAACTTGACTTCTATACATATCCTTTTTCACCAATTTAGTTAGAGGAATATAAATTTTAACCTTTGATAACTCATTTTCAATGTTAAAAGAAGGTTGAGGATTTTCTACCTCTTTTTGAGTTGTATCTTTTTTTTGAGGGGTTTCTTTTGGAGGATCAACCCTTGTTTGACTTGTAGAAGGTGCATCAGTTTGGATCTTTTTAGGAGGATTTGCTACAACTTTCTTATTTCTCAGATTATAATGTTTTTGTACTTCCATAATATCATTTTGATAACCCTTTTTGTAATCCTCTAATTCTATAGGCATACTATCTTGTTGTGCTATCAAGAATAGATCTTGTTCCTCTTTGGTCATGGAAACATCAACTATTTCCCCTTCACCAAAAAGATTAATTTTCCTAGAAAGGAGGTCTAATTTGTTGTTGATCTACTGGGGCTCTTTGCTCTCTTTGTTAAATTTGGGGCTGGTTCCTTCTAAAATTTGGATTCCTGATTTGAGGACCCCCTTGTGGTTCTCTTGGTGGAGATCTATCTGTCAAAGTCATTCTTTCCATAGTTTTCACTAAAGTGTCCAGATTTGCATTTGATGAAGAAGAAGGTTCTTCTTTAATGGTCACTCTTCTTTCAACTTTTAATTTTTCTCTTTTGTCCAAAAAATTTGCATCTACATTAACAACATTTCTTTTCATTTCTTCCATAGTATCTAGATTTATTTCTCTCAATTTATAAGCCATAGTAGCATCAAATCCATTTGGAAATCGAATTAAAGCTAGTCCTGGTGAAGGTTTTATTATTGATGGAATAGAATTATAAATATTGTTAAATCTAATACAATAATCTTGAACTGTTTCACCTGTAGCTCTCTTTAGACTTTCATATTCACTTCCCATCTTGAAAGGATGTTCTGATGAAATTGTGTAGATCTACTATATTGCCTGCTGGCAACCCTCTATACCATTTTCTAACATCCCCTACCAAGCATTGTGAAAAGAGCCTCATTTTCACATCATCATCATCGACTTCTTCTAAGTCCATGAATTCATTCATTTTATCTATGTGTTGTTGTGCTGCGATGGGCCCAGTGCTATCAAATTGAGGTATGAATTGTCCATAATTTTGTGGCATGGAATTCAGTGGTGCTTGTTAACCAAATGGGCATAACAAGCTTCCATGATTGGTGTTAGAGTTGGTCTTGTTAGTCCTCCGTCAGAGTTCAAAACTATTTCTGCATTTTATTTTTAGGTGTCTCGCTCCATTCACTCAGCTGCATTCTACTAGGGGCATGCCATAACCTGACGGAAGGGCATTATCATTCATTCCCCTCATGTCTTGTACCTACTGGCTTAGGTTTTTTCCATCAATGTGTATTAAGGTCCATAACAGTCAATGTTTCATCTTTTAGTGGACGAGAGTCATTTCGGTCATTAAGTCTAAGGATTAGTCATTTGGTATTCAAACAATGTCTAACAAAGCTAACAAGGTCAGAGGGAGGCTCTTATGAAGTTGTGATTCAAAGATTTTCATCGTCATGTTGATAGAATATGACTGTTCTTCAAAACTCCGTTTTGAAGAAAAGTCAACAGTTTGTCATTTGTAAAAAATTTCAAAAGTTTCTCAGTGGATTTCTTCAAGCACAACCCTGGTCTCCTCAGCCAAATTCCATGTCGGCTACCCCTGCAAAAAATCACCAAAGAATTCATCATTTTAGTCAAAGAAATCAAAAAGAAGTGTGAAAAGCAGAATTGTATTAGTTGTGAAAAAGTGCCAAAGTGAAAACATTACAAAATGGGTTTTGGAAGAAGGAAAAATCAAATCCAACTCTTGCAACATATTTCTCCAAGTTATATAAATCATTTGGGTCAAGTTACATTCATAAATCTCATAGAAAAGTCGATTTTGAAGGTTGGAGAGCAAACTGTTGTTTGGAAAGGCCAGACTGTGTTAAGAATTGGAGCGCGGCGCACTGGGTGCGACCGCACATTGTTAAACAACACGGGCGTGACGCACATAGAGGGCGCGGCGCATAGGTGGAGGAGCGCGGCGCATATACACAGAAGCCCGATTTTGCTCAGAACTTGCAGCCAATTGCCTGCAATCCCTTGAAATTTCTAGGTGGGGTCAATCTCTTAGTGTTTCATCCATTTTTATGTTAGCATGATGATAGTAAATGGCAGCTTATGGTTGCACCAATACTCTTAAACCCTACCACTTAAAATCATAAAAGAAAATGCTGTTAGGGTTACAAAATCATTGTGTTGGTGCCAAGGTTCTTCCCCCCATTTCATTTTTCCTTCTTGCCCTCATTCCCTTCTTCCCTATTCTACTTTTTCCATTTCTCCCTATCCTAAAACGCTACTAAAATCCTATTCCTTATCCCCTCCGCACATTTGTCAAAGGTAAAACCCAAACCCTAGCCCATATAAATTTTCCTAACACCCCAAACCCTACCCCATATAAAATCTCCTAAACTCCCTACTCCCTAAATAAAATTCCTCCTCATAGTCCCTAATCCCTTCATATTATTCCCCTTCCTAACAGTCCCTTGTTACATTTTCCCCTTGGTGGCAGATTTCAACACATCAAAAAGAGCAGTTCAAGCACAGTTCATACACAACAATAATATTGTCTTCAGGGTATTTTGTATAGCAGTCATGGCATCTGAGCATTCATCGGACTATGAGGTAGAAACCCAAAGTGACTCTCCCTTGGAAGAACAGGCACCCCGGAGGCCTCATAAAAGTGGCAGACATGTTAGAGAGGAACCAACCACCCTAACAGAATTGCAGGCCTGTCCTCTTGCTATGTCATGTTTTCAGCATTAGTCATGCTATGAGTTTTGTCAAAAGGTGGAAAGTGTACAATTTCATCATGAGTTGGCTCATCTTTTTGGGTGCACTTGCATGGAGATCAAGCTATCTTGGCTGGTGTCACCTTTTCACTTATACCATAATCCATCTCATTGGCAATCGGTATACCGAACATTGGTGAACCATGGCACAAGAAAAAGAAGGTTGACCGGCAGCATTATGAGCCATACATCAAAACCAGTTCCTTAAGGCATCTCAAGGGAGTGTTCCCATTCCGGTATCTGAAATATGAATATGCTCCACTAATGAGATTGATTATGAAATATTTCAGTTGTGAGGGGCGATTCTCTCGTCTTTATCCTTATCACATCAGGTTGCTCATGCATTTCACCAGGGTACGGATGATGAACATTCTGTATTTCATTTGCCAGAACATAGAGAGGATGACCACCTTTATACAGCACAAAACACCTCAGCAGCAACTTAACAATGTCTATCATTTTTCTCTTATCAAGGTTTTGGTGGTTCATTAGCTTGGATTGCAGGGCATCACTTGGGATGATTTCATCTCACGTGATTTATTTAGAGCTTCATGGAGAGTGACAGAGGTTAAGCATGAGGGTGAAGCTTCTCATTAGTATGAGCGCCATGAGACTGCTAGTGTGCCGGTTTTCATCACATATCAGAAAGGCACCAGACGTTTGTTTGTAGCGGCAAAGCAAGTGTTATCTCCACTCGAGGTGGAAGGGGCCTCGCTTCCTCCATCAGCTTCACAGGAACAGGACAAGACAAGGAGACAATTCAGGATGAGGGGCCTTCAGGTGAACGAGAGACCGAATTCATTCTCCTTCATGATGATGATACAGATACAGAACCGACAAGTGCACAACTTAAAGAGATCATCCAGGAGCAGCAAGCAAAGATTCAAGACTTGTCCCTTGATTTGGAAAGAGCCAAATGGAACATGAAATATCTGGAGTAGAGGAACAAACAGTTGGAGGATCAGAAAGCGATCATGGAGCTACAAAACATTCGTGAGCATCGCCAAGCTGCACAAAGGAGAAGAGTTGAGCTCACGTCATTGGAGCAAGAGATTAATGAGGATCGGGAGGCCAATATAGAGAGAGTTAACATGCAATTAGAGAGGCTACTGGACAAGGCCAACAAGGGCCATGCATTTCTGAGACACATGGCTTTCCACTACATGGCGCGAAACAAAGTGTGCAAGGCCCGAATCAGGAATTTGAAGGCGAAATTGAGGAAGGCAATCAAGAAGCAAAAGAGGCAAAGGGAGCTCAATCGACTTCAGATATTGGCCGAAGCCTCTTTGGCCCAGCATAACACTTGATAAGGAAGCTCCAGTCCAAATTTCAAGAAATTTGGGGCATTTTTGGTGTTTTTGGAATTTTTTGTGCAAAAACAAGGTTTTTCTCCCTGTGGGTCGCGCTACCTGGCACGCGCTTACAATAGGGAGCTCAAAATGACAAAAGGTTTGAATTTTTGGATTTTCCATGGAAAATCATGACTATTGGTGCATTTCCCAGAAGTTTGGGCCAGTTTTGAGTCCTCAGGAGGTCAAAAACACCCAAAAAATGACCTCTCTGCCCCTATTTTGACACACAGGAAGCAGTCTTGGGAGATTGCAATTTTGGAGGGGAAAATGGGCACCAAATTTGGAAATTCCACTTGGGTTGGAGAGTAGACAGGTAGGGATTTCCAACAAGAACACTTGGGCTCAATTTTGACTTCGGAAAGGGCCTCAAAACTGCTCCAAAATAGCGCGACGCATACAGTTTTTGTTGCGGCGCACAGATACCCAAAGGCCAAAATCGTGCCTGCTTCGCGAAATTTCGATTCGCAAATTTCTCCAAGTGGGCCCGATCATTTACAATACATTTTTACTGGAATCAAAGGCAAAGTTTAAAAAGCATTTTGGCTTCTATCCAAGTGGCCAAATGAAGGCGAACAACCACCCAAAAAATCTATGCTCATATTTGCTTTTTTCTAATTGGTCTTCATAGAAAATTAAATGTAACTGCTGATGGTTGGCTCTTCATTGCCTGGGTTGATCGACCTTCCGATGAAAAAGATTATTTATTTTATTGAGAGTCATTTTTGTAAAGGGTTGGCATTTCTGGGAACTGTGGGAGAGAAACCCAGTCACTCACTGTACATTTTGACAGAGAATTAATCAAAGATTGCAGCTCTGGTTCATGAGATTCCTATGGCGTGAGTTTAGCAAATGTATCTTCTTTATGTTTCATATGTATTTCGTTATGTTTCATATTTTCATTCACATTCATTTCCAGCGAAATCTTTCTAAGTAAAAAAGGTAGAATTCAGTGCACTGCTCTGCCTTGGGATAGTTTTCATGTTCTATGTTTTCTTCTGTTGAAAAGGATTCATGTATTTATGCCCTTTTCACACTCTCAAACAATCTCTCCACCTCACATTTTTTCAACTCTAATTGCTAGACTTTCCGCCTGTCTTGCCTCACGAAATAACCTGCGTCTTTGAGTTAAATTCTCTGCTCATGCTGTTCCTTGGCCCCACACATCCCAGAAAACTCAGTTATTCTTCAAACATCTCCATCATATTCATTTACCTAGCCTAAAATCAGTGTCCATTTTTGAGTCATCTCAGACCCTATTGTTTATTTTCCTAAGTGTGACCCGGAGAGAGCCCTCTCCTGTTCTGGTAGGGCTAGCTACCAGACTGAGCGTGGTTTGTGGTTACCATTATTTTTTCTTCCTTCAGCCTAAGGCAAATTTAGGTGCTAACATAGTGGCGACTCCGCTGGGGATGAAATTCTTTGTTTGTTAGTCTTCTCCGTTGCGTAAATGGCAGGCTTAACCTATGAACACCCCATACTTCTGATAATTCTAAGCTTCCGGATGATAAGTTTAGGATTTGATAGGCTAAGTAAGTTGTTCATGTCCTTCTGATTTTTTCGAGAATAGCACGCTGGCTTCGAGATGATATACTAGAGCCAATCCAGATCCGGATCCTCCTCATATCTATGAAAACCCCAACTTGATTCCAAGACTCCTTCGTCAAGAGAGCTCTATAACTCCCGTGTTCAAATCCCATTCATGTCCTGACATTTTTGAGTATCTTGAAGAGCTTGAGTTTGATGAGCGGTTTGAAATATCATTGTTCGAGACCAAATCCGAAAGGGTTGTTGACTATACTGTCCCCAATCCACAATTTCTTGTAGACCTAGAAACTGAAAGGGCTAACCGGTCAATTGATAATTATATTGCGACACAACTTCAAACTCAAATTGTTAATTCCCTACAAACTGCACACACTCATCCAACACCTCCAAGACCAAATCCACCAAGAGTGATGGCTGCCCGTTTTGCACCTCTTGTGCTACCTCAAGTTCTAGATGATATGCCCGCAGATTATCAAAGCAAAATCCCTTTGTTTGATGGTGCCCCTCACAGCGTTACCGCTTAGCAACATGTAGACAGAATGGGATATTTATATGACCTTCATGAGATCAATGCAGAAAATGTAGCAATGAGACTCTTTGTACAGACATTTGCAGGTGAAGTTAGGAAATGGTTCAGAGGTTTGCCAGTTGCACATATCGCTACCTTGGCTAAACTGCAAAGATAATTTTTAGACCGCTGGGAAGTGAAAAAGAATCCTCTTCAAATTCTTGCTGAGTATGAGCAGATCAAACGAAACGTTGGTGAGTTGGTCCAAGACTACTGCATTAGATTCAATTCCATTTATAATGAAATTCCTGATCATCTAAGGCCACCTGTGGGACTAGCCATGATGAAATTTCCAGATGGTTTTGATGCTGACATGGATTATAAACTGAGAGAGAGAGAGCCGGCCACAATGGAAGACATGCAGAAAATCGCGGTCAGCGTTGAAGCAAATCTGCTATCCAAGATAGCTAGAGAGAAAGCAGAAAAGAAGGTCACAGTCAAGGAAGAGTCTTCCTCAATGGATCAATTACTCAAGAAGGTAGAGTAGATGCTTGAAAGGGTGAAACTTGACAAACCTGAGCCACAAGTTAGAAATCCTAACTTTCGTGGCCAGCAACAGCCACAATATAGGATAAGGCAGAGAGATCAACGAGCCCAAGATCAAACAGCACAGCAGCCAGTACAGACACCTCTTCAGCAAAATTTTGTGAATGGACCGGACTCTGATGAGGAAGGGAAAGTAATAGGGGAAGAGAACCACTTCTTTACTCCGGATGATCTGCCTACTTATATTACTGAAGAGGAGGAGTATGCGGAAAGTTCAACTGTACACAAAGATGCAGATTTCATTCTAGCAAGTGAAACAGTTTTAGAAGAAGAATCAGAGGAGTATCAAAGGGGCTGTATGAATGCTCTGTCCGCTCAGCAACGACAATATTCACTTAGAAACAGAGATGTGCTGGTTAACCCAATTCAGAAGAGGAAGGAAGTTTCGGCATCAAAGAATGATTCGTCAGTTGCACAAAAGAAAGGCAAAGAGGCACTTGGACCTAACAACAGCAATTCACCATCAGCAGAAAAATCAAATCTGCAAATTGTATCGAGAGAAAAGGAAAAGAAAGAAGTCCCGATCAAAGAGGTAGAAAATACTTCCGCTTTTAGTTTAGAGAATGAAATTTCTAAATTGAAGATATCCATTCCCTTGACTAAAATAATGAAGAACAACAGTTATAGAGGGCAAGTTTCTAAAATTTTGAACTGTGATCCAATGTCTGATATGGTGAATGTCAAAGATGATCAACCTAAAATGATCTTTGGACCAGCATTGAATGGTGAGTCTCTAGACAATGATGTGCCACCTTTTTATATCAGTTTAAGTTTGTATGATTTTGTGTTACACAATGCCATGTTCGATTCCAGAGCTTCTCACAATCTCATGCCCAAGGCTATCATGGATAAGCTGGGTTTGGATGTCACCCAGCAATACCATGATCTCTATTCATTTGATTCCAGCAGAGTAAGATGTATTGGGCTCATCAAAGACTTGGTTGTAAGTCTGGATCAAATCCCAGTGAAGAATGTTTTGATGGATATTGTTGTAGTAGATATTCCTCCTAGGTTCAGCATGCTTCTTTCCAGTTCTTGGGCAGCAAAATTAAAAGGGACACTGCAACTAGATTTCTCCTATGCAACAATTCCGGTGTTTGGCCAGATGAGAAAACTGTATCGGGAACAAAAAACGAAATACATGATTACAAGCAAGGAGAAACCCATTAATCATCCAATTAATTATGTACATACAGATCTAGAGTCTTTTGTTTTGTATTCAGATTGTTTTAATGATGTAGATAGTCAGTTAGTTGAAGCAGAAAGCATTCCAGAAATAGTAGAAAATTTCAGAGAAGTTTTGAATAAAGAAGGATGAGAACAGAAAAACACCATTGAGAAATCAGCTGAAGATAATGGACAACAAGCAGGAAAAACAGAGCCGGCAGAATTTCGGCACTTGGAAGAAGAGGAAGAAGGTTTGTGGACCATGGATTTCGACGGTGTAGTGGGAAATGATGGTGCTGGAATTGGTATTTGGGTACGCAGTCCTTTCTCCACCTCGAACAAGGTGTCTGGTAATGTGTGGGTATGCTCTTACAAATTAGCTTTCGATTGTTCAATTAATGAGGCTGAGTATGAAGCTCTGATTGCTGGCCTAAAGATTCTAAGAAAGATGAATGCTAAGAGGATTGCAGTATATGGCGACTTCGAGTTGGTGATTAAGTAGGTTAGAGGCGAATATCAAGCAAAGCATCCTCGGATGCGAGCTTATCGGAATGCAGTCCTAGACATCCTGAAATTATTTTCAGAATATACCTTGACATGTGTGCCTCGTGTTCAAAACAACATTGTTGATGCTCTTGCTAAGGCAGCCAGTAGTTTGAAGATTCCGATGAAATCCAGTAATAAATTCGAAATCCATGTCAAGCATCATCCGACTGTCCCCGACAATCAGAGGTATTGGCAAGTCTTCCAAGATGATGAGGAGATTGATGATTTTCTGCAAAACAAAGGTAAGTTCAAAGAGACCTCGATTGATGAAGAAAATGATGATGGCAAAGATGAGGTGCAGATCAATCAAATGGATGTGTTGCAATTGAAGGACAACATCATCCCTAAAGGCTTGATACCTTTAGAAGAATTTTTTGATCAAGATGACGTAGCCCGCAAACCAACATTGCAACCAATAGAGAAGGGTGTTGAAGAGGTCAATATCAAAATAGCTGCTAATCCTAAAATGGTAAAACTGTCTAAAGCGTTGCCACAAAAGATGAAAGACAAATATATCAGTTTGTTGTCTTCATTTGCTGATGTGTTTGCTTGGGATTATTCTGACTTGAAGACATACGATACTAATATCATTCAGCACACTATATCCATTAAGTCTAATCAGAAAACTTTTAGACAGAAGTTGAGAAGACTAAGTCCAAAATTGTTGCCATCAATTGAAAAGGAGATAAACAGGTTGTACAAATCAGGAATCATTGTTCCCATCAGATTTTTGGATTGGATCTCCAATTTGGTGCCCGTGCGGAAGAAGACAGGTGAGATTCGCTTGTGCGTCAATTTTAGGAATCTCAATAAAGTTTCATTGAAAGATAACTACCCACTGCCCAAAATGGATCATATACTTTAGCGAGTAGTTGGAGCATCTCGTATGTCACTGCTTGACGGTTGTTCTGGATATAACCAAATTTCAGTCCATGAAGATGACCGAGACAAGACATCATTCACTACTCCATGGGGAGCTTTTCATTACGCTAAAATGCCTTTCGGTTTGAAGAACGCAGGTGCCACCTTTCAGCGGGCAATGGACTTGGCTTTCGAAAATGAGAAGGATGTCTTTTTGGTTGTATACCTTGATGATCTGACGGTGTTTTCCAAATTTGATGAAGAACACATGTATCATCTGAAAATTGTCTTTCAAAAGTGCAGAAAATATGGTCTATCGCTGAATCCGAAAAAGAGCTTGTTTGCCATGGAGGAGGGCAAACTACTTGGGCACATTATCTCAAAAGTTGGCATTCGTATTGATCCTACACGTGCACAAGAAATTCAGCAAATTGATCTGCCCTGGAATAAGAAGGAAATTTAATCGTTCAATGGTAAAATGAATTTTTTACGCCGCTTTGTACCTAATCTTGCTGAGCACCTAAGAGAGATCACAAACATGCTTAAGAAAGATAGCCAAGTGAAGTGGATGGAAGAGGATGTAAAATATTTCAACTTAGTCAAATTGGCTCTTGCCTCAGCTCCAGTTTTAATCAGCCCGGAATACACTCAGGATTTCATATTGTTTTCATTCGCTTCAGAGCATACTATGGCAACTGTGTTGATGCAGAAAAGAGATGATCATGAAAGACGAATCACTTTCTTTAGCAAAAATATAAGAGATGCAGCCTTAAAGTACAATATCATCGAGAAACAAGCTCTCACACTTGTGAAAGCCTTGAAAGATTTTCGGGTATACATTCTGCATTCTCATATTTTGGCTTATGTTCCTAATGCTGCTGTCAAAGATGTTTTAGTGCAGACCGATCTGGAAGGAAGACGAGGCAAGTGGATTGCAGCTTTGTTAGGATATGATGTGGAGATAAATCCCACAAAGCTGGTTAAAGGACAGGGATTAGCAAAGTTAATTGCCGAATCAAACTTGCACGCCTTAGACATAAATCTGATCGCTGCTATGTCTGAAGAGAATGAGGAAGGTTCATCAATTCAGGTATCTGAAATGTTTGCTCTTTCTCCGTGGTATTCAGACATCATATACGTGCTTCAAAATTTGTCACCACCACCCGACATGACTAGAAACAAAGATAGAACTCTCAAATTAAAGGCTGCCAAGTTTTGCATTCTAAATTCTGCACTTTATTGGAAAGATCTCGGTGGTGTTCTTTTGAATTGTTTGGTGGAAGAAGAAGCAAAGCAGGTCATGGAGGATTTCCACGAAGGGGATTGTGGTGGTCAACTTTTTTGGAGAACAACACCAAATAAATTTTTGAGAGCGGGATACTATTGGCCAACATTGTTTGATGATGTGTATAAGGTTGTCAAGAGCTGTCATAAATGCTAGTTTATTGAAGGAAGGCATAAATTACAGCCTTTTCCGTTTAAGCCCATTGAGGTGAGTGCCCCTTTTCAGCAATGGGGGTTAAATTTCATTGGTGAAATTCATCCCGCTTCTTCCAGTCAGCATCGATGGATTCTCGCGGCAACAGATTACTTCACGAAATGGATCGAAGCAATTCCCACCAGGAAAGCTACATATATGGTAATTATTTCATTCCTTGAAAATAACATCTTGTCTCGCTTTGGTTGCCCGAATAAATTAATCACTGATAACGCAACAAATTTCAAATTGAAAAGGATGGTAGATTTTTGTCATAAATATCACATCATTTTGCGTCACTCAACCACCTATCATCTGCAAGGCAATGGATTGGCGAAGTCCTCTAACAAATCTTTGGTCAATATCATTAAGAAGCTGCTGGAAATCAATAAGAAGAGCTGGCATAAGAAGTTGGTAAATGCACTTTGGGCAGATCGGGTCAGTCAGAAGAAATCCATTGGTATGTCCCCCTTTAAGCTTGTGTATGGAGTTGATGCCTTGTTTCCTACCTCTCTCGCAACCCCGGTAGTCAAACTTCTTCAGGAAGCCGGAAGTGAAGATGATCCTATGAAGAGAAGATTGAATCAGATGATCCATTTGCAGCAGACTAGAGAAGAAGTTTTCCAAAACACATCCAAGTTGCAGGAGAAAATTAAGAAAATTTATGACAGAAAAGCAAAGACGGACAAATTTCAGCTGGATGATGTAGTATTGAAGGGGGATGCAAGGAATGAGGAAAAGGGTAAGCACGGTAAATTCGAGAATCTCTGGAAAGGTCCCTTCAAGATTGCAGAATATCGGGGTCAAAATGCCTTTCTTCTGAAGGAAATGAATGGGGAAGATTGTCCAGGAGGGCCGATCAATGGTTGACTGCTCAAGCGGTACCGCTTCTAAGTTGTTTCTACTGTTTCCATTGTCACTGTAAATACCATTTTATTTCAGTTTTGGTTTGACTTTGTTTAGTCAGTTTTTGAGTCATTTTAAGTCCATATTTGAGTCAGTCCGAGTCAAGTTTCAGTCGATAAATGAGTCAAGAGTTGAATGTCATTTGTCAAAATAATGACCCCATAGCCCAATGGATGAAGGCACTGTCTGCTCTCCCAAAGATCTGCTATTCTTGGCACCTCCAAGGAGATACCATCCCCCATTGGAGCCAATGTTAGAGTCGGACTTGTTAGTCCTTCGTCAGAGATCAAAACTCTTTCTGCATTTCAATTTTAGGTGTCTCGCTCCATTCACTCAGCTGCATTCTGCTAGGGGCATGCCATAACCTAACGGAAGGGCCTTATCATTCATTCCCCTCATGTCTTGTAACTGCTGGCTTAGGTTTTTTCCATCAATGTGTATTAAGGTCCATAATAGTCAATGTTTCATCTTTTAGTGGACAAGAGTCATTTCGGTCATTAAGTCTAAGGATTAGTCATTTGGTCTTCAAACAATGTCTAACAAAGCCAGCAAGGTCAGAGGGAGGCTCTTATGAAGTTGTGATTCAAATATTTTCATCGTCATGTTGATAGAATACGACTGTTCTTCAAAACTCTGTTTTGAAGAAAAGTCAACAATTTGTCATTTGTAAAAATTTTCAAAAGTTTCTCAGTGGATTTCTTCAAGCGCAACCCTAGTCTCCTGAGCCAAATTCCATGTCGGCTACCCTTGCAAAAAATTGCCAAAAAAATTCATCATTTTAGTCAAAGAAATCAATAAGAAGTATGAAAAGCAGAATTGTATTAGTTGTGAAAAAGTGCCAAAGTGAAAACATTACAAAATGGGTTTTGGAAGAAGGAAAAATCAAATCCAACTCTTGCAACATATTTCTCCAATTTATATAAATAATTTGGGTCAAGTTACATTCATAAATCTCATAGCAAAGTCGAGTTTGAAGGTTGGAGAGAAAATTGCTGTTTCGAAAGGCCGGACTGTGTTAAGAATTGGAGTGCAGTGCACAGGTGAAGTAGCGTGGCGCACTGGGCACGAACGCACAGTGTTAAACAACACGGGTGCGATGCACATAGAGGGCGCAACGCACAGGTGGAGGAGCGCGGCGCATATACACAGAAGCCCGATTTTGCTCAGAACTTGCAACCAATCACCTTCAATCCCTTGAAATTTCCAGGTGGGGTCAATCTCTCAGTGTTTCATCCATTTTTATGTTAGCATGATGATAGTAAATGGCGGCTTATGGTTGCACCAATACTCTTAAACCCTACCACTTAAAATCATCAAAGCAAATGTTGTTAGGGTTACAAAATCATTGTGTTGGTGCCAAGGTTCTTCCCCCCATTTCATTTTTCCTTCTTGCCCTCATTCCCTTCTTCCCTATTCCACTTTTTCCATTTCTCCCTATCCTAAAATGCTACTAAAATCCTATTCCCTATCCCCTCCGCACATTTGTCAAAGGTAAAACCCAAACCCTAGCCCATATAAATTTTCTTAACACCCCAAACCCTATACCATATGAAATCTCCTAAACTCCCTACTACCTAAATAAAATGCCTCCTCATAGTCCCTAATCCCTTCATATTATTCCCCTTCCTAACAGTCCCTTGTTGCAATTTCCCCTTGGTGGCAGATTTCAACACATCAAAAAGAGCAGTTCAAGCACAATTCATACACAGTAGTCATCTTGTCTTCAGGGTATTTTGTATAGCATTCATGGCATCTGAGCATTCATCGGAATATGAGGTAGAAACCCAAAGTGACTCTCCCTTGGAAGAACAGGCACCTCGAAGGCCTCATAAAAGTGGCAAGCATGTTAGAGAGGAACCGACCACCCTAACAGAATTGCAGGCGCGTCCTCTTGCTCTGTCATGTTTTCAGCATCAGGCATGCTATGAGTTTTGTCAAAAGGTGGCAAGTGTACAATTTCATCATGAGTTGACTCGTCTTTTCATTTTGCACTTGCACAGAGATCAAGCTATCTTGGCTGGTGTCACCTTCACACTTACACCAGAATCCGTCTCATTGGCAACCGGTATACCAAACATTGGTGAACCATGGCACAAGAAAAAGAAGGTTGACCGGCAGCATTATGAGCCATAAATCAAAACTAGTTTCTTAAGGCATCTCAAGAGAGTGTTCCCATTCCGGTATCTGAAAGACGAATATGCTCCACTAATGAGATTGATTATGAAATATTTTAGCTGTGAGGGATGATTCTCTCGTCTTTATGCTTATCACATCAGGTTGCTCATGCATTTCACCAGGGTACAGATGATAAAAATTCCGTATTTCATTTTCCGGAACATAGAGAGGATGACCACCTTTATACAGCGCAAAACACCTCAGCAGCAACTTAACAATGTTTATCATTTTGCTCTTATCAAGGTTTTGGTGGTTCATCAGCTTTGATTGCAGGGCATCACTTGGGATGATTTCATCTCGCGTGATTTCTTTAGAGCTTCACGGAGAATGACAGAGGTTAAGAATGAGGGTGAACCTTCTCATCGGTATGAGTGCCATGAGACTGCTAGTGTGCCGATTTTCATCACATATTAGAAAGGCACCAGGCGTTTGTTTGCAGCGCCAAAGCGAGTGTTATCTCCACCCGGGGTGGAAGGGGCCTCGCTTCCTCCATCAGCATCACAAGAATAGGAAAAAGGCAAGGAGCCAATGCATGATGAGGGGCCTTCAAGTGAGCCATCAGGTGAACGAGAGACCGAATTCGTTCTCCTTCATGATGATGATACAGATACAGCACCGACAAGTGCACAGCTTAAAGAGATCATCTAGGAGTAGAAAGCAGAGAATCAAGCCTTGTACCTTGATTTGGAAAGAGCCAAATTGAACATGAAATATCTGGAGCAAAGGAACAAATATCTGGAGGATCAACAAGCGATCATGGAGCTACAAAACATTCGTGAGCATCACCAAGATGCACAGAGGAGAAGAGTTGAGCTCACGTCATTGGAGCAAGAGATTAATGAGGATTGGGAGGCCAATCTAGAGAGATTTAACATGAACTTAGAGAGGCTACTGGACAAGGCCGACAAGGACCATGCATTGCTGAGACACATGGATTTCCACTACATGGCGCGAAACAAAGTGTGCAAGGCCCGAATCAGGAATTTGAAGGCGAAATTGAGGAAGGCAATCAAGAAGCAAAAGAGGCAAATGGAGCTCGATCGACTTCAGATATTGGCCAAAGCCTCATTGGCCCAACATAACACTTGATAAGGAAGCTTCAGCCCAAATTTCAAGAAATTTGGGCATTTTTGGTGTTTTTGGAAATTTTTGTGCAAAAACAGGGGTTTTCTCCCTGTGCGTCGTGCCACCTGGCGCGCGCTTACAATAGGAAGCTCCAAATAACAAAAGGTTTGCATTTTTGGATTTTCCATGGAAAATCATGACTTTTGGTGCATTTCCCGGAAGTTTGGGCCAGTTTTGAGTCCTCAGGAGGTCAAAAACACCCAAAAAATGACCTCTCTGCCCCTATTTTGACACACAGGAAGAAGTCTTGGGAGATTGCAGTTTTGGAGGGGAAAATAGGCACCAAATTTAGAAATTCCACTTGTGTTGGATAGTAGACAGGTAGGGATTTCCAACAAGCACACTTGGCTCAATTTGGACTTCAGAAAGGGCCTCAAAACTAGCTCCAAAGTAGCACGATGCATACAATTTTTGGCGCGGTGCATAGACACCCAAAGGCCAAAATCACGCCCGCTTCGCGAAATTTCATTTCGCAATTTTCTTTGACAGAGAATTAATGAAAGATTGCAACTTTGGTTCATGAGATTCCTATGGCGTGAGTTTAGCGAATGTATCTTCTTTATGTTTCATATGTATTTCGTTATGTTTCATATTTTCATTCACATTCATTTCTAGTGAAAGCTTTCTAAGTAAAAAAGGTAGAATTCAGTGCACTGCTCTGCCTTGGGATAGTTTTCACGTTCTATGTTTTCTTCTGTTGAAAAGGATTCATGTATTTATGTCCTTTTCATAGTCTCAAACAATCTCTCCACCTCACATTTTTTCAACTCTAATTGCTAGACTTTCCGCCTGTCTTGCATCACGAAATAACCTGCATCTTTGAGTTAAATTCTCTACTCATACTGTTCCTTGGCCCCACACATCCCAGAAAACTCAGTTATTCTTCAAATATCACCATCATATTTATTTAACTAGCCTAAAATCAGTATCCATTTTTGAGTCATCTCAGACCCTATTGTTTATTTTCCTGAGTGTGACCGGGAGAGAGCCCTCTCCTGTTCTGGTAGGGCTAGCTACCAGACTGAGCGTGGTTTGTGGTTACCCTAAATTTTGCCTTCCTTCAGCCTAAGGAAAATTTAGGTGATAACAATTGGAATATGAGAGGAATATGAAACTGTAGTTGTGCTTGATGTTAGGGGTAGTGAAGGAGGTCGAACTATGACTTGTTGAGTTGGTATAAAACGAGTCCGAATGAGAGATGAAATGGGAATAGTGGAAAAAAGTGAAACCATAGGAGGGTCGATGATGAGGCAGAAGAAGAAATGGTACTTTGTTGACCTATAAATGGTTTCTTAGCAACCCGATTCAATTGAGTCACCAGATCTTCAAGTTTTTCAAATTGTTGTCTAACATCTTTATCAGAATCTAAAATGATAGGCATATGTGCTAAGATATGAGATTTCAAAATAGTTTCATCAAATACTGTCTCCGGGACAAAGATTTCTGATTTGTTTATGAAAAGACTATGCTCAAAGGGTAAATCAAATTCAATATCCTCAACTATTATAAAACTTTCTGGAAGTGAATTAGCTCTCAACAAAGGATTATTGCTTGCTTGACTTTCTGTAGAACACTTTTTCCTAATCATCTTCTCAAGATTATTTACAACTCTAGGTGGGTTAGGATTTGGGAGGGATATGGTGTAGATTTTCCTAGCAGCTAGATCTTCAAATAGATTGTTTACAACTAGGTATATATAAATATTCTGGATGGAAATTCAACCTAATAGCTTCTACTTCACTGTCACCCATAGGAAATAGATTTTTGAGTTCTCAAATCAATATTTAGAAGGGAAATATTTTGTTTTTGGATCATTCCCCGGCATGGTCGCCATAATGTTAGCATTCTGTAATTTTCCAAGGCTGAGGAAGAAAACTACAAAGGTAACCACAAACCACTTTTACATCTAGGATCTAGCCATTCCAGCTTCAAAGAGGGCTCTTTCTATATGATTTAATTTATGCTTTCAATATTTTAGGCTAGATATCTAAGTTCGAAATGGGTTTTTTCAAAATTTTGGTTGAAGGATGATGGATAAGTCCATTGGGAAATGGATTCATAAACTTTTGGGTAATAAATTACAAATTGAAAAAGTAGCTATAATAGGGCAAGGTATGCAAACTCTTGGCTCTTAAGATATTTATGGTGTGGCTGATATGAAACAATAGGTGATCAACTTATGAAGCATATTTAAATGAATTTATATTTATTCTCACGAGGAAAACATTAAGATTATTTAAAACAAGTTAGAGCAAAGTACACTTAAGTAAATTCAACTCTTAATATTCTTTTAACAATCAGGAGGGAAATCCATATGGAAACTGAGAAAAAATAATAATTTAACATGAGAGAAACATCACCATTTGTTTGACACAAGAATCCTGGAACAAAACTAGCTCTGTATTTCTAAAAATTTATTACCTTGAGGACAATCCACAACCTACATCCAGGTAGATTTCTTTTATTCATACATAATCCAACCCTTTCTAAGTCTTATTACACAAGATTTATAGAATTTGTCTTTAATAAATTCAGACTTCAAATAAAATTCATTACACAATAATATCTAGTAAAAACATGTAGATATTTCTAAAATAGTACTAAGTAATAGAAAATCTGGACAAATTTAGCTTTTCTGGTTAATCTTTGAAGGAAATTTGTCGCTGACTGCAACTGTTTTTCCGACCCCTTCTATTTGTCTTGTTGCCAAAATTGTAAGCTTTTTGTTTGTGCTCATTTGGCCAACTCCAGTAATTGCTCCCATCTCTCTTCGCATGGGATAGAAAAATTTACCATGCTTTTGAATCTTTCATCTACCTCTATGTATGTCTCAAAAGTTGGTTTATTCAAAAATATATGATGAATTTCATGCTGAATAAAAAGATCATGTTGTAGGCCCTCCATGAAAGCTTCCCCACTGATAGTTCTTTTTTCATTTGCAAGTTTTGATGCATCTGCAACTATGTTGCATAATTGATCATGATAATTTTCTAATGGAATCAATTTGTTGTTATAATTTATTAGAGTTGGAAGTCCTTTCTCTTGCAACAAAGAAAATTTTATGTTAAATCTTCTGACCCATAGCTCCAATTCTTTGCACTTATTTTCTAGCTGCACCATAAACAATGTAAACTTTGAAACGGGAACTATAAACTCAAAACGAGAACTCTGGCCCAAAAACCCCAAAAAAACCACAAAAACAGTGCTCAAAACGAAAAGTGTGTATTCTGGAACGATGTTTTTTTTTTTTAGGTGTCAATTTTGCGGTTGTTTTAAAAATGGCAGCGACTACGAAATTTTCTACGAAATTTTCCTGCAAAATATAGCTTCAGAAAAAAAGTGTTGATACTGGAATAATGATTTTTTTTTTAGGGGTCAATTTTCATACTTTTTAAACAATGCTAATAAAACCAATTTTTTATGTCTCAAACAAAGTTAACTTTTAAGGAAAAACACATTAATGTTTCTGGTAGAATATCATTTTTCTTTCTTAAGTATAAATTTAACATGTTTTCAACCACAAAACTAAAAAAACATGACATTATGAACAAATTATTTCACTGAATGAATTCAAAAGTCTTTATTTGTACACTGAATAAAAGAGACATTATATCTCTAATTTGATATTGCATTGTAGATATTTAAACAATAAGATTTATCATACTTAAGACATAATCCAACAACATAAAAATGCTTCATAACTTCTCATTTAACAAAATATGGAAAACATCCATTTTATTTGAAGATACGATGCATACATCAGTTATATAAACTGTCTTAAACAATTATTCAAAATCACTCATATTTTCTTGCACACCATCAGAATTCACATCTTCAGATGAGTGACTGGATGCTGACGAAGATGTTCCATATTCTTCTCTGTCATCAACTAGTGCCCCATCTGAGTCCACATGCATGCCCAAGATTCCAGGTTTCAAAAGTCTTCTAGATCTACGACTGGTTTCAGCAGAGTCCCATGTCAACACTGTTCCTTCTGGTAACAACCTTTTCAGAATCTCTGTCGTCTTGAAGCGAAGAGTTCCTCTCTTTGTTAAATTGAAGTCATAAACAAGTATGTCAACATCCTTCAATTGTAATATGTCTGTGCGGCGGCGATTTATATTTGTACCCTTTCTTTTTCTTTTTCCACCATTTTTTTTGTCAACTACCATCTCTGGCTTATACACACCATTGAATGGGTGTGTATTTGTGGCATACCAATGTACTTCAACACCTGTAACATCCTCATTTTCTGTAAAGACCTTTAAAACTTTAGCAACCCAAAATGGATAGCCATTAGGATCTCCATCTGCTAGCACTGCAATCATGCAACCCTCCTTAATATCCTGTACTGAACCCCTATAAAGGTCTTCCATGGCTTCACGTTGTGCACGAGATCTTCTGGAACCTATATACATCTCTCTTTCCTCTGCCTGTGAAGAATTAATAATACCCTGAGATTGTTGTTGTTCAACAATGTTTACTTCCTCATGTTCATTCGACACATTTTGTGGCCAAATAAATGGATTTTTCAAAGGTATATCTTCATTTATTGTTGTCGAAATGAGATCACTTTGATTATTGAAAAACGACTCCCACCAAACTGAATCAGCAATGTCAAAGTACTCATATGTATATCTAATACATTTTTTAATTTCTTCCAGGCAATCAGAATAATTTATAGCCCTGTTCTGTCTACGTGCATTCTGAACTTCACCAACTGATTGTAATGACAATATTTTTGATGCAAATATTGGATGATCTGGAATGAACTTCAAAAATTGCAATCCTGATGACGGTGCCCACTCTGTAGTAGTTGAATACTTCTTGCCCCATATTAGTGTTTTCCCATCAATTTTTTTGATACGAAATTGATGTTGGAAGCTAATGTCATTAAGTTGTTCAATGCATTTCCCCTCACCATATGATCCCAGAATAAACCTTCGCATGTCAACAGTTTCTTCCAACACTTTAAAAGCAGGCTCTGGCATGTATGATTTCTTAATACATTGAATTAGTGATGGCAAGCTCCCAACTTCCTTCCTCCTCAATGTGACTGAAAAACGACTGAACATCTGATCAATATGGTCATGAGTGTGCCCAACAAGAAGGAAACCAACCTTTACCTTTTGAAAAATTCTCAATTCAACAAGCATGTTCAGATACCCAAAAACAATCTGATTTTTGTTTTCACGGCAAGTGTTGTCCAATTGTAGATACAAAACTTCAGGAAGATTACCAGACCAATGAGAAATGACATCATGAATTATGGTTATGGTCAGATTTGCATCATTATGAATATTTGGAGCTGTGAAGTACACCCTTGGCAACATTTTCCCATTGAAGACCATACAACCGACCAAGTGAAACTGATTAAAATTTTCCTCTTGTAGATTTTTGGGTGTGCGAACAAAATGTGGTAAAAGTGTTTTCTTCTGGTCCATACCATCAATTATCAAACCCAAATATTTATTTGGATTATCATAACACTTCTTTCGATGCTTGTACAACTTCTTCCTTTCATTTGTTTGTTGTTCGCGATGCTCCTGAAGTTCTTTGACAATTAAATCTACACAACATAAAAGAAATTCATTAAGAAATATGTTTTCATAGTTGATGACTATACAATTTTAAAAGTAAAAGTTATGAACACTTACCTCTTTCTGAGCCTTCACATTTGTCCCTTTTTGATTTAAGAGAAGCACATGTACTGCAAATCCCCATCCTTGTCTTCTTAGGAATACGAACATTATTGAATTCTTTCTTCCATAGCTTCACAAAATATTGATATGTAATAAAGTGGCCCTGTCCCTCAGCACTTTCTGCATATTCTTTGTATAAGTTGTAGATTTCTCGTCTTGAAAAATTATCTAGAATATGTATTGTCTCTCTATTTGGCATACACTCTCCATGCTTTGAAAAGAAATCTTTCATCCATGACATTGCAGTGTTTGATAATGGCCCAAACTGTCTTTTATAACGTACTTCTGAATAAAATGTGGGATCCTTTTCCAAATTTTCTTGAATTCTCGAGAGACGAAAATTCCCAAGTGAATGAAACATTTTGAAAGCTTTTCTACACAATAAAAAATTCCTAATATGATAATCATAACCTGACAATGTAGATTGCATGCAGCCAACTAAATATGAGTTTTGCATGCTTTTATTCATTGACAAATATCTCTTCCTGCTTTCTAATGCAAATGTGAAATCCATACGTTTCAAGCAATTTTTTTGGCAACATTCACTTGAAATGAGAGCGCTGATAGAACTTCTTCTCGTCAGATATTCTGCTCTACCCCTTGTATAACTAGAATAGCTTGCATTGATACGAAAAGGTCTACTCCTACTCCTTGATACAATATTTCTTGGCAACATCTCCATCATTGGATCTTCACTTTTATAAGGACTTTCATCATTAAGAGGAACGTTATCCACACTATGATCTGCTCTGATTTTCAAATTTTGACTGAGAGGATACCCTTCATCTTCCCCTTCTTCAGTGCTACTATCATAGTCCTTAGAATTCAGACTAAATGGAAAATCTGACTCGATGTTTAATGGATATTCTTCCTCATGTACATTATCAGTGCTGCTCTCATAGTCCATAGAATTAGGACTATGTTGAAAATGTGGCTGTTTACTTATTGAAGATGCTACATCCTGTCCTTTGTCACTGCTACCTTTATACTGATTAGAATTAGGACAAACTGCATCATCCTGTTCTTCATCACTGTTGCTCTCATAGTCCTTAGAATCAGGACTAAGAGGACATTGTGATACTCCAATGTTTTGAGAATCATCATCCTGCGCTTCATCACCGCTGCTCTCATAGTCCTTAGAATCAGGACTAAGAGGACATTGTGATACTCCAATGTTTTGAGAATCATCATCCTGCGCTTCATCACCGCTGCTCTCATAGTCCTTAGAATTAGGACTAAGAGGACATTGTGATAATCCAATCTTTTGAAAATCATCATCCCGTGCTTCATCACCGCTGCTCTCATAGTCCTTAGAATTAGGACTAAGAGGACATTGTGATACTCCAATCTTTTGAAAATCATCATCCCGCGCTTCATCACCACTGCTCTCATAGTCCTTAGAATTAGGAGTAAGAGGACATTGTGATACTCCAATCTTTTGAAAATCATCATCCCGCGCTTCATCACCGCTGCTCTCATAGTCCATAGAATTAGGACTAAGAGGACATTGTGATACTCCAATCTTTTGAAAATTATCATCCCGCGCTTCATCACCGCTGCTCTCATAGTCCTTAGAATCAGGACTAACTAGACACTGTGACAATCCATACTTTTGAAATTCATCATCATGCTCATCATCACTGCTGCTCTCATAGTCCTTAGAATTAGGACTAAGTGGACACTTTGACACTCCATTATTTTGAAATTTTCCATCATGCACCTCAAAACTGCTGCTCTCATAGTCTTCAGAATTAGGACTAAGTGGACATCGTGACCCTCCATTCTTTTGAACTTCACCATCACATTCTTCAAAACTGCTACTCTCATAGTCCTCAGAATTAGGACTAAGTGGACATTGTGACACCCCATTCTTTTGAACTTCACCATCATGCTCCTCATCACCGCTGCTTTCATAGTCCTTAGAATTTGGACTAAGTGGAATCTGTGACTCTTTAAATTCTCCATCCCCTCTTTCATCAGTGTTGCTCTCGTAGTCCTTAGAATCGGGACTAAGTGGAAGAATTGACTTTCTATTCATAGTGGAAGGATTCCCACTATATTCATCAATATGAATAGAGTTGTTACGCGATGAAGATGTTGATGGTGTATAAACCAAAACTTCACCATCAGAGCAATCCATCACTTTCAAATAGAAAATGTTGAATGACACAAATGGAGTCTCCTGAGCGTATTATATAGCTTAAAGAATGAAATATTCCCTCCAAAATTATTCCCTCCAAAAATTTTCGCGAAAATATTTCCCTCCAAAAATTTTCGCGAAAATATTTCCCTCCAAAAGTTTGTTAGATTTATTTACCTTTATTATTTTATTCTACAATTGATTGAAAAACATAAACTAATTTATTTTTATGAAATAAATCACTAAAATTCAAATTGTAAATCACAATCAGTTATACATTAATTATTGTAATAGTTAAAGTATATCATATTTACTTAACAATTTTTTTTTTTTCTAATTTTTATAATATATTCTCAAACATATTAATCCCACATTCAATTCGTTGTAAAACAACTCTACAATATTCTCTCTATACTAATGTAAAACAAATTATCCCACATTAATCGTATGGAAAAACATCTTCGTGATTTCACTTATATAATAAATTTCGCTATCACTATTACTCGCCTCACATCTAGGTTTTCTGAAATTCCTTGAAAGACTCGTGAATTTGTGGAGCAGCGATATTGCTATCAACAATATATACAACGAAGAATTGTCGCAATTGAAAGGCAAGTACAATTATTTTTTTGAAATTTTCATATTAAATTACGCTAATGAAAAATATTTTTTTTTAAATTAAAAAATTTTTCAAGCCAATTTTTTTTTTTATACCACATGGTGAATCGGTAACTGTGAATCGGGCTGGGTGGGGCGGGCGGGCGGCCCGGGGGGGCTGGGCTGGGATGGGCGGGCCGGGTGTGCCGGGTGGCCGGGTGGGCGGGCCGGGTGAGCCGGGCGGGCCGGGTGAGTCGGGAGGGCCGGGTGGGCGGGCCGGGTGAGCCGGGCGGGCCGGGTGGGCCGGGTGGGCGGGCCGGGCGGGCGGGCCGGGTGTGCCGGGTGGGCCCGGGTGGGCGGGCCGGGTGGGCGGGCCGAGTGGGGTGGGTGGGCCGGGTGGGTGGGCGGGGCCGGGTGGGGAGGGCGGGCCGGGGTGGGCGAGCGGGCGGGGGGGATGGGCGGGGTGGGCGGGGCGGGGCGGGCGGGTGGGATGGGCGGGGTGGGCGGGTGGGCTGGGCGGGGCGGGCGGGGTGTGACCACCCCGCCCGCCCCGCCCAGCCCACCCGCCCACCCCGCCCATCCCACCCGCCCGCCCCGCCCCGCCCACCCCGCCCATCCCCCCCGCCCGCCCTCCCCACCCGCCCGCCCGCCCACCCCGGCCCGCCCGGCTCACCCGGCCCCGCCCACCCGGCCCGCCCACCCGGCTCGCCCACCCGCACACCCGGCCCGCCCCGCCCGCCCACCCGGCCCACCCGGCCCACCCACCCGGCCCACCCGGCCTGCCCGCCCGGCCCACCCGGCCCGGCCACCCGGCACGCCCGGCCCGCCCGCCCCGCCCGCCCGGCCCGGCCACCCGGCCCACCCACCCGGCCCGCCCACCCGGCCGCCCGGCCCACCCGGCCCGCCCACCCGGCCCACTCGCCCGGCCCACCCGGCCCCCCAACCCGGCCCACCCGCCCGGCCCACCCGCCCGCCCACCCGGCACACCCGGCCCGCCCACCCGGCCCACCCGGCCCGCCCGGCCCGCCCACCCGACCCACCCACCCGGCCCGCCCGGCCCACCCACCCGGCTCGCCCACCCGCCCACCCACCCGGCCCGCCCACCCGGCCCACCCGGCACACCCGGCCCGCCCACCCGCCCACACCCGGCCCGCCCGCCGGCCCGCCCGGCCCACCCGGCCCGCCCACCCGCACACCCGGCCCGCCCACCCGGCCCGCCCGGTCCGCCCACCCGGCCCGCCCGGCCCACCCGCCCCGCCCACCCCCCCGCCCGCCCGCCCGGCCCGCCCGCCCGGCCCGCCCGCACAGGGCCACCCCCGGGCCGCCCCGCCCCGCCCGAGGGCGGAGCGTCGATTCCGGGAATCGACGCTCCGCCCTCGGGCGGGGCGGGGCGGCCCGGGGTTGGCGCTATGCGGGCGGCGCCGCCCGCGCAGCACCACCACCGGGCCGCCCCGCCCCGCCGGCGCAGCGCCACCCCCGGGCCGCCCCGCCCCGCCCGAGGGCAGAGCGTCGATTCCCGGAATCGACGCTCCGCCCGAGGGCGGGGCGGGGCGGCCCGGGGGTGGCGCTGCGCCGGCGGCGCCGCCTGCGCAGCGCCACCCCCGGGCCGCCCCGCCCCGCCCGAGGGCGGAGCTTCGATTCCGGGAATCGACGCTCCGCCCTCAGGCGGGGCGGGGCGGCCCGGGGGTGGCCCTGTGCGGGCGGGCGGGCCGGGCGGGCCGGGTGGGCGGGCCGGGCGGGCCGGGTGCGTGGGCCGGGTGGGCCGGGCGGGCCGGGTGGGCGGGCCGGGTGGGCCGGGTGGGCGGGCCGGGCGGGGGTGGGTGGGCCGGGCGGGCCGGGGGCCGGGTGGGCGGGCCGGGCGGGCCGGGTGGGCCGGCGGGCGGGCCGGGTGGGTGGCCGGGCGGGCCGGTGGGCCGGGTGGGCGGGCCGGGTGGGCCGGGTGGGCCGGGTGGGCGGGCAGGGTGGGCCGGGTGGGCCGGGTGGGCGGGCCGGGTGGGATGGGCGGGGGGCGGGTGGGCTGGGCGGGGCGGCCGGGTGGCCGGGTGTGACCACCCCGCCCGCCCCGCCCAGCCCACCCGCCCACCCCGCCCATCCCACCCGCCCGCCCCGCCCCGCCCACCCCGCCCATCCCCCCCGCCCGCCCTCCCCACCCGCCCGCCCGCCCACCCCGGCCCGCCCGGCCCACCCGGCCCCGCCCACCCGGCCCGCCTGGCCCCGCCCACCCGGCCCGCCCACCCGGCTCGCCCACCCGGCACCCGGCCCCCGGCCCCCCACCCGGCCCACCCGCCGGCCCACCCGCCGCCCACCCACCCGCCCGCCCGCCCACCCGGCCTGCCCACCCGGCCCGCCCGGCCCGGCCACCCGGCCCACCCACCCGGCCCACCCGCCCGCCCGCCCACCCGGCACGCCCGGCCCGCCCACCCGGCCCACCCGGCCCGCCCGGCCCGGCCACCCGGCCCACCCACCCGGCCCACCCGCCCGCCCGCCCACCCGGCCCGCCCACCCGGCCCACCCGCCCCGCCCACCCGGCCCACCCGCCCGGCCACCCGGCCCGCCCACCCGGCCCGCCCCGCCCGCCCACCCGGCCCACCCGGCCCGGCCACCCGCCCACCCACCCGGCCCCCGCCCACCCACCCGGCCCACCCACCCCCCCACCCGGCACACCCGCCCGCGCACCCGGCCCACACCTGGCTCGCCCACCCGCCCGGCCCACCCGGCCCGCCCACCCGGCACACCCGCCCGCCCGCCCGCCCACCCGGCCCGCCCGGCCCGCCCACCCGGCCCGCCCACCCACCCGCCCGCCCGCCCGCCCACCCGGCCCGCCCGCACAGGGCCACCCCCCCGCCCCGCCCCGCCCGAGGGCGGAGCGTCGATTCCGGGAATCGACGCTCCGCCCTCGGCGGGCGGGGCGGCCCGGGGGTGGCGCTGCCGGGCGGCGCCGCCCGTGCAGCGCCACCCCCGGCCGCCCCGCCCCGCCCGGGCGGGCGTCGATTCCCGGAATCGACGCTCCGCCCTCGGGCGGGGCGGGCGGCCCGGGGTGGCCCTGTGCGGGCGGGCGGGCCGGGTGGGCCGGTGGGTGGGCCGGGTGGGCGGGCCGGGTGGGCCGGGTGGGCGGGCCGGGTGGGCCGGGTGGGCGGGCCGGGTGGGCGGGCCGGGGCCGGGTGGCCGGCGGGCTGGCCGGGTGGGTGGGCCGGGCGGGCCGGGTGGGCCGGGTGGGGGGGCCGGGTGGGCAGGCCGGGTGGGTGGGCCGGGTGAGCCGGGTGGGCGGGCCGGGTGGGCCGGGTGGGTGGGCCGGGTGGGCGGGCTGGGTGGGGGGGTGGGCCGGGTGGGGGGCCGGGTGGGGTGGGCCGGGTGGGGGGGCCTGGCGGGCCGGGTGGGCGGGGCGGGCGGGCGGGCGGGTGGGATGGGCGGGCGGGCCGGTGGGATGGGCGGGGGGGGGGGATGGGCGGGCGGGGCGGGCGGGTGGGCTGGGCGGGGCGGGCGGGGTGGTCTCGACCACCCCGCCCGCCCCGCCCAGCCCACCCCCCACCCCGCCCATCCCCCCCGCCCATCCCACCCCGCCCCGCCCGCCCATCCCCCCCGCCCGGCCCGCCCGCCCATCCCACCCGCCCGCCCACCCCACCCGGCCCAGCCCGCCCCGCCCACCCGGCCCGCCCACCCGGCCCACCCGGCCCCCCCACCCGGCCCGCCCGGCCCCCCCACCCGGCCCGCCCGGCCCGCCCACCCGGCCCACCCGCCCGCTCACCCGCCCACCCACCCGGCCCCACCCACCCGCCCACCCGGCCCGCCCGGCCCGCCCACCCCCCACCCGGCCCACCCACCCGCCCACCCGGCCCGCCCGGCCCGCCCACCCGGCCCACCCGGCCCGCCCGGCCGGCCCACCCGGCCCGCCCACCCGGCCCACCCGGCTCACCCGACCGGCCCACCCGGCCCGCCCGCCCACCCGGCCCGCCCACCCGGCCCGCCCGGCCCGCCCACCCGGCCCGCCCACCCGGCCCACCCGGCCTGCCCGGCCCGCCCACCCGGCCGCACAGGGCCACCCCCGGGCCGCCCACCCGGCCCGCCCCGCCCAGCCCACCCCGCCCAGCCCCGCCTAGCAATTTTTTTTTTTACTGATTTATGTGCTTTTTTTTCAGGAAAATGGCATCAAGAAAAATTTCTGTGAATCTTTCTGGAGCAAGGAGTCTTAAAGGTGTATCTTCAAAAAGCGTTGGTGAACGAACTCCACCTGAGCTCATACCTACAAAAAACGTTGGTGAACGAACTCCACCTGAGCTCATACCTACAAATATGACAACTGTTTTAAGTGATAAGAAGCTAATATCAGATTGGAAAAGTTCAAAAGAGGTGAAATTTCCATCAAGAGCCTGGTATGTGAAAGAAAGAGAGAGCACAACTGTGAATATATATCTATACATTGATACACGCAATAATACTGAAAATTTGGAGGTGATGGGAAAAGTCATGGATATGTGTTCGGTACCAAACACTGAAGTTGTTTACGTACTTACAAAAACTGCCAAGTCACATGAAAGGATTAAATACCGACTATCATATTCATTATATGATAGGAGAGAGGTATCTACAAAGTTGTGTAAACAAATCGTAAATGATATGACACAAAACACGGTAAGTATTGTTATTTGTATTTTTATTTTGCGTTTTGAAAATGTCTCGCTATATTTTTTAACTTTGATTATATTAACATATGATATTTTGTTTGGCAGAATTTTGTTGAAAGCTGTTCAATTATGGTGGGAGGCATTCATTACATAGAGAATGATATCATGAACGTTGTCAGCCATTTTTACTCAGTGTCAGAGGAAGATATGCAAAACATGGAAAATGTAGTAATTGATGATGCTACAAAACTACATCCAAAGAATCAGAAAAAAAGGCCTCTGGTGGATAAATCTAGCAAGGGTAAACAAGTTACTTTTGAAGACGATGAAGTTGACAATGAAGCATATGTTGCCATTACTGAAGATGACATTGAAATTGTGGAAGGTCGTAAAAGACCAAAAGTAACAATGGCCAAGAATAGATCTCTTCAGAATGTTAAGACGAAAAAAAGTAGAGTTGAAGATCTTGAAGTAGTCATTACCAGCAGTCAAGAACCTAGTGAAACTTCAAAAGAAAGCAGAGAAATCATTACACCAGGAGCTGATTTAGGTGATGGCATTATCAAAACAAAACAAAATGCCATTCGACAGAATTTGACAAAGAGAAACCTAGTTGATGGTGGTCGTACATTTCAGTTAAATGTGACACAAACCTATAAGGCAAGTGAAGGACAATGCCAATATCAAGTCAGAAAGCCGCACCATCTGCATGTTCACAACTTGAAGACATTGATGAGGTACAATCCATATGCTCATGTGGTTAGTTATGTGCTTCTTGTTGATCCACTTCAAGTTCCCAACAAAGAAGCATTTGATAAGTCAAAATGTTTTGAATACAATTATTATGTGCTTGGGGGGAACCATTCTGTTGAAGCTCAAAGACAATTGATGGAGGAATATCCTAATAACCCACGTTTTGAAACGATGAAATGTATCATTTATGCTGGTTTAAATGAAACAGAAGCAAAGCTAGTGGCATGGGATCATAATTCAGATAATGAATATAGGATGTCTATGACTTTGGTCCAAAAGGTTAGATTTATTCATAGTGAATTCCTAGAAAAATGTGGTGGGGATAAGATCAATATTACTACAGATTTCCGAAAGGAATGTTGTATGGAAATAGGCTATCAAATTGAAGATAAAGGCAATTCAAAAAATGGAAAAGACAACAGATCTAGCGATTTATTCAGAGGTGTTGATAACATTTTCCAATTGGCATTTAGAACTGGAGATATTTGGAATTTGATTGATGACATTTTTAGCATGTGGGAAGACATTGGCATTAAAAACCAGAAGGTCAGAAAGTCTAAGCCATTGATATGTAGCAACAATAAATCAGCGCCTGAACTGAAGCAACTTCCAGACGATATGACCATCACGCCTTGGAGGGCGATGCAAGGAGTGAAAGATGAAAAAATTGTCAAAACAATATTATCTCGTGTGAAGTCGGGGGAATTATCATTGGAAGAAATGTCTGAAGAATTTCAAAAGTAAGTTTGCTGAATTATTTTTACTTATTTCCAGGATTATAGTTATCTTTTAACTAAAACATGTTGTTATTGGTAGTATTTTTTATACATATCAGTATATTAACTTTTTCTTTATCTATGCAGTCACAAAGTTTACATGAAAATTCAGGAACAAATGGTTAAATTGTTGAATGAAGATAGTTGGGATGATGTTGTACGCAACTATCCAGATTCAAGTTCTACATCAACATTGAAAGCTTTTTATCTTGCATTTAAAAAGGTAACTTGATTTATACATTCAGTTTTAATCATCTGTGTACTATTTTTAATTTAAATTAAAACTTACACATACATTTGTTTGTTTGGTAAAAGATGAAGAAAGAAGATAATGGAGCACCAGACAGTTTCAAGACTTTTATTGAAAAAATAAAGATTGAAAGACTGAGAAAGCAACGTATTAAGAATGTTGAACTTGATCCAACTCTTAATCATTTCATTTGGAATGGGCTAGACACTATTCAATATCAAGTAATACAAGGCGACTGTGAAGACATTGCGAAACTCATACCAAAAAGGGATTATGCCCTCGTTATTGCAGATATTCCCCATGGTTTCAATATTCCAAACATTTGCTATGATAATGACCCTTATACTTATCAAGCTTTTAATAAAGTGGTGGCGGGATTTAAGGAAGTGACGTCATCACCATTATGGAGATTTGTGACATTTCATTCAGACACACAGTTGGCAATGTTATTGTCAAGCTTCAAGGGGAAAACAAATTCAAGGATGCAGCTTACATGGTAAGATGTTTAAAGGTATATTTGATTAATGTTGAAAAATTAATTTATGTACAAGTTAATTGAAATTTTACTATTTTATGTTACAGGCAAAAGTCAAATCTTCTTGACAATGAAGATCAACAATTTATAAATGACTGTGAGTTCATTCATATTGATAGTTGGGCAAAAGATGATAGCCATATGTCTATGATTTTTAATCGGGTGGACAAAAAGAGTCATAGCCAAATACTGTCTTATGATGTTGTTGTGAGAAAACTAACATATGAAGACAAAGAAATGAAAGGAGAGATAGTTAACATTTATCAGAAACCACAATTATTGATTAACTATCTTATAGACATATGTTCAAATGAAGGAGATTGGGTTCTGGATTTATTTTCTGGCTCAGGTACGTTTTGCCACATGGAATTGAATTTCAATATGTTCTTTTTTTTAATTAATATGTCATTGTACTAATTTACTTCATTATTTTTTTGTGCTTGATAATTAGGTACAACACTAGCATGCTGCCTTCAAAAAGGAAGAAATTGCATTGCAATTGAGAAAGATCCATTACAATGCAATTTCATTCAGCAAAGAATTAATGCTCTCCAATTTCTTCCAGATGCAATGCAAGAAATTGGGTTGAAGAAAGGGGACTTTAGTGAATCACGTGTGGCAAAAAAGGCAAAGGAACCCCAACCACCATTACATGGAATGTATGGAAAGACACATATTGGGGGATTTGCAGACATGAAAGACCCATTAGAAGAGGAAAATGAGCAAAATGAGCAAAATGAAACAGAAAATATTGTGGAAGAGGACAATGATGAAACTCTAGAGGACGAAGAGTTTGGATTACGTGACATTCTTGATTAAATTTAAGTTGTGCTTGTAACTCAAGCTTTGCAATGTTTTGACTTTGACATTTTATGAGAAGAATAAACACTCAATTAGGGTTGTTATACGTTCAATATTGGTAATATGTGATTTTTGCATTGATTTTTAAGTTAATCATTTTTTTTTGAAAAAAAAGTAGTTATTATTATCCTTTTGACATGAAATTCATAAAAAAAACTATTATTTGACCATTTTTAGTTAATATTTTTGTATAAAATTTGTGATTTTGACATGTTAATTCTAGCAAAAAATTATCAAAACGTTTAGTTTTTTGTTATATTTATGTTAAAAATGGTTATTTTTTATGTCCATTGTTAAAAAATGTTGTTTTTTAGAAACAATTATTTCATGTCGATTGAAAAATTAATTAAGGGGTTGAAAAGATGTCTAAATATGTAGATTATCTAAAATTCAAACTATCGACTTTATAATTTAAAAACGCAAAACAATAAAAAGCCCACTAAAAAAAAAAAAAAATTAAGATAGAGAACAAGAAAATATGAATACAATGACGACTTCAAAAACTATCAAATTTAGAAAATAATTTTTTACATTTCACACACTAGAAAATTTAAAGTCAAAAAATAGGTCTTTTAAAAAAAGGGTGTGATGCAGAATACACACTTTTTAAAATCAGGATGAAAATCACTACCATTCACCGAGCCTCACCCACTTAATGCACATGAAAAAAATTAAAGTTCCAAAAAACATGTTCTTAAAAAAACATGTGTATTCTGCATCAACACTTTTGAAAATCGGGTCATTTTTTTGCCACCTCTACAAAACGGGTAACAGTATCAGTTCCCGTTTCAAAGTTTACATTGTTCATAATATTTTTCTTTGTCAAGGCACTCTTGACTTCCATTACTGTCTCTATCCTATCTTAAATATTGAGTTCTTCAATATCATCTCTAGTCTTGGAGTTTAACATCCTTATAATTTTTTGCGCTTCTACAGGGCTATGCTCAATATCAAATTTATATTTTTCAATTGCTTCTTTTAATCTTTGTACCAGTTCTTCTTGTTCAAAAATAAATTGAATGGATGGCCATAATTCTGTAACATTTGCATTGATATTGTGCCAGATGTTACGTTTGGATTTTGTTAACATCTGAATTATGAGGGATTGATCCTCATACTTTTGAATTTGTTGAATTAGTTTGAAATTATTTTGTATCTCTGCCAAGTATGCATTGTCTACTTTGATCTTGTTCTCCTCCATGTTGCTGAGTGTTGTTGTCAACTTCTCCATTTTCTTATTTGTTAATGATAATTCTCCTAAAGCTTGAGATAACTTGTCTAAAGAATCTGAAGTTGATGCTTGTGTTGTTTCCTAATGTCTTGAATATCTACATTTTTGTTCTTAATTATCTCCTCGGTTGCCTTGAAATCACTGGGATCATATCCTAGTTTGATAATTAAATCTTCTAAAGTTTTAATCCTGGTGTCTTTGACGAGAGAAGACATTTTTTCAATCTTCAACTGTGAGTGCATATTTTTTTTCCCGTGGAAAAGTCGTAATTTTATTCATAAGACAAAATTACGTTTTGTAGATGCTGAAGAGCATATGTAGATGTTCTGTTCCGACTTTCACAAAAACCAAAAAGATGTAAAAAAGAATAAAAAATAAAAGATTGAAATAGCTATTGTTTTCTCCCTTTCTTCTTCTCCACCTTTCGCCATCCTCCAGTATTGGGGGTAGCTGTTACAATGGATAGCTGATTTTCTGTTATAGTTGTGGGAGAATCCTTTTCTGACTCTGATCCTTCTAATCCATGAGCTCTCTTGTTGCCGAGTATTTCCTTTCTTGTTAGCTGGGAACCTTGTTGCTGCATGGGGTTTTTGGGGGCTTCCTCTTCTTTTTTTGTGTTGTCCTGAACTATTTGTTCGTCTTCTTCTACATTGTTTTCTGCATTCTCTGCTGTATCTTCTTCCTTCTCCAATGGTTCTATATGTTGCCATCCTTTCGGTTTCCATTGCTGCTTGTTCCTATTGGGGATGTTTCTTGTCTGTGGGCATGCACTAAGCAGGTGGCCTGTTTGTAGGCATCCACGGCATTGGAACGCTGTGTTTTCATAATCCAAGGGTTGTATCCACTGTGTATTGTTGAAGTTTAGTATAATACTTTCTGGCAGTCCTTGACTGAGATCTACTTCGATACATATTCTGGCGGAGGTAAATATTCCATTTATGAGTCTCTCCTTGTCATTCTTTATGAATTTACCCAAGGTATTCCCAATAGCTATTAAAACCTGGTGGTGCCAGAAATGTAATGGGAGGTTGTGCAACCTAACCCAAACTGGCATCTTTGATACCACCATTATGTTGGCATCAAATTCTAGAAACCAAGGGTTAATGACGAGTCCAGCACTGCCCTAGAACCATGGCCCCTCATTTAGGATAATGTCCATTTCCTCTTTTATATTGAATCTTACTATGAAAAACCCCTTGGGGCATAAGTATATTTCGCAATTTGTTGTCTAGTATGTATGTAGCCATTGATGCAGTACATCAGATCTAGGCCAAAAACCATTAAAATGGAAAATGACAACATTGGTATGTAGGTCTGAGTATATGGTATTTACCTCGAGTATAGCAATGGTGAGAGATGGGATCTCAGGTTTTTGTTCTACTATGTAAGGCCCTAGAAGTTCATAGGCAACCGTAGGATTGATCTGTGCTTTCCCTTTGCCCTTGATTGCGTCCTTGAATGTGCCTGTGTTCTTTGTGTTCTTTGACCCAGTTCCAGAACATCCGCCCCGCAGATGGAGATTGACGATGATGGTCGAATCTGAAGTAATTTTGTAGGCCTAGAGGGTGTGATCGTCCTGCAATCTGTGTCCCATGAAGATCAGGTTTTGTTCGTGTGCAGGTATGCCAAGGAGACTCTGTATTCTAAATCTTAGATCTCGGATCCTGCATCCCTGCCAGAGCCTTAGGCAGTAGTGCCTGGCTTCTGATGCTTTAAGAAATATCTGTGTAAGGTCCGTGATTTTAGGGTCCAATCTGCTCCGATCCACTGTCTCTTCATTTGTCACCTTGCCATTCAGTTCCTCTACTGCACTTTGGGCATGTTATATAGGCCAAGGTGTGGTCGCGACACTTGTTTACCCCTGGATTTGGTTTTTTGGTAGGCTATTCAACACTCTATGTGCTTGATCTAATGGATCATATGCAGATCTGATGGTATTATCATTTGGATCTGTGGCTCTTTTGCTTCCAGATTCAGTGCTGTAATCCCCTTTGTTCCCATGACCCTGTGCCTGAACTGACATGAGTACAGTGGTTGCAGAAACCCACATTGTTCGTTTTATATACGCCTCATCCCTAATGTAGTTGCTGCCTCGGCTGTGTGCCAGATCTGTTAGATCAGGAGCAGTTTTATGAGGTGCGAAGACGATATTCATGCCCACGGTGGTGATCCAATGTACTTTGGTATACAAGATATGTGCAATGACTCTGCCTGCCATTCCGCAATCAAAGGCATCCCTGTAACCAGTAGATCTCCCATCGCCGGCTCTAGGGTAACGAGTACCCAGTCGAGCAGGTCCTACCTTCTCATTTACGTTGATCTGCATTTGCTTCGCCACCAGGATTTGTAGCTTGAGGGTCTGATCGTTTTCCATGAGCCTCTGATGATCTAGCGCAGCGCTAATGAACGACATAAGGCCCTCACGACCGAATAACTTCGCGGCGAAAATAGTGGTGTGTCCCCGGGCTTCGGGGGATGTGATTCGTTGTAGACAAGGTCGAAGCATGCAGGTACCACTGCATCCCTTATGCTGAACTCGACCACCATAGCAACTCATCGTTTTCCGCGGGCTCTAGTTCAAGTGCCTGAAAATTCTTTTTCTGCCGTTTTGGGTGCAAAATATTTTCTAAGTGCATATTTTTTTAAAGAGGTCTACAATTTGGAGGTAGATGTAGCTGAATTTGTCAGTGTTGAGTAGATCATTTCTTCTTCTTTCTTATGCAAATCGATTTGATCGATTACATGGACCTTCTTGGTATCAACAAAAAATATGGAAGCCTTATAATCTTCAACACTTTTGGGGGCTGGCACTATAGGTTCCAAAAAGGCCATTTGGAACTGACCTTTTTCTGAGTCAAATGCATATAGCAATCTGTGTTGGGTGGTGGCATTTTGCTTCCAAAATTTTGAATATGTTGAAGCCTTTAAAGCTTCATTCTTCAACTTGATCTCCCTATACCTTGTAAAAATACTCTGTTTTGCTGGAATCTAAGAGGTAGAAGAGATAAGAGACTCAATTGTCTCCTCAACATATGTGAATGGAGTGGTAGGGATGTCTGTCAAAACCATGGTACTTTTCTCCTATGAATCCTTTTCTTCTGAGGATTCTTCTTGAATAGTTATTATTTGAGGGCTAGCCTTACTATCAGACTTAGTAGTGGTCTTTGGCTCCTTTTTTCTCTTGAACACAACAAAATTTATAGCCTGATTTTTTAAATTTGTAGGGGACATACTTTCCCTTGGCCTCTTGATTTATTTGTCTTTTGGGATAGGATTTTGTAGAGATGATTGACTGATTAACTTCTCTTCGGCCTCTTGCAAAGTGTTTTCTATCCATTACTGTTGATTAGCATATTTATTTATCTCTGGCCTAGGTGTATGTTCATATGGAGTGCTCTTCTGTTCTACCCTCAGCTTTGAAATTATCCCTAAAGGATCATAAGACCATGTGAAGCTTGGTTTGAATTTCATTTGCTTTAAGATTCCCTCCACTTCCTTTGTTGTTTCTCTGGTATTTACAATATAGGGCCCTACATTTTCCTTTAATTTAAACTGTGCTTTCTTCTTATTTGAGACAAAGTGCAATTCATCCATATTCAACATCTGTCTAGCATATTCAAAGAGCAAAGAATCTCACTGGCACAAACTTTGGTAATCTATAGGGAGGAAGTTCACACCCATATATTCTGATTTCTGTATAGTTCTGGTATAAATACTAGTCTCCAACTTTTGACTGCTCTGAAAGATGCAAAACCTTCTTGATCTCTAGTGAAATTCTTGGTATGACATCACTGCAGAGTAGACATAAGGATGTATGTAGAAACTTATCCACAAAATCAGTGAAGGAATAATCCTCTGAGTTTCTTCTGACTAAAGAAGTCCAATGAATGACTGATAATGGATTTCCCTGGTCATCCATCTTTTGCAATTGAAAATTGAACCTGTCTGCCTGGTAAAATAACATGAGATATACTAAAACTAATTGGTGTTTGAACACACCTTCAACTTTAAACTTTAGAAACTACTCATGTATGACATTCGATAATAATTGACTGTAATTGAAAAGAACTGAAGGCTTCTGACCAACTACAAATATTGATAAAAAACCTAATACTACCTCATCTACCCACTGGTCTATATGATATCCTAATAAATAAGTAACCATAGAAATGACTTGTCTGGACATTTATGGGAAAATAGAGGTAGAGTATGGAGGATTTGTTCTAGGAAACTCAACATTCTCAGGTAGAAAACATTCGAAAATGTGGGCTCGCTGGGGGAAGGTAAGTTTCTTATATATCTCCATTAGTGCATCAGTGGAAAATGGATGCAAAGAGGCTTGCATATTTATCTGTAAGGCTTGGAAAATGCTTTCTGGGGAAATGTAAAATAGGACCTCATATTGTGGGAAATTACTACTTTGTGGCTTGGGAGGTGTTAGTGACAGTCTTTCCAGCCTTCCTCCAGTGATCAAATATGCTCTTACAAAGTGGTCTCAGAGTGTCAAGGTCAAATTTTGTCATTTCAGTGAGTCTTCAAGCAAAATTTGGTCACTAGGCATTAGATCTAGGGTTTTCTTTCACTCCTTCTAAAGTTGTCCAAATGTCGGTCCATTTCATCATTCAGCTGAGTCTATCATCATTCATAGGGTTGTCATTATCATGTCAGTGTCTAATGAGTCATTTTACACCTTGTTCATGCTTCAGTTGCGCCTAGGCAAGGTTCATTTGCCTCTCCTAGGGTTTTGAAGGCAATTTCTCTTGGATGGTCAAATAATTAGCAAAACTTGTATCCATATGTTCATACACCTTCCCCTATCCTTCATGTACCTTATTAAACACTTCCCATCCCTTAGATCCGCCAAATTCCTCATTTTCGCACAAACCCTAGTTTCTTGCTACAACTTGGCAATTTTCTAGGTTGGGCCTGTGTTTTTCCCTTTTGGACCCCTTCCCCTCACTTGATCTCCATGATTCAACTTTTCCCTGCTTCCTAACATCCCTCCCTACTTCCAAAAATTTCCCCAAGAATTTAGAAGCCCCTTATCCCCTTCATTTCGACAAAATTCCTTGTTTCACACATCGGGATAAGTTTCACTCAAAAGATGTTTCAGAGAAATCAAAGATGAATTTTGGAAAAATGAGAGAGGTTTTTGTCCACAACATACCAAAGACAAAAAACCTCCTTCACTTTTTGAACAAGTGTCATGGTTTTAGAGAAATGTCAAAAATACAATCGCCAGATCCAAGGAGGTTGGCCAAGGCACTAAAACGACGGAAAAGGCCCGATCCACTCCAAATTTTGGCCAAAGCCTCTTTGACTGAGCATGGTACTTGATTGGGGACTCCCAGCCCAAATTTCAAGAATTTTGGAGAAAATTTTGTCAATTGTGAATTTTTTGTGCCAAACACAGGTTTTCGCCCTCAACGCGTAGCGCGCCGTGCGCTACCCTGAAGATGGGAAACTCCATTTCATGAAAACTCAGAATTTTTGGATTTTTCATGCAAAAATACACTTGCTCAGAAATTTCCAAGAGATTCCATCAAGTTTTGAGCTTCCAGAAGGTCAAAAAACAAGCAAAAAATGACTTTCTGCCACCTTTTTGACACATAGGAAGCAGTCTTGGGAGATTGCAATTTTGGAGGGGACAATTGTCACAAAAATCAGAAATTCCACTTGGGTTGGAAATTAGACATCCAGACCTTTCCAACAAGCCCAATTTTTCCTCATTTTGACTCCAGGAAGTGCCTCAAAAGCAGGCCCAAAAGCGCGCTACGCATTGAGATTCAGGGCGCTACGCATCAGGCTATTTTCACAGAAATGCACCTACAGCTCAACAAAACGCAGTTTTGACTAGGTTTGACTTTTTGGAGTGGATTTTGATCCTCCTTGATGTAAATGATGTAATTTTATGATACTTTGACACTTATTTATCTCTTCTAGAAGATTCATTCATGAAATAGGCAAAAATTTAATGAATGAATTGGTTTCCTAGCTTATAGAGGCAAGTTGTTTTGACTGCCTAGATTTTAGTGCTCAGTTTGGAATTGGTTGAAACAGCTCCTAGGATAGTGAGCTCGACCCCTAGAGGCAAGGAAAGATGTTATATTTCCTATATTATGTACTTTCTTGGTCATTTTCATGGTTGGACTCTTGAGGGAGAAAGCTTCTATTGTATTACTCATTGTATCTCTGCAATTTTGGCAAAGGAAGAAAGACCAGGGTTTTGCAGCACTTTTTTGGATTCCTGTGGTTATTTGTGTTGATGGTGTGCTTCTCTCATGTATTTTTAAGTGTGTTATGTGTATCATTTTCCACTTTTCTTTTCTGCACATTAAGTAAATGAAGTGTTAAGGTAGAATTCATGATTGCCATGCTCTGCTTTTAAGTTTGCTTAATATCAATGTTTTCATCTGTTTAAGGGGAATTCAAGGTGATTGATTGCTCTCCTTAGCTCCTCACCAGTTATTCTCATCCATCCAACTCTTTCAAAGGCATCAATACAGTCTCCTATCTTGCCCCAAAGAGCCCCCTGCGAAAACTGTGTCCAATCCCCGCACCCAAAATTGCTTTTCCCCGATTTTCCACCAAAATCCTAAAAATCTCAAATCAAACCTTATATCAGTTTACTAGCCTAAAATCAGTGTTCTTTATTGGTCATCTCCACCCTTTGAAGACCTTCTACCAAGATAGACCCGGAGAGAGCCCTCTCCTGCCCCGTAGGGCTAGCTACGAGGCTAAGTGGTTTGATGTTGCCTTGGATTTTGTCTTTTTCAGCCTGAGGCCAAATTCAAGCGCTAACAGGAGGTATCTGAGATGACACCAGGTAGAGAATTCAGGGAAAATTTGAGTTTGAGGAAAGGTAAATTGAGGAAGGAAAGATTCCTATATTATTAAATCATCACTCTCATCTAAATATTTATGTTTTGTGCAATTATGGACCTCATATACATTAGATTCACACTGGGTTTCAAATATTTTGAATTGGGTATCAATCAAGGGAGTCTTATCTAGATCTCAGATAGGGGGTACCATGTGATTCTTCTCGTGGCATCTTTACTTTTCCCTTATGTGATGAAATTTTTAATTTCAAAGGAGAATTGGAGGAACAACACTACCAAACTATTTTTGACTAAAAATTGTAGAGGGGGAAAACTTACAGATTGCTCTGGTAAATTCAAAATGCTTCAAGCTAGACCTGCACAATTCAAATGAGTGTCGAAAGGGAAAATTTGCTAGTTTTTGAGAGATTTTAATAATGTGATTCATAGGGGTTGTAGTGTAACTATTACTGTTTTGGAGGGGGGTATTAATTAGGAATGCATCCGTTGGCGGGAGAGATTAATTGTATAACATTCATTTGCAGTTGCCAGGTAATTTGAAAGGTAACAGTCAACTGACGTGGAGGGGAGGTGACGTGTATGGTAGGTGGGGGTGAATGAATTGCATGGGGGTGAGAAGGCAAAAGGAGGTGTAGGATGGTGGTTTTCGAGGGGTTAGGAGTGGTAAGTTGTATTGGGAAGGGACTATTGAAGCAAATTAATTACCTATCATTTGATTGTCAACCTGGGGGTTTCGTAAAACTTGCGAAGCATGCCTGCACTGTATATGCTAGAAATTAACTTTCAATTTAGATCAATCTAACTATGAAACAAAAAATGTGAAACCAAATTCACCTATTCTAATTCAATAATCAACTACAAAGAAATTATAGTACAATTATAGTACAACACAGAATTCAAATCTTAATCTTTAAATCTTATTGGAATTGAAAATCACACCACTCTTTCATAAATGAAAGAAAAAACAATCATTCTTAACCCCTCACACAAGAAAATATATGAAAGCAAATAAAAACAATTGCTCTTAACCTCTAGGTAGAAAGCAAATAAAAACAATCACTCTTAACCTCTCACACAGGAAAAGATATGAAAGCAATAAATCTTAATCTATGAAAGAAAGAAATTTTGATATATGAAAAACAATAAATCTCACACATTGTAGGTGGCCAATCCAAAAGCATGAGAGATGGAAAGTTGAGAGGCTCCAAATGCAAGCATAACCAAATCATAGTGAACATCACTTATGAGCATGGTGCCAAATCCAAATTCTATATTCAAAAACATGAGCATTTCCCCAACTTTACACATGCATTTCAAAGGAGAAGGCTCTCCTATTTATACAAAAACATAAGAAGGTACCTCATTAATGGAGGTCCATTATTCTCTCCCTAGATCCCTAGAAAATCTCACAGAGTTACAACTCAAATAGGTAATGATGAGACACATATCCTCTTTGACCTTATCCAAATCCTCTTCCATATCTTGAAGATAATTCGAATTTGAGTATTGGAGGCCACATAAGGGTGCCTTGGAAGCTTCCAAATGACCTACACATGTCATGAAACTCAAGCCACTTTTAAGTATTAGCAAGTATATGTCACTTTTCTAAATTTTAACCATTTAATTCACTTATAATATTAGAAATCATTAACTTTTGGAAAACATAAAGATAACCCATATAATTATGAAGATGGAGGCTAATGAAAGGTTATATGGTCATGGAGTTGTGACATGTGAGTGAAATGGTGGTGATAAAGGTGAAAGTGGATGATATTTTGAATACATTTTGAAGACTCTACATTCCCCCCAATTAACATTATTGCATGTCCTCGTGCAATCTACTGCATTGCTTAGTCATGATTTTCTTTTGAATGAGCTTGACTTATATCATATGTCCTTAAACTTTGCATTTGATAGCATTTGACAATTTTATTTCGTTTTTCAAAGTATTCCTTGTCATACATTGAATTGCAACATGTTTGGTTGGTTCTTGTGTGACAACCAAATCTTAATTGGAATTGGTTCTTGTGTTTCAATACCTAGTTTCTTTTTATTGCAGCAAGATTCATTGAACATGTTTAAGAATGCATAAATTAGCCATATAATATGCTCATCATTTAGGCATTTATTTGCAAATCATGTAACTTTTGAACCATGATGCAATCGTAATGATTCAGACAAGTATGTTAGGATGAAATGAAGTGATATGGATGTGATAATAAATGGATGTCCCTTCCCCCCAACTAAAGGTGTTTACGATTTTTTCAAATGAGAAAGGAAATATGGTGAAGTATTTTCCAAAAATTATAACTTCAGTATTCAAGGAATTCTATGATTAAAAGCTAGAAAATAACATACCTTTACTTACCTAGGAAGTGGAAAAACTATGCATATGTAGAGAAGCTGTAGCTGCTGCTGGATCATGGAATAAAATGTAGAATTTCATCTGCTTCTTGGTTTCTTAAATAGTGGATGAGGTGGTGAAAGTGGATTCTTTATTGTTGCTGCTAAATCTGTTGTATCTGCTGCAAAATGCTGAGTGATATATTCTTCACCTGCTACAAAACCCGATGGTACAATTCTAGTCATGCAAATGAATGTGTTGCTGTCAAGCATGAAGAGAAGTCATTATATTACCGGACATTGATGAATGTCGTTAACCAATGCGAGGTAAACTCACCATTAATGTCAACGAGTGCCAAGGTACCTAAGTACATATTACAAAGTGCGAATAGATGAGATGATGTCGAGCCACTTGCAAGATCCAATGATCAAGGGACATTGATGTATTCCCATGATTTTCAGTGAGAGAACTTGTCATTGATGCATACAAGCCTCAAGGTACTAATAAGGACTCTAGCCTTGAACCTAGATAATGTGTTGATGTTGATAGGCCAAGACTTGTTAGAAGGGAGGCCTTAATGGATCCTCCATCATCTAACGCAACCATGAAATGATGATTTTGGAAGGACTATGAATGCAAATTTTTGTAGTGGATCAAGGTTTATTTAATGGAAAAGAAAATGAAAAGAGGGTAAACAAGTGAATGGAAATCAAAATGATAAATCAGCATGTAAGCGAGCTGAATGTCTCTATTAACGGGTTAATGAATAGAAATTATGGAAAATTTGAATGGAAATTGTAAATGGAAAATGTGAAGGAAACATGCGACTCTTTGCAAGGAAAATGGTGATGACAATGCTTATAGAAAATGCTTGGATAGCTTGTGAGTTTGGAGAGGAAAAATGATGGCATTTATGGATGATAGAAATGGATTCAATTGGTTTATGTTTCTTGAAATTGGTCATAGAAAACCAACCATGCATAAATTGGCTTCCTTCAATTCTTTGATTGCCCTGGAACCTGAAAACAAACATGGCACTAACATTGCAACAAACGTGAGTGTGTTCAAAGAGAAGTGATCAATTTCTCTAGGTACATACGAAAAATTTGCATAATTGATAGGTTCATGATGTGTTTTTATTTCAAATAGTTAGTCCAATTTCACAATTGTGATAATAAATCCAATTTCTAAAAGAAAACAATTTCCTCAATTTATGTTTGAATCATAACATTTCATAAAGATAAAGAAATATTATTTGTGAATGCTTAATGATTCTTGCAAAACAATCCTCAATAAAAAATTCATCAATCGATCTTGCAGATAAAGCACCTTCATAGTTCTTCTTCTTTCCTGCATCATGCTTGAAAACATAATCATTAGACAAAACCAATAAATTTTGATCATGATTTTCTGATTAGAATGCATTGTTGACAAGTAGATCATTGAGTTAAATACATAGCTGCAGAATTGTTTTTCAGCTGCAGAATTGTGGTTCACCTGTAGAATTGTACAGTTTCCATATTTAAAATCTTGAATAGGCAGTTAAGTACACACAGCTATGCATTTTTGTTATGAACAAATAACTAGTCCAATCTTCAAATTGATCAACACTTCTTCCAAAAAAAGTAGCAAATAGATTTTTTTTTCTTTAATTTTTTTAATTTTAATTTTTATTATATATATATATATATATATATATATATATATATATATATATATATATATATATATATATATATATATATATATATATATTTTCTTGCTTTGATAGGTGTGTTTGATTGGACCATCACAACAATCTTTTTCTCAATTTGCTCCATATTTCGCATAAAAAAATTTCGACAATTTTTCTCATGGCAATTTTCTTGAAAAACAATAAAATATACAATCTAAAAAAATTAAAGAAATATTCACAAAATGAAATATATACAAAAAAAATATATGTACAATCAATATACAAAAATACTTTTTTCATAAAACATAACATATATAAATATATAAAACACATATGTAAACATTACAAAAACATTCTAAAATAAAAACTTATAATAAAACATAACAAAACACTTTAAAGAACACAATGTAACATAAAAAAAACATAACAAAAACGAATAAAAAAACAAAATTTGCCATGTAAAAACGTTTTCTGTGTACTTGGCATGGTAGGGATTTGATCCTCTATTTCTAAGTAGATTTCTTCACCAGGGTTTCTTTATTCCCTGCTATTCCTCCTCCTCCTCCTCCTCCTGGTGATAATGTTGGAGTTGTGAATCTGAAGGAAATCAAACGGAATTGTGTACAACAATCGCGTTCAGAAAATGAGCCAAAACTAAAATTTGTAGTCCGAGCATACTGATGAGCAATGTAAACAAGGTAGACAGTGCTACAGTTTGATGTAATATAACTTTGAAGTCCCCAGTTAGTTCTCGCGGCCTTATTGAGAAGGTTAAAACCAAAACACGTTGGGACTCCATTAAGGCTGTTGTAAGAACACATGATACCACTAGCATGCCCTTCCTGCACACAACTCTTGAATGGTGGTTGATATCTATCCAACAAGTCTTGTTGGCTAATCACAACATCAAAAAATATGCGAGTATGGCCCTTCCAGTTATCCATGTCATAAGCTGTGTAATGCTTGCAACATGAAAAAGCTTTAAAATGAGTAGAAGAGCTTGCCTTAGAGGAGGAATTGAGGAGATCACCTTGCAACCAATCCATAGATTTAGGTTAAGAAAATCAAAAATTTTATTTTTTAAACCACAATATCATCCAAAACTGGATCTAATCCTTGCATGGCCGCAACTGTCTCTGTGCATTAATCAAAAACCGTTTTTTCTCACACAATTTGCCAAATAAGGCTTCAAAGAACCCCAAATGTCTCCTAATCAGTTACAAATTTTCTAAAATTGTCCCTAGGTTTTATAAAGATCCCCATTCTAATAAAAACCCACGTTTTATTTCTTTGAAATTCGTTTTCACTTGGCCAGAAATCGTGTTTTAAAACTGGTACTTTTAAGCTGCTATGCATTGTTGGCAAATGCTCAGGTAACTATTGGGTCTTGAAATTAAATAATGCCTGTTGCTTCTCCTACCAATTCCAAGATGCTTTGAAGCACAAAGCTCGACTGCCTCTGCTGGGAAGTAGTACATTGAGGAGTTGGAAGATGTTAGGTTGAAACTGTCCAAAGTTCAAGCTTCAGCAGATGTGAGCGAAGCATGATTTTCACAGTTTTTGACAGAGCTAGATGAGAGACAGTTTACGATGTTAGGAAAACGGGTTTCTGAGTTGAATGAAGATCTTAAAACAAGGGAGAATTATTAGTGGAAAATGGAGGCTATTTTCTTACATGAATGGCCTATTCCAGTGAAGGTACCATTCATAGCAACGAATTTGATCGTCATGATTGACTCGTAATAGCCTGCTCAAGTATTATCGACCATAATATCTTGTAAATGGTTTGGCACAATAGAGTGGTCCTTCAAGAATTCGAGGAAAAAGGTTGAAAGAAATTGTATTGAAGATATTATTGAATCTTTATGAGCATCCCCATCAACATAATGACAAAGGGAACTCAAACAAAACATGACGAATCATGACAACAAGTAGATCCAGCAAATGATTCCGCATCACATCAAGCAGGAATCATGTAGCAAGTAAGAAAACAAGTTCAACATCAAACATCAAACAGGAATCTGTGTAGCACAATGCATAGAAAAATGAAGTACATGAACACACTGCATATACCTCACATCCTGGGGCCATCTGAAGAAGAGGATGTCAAACTGCTGAAGTTGTTTGTGCCATCAACCTCGCGGCGTCGAATCACATGGAAATGACTGCTTGCACATGAATGTTGACACCTGCATTCCACTTAGAAAAGTGGCCAAAAAAATGAAATGAGCAAATGGAAAATCTGAACACACCATTAGATTTTTGGCGTCGAATAGTGCAAAATCGACTATCAAATTTTTGAATTTTGAGAAAGTGGAAATTTGGGGCTTAAGGAATCTTTTAGATTCCCCCTAGATTCCTCAAAGATTTCTTCCTCAAGGTCCTCTACAGATCTGCTGATTAGATCAAGAAACTGACTACGCCATTGAGCTTGTGTCACTGAGAGGTGTAAGATCGACATAAAATTTGTCCAATTTGGACACTGCAAAAATTTCACCCTCTTGGAAATTTCGCTCAATCATGGTTCCACATGCAATAAATTAATTAAAAAATTATCCCGTCTTGATTTCCATGCCCTCTCCTAGTTCCTCCATCCTACCTCGAACTCCCTGTGCGCTCCTCTTCCCTGGGCGCACTGATGAACTCGGTTTAAATATGCAAAGGTAGGCGGAGTTTACAAAAACTCCGTTAGGTGGGTTGGTTAAAGATCCATTTATTATGGATGAGGTCATGTGGTCAAACCCCACATCCTCCCTTGTTTACATAACAAATATTTTAATTTTTAAAAAGGGTTGGGCTCGACCCGCCTTGGGTGGCTCGCCCACCCCACCAGTCGCTAGCTCCGTTTCTTTTTAAAGGGTGGTGTTTTGATGTGGTCGGGGTTGGGTCCTTGCCCCAAGGGCCAGCCCACCATCTACGCGATGTACGGTGGTTACATGGGGATGGGACAGGGGTAGTGGCCCACCCCTCCATACATTTCTTATGATACAAATTGGGGTGGCGGGGTTGGTGGCCCGCCACCCCTTTTTTTTTTAATTTTTTATTTATTAAAACAATATGACATTTTTGAAAATCTATATTTTTGACCAAAGGAGTCATTTTAATGAGGCGAAAATTTTGTCCAGAATCCAGCTGGAGTTGGCCGGATTCCATCCACCGGAAAAAGTCCAAAATGTGTCTCCATTAACCTGCCCAGTTAGCAAAAGTCAACCAAAACTTTGACTGCCTCTATCTTCCTCATCCAGACTCGGATTGACGAACCATTCACACCACCACAATCATGACGACGAGATCTTTGACATGAACCTAGTTTGAGTATAATCCAAACTGTTTGATTTTTGAGCTTCCATAAGCCCTCTTTGTCCTGTGTGTGTCTCTGGAGCCACTTGGATCAATCCTCCCCACTGCGGAGCTTTTGGTCCTCCAAAAGCATGAAAAACAATCTGCAACTTATCTGTATCTTACTTTCATCACAAGCATTCTGAAAATATCTCACTTCCATCTCCTTTACCTTTGTTCTTCGGAGCATTAAGTGATGAGCTGACACCTGCAACCTCAACCTGTAGTACATTGTTTTTGAAAATTACATGCTTGACTTTCATGACCAACTAATGACCCAAGCATCCCACACCTGCCACGAGTTTATAGCACATACTCGGTGGTCAAGTTGACATCGAAATCGAAACAATACCCCAACTACGAAAACAAGGTCAACATATCATTGTTGCTTCAACAAGTGATGGAAAACACTTCATCACTACAACACATGATTTACAAAGATAAGGAAAAACACTATTGTTTCTTTGAAAAGTTATGGAAACACGACATCACTTTCACAGTTTAAAATGCAACTCAAAATGATACCAGACATCATTGTTGCTGAATAAGTGATGGAAAACACATCATCACTTTTACATTTTAAAATGCAACAAATGATTTACAAAAGCACGACCATGACAAGCTAACATATCTAGAAACCATTTTTCGCTCATCAATGTGAATGGGTCATCCCCTTGTGGTGGTTTTGTTTGTCGAACAATTGTTTCACCTGGTTCATGTACCGACACTTTGTCTTTAAGGCGCTGATTTGGATGGAGCCTCCAACAAGTGGCTCTTTGATGGTCACCTCTGTTGCAATGACTACAATACATCTTCTTCCTCCAAATCTACTTAACATGTTTCTTCACTTGCTATTGAGAGGGTCTTTCATGCCTCATCCTTTTGTGTGCTACCATTCTTTTCCAACACTTAGAAAATGTATGGTTATGTAATCCACAAAAGGTACATGTTTTTCGATGCCATGTTTTACGTTCGTCATTAACAACATGATTATAATCGAAATGAACATTTGAATGTCAAGACTAGTTATACCTTTCCTTGTCATCTCTGGTGTAAGTATGGCAATGAGAGCTTGCCTTGGCTCTTTCCCTATAAGGGGCACTGCCATGGTATGATGGGGGTGTGTTCCTATCATTCTCTTTCCTCAATGATTTTGACAATGTCTCAGAAGAATCTGACACCTTTGAGCATTCTCCCTCAGTGTATCTCAAGCCTGCAAATTGAGGTCTCTACACAACCTCTAATGGTTGAGTTATGCCTTGGTTATTAACACCAAGTTCTTTTTCCTCCTCATGCCTCGTCCTGGTAAGGAGCCTCATGTTTGTCCCTGTAATTGGTATCTCCATATCTCCAACAGAAATCATACTATGTGAAGATGAAACTGAAAGGAAATTGACATCTTTTACCTTCTCTGTCAATTTGGAAAGAACTGATGAGGGTTGCTCATTATCTGTTGTTGGTGGTTTTTTGGTTCTCTTAGCGCATTCCCCAACTTCCTTTTTGACATACCCAAGTCCTTCTTGATGGGGTAATTCTTCTACTTTGATGGGGTTGACAATGCCTTGGCCATTAACACCCAATCCTTTTCCTTCATACCCCATTCTCTTTAACAGTTTGGAGCCAATTCCCGTGGTATGATTTTCAAAAACAACGAAATCATCATCAGGAAACATACATGAATTCAGAGAATTACATTTTACCTCACATGGGTCATGTTGCAACTTTTCCAAGGCCTCATCCTTTGCTTGCAGTTGTTGTAGCAAACTTTGTTTCTCCTCTTTCTCTTTATGTAGAAGCATCTTCAATTCAACATTCTCTGTTTGAAGATTCTGGTTGTTGTGCTTCAGTTCTTCTAGGGCCTCTTCCATGGTTCGCAACTGAAGCTGCAATTGCTCCTTTTCCTATGTCTCTTTCTATATAGTTTCATACATTATCTCCACCCTTTTGGAAATTTTGAGCATGGTCTCATACATTGCTTTTTCATCCTTTGTCGCTGCACGTTCCATTGTTCACGCTTGCAATTCACATCCACGCAAAGACCGCTCTGATACCACTTGATCCATGTCTGGGTGTGACAAAGGACCCTTCCAAGACCTTTTACTTTCATGACGTATTAAATTGAATTTTTAAAAGAACATAAATGAAATCATCTGCATGCTATAAAGAAGAGGAACATGACATTCATCAACACATGAAAACATAAGCCGTTGATAACGGAGTTCGTCCAGGAGGGACTATGTCTCCAGGCCCTGATGTCAACACGGTGTAGGCTGCTGCACTAAGTGTTGTCAATAGTGAAGATTTACATAAGAGGTGATGTTGCTATCAAAGAAGGAAAATGCCCTCACGTAGGAGTGGCTCTAAGAGATGTTCCACTACAGGAACTCTCAGTCAAAAGGACTCCTATCAGTAAGATATAGACTCATGCATGATGATGATGAACATCCTGCCAACATGGCATAAAAGGGATTTCAATGCAATCATACATGGCGGCACATGAATATCCCCATCAACATAACAACAAAGGGAACTCAAACAAAACATGACGAATCATGACAACAAGTACATCCCACAAATGATTCCGCATCACATCAAGCAGGAATCATGTAGCAAGTAAGAAAACAAGATCCCACATCAAACATTAAATAGGGATTTGTGCAACATAATGCATAGCAAAAAGAAGTACATGAACACACTGCATATACCTCACATCCTAGGGCCATCTGAAGAAGAGGATGTCAAACTACTGAAGCTGTTTATGACATCAACCTCGCATCGCATGGAAATGACTGCTTGCACATGAATGCTGACACCTACATTCCACTTAGAAAAGTGGCTGAAAAATGAAATGAGCAAATGGAAAATCTGAACACACCATCAGATTTGTGGAGTTGAATAGTGAAAAATTGACTGTCAAATTTCTGAATTCTGAGAAAGTGGAAATCTAGGGCTTAAGGAATCTTTTAGATTCCCCCTAGATTCCTCAAAGATTCCCTCCTCCGGGTCCTATGAAAATCTACTACTCAGATCAAGAAACTGTCTACGCCATCGGGTTTGTGTCACTGAGAGGTGTAAGATCGACATAAAATTTGTCCAATTTAGACACTGCAAAAATTTCACCCTCCTGGAAATTTCGCTCAATCATGGTTCCACCTGCAATAAATTATTAAAAAATTATCTCGTCTCATTTTTTTTGCTTGCTCCTGGTTCCTCCATCGTACCTCGAACTACGTGTGCACTCCTCCTCCCTGGGCGCACTGATGAAATGGGTTTAAATATGCAAAGGTAGGAAAAGTTTACAAAAACTCCGTGAGACGGGTTGGTTAAAGATCCATTTATTATGGAGCATGTTGGGTGGTCAAACCCCACCTCCTCCCTTGTTTACATAAAAAATATTTTAATTTTTAAAAAGGGTTGGGCTGGGCCCACCTTGGGTGGCTCGCCCACTCCACTTGTCGTCGACTTCGTTTCTTTTTAAAGGGTGGTGTTTTGATGTGGTTAGGGTTGGGTCCATGCCCCAAAGGCCGACCCACCATCTGTGCGGTGTATAATGGTTACGTGGGGAGGGGCTAGGGGTAGTGGCCTGTCCCTACATACATTACTTATGATACGCATTGGGGTGGCAAGGTCCTTTTTTTTAACAAAATTTTGTTATTAAAACAATATGGAATTTTTGAAAATCTGAATTGTTGATTGAAGGAGTCATTTTAATGAGGCGACAATTTCACCCAGAATCTAGCTGGAGTTGGCCGGATGCCGTCCACTAGAAAAATTCCAAATTGTGTCTCCATTAACTTGCCTAGTCAGCAAAAGTCAACCAAAACTTTGACTACCTCTATCTTCCTCATCCGGACTCGGATTGACGAACCATTCGCACCAACACGATCACGACGCCAATATCTTTAACATGAACCTAGTTAGAGCATAATCCAAACATTTTGATTTTTGAGCTTCCATAAGCCCTCTTTGTCTTGTGTGTGTCTCTAGAGCCACCTGGATCATTGAGACGCTCCAAATGCAAGCATAACCAAATCAATGTGAACATCACTTATGAGCATGGTGCCAAATCCAAATTATATATTCAAACATGAGCATTTCCCCAACTTTACACATGCCTTTCAAAGGAGAAGGCTCTCCTATTTATATAAAAACATAAGAAGCTACCTCATTAATGGAGGTCCATTATTCTCTCCCTAGATCCCTATAAAATCTCATAGAGTTACAACTCAAATAGGTAATGATGAGACACATATCCTCTTTGACCTTTATCCAAATCTTCTTCCGTATCGTGAAGATAATTCGAATTTGAGTATTGGAGGCCACATAAGGGTGCCTTGGAAGCTTCCAAATGACCTACAAATGTCATGAAACTCAAGCCACTTTTAAGTATTAGCAAGTATATGTCATTTTTCTAAATTTTAACCATTTAATTCACTTATAATATTATAAGTCATTAACTTTTGGAAAACATGAAGGTAACCCATATAATTATGAAAATGGAGGCTATTGAAAGGTTATATGGTCATGGAGTTGTGACATGTGAGTGAAATTGTGGTGATAAAGGTGAAAGTGTATGATATTTTGAATACATTTTGGAGACTCTATAGGGACCCCTTGAAATGCTACAGGATAACACGTAACCAAAGTGGCGAATTGAGAAACCACTTTCCCCCTCGTTAAGTCCCGAAGGTTTGGGGAGTCTAAAATGTAATCTTTGCCATTGATCTGTGCGGGGAAAATCATCGCCTTTGACACATGCATACACTTTACGAAAAACAACAAAATGTCATTTCATGTCATTTTGACTTTTATTCAAAAATAAAACCTTTAATAAAAATAACTTTGGAAACATTTATACTAGAGCGCCCTATGAGGTTTATTTTTTATTTTTTTCATTTTCCCACCTTTAATTTTTATTTCTCTATTTTCTATTTTTCTTTTCTTTTTCTATTTTTTTCTATTTTTTCTTTTTATGGGCCAAACAATCAAAAATGAAAATTAATTTATATCCTTGTGGGATAAATGGCTAAATAACCATACTCGACTACTATATTTATAGGACCCTAACAACCTCAATGGAGCAACCATAATAAGCCTTGGTCAACAAGACAAATTAAAATGAAACCCATCAGGAGGGGACTTTTTTGAAGAAGATTATGGACATTGAGATTGGCCTCTGTGGAAATCAGTTTGGAAAACATAAAGTCTTCCAAAAATTAATATATTTATCTGGACAATGCTCAAATGCAAGATTCTAACAACAAAAAATCTAAAGAAAAAATCCATCCAGGGTCCTTCAAGATGTCCTTTATGTGAAAATGAGGAAGAAACAATTCATCATATCTTCTTAAGATGCAAATTTTCTGAAGAATGTTGGATTTCATTGATTTGCCCGTTTGTGGTCAATATCAATTTTAATCTCACCCTCTCATAATTCTATGATAACTAGAAAGTAAGTTACCCATACTTTTTAAAGAACAAGAATTTTATAGAAAGGTTTTGGAGAAGTCTCCCTTATTTTTTATGCTGGAAAATATGTCTCACCTGAAATAAGAAAATATTTCAAAACAAAAAGCCAGAAGTTAGAAAAAACTTAGCCAAAACTTGGGGTTTAGATTCTGAATTTCTTTTTGAAAAATGAGTAAATAAATTGGACAAGAGAACCCTCCAACATGAAGAGAAAATATGGATCAATTTTGTTGGATAGACCCCAAATCATTGGTAGTCCTCCTAAAACGATTCCTTGCAAGCCTAAAGATTGGAAAATCCGACTAAAAGAAAATGAATTTTTGATATGGTTAAATTCTCTAAAAAGACGATGTCTTTTATTTTATTTTTATGGAGCTTCAAAATCCAACCCAAGTAGAGCAAGTGTTGGATGTTATATCATCGATCATGAGAATTCAAGCTCGATCTCCTTCGAGTGGGGACTTGGTATAGAATCAAATAACAAAGCGTAAGCGTATGGGTTTCTACTGGGATCCCAAATTCTAAACATCAAAAATTATATGAATCCGGTCTCTTTGGGGACTCCTCAATTCTAATTCAGCAAATGATTAAACATTAAAAGCCAAAAAATGTCGATCTTGGTCAAATCATCACTAGAATCCATCATCAGCTAAAAATTTGGGAAATGTTTCATTTTTTCATGTTTTAAGAGAGCACAATAAGGTGCTTGAAAACATGTGAATAATGCCTGTGTTCGACCTCAGGGAGAAGTAAAAATAAATAATGAAATACTCTCCAAAGATATTCCATAAATCCTCCCATCCCTCCCCTCCGATGACTAATCATCATGTGCTTAGAAAAGACTTCTCTCTGCCTACGTACGCTCACTCCTTCGTCAACAACCTTATCACTCTATCCTCCTCATCTGCCTTAGCTCTCTTCACAAAGCAGATATGCATCCCTACTCAATCTTTCCCCTCTACCATTCACGCTTCTCAACACCATGGTAATCATGCTCTCTTAGACCACTGGGTTTCTCATTTGACTTTCCCAATCTATTTCTTCCTACTTTCGCCTTCCTTTCCTCACAATGCTCTTTCTCTTCACTCCAATTCTTCATCTTTTCTTCCCCTACAGTGCCAATCCCTTCCCCCAATGTTATCCCTAGCTCCTTCAGTTCCCCTGCTTCAATCCGCATGGATCCAATTGACTCGTTTCCAAAGGTCCAAACATGCACCCACTGCAACTCCCTTAATGTCTCTCTGGACCAGATTCTCTCTATGCATATAAAGTATCGTGACAAAAGCAAGACAAACATCGCATACCTCCATCGCCAGTGTAATGAGTACATGAAGCAATTCGAGCAACTCAACAACAAGTGTGCTCACTTGGAAAATGAAATCACTCTGCTGCAAGAAATGGCTGCAAAAAAATCAACAGGATGTCCAAAATCTTTGGACTGCGGCATTAAAATCCAAAAGACAAAGGAGTAGTCAAATAACAAAGACTAATAGGAATATCAGTTCATGGCTTGCTATGGCTGTCCTTTTAAATCATTAGAAGTTACTCCTAGCTCTCAGCTTTACATTATAAATCATATTCAAATATGCTATGTAAATGTATTCTGCTTCTCCTGCAGTTTGTTAGATCCTTCAAGCTAAATGCAATATGTAATTTTGGAACTTTTAGTACTAATGTAACAACTAAAAAGGAAGGATCGGGGATGATTTTTGTCTCTCCATATCCCTTGATGACTTCAACCTTTATGTAATGGGGAGCTCTACTCTCTTCTTTTTTGGAATGAATATAACATACTCGAATTTGTTGAGAAAAAAAAACATAGATGGGATGGTAGATTTATTAGATGGATGTCAAGATGACATTCCTGAATGAATTCATAGAAGAGGAAGCATATATTGAGAAACCAAAGATTTTTGAGATGCATGAGAGGTAAACCCATGTATGTAGGTTGAAGAGAGCATTATACATACTCAAGCAAACTCCTAGAGCATGGTATGGTTGAATTTACAACTACTTGCAGGAGATGGGCTGTGTGAAGAGTGAGGCAGATTTGAAGCTCTACTATCTTATGGTTGGAGGTGAAACACTCATTCTCGTGTTGTATATTGATGATCTATTCTTGATTGGGTCATCTGGGCTCATAGAAGACTACAAGAGGGACTTAGAAGTAGCGTTGGAGGTGAAGGACTTGGGGTTGATGCATTATTTTCTAGGACTCGAGATGTGGTAGAAAGATGGGGAAATCTTCCTTGGTTAAGGGAGATATACTTAGGGTGTTGGTGTCAGGAGGATGGGATAGACTGATGCAGCCTAGGCAGGTAATATAGTGGACACTAAATTACTTCAGGGTGTTGTTTCAACATTGGATCAAGGGTTGTATCTTGGTACAACAGGAAGCGGAAGTCGGTTGCGTTAAGCTCCACAGAAGCAGAGTACATGGTAACATGCATGGATACATGTGTGTTCATATGGATTCGTAAACTTCTAGTGGAAATGTTTGGTTAGAGGATGGAGTCGACCATTATCCATTGTGATAATTAGTGTTGTGTCAAGCTATCTGAGAATCCAATATTTCATGATCAATTGAAACATATCAACATCAAATATAATTTCATTAGGGATTGTGTACAACAAGATCAATTCAACTACAATATGTATCTATATATTTTCAGGTGGAAGACATTTTGATGAAGGTCTTGAATAATGGAAAGTTTTTATTATTCAAGGATAAGTTAGTTGTTGTAGAGAACATGTTCTTCTCTAAGAGGAAGTGGTAAATATTGTAGCTCAGACAAGTGTTCTAGTCTTGAGAGGTGCCATTGAGGCTAGGAACACAAAGGAATTAATTATGTTGAAGCCCATGTAATTTTTCTTAAGTTTCAACTAGGGAAGATATCTTAATTATGTCAGTTAGCGATTTTTAAAATATTCCTACATCTAAAAAAGTGGATAATTAATTGACATTAGTTGGAATAAGATCGATTTAACTCTAGAAGCTTGTGGACAGTTTCTAAGATGATCTTTGCCATCGATTGGATCAAGTGAACTTCTAATGATGGCCATTGAAATCATGAATGAGAGATTATAAAAGGGATTGATGGGTAGATTTGGAGACACATCAAGTGGGTGATTTTTAGTGAGACACCAAGAGTGTTTTAGCAACAATGGTTGGAAAGAGATTTTCCAAAGGTTTTTGCTACCAATTATTTTTTGCAAGAGGTCAAGTTTTTCTAGTGAGGCTGTGAGCTTCAAGAGGATTCCAAGTTGCTTAGCAAACTTATAGGAGTAGAGGTTGAGATTATTTTTTGGGGGAAATGCAAGTCTTCTAGAGGCCGGTGTGAGTTTGTGAGAGGAGGTGGGGATTTATAGGAGGGAAGATTGAGTTTTCCAGGAGGTAGATCAAGTATCCAAAGGGAATTGTGAGTTTGTTAGGAGACAATGCAAATTTTTGGAAGACCATTGCAAGTTTCCAAGTTTCCAGCACAAGTTTCTAGAGGTAGTGCGAATTGCAGAAGAAGAATCCACAAGGTTTCTTCAGGTTGATTTGATTAGAAGAAGTGAATATTTATTTTTGTTGGAACTTTTCTAGTGTCAGGAAAGAAGTTGTAATTTCTCAATAGCAATTTTTGCTAAAGAAAATAATATAAGCTCTCAGATATGAAAATTGGTTTTTCCCACATTGGGGTTTTTCTAGGGAGATTTGTCCAAAAATACTTGTGTCAATTGTGTGATGGTTTCTTTCATATTTCACTACAATTTTTATTTTTTGAATGGTGTTGTTCATGTTATTATTCATTACTTCTAGTAGAAGAATTATTTTTTTTGTGAACAAGTAATATAAAATAATTAACTAGGTTAATAACACCTTATGGGTAGCAATAAATTTCCCACTTTAAAGGCTTGTCAGAGTGTCCCCTCTTTCTCTTCAAATTTCTGCCATGGTTCTTCCAATTGTGCTTTTGTTGCTTGTAAATCCTCGTGCTCATTAGTGAGCTAGTCTAGGTTTGTCGAGGTTGCTTGTGCCTTGATCTATACTTCTTGGGACTTAAACTATTATAGAGAATGTAAAACATGAATTAGTGACTGAGAGATAATTAAATCTACCCGTGGAAGCACTTGAATTTTTTGCTAGAATTCAATGTCTATAGAGTGTACTACAATTATGGGAATGACCAGGGTACAATGCTTTGTCAAAGTCAAGAATGGTCAGGATGATTATTGTTGGATCTATGGTTGCATTGTGATTATCATGTATTTGTCCTGAGAAAATTGGGGAAACTTTTTGTAGTGGAGGTGGCGTACCACCAACACCCTTTATCCTTTCTTTCTTGGAAAAATACAACAAGGCCATGATGTACACATCTAACAACTGAAAAATTCCTATGCAACTACACTATGATCTATGAACATCTCTCTATTTTGTGCTTCAGACCTTGGCTCTACTCTTGGAAATATGAGATAATTAGAATGAAAATGGAGGAAATACTAGTGACTTACGTGCTTTTCACACCATTTCAACTATAATAACTTTTGGTGATTGTGGAATTATCGTGTCATAAATTTTCCAATACTTACACTGTAGGTTTTAACCCCATATAGAAATTACCTGCATACGAATTTGAAAACACAATCTCTGTAACCAAACTTCTTCCTTGCTTGCATGTGTGGCTGCCATGTATTCTACCTCTGTAGTTGATAGTTCCACTACAGATTGTTTCTTACTCATCCAACTGACTGCACCTCCAAATATGTTAAATACATACCCACTTGTAGATCTTCTCTGATCTAGATCTCCAACCCAATTTGCATCAACAAAGCCATGAATATCCAACACTCTATCCAATCCTAGTCTTCCTTGGTAGCACAAACCATAATCACTAGTGCCACGCAAATACCCGTAAACCCGCTTCACTGCTGTCCAATGCTCCTTTCTTGGTTTTGACATAAACCTTCTCAATACTCCCACTGCATGTGCAATGTCTAGTCTAGTACAGACCATTGCATACATTAGGTTACCGACTGCACTTGAATATGGAACATGGGACATGTCCTCTTCCTCTTCTTGTGTCTTGGGACACTATTCAACATATAACTTCACACCTACAAGAATAGGAACCTTCAATGGTTTACTATCCTACATATTAAACCTCTGTAGTATTGTCTCGAAATAATTCCTCTGGTTTAACCAGAGCTTCCTCTTTGTCCAATCTCTTTTAGTTTCCATGCCCAAAATATAGTTTGCAGCACCAAGATCTTTCATGTCTAATTTGGAGGACAATGGGGTCTTCAAATCCTGGATAATTTCTTTATCATTTCCAACTAGCAACATATCATCCACATACAATACCAGATAAATAACACGGTCACCAATTAATTTAAAATACACACAGTGATCTGCTTTGCTTCTAGTGAAGCCAAGTCCCCATATAAATGTATCAAATTTTGGATACCACATCCTTGGTGACTATTTTAACCCATACAAAGACTTCTTTAACTTGCATACCAGTTATTTCTTACCCTTCACTGCAAGGCCTTCAGGTTGCTTCATGTAGATCTCCTCTTCCAGATCCCCATGAAGAACTGCTATCTTCACATCCATCTATTCTACCTCAAAATCAAAAGCAACATCAACAGATAAAAGTAATCTAGTAGAAGTTACCTTGGCAACATGAGAAAAAATATCACTAAAATCAATTCCCGGCACCTGGGAATAACCTTTTTCTACCAACCGAGCTTTGTATTTCTCCACCTTTCCTTCCGCATTTGTCTTCTTCTTGAACACCCATTTGCTACCAATGGGTTTCCTTCCAGCCAACAACTCCGCCAGATCCCAAGCCTCATTTTTGTGGAAATATGCCATTTCATCAACTATGGCCTCTTTCCAGAGTTTTCCATCCCCTGAATATACTGCTTCCTTCACAGTTTTGGGATCATCATCAGTAATAGATAAAGCAAAATTTGAACAGAAAGTAGATGGACTATACCTTTCTGGCTGACTTCTTTCTCAAACTGATCTTCTTACACCCGGAGTTTGTGGCTCTTCGTCTTCTGATTCCTGCTCTGCTGTAGAGTCTAATTCTTCCTCCTTTAGCTCAAGCTCTATCTTCTCAAGTTCCTTTGGTTGGAATTCATGTTTAATAACATCTTTCACCTCTCTGAACACTACATCTTGGCTGCACACAACCTTCCTTGTTGTTGGGTTCCAAAGCTTATAACCCTTTAAACCATCCTTATACCCAATAAAGATGCACTTTTTAGATTCACTAGCCAACTTGGTTCATTTCTCCTTTGGAACATGTACATATGCATCACATCCAAATACCCTCAGATGTGAAAGAGAGGGTTTCTTACCAGTCCATACCTCTTGTGGAGTCTTATCCTCCAACGCTGATGAAGGTGATCTGTTGACCAGGTAACATGTTGTCTCCACCGCCTCTGCCCATAATTCCTGTCCTAATCCAGCATCACTGGGCATGCTTCTTGCCCTTTCCATCAACATCTTTTTCATTCTTTCTGCAACTCCATTTTGTTGAGGTGTATATGGAGTAGTCTTTTGCTGTGCTATACCACACTTCTTACAAAATTCTTCAAATTACTTACTGCAAAACTCTCCACCATTATCTGTCCTCAACACCTTTATCTTCTTCTTTGTCTGGTTTTCTATAAATGATACATAGTACATAGACTTACCCAGTGATGGAACCTTCACAGGTCCAAACACATCACTGTGCACAAGCTCTAATATCTGTTTCGCCCTCTTACCACCAAAGGGGAAACTCACTCGATTCTGCTTCCCATATACACAATTTTCATAGAAATCAAAGTCCATCACCAGAAGACATCACCAGCACGTATTTCTCATACTCGCAGAACCACTCTCTATGGGGAGTGAGGTGAAAGGATGCACCTGAGTCAATCAACCATGCCTCATGATCTACATGTGTACTTGAAGAAGCCAAGTACACATCCCCACCTTCATCTGAGGTGGTTTTCGCCTCTATAGAAGGAGCATCATCAGATCCCTTTCCTTTATCAGGAGCTTTAGATTTACAATCCCTTTTGTAGTGCCCTTCCTTTCCGCATTTCTAGCACACCACCTTTATAGGTTTTCTTGGAGATTTAGATTTCCCTCTAGATTTAGATCTCCCACTTGATGACTTATTTTTGTTTCTGTTCTGGGACTGTCCTCATACAGATAAGGCATCACCATTCTGGATCTCCATATTTTTTCCTCTCATCTCCTCCATCAGCAAGGATGAGACTATTTCATCAAACTACAAGGCAGTTGCATTGCTACCTATTGCAATAACCAAACTATCCCACGAATCTGGTAGAGAACACAACAAACTGATGCACTTATCTTCATCTGAAATTTTAATATCAACAGATGCTAACTGACTTACCATAGTATTAAATGAATTCAGATGCTCTGTCACCGAGTCTCCATCTTTCATCCTCAGGTTATATAGCTTTTTCCATAGGAATAGTGTATTCACCAGAGATTTAGATTTGTACAAAGTCCCTAACTTGTCCCACAAATCCTTCGCCGTAGCTTCCCCTGATACATTCAACAATACTGAATCTGAGACACACAATCGTATTGTGCTCTTTGCCTTCCGATCCAACTTCTTCCATTCTTCATCGGACACTCCCGTTGGTTTAGTACCCGGATCTATCGCGATCCACTGATCTTTATCCACCAACAGATCCTCCATCTTGAGTTCCCACAAGTCAAAACTCTGACCATTAAATTTCTCGATCTCTATCTTTCCACTGCTCGCCATCTTCTTTCACCACCAGAATCGATCTCGCAGATCTCCCACTGAATAGGGTCTACCACAGGCCCGAGCGAAACCCCTCAGCAACAAAGGTGTCCCCTTGAAACCAAAACAGCTCCGATACCAAATGTAGGTTTTAACCTCGTACATGAATTACCTGCGTACGAATTCTAAAACATAGAAAATAAACAATGTGAGAGCATAACACATAAAACACATATACACAAAGATTTTCCCATGGATCCCAAAACCGGGACTACCAGCTTGATTTTTCATTATATTCCTTTCAATGTTACAATACATCTTTATACATACCAAAGCATCCAATACCATGGACCGAAAACCATCGCGTCCAAAACCATGGACCGAAAACCATAGGTAGGTTTGCCCAACCTAATATAGGGTCCAATTTTTTTTTCCTGGGGCACTGCTTTGGACCCCGTAGGGGGGAATACGCACCCCCCTCAAACTCCCCAAATAGGGGAGGTTGCCGCCCCCCCTGTGACCCCCCCCCCCCCCCCCCCAACTGCGTAATTGGTACAACAAAGGGGGAGCTCTGCCCCCCCTCTAACCCCCCGGTTTAGTATGTAGGTTAGTCATGGAAAGAATATAACACAACCCAACATACACATTATGGCTTTTAAGGTAGGAACACAGTTCTGTGGTTTTGGTGACGTTGGAAGTCATGTCAATGACTTTTCTATTATAGTCATCAATATAAAACATGTTTTCCCTTTATTAACCTTAACTCTTTTTCCATAAATCCCTAAGGTGTCTAATCCATGTGGGTGGCACACACATTTATTGACACCTTTTTCTACACTTTTCTAATTTCTATTGTATCACAAACTGCCAGTTGTACTACACCTTTTAGGTTATCTTAGAACTAAACAATACATTCAACTATATGTTCTCCTAATTGCATAGTGTTCTTAGTACTAGGTGCACTAGTCCCTCACAATGACGAGAAAGTTTAACTCTACCAATTTTTTCACGTTGGGAACCACAGTCGCAACATCCTATAAGTTCTCACCTTCATAGCTCTTACCTATGAATACAAGTAAGGTTTTACAAAAACAAAGTCTTTTTTTTAACAGAAAGATCAACTTTAGAAAGTGGGCTGATTGTTTCTATACAATTTTAGCTGGCTGCATTGACAAGTCCATCGAGTGGCTCCCCATTCCATTTATCCAATTGGACAATCCCTGCATCTGTGACATACTTGACAATATATGGTCCCAACCAATTTATATGAAATTTTCTAGGCTGCCTTAGATATTTACTGTCATACATGAACACGATATCACCACTCTGGAATTGCTTCTACTTATTGTGACGGTCGTGCCATGCCTTCTCCTAGCCTTCTGAACATTTTGGTGAAACCCATCCATGAATATGTCTTCTGACATCTACAATAACCTTGCTAATCCTTTCTCTATTGCATTAGAATTCGTTAACCCTATTGCGAAAATAATGCGAAGGCTGGGGACTATGAACTCCATGGGATTACTTCTTCCTGCCCTTATACCAACCATAAATGTGTTTGGCATGTAAGCTTCTTTGACGTAGTCTAGTAGGCCCACAACACAACAAGAATCCTTATGTCCAATTCATCGTTGTTTATGTTGTAGACATTTTTTATTGTGTGCTCCAAAATATTATTGAAGGCCTTAACTATGACATTCACTTATGATAGTATGATGTGCTCTTTTGATTGTTCACTTGGAACTATTATGTCAATGCTTCATAGTACGATTGAGGAAATGAGTCCCCTAGTCACTCATCAAGACATTAGGACATCTAAAGTAGGGGAAAAAATTCTCATATAAAGATATTTTTTGCGGTCTTTACGTTACAATCCTTGACGGGGGTGTTGCCTCATCCGATTGGGTTAGACAATCCATCATAGTTATAAAATATAATGCTCCACTTATATTTGTCGACAAAGTAATTCACCCAATAAAATATATAACCCACTTATAAAATGGTTGTAACATTATATATGGATGGAGTGGCTTCTCATCTCGATGTGAAGGATTTAACATTCTTTGAAACACATCAAAATTGTGACATAATTCCTGCGCATTGTGGTGGACTTTCAGCCACCACAGACCTATGTGAAAAATATTATATGCGGTTAGATTTTCTACACAGTGACCTTTGGCCATTCCTTCATGAGCCTCTGTCAATATGGCTGGTATTTCATTCTCCAATATGTAATGACAGAGTATTCCATCTACGCACAAATTGTATATACAAAATACAATAAGTTGATAGTTCACACCCTTAACTACCAGATACTTCTTTTGTGCAATTGTGTAATCCTATGGAGTTGTCCTTGTGCTGAGGAAATGAACGATCTCTGCAAAATGGTCTTCTACCATCTCCACACTAAATAAATGTGCATCTAGTAAGAAATCATTCATGTTTCCTGAATCTTCACTGGAAAGGATCCTTGACAAATTATTCAGCCTTACGTTTAGCCTACCATGATTCACAATCACCTTGAAATCATACTCCTAGAACAACAATAGCCTCCTTCATATTCTCCCATTCTCAATGTTGGCTTGTTGACGAGGTAGAGTAATGCATAATTGTCAATATACAACTTAAAGTGTGACCCTAGTAGGGAGTTCCTAAATTTCTGTAGATCACACACCATCACTAGCCTTTTACACTCCATTATGGTGTATTTCCAATCCACCTAAGATAGTGTCTTGTTGGAAAAAGTGATTGGGTGGTCTATCTCAGCCTCTCTTGGTTGTTCCATTACAACTCCTAGTGCCATTACCAACACATCCAAATGAACATGAAATTATTTTCTCTAGTTGGTAGATACTAATTTCTTCTTTAATGTATCCAACACCTATTGGCACTCTTTAATCCATTCGAACCTAGTGTCCTTCTTCAGTAATATTTTCAATGATGCAGTAATTTTCACTTATCCATGCATAAACTTCATGTAATATCTAATATGTCCCAAAGTCATGTGCAATTGTGGCATTGAAGCTAGAGGCAGAAGGTTAAAAATCATGACGATCTTCACTAGATCCACCAACAATACTTATTTGCAAACAACCTGTCCTAACACAATTCCTATTGGAAAACAAAAAATAAGTTTCTTCAAATTCAAGAAATATTTAACTGCCCGCATCTATCAAACAAGAGTCATAATACTTCAATGTGCTTTTGTAAAAGGGTAGATATGGTCCAATCCTCCAAGTAAACTTCCAAAAAATTATGAATAAAATCCTTAAATGCTCCCACCACAACTCGAGAAAACACTGCTAGTGCATTCTTCAATCTGAAGGGTATGACGATATACTAGAACAATCCCCACTCTACAACAAACGTTTTCTTATGATGGTCCTCCTTGGAAATATTAATTTGATGGTATCCTAAGAAATCATTTGTGAAGGAGTAATCCTCATATCCATCGACATTCTCCAAAACTTCATCTATGAATGGTGTGGGGAACAGGTCATGAACGCAAGCGTCATTCAATTTCCTCATATCTACACAAATTTGAATCTCACTTGTTTTCTTTAGTTGAATGAACATAAGAATGACCCCCTCAAACTTGTCGACAGGTTTTATAATGCCTTCCTTCAACATCTTATTGGGCTCCTCTCTAAATTTTTGTTTGAATATGGGGTTAAGGTGGTAGGGTGTCTGTCGTACTAGTTTAGCATCCAATTTCAAAGTAATTTTCATCTCCCCTAGCTCTTCAACTATGCTCTTCATTTTTGAAAAAGTATTGGGGAATAAATCTTGGTATTCATGCAGTAGGTTGGAGATATGTCTAATTGTTTCTTCATCCCAATATTTTCCAATCAATGTGAACTTGGGGTTTTGTTTTGTGCCAATATTCACTTTGCGCATTTTAGTTGGTTTAGTGTAGTGGAGTCCAACCATGTCCAAATTACTTAGTGTGATCCCTCAAAATACATAATATACATTTCTCTAGGATATTCATCATCATCTATCTCTTCTTCCACGATGTAACACTCTACCAATTTCCTTGTAGTCTAGCAATTTTGGTGAAATGTGTAGAGTGGTACCTCCTTTGGTGCAATCCTTCGTCTTGGTGAAAATATTTTATCCTTTATACTACAAAGTGCTTAATCTACCAATGAATCATTAGATATAAACTGCCACTAAACTGCAAATTTAATATATGATTATGTAATTGCTATCCATTTTGTAGTACCACGTCATAGCTCCAGCTATGTATACCAATTACAGGGCACAATTTCTAAGGTATGTACAAAAAGGTGTACCCATTCAACCTTTAGAACGTTTTCCTCTCTCCATCCCACAATATACTTATCCAAGTGAGTGGTTAGGGATTCCTTACTAATGTATCATTCTTCACGGTCCCTAACATCCAATCCAAATTGGATATACAACAAGTGCTCAGACTATTGCTAAGTATTTATTTGCCTCTTATCCACTGTTGGACCATATTGTATCAAATTTCCACCACTGCCCATATCTAAGCAACCTGCATAATTGGAGGATACATTGTTGACTGAAGAATATTTCAGTTATGGTGTGGTCCTCTCAGATTTCGTGGCACATCTACATAGTCTGTCGAGAATATCTGCATCATGTTGTGCATGATGTCCACCTCCTTTGCACAGTTGACCCATACTTAGGAAAAGTTAAAAAATAACTCCCTTTTCTCCCTTTTCCTTCTTGGCCCCAACACAATGGTACATGAATCAACTACTTGCAGGTATTAGTTCTTTTTATTTTGATGTCTAATAGGTATGATGATTATCATGCTAGGTTGCATGTCCTTCAAGGTGGGGTGTGATAAGGGCATTTAGGTTTTGTGGGTGCAAAAATTGGTCAAGGGAGTCAAGGGTGCCCTGAAATAGAGACATCATCGTGGCATATTTGTAATTAACATGCAGATGTCAAATAGGAGTGTGAAGATACCATGCAGTTGTGGTTCCTATAGATATCTATAAATTTTGATTGTATATGTATATCCATGCAGTAAGTTAAATAAATAAATAAATGAGAGGGTATTGTAATACCCCCAAATTAATCCTTGAACTGTAAGGAATATGTACATATAATACTCACGCTAGTGAGCAAGGTTTTATTGAGGCTTGCATGCCTATTTGGGTTTGTGAGCTAGTGTATCCATTTGTTTTAAGTCCGAGGTGCATGTATGATTAGGCTTGAGATATGATGTGTTAAAAAGGCTAGTTGGCCTAGTGGACATAACATGTAAATATACTAATATTAATAAAATAACACCTTGGTTTCAAGCCAGGGGGAAAAAAGGAGTATCATGGGCTATGACTCCATGACAAGAATAGTGAAAGAGCTAGGGAGCTTACCAGGGGGGCCTAAGCCAAGAAAACATTGTTATCCCTAGCTAATATTCTAAGGTAAAGTGTCTTGATATGAAAATATATTATAATATTATAATTCATTATTGAAATATAAAGTAATGGGCACCATGTCTATAAAAAGGTGGATATTAGTTGGATATATATCAAGAGAGATATGTGTCCATGTGTGAGGCCTTGGAGGGTACCTAGAGATCCCTGAGGGAAACAAGAACTCTTGGAAGCCACAGGGCTCTAATACATCCCTAGCTAGCCTGAGTTGGACACCCTTATGGTATTGACATAGCCCGAGGGACTGGGAGTGTAAAGAAGGGGGTGCACTACTTGGGTGTTGGGTTGATGAGGGATGTGAGCCTGTTGGTTGCATGATGTTGGGATTTGGTACCTTGGCTATATTAATAATTTTTATTAGACATGTAATTAGCATGGGTAGTTGTTGACGTTATGGAGTCATGGTGCGAACTTGGGGGGTGACCCACTACTAAGATATTTGAAGTGACGAGACGGTATGTCTAAGATCTATAGCTAGTCAATAGATTTTATCAGATGAGTCATTCAAACTTGTTTATGTTGTTCATGGTTTCTCACTCTCATGCCTATTATTATGATGCTTTGGGTTACACACACATATATACATATATATACATACACACACACACACACACACACACACACACACACACACACACATATATATATATATATATATATATATATATATATATATATATGTATATATACATATATATGTTATCACCTGGATTGAACCTCAGGTTGAAGGAAGGCAATGCTAGGGTAACCACAAACCACGCTTAGCCAAGTAGCTAGCCCTACTAGGCCGAGAGAGGGCTCTCTTCGTAAGGATCTTAGCCAATATGACTAGATCATCTGAACGATATTAGGCTAGGTATAGTAGCACGAAATTTTGATTGGATTTTGAAGGGGTTTTGCCAGATCAGGAGGAGCTGGACAGTTTAGGTCTAGGGAACTAGGTCAGAATTGCAGGGTGTTCAATGGGGCAAGGTAGGCATAGGCTTTAGCACTCTAGGGCTTGATGGGGTGAGATTTTTAAGACTGGTGAGAAGCTAAGAAGAGCATGTGAAAACCATGGATCCTTCCTAGACTGCAAAAAACATGAAATGGTGAATGGTTTCCCAAGGCAGAGCACTGATGTAATGAATTCTGCCTATCAACTTGAAAACATTCAACTAGAAGAAATGAAATGATTAACGGAATACATAAAAAACATTAACATATGATCATAAAAGAACTGTACTAAAACTCCATATCACATGGATCCCATAAAAATAGCTACAATTCTTATTAATCTCCTGCTAAATTGCTACAAATGGTGTACAATCAAGGTCTGAGCATCTAGCTGAGTCCAACCCTTTACAATGAGAAAGAAGAAGAAGATATAGACATGAATTCAACCTTCTCCCATCCTCAAGGGTCAAATCCCTAAGATTAGGAGCTAATCTAACCAACACTAAACAAGAAAACAGGAATATAGGCATCTTAACAACTTGCCTCTAAAAGTGAAAAACTGATTCATTTGAGCTCAAATTGAATTTTAAAGCAATGAATCTACCCTCTATCACTATTTATCTATCATATTTACATGCCAAGTCATAATTTACAATGGTGAAACAACCTCAATGAGAGAGAATTCAAGAACACAGTAAAAAACTGGAAAAATAGGCATCCTGAGCAAAATCAGCCCTAAGCACAGCGCCACTGGCCCAACACACAATGCCATTTTTAGGTCCCTTTTGGAGGCCTTCCTGACATCCAAATTGAGCTCATGATAGCTCATTGGAAAGATATTCAAGTCTACTTTCCAAAACACCTGTAATTTTTGTGTTTGAAGCTCATTTTACCCCTCACAACTTGATTCTCCCAAGACTGCTTCTATGTGTCCAAAAAGTGGCAGAAAGGTCATTTTTACGGTGTTTTTTCAACCTTTTGGTGGACCAGTTCTGCCCCAAAAACTTAGAAAATATCTAGGGTGCATGTCCTCATTACTCTAAATCCAAAAATGCAAACCATTTCTTCATTGGGTGCCCCTAGGAAAAGCACAACGCAATGTAGAATTACACTGTGAAATTTGCCAGACGCGCAGCGCCAGGCCTCAATGCACAGTTCCAAGCTCTCAACATGCAGCGCCACTCTTCCTACCTAAAATGCGTAGCACCAGTCTGCCGACACATAGCGCCACTCCACCAATGCTCCAGAAGCACAATGCCAACTCTCCTTCGCCCAAAACTTACTCGAACTTTCCTCTTCTTCTCACTTTTTGACTTCTTGCTTGCCAAACGAGAATGATGAACTTGAAAATGAAACGCGAGAGCTTAAATAGGAGTGTATTTTGATTTTTCACTTGAAAAACCCACTTTATAATGTTTCTTGTCCTTGTTCAAAACTCTGTTTTTAATGCCTTTTCTTCTTTGTTTCCTTTTCAGGTGGATAATTCTCAACTTGAATTGATTTTTGCAGTGTTTCTTTGTCTTGCAACAAGGAGAGATGCTTTAGTGCAGCTGGGATCATTTATTACATATATTGACTTAAAATTACATAATAAATACAATTTAACTCAAAATACTTTGCTTTCACCGCAAAAACATGTTTTTGAGGTGAAAAATACGTTAGGTTAAAAGATAATTATTCAGTGGCTATGACCTACAAGCCAACGTGCTTGACTTATTCATCATCCTCATACCCTTGTTGACCTTTATTTACATTTAAAAATAGGCTCTTGACCTTGGAAATGAACCCTAAGACCTAATGAAAACATGCCCTATGACCTAATGAAAGCATGATTGCAAATTGACCATGAAACCATAACTGAAGACAACCTAAAGAAGGGTTAGCAAGTATACTCTATGAGGTAGAAATTTAGATTTTCTGAAGAGAAGACAACCATTAGTGGATTAGTTTGACATGACCTAATGAAATGATGTAAAATTTTCAGTATGGGACCCCCTAAAATGAAAATGCAAAGAGAAAATTTTGATCCTTGATGGAAGTATGCAGATATTGACACTAACAATATATATATATATATACATACATACATACATACATACATACATACATACATACATATATATATATATATATATATATATATATATATATATATATATATATATATGTATGTATGTATATCTATATATGTCTATATATATATGTATGATTTTGCGGTATCTGTATGGTTGTGAGTGGCATCGCCCCAACTTGGTAGCTAGGTGTGTTACAAGGACGATGTTATTTTTCCTTGGCCCTATTAATATTTGATATTAGACATGTAATTGCCATGGGTAGTTGTTGACATTATGGAGTCATGGTGCGAGCTTGGGGGTGACCCACTACTAAGATATTTGAAGCGGCGGGACGGTATGTCTAAGGTTTGTAGCCAGTTAATAGATTTTATTAGATGAGTCACTCAAACTTGTTTATGTTGTTCATGGTTTCTCACTCTCATGCCTATTATTATGATGATTTGGGTATATATATATATATATATATATATATATATATATATGCTTTTGTGATATCTATATGGTTATGAGTGGCATCGCCCCAACTTGGTAGCTAGGTGTGTTACAAGGATGATGTTATTTTTCCTATTTAGCTTGCTTCCCCTTTCATGAAAGTTTTAAAGAATTCTTATGAAGAACTAGATGATTTCACTAGAAGGATCAATGAGATTATTGAATTTTAGAAAAATATGGAACATGATAAGGAAATGTTGTGCCATTGCCATGTTCAGATGAAAATTTATTTGAAAAAATAGTTAGGGATAAATACTTTAGTCTAATTGATTTGGTAATAAGATGGGATTCCAAATGATAGGATAAAGGAAAATTTGATAGCTTATGGTTTGGGTTGTTTAAAATCATAGCAACAAAAGTTAACAATGCTTTATCCTACAAAATTTTGAAGGGAAATTGCTTGAACTACTTGTGAATGAGAAATATTTAAAACATTTTTTTTAGTTTTGAAAACATTGGTTGTTTCTTCATCACTGTGTATATTGGTGAGGATTGACATTGGAAAATGTGTAGTTCTCATGATGAAATATATGACTACATAGCCCTTGGTTAAGGCATAAGTCTATGGTTCTTAGTATCTTGCAAGGAGACACTATCTCTAGATTAAATCGATGTTTTAGTACAAATTTTTTATGCTTTTTTATGTAAATAATAAGCTTATGTTTCATAAATTATAGATTTATCCCTTAGTTTCTTGAAAAATTGTAAAACTTGAAAACATTATGTTAATATCATGTAATTTCATGTTATCAACACTCAATAATAGTTGAGTTAAAGGGTACACACATCCAATCGTAGGTGCACCCATTCAATGGTTTTTGTTCATCATGGCTCTTCCCCAAACTTGCTTGGTGGATAATATGGGGGGGCGGGGGGTGGGTAGTGAAAAACATTTTCCAGATGGTATACTTCCTAGGGTACATATCAGTAATAAATTAGGTCCATGCCCGACCTCAAATAATTCTAAAACTGTCAAGGGAGCTCATTGAAACAACATTGCTAATGTACATTCTGATGATAAAGAGCACTAGTATTATAGCATCTTTTGACATATCCTATGTTGATATGTAGTTATTGGTCAGGTCATCATGCCTTTTCCCTATAGCAGACTTGTAGTTCCCCAAAAATTTCTTAAAAAATACTTTTGATTTTCCATGTTCTCTTCTTATTTTGGCATCTTGCATATGGACACGAGTCTCCTCAAAGTAAGCCTCATATGTATGCCTACAAAATGCACCAAAAAAATATGAATTTGCACATTTTTTCACTTTTTCGGGTGGTTTATGGGTTAGACCATAATCCACTTGTTATAGTTGGTGCCATAACCACCCCAACCATTATATGGTGGTATATAATGATGCCTTGGATGTAGTAAAATATATTTCCTATTATTACAGGCCAACTTTGGTTAAATTCCATTGTATCCAAGTCTATCCCCTTGTGATTTTAAGATCCCCCCCTCATCCTCCCCATATCTCCCTTATATTGTGTTGATTCTTCATCACTTTTGGAGCAAAAGACTGGAGGAGGAGACCTTTAGTGGCCCAGGTAGGAGGAATATGGAGGAGATCCCATGCAATTTATACAATGAGGATAAAGTATATGCATCTATTGTATTATTGTTTTCATGTAAATAAAGGAACTCATCTTCTTGTTCTTATTTTGATGTTTCATATTAAGTATTTCCAATTTATACATTGAAGTTTGATTATAATGACATTTTATATACATGTATGCTTTGATATCCTTTCTACTTTTCGTGTTCTTTTTTTATTACATGTGTGAAGTTTAGGAGTAAGAGAAGAGGAAAATGCTTTGGGATATACTTCAACCAATGAACTACCAAGTAGGAAATCCATCTTGTAGATCTTATATTGTGTTTATTTAATGTATTTATGGGCTTCTATGTTGAGTTTCTTTCATTTACTTTGCTAAGGTTTTCAACCCTAACCTTTGGGGAACTTTTCCCTTAATAGAATTGGAAACTCTGTTGGGGAGAAACTCTATATAGTTTCTCTCCTAGGGTTGTTTGGTAGTCTTAGTGTATTTTTAATGTTCTCTTTTTGATTTATTGGTCATTTATAGTCTTCTTTAGTTTCATGTAAAACCTGATATTTCAGGTATAGGCTTTACTTTGTCAATTTTTCTTTTTGTAGTAAGTATACACTATTTTCTTTAAACACAAACACATACATAAGTTGGTTGGTTTAGATACAGTCGCATATGCATGTGTTTTTCTTCAAAAACAATCACATATCCCCCCTAGATGGGGATACTTTCTTCACTTTCCAGCATGCCCAAGTGATCTTTAGGAGAGCTCTATGTCTTGGCTTTGTTGTTAGTCATTTTTTTCTTTAGTTGTTCTTGCTAATCCATTGGTAGGGTTCTCATCTCTCATTTTTTGTGTACGTGGTTGTTGACTTTACTTGTTCTTTCTTAATTTTTCTTTTGTTGTTGTCTCTTTTACAACTTGAGAAAATAAAAATGTTTCATGCTTGTTGTTGTTTCTTTATTGCATTATTTCATTGAAGTTGAATTGAAAAGAAAAGAAAAATAAAAACCTAGCAAGAATTTTCTATTCCATTTCATTCAAAAGTGCATTAGTACTTTTTGTGCTCCTTTATATGCATTAGGGTTACTTTGGTTTGATTGTGTGCATTCTTACCATTTGAGTTGCATTAGTGGTTTTTTTTTTGCTTGATATCCATTTCATTTTCTGTAGTAGTGCATATATTGTATCTTGTTGCATATTATTGTATTTCTTGCATTTTTATTCTTGATAGTTGCATTAAGGGAAGTTTCATTGTATAATGTTTTGAATCATTCACTGAAGTAGTTAATTTTGAAAGCTTGTGGAAAGTTGTCTTCCTTTTACATTGAAATGAAAAGAAAAAGAAAATTTTCATTTTATATCATAGAAGTTGCATTGTTGAAGAGAAAAACCATTTTTTTCATTTGAATAAAGAATAACTTGCACACATATAGTTATAATTTTATTATTTTGATTTCCTTTTTCTAGGTCTAGGCATCATAGGTTGCACTTCCATTACCTCAAGTAAAACAAACACTTCATATAAAATTTACTAAACATTTTATTTTGTAGTGTGGGCCAACTTAGGGCCATGGAATAGGTTTGGAGAGTTAGCTCTCCAAGGCCACTGAAAATGAAATGTAGAAGTTGAATATAGAGTGTAAATTCCAATATTATATGGATTGTGAAGGAAGCTCTTGTAACACAGGAGTCAAGCACTAGGCTTTGTGGTGATAAGGGAAGCCCCCTCCCCAACTTCTCTGAATACCTTCACATGATTGTCCCACATGGATTATGATTACAAGTCGGTATCTTAGTTTCCTTTGCTAGATACCACCTAAGTCAGTACAAGGAGGAATACTTATAGTAACTAAGGCATACATTGCACCACTTTTATAGTGCTCATGGAGGGTACCACGTGAAGTGAGGGTAATTGAACTGGTAGAGGCAATATCAAGAGGTAAAGGTAACTACTTATGTTAACTTTGCTGGTAGGACTAGGACTTGGGCCCTCATCATCCCAAGCTTTCCTTTGTAAGGCCTTGATATAAACTCTTCCATATTTTGGTGTCTGGTCCTAATTACCTAGAGTATAAATATTGAAGAGTTGTTTTCTTGTCTATTTCTTTAATATTTTTATTTGAGTGCTCTTTGTTCCTATCACGGGTTAAGGTGTTTGGTGTCATTTTGATTTTACATTTTCAAGGTTGAGAGATTGATTCATTGATCAAGATGGCTTCACAAATTTTATCTCGAGAGTGTGGATCCCTCTCCTTAAAGGCATATTATGGGCGATACTGGTTCACCAAGACCTATTAAAGTGGACATTATGGAAGTGAAACCTCCCATGATGGGATCATCATCAAAGGAAGAACCTGAAGCACAATGGTTTCTTGGAGATCTTAGTGGTCATGTTCCTATTTGAACTTTGTTTCAATAAGGTTCACATGGTAGTCTAGATCAGGTTGATGCCAAATATATCCCAAATACTTCTAATTTTTACGTCAATCCCCTACTAAGGGATATTCCAATGGTTGTATGTTTCATGGGAGCTCCTCTTTAAGGGACTCCTCTATCTTCTCCTTCTTTTGAAACGTCCAATGTAAGTGTCACTGACATTGCTACTAGAACTAGGGTATTCAAACCAGGTGTTTTTTTATTGGTGGAGGAGGAGTTACCCCTACTTTCTCCATCACACCTATGTCTACTTCTATTCCTGTAGCTAGTGGGCCTTCCTCCAAACCTAACATGAGTGGGGGCACCAAAATTTCTGCTTCTTATGTAGTTTCTTTTACTTTTGGGATGTTGTCGGTAAAGACTCCTAAATTCTTGTCCATGTTTTCATTTTTTTTTCCTTCTTCCATGTTTACCATGGAAAGTGCCTCGATTCCTTTAAAGGGTTTTCCTTTTAGTGGAGGATGTGTTCCTCCTTCGAGTTCTTTGCTAGGAAGTGGACCTTTCCCATTTCCTAGCTTTTATATAGAATTAAATCATTTTCAAGGGTTTGTAGGGAATATGGGTGGAACATTTCCACATTCTAATGGATTGATGGGTAGCATCCCATATTTAATATTTGGTCATTAGGGGAGTAATGTATTCCCTCCCTCTAGGATTCTAAAAAGCTCCATGCCTTTCACTAATTTTTCGAATCCTCTCCAAGGGACTTCCTCTTCTTATGGAATGTTAGGAGGGGGAGAACCCTATAAATATTTTGGGAATCAAATTTGTGGAGGTTTCCCTTTAATTGGTCTCGAAAGTAAAGGAATTAATTTAAACCTAGGAATTTCTATAAATAATCCATGGAAACCTGGTTCTAGCCAAAATCTAGGTTATTCTTCTCCTATTTTTGGTCCATTAGGAGGTTGTCCTATTGGGGCTTAGAACTCTATGGCTTAGTTTTTTTTACCTCTTTTGGAAATGTTGAATGTTATATATATTTTGAAGTTAATGAATGATCCAATGTGTTATGATCATAATTGGCCCTTGGTCCCAACCAAACTTCCCTCAAGCATTCCAAAGTTTGAAGGCAAGTCTAGTGAAGACCCAACAAATCATATTTCTACTTTTCACCTTTGGTGTTCATTGAAATCATTGATTGATGATTTGATAAAATTGAGAATTTTTCAATGTAACCTGATTCAGAATGTGAAAAAGTGGTATATTAAGTTAAAAGGGGGTTCATTTTCAGATTTCAACAATTTAGCAATAATGTTTTTGAACTATTTCCAATTTCTAGTGAGATATGATGTCGATATTGAACTCTTCGCTCATTTCAAACAAGACAAGGCTACACATATATTTAAACACATTCAAGAATGGTGGAGGATAAAGTGAATGATTAAAGCAGAAATTCCCATTTAATTTCTATTGGAATGGTTACCTAAATCTCTATAGCCTCCAATTTCAAAAGATGTATCTCTATTGGGAGTATACATAGAAGATAAAGATATCTTTAGAGCTCAATAATTGGATCTAATTTATTTACAATTAGGAGTTATGTATGATATTTTTCCTGATGCATTAAGACCAAAAACTGATTTGGCTAAGTCGAAGCTAGGAACCCACGCTGATGGTTTGGTTGGTTCTATTGATTCAATTATTGAAATTTTACTCATACACTAATTGTCACAAATGTCCTTACATCAAACATATTGCAAGAAAACCTAGTCAAGGATCCCTCCCTCTTCGCAAGCTTTTACAGTTAATGCACTCCAATCTTCTACCCCCAAAGGAAATCCATAATCAGGAGGGAAGGAGAAGAATTGGGGTAGTAAAAATAATGCAGAGGAAAAACATAACTCAACCAAGGCCAGTAATAATATTGGTGAGGGTAGGAGAGAGTGAAAGAAGAAAGTGAAGTTCCCTTGTAAGCTTTGCAAAGGTAATCATCTAACTCAAATTTTCCCCAAAATGCAAGGTGTCCAGTGCTTATATGGTGCAATTAGTCAGTATTCTATGCTCAAGAACTCTTTTCCTCAACATTGGAAAATTTTTGCTGGTGTTTCTTCTTACTCTGGTCCTTAGCAAGGGGCCAACAAGAATGATTTGAACATGGGGGATATTTCGTCAAACATTTATATGTTCAACGCTTAGGTGGATCTCTTACCTTGAGTTCATGATTATGGAGACCCTAAGTCTTCTAAAGGAGAACGTGTTTACGATCCACAAGAAACTCTTCATATTGAATGAAATATGGTGGATTCTTTACTTCATAAGTTGAAAGGCTCATTATAATGCTTGACAAACACTCCTAACACAAGGGCTACCCAAATTTATTCTATTATAGAATATTTGGCCTATGCACCATGTGTGATGTTAGACTTGGGGGTCCTTTAGTCATGCCCTACACAAAGGAGCACATTAATTAATGCTATGGAGTTTTAGACCCAAACAATTCTTAGACTACTATGTTTGACACTAGCAATATCAAACCTCAAATTCCTTATCATGTTTCCTTTAAGATTAGGTGACATGTTGTGTTAAAACATTTTTCGGACAATTTTTTATTAAGAGGCATCCACATGCATCATGTCGATGTCATGTTGGAAAGAAATAAGGGCTCTCGAGCCAGTTCCATCCCTGGCAATGTTAACTAATTTTGACAGACATTCTGATTAGCCTCATGGGATTACTCCTGCCTTTATAGATAGGTTAGGTGGGAAGACCATCAATGTAGAAGTGGAGGTAGTTGACGCAAAACTTGACTACAATTTATTTTTGGGACACAATTGGGTCTACGTGATGCAAGTGGTGGTATATACAATATTTCATGTATTTTCCCTTCATCATGGAAGAAAAATTGTTATGATTGATTAGATGGATTATTACCACAATGACCCAAGTGTTACATCAAATTCCATTGTCCTATTGGTGGAATAATCCTTGAAGCCTTTGTAGAATTTGGGGGTTAGAATTTACCCATCACTTTTGGGAAGTTTTAATTTATTTAACCCCCATGGCATATGTTGACACCATTTTTTCTATATCCATTTTGACCTCTTTGAATAATTTCATCCATATCAGTTATTTCAAGGACCCATGGGTATTTTCTTCATCCTCTACAACAATAGAAGAAGGTCAATAATGGTTGTTCCATTCTTTGAAACTAAAACTTATTACCAAGATATAGTGACTAATGATGCATACACTAATCCAACCCCATCATATGTGGAGGATTTGGACCCTATTACAATTTCCATGTCAGCTACTGATTCAACCCTTTCAATGGATTATCTTGAGATTATTTTTCCATTTGATTATGCACTCCTTGAAGTAATGCTTGGTCCTAAGAGATTGTGGGATTATTTGCATAATCAATCCTATTTTATCCTAAATTTCATAGGGTTGAAAATGGTGAGATTTGTTTGACCATGTTGGAAAATAAAAGTTGGCCCATGAACCCTTTGGTGTCACCTTCTATTTACATTGGAGGGAACATGGTAAACATCTTTAAAAATATGTTGATTGACATTTCTAAGAACATCAACATTGTAGAAAATGTTTTTATAGGATTATATTATTCTGCTGAAGGGGTGCATATTTATATTGATCTTTTCAAATAATTTCATGATGTCTTTTCTTGGTCTTATAAAAAATGTCAAGAATCAGGAATAAATCCTAGCATTGTTCAACGTGAGATCAATACTTATGAGAATGCAAGTATAGCTAGACAAAAGCTTTAATCAGTTAATCCAAGAAAGGCAACGATAATAAAGGTTGAGGTAGAAAATTTGGTTAAGGCATGATCTATCTGCCTAGTACCTCTTATTGAATGGGTTTCAAATCCCATTCTAGTTGATAAGAAGCAAGGGAAAATTCAAGTATGTGTTAGGAAACCAGCTCACAAAAGATAGACAAGATAGATCAATGCCTTAGAATTCAGCCTCTTCGAGGGGGAAACCTCCTTTACATTACACAAATGAACAATTCTTGGATGATACAAATGAATAAACCTCCCTTCTATATATAGGAGTCTAAGGGGTCACAATATAATCAAGCCGACATAACAGTAATAACATAAGGACACAAAAATAACAATAGTGGGTTTCTATGGGGCATACTAATAACAATATGGGGATAATAGGGGCACAATAATAAAAATAAGGGATACAATGACAATAGTAATGGTGGAATAACTAGTATTATAGGGGCCTAACATGCCCCTCTCCTTCCGAAAAGTGTTGTTCTCAACGCTTGAGTAGTTTTGGATGCTTCTATATAAAATTATCATCCTCCCATGTGGAATCTTCAGCGGATAAGTTCTTCCACTTGATGAGATACTCTGAAATTGATCGATTTCGTCGTTGTTGAGTTCTTGTTTCTGTGACTGCTTCTGGTTCCAATATGATTTTTCCTTCCACGTCAAGTTCTGGAAATATTGTTTGAACTGGGAGCTTGTCACCTATAACCTTGTTTAAACATGAAACATGGAGAAATGGGTGCACTAGGGAAGTTGCAGGAAGCTCCAACTTGTATTCCATAGTACCAATCTTTTGCAATACCTTTTACGGACCATAATACTTTGGTGATAATTTATTATCCTTCTTAGCTTGCTAGAGGGGCATTTGTTTATATGGTTGTAGCCATAGGAATACCCAGTCACCTACATCAAAACTTATTTCACTGCGATATTGATCTGCCTATTGTTTCATTCGATTTTGTGCCAACATGAGGTTATCCTTTAAGAGTTTGAGAATTTGTTGTTGATGCTCGATGTAATGTTCCACTACTTGAACCTTATAATTTTCTCTTAAATATGATGTGATGGATGGTGGATGATATCTATAAAGTGCCATAAATGGGGTCATTTTTGCTGCAGTATAGAAGGAAGTGTTATACCACCATTCAACCAGAGGCAACCATTTGACCCATTGTGTCTGTTTATCAGATATAAAGCAATGAAGATATCATTCAAAATATTTGTTTACTATCTCGGTTTTCCCATCAGATTGAGGATGATAAGATGAGCTATGAGCTAACTGAGTACCGAGACAAGAAAATAATTTTGTCCAAAAATTTCCAGTGAAAATGGGATCTATGTCGCTTACAATAATCCTTGGGTTTCCATGTAGCTTTTGAATTGTTTCCATAAATGCAGTAGAAATTGTACTGGATTTAAATGGATGTGATAATGCACAAAAGTGTGCATACTTGGTAAGTCTATTAACTACAACCATGATGAAACTCTTTCCTTCAGACTTGAGTAAACCTGTGATAAAATCCATTGAAACTCCTCCCAATGTTGGATTGGAATGGATAAAGGTTTTAATAGACTTGGGATCTTAATTGTTTCAACTTTATTTTGTTGGAAAACCAAACATTCTGCTACAAACTTTTGAATATACGATTTAAGGCCATCCCAAAAAACATTCCTTCTTAACCCTGTGGTAAGTTTTTAAAAACCCTGAGTGCCCTCCTAAGGGAGAAGTGTGCAATTCCATAAGAATATTTTGTTTGAGTTGGGAATTCTTACATAGGTATGAGCGATATTTGTACCATAATGAATCAATTTTCCAGCTAAATGTATCATATGTACTAGGATCTTGTTGTAACTTTCGAATGAGTGCCCACACTTCTCCATCATTATTCCATTCCTCCCTTGCTTCGTTTATCCAATCTGGTTGGATAATAGAAATGGCGCACAACAATGCTTCCACATCCTCATCCTTTCTTGAGAGTGCATCTGCCACAACATTTTTCTTCCCTTTTTTGTAGATAATTTCAAAGTCATAACCCAACATCTTTGTGACCCATTTTTGTTGCTCTTCAAAGGATAATCTTTGTTCTAAAAGGTATTTAAGACTATCATGATCCGTTTTTACCTTGAAGTGCCTTCCCATTAGGTAGGGTTGCCATTTCTTAAATGCATGTAGTATTGCCAACATTTCCTTCTCATAAATAGCTTTGTGTAAATACTTTCCCTTGATTGGACGACTTTCGAAAGAAATGGGTCTTTCATCTTGCATTAAAACAACACCAATTCCATTTCCTGAAGTATCACATTCCACAATAAAGGTTTTTGTGAAGTCCATTCTAGCTAAGACCGGTGCTTGGAACATTACCTCTTTAAGATGTTCGAAGGCCTTTGTTGCTTTTGGATTCCATGAAAATGCATCTTTCTTCAATAATGTTGTTAGAGGTGCTACTATTCTCCCATAATTCTTAACAAACTTGCGATAATACCTTGTCAACTCGAGAAATCCTTGCAGATGCTTTATGGATGTGGGGATTTTCCATTCCTTAATGGCTTTAATTTTTCTAGGGTCTACCTGAACACCTTCATGAGATACAATATGACCCAGATATTCCACCTCTTGTACTCCAAAGAAACATTTGGAGCTTTTTGCATATAATTGTTTCTCCTCCAATAGTTTGAGCAACCTGTCAACATGTTCAACATGATCCTTCCAAGACTTGTTGTAGATTAGTATATCATCAAAGAAGACCAACACAAATTTTCTAAGGAAGGGTTTGAAAATGGAATTCACCAAAACTTTAAATGTAGAAGGTGCATTGGTAAGGCCAAAAGGTATGACCAAAAATTCATAATGACCCTCATGAGTTCTAAATGTTGTTTTCAGAATGTCTTCAGTCTTCATTTTGATATGATGATATCCTGAATTAAGATCCAACTTGGTGAAGTAAATTGATCCATGCAATTCATCCACTAATTTATCAATGACAGGAATGGGAAATTTATCTTTAATAGTGAGCTTGTTGAGCTCCCTATAATTTGGAAACATGCGCCATGATCCATCCTTCTTGTGCACAAATACTACTGGAGCAGAGAAAGAACTTTGACTAGGTTGAATTATACCAACCTCTAGCATTTCTGCAACCATATGTTCAATTTCACTCTTTTGGGCATAGGGATATCTGTATGGCTTGATGTTTGGAGGAACACTTCCTGGAATCAAATGAATAGAATGATCATAATCACAAATAGGTGGGAGACCTTTGAGAGTCTCAACTACCTTGGAATGATTATCCAAGACTTTTTGGAGATATGGAGAAATAGATGATTTTGATGTGGGAACCTCTAGCGAACATAATTGTGCAATTACACCTCGTTGTTCCTTTGTTAGAAGCTTTGTCATACAGTCAGAGCTGATTATCTTTCCCAGTTTCCTTGAAATGCCCCTTAATTCAACTTCCTTTCCTTCAGTATAAAATTTCATGAAAATTTCTTGAAAGTTAAAAGCTATTGTACCCAAGGATTGTAGCCATTGGACTCCTAGTACAACATTAGCACAACCCATTGGAATGGAAAGCATTGGGATATTCGGTACATATTATCCCATGGATAGCTTGATATTATGGCACTTTCAAGAGAAATTTATGGTTCCTCTACTTGCAACCATCACTTGACACTCCGGTGCTGGATATAGGAAGCAATTCAATTCCTTTGCTATCTTACAATGAATAAAATTATGGGTACTTCCTGAATCGACAACACTATTACCTTTTTCTTCTTGATATGTCCTTCTATCTTGATAGTTTGAGGAGTGGTAATTCTAGCCAATGCATTACAAGATATGGTCGGATTCATTTCTTCTTTATCTAGGGTTTGTTCCTGGAGTATATCCTCTTCTTTTGACATTTCTTGTTCCTTTTCTTCCTCCTCTTCACAATCTATGTAGAATAATTTCTTCTCAGTAGACTTATGACCTTTATTGTATTTGCTATCATAACTGTAACAAATCCCTTTTGATATTTTTTCTTCCAATTGTTGTGGTGTCAACCTTGTAGGTTGTGGAAGGCTAGGGGCAACAACACTTCCATATTTATAGTTGTGAGTGGTAGGCTTCCTGGTTGCCATAATTTTTCTTTCCATTTTTCTTGCTAACCTGAATGCCTTCTCCAATGAATTAGGTTCCCAAAGGCGAACCTCATGTTGGATATTATCCTTTAAAGTCCCTATGAACACATCAATTGTATTCTCCTCTGGAATATATTTTGCCCTTATTTTCAATTTTTGGAAGTCCTCAATGTGCTCCATCATTGAACCCTTTTTTTTGAGATTTATCAATTGGCTAAAAAAGGTGTTTCTTTTTGTATCCTCATAATGTGTTATCATTTCTTTCGTAAAAATTGCCCAAGTGACAATTTGTTTACAAGAGCAAAGCCATCGATAATATACAAACTAATTTGGTTCCAAATATGCAGTTGCAATACGTACATTTTGTGTGTTTTGTACATTATGGAGATCGGAAAATTGCTCCATCTGTAGTATCCATGTTCTGGAATCCTTGCCATAAAACTTCCTCATATCAACTTTTGGAACATGGTGGATCTTCAATCCAACATTAGAGTCTATGAAATCATGATTAAAATTTATTTTGCTTTCATCATGAGTTTCCTTTACTACCCTTTCACCATCAGTGACCATTTCTTGCAGCAACTTATTCAAATTTATCTTCAATTCTTCCATCTTATCGACCATACCATTCATATTAGCATCTATGTCATTCATCTTAGCTTCCACTCCATCCATATTAACTTGAATTCCATTCATATTAGCTTCCACTCCATTCATCTTGGCTTCATTTAGCTTCAGTGAGAGTGAAATTTATTGTACTTGGTCTTGTAATTTTGATATATCATGTTACATTTCTTCCTCTTCTTCACGAGTCATGCTAGATATTTCAGGTTGCTTACTGGGTGTTTCCATTTTCTTTCTTTGGGGCATTAATTAATGCTAATAATTCTTCACTATTCCCTTTGAATTACTTCAAACTAATTTTTCAAACCAATCTTATGCAAAATAAAATAAAAAAACTACACACCCTTTTTTCACTTTGTAAGAGCTCAATATTGAATCTGTTGTATCTATGTAACTGTGGATCTCGAATATTTGAAATCTCATCCTGCGGTAGCCCCTTGAGTCCTCTTTCTAACCCCGCAATTTTGATCAAGATTGGATTCTCCAAGGAATATTTAAGCCGAATCTCCCATGGTGACCTGATTATAGACTAGTTCCGTAGAGCGAAATTGTATGACATGCCACGTGTCACTGTTTCGACCTTAGTACCTGAAACTGATACATAGAAAATGACAGACCGTCCTCTTTCTGAAACTTCTTACGATATTTCAATTTGATGCTCAAAAAAAAATTTATGATGATTTTCCCCAGGTCACCTGTTTGGAATGTAATTCGGGAGTCTGCAAAAACCCTAACCTCCTCAGATCACATCTCCACAAATATAGCGAGACAAGCTCTGAAATTTGGACCCGAAGTTTAGAACGATTTTGGCTCAAATGGGTTTGTTTTGTAGCTTCTGAAACATCACAGAAAAGAGTTATAGTGAAAATTCCACGATGACTTGTTTAGAGCAGTGAAACCCTAGAATCCAAAGCTCTGATACCAAATGTTAGAAAACCAGCTCACAAAAGTAGAAAAAGAAGAAAATATAGATCAATGCCTTAGAATTTAGCCTCTTCGAGGGGGAAAACTACTTTACATTACACAAATGAACAATTCTTGGATGATACAAATGACTAAACCTCCCTTCTATATATAGGAGTCTAAGGGGTCACAATATAATCAAGTCAACATAACAGTAATAACATAAGGGCACAAAAATAACAATAGTGGGTTTCTATGGGGCATACTAATAACAATATGGGGATAATAAGGGCACAATAATAACAATAAGGGATACAATGACAATACTAATGCAGGAATCACTAGTATTATAGGGGCCTAATAGTATCCATGGATTTTCATGATCTAAATAAGGTTTGTCCTAAGGATAAATTCCCTTCACCATTTATTGATTAAATTATTAATGAGTATGTGGCAAGAAAAATATTCTCTTTTGATGGATGGATTCTCTGGATACAATAAGATATAAATTCATCCAAAGGATCAACATAAAACGGCGTTTATATGATCATGGGGCACTTTTGCATACCAGAAAATGCCTTTTGGCCTAAAAAATGCTAGAGCCACTTTTTAGTGGTCCATGTATTATGTCTTTCAAGATATAAGCATATTGTGGAGGCTTATCATGATGACCTTGCTACTTGCTTTCACCAGAGAGTTTATCATCCTAATCACCTCTATTATATCTTTGAAAGATGTTTTTATTATAAAATTTGGTTGAATTCACACAAATGCATCTTTTTTGGGACTTCTAGTCATCTTTTAAGGTTTATCATTTTGAATAGGGATATCATGGTCGATCCACTTAAGGTTGAGGAAATGCTTCATTTGCCTCCACCATCTAACATCTATCAACTTTAGGGATTGCAAGGAAAAGGAAACTCTATAAGGTGTTTTATTGTAAATTACATTGAGATTACAAAAGGTTTTTTTTTCTTGTTGAAGAAAGTGGTTCTATTTATATGGGACAAGTATGCCAAATGATCATTCGATGCTTTGAAAAAGGCATTAAAATCTTCTGCTTTTCTCAATCCAACTGATTATAGTAGTGGCTTCCTTTTGTACCTAACATTGATAGGATCTACTATTGATATAGTTTTGGTTCAAGAAGATACCAAATTAAAAATCATGTCATCTGTTATCTCAGTTATGGCCTCATGGGTCCTAAGCTCAAGTACTTGCACATTGAAAAGTTCACATTGGTTGTAGTTCATGTTGCCTAGGGACTCAAACACTACATTTTTTTAATGAAAACCACAACAATTTTTTATGCCAATCTATTTCAATATGTCTTGAATAGGTGAGTGATGGGGGGGGGGGGGGGAATTCAATAAATGGATAGTCATTTTATAAGAGTTTTATCTTGACTTTATGTCAAAAAATTATAAGAAGCCCTTGGTTTTCTTAGAACTTATCTCAGAGTTACCTCGGGGAGACAAGATAAATTATGATGTGGATTCATTTCTAACAAACAACTATTTATTACTTCCTTGAATTATTCTTGGTATGGAGATATCCTTATGTATTTTAAGACTCTAAAGTTTCCCCCATCCTTGTCATGGGATGATCAACGACGTATTCAATATCTAGGAAATAATTACATTATTGTTAGAAATTATGTTTATCATAGAGGAATATATTTGATATTTCATCATAGTTTAAACCATGAGGAGGTGGAAAAATATTGAACAAATTCCATGGTGGAGTATGTGGTGATCATATTTGGGCTGGATAAATCCCATAAAATATTGCATGTTGGCTACTTTTGGCTATCTATTTTAAATATTGTATTAAGGCAGTTAAAAAGTGTCATTCGTTTCAAAAGTTTACAAGGAAAATTCATGCACATCTTTCTTTGGTTTTTCATGTTCTCATTATCGGTATATTCACTAAGTGGAGGCTAGACTTTATGACTTGTCACCTGGTCTCGACTAGGGGGTGCACCTATATTATCGCGGTTGTTGACAACTTTACCAAGTGGACTGAGGCCATACTAACATTTTTGAATGATGATGAGACTATAGAACTTTTAATTTTCAATCAGGCCATAACACATTTTAGTATTTCAAGGGAGATTGTCACTGACCATGGTAGTAGTTTTCAAAAAACGATGATGATTGAGTTGGCTTAAAAGTTTGGATTTAAACAAGAACATTCATATCCTTCCTATCCCCAGGAAAATGGACAATTAGAGTCAGTTAACAAGTTCTTGAAAACCATATTATAGAGAATAATTAAAGAAAGTAAGTCCAAATGGAGTATATGTTTCATCTGACCCTTTTAGAAAACTGAACGTCTATTAAAACTACTACTGGGTTTATTCCATTCCAATTGGTTCACGGTGTGGAATCGGTTATCCCAATCAAATGTGTCCATCTCTAAAATTAGAATTCATGTTTCTTCCTAATATGTCCAATTTATAAGAGCACCTCATTCATCTAGATCAACTTTATTAGTAGTGTCAAGATGATGCTATAATGAATAAGGCACTTAACCAACATGTCAAACTCAATACGACAAATATCTGTATCCAAGGGTTTTCTTTAAATATGAGATCCTATTGGTTTATGGACAAGACAAGTATGTTTGGGGGAAAGAAAATTTAAATTGATGTGGTATGGGTCTTACATTGTGAGACATGTACTAAAAAAATGATCCTATGAGTCAATTGAATATGATGGGAATGTCCTCATGGATCCTAGATATAGGCTCTATCTCAATTACTATGATTGGACTTTTGCTAGAGCATCTACTCTATATTGTAATTAGTTTATATAGTGAATTTTAGGTATGTTAGTCTTTTGTTTCTGTTTCTAATCATATTTTTTACATGATTTGGAAGATGTCAATGGATGATTCAATCTTTCTAGGGTTCACAGATGAAGCTAGTCATCAGACCTAGAACTTGGCTTCCATAGATTGCATGACATATTCTCCTTATGGAGAGTTGATTGTGTTTTGTTGCACTTATATTTGGCCTACAACTAATAATATTGCAGAATACTACGCTGTTATTGATTTTTTACTAAAATCCATTTCACATGGTATCCAATCTTTAGTGATTCATCTAAACTCAAAACTAGTGGTGTCAAAGCTCAATAATATTTATCATGTGTGTGATGTTTCTGAACCGGTCTCCTCAATATTGGAGTATGTGTTTATTATTATTTTGATTTTATTTCTTCTTTAGATTCTGGTTCATCACCCTTAAATTCAAAATCTATCTTCTATAGTTCTTTCTCCATTTGTAAGACTTCCTCTTTGACAACAATTTTGATTTATCTAAATACCACACCTTGAATATACACATGCTTCTTAGATTCTAGGTTCCAAATCTTGTAAACTTATAAACCATCTCTATATCCATTAAAGATACACTTTTAGGCTTTCTTATATGGCTTATGCCTATTCTCCTTTGGAATGTGAACATAAAAGGCATAGAAAATACCCTAATATGTTTAAGAGAGGGTATCTTACCATTCCATTCTGTTGGAGAATATAGTAGGGAAACTATTTAATTTTTTTCCCATTATCCTTGATAAAATCTTGTGAACTTATGTTATCTTCTTATGTTCTTTGTTATATTATTTTCATCAAACAATTATCAAGAGCAAAAAAGAGACAATAGACACCAGAATTAGACTCCAAGCCAGAGAAAAACCCCTCCAAGGCGAAAACCCATAAATAATCTCTTCTCTTATTATAGAATTTTCTTCAAATAAGAAAACCAAGACCTAAAACCCTAGACAAAGTCCTCCTCCAAGCACCAATTTATCCCTCCAATAATCAATCCAAACAAGTCAAATTTTGACCAAGTCAACCAAGGTCAAATCTCATCAAATTTGCTTCACTTCAGAAATTTTGGTCTTGTGCTTCAGATATGTAATTTTGGCTTCTAGATTGTAGAAACCCTAGTTTACTTTCAAGAGTAAGCTCTCCAAGGTATCATTATTCAAACTAGTAAAAGTCTCCAGAGTCAATAAGAGTCAAATTAAGTCAAAACAAGATTTCAATCCTCCTTCCAATTTTGAAATCTTTAGCCCTGTAACAATTATTGAAACCCTATTTCCTTCGTACATGTGAGAGAAAATAGGTCAAAAAATGAGTTCTTCTTTTCTCCTTTGACTTTCTTCTTTCTTCTTTGACTTTCACTTCTTTTGTTATGTCTTTATTTCTTCATAATGAGTTCTTCTGATTGCAGGTCAAAATTATGTTCTAAGGAGGCCGAAGTTGCTCTTATATATGCCAATCTAAGGAGGTCAAATAACCTCTTCTAGGTTGACTTATCACTGATAGGGCTGACTTGTGCTTGAAGCTCACATTGACTTTCTAGACTAAAAAATATATATTTTTCATGTTACAACTTTCCCAATAGGGTCTTCATACAAATGATAAATACTCACTTCACTCAAGAAAAACATTCTTTTGATTTGACAAACCCTAGAAGAATGAAGAACATGCTTGACCTAGTTTACCAACAAATTGGATTATGTCCTTCACTTAGACATACCAATGTTAGTCTTGTCCTAGTGCATGACACATGATAGAAAGAGAATACAATGTCCATCATTACTCCCTCTCAACCAGGGAAGATATCCCCATTCCCTCTTAATCATGGAATATATCCTTGCTCCTTTACAAGTATTTAAGCGGAGACCATCGGCCTTTTATGGACATAGATGTTTAGCAAGCTCACAGTGGGCATGGCTACATGATCATATATTTTGCTTTTAAATTTCCATCTGTAAATATTCATATATTTTTGTTTATAGCAAGAACGTTGTGGACACTTTACATGACTACAATTATTTTTTGATAAAACACTATGTTGAATACATTAGAAAACGATGCTTCCCTACGTGGACACAAGGTATTAATATCAGATCTATACTAGAAATCTTATTTATTTGTCAGGAATTTCCCTTCTTACAGCAGCATATGCTTTTTGCATATACAATATGTAATTTTCTCACTTAATGAAAATTACGTTTTTTTCCAAAGGGGGAAAAATTATTTAAGGAGACTTTTCACTTCCTCTAAAGCATGGAGGATATTATTAACTTCCTTTAAATTGGGAATTAATAACCACAAGCTCTTTAGATTGTCTTCATAAATGTATCTTCTACTATTTCTTCATAGGGATCTTCAAGCAATAGCTACACGGTTCCTTCTTTCTTGAGTTTATACCTTCCTAGATATTATGGAGACAACCTCTTATTTTAATATTGTGATAGGGATAAGGATATCAATATTACACATCCATTTCCTCTAGTCATCATTAATGAAGGAATTATATTAATCCTATGATAACTCTCTCTAAACATGAAAGTGACCTTCATTGTTATCAAAACATGAACATCAAGTTATCATCTTATACTTCTACCTTTCAACCCCAAGATAATGAGGTAAACATCTTGACTTCACTCAATCCATATGTTATTTGAATCTAGTTCAACACCAACAATTGAACTTTCCTCAATTGTCATTATGCATTTATGCAATATCCTTCTAGGTAGCAAAACAATATGTCAACTAGATAACCAATACCAAAATATTAATATCAAACTTACCTTATCATGATGGCCCATTCATAAAGTATTTTCATACTTGAATCCTTTGAGATCAACATCCTTTTGCATGATCCATCTCCATATTGTATAATATTCCTTCTCTATGCATTTACTTTTAATCTAGGTGCCCATGGATCGAACTTTATTAGCAAGATACAATAACTTCCTTGGAGTTGTCATTATCAAACCTAATTCCTTCTTCTAGAGACCATACTTGATGTTGATTTATGTCATGCTATTTTTGCAGGAGAGTCTTGATTTTTATCCATTTCAAAGCATACCAAAAATATTCTTCCAAGCATCAAATAACCATATGGAAGACTTACCGAACACATTCTTATAACTAACTCTTTCTGTAAGATTCTTGTAGACTTGAACCCTACCTTAAATAAAATTTATTTAAAGACATGCATATATTTGCTTCCATGCAACCATCTAGCCATTCTCCCTTGAACGAGCTTGCTTCTTATACCCATCAAAGATAGTTTTCTTTTCCAAGAGGAGATATTAGAAAAAAATTGAGGTCTAAAATGAGCCTCATAAGGAATATTATAAAATAATAGTGGAAATAATAAAACAAGATTAGATTACATCATCAAATTTTAGAGGGAAAAAGTAAAAAGCTACTTTTTCAACTTATATCCCTATGGTTTTACTCAAATTTCGAGTTGGGGCACTCATTGGATGCAAAATTTAATTCCTCATCTAAGGAGTACCCATATTGCATACTTTCGATGGACCTTGCTACATGATAAATAAATAAAAATACGTGAAAGATGTGATTGCAATCAAGTTTTTTCATGTAGTAGGGTCCATCGAAACTATGCAATATGGGTACTCTTTGGATGATGAATTATATTATGCATCCAATGAGTGCTCCCAATTGAAATTTGAGTAAAAACTTAGGGAGATAAGTTTAAAATATCAGTTGAAAAAGTAGTTTTTTGTTTTTATTTTTATTTTTAATCTTTTTACCTTTTTACTCTGAAAATGGTGAATCACCCCCCATGTTTGAAATAATCATCTTGAATCCTATTGGTTCTTATAAATTTGATTTTGGTTGGTAATTTTTGTATTGAGGCCCATTTTAGACCTTAAATTTTCTCTAAATGAAGACTTTAATTATGTCTTTTACATTGCAATTCAACCATCTAAATTCCTTCATCCTTATATATTCCATACTAGATGGAATATATACCCATTGTCATGCTTCTTCCAAGAACCTTCCTAAATTATGGTTCTTATAGGAGGATCTTTAATTATCCTTCATGAAAAATTACTACCTCTAACATTATGTTAGAAAAATGCTTGGATGAACTATAATATGGTCCCAATCTTATCATTCTTGTAAGCTAGATGATTTCTTACCAAATAAACTTGATCATGTAGATTCTAATTATTATACTATCACATACTTCCTTTTATGACGTCATGCTTTATAAAAACAAGACTCTTCTAGAGAATGCAACAATGCATGCTACTCTACATTCTACTTCATAAAAGAAAGACAAATTGTATAATGAACCTAATAGAGATGGAGCTTCCTTCAATAGTAAAGATCATTAGAATATTTTCCTTTCGGATTCTTCTCAGGTTCTCCCTTTTCCTCAACTATGTGAGCTTCACTCCTTTCCTTCCTTTTTTTGTTCTTCTTGTATGTACAATCCCTATTAAAATTTCTACACTCATTGCATCCAAAGCATTGAATCTTGGACATATCTGATTTTCCTTTCGACTTTCCAAACTTCCATTTATTCTTCTTGTTGTATATTACAATAAAGGCATGAGACTTTTCATTTTATTTAGTGTCATCCTTCACCTTTATTCTAGATCTTCCAAGATACATTGAGCCCATAAATCATCAAAAGTAGTAGTATCCTTCTTTGGGTAGACACTAGTTGCAAAACCGCTCCAATCAAATGGTAGAGCTTTTAATACACAAGTAGCCACTTTAGGATCAGAAATAACTTCCCCAAGCCCTTGCAACTGATCTCTTATTTGTTATATCTTCATAAAATAAGTGTCCATGTCTTCATCCTTTGATTTCCTTATTCTATATAGTTGATTCCTCAAGGATATCTTTTAATATGATGTACTTATAGAGTACAATTTTGCCAATTTATCATACAGAGCCTTGGATGTATTAAAAAAAAAAAAAGGGAACAAGGTGATCCTTAATAGATTCAACAATGATTCTTTGTGCCCTCACTTCTCCCTTCTTATATTTTTCCAACTTTTTAGTCTTCTCTTTGTCTCGTAAAACAAATTCACCAAGAACATGTTCCATGACTTGTTATAGACATTTTTGGGCACTGCAACCCCAATCATACATGTCCATAAACTAAGGGCTCCTAAGTCCCTAAAAGTGTTGCTTCACACCCTAAAGGAACAAGGTCAGCTGATTACATCATCTCCCAAAAGTTCTCCACAGGAAACTGCTCAAAACTAGTCAAAATTGGACCATACAGGTTGCTCAGTGCTAAGGGTGCGATGCATCCCACCTGCCCAGTGTAAAGGGTGTGATGCATCCCACCTTCCCAATGTAAAGGATGCAATGCATACTGAAAATCCCTTCTGTAGTGTGCGATGGGCAAGAGTGGACAAATGGCAAAGACAGTTTGCAAGGTGGATGATCATAGAATCTTCCAGAAACTTCTCCTTTGACACTTGCCCCTCTGAATTCGCCCAGGGATGAGTAGGAGATCATCAATATCCAAGTGGAATCAAGAACTATCAGAGAGAGGACACTAATCAAAATCCCAGAAGCTAACTCACCCCCCTGCAATCATCTATATATGGATCCCTCATACCAGAGATCCAGAGGCTGGAATTTTGTATCTTATAAGGAAGTGCTATTGGTTTCTTGGTGGAACATCATAGTGTTGGGTGATATAAGATTTTCATGAGGTGAAAGAAGGGCTTTCATGCTGGAGGATGACGCTGGGTCAGAAAAATTGGTTGTAATCCTCTTTTCCATTCTTCATATTAATAAAGCTATTTAAGTTTTCCTCCACATTCTTGTATGTTTGATGATATATGCATTTGTGTGGTCAATATATATCTAATCCTATATTATGATTGTAGATCTCTGTTCTTCGATAGTATTATGTTGCTTTGATTCCATAGATGCTCTTTGAAGGTGGGTAGACGAAGGAGAAACAGCAAGGATCTATCATAAGGGAGAGGAAATGAGCAAGAAACCAAGCGTAAGACTAAGGTTGGTGTCCTTCATTCCCCTCTTATCTACTTCTCATAAAGGAAAACGAAAGTGGTTTTAGTTTGTTTGTTTCTAAGATAGCTACCAGTCTTAGTGGGACTAGCAGCTTTGAGTGGACACTAGATTTCCCGATAACAAAATGGTGACTCCACTGGGGAGCGAATAGATTGTTTGTTTGTCTATGTTTGTTTGTTTTATAAATTCACATATGGAGCCTGAAGTCAAGCCAGCTAGCCTTCAAACTATATTTTCTATGCAAGTGCAAAGTAGATCAATGCTGCTTCAGTCTATCTCCGGGTTTTGTTTATAAACTGAACAATCGATTTGCAAACCTTCTAATTGCCCTAGTGGTGGCTCTAGCAACCTCATTAGATCAGCCCCTGTGATTTTTATTTACTGTACATCACTTGCTCGACCTAAATCCTTGAACTGAGCTGCAAACTGTGACCCAGAACCGAGTTGAAGTCTCGTCCCTGGACCATCGCACCTTCTCCTCTTGGGAATCTAGATGCATCGCACCTCCCGTGTGTAGTAGGTGCGTTGCATCGCACTTTCCCTGTGTTGCAGGTGCGTTGATCAGACAAGACCTCTTCTGCTCTCAGATTTTGGTTTCTGTGTTCACTCTCTTCAGCTTTATTCAAGAGTTTTGCTGCCTGTGATCAGTATACCACTATGGAAACTCCCTTCCTTTCCATCATTCTGCCTCCATTGTGCAAAGAACTGTGAATGTTTTTATGTATTGTGTGCCATTTTCAGTTCTCTTTTACAAAGAAGTAGCATAAGCAAACTGTCGTCTTTTGATTTGAAAGTGTCGTTTTCAGTCAAAGAAAAGAATTCTATTGTTTTGGATGGTCGATTATACAGTTACTCTTGTATTTGATTTGAATTAGTAATTTTTCAAGTGTCGAAAGCAGTTTTCATTTCAAAATATCAAAGGGTCGTCATTATCTTCCTTTCGTTTTTGAAAAGAAATTTGTTAGTACTATCGCTTTGAAAAGGTAATTCAGATTTGTACTTAGCATTCTTCTTGTCATTCACACATTAAGAAAGCTAAAAACAAATACATGCATGTGCATTTGCATTTAGACTGCTTGTTGGTTTGATTTAGGACAGTGCATGTAGTGTGTGCTCTCTGCTCTATGTTGAAAGAATATCATCTCTCTTTCTTTAGTAGCTAGGATTTTCATTGCAAAAAGAAGATTAAACAATTGTTTATCATCTTAGATTGCATTTTAGGAATTGTATATCTACATCACGCGGCGAACCTAAAAGGAAAATTTCTTAAGAAAGATCAACTGTAAAATAAATTCAATGAACATAAAAATGCTTTGGAACCTAACGCGCAACATCTAGAAGTCTAGGCTAGAGACGTATTTCGGTGTCGTAAAGCCTGGTAACTGTCGCTTTCACTGTTGGTTGGGTGATTCCTCCTCTTTGAGACGACAAGTGCCAATATAGACTTGTGCTCCCACGTACTGTCGAGTATATATTGGGAGACCACAATAGGCTATATCCTCTATCCATAGGAAGCCATGTCTTCTGCCCTATCGATCGCAATGCACTGAACACAACATTCGGGAAGATTGACTGCCGTACCGTAAAAAGTATTCTACAGTTTTGTGATTGGTTTGGTAATCCCTCTGTCTAGATTTCCAGAGTAGTCTCTTTCGTTCCTTTTCAGACTCCTTAAAGGAAAAGTTCCATCTGAGCACTTGTCACTTCAGGCTCATTAAAAATCGAAGGCGACTAGAGTCATCTTTTGTTTTTTCTTGACTCTTAAAAATTGAAAAAACAAGTTGTGTCAAAGCGTCTAAAATTCATTTACTTCGGAAGCATTTTCCCCTTTATTTTTAGTTGATCGAGTAATCCGAAATCGTGGAATAAATTCAATTGAAACCCCATCGTTCGCGGAGACTTATGAGTCAACCGTCTTTGTCCCCAGAATCAAAACTATTGTGGACAAAGCGAACTCGTTTAACTGGCTCAAAGTCCCCTGGTCGGGTTGGAACAAGTGTTTTGACACCCTCGGAGACTCTGGTTACTCCAAACATTTCTGGTACCCCTGCCTTTACAGAAGAATTTCCGCAGCTGCTAAAGGACAGTAGAACTGATCCTAGTATACCTGAACCAACTTAATCTATAGCTGATTCGGAAGGTGTTGTTCCCCAAACATCAGTTGCTGCAGAACCTATACCTTCTTTGGCACCGGAAATATTTTACGGACCTGACAGTCTACCTCTTCCACCTGGTTTGATTGCTATAGAAGAGATTGTGGAGGATCCACCATCTAGTACTCCATCGCAATTTGGAGTTGGGATCACTCTATATCCTTCTTCATCAGAAATTAGTCTACCGTTATCGGAAGTTCCTGTAGAATCGCTAGGAAACCTTTTGGATAGACTAGATATGTCTGAACAACCGTCGACATCTAGGACTATGTTGTCTGACACAACAACGGTAGAAATTCCTGCTGCCACTCCAACAATGTTCACCGGCGTACCATCTATCGCAACTATCTCTCAATTGATGGATGGAATCCGTCCAGAGGCTATTTCGATAGTATGGTCTGTTCCCGTTTGTTTGTCCGGAATAATATCTGGAATCTCTTATGTTGAGTCTCAACAAATTGATCCTTCGCAGTGTCAATTTGGGCAGTCCGGTCTTCAAAGGCAAATCATTCCATTAAGCACCGGACTACCGCCATATGGGGGGCAATATGCCCTTTCATTGTCTCCTTCGGGAGGTCAAACATACGAGGGTTCGAAACAAAATTTAGGTTATGCTGGAATTACATCTAGTGGTTGGATACCAATACTACCTCAACAACCAAGAGTTGTATACTCAATGCAACAAAGTATGCCTATGTCAAATATCCCCATTACACTGGCTATTGTGACAGTGTCGCAAGTATAAGCGTTACCTGTTGTATGCCAACCTCAAGTCTCTTAGGTCGCAATCCAACAACCCCTTGTCCCTGCAACGCCACCACAATCATAGTGGCTCCTTAACTGGAGTGACCCAGGCTCAAACAGGTACCATTACCCCTCATCTCGGTCAAACAGCCAGTATTGGACAACAACACATGGTCTCACAACCATGGCTGGTGCAATATCAACAACCACAATTCCAACAAGTTTACCAAGGATCTGAGCACCAAGTATTTGCAAGTAATGGGCAACTGTATATTCCAAATGGACAACATCAACCATTTCATAATGGTTATGCCCATCAATCTTATCAAAGTTATCAGCATCAAATGCACTATGCTGGTATGCAAAGACCCACTGCTCAGGCAATCCCATCTTATCCTGGGTATGCTTCGCCAAACCTGAATCAACAGTTACCCTTCGTGGCAACTTTAGAGTTACCAGATCTAAACCGGCTAACGAACGATCCAATTTCTTACGCCCCTTGGTGGCCAAATATTCCTCATAAACTTCCATCAGATATTCCTAAATTTAATGGAAATCCGGGTGAAGATCCGTCAAATCATGTGATGACCTTTCATCTATGGTGTTCATCTAACACTCTAAACGATGATTCGATCGGGCTTCACCTTTTTCAGTGAACGTTAATTGGTCCAGCAGCAAAATGGTATATCGAATTTCCTAGAGCTTTGTTTGATAACTTCAGTACCCTAGCCACAACCTTTTTAACCCATTTTCAGTTACCTATAAGGTACGAAACGGGAACAGAGCTTCTTACCAATTTCAACCAAACGACGGCCACTCACATATCTGATCATATTCATGAGTGGTGACGTCATCATAGAATGGTAAAAACATATGTTCATGATCAGCTGTTGGCTGAATGGTTTTGTTATCAATTAAGAATTCTAATGCCAAAATTTCTCACATTAGTTTGATGGTAAAGGTCGGTGCTATTCTAAGTTTGATTTTTGTTTTCCTTAGAGTCTGAGTCTTAGGAGTCTTGAGTCAACTATGCATTCTCATTCATCACCGGTCTCATAGCCATGTGTCAGTTTTGTTCAAAAGTTACTATGTGCCACAAAGCCCTTTAGGTGATTTCGTAGCGCATGTAGTCATTTTGAAGTGTTTTCGCAGCGCATAAATCCTTTTAGCAGTTTCGCAGTGCAACATGTCTTAGGTGATTTCGTAGCGCATAATTCAAAATTTACACTGACTGCACTATGCAATCAGAGATTCGTGCAATCCGCAGCGAATCTTTCCTAACTGTCAAATCTGTCAAGTTCAGTTATGGTTGCATCATTCACTGTCATCTTATACACTCCACATATCATGTCCAACCGCTTATCTCCATCATTATAACTGTTAGGTACATTGGTACACACGGATTACAAGTTCCAAGAGAGGCCAGGTATTCACAGTCTTAATGATGATTGTATTCGTTGCATGAGGAACAAGACTACAAGTTTTCAATTTGAATCCATAGTTATCAAGCGAGGCAGTTATCAAGTGAGGCAGCCATTCAAGCGAGGTAGAAATTGAAGTTTAAGCAGCACTAGCATTTCAAACCTCCATTACACTGAACCTTCATGGAGGGATCAGCAGAAAGAAAAGACCACAGATCAGGCAGGTGCTTAAGAAATGAACCTGAAGGTGTAGACATTATCTTGAAACACAAAGAAGTTGAGCATGCATTCAAGCAGGTTGGATGTTGGAATTTTTGTGAGAAACTACAGGGAGGTCATGCACAAACCACCAAGGAATTTTCTTTGAATTTCACAGGGCTGAATTCAAAGGTTGGTATGCTCGAATTGCAAGTTTCACCAAAGGTAATATCCACAGTTACTGAGATTACAAGGGGACAAGGAACTTGGTTTAAGAATTTCAAATTTGATATGACTCCCTGCAAGGAGTTTCTGAAGCCAGAATACATTGACTCAGATTTAAACAAGTCTGTTCCTAGAAATTATGTCAAAGACTCATATGCCAATCTGCTTACCTGTATACAAAGGTACCTTACCTGTGAAGGGAGATATAATAAGGTGTATTCATAACATTTCAAGCTTCTGCTACATTTTACAGGAAAGATATCCGTAGATTTACCCTTTTACTTATTTCGTAGCTTAAGCAAAATGTGTGATAAGGTGTAGCTAAGGAACGAATCTTGTGAGACCTCATTGTTTCACCATGGTTTAATTAAGTTGATTGTTCTGCATGAACTCCAGAAAGTAGGTAGGGACTGGCCCACGTTCATATTCATGTTTGGTTTCAAAAAAGAGACCGGTCTCAGTCCTCAAGCTGCAAAAGATCTTCCAACAACAACTGGCCATATGGCAGAAACAAGATCCAGGAGGTTTTCAAAGTTGAAGGCTAGGAAAAAAGTAAGAGAATTCACCAAGCCACTGACTATCCAGGATATACCCCATCAGTCCCTTAAAGAGAAATCCTAGGTCAAAGAAGTTGTACATGAATCAAGCACAGGTGAAGGAGTTCAAAGAATAAGGACTAGAAGCCAAGTAGCTAAAGAAAAAGGAAAATCAAGGATTATTGAAGAAATCCCTGTTTCAAAGGGAGACTTAAATGACTTATTGCAAGCCATTGACATTGAAGAATCTCCACTAGTTCAAGCAGATTTTTTAGAGTCAGAAAAAGACAAGGCTAAGAGAGTCAAAGCCTCGAAAAAACTCAAGTTTGATGATTAGGTTGATCAATTTGTCTTTAAGCCCAGGAGACCCATAACGATGAATTTTAAACAGGTACAGGAGGTATTGCCAAGAGCAGATGAAACAGGGGAGGTGACACAGCCTCATGAAAGAAAGGATAAAGGCAAAGTAGTTACCATTCAAGAAGAAGATAGTGTGGAAGACTTGAAAAGGAGATTGGAATTGGCCAACTTTGAAATTGCTAGACTGAAGAAAGTTGCCAGGAAATTTGCAGTTAAGGAGGCTTATTTTAACCAAATGCAAGCTCGGTGGGAGGACAAAACATTTCAAATACCCGAGGTGGTTTCTTTTAATGTTCAATTCCATAGCTGGACTATTCCTGCAATAAAGGAAGCTCAATTTATCAGAAAGGTCAATACAAACCTCAGATCTGGGATGAAATTCATGAAGAAACAAATTGAAGACTTAAAGATATAGTTCAGCCAGCAGAAAGAATTTCCTTAAGGCAGTCACACATCAAGTAAGGTTTTGTTTCAGATTTTGATGGTCTTCCTTGTTATAATCCTACTTGAAGAGTCATACCTTTCCATTCAGTTTTGAAAAGCTTTGGAGCAATTGAAAAGGATGTTTAAGTGTCAAGAGGCTCAAAGTAGCAAAATTTTTGTTGAAATTGTGTTTTTTGGAATTACACAGCAGTTTTGTAGCACGCTACGAAACTGCTGAAGATGATGACTAACGCATAGCAGTTTCGTAGCGCGCTACAAAACTGCTGAAGCTACACAATCTAATCTCAGTCAACCGATTTTGAAATACAAGCGGAAAATTTTTGAAAAGGGAATATCTTCAAGGGATCATCTAAAGGTATCAACTTTCAACAAGGTCAAGACAGGTGGAGGAAACATGAATTCGAATCCAACTCTAAACTTTTTGTCATAAAGTGATCACATTTACTACAGTCCAAGATATGTCAGACAGCTTGGAGGAGCTTTTGCCTTCACACATGAAAGAGGTTGACAACACATCATGGATGTGGCATTCTGATATATTTTGGATAATCAAAGATGAAGGGCATGGTTCATTAGATTCGAACATTTTTTAGGAAAACCAAAGGCCGATAAACAGGGGTAGTTTCCTATGTTTTAGGGGCAATGGAGAAGATGTGGCATTGAGGACCACTATGGAGTTTTGAACATCCACCACAGCCAAACTGAAAAACACCACTTGTCAAAGAACAAGAGTGATTGTAATTAAGGCTATTATTAGAATAATATGGAGTTAGACTCCTATTTGATTTAGATCTCTAGAAAGTCTAGTAGCAGTTTGTTACATTTAATTGGCAGTTAAGATTTGAATAGGTGTCATTAGAAGTAGATTTCGAGTTCCCCTCATGCTTGAGGAGGAATCTCAATTAGGTAGAAGAGCTCTATATATAGGAGAAAGAGCAATGTAAAGAGGGTTGGAAATTTATGAAAAAAAGCTCTGATATTTGGCTTATGTAAAGACTTTGTTTTTTTGGTAATACAGTACTGGCTTATGATTCTCAAGAATCATAGAGAGTTCAATGTATGAGTTTCTTTTGTTGTCTTTTCATGTTATCTACAGTGTTATGAGTATTTGATTACTTAGAAATCGCTTACAGTGTTCTAATTTCCTTCATATACTCATAAACTGCCTTCTATGTGTTTGGTGTGTTCTACATATATTGAAATCTGAATGCCTTGAATTTTATGCAAAGCCAACCCTACTGCTAATACTGAATCATATATGACTCCATAAGCCCAATGGATACTTGTCAGTTGTGTTTCCACCATTCTCATTTTTCTTTGTTTCACAAGAGTTAGTCATCTTAATCATAATCAAAAACCTTTAACCCTTTGAGAGAGCCCTCTCAGGCTAAGGAGGCTAAGCCTTAGCTAAAAGATAGGTTTGAAACAGTTACTTGAATTCTTCCTGGTCTGCAGCCTTCCAGGACCTAATTTTGAAATAACAGGTTTATTAAGTCGTTGTTACCTTCTATTACGGAAGATGTGGCAAAGGGAGGAGTCGTAACTGAAGAGCAAGTAATTGCTCATGCGCAATATTTAGACTTGATCTATACTCAGTCTGGCACGCTCCACGATAAAATCCCTGATGCTCCTAGATAGGAATTTTCCGTTCCTCCCTCTCCTAAATCAAACAAAGACTCTCATGTTGGGGACGGTGTGATAGGAACGACCAGCACGAAAACTGTAAAGGCTAAGTCGAAGAAGGCCCATACAGTTTCAGGTCAAAATGCAAATGAAGAACTTCTCACCTCGAAAGTAAATGCCATATCGTCTGACAAAGGCAAAGAAACCAAGCAACCAGGAGGCAAGAAGAAAAAGAAAGGGAAGAAGAAAAAACAGGAGGAGTCATCCCCTGAAAAATCTTCAGCAAACCCTTCTGGAGATAGGAAACCAAATCGTCCATGCCTTATATGTGATGAGGATCATTGGAAAAGAGAGTGTCCGTATAAAGATGAGCTTAGAAATTCTTCAAGAATTCAAAAACCTCGGTAGTATTGACTGATCTGTTTCCAAATCCAGGAACAAATCTAGTTTCTAGTGACAATGCTTCCCTGTCCCAAGTGCTAATGTTGTCGGTTTCGAAGCAGCAAAATGATGCTTTGAAATCAACAAGGAATAAAGATTACGAGAATCCACAGTTGTCGGACAACAAGGCTAATGATCAACCCAGTAGTTTGATAACAACTTCGACTGAAGTTGTGCCACCCATCATTCCTGAACTAACGATAAAGCCGCCAAAGGGAGTAGTACACAAATCGACATTTAATCCTTGTGCCAGAGAAGCACAACATTATAATATAGTGGAAGGTTTGGCCCAATCTCCATCTGCTATGTCAACACTTGAGGTACTGCAAAATTTCCCCTCTCAAAAGCAGGCTTTATTATCAGCGATAGGTGGGATCGACCCAACGGATTCCAATCTTGTGTCCTTTAATCACAAAGGATATGTCCCTCAGTTACCAGCTCAACTAGCTTTCCTTATTCAAGTGAAAGCCCTCAACAAAACTATTCATTGAACAATTATTGATGAGGGGGCATCTACATGTATCATGTCGATGAGTTTCTGGAAAACTTTAGGATCTCCACCCTTGTCGTGATCTTCGACAACATTAAAAGCATTTGATGGATGAACATACACCCCATACAGGATTTTAAGTAACTTGCAAGTCGAACTAGGGGGAAAAACAATAGAAATAGATGTTGAAGTGACTGACGGAAACCTCGATTACAAAATCCTACTGGGAAGGCCCTAGATATATGCTATGGCAGCCGTTGTGTCGACCTACTTCAGGAAGATTGCATTTCCATTTCAAGGAGGAATTACAATCGTCGACCAACAGAAATTTCTCCCCAGCAGTTCACAAGTTATGGGAAGCATTCCGATGATCCACGGAAGCCCTCATTCGCTTCAAAATATCGGAGTAGGCCAACTAAAAGACCCTATATTAATGGGGACTTTTTCCCTACCGTCTCCAATCAATCTGGCGGAAGTGGCAATGGTGGGAACCTGCAATATGATATCTTCTATTCAAAAGATCTCTGAAAACGATATTAACATGGATCATCTACAGGTATTGCCTCCAAGCCCAATGGAAATCTTGTAGCAATCAATGTTTTCGGCATGGGAGGCAAACCCAAATCGACGCTCATCAATCGTTTGGATAGATAGGTCTAAATAATATGGTACCCCTTCAGATCCTTGGTCGCAAGTACATTATAGAGATGAAGGAATTATTCAGTCAATGATGATTGACGGGGCACCATGGGAAGATTACCACCATCGTTCCCATCTTCTGGATTACAAAGAAGATACTCCTAGTGACCTTCATCATCCCTCGGTTTTTGATTTTCTATCAAATACTGTAAACACGGTGGATTCTGAGCGAAACTTGTCCAATATTGAAGAGACTATCGCCATAAATATCTCGACCAAAACAGATGTTGTAGAGAATATTCATGTCGGCAAATCTTGTTCTCCTTCAGAACTGGAAATATATCATGCTCTTTTTCGTGAATTCAGAGATGTGTTTGCTTGTTCGTATGATGAAATGCGAGGCATTGACTCGAGCATAGTTGAACATGAAATTAAGATGTATCCAGATGTCAAACCGGTACAACAACGGCTATGGCAGGTACACCCCAAGAAAGCTGCTACCATCAAGGCAGAAGTTGAAAAACTTCTCCATGCTGGTTTTATTTACCCCGTTCCTCTAACCGATTGGGTATCGAATATTGTTCCTATAATGAAAAAACAAGGAACGATTAGAGTGTGCGTCGATTATAGGGATGTAAATCAAGCTTGTCCTAAAGACAACTACCCTACACCCTTCATTGACCAAATAATTGATGAATGTGCTGGATGTGAAATCTTTTCATTTATAGATGGATTTTCCAGGTATAATCAAATAAATATCTGCCCACAGGACCAGTCAAGGACTGCATTTATTTTTCTGTGGGGCACATTTGCATATCGTAAGCTACCCTTTGGTTTAAAGAACACAAGGGCAACATTTCAGAGGGCAATGAATTATGCCTTCCATGACATCAAAAACATTGTTCAACCATATCTTGACAATATTCCGGCTCATTCGCAAAAGAAGATCAATCATCCGCAACATTTGAGAGCGATATTTCTATGTTGCCGACACTACAAGATACGACTCAATCCACACAAATGTGTGTTCTGTGTCAGTTCTGGTCGTTTACTTGGATTTGTGGTCTCAGAGGACGGGATTCGTCTCGACCCATGTAAGGTTCAGGCAATCATTAATTTTCCTCCACCTTTAAATTTGATTCAGATTCATAAACTCCAAGGGAAAGCAAACTTTCTGAGGAGGTTCATTCCAAATTACGTTGAACTTGCTAAAGGTTATACTCATCTATTGAAAAAAGAAGTACCCTTCGTCTGGGATCAGGTCGCGCAAGCTTCCTTTGATGCTTTAAAAGAATCCCTAATAAAAGCATCATTAATGTACGCTCCTGATTATCAAAAAGAATTTAACCTGTATCTGGCTGCAGCGGATACGACCATCTCGATGGTTTTAGTTCAGGAAGACAATGGAATTGAACATCCTATATATTATTTGAGTAGAAACTTAAATAATACAGAAAGTAAGTATTCCTACGTTGAAAAGCTAGCTATCGCAACTGTTCAAGTGATACAGAGATTTCGACACTATGTCCTCTTTCGAAAAACTACCATTCTGTCAGATTGCAGCCCCATGACTTATATATTGTTGCGACAGTTGCTGGGGGGAAAATATTCAAAATGGATAGCAATTCTACAAGAGTTTGATCTAGAATTTATAAAATCCAAATCAAAGAAATCCCTAGTTTTCACGGAGTTACTATGCGATCTCCCATCGTCGTTCAACGATGCAACATCAGAAGAAGAAATTGTGGACGAATCTTTGTTTCTGATATCTTCAAGCAATCCATGGTATAGAGACATAATAATCTATCTCCAAACCCAAACATATAGGTCTAATACCTCCCGCTCGGAACAACGACGCATTCGATACCAAGCAAAAGACTACATGATCGTTGGTGATACACTTTACCATTGTGGTGTCGATACAGTTCTGAGGAGGTGCCTCACCCATGAGGAGGCCGAAAAGGTCCTGAATGATTGCCATTCAGGCGCGTGTGGGGGGCATCAATCTGGTTATGCTACAGCACAAAAGATTTTACGAGCAGGATACTTCTGGCCAACAATCTTCAAAGATTGCATAACCGCAGTCAGAAGTTGCCATGCATGTCAAATATTTGATCGAAAAACTAGAATACCACCTGCACCTCTGCAACCAGTAGTTGCTGTTGGGCCATTTGCCAAATGGGGCATAGATTTCATGACATGTAACCCCACCTTGGCTGGGGGGCATGGGTATATCATAGTCGCAGTAGACTATTTTACCAAATGGACTGAGGTGATGCCTACATTAAACAACAGGAGCGAAACGACTGCCCTCTTCTTTTTCAATCATGTAGTCTTCAGATTCGGCATTCCACAAGCCATAGTCACAGATCATGGATCGCATTTTTGCAATCACATGATGGTTGAATTAGCTTCCAAATTAGGATTGTCCCATGACAGCTCTACTCCATATTATCTGCAGGCCAATGGACAAGTTGAGGCAATAAACAAGGTCCTGAAGCGGATGCTGCAAAGGATGATTGGAGTCCATAAAAGGAGTTGGCACATGATCCTGTACTCAGCCTTGTGGGCATACCGAACATCGGTGAGGAATGCAACTGGGTTTACACCCTTTCCACTAGTGTATGACCTAGAAGCAATCTTACCGGTTCAGTGTGAAATCTCATCCCTCAAACTCGCGGTCGACCTTCTCCCAGGAACTTTAGAAGAGGAGGCTCGTTTCTTGGAACTAATCCAATTGGATGAAACCTGTCGTAATGTCACTTTGGCTAACGAAGCCCATAAGAAACGAGTTAAGGCGCAGTTCGACAAGAATGTCAAACCCCGTGTCTTCTTAGAAGGTCACCTGGTATTACTTTACGACCAGGAATCCGATAAATTGGGAGCAGGTAAATTCAAGTCTTTATGGATGGGCCCCTATATTTTTAAGCACGTGTTAGCAAAAGGAGCATAAGAGTTAGTGGATTATGATGGGATTCCACTGGCGCAACCTCGCAACGAGTTGTACCTTAAGCGTTACTATGCTTGACTCAAGATAATGACCCCTATGCTTTTGTTACATTTTTGTTTTTTCTAAGGGTAATTTTTTTGGTTAAGTGATCCGCTTTTACGTTTGTTGTAGATGTCAGACCTATTGGAATCATTTTTTGGATATGCCAATGGAGTGAGTCGTAGTTCACGGAACCTATCTTCTGTGGCCTGGGCCATCTTCGATCCAAGTGGTGAGTTAGTGAGTTTCAGAGGGGTATGTATTGGTCGGTCAACGAACAATATTGCTAAATACAGCGCGTTGATAGAGCTCCTCTCTGATTCCATTACGCGTGGCATACGCCGACTCGTCGTCAGGCTAGACTCACAACTCGTCATCCTACAACTCACTGGTATCTACTCCGTACGGAATCCAGCTATTTATTGCATGTTCCTAAGGGTCAAGATTTTGGAAAGGCAGTTTGATTCTATTCAATATCAGCATATTTCCATAAAATTAAACACATTAAATGACTCATTGGAAAATTATGTGTTAGATAGAAATTTGCAACATTTATAAAAGAAGCATTTCATCAAAAATTTGCATCAAGATCACGTAACTCAACCAAAATAAAGCTCCGAAAATCAAAAATATATATATAACTGTTTATGGTTTATACATAATGTTCTGTAACCAGGACAAAATCGGTCAAATGACCCAAAAATCAAAATGCTAGGGGCACCCTAGTCTAATGATGCTAGTGATAACAAGTCACCGCCTGTGCAATCATGCGCAAAAGCCCAGTTCATTGACTCGGCACGCCAGTAGTATGTCGCTGTAACCTCAGAGGCAGCTCGTCGGTCCTCACATCTGGAATACCGAGAGTGAGGCCTTCGATCTGATCCTGCAATGATGAAAGAGTCTCGGCCACATCAAGATCGCAAAGGATAGCCCTCCCCACAGCCTCTGCTACTGGAGTGGCGACTGGTACTCTCAGATGTACTACTGGCCGAACTGGTCCAATATCTACATGAGCACATGACTTTTGATTTTCCTCTGATCTGAAACACCTGGTTGGTAGGATCCCATGCATCGAGTAGATATTGCAATAAGTTGATTTGTTGCCTCATGCTAGAGATGTGGAAAAACTTGAACAGGCCACAGTTCCGCAGTGCAGTTACCGTAACTGGATCATCTAAAGCAAGCATGTCCTCTTCTTCATGCTTGCATTCTCACCATGTAACAACCATTTTTCTCCAATGATTCTCTACAAAACAAACAAGAGAAGAGTCATGGTCCTGATTTGGCAAAAAACAGGCAAAAATTCCATGAGAAAATAGTGCAAAAATTTCCCTTCTCGTGCCCATCGCACCCTCAGAAGTGTACTGGGTGAGATGCATACTGACCAGCCAATGGCCAAGCCAGTATGCATCGCACCTTTCGATGTAGGAAGGGTGCGATGGAGCCAGGGAAAATTTTTCAAACCCCAGAGGCTCAGAAAAATAGGGAAACATGCACAAAATTCAAAAAGGAAGGAATGCAACTGAAGAGCTCAGGTTGAGCTCCTACCTGGTCCAGACAGTGCCGAGAATCATCCACAGAATCTCCCGGAATCAGCTGGTGAAAATCAAGGGGGGAAAGCACCTCTAGAGCTCCAACAAACCAAAGTTCAAATGAAATGGTAAAATGAGGGGTAAAAACCAATTTTAAATTACCTTTCACATAATTCAAGTAAAATATTAGTGTTTTAACTCATTTTTTAAACATATTGTTCATTTCTAATCGGTTTGATGAAGCAATTGAACAGGCAGTACAACCTTTGAAGGAACAAAGTGATTAGCGGTGAAATTAAATCAATGACCATTGTCACGAGAAGTTTTTATGCGAAGTTCAAGCTCGTTAAAAATTAAACCTTAGCAATGAGCAAACATTACCCCAGAGTTTAAGCTCATTAAAACATGAACCAATTTCCGGTAAATAACCATTGTGAATGCATTATCATCATCTTTTGATCCCTAGTCGTGTTCTTACCATCAACTCCACTCTGTTTTAGCCGATCATTCACCTCCATTTGATTGTTTACCCCTTTTGAGGAACAACTACGAAGAGTGATCCTGTTAGCCATCCTTGTGACACTGCCATGATTGAAAAATTCCAAACATTACCTGGAATCAGCTGCTACCTGAAATTATCACTCGTTCCTCAAAAAACGAGTCTCCTTTAAGCTCTTTTCATCTGACTCATAAAATATGAAAATATTTCCGAGCAATTGGCCTCTCCAGCTCATTAAAGCGACCAGAAGTGCTATCCCTCCTCTACATTTTAATCTTTTTTGACCTGAGGGATTATTACACAAAAAGATCGAGCGCTTGTTTTGTTCGGCTCGTTAAAATTACTAAAAGTTCATCCCTTTCGTATTATTTTATACTTTTTTGGACTTAAGGGATTATATGACGAAAAATGATTATTGGAGTTTCCTTTAAGTCCCTTTGAGACTCTCTAAAATTGAAAAGGACCGAGTATCTTTGTCGTTAAACTCGTTAAAACCGAATAGCGACAAACTTGTCCATATAGACAAGAACGAGTTTCACTGTCGCTAGGCTCGTTAAAATATAGCGACAGGTTTGCCCAAAGGGCAAATTATAGAACAAGCATATGTTATCCTCCTCAAGCTTGACAAAAATAAAGAGGTACTAGTCAGCAATGATTGGGGAAAAATTGGGAAGAAAACTTGAAGAAACTTTATTGGTAGCAAGTCGCTCTTGAACATGACACTTTCACTATGCATCCGAGTCGGGTTGGGTTGTTCTGTTCACTGGTTATATCACCATTGGTACACTACACCATCCATATTTGGGGTTAACACTACCAATCCATGTCAGTGTCACCGATATGTTCAATAGAAGTCGCTCAGAGAATTCACCTGTGTCTCATCCGCTGCAATACATTCACGCTCCATTCTTTCATTACTGCCACCCTGAACCCTGTATCATCACATCGTTTTCACCTCCAAAATCATTTACTCCGTTCCGTGTCACAGGTGTGGGATTCATTAAGGCCCTCCTACAACGAGTTTCTTCTTGTTGACATCAGCTCATTATCCAAGTAGTCGACTTAGGATCAACCCTTTCAGTACTTTGAAGCTTGCATGCCTCAATGGCAAGTTTCTCACTTCCGGCGACAGGTTTACATCAATGGCCTTAGACCTAAAGATTTTGTGTGGTGTTCGACGCCAAGTCCCTTTTTCACACCATGAGAATTGTACTGTAGTACCTTGAGGGTCATCATCATTATCGGTGATTCCTCTCGTGCCTATTAACAACTTACATCATTGGCTGGTAATCAGGCGATGTCTTTCCATGTTCAACTCCATAACATCTTTCACATGGATCGACTTGTACTCCGAGTGAAGATTGAATGAGTTTGAAGACCCCAGATCTAGTTTCATCCATCCGGGCTGCGATATATTCAGGAAAATAAAGACATCAAATTTACATCATTGCTGCACAGATGATAATCCGAATCAAAGGATGATGGCTCTATCAGAATCATCAGTCTGCCACATAGATGGTTGTCTGTCTTATGTACATGAAAATGAATTTATAAAGCTGAGCATGGGAATGCCCACCTCAGCTAGATCATGAAAAGTAATATGAAGATAATGTATTGTATTGTATCTTATTACAGGTCGCCTTCCAGCTTGAAAAAACTTCGGATCCTCATGATAAAGCATTTCACCCGACATCAATAGATTAACAACCTCATGCTTTAGGGGGCAACTGTTATAGACATTTTTGGGCACTGCAACCCCAATCACACATTTCCATAAACTAAGGGCTCCTAATTCCCTAAAAGTGTTGCTTCACACCCTAAAGGAACAATGTCATCTGATTACATCATCTTCCAGAAGTTCTCCACGGGAAACTACTAAGAACTGGTCAAAACTGGGCCATACAGGTTGCTCAGTGCTAAGGGTGCGATGGGCGAGAGTGGACAAATGGCAGAGACAATTTGCGAGGTGGATGATCATAGAATCTACCAGAAACTTATCCTATGACACTTGCCTCTCTGAATTCCAGGGATGAGTAGGAGATCATCAATCTCCAAGTGGAATCAAGAACTATCAGAGAGACGACACTAATCAAAATCCCAGAAGCTGACTCACCCCCCTGCAATCATCTATATATGGATCCCTCATACCAGAGATCTAGAGGCTGGAATTTTGTATCTTGTAAGGAAGTGCTATTGGTTTCTTGGTGGAACATCATAGTATTGGGTGATCTAAGCTTTTCATGAGGTGAAAGAAGGGCTTTCATGCTGGAGGATGATGCTGGGCCAGAACAATTGGTTGTAATCCTCTTTGCTATTCTTGATATTAATAAAGCTATTTAAGTTTTCCTCCACATTCTTGTATGTTTGATGATATATGCATTTGTGTGGTCAATATATATCTGGTCCTATATTGTTTATGATTGTAGATCGTTGTTCTTCGATAGTATTATGCTGCTTTGATTCCACAGGTGCTCTTTGAAGCTGGGTAGACGAAGGAGAAGCGGCAAGGATCTGTTAGAAGGGAGAGGAACCGGGCAAGGAACCAAGTGCAAGATTGAGGTTGGTGTCCTTCATTCCCCTCTTATCTACTTCTCATAAAGGAAAATGAAAGTGGTTTTAGTTTGTTTGTTTCTAAGATAGCTACCAGTCTTAGTGGGACTAACAGCTCCGAGTGGACACTAGATTTCCCGATACATGACTTCATTTTCTGTGAGTGCCAAGTCAATCCTCTTCGCCCATGCTAGGAAGTTTTTTAATCCAACTATCTTGTTGCTTTCCTTACAAAATGTATCCATATGATTTGTATATTGAGACACAAAATATGGCACTTACTTTTCAACCAATATTCGTCCCTTTTGATGATGTCTTCAACTATATTGATGCTTTCAAGACCTTCAAAGATTCCATAGAATGATGACTTATATGATGCCTTAAAAATTAGTATCTTGAAACAACTTCAAAGAGTGGATAATGATCCCAATATTCTTTGATGCTTCCTCTTCTTTAAATATGATGGAGTGCACTAGAGAGCCTTCAACAAGATTTTAGCCTTCCTTCCTTCAATGAGACCTTGACCGTTCTTAAGATGAAGAGTTCTTCAATGAAAGTTTGATGTAGTAACATTTATTTTAGGTCAATAGGTATTATTCTTCTTTCCTTGTGTCCTTTTGCAAATGATTCCCTTTGATAAGTAATCCTTCTTATGTCAACAATATGATCTTCGAGCACCCTTCTCTTCTTCACCTTAGCTCTAATACCATGTTGAGAATGTAGTAGGGGAGTTATTTAAATTTTTTGCCTTATCCTTAATAAAAGCCTATGAACTTATGTTATTTCCTTATGTTTTTTGTTAGATTTTTTTCATCAAACAATTTTAAGGATTAAAAAGATAGAGACAATAGACACAAGAATTAGGCTCCAAGCTAGGGAAAAACCCCTCCAAGGGGAAACCCAAAAAGAATATCTTCTCTTCTTATATAATTTGCTTCAATTGAGAAAACCAAGACCCAAAACCATAGACTAAGTCCTCCTCCAAGCACCAAATCATCCCTCCAAGAATCAATCCAAACAAGTCAAATTTTGACCAAGTCAACCAAGGTCAAATCTCATCAAATCTAATTCACTTCATAAATTTCAGTATTTTTCTTTAGATCTATAATTTCGTCTTCTAGACTATAGAAAACTAGCTTACTTTCCAGAGTAAGCTCTCTAAGAGATCCTTCTTCAAACTAGTCAAATTCTCCAAAGCCAATAAGAGTCAAATAAAGTCAAACCAAGATTTCAGTCCTCCTTCCAAGTTTGCAATCTTGGCCTATAATATTTGGCCCTGCAACAACCACTGAAACCCTAATTCCTTTGCATGTGTGAGAGAAAATAGGTCCAAAAATGAGTTCTTCTTTTCTCCTTTGACTTTCTTCCTTCTTCTTTGACTTTCACTTATTTTGTTATGTCTTTCTTGCTTCAGATCGAGTTCTTCTTATTGCAGATTGAAATTTTTTGCTAAGGAGGTTGAAGTTTCTCTTATATATACCAATATAAGGAGGTCGAATAACCTCTTCTAGGCCAACTTGTCACTGATAGGGTCGACTTGTGATTGGAGGCTCACATTGAATTTCTAGACTCGAAACAATATCTTTTTCACGTTACAACTTGCCCAATAGGGTCTTATACAAATTTTAAAGACTCTCTTGACTCAAGAAAAATATTCTTTTGATTTGAAAAACCCCAAAAGCATGAAGAACATGCTTAACCTAGTTGACCAAAAAAATGCAACATGAAACCCATGCTTAAAATAATATTTTTCTTTATTTTTCTTGTAATATAAGATAAACATAATGATATAATGACATACTAACATGAGGACAATGATTATGAAGAAAAAAATTAGTCACATTTTCCAACACTCCCTCTTAACTAGAGATGTATTCATAATTGTACAACCAATACAAGAATATTCCCAAACTGAAGAGTTATCATAAGAAGAGTTAGATTGGTAAGCCATCTCTAAGCATCAACATCATGACCAACATTGTCAACATAGTAATGCCTTAACTTGACAAGCTCTATATTAGACCATAATGATGGGAGGATTTATGTGAGACACCACACTACCTCTTCAAGGTAAATACCCCATCTAGATGTTCACTAGGTATGTCCTTTTAGGATTATTATTATCTTGGATTCCCAATCCTCAAAGAATATTGGTCCTCTTCGACTACTCTTGTCATGGATACTTGTCCAATCCTCAAAGAGTGTTGGTCAACAAGAATACTTCATATCTTGGATTATTTATCCTTAAGGAGTATTAATCTCATATGCTTATCCAATCCTCCATTCTTCCTACCATGGCCTTCACTTAGACGTATGAATGTTAGTCCTGGCCTAGTGCATGACACATGAAAGAAAGAGAATACAATTTTGATCATTACTCCCTCTCAGCCAAGGAGGATATCCCCATTTCCTCTTAAATATGGAATAGATCCTTGCTCCTTTACAAGTATTTAAGGAGAATTTTTACTCACTCCAAAGCGTAGAGGATATTCTTAACTTCCTTTAAATTGGGAAGTAATAACCACGTGCTCTTTAGCTTGTATTCAAAAATGTATCTGCTATTAGTTCTCCATTGGGATCTTCAAGTAGTAGTTGCATGGATCCTCCTTTCTTTATTTTCTACCTTCTTGGATATTATGAATCCAACCTCTTCTTTTAATATTGTGATAGAGTTCACACCATCAATCTTACACATCACTTTCCTCTAGTCATCATTAATGAAGGCATTATACTAAGACTATCATAGCTCTCTCTAAACATGAAAGAAATCTTCATTGTTATCAAAACATGAAAATCAAGTTATCTTCTTATACTGCTACCTTTCAATCCAAAGATGATGAGGTAAATGTCTTGAATTCACTCAATCCATATGTTCTTTGAATCGAGTTTAGCACCAACAATTGAATTTTCTTCAAATGCCATTATGCATTTCTCCAATATCCTTCTAGGTAGAAAAGCAATATGTCAACTAGATAACCAATACAAAAATATTAATATCAAACTTACGTTATCATGATGGCCCTTTCATCAAAGTATTTGGTTACTTAAATCCTTTGAGATCAACATCCTTCTGCATGATCCATCTTCATATTGTTGAAGAGTCCTTCTCCATGCATTTTCTTTTAATAAAGGTGCCCATGGATCGAACTTGATTAGCAATCTACAATAATTCCTTGGAGTTATCATCATCAACTCTCTTTCCTTCTTCCAGATACCATACTTGGTGTTGATTTATGTCGTGCTATTTTGTGGGAGAGCCTTCGTCTTTACCCATTTCAAAGCATACCAAACTTCTTCTTCCAAGCATTGAATAGCCATATGGAAGATTTACCGAGCATATTCTTATAACTAACTATTTATGCAAGATTCTTGTATATATGAACCCTACCTTAAAGAAAAGTTATTTAAAGACATGCATACCTTTGCGTCCATGCAACCATCTAGCCATTCTTTCCTGAATGAGATTTCTTCGTATACCCATTGAAGATAGTTTTCTTTTCCAAGAGGATAAAGACTTTAACTATGCCTTTCATACTGCAATTCGACCATCTATATTCCTTCATCCTTATATATTCGTGTTGTAGCGACTACAACTACCCTCCAAAATTTTGCCTTAGCTTTGTTTTGGAGCCTCCCTACCAACCATCCTTAGCGTCATGTCTTGCACTGTCAAGTACAGATGCTTCAATTGAGTTTCAGTGGCCTGCCAGCCTTTGCATGTCAACTTGTTTGTCTCCCACTCGTAAGGTGTCATTCCAGACTTAGGAAAATTTCTAGCTGAGACGCTCCCCCTGAAAATTGCACAATTCTGGAGGGGAACTAGCCTTCCCTCCAGAAATTGCGCAATCCTGTGGGGCTCCATAATTATGCAATCCAGCTAGGCAACCTTCCCTCTAGAAATTGTGCAATCTATCCCAACACTGGGCTTCAGCTTAAAAATTGTGCAATTCTGGGAAGCAGTGACCTGGTGGCCCCAGAAATTGCGCAATGCCTGAGGGACAACTAACCTTGCTCAGCCTAGAAATTGCACAAACTTAATCCTCGGGCTTGTAGGTTGTTGCATGTGTTGTCAGGTTGACTGGTTCCCTCTAGGACTGAGCAAGGTGATTTGCATGCATGAACTTCTTTTCTCGAAAAAAGAAGAAGCAAAAAATCCCTAGATTTTAGGGATCTATTTTTAGCAGTTGGAGGTTACATGCAAAGATTGTTTTAGAAAACTCCCGCGAAGTGTCACTTTTTCCTAGATTTGTAGCATGCACATCATAACCTCAATCTTATCAAAAATCATTTTCCAGATGCTGCAGAGCTCATTCCTTACATCGATCTTGTAGCTCTGACATCCCACATCTATGAGTCTTCGACACATTCAGCTTAGCTTTTTCAGGGTAAGAATTCTTCTCATGTCTCGTGTTGCGTTTATATTGATTTTGGTATTTTGATTTGTGTAAGCGTTGTCTACTTGATTTCAATGAATGCTTGTTGTCATTTTGATGCATGCTAGCTTGTAGAAGCATTGTTTCAATTTTTCTTTGCATCTCACTGTTGTCGCATGCATGAACTGTTTCTGCACTAACAGTCGCCATCGCGGTGACTCGCTTCACTTGCATGCTTGCTTTCTTGTTTTCTAAATCCTGCACTCACGGTTTGCATGCATGATCATTCACTCTTGTTTGCACTCAGCTTCACCATGCATTTAGAATTCTCATGTTTCTAATCGCCCGTCGGTGGGTCTGGGTTGCCTTGGCCCAAACCTTGCCTTGCCCGGCTAGAAAATGCACATTTTTGGAAGTGAAAGCTTTGTCTCCCCTCCAAAAATTGTGAAAATATGACCCAGCAGTGGCCTCTAGGCTTGCATTGTGTAATTCTAGGAGGCAGTGCCTTACTAGCCGCAAAAACTACGCAATGCAGTTTGCTGGTTTCCATATCACTGATGTCTGAGATTGCACATTGCGTAGTTTCAGTCCTCAACAAGCTAGGATGAACTATGCATTACGCAGTTCCAATAATCAGTTAGCCTCCTAACAGCCTGGACTGTGCCTTGCATAGTTTTGGCAGTCAGTCTCCCAGTCTCCCGGTGAAAATTTCACAATCTTCACATACAGTCACACAGGTACATTGCATGTTATTCCTCTAGTTTGTTTTGGTTTTCAACTGATAAATTTCTTGCCATGAGTGTTGTTATGTCTCCAGGTATCACAGGTGTTGTTTGCCTCTTAGTATCACAGGTGCCTCTCAGTATCACCGGTACAATGGCCTCCAAGAGAGCAGAGTCAAAGGACACCATTGAGAGCACAACTGGGGATGCAGTTGAGCAAGTGTCTATGAGCCTGCCTATGTATGAAGACACCAAGTTGTTCATAGACAAGGTTATCAAGATGAAATGGAAATGGCATCGCAACGAGTAGCACCATCAAAAATAGCACCATAAGGTAGCATATATGTGCATGACCAAGGCAGGAGGAAGGTTGTTGACAACACAGAGGCAGAGCAAAGCTACAAGTTCAAAATAGATCAACTTGTGATGGAATCAGCTTTGGAGATTGAGGTTAAGAGGTGACAACATGACAGGAGGATCACGCAAAGGTAAATAAGAGAAACAAAGGATGGAGGAAATAGAGAAGGAGTTGCAGGAGTTGAAGTGGAAACTCAAGGAAGAATAGGAGCCTACATAGAGGAGAGAAGGAAGCACAACAAGAACAAGTACAACATGAGGCAAAACATGCATAGATTGATGAAACTACACCCATATAGGTTATAAACACATCCCTATAGCTGGCACAGAGCATACAGGGTGAGAAATGATGTTGATCACATGCATGGTGTTCAGGAGTACAAATGTCATTGTGCGCACACATGTAATCCTATCCATTGGCACACTCACCGAGGTGAAGAAAAAGAACCAAGTTCGACTGGAAATGGACATGTACTTCGACGAGTTGATGTGCATAGCCACCAAAACAGGGTTGGAAGACACTATGCATCAATATGTTTCTGGTCCACTTACATTTAGACTATGACGTGCATTTTATCTGACAAGTTGGACAAAGGAACCAAATCAATGTACCCAGATGCGATAGAGGCAAGAATTCACTTTCAACAAGATTTCAACGTTGAGCACGTGGACACCATCATAGACTACCAAGCTTGGCATCTGTGCGCCACCATCGATCATCACGAGGATGTTGAAGATTTGGTCTTCCCACAATTGTCTGAGTCTTAGTGATAACTTGCATGGCTTTCTCAAGCCTATTTTGTCTCACATGGGTACATGTGCCGATTGTAATGTAACATTTTGTAAAAGTGAAACACCAAGTGTCAATAGTCGAATGTAAGAGTCATGGAGTAGTTGAAGAGTCATGAGGGTAGGTGAAGAGTCACAAAGGGGAATGTCAAGGGTCACCCCACCCTTTGCTATTTATAGAACCTCATAACTCATTGTACAGGCTTTTGGGAGCCAAGCTTCCTATAGGTATATCTTAGAGAAAGCTTGGAGTGTATTGTAACGAGCCTTGGCTTCTCCACAGTGCAGAGCTAGTACATCTCTTTGGAGGAGCAGGTGGCAGTGACTGTAACGTTCCGCTGTTGGAACTAGTGGTTGGTCATGGTTGTATTGTATGATTGGATATTTCACTCTTAATATAACAGAGCCAACACATTTCATGCATATGTTGTTATTTTATTTCAGCTATCTTGGTTACTCTAATGATATATGTAGTTGTTTGCTTATGCATGTATGTATGGAATCTTTCTATATATGTATGTATGAATCTTACTGAAATGTGTTGTTGCTTAACCATCACTTTGGATCATTGATTTCCCTACCTTCTAGCTTGTGATGTATCTTTGCTCGTGTGTTCCCTTTCAATCTATGTGTTTCCACAGGTTTCGAAGGGGCGCACTCATTCTATTTTCCATGTGTTATAACCCTTCATGCACCTTCCTTGGCTTGCTACGCATGTCACACCCTTGCTACCAAGAAGGACATCTTACTTACCTCTACGCGCAACCGCAGTCAAGGCAATACCGTACAACCCACTGTTGGGACTCCTACACAAAACGATCTGAGGTCTAGTTAGGACTTCTTACTGGGGAGATACCGTGACATGTTGGTGGCTCCAGAACCGTCAACATTCTGGCACTAGAAGGAGGGATAGATGACAAGATGAGCCCTTACATCCTATTTTGAATCCCCACATACCTATCATGACTAACTACAAAGTTTCTCATCCGGAGTGTATGTCTTATGGAAACAACTTTGACATCTTGGAAGATCTTTGAGATAACTTGACACATAAAACATATGATGGTGGAGGTCAAGTAGCCTTAGTCAGACATGCAGTCTGCATTGTAGGCTCCTATGAAAGACATGAAATATTTGAAGATTACATGACCTGCGTGATGTTCTCCTACACGCTTTGAGGGAACCCAATGCATTGGTGTGCCACATTGCCTCAAAAACCTATTCATTCTCTTTCTCATCTAGTCATAGAGATAGATCATTCTTTCAATCACTTTGACCATAAAGCACTCAACAAATAAATTATGAAATTACGGAAAGCACCTAATGAATTTGTTGAACAATTTTACATGCGCTTTCGTAATCTTGCATACCGATTTCCCGAAGATGAAATTGATTGGGAATTCCTCGATGGAAGATTTAAGTATCTTCTTTACAAATTCAAAAATCAACAATTCTTGACATAATTCGAACCTCGCTTAGCACACTTTGGTGATGGAGCCACGTAATCACAAGTAGGCACAATCATTGTCACAAGTGATTTTCCACCTTCACCTCATCGAACAACTCCACCAACGCAGAGTGATGTGGGAGAACATGCACACAAATCTGTTGAACTGTCACATCCTCCCACCCCACTTGCTCTTGATATCTGCACAGATTTGTCTTGCAAGCCTGTTGATTGTCACGTGGATTCATTCCCTCAATCTCTGTCCCCACATTCCATTGATCCTACGAATTGTATTGTCTTGTGTTCTTCCATTCCGAACTCCTCCCCTATTGTGAACAAGGATCAAGTTGTTGATGGAGTTGGTGTTATGTAGCCAACCTGTGCTATCATTCATGATGAGTGTGTGCAAGAGTCTAAAGAAGAACCTGTGGTGAAGGATGACTCCCTTCCACCTGCGCCTCATTAGCTCTATCTTGAAATCCCTTGTGATTCCGCCATTGTTGATTTACCTTCTGAAAACTCATTTACGGATGTTTCTATTGTTGATCATTCAAAGGACACATCGTATGTCAGTTTTTCATTACATTGCAGAGAGGACACATCTTACGTTGAAAATATGTCCAATCTGTCATCTATCATTTTTGAAAACACATAGGGTGAACGTCCTTGCTTCTCATATACCCCTTTTCATAATTCATCAAATCATGAGGATGTTGACGAACATCCCAAATTTTCTGATCGTGGCTGTCATGGTCTTTGTACTTCTTCATTCAATCACGATGTTGATTCACTTGTTGTTAATATGTCTAGGCCACTGGTCCGATGATATATCTGTCGACGAAGTCGAAACCTCATAGGCTATCGAGGCACTTCAGCCCGAGCTGATGGTTATGTCAGGCCCTCGCTATCCTGAGGTTGGTTTCACTTTTGATCAGGAAATTGTTGAAACACGCAAGGATCCTCATCACTCTTTGCTTCACATTGAAGATAAACCAAACACCTAGATTTCACTTCATCCACTCGAATAACATGATCCCATCGCTTTTGCATTGGAGCAATATTACATAGCAAGCACACGTGTGTGACATAAGTGGTCTACCTTTCTCACATTTTCTTGCATTTCATTGTAAAGAGAATGCGTATGCTTAACACCTACATGTAGTGTAGCAAAAAACCATGGAAAGTCCACAGCGTGCATGTTGTGCACTTTCACCCATTTATTTTATGTGGACGCATTTAAACTCAGAGTGTGTTTTCCTTCATCATTATATCTTTCACATTTTCTGGTTCGTACGACTGTTACAGATCCATTTGGTCACATCACTCCCATCATTTAGATAAGTACTATTAGGGTTCATCAAACCTTAATTCGGTTGCTACATGCCTTAGACAAGTCATCACTTTGAATGCCTCCTTCCTTGATAGTTTCTTGGCATGAAGCTCTCTAGAAATGCCTCCTTGAGGGACTAGAACAACCTTGGTCAGGGGTAAGTGCGCTTCAGTGTAGGTAGGCCCATGTCAGGGTGCTTTCCAGAGCACTTAGGCCCACTTTGACTTGCACTAGGCGAGATTGAGAGAAATCATCATAGGGTTCTGGGAATATTCTTTTATTTTGGAGCCATCTAGAAGATTCCCACACTTATCATCTCCTATGAGCTCGAAATTGGATAGGGAATGAGTTAAGTAACCTCCTATCCTCTCATCCCTTCCTCCATGGAAACTAACTCTAAGTTTGGAAGGCCATTCAATACCTTCATTTATGACCAAACCTCCTCCATCTTCCTATAAATTGAGCACTCATCTAAGTGATCAAGGCTTGGACTTTGAGAATTTGTAAGGAGATAATGTTGGTGTGAGGTTTGAGATTGTAAGCAAGTATTATTATGCTGCCAGAGTGTTGTGATTTTGATGTGATGTTGGTTGAAACCCAAGCTAGAAGAGTGACAATGGATCAGAATTCATGGTTGTAATTCTTCCTTCTACTTAATAAAGTTGTTTACACCTTTTCCCATATTCTTATCTTTATGTATGATGATTATATGTGTAAATTCTTTGGATTCCATTTTCTTATAGTAGATAGATCTCTTGCTTTGATTGGTTTTGTCCTCTGTTTATGATTGCAGGTACTTGTTGAGCGAGTTAAGTTCGAGAAGGAGCAATGGGAGCCAAACAAAGGAGGCAAAGGGAAAGTGAAAGATAACAAGTAGGTCCCTTATCTTATTTATCTTCAATAGAAAAAGGTTAAGCGCTTTAAATATGTTCTTCTAGGTGTAGCTACAAACCTAGGGAAATTGTGTTTATTCGTAGATGCAAAATTCCATATAAAAACGACTGTGTTGTTCGCGAACCATGCCTTCACCAACATGGGTCAACCAATGCGCCAGTGGCTGCATTGGAAGTATCACTTCATGTTAGCATACCCATGCACCGTTAGCTTAGGAGTAGGATTAGTGTTTGCTTCTTATTGGTTTGCTTGCATGCATGTTTACTTTCTTGTTTGGCTTTTTTTTGCTTGCATGTTTGTTTTCTTACTTGTGAAGTTATCAATACTTGGTTATCTTTCATCCCATCTCTATATGAAGAAATTGTTTTATTTAGTCCATGATACACCAATGGAAAATATGTTCAGTTCGAAGTGAATCTTGATGAAAACACAACGCTTGCGCGCTAACTAGTATCACCTACTCTAGTCGGTTGTTTCTTGGTTAACCCTTGTCAGCTTAGTCAAATAGAGTAAGGTGAGGGGGAAAATTTTGAAAAGTATGTTAGAGGTATATACAAAATACTTCTCTGAAGAAACAACCTCTTCTACTCTCAATAAGTCAAGATCCCTCTTCAGCCTCTGAAATGAATAAGTGATATGCACAATTGTTGAAAAAAATGAAAAAATGGAAAATTTTGAAAAAATGAAAAATGGATAAGGTGAAAGAAGAGAAAGGCTTCCTGCGCAGAGAGGTAATGCAAGTAACTCGGTCGTGGCACTGACTAGGCTCGCTGGAAGTGGAGCGATGCTTGTGTTCCTACGTGACTCCATCGGGGTACTATCTAGACCTACTGGCAATGGAGCAACACCAAAGATGAAACTTAAACTCTGACTGTCATATTGCTTGTGTATCCATATACCCCTCATCCCCAATCAAAACAACTGTGTTGACTTAGCTTGGAGTGTGTGATGATTGAACAAGAGCATGGAAGGTGATACATCCTTCAATTAAGCTAGTATGGGAATCAATATGATATGAGAATCAAGCAATACTTCCAAAGGAGTTAGAATTTCTTTTCATGAAACAAGGTCCATTCAGAGAGCTGGAGTTCTACCAATGTGTCACCAAGTGTCTTAGCGGCTACAACCACCCTCCAAAATTTTGCCTTAACTTCGTTTTGGAGCCTCCCTACCAACCATCCTTACTAGTATGTCTTGCACTATCAAGTACATAGGCTTCAACTGAGTTTCAATGGCTTGCTAGCCTCTGCATGTCAACTTGTTTGTATCCCACCTGCAAGCTATCATTCTGGACTTAGACAATTTTCTGGGTGAGATGCCCGCCTAAAAATTGTGCAATTCTAGAATGGAAGTAGCCTTCCCTCCAGAAATTGCGCAACCCTGTTGGGATACCTGCTAGGCTCCAGAATTGCGCAATCTAGCCAGGCAGCCTTCCCTCCAGAAATTATGCAATCTATCCCAACACTAGGCTTCAGCTCAGAAATTGCGCAAATCTAGGAGGTAGTGACCTGTTGGCCCTAGAAATTGCGAAATGCCTAAGGGACATCCAGCCTTGCTCAACCCAAAAACTGTGCAAACTTCATCCCAAGCTTGCAGGATGTTGCATGTGCTGTTAAGTTGAACAGTTCCCTCCCAGACTGAGCAAGGCTAATTTGCATGCATGGCCTTCTTTTCATGAAATAGAAAAAGCAAAGCATCCATAGATTTTAGGGATCTATTTTTAGCAGCTGGAGGTTACATGCAAAGATCGTTCTAGAAACCCCCCACCAAGTGTCACTTTTTCCTATATTTGTGGCATGCGCATCATAACCTCGATCTTATCAAAACTCATTTGCTGGACACTGCAGAGCTCATTCCTTACATCAATCTTGCAGCTTTGACATCCCACATCGCATCTAGGAGTCTTCAGCACATTTAACTCAGTTTTTTCAGGGTAAGTTTGCTTCTCATGTATCATGTTGTGTTTCTGTTGCTTTTGGTATTTCACTTTGTGTAAGTTTTATCTGCTTGATTTCAATGAACGCTTGTTGTTTTTTTGATGCATGTTAACTTGTAGAAGCATTGTTTCGATTTTTCTTTGCATCTCACTATTGTCGCATGTATGACATTATTTTTGCACTGACAGTCACCGTCATGGCGATTCGCTTCACACGCATGCTTGCTTTCCCATTTTCTGAATCCTACACTCACTATTTGCATGCATGATAATTCACTCTTGTTTGCACTTAGCTTTGCCATGCATTTAGACTTCTCATGTTTCCAGTTTCCCGTTAGCAGGTTTGGGCTGCCTTGGCTAAAACCTTGCCTTGCCCATCTAGAAAATGCACATTTTTGGAAGTGAAGTTTCTGCCTTCCCTCCGGAAATTGTGAAAATCTGGCCCAGCACTATCCTCCGGGCTTGCATTGCACAATTCTGGGAGGCAGTGCCTTGCTGGCCCCAGAAACTGCGCAATGCAGTTTGCTGGTTTGCATGTCATTGTTGACTGAGCATTGTGCAGTTTCAGTCCTCAGGAGGCCAGGATGGACTGTGCATTGCTTAGTTCTAACAGTTATTTAACCTCGTGACAGTCCAGACTATGTCTTCCCACAACTGTCTGATTCTTAGAGATAACTTGCATGACTTTCTCAAGCCTATTTTGTCTCACATGGGTACATGTGTAGATTGTAATGTAACATGTTGTAAAAGTGAAAGACCAAGTGTCGATAGTTGAATGTAATAGTCATGTAGTAGTTTAAGAGTCATGAGGGTAGGTGAAGAGTCACAAAGGGGAATGTCAAGGGTCACCCCACCCTTTGCTATTTATAGAACCTCATAACTCATTGTACTGGCTTTTGGGAGCCAAGCTTCCTATAGGTATATCTTAGAGAAATCTTGGAGTGTATTGTAACGAGCCTTGGCTTCTCCACAATGTAGATCTAGTACATCTCTTTGGAGGAGAAGGCGGAAATTATTGTAATGTTCCACTGTCGGAACTAGTGGTTGGTCATGGTTGTATTATATGATTGGATCTTTCACTCTTAATATAACAGAGCCAACACATTTCATGCATATTTTGTTATTTTATTTTAGTTGTCTTGGTTACTCTAATGATAAATGTAGTTGTTTGCTTACACATGTATTTATGGACTCTTTCTATATATGTATGTATGAATATTACTGAAATATGTTGTTCTTTTAACCATCACTTTGGATCGTTGGTTCCATTCCTTCCGATTTGTGATGTATCTTTGCTCGTGTGTTCTCTTTCAAGCTGTGTTTCCACAGGTTTCCAAGGGGTGCACTCATTCCCATTTCCGTGTGTTAGAATCCTTTATGCACCTTCCTTGGCTTGTTGTGCATGTCAAACCCTTGCTACCAACAAGGACATCTTAGTTACCTCTGCATGTAATTGTGGTCAAGGAAATATCGTATGACCCACTGCTGGGACTCCTACACCAAAAGGTCTGAGGTCTAGTTGGGACTTCTTACCGGGGAGATCCCCTGACATGTTGGCGGGTCCAACACCTTCGAAAATTCCATACTATATGGAATATATACCAATCATAATGATTCTTCCAATATCCTTCCTAAATGATGGCTTTTATAGGAGGATCTTTAATTATCCTTCTTGAAAAATGACTACCTCTAACATATAATATGGTCCCAATCTTATCATTCTTTTAAGCTAGATGATTTCATACCAAAGCAACTTGATCATGTAGATTTAAATTATTATAATATCATATGATTAATTTTATGATGTCATGCTTTACAAAACCAAGACTCTTCTAGAGAATGCAACAATGCATGCTACTCTACTTTCCACTTAATAAAAGAAAGAAAAATTGTATAATGAACCCGCTAGAGATGGAGCTTCCTTCAATAGTAAATATCTTTGAGATCTTCTCCTTTTGGTTTCTTCTCAGGTTATCCCTTTTCCTCAGTTGTGTAAGCTTCATTCCTTTCCTTCCTTTTTTTTCTTCTTTTTTGGATAATCCCTCTTAAAATGTCCATACTCATTGAATCCAAAGCATTGAATCTTAGACATATCTAGTTTTCCTTTGGACTTTCCAAACTTCCCTCTCTTCTTCTTCTTGTATCTTGCAATAAAGGCTTGAGAATTTTCATTTGATTCAATGTCATCCTTAGCTTTTATTCTATAATTCTCCAATTTACATTTAGCCCATAACTCATCAAAAGGAGTAGCATCCTTCTTTGGGTAGACACTAGTTGCAAAACTGCTCCAATCAAATGGTAGAGCATTTAATACATAAGTAGTCATTTTAGAATCATAAACAACTTTCCCAAGGCCTTGAAACTGATATATTATTTGTGAGATCTTCATAAGATAAGTGGCCATATCTTCATCCTTTGATTTCCTTATTCCATATAGTTGATTACTCAAGGATATCTTTTAACCTGATGTACTTATAGAGTACAATTTTACCAACTTATCATACATAGCCTTGGATGTCTTCGAATCATAAACAAAAGGAACAAGTTGATCCTTAATAGATTCAACAATGATTATTTGTGCCCTCACTTCTCCCTTGTATTTTTATAACTCTTGAGTCTTCTCATTTTCTGGTACAACAACTTCACCGAGAACATGTTCCATGACTTAATTTTCTTTTGAGTGCCAAGTCAATCATCTTATTCCATGCTAGGAAGTTTGTTGATCCAACGATCTTGTTGCTTTCTGGTGGGCTCCAGTATTGTAGCAATAATGCTACAACTCCTGGAGCTCCCTATCTCTAATTTTATCAACCCGGTAGTTCGTACAAACTTGGAAGCGACGGTGCTGTATGCACAAGTACTAGCTCTTGTCACAGTTGTCACTTGGTCAGCTGGCACAAGTCCACTAGGGCTCAAGCCAACTTCTATAGGCTCACAGAAGAAGCTTTATGAATGATGGACGAAAGCTAACTCAAAGGAGGCTAGTCTAACTACAGAAAGAAACTGAAAACCAATAAAGCATGAAAACCCTAGTAAACCCTAATTTAACTAGCTAGACCCTAACTATGCAAAACTGTGAATGAAACAACTACCAATAATGCCATTACTTGCAGTGAACTGAAATACATGCATCTGAAAAGACATGTTTTTGTATTTTTTCATTAAGTGGTTGGATTTATTGTGATGATGCTTTTGATTAGGGTTTGGTTGTGCAGGAGCGGTTGGAATGGAAGGAAAGCATGGGCGAGGTCAAGATGGCTAGGGGAGGTCCCAGAGGGTCTCCAGCATCAGTCCGCAGAAGCCTACCACGTTCGGATGCTCAGCAACCAAGTTTGCAGGCTTCTACAGGAAGTCTGTAGGGGATCCTACAGGAAACTCAGGCATTTCTACAGGAAGTCTGTGCAATTCTACAGGATGTTTGGCCGTGGAAGTTTTGGGAGATGGTGAAGTGTTGGAGTGGTGTGGGAGGATAGGTGAGATGGAGATGGAGCTGGTGATGGCTCAGGAGCAGAGAAATCAGATGGAGGAAGAGTGCATGCAGTGGTTGGATGGTTGGAAGGATGGGATCAATGAAAGTGTAAGTAAATGGAGCTAAGTGAATAATGGATGAGTTGGAGGGTAAATGAGTTGGACAGAGGCTGAGTAGGTGGATTGAGGAGGGACCAAGAAGAAGAAGAAGAAAGTGGAATGATATGGAGCAGCGTAAATGAAACAAATGACTTATGCACCAAAAACGAGAAATTCATTAACCTATGATAACTATGCCATGAAACCTATGAACAGTAATGGAAAACCAAGAAATGAAACTTATGCATGGAAGTGGAATGTAGAAGTATGGTTCAATGTCAAAAATGCATGGATGGATCTTCAACGAAAATGTTTATGTTGCAGCTTGCATGGAAATGAGAAGAACTGCGTTTCTTTTTGGTGGTTGGTTATGGACTGCACCCCAATCCCTAACAGAGATGGCAGTGAGCCTTAACAACCTTTTGCTGGAGCTCCAATAGTTTATTTCTATCCTCTTCTAACCTAAGCAACTGGAAACAAATTCACCATAAACTAATCCTATCTAAGCTCATGAAAAAGACTAAATTAACAAACTGTAAATTCGAATTGCATGTGAAAGTAAAAACTCAAAGTGTTGGAACGAAATGCAAACACATTACAACACCGAGGAGATCTATTACTCTTAGGTTGGGCCCTAACCTGAGAGCTATAGCTTCCTTAGAAACTCATAATGAGATCAAAATCTGCCTGCCTTTATTCATAAATGAAAGTCTGATGACATGCCAAAATTGGCTTACAAAAGGAACAAAAACCGAGCTGTAGCTCGTACTTCCAAATTACAAGAGTAATACAAAAGTTCAAAAAGCCTCTATCCAAGGCTACGGCCTCAGTATTTATGCAAAATGATCATCCAACAGGTGTCCTTGATTTGAGGAGCTCGGCTGTCCAACTGAAGTTTAAACTGCTGATCCTGTAGGACAGTCATAACTGTTGTTCCTGTAGAACAGTTATAACTGTTGTTCCTGTAGAACAGTTGGCTGCCTCTAAGCTCGGTGGGGAGACGGATTGGAGCTCGGAGCTATGGTGGGAATCATGAGGAAGGTCCCCAAGACTGTGGACATCCTCTCCTAAAAACCAGCAGTGCCACCTCATTGTCTCCTTGTCTCCTTTTTCGTGATCTTTGCTCCCTTTTAATGCCAAAACCTGAAATCATCATGTATTAGTCACGTGGATAGAATACCTACCCTTCTTCCTACAAACAACACGAATAAACCAAGAAATGAATGCACAAGCAATAAAAAATGAATGGTTTGAGCAGAGCAAGTAGGCCAAATGAGCCCAAATTGTACCAAAAATTGGGGCTCATCATCACCCCCCAGCTAAACTATTTGCTCATCCTTGAGCAACTTAGTCCAAATCTTCATCCTTCATTGCTTTCACTGCTTCCCTTGTATCCCAAGGCTCTATGGTGGTGTCTTCTCTGTGGATATGAAACCCTGCTTTCCTGTTCACCTCTTCCCATTGTTGATTGTCATCTTCCTCTGTATTGCCTTCAGTCAGTCCTAGCAGTAGTGGTGGGCTGAGTTTAAGGCCAATCCAGCTGGCCTAGAGGCTCTGCATGGATTTTTTGTAAAGTTCAACTCTTGCCAAAGCTTCCCTCATCCGAATGGGGGTATGGTACTCCCGGATCTTCAAGCTGTGTGCCAGGGTATTCCATCTGCGTTCACATGCTTGGGCATCATTTTCTCCCAACAAACTTTCGATATCTTCAAAGTGAGCTATGGCTTGGGCCTGTTGGTCCATAAATCTCAAGGAAGCTGTGGGATCTGTAGCCAACTATTGGTGGGCTGAGATGAGTGCCACCAGATCCTCTACTTCTGGTCGAATGAACAATGGTTCACTTACTTCTCGGTTCATGACCGATTTTGCTTTAGTTGCTCTCTGATCCTCATGGTTTAACCATGAGGCGAACGCCATCAATTGCATATCACCCAAGGCAACATTGGGATCCCAGGAGACTTCATTAGGCAAAGCCAAATTGTGGAGGTAAAACTCTGCTAATTTGGCTTTGTCCTCAGACGAACTAGTACTGCACAATTCAGAAAATTGTTGTGGGTTTTGAATATGTGAAATACCTCTTTGTGCCAAGGTGTTTATTTGGAACTGTAGCCATTGATCTTTTAAGAACAATCCATAGGATTTTGCAGGTGTTCTGCACTGAATTGCCTCCATGGCCCAACTGGCCATGCAGGCCAATTGTGCTTCCTTTTGTTGCAGCTGTTCTCTTAGGGCTTGCTCTTCGATTTTTGTTTGCTGTTCTGTTTCCTGTAGAAGTGTCATTGGCCCTTCAAGGCTGGTGGCCAGCTCCCTTTTGCCTTCTTGTTCATTTGTGATGTCCTTGGAGGATGTTCCTGCCCCTACCTTTAGTTCCTGTAGCTGCAATCTCAATTTCTGATTTTCTTCCTGTAGAAGCACACGTTGGCAATTAGCCACATGTTTAGCCATGGTGAATTCACTCTTGACTTCCTTGAGTTGCTCTTGTAAAGGGCCTATGTTCGCCACACCCTTTGATTTGGCGATCTGCATCCATGTGTGGGAACAAACTCTTTCTTTCTCTAGTTCAAAGAATAGAGGCACAATAAATTTCTGCGGTATGATTTTGCCCGCTTCTAAAAAGGCGTAGTATGAATTCAGATTAGGTGAAGGGCTAGGTTCTGGTATATGTTCTCTTTCTATTTCTTCAGGTGGTTCTACCTCACCCTCCCTTGGTGGTGATGAGGGTCCTTCCCCTTCCTTCTTTTCCGTTTCCTGTAGCCGGGCCAGAGTATCTTGTAGAACATTTTCAGCTTCCTGTAGCCGCGTTTGTTCAGTCAACAAGTCTAACCTTTCTTGCCATGTATTTTTCTTTGGACTCCCCTTCTCGTAGGTGACTGTGATCCTGGAGGGTGACTTTTCTTTGGGAGAACCAGGTGTATCTTTGATGACGATCGGGCTGCTAGATTGGGCCCGTGGCTTGCCCGTCTTTATCCTAACACTTCTTCGAGCCTCAAAGTATAGAGGGGTCTCCCTCTTCCTCTTTCCTTTTGGCTTAGGTGGCGTGCTGAGGCCAGCTAATACATCTACTACCTCTCGTGCCAGAATATCCACCTTTCTCTCCTTGGGTTTCACCTTTTTGGGGCTTCCTGTAGAAGCCTGTTTCTGCAATTTAGGGCTTCCTGTAGAAGCCTCTGTCCCTGTTTTCGGGCTTCCTGTAGAAGCCTGTTTCTCAATGATTTTTGGGCTTCCTGTAGAAGCCTTTGTTTTTGTTTTTGGGCTTCCTGTAGAAGCCTTTTCTCCAATGATTTTCGGGCTTCCTGTAGAAGCCTTGGTCTTTGCTTTTGGGCTTCCTGTAGAAGCCTTTGTTTTTGTTTTTGGGCTTCCTGTAGAAGCCTGTTTTTGCTTTCCTGTAGACACAGGTGTCACCACCTCCGCTTTCTTGCCTGCCTGAGTTTTACTTTTTGCTTTGGTTGTAGGTGCTGTTGAGGTACTTGGGCTGACGTGGACCACCTCAGCTTTGTCCATTCTGCTCTTCATCCTCTTTTCCCTTGCTGACAGGATAGGTGTGCCACCCTTTTTTTTGTCCTCCTTTCCCTCATGCTTCTTCCTTTGCTCTCTCTTCTGTACTGTTGTCGGGGTCTCTTGGCCTTCTTCTCTCTGTTCCTCGGCCACTGCTTCGTGTTCCTCACTGCTGGAGGAACCCGTTTCTTCGATCAACATTTTAATGTCCCCATCTTTTGTCAAATTCCGGAAGGATTCCCATGAGAGGGGAACCTTATATGAATGCAATGCATCCTCCGCAAGAAGCTTGATCAACCCATGGTGGGCTATCTGATCTGGTATGCCCTCTTTTAGCTTGGTGGCACACTCCATTAGAGACTGCAGGAGGTAATAAGGGATGCTCAGTTTTTGTTCTACAGGAAGGTCAATTCGGTGCCTCAATTCAGTGAGCAGTCGAAAGTGATATGCATACACGATGCTGAAATGACCTTCACAAGTAATATATTTCATGATTTACAAACTGACTTCATTCCATGGTAGCAATAGGCTGGTTCTTCGCACCCCATTTTTGTCCTCCGAGAATTCTTCCTCAGGAGGAAAGAATTCTTTCTTTGCCTGCTGGCTCAGCTTTCTTTCTTCCTTATCCCACGGAAAACCCATAGGAAGTTCTGTGATCCGACTGATATGTTCTGGGGTGAGCTTGAGGCTTAGACCTCTGAAGTTTACTGTAGCCAGTGTCTGGGATTTAGGCTTCAGAGCCTGCAAGAATTCTTCGACCACTTCATCATCGTAACCCTGCAGCTTATCACAAAAATGCATCCATTGTGCTCTAGTGAAGAGCTCTACCACGGTCGGGTTTTCCCTTAGTTTAGTTGAATCAGTGGGTTCCCATCTTATAAATCCACCCGGCATGATGAACACAGTCGTTTTAATTAAAGGTGGCAAATGCAAAAGAGATTTGGTCTATTAAGATAGAGCATGCATATAATCCACAAAATTCAACACAGTCTACCTAAACTGACATCCTGTAGAACGACAGCATAGGCACAGAAAACAACAATTCCACCAACCAGACTGTGGACGATGGTCTTGCCACTCTTACTAACCAGTTGCATGAAGAGTTCAGGGTTACCTCTTTAGTTGGCCATCTTTTTCGTGAGGCACCCGCTTCCCTGTAGAAGACTGCGTTCCTGTAGATTGTATTCCTGTAGACTGCGTTCTTGTAGAACTGCGTTCCTGTAGAACTGCGTTCCTGTAGAAACAGTGCGCAATTCTCGAGGAGGACTGTAGTTGGCCCGCGCTCGAGGTGTGCTTTACTGGCGTTCTGGTAGCCAACAACTCGGCGTATCAAAGTGTAGAGGAGATCAGAATAGCCACCCGAGTTTGAAGTGTTGGATGATAAATGCATGCGCATGATCTAACCAATTAGATTTTGAATCGGCGCAATCCGTGGCGCGGGGGATGAGCTATCCCCGCCGGACCGTTGGGCGACGTCGTCCATCATCCGCCTGCGTATTCACTTGCTACCGCATCCATTCCCACAGATTTGCCGCCGCCTTTTCCTGTTAAACTCATGTTCTGACGAGAGTGTTCTCACGTGCGTGCCATTCATCCTCCTTGTCGTGGCCGCCACCCAAACATCCAATTACACTTTAACTAGCCGACGTGGCCAGTCGACTGGCCATACGGCCGCTCAACCATTCAATTTTACGCTATGCAAACAATTTCAAAGTAAAATTCATGCGATTTGATGGAAGGAAGGGTTGAGACACTTACCTGCGTGGCTGCACACGATTTTTCCAGTTCTTGGACAATGGTGAGTGGATCTACCTGCTGCATGCGACTTACACAGACCCGGAGGCTCGTGGTTACAGGCTGCCAACGATGGAGTGGATGTTTTGCTTGCATGCGCCCGCGTTTCATTTCAGATGGCGGTGCTGTGAATGGTATCCACTCGAGCAGGTTGAACTGTTACAGGATTCCCGCGAGGTGTCTCGTAACAGTCCTTTCTCCTTGGGTGCATGCTGCACGACGGAGGTTCTGGCATTTCAATCACGTTCCCGGAGCTCTTGATGCCTGCGGTATGAGATCCCAGCATTTGTTTAACTTTGAAAATGGCTTTTCCCGCGAGAACTCATCGATCTTCTTTGTTGGTGCAGGGAACTTGGTCGCATGTCGACAAGGATGGTGGAGCAAGGTGACAGCAATGTGCAAGGGTGCCAACAGAGGCTTGCATGCATCCAAACCAATCCATAGTCGCTAAATCTCCTTTTAAGATGAATTATGGCCGTCTAAAACTCCTACAGGAAGTTTCTTGTAGAACACAGAGCTTCCTGTATGTTATAGACATTTTTGTGCCTTACAGCATGAAGCATGAAATGTCCATAATCTAAGGGATCCAAAGTCCCTAAACATGTTGTTCCTACCCCTAGAGGAACAAGGTCAGCAAACCACAACACTGAATAGCAGTTCTCCACCTGAAAACACTCAAAAACAAGCTAATTCTGGATCATGTCAACTGCTCCACTGAGCATCTGCGCTGAATGTCAACTGCTCCACTGTCTACCTGCGCTGAATGTCTACTGCAAAGAAGGCTACCTGTGCTGAGTGAGTTGGGACAAGTGGCACAGTCATTCCTTAAGGTGTCAATGCCCAGGAAGCTTCCAAAATGACACTTGGATCAAGGAATTCGACTGGTGATGAGTAAGAGGGTCTAGATCTCCAAGTGGAAGCAAGAACCTCCAAGTGGACTCAAGAACTGAAGAATAACTGAAGTGGGAGAGGACACTAGTCAGCTTCATGCCAGCTTCAAGCTGACTCATCCTTTCTCCAAAACTCCTATATATAGAGCTCTCTCATGAGGTCTAAGGAGGCGGGAATCTTGTGAATGTAAGGAAGTGTTGTTGGTTTGAGTTTAGAACTATTGGGTGATTTTCTTTGAAGGAGGTGAAGAGGAGATTTCTTTCTGCTGGGAGGTGATGCTGGATTGGGCCTTTTATGGTTGTATCACTTCCTGAACTTTATTTCTTCCATTAATAAATCATTTGAGGTTCTTCTATATGCATGTGTCTCAATGGTGTATTGTTATACTTGTGTATTTGATTTATTCTAATCCTTGAATCAATTATGAATGTATGCTTCTTGTAGTTTCCCTCTCTTGCCATTTTGCAGGATCTTGGTGTAGCTGGGCCAGTGAAAGAGCAAGGAGCTGGGAGCAAGTAGCAAGGAGAGAAGATTGGATCAACCATTAGCGAAAGACATCGGTTAGTGGATCTCTTTCTCCCCTATTTTACTTTCATAAAGAATAAATCTTAGATAGATTTGCTTCGATTGTTGCTGAGGTACTATCACCCTTAGAGTGGGATAGGGTCATTCCGTATTGGATACTTTTCCCAACAACAAATTGGCGACTCCGCTGGGGACCGTATCTTGTTGGTTGTTTGTGTTTTTGCTATTCATTTCCTAAACACAGGGAGTACCGAATCGAACTGCATTTGAATCTTTCGAATTCAAAGTAGAGGGCAACTACTCTAGCTCAGTTTCTGGGCATGTTTATGATTTGAAGAGCTGATCCACAAGGACTCTGAACAGCTCTTAGTGATAGCTTTTCATCCTCCTTTTCATCCTTTAGTGTGTACTTGATTGATAGCTTCTGATTTGGTAAAAAACTGTGAATTTTTTAGCAATCTGTAACCCGGAAACTGAGAAAAACTAAAGTTTATCTCTTCATTGCAGGCACTGTGAAGGCAGTCTGCATTTCATCGCAGGTCCCGAAGGGGCTACCTGCGCTGAATTTCAAACTGACAGTGTACTACCTGCGCTGAACCAGTTTTGCCTTGTGCTACTTGGGTTCCCTGTTGTTTATTGCCCTATTTTCATCCTTGTTTTTGCAGCCTGTTATCAGTCAATGTGCCTATCTGAAACCGCCTTTTCTTGCCACTATTCCGCCTCGGTTGTATAAAGAAACTGTATTTGTTCTTTGTGTATTTCTTACATCATTTGCAGTTTCCCATAATGAAAGTGAACTAGTCTTGCTGTGGCCTCTTAGATCTAGACCTGTGATAAGTGTCGTTTTGATCTTAAGAGTTAGTTTGTTTGTTGTTCATAGCTGATTGAGCTTTTTCTTTCGTCATATGGTTTGAATTTATGTATTTCTAGTGTCGAAACAAGTAAATCTTAAGGTGTCTTTTGATTTTGGACAAAGCTTGTTTGCTTTCACTTGAAATTGAATTCAAAATTATACAACAGCTTCCTTTTTGTAGTACATCAACATTAAGAAAGAGAAAAGAAATACCTGCATTGTGCATTTTGCATTTGATAAGTTTTTATGTTGATTTAGGGAAAAAGTGCATTAGTGTGTGCTCTTTGATCTGTGTGAAAAGACGATGTCTTTCTTTTCCCTCAGTAGTTAGGATTTTCAAAGTTAAAAGATTTGAAAAGCTTGCTTCTCATCTTAGACTGCATTTAGGAATTTGTATCAAACATCTCGTGGTGAACCTTGAAAGGCAAACTTTAAAAAGATCAACTTAAAATATATTGAATGAACCTAACAATGCTTTGAAATATAACGCAAAAACATAGAGGTCTAAGTTAGGGACGTGTTCCGGCGTCGTTAAACGTAGTGATTGTCGATCTCGAAGAAGGTGGGTGATTCCTCCTGAGAGTCGGTGGCACTAATACGGACTTGTGCTCCCACGTACCGTCGCGTATATATTGGGAGACCCCTATAGGAATATATCTTTTATCCATAGGAAGCTGTGTCGGCCGCCCTACTGATCGCAATGCAGTGAACACAGCATTCACGAAGATCGACCACCCGTACCGTAAAACGTATTATGTGGTTTTGCGAAAGGTTTGGCACACCCTCTGCCTAGATCTCCAGAGCAGTTTCTTTTGGCCTTTTTCAAACTCTATAACTAAAAAAGTCCATCCGAGCATTTGTCACTTCGGGCTTGTTAAAACATCGAAGGAGACTAGAGTCATCTTTAGCTTTTTCTCGACTCTTAAAAAGTGAAAAAGCAAGTTGTGTCTAAAAGCGTCTAATAAAATTCATTCAATTCGGAAACACAAATTTCCCCTTTTAATATTTTGGTTGATCGAGTAATCCGCAATCATGGAAGAAAGTCAATTAAAACCCCGTCGTTCGCGGAGGCTTACGAGTCAACCGTCTTTGTCTCCGGAATCGAAAACAGTACGGACAAAGCGGACTCGTTTAACCGGTTCAAAATCTCCTATAAAAGTTAGAACAAGTGTTCCAACTACATCTGAGGTTCCGGTTACTCCAAACATTTCTGGAAACCCTGCCTCTATAGAAGAAGTTCAACAGCCACAGAAGGACAATAATACTGATCCTAGTCTGGGGGCAAATACTTGTATAACTGAACCAGTTCCATCAGTAACCAGTCCAGAGAGTTTTGTTCCTCAAACAACTGTCGCTGTCGAAACAACCACTTCTTCGGCACCAGAAATATTTTACGAACCTGACGGTCTTCCTCTTCCACCGGGTTTGATTGCGATAGAGGAAATTGCAGAGGATCCGCAAGCAAGTACTCCAACTCATTTTGGAGTCGGGGTCACTCTATTTCTTTCATCAGAAGTTAATCCACCACAAGTGGAAGTTCCTGTAGAATCGCTAGGCAATCTATTGGATAGACTTAAAATGTCTGAACAACCGTCATCATCTAGGACTGTGTCAAATGACACAGCGACAGCAGAAGCCCCTGTCGTCACTCCGACAATGTTTGTCGGCATACCAGCTGTCCCGACTAGCTCACAACAGCTAGAAGGAGTCCACCAAGGGATTATTTCGATAGTATGGTCTGTTCCAGTTTGTTCATCCGGAGTAATACCCGGCAACTCTTATGTTGAGACTCGCCAAATTGATCCATTTGGAGGTCAATTTGGGCAATCCAATCCCCAAGGACAATCAATCCCCTTGAGTTCCGGATTGCTACCGTATGGGGGGCAGTATGCCATTTCATTACCCCCTCCGGGAGGGTACCCATACGTGAGTTCACAACAGTATTCAGGTTATACTAGAATTGCGTCAAGTAGCTGGGTACCTATGCTACCTCAACAACCAAGGGTTGTATATTCTATGCAACAGTGTGTACCTATGACGAACATCCCAACCACAACGGCTATTGTAACAGTGTCACAAGTTCAAGCAATGCCTGTTGCATGTTAACCTCAGGTTGTAATGCAACAGCCCCTTGACCATGGGTCACAACCACAATCGCCAACTGGTGGGGCGACACAGGTCCAAACGGGTACAATTACCCAACACCTCGGTCCAACAGTTAGCATAACGCAACAGAACATGGCTTCACAACCATGGCTAGTGCAATACCAACAACCGCAATTCCAGCAAGTGTACCAAGGTTCTGAGCAACAGATCTTTGCGAACAGTGGACAACCGTATATCCAAAACGGTCAAAACCAACCACTTTACAGTGGTCAGGTCCACCAACCGTATCATTCATACCAACATCAATTACATTATGCTGGTATGCAAAGGCCCACTGTTCAAGCGATTCCATCGTACCCTGGTTATGCTTCACCTAACCTGAATCAACAGTTACCATTCGTGGCGACTTTAGAGTTACCCGATTTACACCGGCTAACCAACGATCCGATTGCTTATGCCCCTTGGTGGTCAGTGATTCCTCATAAACTTCCATCTGACATTCCTAAATTCAATGGAAATCCAGGTGAAGACCCATCGAATCACGTGATGACTTTTCGTCTGTGGTGTTCGTCGAACACCCTAAACGACGATTCGATAAGGCTTCGCCTTTTTCAGAGGACATTGACAGGTCCAGCAGCTAAATGGTATATTGAATTACCTAGAGCCTCTTTCGACAATTTTAGTTCCCTAGCCACGACTTTCTTAACCCATTTTCAATTACCGATAAGGTATGAAACGGGAACAGAAATATTAACCAACTTCAAGCAGACAACTGCCACCCATATATCTGATCATATACATGAGTGGCATCGTCATCGTAGGATGGTGAAAACATACGTTCCCGATCAGCTATTAGCTGAATGGTTTATAAAGTCGTTACTTCCTGCTATAACGGAAGATGTGGCCAAGGGGGGAGTCGTAACAGAGGAGCAAGTTATTGCTCGTGCACAGTATTTGGACTTAGTTTATACTCAGTCTGGCACGCTCTACGACAAAATACCCGACGCCCCTAGACCAGAATTTTCAATTCCTCCTCCTCCTAAATCAAATAGTGACTCTCATGCCGGTGATGGCATGATTGGCACGGCAAACGCGAAATCGATAAAGGCTTCGTCAAAGAAGGCCCGTAAGAATTCGGATCAAAATGCAAAAGGATAAATTCTTGCTTCGGAAGTAAATGCTGTATCAGTAGATAAGGGCAAAGAAACCAATCAACCAGGAAGCAAGAAGAAGCAAAACAAAGGGAAGAAGAAAGAACAAGGAGAATCATCTCCTAAAATATCTTCTTCAGACCCTCCTGGGAAAGGAAAACCAAAAAGTCCATGTTTAATATGTGACGAGGATCATTACACAAAGAATTGCCCATTCAAAGCTGAGTTAAAGAGGTTCTTTAAAAGTTCCCAAACCTCAGCTGTGTTAACTGATCCATTTCCCAACCCAGGTCAAAATCTGGTTGATAGTGGAAATGCTTCCCCGTCGCAAGTACTTATGTTGTCGGTTTCAAAACAGCAGAATGATGCTTTGATTTCGACAAGGAACAAAGATTACGGGAATCCTCAGCTGTCGAAAGAAAAAGGTAAAGATCAACCAAGTAGTTCGACAACAACTTCGACAGAAGTTCTACCACCCATCACTCCTGAATTAACAATAAAACCGCCAAAGGGTGTAGTACATAAGTCGACATTTAATCCTCGCGCCAGAGCGGTGCAACATTATAACATAGTGGAAGATTTGGCACAATCGCCATCCGCTATGTCGACTCTTGAAGTATTACAAAATTGTCCATCCCAAAGGCAGGCATTGTTATCAGCAATTGGTGGGGTTGATCCTAAGGATTCCAATCTTGTATCCTTTGATCACAAGGGATACGATCCTCAGTTACCAGCTCAACTAGCTTTCCTTATTCAAGTGAAAGCCCTCAACAAAACTGTTCACAGAACAATTATTGATGAGGGAGCATCAACATGTATTATGTCGATGAGTTGCTGGAAAAATTTAGGATCTCCATCCTTGTCGTGATCTTCGACGACATTAAAAGCTTTTGACGGAAGGACTTATACCCCATACGGTATCCTTAATAACTTAAAGGTCGAATTGGGGGGAAAAACAGTAGAAATTGATGTTGAGGTCATTGATGGAAATCTTGACTATAACATCCTACTGGGTAGACCATGGATTTATGCCATGGCAGCTGTTGTGTCGACTTATTTTAGGAAAATCGCATTCCCGTTTGAAGGAGGGATTACGATCGTCGACCAACAGAACTTCCTCCCTAATGGTTCACAAGTTACAGGAAGCATTCCCATGATCCATGAGAGCAACCATTCGCTTCAAGATATCGGAGTAGGATTATTGAAAGACCCCACATTGATGGGAACTTTTGCGCTACCACCTCCTATTTACATGGGAAATGTACCGTTTGTAGCAACCTGCAACATGATATCTTCCACGAAGGTCGACATGGATCGTGCAATTGTTTTGCCCCCAAGCTCTTTAGAAATATTGTAGCAATCAATGTTTCAAGAATGGGAGGCGAACCCAAATCAACGCTCGTCAAGCGTTTGGGTAGATAGGTCTAGAGAATATGGAACCCCATTAGATCCTTGGCCGAAAGTACATGGGACTGACGAAGGAATCTTACAATCAATGATGATTGAGGGGGCACCATGGAATGATCACCACCATCGTTATCTTCTTCCGAAATATGAAGAAGATACTCAAAGTGACCTTTATCACCCTTCAGTTTTTGAATTCCTAACAAATACTGTAAACACGGTGGATTCCGAGCGAAACCTATCCAATATTGAAGAGACTATAGCCATAAATATCTCGACTAAAACAGATGTTGTAGAGAATATTTATGTCGGCAAAGGTTGTTCCCCTTCAGAACTGGAAATATATAACGCTCTTTTTCGCGAATTTAGAGATGTCTTTGCTTGTTCATATGATGAAATGCCAGGTATTGACTCGAGTATCATTGAACATGAAATTAAAATGTATCCTGATGTCAAACCAATAAGACAACGGCTTCGGTAGGTGCACCCCAAGAAAGCCGCTGCCATTAAGGCAGAAGTTGAAAAACTTCTCCATGCTAGATTCATCTACCCGGTTCCTCTAACGATTGGGTATCGAATATTGTCCCTGTTATGAAGAAACAAGGGACGATTAGAGTGTGTGATGATTATAGGGATGTAAAACAAGCTTGTCCGAAGGACAACTACCCTACACCCTTCATCGACTAGATAATTGATGAATGCGCCGGATGTGAAATCTTTTCATTTATGGATGGATTTTTCGGGTATAATCAAATAAATATCCGCCCACAGGACCAGTCAAAGACTGCATTTATTTGTCCATGGGGCACATTCGCTTATCAAAAATTACCCTTTGGTTTAAAGAACGCAGGGGCGACATTTCAGAGGGCAATGAATTATGCCTTCCATGACATCAAGAACATTGTTCAACCTTATCTCGACGACCTTCCGGCTCATTCGCGAAAGCGGACTGATCATCCGCAACAATTAAGAGCGATATTTCTACGTTGCCGACACTACAAGATAAGACTCAATCCACACAAATGTGTGTTTTGCGTCGGTTCTGGTCGTTTACTTGGCTTTGTAGTCTCTAAGGATGGGATTCGTCTCGACCCCTGTAAGGTTCAGGCAATCATTAATTTGCCTCCACCTTCAAATTTGCTTCAGATTCAGAAACTCCAAGGGAAAGAAAACTTTCTGAGGAGGTTCATTCCAAATTACGCAGAACTTGCTAAAGGTTATAATCGTCTTTTGAAAAAGGATGTACCTTTCGTCTGGGACCAGGTGGCGTAAGCTTCCTTTGATGCTCTGAAAGATTGTCTAGTAAAAGCATCATTAATGTACGCCCCGGACTATCAAAGAGATTTTAACCTATATCTGGCTGCAGCGGATACGACCATTGCGATGGTTTTAGTTCAAGAAGTCAATGGAATTGAACATCCTATCTATTATTTAAGTAAAAACTTAAATGATACAGAAAGTAAATATTCTTATGTTGAAAAACTAGCGCTTGTAGCTGTTCAAGCGATTCAAAGGTTTCGACATTATGTCCTCTTTCGGAAAACTACCATCTTGTCAGATTGCAACCCCATGACTTATATACTGTCGCGACAGTTGCTGGGGGGAAAATATTCAAAATGGATAGCGATCCTTCAAGAGTTTGATCTGGAATTTGTAAAATCCAAGTCAGAGAAAGCTCTAGTTTTCGCAGAATTATTGTGCGATCTCCCATTGTTGTCCAACGATGAAACATCAGAAGAGTCAATCGTGGACGAAAGTTTGTTTCTGATATCTACAAGCAATGAGTGGTATGGAGATATCATAGTTTATCTCCAAACCCAAAAATTCAGGCCAAACACCTCTCGCTTCGAACAAAAACGTATACGATACCAAGCAAAAGACTACATGATCGTCGGTGATACACTTTACCGTCGTGGTATCGATACAGTTCTGAGGAGGTGCCTTACCCATGAAGAGGCTAAAAAATCCCTGAATGAGTGTCATTCAGGCGCGTGTGGGGGGCATCAATCTGGATATGCAACAGCATAAAAAATCTTACAAGCAGGATACTTCTGGCCAACCATGTTCAAAGATTGCATAACCGCAGTCAGAAGTTGCCATGCTTGTCAAATTTTTGATAGCAAAACCAGACGACCACCTGCACCTTTACAGCCGATAGTTGCTGTTGGGCCCTTCGCCAAGTGGGGCATCGATTTCATGCAATGTAACCCCACCTCGACCGGGGGGCATGGGTATATTATAGTCGCTGTTGACTATTTTACCAAATGGGCCGAGGCGATGCCTACATTGGATAACACTGGTGAAACAGCTGCCCTTTTCTTTTTCAATCATGTAGTCGTCAGGTTCGGCGTACCACAGGCTATAGTTACAGATCATGGGTCGCATTTTCGCAATCACATGATGGTCGAATTAGCTGCCAAGCTAGGGCTATCTCACGACAGCTCTACCCCATATTATCCGCAAGCCAACGGACAAGTTGAAGCAATCAATAAGGTCCTGAAGCGTATGTTGCAAAGGATGATCGGGGTTCATAAAAGAAGGTGGCACCTAATCCTGTACTCAGCCTTGTGGGCTTACCGAACGTCGGTAAAGAACGCAACCGGGTTCACACCTTTTCAACTGGTGTATGGCCTGGAAGCAGTCTTGCCAATCCAGTGCGAAATTTCGTCGCTTAAACTTGCAATCGATCTTCTCCCCAGAAATTCAGAAGAAGAGGCTCGTTTCTTGGAATTAATCCAATTGGATGAAACCCGTCGTGATGCCGCTTTGGCTAACGAAGCCCATAAGAAACGAGTCAAGGCTCAGTTCGACAAAAGTGTCAAACCCCGTGTCTTCTCAGAAGGTGATTTGGTCTTGCTTTATGACCAAGAATCTGATAAATTGGGAGCAGGTAAATTCAAATCCTTATGGATGGGCCCCTATATTGTTAAAAGGGTGTTAGCAAAAGGAGCCTACGAGTTAATGGATTATGACGGAATTACACTGGCGCAGCCCCGTAACGGGCTGTACCTCAAGCGTTACTATGCTTAAATAGTAACCTGCATGCTTTTGTTGTATTTTGTTTTTGCTAAAGTATTTTTTCTGGTCGAGTGATCCACCTTTTCCATTTGTTGCAGATGTCGAACCTTCTAGAGACATGTGTTGGATATGCCGACGGGGCGAGTCGTAGTTCGCGGAACCTATCCTCCGCTGCCTGGGCCATTTTTTATCCAAGCGGCGAGTTAGTAAGTTTCAGAGGTGTATGTATTGGGCAATCAACGAATAACATCGCTGAGTATAGCGCGTTGATAGAACTACTCTCTGATGCCATCACACATGGCATATGCCGACTAATTGTCAGGCTATACTCACAGCTCGTAATACTACAACTCAATGGTATATATTTTGTTCGCAATCCAGCTATTTATCACATGTTCCTAAGGGTTAAGATCTTGGAAAGACGATTTGATTCAATTCAATATCAACATATTTCCAGAAACTTAAACACATTAACTGACTCATTAGCAAACTATGTGTTAGATAGACATTTGCAACATTTATAAAAAGGACGCGTCATCAAAGATTGTACATATGGATCATATAACTCAAACAGAATAAAACTCGAAAATCAAAATATATATAAGCTATTTATAGTTCGTACATAATGTTCTGTAACTAAGACAAAATTGGTCATATGACCTAAAACTCAAAAAGATGCTAGGGGGCACCCTAGCCTAGTGGTGCTCATGATAGCACGTCACGGCCTGTGCAATCATGCGCAAGAGACGAGTCCATCGTCTATGCACACCAGTAGTGTGTCGCTACAGCTGTAAAGGTAACTCATCAATCCTCACATCGGGAATTCCGAGAGTTAGGCTCTCAACCTGCTCCTGCACAGCTGTAAGGGTCTGAGTATTGTCAAGGTCGCGAAGAATAGCTCTCCTAGCAGGCTCCACTGCCGGGGCAGCAACTGGCGGTCTCGGACGAACTGCTGGATGAACAGGACCAACATCTGCATGCACCCAAGAGTATGATTAAAAGTCTTGATAGAATAAAGCACAACAACATTGTGAATAAAAACAGTAAACAGTGATATGGTCAAAGAGTTTACCAATAACTCCCCACTGTTCGCCATCCGGTAGCACCAAATCCGGATCACCTCGGAAATCCATACCCACATATGGATACTCAGAGAAGACCATCTCCTGGCGCTCGAACCACCTGAAGAAGGCTTCGGTAAATGTGATCTGAGGTTGACCAGCATGCCTAGACATGTGATCAACCCACCTCTGCATGCGTGGCTCGGTCGGAGAAGGCAAGTCGAGTATAATGTACTGAGGCTGCATCAGTGGGATTTTCTCCAAGGCGAAGGTAGTCAGAATAGAACCAAATCCAAAGTTGTTCAGCTTTCCGTCCTTTAACTTGGTCAACTGAATTTTCATCTGAACAAGTACTGCATCACACCAGTTGAATACTTTCAGTTGGAGACACTCCAAGGCGTGCTGCATATAAGATCTGTTGGCAACATGTAGAGCTGCGCTACCGGCCATCCTACCAATGGTATACAGAATGGACCTGAGAGACCTGTCAGTAATCTCGCGGATAACAATCTTGCTGTCTCTGCTCGGCTGAGAACCTTCCCTGCAATACTGGTGGACATAATCTCTCACGGAATCGGTCCCCCGGGCCGTACCTGACAAGGAAATGGGGGCACCTCGCCTTGACAATCCAGTCAAGAAGTACATGTCCTCTATGGTCAAGGGGATGGACTTTCCCCTAATCTGGAATAATTGGTTAATAGGATCCCAAGCATCAAGCATATACTGCAGCAAAGTGATCTGTGCTCTCATGCTAGAGATACAGAAAAACTTCAACAGGCCACAGTTCCGCAGCAGGTTCACCGTGACAGGGTCATGGAGGGCAATCATGTCCTCCTATTCATTTTCTCGTTCTCGCCACGTAAGGGACATTTTGTTCAAAGTTCCCTGCGAAACAAACAAGAGAAGGAGTAAGTTCCTGATTTTGATGAAAAACTGGCGAAAAATTCATCAAAAAATGAGCTTGAAACTCAGTTTTTTGAGCCCAACGCAGGCAGAGAGTGTCCCACCTGCGCTGAAGGTCAGGCTGCCTTAAGGAAACTTGACATTCAGCGCAGGTTTCGAATGGGGAACCTGCGCTGAAGTTAGGGTGCCCTGGAAAAACCCCTGAGGCTCAGAAAGACTGAAAAGCAGGCATAAAACTGGAAAAGGAAACCATGAAAAGAAAGAGCTAGGGTTTAGCTCCTACCTGGTCCAGACGGCGCCGAAAATCGTCCGCAGAATCTCCCGGAATCAGCTGGTGAAAATCAAGGGGAAAGAGGCACCTCCAGAGCTCCAACAAACCAAATGCAAATGAAATGGTAAAATGAGAGGTAAAAACACCTTTTAATGGTTTTTTACGTAGTTCAAAGCGAAATATTAGGGTTATAATCTCATTTTCATGAAAATATTATTCATTTCTAACAAAGTTTGTTGTAGCAATTGAAAATGCAGTACTATTCTTGAAAAGAGAAAAGCTAGTAATGGTAAAAAATCAAAATTTGACCATATATCGAGTAGTTTTAGCACATAGTTCATGCTCGTTAAAAAATAAACATAAGATTCGAGCAGTTTTACCGCGGAATTTATGCTCGTTAAAAAATAGAAAAGCGAGATCCGAGCAGTTTTAGCACATAGTTCATGCTCGCTAAAAAATAAACATAAGATTGAGCAGTGTTTTGGTGCATTCAAGCTCGTTAAAAAATGAACCTATCCCGGTAAATAACCACTGTGATCGTAAATTTATCAGCCATAAAAAGCCTTAGTCGTGTTTTCCCCTGCCACCTCCACCGTCATTTGGCCGATCGTTCACCTCCATATGATTGTTTACCCATTTTGAGGAACAGCTGCGAAGAGTGATTTCACCTAGCCATCCTTGTGACACTGCCGTGATTGGAAAATTCCAACCTGTACCTGGAATCTGCTGCTATCCCTGTTTATCACTCGTTCCTCAAAAGACGAGTCTTCTTTGAGCTCTTTTCATCTGACTCGTAAAATATGAAAAGTTTGCCGAGTTTTGGCCTTCCAACTCGTTAAAGTGACCGGAAGAGCTATCCCTCCTCTAGATTTTAATCTTTTTGGACCTGAGGGATTATTACACAAAAAGGTCGAGCGCTTGTTTTATTCGGCTCGTTAAAGTTATCGAAAACTCATCCCTTCTGTATTGTTTTATACTTTTTCGGACTTAAGGGATTAGATGACGAAAAAGGAATTTTGGAGTTAACTTTCTGTACCTTTTCAGACTCTCTAAAAATGAAAAGGACCAAGTTTTCCTTGTCGTTAGACTCGTTAAATTGATTAAATAGCGACAAACTTGTCTTTAGACGAGAATGAGTTTCCCTATCGCTAGGCTCGTTAAAACATAGCGATGGGCTTGCCCGAAGGGCAGGTTATAGAACAAGCATATGTTATCCTCCTCAAGCTTGACAAAAATAAAGAGGTACTGGTCAGAAATGACTGGGGAAAAATTGGGAGAACCTCAAAGCTTTAATGGTAGCAAGTCGCTCTTGAACATGACACTTTTCCTCCATACCACATCAGGTTGGGTTGTTTCATTCACCGGTCTCATCACCATGGTCTCGCCAAACCATCCGCATTTGGGGTAATGCTACCGATCCATCGCATCAGTGTCGTTACATGTTCAAGAGATGTTGTTCAGAAAGAGTCAACCGTGTCCCATCCACTGCCATACATTATCCTTCATCCATCCATGACCGCCACCCTGAATCATATGTCACAGATTGTTTTCATCTCCACTAAAATCATTAGCTCCATTCTGTGTCACTGATGTGGGATTCATTAAGGCCCTCCTTTGACGGATCGCTTCTTGTCGACTTCAGCTCATTATCCAAGAAGTTGATCTAGGAACAACCCCCTCAGTACTTTGAAGCTTGCATGCCTCAATGGAAAGTTTCTCACTTTCGGCGACAGGTATACATCAATGACCTTCGACCAGAATATTTTGCGTGGCGTTCGACGCCAAGTCCTTTATTCACACCACGTGAATTGTACTGCAGTACCTTGAGGGTCATTATCATTATCGGTGATTCCTCTCGCGCTTGTTAACGGTTTACATCATTGATCGGTAATCAAGCGATGTCTTTCCATGTTCGACTTCAGCGCAATTCTCACATGGATCGACTTGTACTTAGAGTGAAGATCGAATGAGTTTGAAGACCCCCGATCTAGTTTCATCCATCCGGGCTGCGATATATATTCAGGAAATATAAAGACATTTGACATGTACATCATTACAGCAGATGATCATCCTACTCAAAGGATGATAATTTCAGCAGAGAATTATCAGTCTACCATCAGACGATCGTCTGTTATATGTACCAAAATGAATTTATAAAGCTGAGCATGGGAATGCCCGCCTCAGCTAGATCATGAAAGCATAATGAATCATAATGTATTGTATTGTATTTTATTACAGGTCACCTCTCAACTGTTGAATGAACTTCGGATCCTCCTGATAAAGCATTTCACCCGATAAAAGACCTCATACTTTAGGGGGCAATTGTTATAGACATTTTTGTGCCTTACAGCATGAAGCATGAAATGTCCATAATCTAAGGGATCCAAAGTCCCTAAACATGTTGTTCCTACCCCTAGAGGAACAAGGTCAGCAAACCACAGCACTGAATAGCAGTTCTCCACCTGAAAACACTCAAAAACAAGCTAATTCTGGATCATGTCAACTGCTCCACTGAGCATCTGCGCTGAATGTCAACTGCTCCACTGTCTACCTGCGCTGAATGTCAACTGCAAAGAAGGCTACCTGTGCTGGGCAATTTGGGACAAGTGGCACAGTCATTCCTCAAGGTGTCAATGCCTAGGAAGCTTCCAAAATGACACTTGGATCAAGGAATTCGACTGGTGATGAGTAAGAGGGTCTAGATCTCCAAGTGGAAGCAAGAACCTCCAAGTGGATTCAAGAACTGAAGAATAACTGAAGTGGGAGAGGACACTAGTAAGCTTCATTCCAGCTTCAAGCTGACTCATCCTTTCTCCAAAACTCCTATATATAGAGCTCTCTCATGAGGTCTAAGGAGGCGGGAATCTTGTGAATGTAAGGAAGTGCTGTTGGTTTGAGTTTAGAACTATTGGGTGATTTTCTGTTGAGATTGCAACAAGATGATGGAGCTTAGTGAAAAGAGTCGCCTTCACTAAGTGGGCCCGTAGGCTATTTTTGGCGCAAGTCTATTTTTAGACTATGTCTATTTTTAGACATATGGATCATGTCTATGTTTATGGATGATTGATCAAGTTAGGAAAAATAGATGGACTTCTATTTTTGGTGAAAGTGTGAGTGATCACAGTGTGAGTGATCAAGTCTATTTTTAGACTGGCTGTCAAAAATAGAAAAGTCAAATATTATTATCTCACAATAATATTTGGACTATAAACTTAATCTTATTCTCTTGGAGCACTTCAGTTTGAGCTACGGAAGTGGCACATGCAGCTGTCAGAAGGAAATTCGTTTTTCTTATGAGTCAGTTGAGTTGTTGCATGCATGACTTCAGTTAGAACTCAAGTGAGTTGAGTTTAGTGGACTGGAGGTACAGTTGATGGAGTTGTGTTCAGTTTAACTTAGTTAAACTGGTTGTAGTTAGTCTAACTGCAGATAGACTAATGATGAGTTGATAAACTAATTATTAACTCATAATACAACTAAAGAATACATCAGTTAACTCAGTTGCATGTCAGTGCATGTTCAGTTCAACAGGGACAAGTGGTAGAGAATCAGATTGCTATCATTTGTGACTATAGTTGTGCACCAGATCTTGCACAATCAAGGGATTGAGTATGCCAATGAGTTTGCTCACGTATTTGGCCCGCATTTTAGCCTTTGCTCACGTCCACAAAGAGTGAGTGACTATTTTGCAGGTGAAAATCGAGTTTGGGAAGCAATTCTCATCAGTTCTTGAGCAGGTATTGAGCAGTGGAGGCAGGCAAGCAGTGGAAGAGATTTGGAGATCAGATCTGAGCTGTATTGTGTGTAACAGAGGTGGAGATACTTGTGAGAAGTATTATGTTGTGTAATGTTACATGACTCAATCATTAATATACAGATAGTGTGGGGTTTTTAGCGAGATGCTTTCCCCGTGATACATACTGTGTTAATGTGTGAATGCTCTTGATGTTTTATTGTTATTGATGCTGCTATATTCTTGATCAACGTAGAGGAGATTATGTATTATACATGTTCCGCTTAAAATTGTATGATCGGGATAATCTCTGTGAATATGTGTTAAATTATTCAAAATTTCTACATGGTATCAGAGCTAGATAATTGTAGAAAAAGTTTCTACATGGTATCAGAGCTAGATAATTGTAGAAAAAATTTCTACATGGTATCGGAGCAGCTTGATTTGTAGAAGAGATTTTTACAGGATATCAAGCGAGGGTTGATCGGAGCAGCTTGATTTGTAGAAGAGATTTTTACAGGATATCAAGCGAGGGTTGATCGGAAGCAGTTGAGTTAGTTGCTGGTGGAATTCGAATTTTGCAACAGTGTTGTTGAAAATGTCTTTCAACGGATTGCAAATGTTATTCCAAAGCAAGAGCGACCTGACGCTCAAGGATAAACTCAGAAACAATAAAGGTGAGAATGGATCTTCATCAAAGGTATCTGATGAAGAGAATTGTGCTTTGGCTGCCAAAGCAAAGAAGGGGAAGAACGAGAAAGCTTCTCATTCCGGTGCGAAAGGCAAGAAGCAGGATATGTCCAAAGTGAAGTGTTTTCACTGTCACCAGCACGGACACTATGCCACAAATTGTCCGCAGAAGAAGAAGAACAAGCAAGCTGCTGGATCTGCAGGGGGAGAGGCTTTAGCTTCTCAGTTTGAGCTTGATTTTTCATTGATCGCATGCTTGGTTTCAAGTGTGATGGGATCAGTGTGGTTCTTGGACAGTGGTGCGTCTTTTCACATGACGGGAGATAGAGATTTGTTCTCTGATATGGAGGACAAAGATCTTGGAGTGCACATCGAGATGGGCGATGATGGTAGATACAGTGCGACCGGTATCGGTACCATTTCCTTTGAGAGGGAGTCTGGTAAACCCTTTGTATTGAAGGAAGTCATGCATGTTCCAGGATTGAAGAAGAATCTCATCTCAGTGGCGATGTTAGAAGACAAGGGGTATGATGTTGTTTTCAGCGAGGGAAAGGCCTTCCTGCGCAACAAGACAACTGGTGAGACTCGGAAGATAGGGGTTCGAGTGAGGAACCTTTATCAGTTGCATGTAGATGGATGCGCAGCAATGGTAGGCAAGGCAGAAGGATTGGTGAGCCGGGATGATGGCGAGTTGTGGCACAGGAGATTGGGTGACCTTCACCATGGAGCCTTGAAGATACTGCAGCAGATCGCTACAGGGCTTCCTAAAGGCACACTTGCGCAGTCAGATCAATGCAAGGGGTGTACTTTGGGGAAGTTTGTGAAAGCCACCTTTCACGAGAAGGATAGTCGCGCCACGACGATCCTTGAGATAATTCACACAGACGTGTGTGGACCTTTCTCAGTTGCTTCAACAGCAAAACACAGGTATTAGGTGATTTTTGTTGATGATTTCTCTCGTAAGTGCTGGATCTTCTTCATGCAGAAGAAGAGCGAGACATATTCAAAGTTCTGTGAATTCAAAGCACTGGTCGAGAAGGAGTCGGGGAAGAAGGTGAAGGCTCTTAGGAGCGATAATGGTGGTGAATACATCTCGGACGAGTTCAAGGATTTCTGCAAGGCAGAAGGGATTCGTAGAGAGCTCATAGCTCCCCATAACCCACAGCAGAACGGGGTAGCTAAGCGGAAGAACAGAACGATTGTGGGTGCTGCATGGGCAATGTTGCATGATCAAGGCCTACCCCTTCACTTGTAGGCAGAAGCATGCAATACAACAGTTTATGTGCAGAACCGTTGTCCTCATAGGATACTTGGCATGAGTACACCCGAGGAGGCTTATTCTGGTAAGAAGCCTGATCTTTCTCATTTGAGGATTTTTGGTGCTAACGTTTACATGCATGTGACAAAGGATGCCAGGAAGAAGTTGGAGCCAACTGCAGAGGTTGGGATATTTGTGGGGTACACTGATACGCCCCACAACTATCGTGTGTATTTGCCAGACAGTGGTAAAAATGTTGTGCGACAGGATATAAAATTTCAGGAGGAGAAAGCCATGAAGTGTTTGCTTGAGAGGGAGCTACACTTGCATGCAGATGAGGAGCTATTAGTTCCTAAGGATGAGCTTCAGGACGTGGATTAGCCACAGGACGAGGTTCATGGAGTGGAAGAGACCACTCATGCAGCGCCAACCATCAGAGGGCGAAAGCGCTTGACAGAAGCTGAGCGACTGGCTCAAGATGCAGAGAAAGTTGTAGGACCACCTACAGCCCAACGCAGGCAGAGACAGTCACCTGATCGGTACACTGGATACATGGCTCTTATGAGCAAGTGTGTTGTGACTGAGCCATCCTCTTTCGAGGAAGCTGTGGAGGATCCCGCATGGGTAGACGCCATGGTGGAAGAGTATGATTCTATTGTCAGAAACAGTGCATGGGAGATTGTTCCTAGACTGGAAGGGAAATCAGTGGTAGGTTCGAGATGGATCTACAAAGTTAAGCAGGCAGCTAACGGGAGTGTGGAGAAGTACAAGGCAAGATTTTTTGCCCGAGGCTTTTCACAGATTGAGGGGATCGATTATGAGGAGACCTTTGCACCTGTCGCAAGGTATTCTTCCATACGGACGATTCTTGCTCTCTCAGCGCAGATGGGATGGCACATTCATCAGATGGATGTGAAGACTGCGTTCCTCAACGGAGTCATTGAGGACGAGGTGTACATTGAGCAACTCGAAGGCTTTGAAGTCTTCAGCAGCGAGTCGCATGTGTGCAGGCTCAAGAGAGCATTGTATGGGTTGAAGCAAGCACCACGTGCTTGGTACACACGGATAGACAGCTATTTCACAGGACTTGGATTCTCCAAGAGCGAGGCGGATCCGAACCTATACCAGATTGTGGTGGAGGGTAAGTTGCTTATCATTGTACTGTATGTTGATGATTTGATTCTAACGGGTGATGAGCTGTTGATACTGTCATGCAAGAAGGATCTTGCTACAGAGTTTGAGATGAAGGATTTGGGCCTCCTTCACTATTTCCTAGGATTGGAAATATGGCAGCGCAGTGGTGGACTGTTTGTTTCTCAGGGCAAGTATGCTCGGGAGATACTAGAGAAGTTCAACATGCATGGCTGCAAGCCTGTTGATACTCCTCTTCCTGGAGGTTGGAGGAAGGAGGATGCCACTTCGGGAGAAGAAGTGGATGCCACTGTTTATCGACAGTTGGTGGGGTCGCTGATGTATTTGGTCAATACACGACCTGATATATGCTATGCAGTTAACCAACTTTCACAAGCTATGGTTAAGCCTACCAAGCTCTTCTGGAAGGCGGGCAAGCATGTATTGCGCTACTTGAGAGGCACATCGGGATATGGTTTGTGGTACAGACAGGAGGATGAGGTGAAGCTATGTGGCTTCACGGATGCAGATTGGGCAGGGAGCCCAACAGACAGAAAGAGCACATCATGAGGGGTCTTCAGTATCGGATCGACAGTAGTTTCTTGGTACAGCAGGAAGCAGAGATCTGTGTGGATGAGGATGATCCTGGTCGGGTTTTTCGGGTCTAAGCACATCAGGTACCATCATATCAGAGATTGTGTGCAGCGGAGGATCATGTTACTTTCGTACATTCCAACGGAGGATCAGGATGCTGATATTCTGACGAAGGCTCTCACCAGGAGCAAATTCGAGTACCACCGAGGCAGGATAGGGGTTGCTGATAATCCATATCTTGTCGAGAGGGAGTGATGAGATTGCAACAAGATGATGGAGCTTAGTGAAAAGAGTCGCCTTCACTAAGTGGGCCCGTAGGCTATTTTTGGCGCAAGTCTATTTTTAGACTATGTCTATTTTTAGACATATGGATCATGTCTATGTTTATGGATGATTGATCAAGTTGGGAAAAATAGATGGACTTCTATTTTTGGTGAAAGTGTGAGTGATCACAGTGTGAGTGATCAAGTCTATTTTTAGACTGGCTGTCAAAAATAGAAAAGTCAAATATTATTATCTCACAATAATATTTGGACTATAAACTTAATCTTATTCTCTTGGAGCACTTCAGTTTGAGCTACGGAAGTGGCACATGCAGCTGTCAGAAGGAAATTCGTTTTTCTTATGAGTCAGTTGAGTTGTTGCATGCATGACTTCAGTTAGAACTCAAGTGAGTTGAGTTTAGTGGACTGGAGGTACAGTTGATGGAGTTGTGTTCAGTTTAACTTAGTTAAATTGGTTGTAGTTAGTCTAACTGCAGATAGACTAATGATGAGTTGATAAACTAATTATTAACTCATAATACAACTAAAGAATACATCAGTTAACTCAGTTGCATGTCAGTGCATGTTCAGTTCAACAGGGACAAGTGGTAGAGAATCAGATTGCTATCAGTTGTGACTATAGTTGTGCACCAGATCTTGCACAATCAAGGGATTGAGTATGCCAATGAGTTTGCTCATGTATTTGGCCCGCATTTTAGCCTTTGCTCACGTCCACAAAGAGTGAGTGACTATTTTGCAGGTGAAAATCGAGTTTGGGAAGCAATTCTCATCAGTTCTTGAGCATGTATTGAGCAGTGGAGGCAGGCAAGCAGTGGAAGATATTTGGAGATCAGATCTGAGCTGTATTGTGTGTAACAGAGGTGGAGATACTTGTGAGAAGTATTATGCTATGTAATGTTACATGACTCAATCATTAATATACAGATAGTGTGGGGTTTTTAGCGAGATGCTTTCCCCGTGATACATACTGTGTTAATGTGTGAATGCTCTTGATGTTTTATTGTTATTGATGTTGCTATATTCTTGATCAACGTAGAGGAGATTATGTATTATACATGTTCCGCTTAAAATTGTATGATCAGGATAATCTCTATGAATATGTGTTAAATTATTCAAAATTTCTGCATTTTCTTTGAAGGAGGTGAAGAGGAGATTTCTTTCTGCTGGGAGGTGATGTTGGATTGGGCCTTTTATGGTTGTATCACTTCCTGAACTTTACTTCTTCCATTAATAAAGCATTTGAGGTTCTTCTATATGCATGTGTCTCAATGGTGTATTGTTATACTTGTGTATTTGATTTATTCTAATCCTTGAATCAATTATGAATGTATGCTTCTTGTAGTTTCCCTCTCTTGCCATTTTGCAGGATCTTGGTGTAGCTGGGCCAGTGAAAGAGCAAGGAGCTGGGAGCAAGCAGCAAGGAGAGAAGATTGGATCAACCATTAGCGAAAGACATCGGTTAGTGGATCTCTTTCTCCCCTATTTTACTTTCATAAAGAAGAAATCTTAGATAGCTTTGCTTCGATTGTTGCTGAGGTACTATCACCCTTAGAGTGGGATAGGGTCATTTCGTATTGGATACTTTTCCCAACAACACTGTAGAAAGTTCGGCCTTCCTGTAGAAAGTCTGTACTTTCCTGTAGAAAATCCGCACCTTCCTGTAGAAGGACTGCATTTTCCTGTAGAAAGACAACATCTTCCTGTAGAAGATTCAAACCATGATAAAATTGCACATACCTTGAAAAAAACATGGGTACCCTTGGAGGAGGTGCTGGTGAGGTTCCTTGACAGCATGATAAGGACCCTTGGCATTGAGTTGAAGGGCTTCCTCTTCTCCATAGAGCATCTGCAACCTGCATGCAATTTTACCATATTTGGCTTATTGTGTTTTCTCTTTTTTTCTTTTTTTTTCTTTTTTTTTTTGAAAGATAACAGGGCGCCTCAAAGAGGTTTTCACCCGTGCCATCTTCCCTGAGCGCCTCAGAGAGGTTTTCACTCAAGGATCTTTTTCAAACCTTTTCTCCTTTTTTTTGAAAGACAATAGGGGCGCCTCAATGAGGTTTTCACCCCTACTACCTGCCTTGGGCGCCTCAGAGAGGTTTTCACCCAAGGATCTTTATTTCTTTTTCTTTTTTTATTTATTATTTTTTTTTTTTTTCATTTTTTTTTTTTTATCCTTCAGGGTATGCCAGAGGCAGAGGCAGAACCCTTCTCTATGACCAATACAGATTTCTCTATAGTTTTGATGAACTCTTGTCTTGAGAGAGGTCTCCTGTAGATCTTCAAATGATGCCCATTGACAAGCATGGGAATGGATTCCTCATCAATGGTTTGAATGAGGACAGATCCATTGTCATGGCATTTCTCCACTGCATATGGTCCTAGCCACCTGGTTCTCAGCTTCCCCTTGAAATCTTTGTATCTTGAGTCATACAACAAAGCCCAATCTCCCGGCTGAAATTGCTTGTCATGGGGATGTTGGTCATGCCACAACTTTCTCTGAAGTTGAACCACTTCTGAGTGAAGGAGGGCCTGCATTCGGTGCTCATCCAGGCCATTCAGCTGCAGTAGCCTTTCTTGTTGTGCATGGCTGAGATCTAGGTCCAGCTGAGCTGCCATCCTCAAAGTGTTGTATTCAAACTCAATGGAAAGCAAAGCTCTCTTCCCATAGACCAGCTCATATGGTGTGAAGCCGGTGGTGGTCTTCCAAGTGGTGTTGTAAGCCCATGTGGCTTCAACCAGGCGATCTGCCCAGTCCTTTCTGCTGCTGCTCACCACTTTAGTCAAGATCCCTTCTAATGCTCTATTGGTGACTTCCACCTGCCCATTTGCTTGAGGGTGATAAGGGGTGGAAGTCCTATTCTTGATCTTGTGGTGAGCCAGGAGATCTTCAACCAGGTTGGAGGTGAACTGGCTCCCTTGATCGGTGACCAACTCTCTTGGATAGCCAAACTTGTAGAAGATGTTTTCTCTTAGGAACTCGGCCACCTTTTCTTCTGTTGCTGCTTTGATTGCTTTGGTCTCTGCCCACTTTGTCAAATAGTCAATACACACAATGATGTAAGTCCTTTGCCTCGAAGAGGGGTTGATTGGGCCCACAAAGTCCATGCCCCACTTCTCAAATGGCTCAAGGGTCACTTGAGGTTGGAGAGGCATCTCATCCCTTTGGGTCGGTTTCCCCATTCTTTGGCATTGGTCACACTGACTGACATATCTTCTGACATCTTGATGAAGTGTGGGCCAATAGTAGCCCGCCTGCAGGATCTTGAAGGCAGTTCTCTTTGCTGCAAAATGTCCTCCACAAGGACCATCATGACAAGTGAGGAGGATATCAAAGACTTCCTCCTCCCTTACAAAACGCCTTAAGATATGATCGGGGCCAAGCTTGAACAGATTGCCCCCGATCCAAGTGAATGAGGCACTTTTTCTGATGATTCTGCTCTTCTCTCTGGAAGATAGGTGTGGAGGGAACTGTGCTGAAACAAGATAGTTTGCTATATCAGCAAACCATGGAGAGAGTACTGAAATAGCAAACAGATGTTCATCAAGCATCTGGTCGTCCACTGTTCCATCCTCATCTGCAGACAAATCCAATCTAGATAAAAAGTCAGCAACAACATTTTCTCTACCTGGTTTTTCAACAATGGTCAAATCAAACTGCTGCAATAAAAGTAACCATCTAATAATACGAGCATTCACATCTGGTTTATTCATTAAATATCTAATAACAGCATGGTCAGTATGTACAAAGGTCTGGTAACCAGTAATATAATGTCGGAACTTGTTCAATGCATGGACCACAGCCAAGAATTCTTTCTCGGTTACAGTGTAATTCATCTCAGCTTTGGACAAGTTTTTGCTAACAAAGTAAATGGCATATGGAAGTTTCTGCTCAACTTGTCCTAAAGCAGCACCTATGGCTTTGTTCGAGGCATCAGTGTGGATGTGGAAAGGTAGGGCCCAGTTTGGACCTCTCAGGATTGGGGCTGACACCAACTTGTCTTTTAATTCATTTAAAGCCCTCTGACAATCGTCAGTCCAATTAAACTCCACATCTTTTGCCAACAGGCCAAACAATGGCGAGGCTAGCTTGCTGAAATCTTTAATGAATCTCCGGTAGTATCCTGCTAATCCCAAGAAACTCTGGACATCCCTGACCTTTTGAGGAGGTGGAACCCTTTTGATGAGAGCAATTTTGTTAGGATCCACCTGCAATCCTTGGCAAGAAATGGTATGGCCTAACACGGTCCCTTCAGTCATTAGGAATTCACATTTTTCAGGACTAAGGGACAAGTTCATCTCGGTGCATTTGGTTAGGACTTTTCCCAGGTTGGACAATGCTTCCTGGAAGTTGGCCCCATAAGGAGTAAAGTCATCCATATAGATTTCTACTGCATCGTGGACCAGCTCCGAGAAGATGCTCAAGACAGCTCTCTGAAAGGTAGCAGGAGCATTGCATAGCCCAAAGGGAAGGACTCGATAGGCAAAGGTACCCAAAGGACAAGTGAAGGTGGTCTTATCTTGGTCTTCCGGGCTGATTTGGATTTGGTTGTACCCGCTAAACCCATCCAGGAAAGAGAAGAACTTCTTTCCTGCCAGTCCATCCAACACTTGATCTATGAAAGGTAGAGGGAAATGGTCCTTCTTGGTAGCTTTGTTTAGTTCTCGGTAGTCCACATAGATTCTCCATTTCCAATTTTTCTTGGGAACCAACACTAGAGGGGACACCCATTCACTATCTGAGATGGGGTAGATGAATCCGGCATCCAACAGTTTTTGCAATTCTTCCTTGACAATGTCCTTAAGGGCTGGATTCATTCTCCTCTGAGGTTGCCTAACCAGTTTACAATCCTCTTTGATGTATATATGATGGGTACAGACTGAAGGATGGACTCCTTTCATCTCCTTATAGCTCCAAGTGAAAGCATCAAGGTGGTTGGCCAACAGACTACACAGCTCCTTTTCCTGGGAAGGAGATAGCTAGGAGCTGATCTTCAATGCTTTCTCAGGGCCGAACTCCACATTCTTGACTCTCGGAGTAACAGGGTTGGTTGTACAAAGATCCACTAAGGTGCTGGCTTGGGCATCCTCCACCAATTTCTCTAAGGGTAGTGCACTGGAAGGTGGATTCTGGATCAAGGTCTCGATCAAGTCATCCTCGGTTGGGGGGTCTCTTCTAGTGGTATCTAAGGTGCACAGAGGTGCTGAGTACACCTCGTCTTCCTCTCCTTCTTCCAACCAGAGTGGTAAGTCATGCTCCAAGGAGGGTTGGGCAGGAGGGTATAGGACTAGCTGCTTGGACATGGGACCATTTTTGATGGTCATGTTTCCTGCACGACAACTTATGTAAGCATCTGCAGTAGCTAACCAAGGCCTTCCCAAAATGAGAGGATATCCAGTAAGCTTGGCCTTTGGTTGCAGAACCAGGAAGTCTGCAGGGTATTCCCAAGAGTCAATAGAGACCAAGACATCCTCCACAATCCCTTCGGTAGTCACGGTGGAGCGATCTGCTAATTGCAGTACTGTCGAGGTCTTCCTCAAGGAACCCTGAAGATTAAGCTTAAGCATGGTATCCCTGGTCATCACATTAATGGCAGCCCCCAGATCAATCAAGGTGTGAGGTATAATGGTGCCATTGATGTGAAAATCTACTACAGGACTCCCAGGATCTAGGTACTTTGGGCAGATGACTTGTCCTAACATAAGGCTAGACAGTTGTCCTATGACATTGATAGCTGAGGCATCTTTCTTCCGTCTGCCTAGGTGTTTGAAACACTTCTCCTTAACCAGTTTGTTGTATATTGGCACATCCTTGATGGCTTGGAGAAGTGGTATTTTTACACACAACTGCTTGAGCTCACCCCGAAGCTCTTCCTCCTCTGGGTTGGGTTGTGTGGTGGCTGTTAGTCTCTCAGGAAAGGGTGGAATAGCCTTTGGTTCACTTTCCTATTTATCTTCCTCATCCTCTGGGGGAGGAGGTTGGCGATCTGGTAGAGTCTTTCCAGATCGAAGATTGATCTCCTGGATCTCCACAGCATAGGTTGGGCATGAGGTTTCCCCAGTGTATACCTGCTAGGCCTGTCTATTGTTGGGGTTCAGGTTCGGTTGAGCAGGCATTTGAGGTTGCCTTGGAGGAGCAGGAGGTAATGACTGAGGTTGAACTAGTGGTGGAGGCAAGATGGCAGGAGGAGTGTTGTATTGGGGCCTCCAGCCCCACTTAGGTGCATTCCATTGAGGCTGTGGCTGGGTATGTGAGTGATATGAATGAGAAGTAGGTTGAGTGGGGTACTGAGGTGGATAAGACCATGGAGGAGGCATGGACCATGAAGGATGAGCAGGGGGACCCCAGGAAGGCATAGGAGCCGATTGGTTGGGGCTGTAATAAGCTTGAGATGCCCCTTGCATCCCCTGCTGATAAGGTCTAGATCCCTGTGGCCTCCTTTGGTTGAGGTAATAGAGAGGCTCTGTGGGAGCTTCTGTCCCTTGGTACATGGCTTTAAACCCAGGTAAGGTTGGACACTGATTTGTGGGATGGTCCTCCTCACAAATGAAACACACTTCAACCGAATGCAATGGACATTAGTTCTTAGGGTGCCTCCTTGTGCACCTAGGGCAGAAGACAGCCAAGGCTCTCTCAGCCTCTTCTTTCTTTTGCTGAATCCTGAATGTGTCAAGCTGCATGGCAATGGTTTGTCTCACCTCACTCTTAAGATCTTCTAATTGATTTGCAAGCTCATGTTTAGAGAAAGGGACACTAGTTGAGAGGTGGTTTCCTCTACCTTGTTTCCGAGCCGCCCTGGAGTGGTTTCTAAACACAGTCTTGATGTCCTCATAAGGCAGTTGGTAAATGTCCCCCCCAGCTAACATGTGAAGGGTATCTAATAGGTCTTCAGGGACTCCTCGGAGCAGGACCAACTTGAGGGATTCAGGGTCAAGTGTGCACCTGGCCCGCTTATAGCTTAGTTGGAACCTCTCCTCATAATCCTCTAAGGACTCATCATTTCCCATGGACATCCGAAAGATTTCCCCCTTTGTTTCCTTGGACCTACAGTAATCCCGGTACTTGGTGTTGAAAGCTTGCTGCATCTGAGCCCAAGTGGTGATACTATTCCCAGGTAAGCCCATGAACCAGCGTAGTGCTGCATCCTTAAGAGTGGAAGGGAAAAGTTTCAACTTTTTCTCATCTTCAGTATAGTCATAGGTTCTACAAAGGACAGCAAACTCAAACAGGAAGGTATCTGGATCTTCAGTGGTCAGCCCATGGAAGTGAGGTAAGGCGGAGGGGCTAATGTTCTTCATTTTCATCTCTCCATTGGTCTCTCGGATGGGGAAGGCACCTTCTATTCTCTCATCTTCTCTTCTATTGTCAGCCATAGCTTCAGATGGAGTGGTCTCTAACTCTTCTTCTACTATAGGGTCTTTGGATATCTCAGGATGTTCACTTATAGGTTCTTCTGGGTCACTGTCACCAAAGAAGAGAGAAGGGTGACTCAGTGATGTGGTGGGGGTGTTTGGTAGGAATTTGCCTGATCTATCTCGGTTCCTACGAGGCATGAAATGGAAAAGACTTTCTTTTTCTTTTGATTGCTTTTGCTTTGCTTTTCTTTTGGTACCTGCAAAACTGAGACAGGTTGATTTACAACTAACTATGAAAGATGCGAAATTAAACTGAAAGCAGGAAAGAACTAATCTACGTTGCTCAAAGGAAATTGCAAGAATGGAAATGCTAGTCTACGCTTGCAGAAAGGAAATGTTAATCTATGAAAGAAGGAAATGCTAATCTATGAAAGCAGGAAATGTTAATCTATGAAAGCAGGAAATGCTAATCTATGAAAGCAGGAAATGTCTATGCTACTTTTGTAGAATGGAAATGAAATAAACTACTGAGCAGAAGGTTGTAGCAGAAAATAGAAGAATAGCAACAATCACTAATACTCTGACGCTTCCCCAGCAACGACACCAAAACGATGGTGGGCTCCAGTATTGTAGCAATAATGCTACAACTCCTGGAGCTCCTTATCTCTAATTTTATCAACCCGGTAGTTCGTACAAACTTGGAAGCGACGGTGCTGTATGCACAAGTACTAGCTCTTGTCGCAGCTGTCACTTGGTCAGCTGGCACAAGTCCGCTAGGGCTCAAGCCAACTTCTATAGGCTCACAGAAGAAGCTTTATGAATGATGGACGAAAGCTAACTCAAAGGAGGCTAGTCTAACTGCAGAAAGAAACTGAAAACCAATAAAGCATGAAAACCCTAGTAAACCCTAATTTAACTAGCTAGACCCTAACTATGCAAAACTGTGAATGAAACAACTACCAATAATGCCATTACTTGCAGTGAACTGAAATACATGCATCTAAGCTACTTGCATCTGAAAAGACATGTTTTTGTATTTTTTTCATTAAGTGGTTGGATTTATTGTGATGATGCTTTTGATTAGGGTTTGGTTGTGCAGGAGCGGTTGGAATGGAAGGAAAGCATGGGCAAGGTCAGGATTGCTAGGGGAGGTCCCAGAGGGTCTCCAGCATCAGTCCACAGAAGCCTACCACGTCCGGATGCTCAGCAACCGAGTTTGCAGGCTTCTACAGGAAGTCTGCAGGGGATCCTACAGGAAACTCAGGGGTTCCTACAGGAAGTCTGTGCAATTCTACAGGATGTTTTGCCGTGGAAGTTTTGGGAGATGGTGAAGTGTTGGAGTGGTGTGGGAGGATAGGTGAGATGGAGCTGGTGATGGCTCAGGAGCAGAGAAATCAGATGGAGGAAGAGTGCATGCAGTGGTTGGATGGTTGGAAGGATGGGATCAACGAAAGTGTAAGTAAATGGAGCTAAGTGAATAATGGATTGTTGTGGGGGAAAGTATCCAACTCGGAATGACCCTAACCCACTCTAAGGGTGACAGTTCCTTAGCAACAGCTGAAAGCAAAGCTATCTAAAGTTTCTTCTTTATGACATGCAAGAGATAAAAAGGATAGATCCACTTACCGATGTCTTGCGCAAATAGTCGATCCTATCTCCTTTGTTTGCCGCTTGCTCCCAGCTCCAAGTCTTTTTACGGGCCCAGCTACACGAGATCCTACAAATAAGACAAGAAAATGAAACTACAAGAAGCATGCATGCATAAATGATTCAAGGATTAGCATAAATAAAAAACGCAAGTAAGACAATACATCATTGAAACACATGCGAATAGAAGAACCTCAAATGCTTTATTAATATATGGAAGTAAGGTTCAGGCGGTGATACAACCGTGAGAGGTCCAATCCAGCATCACCTTCCCGATGGAGAGAAATCTCTTCTTCACCTCCCTCAAGCAATCACCCAATGCTCACAACTGCAAACCAACAGCAATTCTTCGCGCTAAATTCCGGCCTCCCAGATCCCATGGGATGAGATCCTTATATAGAGTTTTGGAGTGAAGGCAAGTCATGTTGATGTGTGACTTGCTGTGCTCTTCAACTCCAGTTGTTCTTCAGTCCTTCACTTGGAGTTTCTACCTTCCACTTGGAGTTCTAGAAGCTCTTAACTCATTATTAGGCGAATCTTTTGATCACATGCCTTTCTGGAAGCTTCCTGGGCACTGTCACTTTGAGAAAAAGATTCCTCCACATGTCCAGTTACACCCAACGCAGGTAGCCTTTGTCTTACCTGCTTTGCAATGCAGGTATCCTTTGTTGCACCTACTATGCAACGCAGGTACCCTTTGGAGCAGCTGCTTTGATCCAAAATTGACCTGTTTTGAGTGTTTTTTCAGTGGAAGACTGATTTGCAGAGCTGTGGTTTGCTGACCTTGTTCCTCTAAGGGTAAGAACAACATGTTTGGGGACTTTGGATCCCTCAGATTATTGACATTTCATGCTCCATGCTGTGAGGCACAAAAATGTCTATAACAGTTGCCCCCTAAAGTATGAGGTCGTTTATCGGGTGAAATGCTTTATTAGGAGGATCCGAAGTTCATTCAATCGTCGGGAGGTGACCTGTAACAAAATACAATACAATACATCATTTTTTCATACTTTCTTTTCATGATCTAGCTGAGGCGGGCATTTCCCATGCTCAGCTTTATAAATACATTTGCTGTACATAAACAGACGATCGTCTGATAGTAGACTGATAATTCTCTGCTTTTTAATTATCATCCTTTTAGTAGGATGATCATCTGCTGCACATGTCTATGTTTTTATCTCCTGAATATATATCGCAGCCCGGATGGATGAAACTAGATCCGGGGTCTTCAAACTTCTGATCTTCACACTAAGTACAAGTCGATCCATGTGAGAATTTCTTGAAGTCGAACATGGAAAGACATCGCTTGATTACCAGTCAATAATGTAAACTGTTAACAAGCGCGAGAGGAATCACCGATAATGATGATGACCCTCAAGGTACTGCAGCACAATTCACGTGGCGTGAATATAGGATCTGACGTCGAACACCACGCAAAGTCCCCCGGTCGAAGGTCATTAATGTATACCTTTCGCCGGAAGTGAGAAACTTGCCATTGAGGCATGCAAGCTTCAAAGTACTGAGGGGGTGTTCCTAGATCAACTTCTTGGATAGTGAGCTGATGTCGACAAGAAGCGATCTGTCAAAGGAGGGCCTTAATGAATCCCACATCAGTGACACGGAACGGAGGTGAAAACGATCTGTGAAATATGATTCAGGGTGGCGGTCATGGAAGGATGAAAGATGATGTATGGTAGTGGATGGGACCCGGTTGACACTTTCTGAATGACATCTCTTGAACATATAACGACACTGATGTGATGGATCGGTAGCATTACCCCATGTATGGATGGTATGGCGAGACCATGGTGAAGGGACCGGTGAATGATAATAACCCAACCCGATATTTATGGAGGCAAAAGTGTCATGTTCAAGAGTGACCTGCTACCATTAAGCTTTGAGGTTCTCCCAATTTTTCCCTAGTCATTTCTGACCAGTACCTCTTTATTTTTGTCAAGCTTGAGGAGGATAACATATGCTTGTTCTATAACCTGCCCTTCGGGCAAGCCCATCGCTATGTTTTTAATGAGCCTAGCGATAGGGAAACTCGTTCTCGTCTACAGACAAGTTTGTCGCTTTTTAATAATATTTTTAACGAGCCCAGCGACAAAGACAGCTCGGTCCTTTTCATTTTTAGAGAGTCTGAAAAGGGTACATAAAGTGGACTCCAAAGGTCCTTTTTCGTCATCTAATCCCTTAAGTCCGAAAAAGTATAAAACAATACAGAAGGGATGAATGTTCGATAGCTTTATCGAGCCGAACTAGACAAGCGCTCGATCTTTTTGTACAATAATCCCTCAGGTCCAAAAAGATTAAAATCTAGAGGAGGGATAGCTCTTCCGGTCTTTTTAACGAGCTGGAAGGCCAAAACTCGGCAATCTTTTCATCTTTTACGAGTCAGTTGAAAAGAGCTTAAAGAAGACTCGTCTTTTGAGGAACGAGTGATGAACAGGGATAGCAGCTGATTCCAGGTACAGGTTGGAATTTTCCAATCACGGCAGTGTCACAAGGATGGCTAGGTGAAATCACTCTTCGCAGCTATTCCTCAAAATGGGTAAACAATCATATGGAGGTGAACGATCGGCCAAATGAAAGTGGAGGTGGCAGGTGCAAAACACGACAAAGGCTTTTATGGTTGATCAGGTTACATACTTAATGGTTATTTACCGAGATGGGTTCATTTTTTAACGAGCTTGAATGCGCCAAAACACTGCTCAATCTTATGTTTATTTTTTAACGAGCATGAACTATGTGCTAAAACTGCTCGGATCTTGCGTTTATTTTTTAACGAGCATGAACTTTATGCTAAAACTGCTCGATTGATAAGGTCTAATTCATATTTTACCATGACTAGCTTTTCCTTTTCAGAGATAGTACTGTTTTCATCAATTGCTGCAACAAACTTGTTAGAAATGGATACCATGAAGTAAAAATACTAATATTTTACTTTGAACTACGTAAAAAGCAATTTAAAAGATGTTTTTACCTCTCATTTTACCATTTCATGTGCATTTGGTTTGTTGGAGCTTTGGAGGTGCCTTTTACCCTTGATTTTCACCAGCTGATTCCGGGAGATTCTGCGGACGATTTTCAGCGCCGTTTCCACCAGGTAGGAGCTAAACCCTAGCTCTATCATTTCATGGTCTTATTCCTCAGTTTCATGCTTGTTTTCCTGCCCCCATGAGCCCCTGGGGTTTCTCTAGGGCGCTCTGCCATCAACGCAGGTGCCCCATATCGAAACCTGCGTTGGGGGCTGCATTTTCAAGGGCATTTTATGCCCCAACGCTGGTAGACCCTTCTCCACTTGCGTTGGGCGCAGAAAACTTGTTGGTTGCATTGTTTTTCATGAGATTTTTGCCATTTTCTTCACTGAGTCAGGGATCTTACTCCTCCTCTTGTTTGTTTTGCAGAGTTTATTGGAGCAGAATGACTCTTACGTGGCGAGAACGAGAGCATGAAGAGGAGGACATGATTGCCCTCCATGATCCTGTTACCGTGAGTGCGTTGCGGAACTGTGGCTTGCTAAAATTCTTTCGTATATCTAGCATGAGGGCACATATACGTTTACTGCAGTACCTGCTTGATGCTTGGGATCCTGTTAACCAAGTGTTCCAGATTAGGGGCAAGTCCATCCCTTTGACCATAGTGGACATTTACTTCTTGACTGGGTTGTCAAGGCGGGGTGCCCCCATTTCCTTATCTGGTTCGGCCCGAGGGAGTGATTCCGTGAAAGATTATGTCCGTCAGTATTGCAGGGAGGGATCCCAGCCGAGCAGAGACGGCAAGGTTTCTATCCGTGATGTCACTGACAGGTCCCTCAGGTCCATTCTGTACACGATTTGTAGGATGGCCAGTAGCGCATCCCCTCATGTTGCCAACAGGTCTTATGTGCAGCACGCCCTGGAGTGTCTTCAGCCGAAAGTTTTCAACTGGTGTGATGCAGTACTGGTTCAGATGAAAAACCAGTTGACCAAAGTAAAGGACAGGAGACTGAAGAATTTTGGCTTCGGTTCAGTTTTGACTGCCTTCGCTTTGGAGAAGATACCCCTGATGCAACCTCAGTACATTATCCTCGACTTACCATCTCCCACTGAGCCACGCATGTAGAGGTGGGTTGACCACATGGCTAGACATGCAGGTCAATCTAAGATTACCTTTATTGATGCCTTCTTTAGGTGGTTCGAGCGACAGGATATGGCTTTTTCCGAGTATCCATATATTGGCATGGACTTCCGAGGTGATCCGGATTTGGTATTACCGGATGGCGTGCAGTGGGGTGATCTCGGTAAATATTTTGACCTTATCACTGTTTACTATTTTTATTTATAATTTCCTTGTGCTTTACTCTATCAAGACTCTAATCAAACTCATGCGTGCATGCAGATGTGGGCCCCGTCCGTCCAGCAGTTCGTCCGAGAGTTCCGGCTGCTACCCCAGCAGTGGAGGCTCCAGGGAGAGCTATTCTCCGTGACCTTGATTTGGCCGAGACTCTTGCAGCTGTGCAGGAACAGGTCGAGGGTCTTACCTTCGGGATTCTGGATGTACGGATTGACGAGTTGCCTCTGCGACTGCAGCAACATACTGTTGGTGCTCCTAGACGATGGTCTCGTCTTCTGCGCATGATCGCACAGGCCGTGGCATGTTATCATGAGCATCACTAGGCTAGGGTGCCCCCCAGCCATTTTTGAGTTTTGGGGTCATATGACCGATTTTGTCTTGGTTACAGAACATTATATGTAAACCGTAAACAGTTATATATATTTTTGATTTTAGTGGTTTATTCCAGTTTTTATGTGATCCATGTATGAAACATCGATGATGCTTCTCTTTTTATCAAATTTGCAAATGTCTATCTAACACATAATTTGCTAATGAGTCGGTTAATGTGTTTAAGTTTCTGGAAATGTGTTGATATTGGATAAAATCAAACTGTCTTTCCAAGATTTTAACTCTTAGGAACTTGCGATAAATAGCTGGATTTCGGACAGAGTAGGTACCTTTGAGTTGTAGTACCACGAGCTGTGAGTCTAGCCTGATGACTAGCCAGCGTATGCCACGTGTGATGGCATTAGAGAGGAGTTCTATCAACGCGCTATACTCAGCGATATTATTTGTTGATTGACCAATACACACCCCCCTGAAACTCACTAACTCGCCGCTTGGGTTAAAAATGGCCCATGCTGCTGAGGATAGGTTCCTCGAACTACGACTCGCTCCGTCAGCATATCCAACCCATGGTTCCAATGGATTTGACATCTGAAACAAGCGTAAAAAGGGCGGATTACTTCAACCGGAGCAAATGCTTTAGCGAAAACAAAAATGTAACAAAAGCATACAGGTTACTATTAGGCATAGTAACGCTTAAGGTACAACCCGTTGCGGGGTTGCGCCAGTGGGATTCCGTCATAATCTACCAACTCGTAGGCACCTTTTGCTAACACATTTTTAACAATATAAGGGCCCATCCATAAGGACTTGAATTTTCCAGCTCCCAATTTATCGGATTCTTGGTCGTAAAGCAAAACCAAATCACCTTCCGAGAAGACACGGGGTTTGACATTCTTGTCGAACTGCGCTTTAACTCGTTTCTTATGTGCTTCGTTGGCCAAGGCGGCATCACGACGAGTTTCATCCAACTGGATTAACTCCAAGAAACGAGCTTCTTCTTCTGAGGTTCCGGGGAGGAGATCAATTGCGAGTTTAAGGGACGAAATTTCACACTGGATTGGTAGGATTGCTTCTAGGCCATACACCAGTTGAAACGGTGTGAACCCAGTGGCATTCCTTACCGACGTTCGGTAGGCCCACAAAGCCGAGTACAGGATCAAATGCCATCTTCTTTTGTGAACCCCAACCATCCTTTGCAGCATGCGCTTCAGGACCTTGTTGATTGCTTCAACTTGTCCGTTAGCTTGCGGATAGTACGGGGTAGAGCTGTCGTGAGACAATCCTAGTTTGGCAGTTAATTCAACCATCATGTGATTGCGAAAATGCGACCCATGATCTGTTACTATGGCCTGTGGTACGCCGAATCTGGCGACTACATGATTAAAAAAGAATAGGGCTGTTGTTTCACCAGTGTTATCCAATGTAGGCATCGCCTCGGCCCATTTGGTAAAATAGTCAACTGCGACTATAATATACCCATGCCCCCCGGTCGAGGTGGGGTTACATTGCATGAAATCGATGCCCCACTTGGCGAACGGCCCCACAGCTATTATTGGCTGTAAAGGAGCGGGGGGTCTTCTGGTTTTGCTATCAAAAATCTGACATGCATGGAAACTTCTGACTGCGGTTATGCAATCTTTGAACATGGTTGGCCAGAAGTATCCTGCTCGTAAGATGCTTTGTGCTGTAGCATATCCAGATTGATGCCCCCCACAGGTGCCTGAATGACATTCATTCAGGGCTTTTTCGGCTTCCTCATGGGTTAGACACCTTCTCAGGACCGTATCGACACCACGACGGTAAAGTGTATCACCGACGATCATGTAGTCTTTTGCTTGGTATCGAATGCGTTTTTGTTCTGAATGTGAGGTGTCTGGCTGAAATTTTTGGGTTTGGAGATAAATTATTATATCTCCATACCACTTGTCACTTGCTGATATCAGAAACAAGCTCTCTTCCACGATTGATTCTTTGGACGTTTCATCGTTGTACGATGATGGGAGATCGCATAATAATTCTGCGAAAACTAAAGCTTTCTTTGATTTGGATTTAACAAATTCCAGGTCAAACTCTTGAAGGATAGCTATCCACTTTGAATATTTTCCCCCAAGCAACTGTCGCGACAGTATATATGTCAGGGGGTTGCAATCTGACAATACAGTGGTCTTCCTAAAGAGGACATAGTGCCGAAATCTTTGAATCGCTTGAACAGCTGCCAATGCCAGCTTTTCAACATGAGAATATCTACTTTCTGTATCATTTAAGTTTTTACTTAAATAATAGATAGGGTGTTCATTTCCATCGACTTCTTGAACTAAAACCATCGCAATGGTCGTATCTGCTGCAGCCAGATACAGGTTAAAATCCCTTAGGTAGTCTGGGGCGTACATTAATGATGCTTTGATTAGCGCTTCTTTCAAAGCATCAAAGGAAGCTTGCGCAACCTGGTCCCAGACAAACGGTACATCCTTTTTTAGGAGACGGGTATAACCTTTAGCAAGTTCTGCGTAATTTGGAATGAACCTCCTCAGAAAGTTTGCTTTCCCTTGGAGTTTCTGAATCTGAAGCAAGTTCGAAGGTGGAGGCAAATTAATGATTGCCTGTACCTTACAAGGGTCGAGACGAATCCCATCCTTGGAGACTATAAAGCCAAGTAAACGACCAGAACCGACGCAAAACACACATTTGTGTGGATTGAGTCTTATCTTGTAGTGTCGGCAACGTAGAAATATTGCTCTTAAATGATGCGGATGATCAGTCCGCTTTTGCGAATGAGCCAGAAGATCGTCGAGATAAGGTTGAACGATGTTCTTGATGTCATGGAAAGCATAATTCATTGCACTCTGAAACGTCGCCCCTGCGTTCTTTAAACCAAAGGGTAATTTTCGATAAGCGAATGTGCCCCACGGACAAATAAATGCAGTCTTTGACTGGTCCTGTGGGCGGATATTAATTTGATTATACCCGGAGAATCCGTCCATAAACGAAAAGATTTCACATCCGGCGCATTCATCAATTATCTGGTCGATGAAGGGTGTAGGGTAGTTGTCCTTTGGACAAGCTTGATTCACATCCCTATAATCGACGCACACTCGTATTGTTCCTTGTTTTTTCATAACAGGGACAATATTCGATACCCAATCGGTTAGAGGAACCGGGTAGATGAAACCAGCATGGAGGAGCTTTTCAACTTCCGCCTTGATAGCAACGGCTTTCTTGGGGTGTACCTGTCGAAGCCGTTGTCTTACTGGTTTGACATCAGGATACATCTTAATTTCATGTTCAACGATGCTCGAGTCAATGCCTGGCATTTCATCATATGACCAGGCAAAGACATCCCTAAATTCGCGGAAAAGAGCTTTATATATTTCTTGTTCTGAAGGGGAACAACCTTTGCCGACATAAATATTCTCTACAACGTCTGTTTTTGTCGAGATATCTATGGCTATAGTCTCTTCTATATTGGATAGGTTTCTCTCGGAGTCCACCGTATTTACAGTATTTGTTAGGAATTCAAATACTGAAGGGTGATACAGGTCGCCTTGAGTATCTTCCTGAGGAAGGGAACGATGGTGGTTATCATCCCATGGTGCCCCCCCAATCATCATGGATTGCAGGATTCCTTCGTCACTTGCATGCACTCGTGACCAAGGATCCAAAGGGGTTCCACATTCTCCTGACCTATCTACCCAAACGCTTGACGAGCGTTGATTGGGGCTCGCCTCCCATGCCTGAAATATTGATTGCTACAATATTTCAATCGGGCTTGGGTGCAAAACCATTGCCCGATCCATGATGACTTTGTCTTTTGCGACCTTCGTGGAAGATATCATGTTGCAGGTAGCTACCAATGGTACATTTCCTATGTACGTATGATTTGGTAGCGAGAAAGTTCCCATCATCGTGGGGTCTTTCAACAGGCCTACTCCTATATCTTGAATTGAATGGTCGCTTTCATGGATCATGGGAATGCTTCCCGTAACTTGCGAACCATTAAGGAGGAAGTTCTGTTGGTCGACGACCGTAATCCCTCCTTCAAACGGGAATGCGATCTTCCTAAAATAAGTCGACACGACAGCTGCCATGGCATATATCCACGGTCTTCCCAGTAGGATGTTGTAATCCAGATTTCCATCTATGACTTCAACATCAATCTCTACTGTTTTTCCACCTAGCTCAACTTTCAAGTTACTTAGGATACCGTAAGGGGTATATGTCCTACCGTCGAAAGCCTTTAGTGTTGTCGAAGATCTCGACAAGGTTGGTGACCCTAGTGTTTTCCAGCAGCTCATCGACATAATACATGTCGATGCCCCCTCGTCAATAATTGTTCTGTGAACAGTCTTGTTGAGGGTTTTTACCTGAATAAGGAAAGCTAATTGAGCTGGTAACTGAGGGTCATACCCTTTGTGATCAAAGGACACAAGATTGGAATCCTTAGGATCAACCCCCCCTATTGCCGATAACAATGCCTGCCTTTGGGATGGACAATTTTGTAGTACTTCTAGGGTCGACATAGCCGATGGCGATTGAGCCAAATCTTCTACTATGTTATAATGCTGCGCCGCTCTGGCACGAGGATTAAAAGTCGACTTGTGTACTACACCCTTAGGTGGCTTTATTGTTAATTCTGGCATTATGGGTGGGACAACTTCTGTCGAAGTTGTTGTCGAACTACTAGGTTGATCTTTACCTTTTTCGTTTGACAGTTGCGGATTCCCATAATCTGTGCTCCTTGTCGAAATCAAAGCATCATTTTGGTGCTTAGAGATCGATAACATCAGCACTTGCGACGGGGAAGCATTTCCATTATCAACCATATTTTTACCTGGGTTGGGAAATGGGTCAGTCAACACAGCTGGGTTCTTTGGACTTTTAAAGAATCTCTTGAGCTCAGCTTTGTACGGACAATCTTCTGTCCAATGATTCTCGTCACATATAAAACATGGACGAGGTGGCTTCCCTTTCTGTTTCCCTTTCCTAGGAGAGCTTGAAGAAGCTTTTTCAGGTGACGGATCATCCTGTTGCTTCTTCTTCCCTTTGTTTTGTTTCTTCTTGCTTCCTGGTTGATTGGTTTCTTTGCCTTTATCTGTCGATATGGCATTTACTTCCGAAGCAAGAATCTCGTCATGGGCATTTCGATCTGAAGTCTTACGGGCTTTCTGAGGTGAAGCCTTTCTCGACGTCGCGCTCGCAGTGCCAATCACGCCATCTCCGGCATGAGAGTCAATATTCGATTTAGGAGGGGGAGGAATTGAAAATTCAGGTCTCGGGGCGTCAGGTATTTTGTCGTAGAGCGTGCCAGACTGAGTATATACTAAGTCTAAATATTGAGCACGAGCGATGACTTGCTCCTCTGTTACGACCCCCCCCTTGGCCACATCTTCCGTTATAGCCGGAAGTAATGACTTTATAAACCACTCAGCTAATAGCTGATCAGGAACGTATGTCTTCACCATCCTACGTCGACGACGCCACTCATGTATATGATCCGATATGTGAGTAGCTGTCGTCTGTTTGAAGTTGGTCAGTATTTCGGTTCCTGTTTCATACCTGATAGGTAATTGAAAATGTGTTAAGAAAGTCGTGGCTAAGGAGCTGAAATTGTCGAAGGAGGCTCTTGGCAATTCTATATACCATTTAGCCGTCGGACCTGTCAATGTCCTCTGGAAGAGGCGAAGTCTTATCGAATCATCGTTCAGAGTGTTCGATGAACACCACAGATGAAAGGTCATGACGTGATTCGACGGGTCTTCGCCCGGATTTCCATTGAATTTAGGAATGTCCGAGGGAAGTTTGTGAGGAATCGCGGGCCACCAAGGGGCGTAGGCGATAGGATCGTTTGTCAACCGATGTAGATCGGGTAACTCTAGAGTTGCCACGAATGGCAGCTACTGACTCAAGTTAGGTGAGGCATACCCAGGGTACGACGAAATTGCCTGAGCAGTTGGCCTTTGCATACCAACATAATGTAATTGATGCTGATATGATTGATATGGTTGATGGACTACTCCACCGTAGAGTGGTTGGTTTTGACCGTATTGTAGGTACGGTTGTCCATTGTTCGCAAAAATCTACTGCTCGGTACCTTGGTACACTTGCTGGAACTGCGGTTGTTGATCCTGCACCAACCATGGTTGTGACACCATTGGTTGTTGTGCGATGCTTACGACTGGACCAAGATGAGGGGTAAGGGTACCCGTTTGCGTTTGTGACGCCTCGCTAGCCGGCGATTGCGGTTGGGTCGCAGGGTCAACGGGTTGTTGCATTACAACCTGAGAAAACTGAGGTTGACATGTAACATGTATCGTTTGAACTTGCGACACAGTCACAATGCTGGTGTCGTCGGGATGTTCATCACAGGCATCTGTTGTTGCATAGAATACACAACTCTTGGTTGCTGGGGTATCATAGGTATCCAACCACTGGTAGTTATTCCAGTATAACTTGGGTATGGTTGTGAACTCCCGTATGGGTAACCTCCCGGAGGGGGTAGTGAGAAGGCATATTGCCCCCCATACGGCGGTGGTCCGGAGCCGAGAGGATTTATTACACCTCGAGGACCGGATTGCCCAAGCGGATTTCCGAAAGGATCAATCTGTTGAGTTCCAACATAGGAGTTACCGGGTATTATCCCGGGAGAACAAACAGGAACATACCATTCTGCCATCACGGCCCCTGAAGGGACCCTCCCCATCTGTTGAGAGTTAGGGACAGATGGTACGCCGGTGAACATTGTCGGAATGACTGTAGGGAGTTCTGCTGTCGCTGTGTCGTTTGGCACAGTCCTAGATGTCGACAGTTGTTCAGACATTTTTAGTCTATCCAGTAGATTGCCTAGTGATTCTTCAGGAACTTCTCTGGGTGATAGGTTAGCTTCTGATGCAGTAGGAAGTAGAGTGATCCCTGCTCCAAAATGTGTTGGAGAAGTTGCTTGCGGATCTTCTACAATTTCTTCTATTGCGATCAGACCGGGTGGAAGAGGAAGACCGTCAGGTCCGTAGAATATTTCTGGTGCCGAAGAAGGGGTTGTTTCGACAGCGACAGTTGTTTGAGGAGCAAGACTCTCTGAACCGATCACTGATGGAATTGATTCAGTAGTACAAGTATTTGCTCTCAGACTAGGATCAGTATTACTGTCCTTCTGGGGCTGTTGAACTTCTTCAATAGGGGCAGGGTTTCCAGAAATGTTTGGCGTAACCGGAACCTCAGATGTCGTCGGAACACTTGTTCTAACTTTGACAGGAGATTTGGAACCAGTTGAACGAGATCGCTTTGCCCGGGTTGTTTTCGAATCCGGAGACAAAGATGGTTTACTCGTACGCCTCTGCGAACGGCGGTTCATCGATTGATTTTCTTCCACGCTTGCGGATTACTTGATCAACCAACAATGCACAGGGTAAAATGTGTTTTCGAATTGAATTACTTTTAGACGCTTTTTAAGACACAACTTGCTTTTTCACTTTTTAAGAGTCGAGAAAAAGCTAAAGATGACTCTAGTCTCCTTCGATGTATTAACGAGCCCGAAGTGACAAATGCTCGGATGGACTTTTTCAGTTATAGAGTTTGAAAAAGGCCAAAAGACACTACTCTGGAGTTCTAGGCAAGGGTGTGCCAAACCTTTTGCGAAACCACATAATACGTTTTATGGTACGAGTGGTCGATCTTCGTGAATGCTGTGTTTACTGCATCGCGATCAGTAGGGCGGCCGACACGGCTTCCTATGGATAAAGGATTTGTTCCTATAGGGGTCCCCCAATATACACGACAGTACACGGGGGCACAAGTCCGTATTAGTGCTATCGTCCCTCAGGAGGAATCACCCACCTTCGTAGAGATCGACAGTCACTATGTTTAACGACGCCGGTTCATGTCTCTACCTAGACCTCTATTGTGTTTCGTTATGTTTCAAAGCGTTGTTAGATAAATTCAGTTCTTTTTAGGTTGATCTTGTTTAGCAGTTTGCCTTTATGGATCACCACGTGATGTATATACAACTCCTAAATGCAGTCTAAGAATGATAAGCAAGCTTTTTCAATTCTTTCAACTTATGAAAACCTTAACTACTGAAGGAAAAGAAAGACATCATCTTTTCAAACAGATCATGGAGCACACACTAATGCATTTTCCCTAAATCGACATGCAAACTGTCAAAATGCACATGCACAATGCAAGTATTTCTTTTCTTCTTTCTTAATGTTGTGTATGACAAAAATAAAGTTGTTGTACGATTTCGAATTCACTTTCAAGCGAAAGCACACGAGTATTGTCCAACAATCAAAAGAACACCTTAAGATTTACTCGTTTCTACACAAGAAATACTGAAATTCGAACCAGAAAACGAAAGCAAATGCTCAAGCAGCTATGAACAGCGATAAACTAGCTCTTAGGATCACAACGACACTTTCTCAAAGGTCTAGATCTAAGAGGTCACAGCAAGACTGGCTCACTTTCGCTACGAGAAACTGTGAATGAAAGCAAGAAATACAATAAGAACAATCACGGTTTCAACATACAACTGAGGCGGAATGAGGGCAAAGAAAAGTGGTCTCAGCTGGGTATACAGGTTGACAGCAGGCTGCAAAAAACAATAGTGAAAACTGGGCAACAGACAGTGGGGAACCCCAGTTGAACAAGGCAAAACTGGATCAGCGCAGGTACTGCACTATCAAACAGGGATGCAGTGCAGGTAGCCCCTTCGGGACCTGCGTTGCAGTGCAGGTAGCCTTTGTTGCAGCTGCACTGAACGAGACAACTCTCGTCCTTCCCAGATTTCGGGTCACAGTTTGCTCAAAAATCAACGGTTTTTGGCCAAATCAGAGGCTATCAGTCAAGTATACTCTAGAGGATGATTAAGGAAGATGAACACTATCACAAAGAGCAAAAAAGAGTCCTTGTGGATCAGCTCTTCAAATCATGAACATGCCCAGCACTGGGCTAGAGTAGCTGCCCTCTACTTTGCATTTGAAGGACTCGCATGCAGTTCGATTCAGTACTCCCTTTGTTCAAGAGATGAATAGCAAGAATACACAAGCTACCAACAAGACACGTTCCCCAGCGGAGTCGCCAGTCTGTTGTGGGGGAAAGTATCCAACTCAGAATGACCCTAACCCACTCTAAGGGTGACAGTTCCTTAGCAACAGCTGAAAGCAAAGCTATCTAAAGTTTCTTCTTTATGACATGCAAGAGATAAAAAGGATAGATCCACTTACCGATGTCTTGTGCAAATAGTCGATCCTATCTCCTTTGTTTGCCGCTTGCTCCCAGCTCCAAGTCTTTTTACGGGCCCAGCTACACGAGATCCTGCAAATAAGACAAGAAAAGGAAACTACAAGAAGCATGCATGCATAAATGATTCAAGGATTAGCATAAATCAAAAACGCAAGTAAGACAATACATCATTGAAACACATGCGAATAGAAGAACCTCAAATGATTTATTAATATATGGAAGTAAGGTTCAGGCGATGATACAACCGTGAGAGGTCCAATCCAGCATCACCTTCCCGACGGAGAGAAATCTCTTCTTGACCTCCCTCAAGCAATCACCCAATGCTCACAACTGCAAACCAACAACAATTCTTCGCGCTAAATTCCGGCCTCCCAGATCCCATGGGATGAGATCCTTATATAGAGTTTTGGAGTGAAGGCAAGTCATGTTGATGTGTGACTTGCTGTGCTCTTCAACTCCAGTTGTTCTTCAGTCCTTCACTTGGAGTTTCTACCTTCCACTTGGAGTTCTAGAAGCTCTTAACTCATTATTAGGCGAATCTTTTGATCACATGCCTTTCTGGAAGCTTCCTGGGCACTGTCACTTTGAGAAAAAGATTCCTCCACATGTCCAGTTACGCCCAACGCAGGTAGCCTTTGTCTTACCTGCTTTGCAACGCAGGTAGCCTTTGTTGCACCTGCTATGCAACGCAGGTACCCTTTGGAGCAGCTGCTTTGATCCAAAATTGACCTGTTTTGAGTGTTTTTTCAGTGGAAGACTGATTTGCAGAGCTATGGTTTGCTGACCTTGTTCCTCTAAGGGTAAGAACAACATGTTTGGGGACTTTGGATCCCTCAGATTATTGACATTTCATGCTCCATGCTGTGAGGCACAAAAATGTCTATAACATGGATGAGTTGGAGGGTAAATGAGTTGGACAGAGGCTGAGTAGGTGGATTGAGGAGGGACCAAGAAGAAGAAGAAGAAAGTGGAATGATATGGAGCAGCGTAAATGAAACAAATGACTTATGCACCAAAAACGAGAAATTCATTAACCTATGATAACTGTGCCATGAAACCTATGAACAACAATGGAAAACCAAGAAATGAAACTTATGCGTGGAAGTGGAATGTAGAAGTATGGTTCAATGTCAAAAATGCATGGATGGATCTTCAACGAAAATGTCTATGTTGCAGCTTGCATGGAAATGAGAAGAACTGCGTTTCTTTTTGGTGGTTGGTTATGGACTGCACCCCAATCCCTAACAGAGATGGCAGTGAGCCTTAACAACCTTTTGCTGGAGCTCCAATAGATTATTTCTATCCTCTTCTAACCTAAGCAACTGGAAACAAATTCACCATAAACTAATCCTATCTAAGCTCATGAAAAAGACTAAATTAACAAACTGTAAATTCGAATTGCATGTGAAAGTAAAAACTCAAAGTGCTGGAACGAAATGCAAACACATTACAACACCGAGGAGATCTATTGCTCTCAGGTTGGGCCCTAACCTGAGAGCTATAGCTCCCTTAGAAACTCAGAATGAGATCAAAATCTGCCTGCCTTTATTCATAAACGAAAGTCTGATGACATGCCAAAATTGGCTTACAAAAGGAACAAAAACCGAGCTGTAGCTCGTACTTCCAAATTACAAGAGTAATACAAAAGTTCAAAAAGCCTCTATCCAAGGCTACGGCCTCAGTATTTATGCAAAATGATCATCCAACAGGTGTCCTTGATTTGAGGAGCTCGGCTATCCAACTGAAGTTTAAACTGCTGATCCTGTAGGAAAGTCATAATTGTTGTTCCTGTAGAACAGTTATAACTGTTGTTCCTGTAGAACAGTTGGCTGCCTCTAAGCTCGGTGGGGAGATGGATTGGAGCTCGAAGCTATGGTGGGAATCACGAGGAAGGTCCCCAAGACTGTGGACATCCTCTCCTAAAAACCAGCAGTGCCACCTCATTGTCTCCTTGTCTCCCTTTTCGTGATCTTTGCTCCCTTTTAATGCCAAAACCTGAAATCATCATGTATTAGTCACATGGATAGAATTCCTACCCTTCTTCCTACAAACAACACGAATAAACCAAGAAATGAATGCATAAGCAATAAAAAATGAATGGTTTGAGCAGAGCAAGTAGGCCAAATGAGCCCAAATTGTACCAAAAATTGGGGCTCATCACTTTCCTTGCAAAATATATCGATATTATTTGTAGATTGAGACATGGAATACAATATGAAACTTACTTGTCAAGCAAGAGTCATCCTTTTTGATGATGTCTCCAACTATATTGATGCTTTCAAGGCCTTCAAAGAGACTTCAAAGATTCTCTAGAATGATGACTTCCAGGATGCCTTCAACAATAGTGTCTTCAAATAGCTTCCAAGAGTGGATAATGATCCCAATATTATTTGATGTTTCTTCTTCTTTAAATATGATGGAGTGCACTAGAGAGCATTCAACAAGAGTTTATCATTCCTTCCATCAATGAGATCTTGATCCTTTTTTAGATGATGAGTTATTCAATGAAAGTTTGATATAGTAACCTTTCTTTTAGGCCAATAGGTCTTCTTATTATTTCCTTCTGTCCTTTTTCAAAGGATTCCCTTTGACAAGCAATCTTTCTTATGTCAACAAGATGATCTTCAAGCTCCCTTCTCTTCTTCACCTTAGCTCTAATACCATGTTGGAGAATATAGTAGGGAAGTTATTTAAACTTGTTTTTCTTGTGATTGATAAAAGCCTATGAAATTATGTTATATTCTTATGTTCTTTGTTAGATTATTTTCATCAAACAATTATCAAGAGAAAAAAAATAGAGATAATAGACATAAGAATTGGGCTCCAAGCCAGGGAATAACCCCTCCAAGGGGAAAACCCAAAAAGAAACTCTTCCCTTCTTATAGAATCTACTTCAAATTAGAAAACCAAGAGCCAAAACCCTAGACCAAGTCCTCCTCCAAGCACCAATTCAACCCTCTAAGAATCAATCCAAACAAGTTAAAGTTTGACCAAGTCAACAGAGGTCAAATATCATTAAGTCTGCTTCACTTCATAAATTTTGGTCTTCTGATTTAGATTTGTAATTTTGGATTCTAGACTGTAAAAACCATGGCATACTTTCAAGATTAATGTCTCCAAGAGATCCTTATTCAAAGTAGTCAAAGTCTCCAAATTCAATAAGAGTCAAAATAGGTCAAAACAAGATTTCAGTCCTCCTTCCAAGTTTGCAATCTCAACCTACAATCTTCAGCCCTACAATAATGGTTGAAACCCTAGTTCCTTTTCACATGTGATATTGAGTTATTCTTATTGCTTATTGAAATTGTATTCTACGAAGGTCGATGTTTCTCTTTTATATGCCAATCTGAGGAGGTTGAATAGACTCTTCTAGGATAGCTTGTGCTTGGAGGCTCACACTGAATTTCTAGACTCAAAAAAATATTGTTTTCATGTTACAAATTGCCCAATAGGGTATTATACAAATGCTAAAGACTCTCTTGGCTCAAGAAAAATATTCTTTTGATTTGAAAAACCCTAGAAGCATGAAGAACATGCTTGACCTAGTTGACCAACAAAATGGAGCATGAAACCCATGCTTAAAATAATATTTTTCTTTCTTGAATTTCTTGTAACATAAGATATATATGATGACATGAGTACAATGACAATTATGAAGAACAAAATTAGTTACATTTTGCAACACACACCTCAGTTGGGTCTTGTCATCCAATGTTGATTAGGGTGATATATTTACCAGGTAACATGTAGTGTTTACTGCCTTTGCCCAAAATTCATGTGCTAATGCAGTACCATTGAGCATGCTCCTTGCTTTTTCCATCAATTTCATATTCATCCTAAATGTAACTCCAGCTACTGAGGTGTGTATGGAGTTGTCTCCTACCTTGTTATACTGCACTTGTTATTTAAGATTTTGACTGCATTCTCGCATAATTCTCCACCATTATTATTCCTTAACACCTTAATTTTCTTTTATATATGATTTTCCACAAGTTCCTTAAAATATTTGAATTTTTCAAAGACTTTAGATTTATTTCTTAGGAAATAAATCCATATATTCCTCAATAATTCATCTATAAATGAGATATGATACACATATTTGCCTAGTTATGGAACCGACACAGGACCAAACACATCATTGTGCATCGACTATAATATTCCCTATGCCTACATAGCACTAGAGGAGAATCTTACCTAATTTTTCTTCCCATATAAACAATTTTCATGGAAATCAAAATCCAAAAAGAAATTATACATACCTTCTACTATACCATTAATATGTACTACACAAAGTCTCTTTTCTCTGATATGCCCCAGTCCTTGATTCCACAACATAGTCTTTTATCTAGAGACTGTAGGAGTTTTTTCTTCTTTAAATCCACTCTTAGGAACAATAGAATTGTTATACCGATCACTAAAATTATTTCCCACCAACTTATACATATTTCCAATCCAAAATCCCCTCAATAATACCATTTCTCCTCAATCCATCCTACAAGTACCCATTTCAAACACTTTTTTTACACCTGCATTGCTCATCTTGCTTATGCAAAACAAATTTATGGGAAATTATGGGATATGAAGAGAATTTGGGAGTGTTCTAATCCTCCCTCGGCCAATGTTTTTTATTGGTTTGCGATGTTCCATTGAAGACTCATTGGATATATCGACTCATTAGTTCTTGTTGTCTAATTTGATAAACCTCCAAGTGATTTCCTTGGGGTTGATAAACCAATTAGCAGGTTGAAATACTTAGGTGCTTCATGTGTCAATTGATAAAACTCTAAGTTATTGGATTGGGGCTAATAAACCATTTAGACCTTGCTAGATGGGTTGATAAACCACCTGTATATTGTACTCTAGACTTCTGTAGTTCTTTCCTTGAAAATCCAACTGATAAACTACCCTTAAAGTGATATCATTCTTCTAGACTGAGCATAAATTCGCTGTGCCTTGGGTGAATCCTGTCATCTATTCCACAGAGGCAAAAGAGTCACTGTGGTACTTACTACAGGAGGTAGTTAATAAATCACTTGGACAATGCACTACCTCTCTCATTGATTTGATATCGATGTGAAATACCCTAGAGCAATTAAATCCTCAAACTCTAAGTCCAGCTCAAGGGTGGTCAGTTGCAAGAAATATTACAATGTTGTTGGCCTATGGTTGGGTGGATATTTTAAGTCCCTACTGCGGTTTCCAACCATTAAATTTAATTAGATAACTGTATATACTCATACCATGAATGATAAACAATATCTAATATGTGACATGAAAGTGTGTGGATTAATAATGTCAATGGAGAAATATGGATACTCATGTATGTTCACAATGAATGCTCGCTTATATGTATTTTCATGGTTATGTTGATTTTATAGAACTAGTTGTTGCTATCATTATTATAAGATATAATGCTTACTACATGTATAAGCATGGTTGCTTTAATTATTTTAATAGTGGAACAAGATGGTTTGGTTAAATGATGTATTTTTGTTCTAAGTCATGAATGTTGTGTGAGGGTTCTTGCCCCATTTCTTATCTCTAAATCCATTGTCTCTGATAGTTAATAAGTTATTTCCCTTATCATTGTTGGTCGTCCTTATCAATGGCCTTTCGACCTTGAGCCCTTGTGCCTTAAGCCTGAGATCTAAAGTTTAGCTTTTCACCCCTTTGTAATCATCGTTGGTAAATGCAATTGATTTGTGTTGCAGGGTTATGGACCTGAGCTTTCTAAGTTAATCTAAGGTTGAGGCATAGTTCAGAATGAGCTAGGGATGGTATGACATGTGCGTGGCATAGGATCTCAAGGTTAAGTTCATGAGAGACAGTTGAAAATACATGTGGATTGGATGATGTAAGTGTGGATGGGACCTCACTGCGATGAAAAATGCATGGTCTGTGTTCTCTGGCCTGCAAGTAGTTTGGAAGGATTCATAGTTGTGATGGTGTGTGCATAGAGAGGGCCCACTAAGTTCTTGTCCTTGTAATTTGATGGACTAGTTTAATTAAGGATTTATTTTTGGATTAATCATAATTCCTTGCTGCATAGACATGGGCATATGAAGAGTTCACTTTATGGAAGGGGCCAGGGGCCCAGGACTACGATAACATGGTTATGTGGATTGGTCTTATTGGAGAATTGGTTGTTGGATCCCAAAACCTGATGCACATGTGGAAAGTGTTGATAGGCTAAAGACACATCCACATGATTGTCATGTAGGAAGCTTGAGGGTTACGGCTCTGCCAGGAATGAAATGGCAGGTCCATGTGGTGACATGTGGGTTCCACATGGTGGTTCTTATTGACATGGCACAATCTGGTTGGTCAATCTATAAATGGGTATAACTTTCAATCCAAGTGTCGAATCTAAATAAAATTTATATCATTAGAAAGCTCTTGACAAGGTAGAAGTTAATTGTGCTAACTTTGGAGTATGAGGATTTTTGTAACCCCATATTCATAATAGACCATGCAGGTTAGGTTAACTAATAATTAACACCTCTCATAACCTGAGATGGTTCAAGGGGGTGGGAAGGAGCATTACAACTTTAACTTGACTTTTCCTCATCCTATGATTCTAATTGTTGAGTCATATCCTAGTAAAATATCATCATCATAATCATATCTTTCATAGTCACAAAACCACTCACGGTGAGGGTTCATATAAATAGATGCCCTGAGTTAACCAACCATGCCTCATGATTTACATGTGAACTCTAAGAAGCCAATTACATATCCCCTCCTTTAGTTGAGGACGTTTTTTCTTGTTTTACCCTTCTTTTCCACATCCCCCCCATATCTTTATAAAGTTTCCTGGACATTTAGATCTTCCTATAGATTTATATCTCCCACTTGAGGACTTATTTTTATTTCTATTATGGTAGTGCCCTCTTATATACAAGGTATTTATGCTTAAATTTCCATGTTTTTCCATCTCATCTCCTCGGATAATAAGGATTTACTATATTGTCGAACATAAAGTAGTTGCATTACTACCTATGGAAACAACCAAACCATCCCACAAGTTCGGTAAAGAACACACCAAAATAATACATTTATCTTTTTCTATAATCTTAATATCAATGTATAATATCTGGATCACCACAACATTGAAGGCATTTAGATGCTCTGTCATCAAGTCTCCACCCTTCATCCTTAGGTTATATAGTTTTTTCATGGGAATAATTTGTTCATCGAGGACTTAGACAACTAAAAGGTCCTTAATTTGTTCCACAATGCCTTTCTTGTAGCTTCTTCTGAGATATTCAATAATACTATATCTTATAAACACAATTTTATTGTGGTCTTTGTCTTTTGATCCAACTTGTTCCAGTCTTTTGTCAACATTGTCGTTGGTGAAATATCTAGATCCATAGTGATCCAATGATCTTTGTCCACCAACAAATCTTCCATTTTGAGTTTCCCTAACACAAAAATTTAGCCATTGAATTTTTTGATATCTATCTTTGAATTTCTCTCCATTTCCTATTACCACAATAATCAATTCCATAGATCTTCCATTGTAATAGGGTGTACACCAATCTTGACAAAAGCATCTTAGTCACAAAAGCATCCCCTTAAAGCCAAAATTACTTTGATACCAAATGTAGGTTTTGAACTTGTACAATTAATTGTTGCAAATAAATTCTTAATAATACAAAAAATATGAAATGGCACAACACACACATTAACACAAAGATTTTTCCTAAAAACCTAAAATGAGACAACCAAAAAGTTTTTTCAATATATTTTTCTTTACAATATTACAATACTATATATATATATATATCCCATAATATACATAAACCACCTATCCATTTACCCTTGATTAGATACAATTGTAGTCCCTTAATTGAAACTACAAAACCATGGGCTAAACCACCATGTGCCATAAACGAGCTAAAAGAAAAAATTGTGTTTTAGAAACTACCAAATTTGGATGCAATAAACCAACCAAAAAAAAACTCACATAAGGGGGCTTTCACCTCCATATGAACCCCCTACTATGTTTGACGCAACATATAATGCATGGAGTTAGTCTTGAAAAGAATATAACATATACCCAACATCACCTCGTGCTAAAAGTAGAAAATGTGCCAAATGATAGGAATGTTTGGTAGTGAATGAAAAATGGTCAGTTAGCATGAGGTCCTTATGAATTACTAAGTGCATTGTACCACAACATTATTTTTAACATTTTTTTTTCATTTACAAAAAAATAACCAATAAATTCATTAATTTTATGTTATTATGAATTACTAAGTGCATTGTACCACAACTTTATTTTTATAATTTTTTTTCATTTACAAGAAAATAACTAATAAATTCATTAATTTTATGTTATTTTAATCAATTTACTAGTTTATGTGAAAGTAATTAAGTTATTTTCACCCATTTAACCCATTCATATGGAAATAATTCAATAAATCAATATTTTTTTAATTATTTTCATTTATTAACTTGAAAAATCATTATTATTGAATTAGTTACCCATAATAATGGTCACTAACCGCTTTTCTCATCTTTCCTATCATATCTAATCAATAAAATCAAAATAATAATAAAAACCCAAAGGGAGATAGATCTTGATTTGGTCCAAGAATCATTTTTAATTATTTGGATCATCTCAACTCTAACCACTATTTTGTTATAAATATGATAGGCTTTCTCCCTCACCTCACATGACCATTTTCATTGTCCAAATTATTGTCTTGTTCCTTTTGAGCTCATTCATCATGAGTTCATATGCCATAGCCCCTTGCTAGCCAACAAAGAGAGATGAAAATAATTTGCTTGTAGGTATTGGATTGTCAAAGGGTTCCCCCGAGGAGGAGACTAGGGAAGCATCTCTCCAACCAAAACTTATGTTTATTCAATAATAAAACCTTGTTCTTGGGTAATTCAAGTTTCTTTTAATCATTTGTTGTCTCATTTTTGTAGTTTTTTAGCTTTTTATGCCAAGTATAAGACATTAGAAAATAGATTGATAGATTTTACTCTTGGGTTTATTTAATCCATTCATATTTGATGTTGGCCTAGGTGAAAATACTAGGAAAATTAGTTCTTTATAACCCTTGTGCAAGAATTACAACAACTCTAAGAATCAAAGCTCTAAGGTAAAGTAACATGTTGATCAATTTAGCTTGGAAGGGGAATGTATTAATTTTAAGGCTATTTTCCACATGGACTGAAGAGATCATCCATCATTTTTATATAGGTAGTACTCCTCTCATAGAATCCTCAAAGGTGATTTATTGAGGTCCTTGAAAAAAATTGAAACAAGTGCCATATATATAACTCGATTTTATTTTAATAGGATTGAAAAATAGTAGTTTTATTTAGGAAACTAAAATATTCATTCAACTGCAACTTTGCATGTGAATGGACTAGGCAGTGTAGAAAATGAATAGATAAAAGATTATAATATTAAGGAATTGTTTTTCTTAATTCATCATAACATACCTTTATAACAAATGAAAAATAAATATACACCTAAATATCACATAAGAGGAAAGCACACAAGCAACAAAAGGTCCTTTCAAAAAACATTAAATTATTTCAACCACAAAGATGTAGAAGAAAGCATGCACTTAATGTTTACACTTCATCACATAAGTCTAAAATCATGAAGGATATATGCTCATGTGTATTCTTTCAAGGTGCTTGTTTTAAATATGTAATAATTAAATGTCAAAATTAAGGTTCCTAATAGTCTCAAAAATACTTCACAAATGGTGATTCAAAACACTTAAGGCCTAACTAGAAAACCAAAATAACAATCCTTTCCATTTTCAAGCTTGCATGATGGCTCCCATGGACCAAAATAAAATACCTACAAGAAACAAGAGTGACAATTAGAACTCACCCATAATTCTAGATATTTTGAAATATAGAGGCTAGATGAGAAGTTAATTGGAAACATGGAAAGAATCTTTGAATCCAATGGTCTATAGTTACAACATAAGAGACAAAAATGTAGGATCTAAACCCTTTTTTCTTACATAACTTCATTTAATATAATTTCTTTACTATCCATAAATCCTAATTGCCATAACCATTTTCATTAACTAAAAAAATTTATGTACCTTGCTTCATGTACTCAAGAAAAAATGAATGTTGAATCCATTGATATATTTACCCACAACTCAATTTATTCATGCAATGGGCTTGTGGAAAAAGGGCCATGGGTTAGAGTTGATATAACCAAATATTAGTGTTGCTTAAATCTCTTAGTGGAGATCAAATCCATTTATAGGTGCATCTCTTGGGAAATCATGGTGGGTAGGGCTCAATAAAATACATCCAAATATTATGTTATTAACAATAGAGATCCTACATAGAGACACAACTTTGAATTTATGATTTGTTTTTGTGACCAAGTTCTATGACACCCTATCCAATGCACATGAGAAACATTCGTATACTCAAAAAATATAGTGTTTATGACCAAATTCTACGACACCCTATACATTTCATATGAGAAATATTCCTACACTCCATAACACATGAAACTATCACGAGATTGGTTTACATGGTTGAAGGAATTATTGAAAGCAATTAATTATCTAGAGGTAGCGGGAATGTGTAAAAACGTTATGACTAAAAGTAGAGAGTGGATAATCATTGGGTTTTAATTGTACAATTGAAAGGCTTAGTTGAATAACTGTATTAGAAATCATGATCTAGGAGCATGCATGGAAGACTAGAGATTTTTTTTATCTGATTTATCATCTCACTACATCTATAACCAATGGTATCACCTACTAACAAACAGTAGTGGATTTTTTATGGATATGGAAGTCACATAGACTTTCAGATTATGGAGACGACAAACAAGATGGCTATATACTTCTTGACTTTTCCTGCACACACAACTCATGAAATGTGTCCCCTTAATGTGAGGTTATTTGGGAGTTTTAAGAGTTACTTATGGTTTGAGAGAGCATCATGGATGGAAAATGACCCAGGGATAAAGGTAAAAGATTTTTAATTAGAAAAAATTGCTAATATAAGTTTTAAAGGGTATCTTACATCCTCAAATATCAAGGTTGGATTTAGGTAGACAAGAATAAGGCCGCTAAATTATAATTCTCTTTTCAATGTGTAGTGGCCACAACTACCGCCCTATTAAAACATGCTTTGATAACAAATTTTGAATGGCCCCCCTATAAGTCTGATCTATCATCTCTCTGAATGATCCTTTTCATCCCAGTGATTTTAACTCTATGAAGAGCCAAATCTTCCATTCACAAATGGTGAAAGCCCCTTAACAAACCCCTCACATATAACCTTGTTAAGCCCTTCATTCATATGCTCATCGGGGTTTGTTTAGCTTCCAAAACCCTTCATCGCATCATTGTCCCGTTATAATCCCTTTACAAAGGAAACCCTTTGCAAAATACATATATCCTCCCTCTTTCACTTATCGCATTCAATCTGGGCGCATAATGCATGCCATAAGGCACCGGACCCGACGGCGTTATGAACCACAATGCATATATTTTCAGGTCCGAAGCTATATCACGCATCACTATCGGCCTTGTCCTAAAGTTTATATATATAGTGTGCTCTCGTTTGCTGGACCCGATGGTTTTATCAACCACGATATATATATATATATATATATATATATATATATATATATATATATATATATATATATATATATATATATATATATATATATATATATATATATATATATATATATATATATATGTATATATATATACATATATGACGGGTTCGGGAGCCCAATCACATATCACAATTGGCCTAAGTCCAAGGTTTATATATATATATGGCGTGCCCCTGGCCTCCGGACCCAACGACACTATGAACCGTATTATATACATGGTCGGGTCTGGCCCCCAATCACATATCATGTATCGGCAGAGACTGGGCCTTATACACAATATGCGTAGCGATATAGCGGACCCGCCAAGCTATCACATACAATATATATATTTTCGGGTCTGAAGCTCTATCGCATATCGCGATTGGAGGAGCCCCAGGCTTGTGAATATTGCGATATGCGATAGGCCAGACCCAACGATATTTATAGACTCCAACATATAACATTTGAGGTTCGACTTTAGCGATCGGGGTAGGATTTCCTGTGTTTTCATGTGTTTTCAAATTTTCCGAAATAACAAAGGAACATAGTCTTAGTGCAAAAGGCGGGCCTGTGGAGTCTCGCTTGTGTAATCGCACATCGAGGTGGTGGAAGGCATGGGTCCTATGACTCGCGGAGGAGCAGATTCCAAATTGCGATTAAAGGAAGCTCTCGAAAACCATGCCAATATTATGGATTGAGCGGGAGATTATGTGTTGCCTATTTTTATGCTTAAATCATTTTTCGCACTTGTTGTCGTAGTTTTATAAAATTAATGAAGGCAATGTTTAGATTTTGATTGAAGATTTATGTTTTATTGTTCACAATCATGAAACTAATGATAACTATCTATGCAGGAAAGAAATAAAGGCGTAGGAGTGGATCTGGTAGGAGATAAAGGCGTTGTATATCTAGATGACACCACTGCAACTCCAGTGTTGATACTACAAAGATGAATCTTGCAGAAAGGGGGATGAACCGCCTTAACGCATTAATGAAGGCCTACTCTGTGTCGAAAGGGAGCACAATTCCAATCCATCAAGATGTCACTCCCTCCAAGAATACCTCAAAGCATGCCAAGTGTGGGAGGACAAGCACAACTTCTTCAGTTTTCTCCAAGAAATGACAGGGAATAATAGCCTCTCCACACAGGTGCAATGGAAATGATGTGTGGCCATTCCCTATTTCATCGACACCCATTCGTTCCCACAGGAAGTAGAATGCTCCACCAAAGGTGACCTCGGCTTGTCAGCAGTTTCACCAACTGTCCTCATCTGGATATGTTGATCTATGTAATGTACGGAGGGGAAATCAAAGGTCATGGAGGACGAAGGGTCATTGAGGGCTGCATAAGTATTACCTTGGAAGAGGAGAAAGGGATTTTTGGCTTGGAGAAAAACAATTTTGATTTATTGTGAATAAAGGGGACTGTTTGGTTCAAGGAGGAGCCATAGTTTCAGACTCATTGTATTGTTTTGGATCAGAGTGTTGTTACTGGCATGAATGTAAATGTGATTTGTATTTATGCATATTTATGACTTACAGTTCACTATTAGTCTTGTTAAACTGAATGTGATTCAGTTTCATGGTTAACTTGTGAATGGTCTCTGATTTGAAACTAAGTTAAACATCAATTGCAAGTTTCAATTTCATAGAAGAATGTGGATTCCTATATGAGTGATTGGATTGCAATTTAGCTTTAATACAACCTTGTCCAGCTATGAATTTAGTGATTGATTCATTTGGACTTGAATCTATGCATGATGTTTAATCTTCTTTATCACGCTCCTGCTGAACATATATATGATGTTTAAACCTCTATATTATGCTCTTGCAGGATAGATTAGGATAGCTAGGACTAGATTAGAGTAGTTAGAAGTAGTATAGATAGGATTTAACACATAGAGGTTAGCTATTTTATTTTTATTGATTTAATTGAAGTCTTCCACTCGAAAGCAATCTATCAACACATTTAACACTTTACAGGTTCCCTTAAAACCTGCTGGAACTAGCTATTCCAAATGAAAGCAGGCCTAATTGGGGCTTGCGATCGAGTTAGTTCCCCTTGTTGATATAGCGAACATTAGCCATATCAACAAATTGGTGCTAGAAGGAGGGCCTGACCCGCCATCCCCAGCTTTTCAAGATTTCATCTATAAGTGCCACGCATGGATTCCAAAGGATTAATGTATGGATCATAAAGGTTGGAGAGATCCTGCCACACATTTGAAAGAGTCTCATTTTGAAGAAACAAAGACCCCTATAAGTCCTATTTTAGGGTCACCCAAGGAAGAGAGACCGTGGGAGTATCTTGTCACTCAGGAAAAACCAGTCAGAACACTTACTCGGGCTTACGCTCGTTCCCTCTCTCAGCTTCCCATCTTTCACTCTTTACCCCCGACAACTAAGAGAAAGCCAAGGATCTTTACCCTGAGCTAAGATACATCTGCAACCACTTCTCTCAAAGATATTGTGCTAGAATCCTTGCAAAGTATCGAAACCCCTTAGGAAGAAATTCATGAGGATTCCCCTTCTAAAGGTAACTCCTTGCTTGATTTTGAGAATCCTAATGAAGAAGCCTCCAACCAAAACTTCCCTATCCATAGTATGGGCAACATTCCTCCCCCAGGTGGGAATCAACCTCCACCTCCTCCTCCGGGTGGGAATCAGCCCCCAACTCCTCCAGGAGCACTCCCTCCCTGGCTTGCACAGGATGCTGTAGTGGTACCTGGGCATTAGCATCCCTTACCCAAAAATACAGAAAGAGTGTTACCCAATTTCGACCTTGAGCAGGGAGATACCGCTGATAACCATATTCACTCTTTCTTCCTAGCCTTATGCAGGTTGGGGGTCGTTGATGAAGATGTAGTGTGTTGCCTGTTCTCTTTTACTTTGACTGGTGCAGCCTCCACATGGTATTTCAGCTTGAGAACAGGGTCAATCACCTCTTGGGATGCTTTTCAACAGGCCTTTTTAGACAAGTTTGGTGATGAAAAAACCCTTGCAGCCTTAGTTTTAGAATTATCTCGTCTGAAAATGGAAACCAAGGAGAAGGTTAAGGATTTCAACATCTCGCTCAACACCTTGCTCAAGAGAATCCCAGCCACCGCTAGACCTACTGAGGAAGTTCTCATGGATTTCTATGTCTCTGCTCTCCTTTTCCCTACAATGATGTGGGTTAAAAGGAGTAATGTGCAAACCTTACAAGGTGCTACTGATGAAGCAGTAAAGGTAGAGAATGAAATGCTCAGTCTTATAGCATGCCACCCTACAACTGGAGAAAAGAAAGCCTCTTAGACATCCAAGAAGAATAATGGAAATGATAACAAAGGGGTTGAAGCTAAAGAAAAGGACACCATGGATGTGGAAGGGTTGCATCAGATCATTAAGAAACTAACGAACATAGTCATTGATATGAAAAGGAATCATGGAGAGAGTACTAGTGGTAATGGAGGAGACTATAACAATAGAAAGCCTTTCTATCGTAAGAAAATAGAAGGTGGTCATGGTCAACTTGCACTGCCTGCTCCACCTAATGAAGGGGCTTTAAACACAGAAGAGTTGGCTCTTATTGGATCGCTCCTTAACAAAGAAGAACCTATACTAGAGCTCGAACCAGAAAAGGGAGACGAGGAGGAATACCGAGTAGAAGAACCCTCGGAAAAGGAAACCCAAATTAATGTGCTGTGGAATTTCCATAGTAATGAGAACGACGACGAAGGGGATAACACTGCAAAAATCAACGCTAATGAAATCCACACGTGAAGTAAAGGGCTGCTCCCAGATGTGATAAAGCCCTTAGAACAAAAAAAGCAAGATGTTTGCCCTGTGAAAGCATCCGCTCCCAGAGTTCCTGTCATGAAGAGTAGACCTGGCGGTCAATCCAAGAATGCCCCTGTTGTAAGTCACTCGGAGAAAGAAAATGCATCTCCCACTGCAATGAAGGCTACCCAAGACGGTAAACTCCCATCTAAGAATGGCAGAACAGGTATGTTAACTCTGCCATTTCCTGTTTATAACATTGATTACAATATTGTGGACGATCTCAAGAAGTCTAGGGCTAATATCACATATTTTGACTTGTTAAAATTAACGTAGCAAAGAGATTTGTTGCTGCAAGCTATGAATGAGAAGAACTAGAAAACCCCCACCACCTCCAGTGGCCAAACTAAGAAACCAGTGTCTAAGCCTGTTAATACCTCCAATGCAGCCCGAGTACCATCAGCTACGAAAGCCACTCTGTCTAAAATGAATTGAAGGACCCGAGATGTTAGTGCAGCCATGATAGGGAGGAAATCAAAATCTATGACTCCACCCTTCCTTATCACATTTGAAATCTTCAACATGAATGTGCACAATTTCTTGGTAGAATATGGTGCCTCATCCACTGTTATTCCTTATGTTGTTGCTAAGAGACTTCAGGCAATACCTGATAAAACTAAAACTTGAATTATGCAGTTGGACAGAACGAATGTGAGAGTTATTGGGGAGCTGAAATATGTGTTGATTCAGATGGCTACCAAACCTCAATACACTCAAGTCATTGATATAGTGGTAGTGGATATACTCAAGGCTTATGGAATGCTTCTTAGTAGGGACTAGTCATCAAATCTAAATGGATATTTCTCAATTGATTGGTCCCATCTTTTGTTGCCTCAGAGGGGAAAAAGTGATATGCTGAGAGTGGATCGGGAAAGACACATGAAGTACATGGTAACAGAACCAAACAACCCCAATGAACCTGTAATGTTCTATAACTCTATCCTTGGGAATTATAGTCTTGATGTTTATGCCATGGAAACTTGTTTCGGAGAGTGCCATGCATAAAAAGTCAAGGAGGCTTTGACAAACACATAGTTGGAAGAAAGAATTAAACACCCCCACAATCCAATTGATGAAATACCTTGTATTATAGTAGATGGTAGGACTAATTTCATAGGAAGTAGTTCTTTTAGCGTAACATTAGAGTTTATTTTCGGGACACTCCACTTTGATGACTCTGATTGTCTTGAAAGTGCAGGCGCTAGAAGCGTTTTAATTGACCCACTAGCGAACCAACATCTAGTGGCCAGTTGGTTGGAATGCACGCACACCAGTAACGCAGCAAAACATGAAGGCCTACTAAAATTCCTGAGAAGAGCCACTGAAAGGAATGTAAACATCTCAGAGTTTTTGATGACCCATAGGTAATGGTGAACTAGGTAAAGAAAAAGATACACTGCAGTCCGCCACACCTGGTGAGGTACCAACATGAGGTATGGGGCTTTATTGACAATTTTGATTCTTTCAATGTCACATACATACCTCGAAAGTATAACCATGATGCCGATCTGATGTTTGCTATGGCTGCGAAACTTTTTCCTAATCTTAGATTAAACAAGAATAAATTTTATGTTGAATTAATTTTCGGATCATCTGTAACTGATAACATCTCAAATTAGCAGGTGTTCGAAGGTGATAATAAAATCCTTGAGTTCCTGCGTTGCAAAAGAGCACTCAGAAACATAGCCATTAACAAAATGGATCATGACAAACTTATACACAGAAGTGAAGATGAGGTGATATCTTTCATTGATAAATTTATTTACTTTTCATCTCTCATGAGTGAACCAATAGGAAAGCACACAAAATTACAACACTCATGGCTGAGCCCATTCCAGGTTGTGGAAAAAACTAGTCATGGAATTTACAGATTGAAAACCTTACAGGGAGAAACTGAAAAACTCCCTGTTAATGGCCATCATCTCAAGAGATACTTCCAGTAGCCATCACATGGTGGTTACCTCCTAAGTAGGTTTGAGTTCATTTCATTTTGCTGTTAGTTTAGTTGTATTTCTATCCTTTCTTCTTTTTTTCTGTCAAGTATGTTTTCCTGCTATTTTGATTTACATTCGTTTTCAGCCAGCTGACTATAGTCCTCTAGACTCATTCTACCTTTCAGATCTGCCCTCATTCACTACTCTCGGCCTTTCCCTTCCTCATTAACTTGCTGATGACTTTGTTGTTCCTAAATCCATCATTTCCCCACAAATCAAACAAACTTTCCATCAGCCCATGAGCACTTGAGAATCAGTAGTGGAATGCAAACTGAAACCCCTCATGGGCATCTGTTGGGAACTATGTGAGATGTGTTGACAACTTGTATATCTGAAGCATGCAAGGGCATCTTTATAAACAAAAATGTGTAACTACAGCTGGACTGGCATGGAGGAATGTTGCATTTAAATAAATCCCACTCAGACCTAGCCTATACTTGCTTGTAAGGTTTACAGTCATTCTCCATTGGTCCCATCCACCACACTAAATGGTCCAATACATGTTACTCACAAGTAAACCTCCTTTCATGGGCTAAGCTCACTGTCTCATACCCTGTGGAAAATATAATTGTGTTGTAGTCCCGGTGCTTGAAACTGGAAGGACTTATCTAAAAAGAAATGAAATGTCAAGTCCTTGTGCCAATCTGGAAGGACAGGTTGTTTGGGAAGCTAGTTAGATTAAGGACTGTTGCTGGGCTCAGAGTACCAATTGACATAGCAAGCCCAACCTTGCTTAAGCGGTTTAAAAATATGGCATGATCCATGATTGTGCCCCATTCAATAAATGAAAATATAGCACTGAAATTCTCATATAAAGTGCAAGATAAACATGTCTACATCAAGCTTGATGAGTAATAAAGAGCTGAGGTACACACCTTAATAGGTATGGACAGACTAGCGACGGCCCCAAAGGGATTTTTGAAAGTAGTAAACAGGTAAAGGAAGGTCAATAAACCCCATAATACTGCCATTGGAGAATGCCTGTCAAAATCATATCAGTAAGTAGAAGCTATTTGCCTCTATCCTCCTGAAGCAGTTAATGTTTAAGTGGAACCCATGCTTGTCCATCTATATAGTTTGCATTTCAAGTTTATCTTAACATCCTGATGTTTTATTGATCTAAAGGTTATTTGGAAACAGAGATAACTGGTTCGCCCAATAGTTCGCCATTCCACCCTATTAAAACATTCTCTGATAGCAAATTTTTAATGGCCCCCCTATAAGTCTGATCTATCATCTCTCTGAATGATCCTTTTCATCCTAGTGATTCTAACTCTATGAAGAGCCAAATTTTCCATTCACAAATGGTGAAAGCCCCTTAACAAACCCCTCACATACAACCTTGTTAAGCCCTTCATTCATATGCTCATCGGGGTTTTTTTAGCTTCCAAAACCCTTCATCGCATCATTGTCCCATTATAATCCCTTTACAAAAGAAACCCTTCGCAAATACATATATCCTCCCTCTTTCGCTTATCGCATTCAATCTGGGCGCATAATGCATGCCATAAGGCACCAGACCCGACAACGTTATGAACCACAATGCATATATTTCCGGGTCCGAAGCTATATCGCGCATCTCTATCGAACTTGTCCCAAAGTTTATATATATAGCACACTCCCATCTGCTGGACCCGATGGTTTTATCAACAACGATATATATATATATATATATATATATATATATATATATATATATATATATATATAGAGAGAGAGAGAGAGAGAGAGATATAGATATATATATCGGGTCCGGGAGCCCCGTCGCATATCGCAAACAGCGTAAGTCCAAAGTTTATATATATATGGCGTGCCCCTGGCCTCTGGACCCGACGGCACTATGAACCGCATTATATACATGGTCAGGTCTAGCCCCCAATCGCATATCATGTATTGGCGGAGCCCGGGCCTTATACACAATACGCGCAGCGATATGGCGGACCTGCTGAGCTATCACATACAATATATATATTCTCGGGTCCGAAGCCCTATCACATATCGCGATCGGCGGAGTCCCAGGCTTGTGCATATTTCGATATGCAATAGGCCAACGATATTTATAGACTCCAACAAATAGCATTTGAGGTCTAGATTTAGCGATCGGGGTGGGATTTCCCGTGTTTTCATGTGTTTTCCAAATTTTCTGAAATAACAAAGGAATGAAGTCTTAGTGCAAAAGGTGGGCCTGTGGAGTCCCGAGAGTTTAATCACACATCAAGGCGGTGGAAGGCATGGGTCCTATGACCTGCAGAGGAGACGATACTTGATTGCGATTAAAGGAAGCTCTAGAAAACCATGCCAAGCTTATGGATTGAGCGGGAGATTATGTGTTGCCTGTTTTTATGCTTAAATCCTTTTTCACACTTGTTGTCGTAGTTTTATAAAATTAATAAAGGCAACATTTACATTTGGATTGAAGATTTATGTTTTATTGTTCACAATCATGAAACTAATGATAACTATCTCTGCAGGTGAGAAATAAAGGCGTAGGAGTGGATCCGGTAGGAGATAAAGGTGCTATATATCTAGATGACACCTCTGCACCTCCGGTGTCGATACTACAAAGACGAAGCTTGCAAAAATGGGGATGAACTACCATAATGCATTAATGAAGGCCTGCTCTATGTCGAAAGGGAAGCACAGTGCCGATCCATCAAGATGTCACTCCCTCTAGGAATACCTCAAAGCATGCCAGGTGTGGGAGGACAGGCACAACTTCTTTAGTTTCCTCCAAGAAATGACAAGGAATAATAGCTGCTCTACACAGGTGCAATAAAAATGATACGTGACCATTCTCTGTTGCATCAACACCCGTTCATTCCCCCAGGAAGTAGAACGCTCCACCAAAGGCGACCTCATTTTATCAATAGTTTCACCAATTGTCCTCATCTGAATATGCTGATTTGTGTAATGTACAGAGGGGAGATCAAAGGTCATGGAGGATGAAGGGTCAATGAGGGTTGCATAAGTATTACCTCGGAAGAGAAGAAATGGCTTTTTTGCTTGGAGAAAAATAGTTTTGATTTATTGTGAATAAAGGGGACTGTTTGGTTCAAGGAGGAGCCATAGTTTTAGACGCATTGTATTGTTTTGGATCAGAGTGTTGTTACTGGAATGAATGTAAATGTGATTTGTATTTATGCATATTGATGACTTACAGTTCACTATTATTCTTGTTAAACTGAATGTGATTCAGTTTCATGGTTAACTTGTGAATGGTCTCTGATTTGAAACAGTTTCATGGTTAACTTGTGAATGGTCTCTGATTTGAAACTAAGTTAAACATCAGTTGCAAGTTTCAATTTCATAGGAGAATGTGGATTCCTATATGAGTGATTGGATTGCAATTTAGCTTTAATACAGTCTTGTCCAGCTGTGAATTTAGTGATTGATTCATTTCGACTTGAATCTATGCATGATGTTTAATCTTATTTATCACGCTCTTGTTGAACATATATATGATGTTTAAACCTCTGTATTATGCTCTTGCATGATAGATTAGGATAGATAGGACTAGATTAGAGTAGTTAGAAGTAGTATAGATAGGATTTAACATATAGAGGTTAGTTGTTTTATTTTTGTTGATTTAATTAAAGTCTTCCACCCGGAAGGAATCTATCAATGCATTTAACAATTTACGAGGTCCCTTAAAACCCGTTGGAACTAGATATTCCAAATGAAAACAGGCCTAATTGGGGCTTGCGATCGGGTTAGTTCCCCTTGTTGATATAGCGAACATTAGCCATGTCAACACAATGATATGGCTTATGACTAAGCTTTTTATGGTAATGAATATGCATATCTCAATGCGATGAGTATGTTGATCCCCTATCAATGAAAGTTCCAACCATTAGGTGATGATGATTAACATGTTAGTTTGAATCAATTGTATGATGAACCCACTCAAGATAATATGGAAATTGTTGCATCACATGATCACATACAAATTTCCTAGAACATATTCAAAATGACACCAATGAATTGAATATGATGGAAGGGCTATTAAGTAATGAGATGCATCAATGAGCATGGAATCCATGAAATGAATAAGCTTTATATGCACTTTCCATTTTATCTTGACTCAATTAGTAGGTCAATCTAATTCAATGAGCATTATCTATTTGATAGAGGTGGTTAACTAACCAAAAGTAGAACACCTTTGGCAATGCACTTTTCACTTATATCACAAAATATTTCTCCTAATAAACATTAATTAAGACATCTCTTTTCCTTCCCAATTTAAATGAGGCAATTGAGGCATCAAAAATAAAGGTCAATTTACTATCCTTATAGGGTATACCTAGAAAAGGCATATAGAATGTCAACAAAGGAATTGAATGAAGTCATCTAGATTGATCAAGAATGATTGACATCATGAACATATTACCCATTTTTAGATTTTTTTTTCTTAGTATAGCGTGGTAATAAAGGAATTAGATTTGAGATAGTCACTCAACATCTTTGTTTGGACTTGGTGACTGATAAATAATTGACACCTTGATAGATGACAATCAATAAAGCTTCATTTTTTATATGGTCCATATAGTTCCAAATGTGTCTAACATTGGATTAAATGGGATGACACCTGTTATTTCTTTGTAGATAGTTATAGGATCGAGAACTATGATAAAGCATCTGAATGAGGATTTATTTTAAATGGATGATCAATGACTCAAACCATTTACATGTACATTATTAAGAGATTTCAAATATTTCTCAAAGTTTTGATTCCAATATTAACAACATACAATTCTTCTAAATGATTGTGATAGGGGAAAGATGAAAATACTTGATAATGAAATATCCTTCCTGAATATTTAATTATAAAACATAGTATAGGCGTACAAAAATATTTCTATAGCTAACAAATATATATTTGAGACATGACATAAGGCAATAATTGTTTGATGCAGAGGTACAAATTTAAACAAACTGTTCAATTAGTTATTCTCAGTAATGATAATAACTTTGCAGGGGCTATTAGGGAGATCAATACTTGACCTAGCCTTACCCAGTACTTCTATGTTACCTCAAATATATGAATAAAAACAAAAATTATTACACAGGAAAACTCACATGAACACAAATGTTGCTAAAAATTTGAAGCCAAAAGACGTTGATTATCTTCAAAATTTTGAAAATACAACAATGTTTCTTAGTCTTGTCAAAGTATCAACCCTTCTTACTCTGAATTACAAAGTATATATAGAGTCTTTACAAAATATCTAATCTATTACAATATTTACATGAAAAAGTAAATGTTTATCCAAAATGATTTTTATAAATTTAATTAATATAACTCAAAAATATAAATTCACAAACTAATTTAGTGGAATCTCCACACTATTCGAGGATCCTATTTGCAATTGCTGGATTTAAATCTGCTTATGTTGATTCTGCTCCCGTTCTTTCTAAAATATCACTTGAAAACCTGCTTGTTGCTCAACTGATAAGTTCAATGAGCTTATCCCACTTATCATCATTTGGGTATGAAAATTCTATTACTCTTTTTAATGCCTCATCTACCTTAGTATACTTTTCAAAAGTGGGATTGCTTACAAAAAGACAATGAGTTTCATGTGAAATAAATAAATCATTTCTAAACCCTGGAGGAAATCTTTACCACTAATATTTCCCTTCACTTTGGTGAATTTTGAGTTTCTTGTTTCTATATCATGTAGCTTTTGTTGATAACCTTCCTGCTAAACTAATTGACCATGAGAATCCCTTAATGATGGTAGACCTTTTTGCTGAAGAAAACGGAACATTTTATGAAACTTTTTTATCTAAACTTCTATATTTTGACATGTATTCTCTAGTTGTAGCACCAAATTTCTTTTTGTTAATACCTTTCTTACTTCAAGGACTACATATATTCTATCTTCAATCCCCATGTATTTGAGCTCCTCCCTAGTTTTTGAATTGAGGACCTTGATGATTCTAGTTGCTTCTCCATGTTTGTGGTCCAGTTCTTTTTTAATATCAACAATGGATGTTTTTCCTTTGTGTAATAGTTGTTCCTGTTCAAAAATAATTTCAATAGATGTAAAAAAAATTGAAATATAAGAATTAATATCTATCAAAATTTTTTGTTTGGCCTATGATAGATTATGTGCACTGGTTGATTCATCTATATATATTTTCAAGTTGTTTCGGTAAGCTTGAAATTCTTTTGTACTTATGAAAGGTATGTGTTGTCTTCTTTAATCTTATTTTCTTCTGCCCTTTCTAATGATGCTTTTAATTTCTCAATATCCCTACTTCTTAATGATATATCCCCCATTTCTTTAGACAATTGTTCTATTGAATCTTGGTTGATTGATCCTATTTCAAGTGTTGAAGTTCTTGCACTAGTTTGTTGTTCAGTCTCCTTCAGAATTTTTTCCATGTCTAACTCCAATTTTTGCATCTAAATGTTTTGTTCAACAATCATACGCATTATATCTTCTTTTTCCTTTTCTATCTTCCCTACTTCATGAGCTTGAGGATGCTCTATTTTTGGCAGTTTTAATTTTTTGCATAATTCTTGAATGTCTGCATTTATATTCTTGATAATTTCTTGAGCTACATTAACATTATTAGGATCCAATCCTAATTTGAAAAAAATGTCTTCTAAAGCTTTTATCCTTGTATTCTTTGCTAATAATAACATATTTTATAACTTTAACTAAGAATGAATATTATATAAATAATCTTGTAGTTTTGAAGCTGCCATAATATAACTTATTAGAGAAGAATATATCATTTCACTAGCTTGTTTATGTAGATCAATATTATCTATGGGATGAATATATTTTGTATCAAAAGAGAACATTGAAGTCTTGTAATCCTCTACAAATTTTGGAATTGGTACTTTTGGCTCAAGAAATCCCATTTCAAATTGTCCTCTACATGGGCTATTGGTTCTCGGTAGCAGAAGTTTGTTTCCAATACTCATAATGTGTAGCATTCTTAAGTAACTCATTCTTCTTCTTCATTTCTCTAAATCTATCAAAGATACTTTGTCCACTAGAATAAGGAGAAGCAGATGCATCAGGGATTGTTTCTTCACTTTTTTGTAAAGTGAAAACAAGCTCACTTGATAACATTATTGTAGTAGACACCTCCACATTTCTTCCTTCTAATGATTCCTCCTCTATATTCTTTGTCTTTATTCTTTTGAAAACTATGATTTGTTTTTATTTAGAACCTGAACCAACATGAGAAATGTTTTCACTTGGTATTTTTAAATCTTTCTCTTTAGATCTAGGAGTTTCCAAGGTTGTTGTTGGCATTATGATTCAGGTGTTGTCCTTGATGGCAACCCATTCAGGTGGTAGATCACTATTCTTGATGATCAGCTCTCTATTTTTAAGAAGGACGCAGGCAATCTGTTCAGAAAGTGCGTCCCCGCAGGTATACCATGCAGAACCCGCGTCCAGGGACGCAGGCCAGCCGTTCAGGGGGTGCGTCCACCCAGTGCACACATTTCAAGACAAAGAAAAGCACGTGGGGGTTTCTTGTGTGGTATCTAGCTGACGGTTTTGTGTTTCTATGGTGTCGGCTCGTGGTATTGTTCCATGTTTTGGGGAGGAGCTTGCCTATATAAAGCAAAGGAGTTCATTTGGATTAATCATTGTCTTTGGTTGAATATCTTTTGATGAGATCTAGTCCAGATCTATGAGGGCGAATCTTCTAATGGACTGTGATCTCTATGGCGCATGATCAGATCTGCAGATCTGACTGTTTGGGCTAGTTCTGAAGTCTTCATATCTTTTATATCTGAAGGGACGCAGGTTCAGTGAAGCGCAAGTGCGCCGAGACGCAGTACAGTAAGGGCTCAGGTGCGTCTCTGAAGTGAAAGACGCGGCGCGATAGTATTATTGGATGCGTCTCTGAAGCAAAAGACGCGGCGCGATAGTATTGTTGGGTGCGCCGGTACGCAGAGCAGTTTAAAGGAACAGTGCGTCAGCACGCAGAGCAGCAGAAGGTAAAACTGCGTCCAGTCGCAGGCCACAGAAAGAAAAATTGCGTCCCTGTCTTAAGATGATCTGTTGACTGTATTTTTCTGTTCATAAGGTGTTCTGGGTTAGTTCTGTGATTACTGATCTGATAACTGTAGTGGACTGTAACTGTTGTATACTTGTTGATCATTTGATTCTTCATGAAAAGAAGTAGGGGGTTGTAGCTCCCTTCGAGGAGAGACTTGAAAACGAGAGAGAGTTGTAGCTCTCTGTAGGTTGCAGCCTGCGTACTGGTAAAGGACTGCACCAGTACAAAATCATTGTAAAAGAATTTCTAAATTGAAAGAAGATAGAGACATATTGCAGCAGGTGGTTTTCTCCCACATTGGGTTTCCACCTTACATCTTGTGTTCTTTGGTGTGACTGTCTATTTTCTGTTCATGCTCATTATTTTATAGTACTGATATGCAAGAATAATTCAAAAGATCAAATAAGGAAGATTTGTTAAATTGCTAGATAATACTGATTCACCCCCCCTCTCAGTATTATTTCCAACAATTGGTATCAGAGCAGGTCCTTCAGAAAAGCTTGATCGCTTGAAGGTAGATCGTTCATCATGAGCAACTACGAGAGAGAAGCATCAATCAGGCCACCGGTTTTTGATGGGACAAACTTCAATTATTGGAAGGTAAGAGTTACTGCATATCTTCAATCTCTTGGTACAGAAGTTTGGGACATTGTAGAAACAGGCTATGCTTTTCCTTCAGCTACTCCTACAGATCCAGCTGAGAAAAAGAAGTATGAAACAAATGCAAAAGCAGTCAGTACTCTATTAGGAAGTATATCCCAAACAGAATTCATGAAGGTAATGCACTTCAAATCAACAAAAGAAATATGGGACAAAATGATCACGAGCTATGAAGGAGATGAACAGGTAAAACAAGCTAAACTTCAAACTCTCAGGATTCAATATGAGACTCTCAAGATGTATAATGATGAAAGTGTGGCTAATTATTTTCTTCGGGTAGATGAGATTGTTAATTGTATGAAAAATTTGGGTGAAGAAATAAAAGAGTCTATAGTAGTTCAAAAGATTCTAAGATCATTATCCCCCAAGTTTGAATCTAAAGTATCTGCAATAGAAGAAAAAGAAAATCTCCGTGTTCTCACTATGTCTCAGCTACATGGAATTCTAACTGCTTATGAAATGAGAAAGGGAGGTCCATCAGACAGAAGGGAGGCTACTTTTAAGGCATCAGGCAAAGAAGATCACTATGAAGCAAGCCATGTTCCAGAAGAAGAGGAAGAAGAATCAAATTTTGTCAGAAATCTTCAAAGGGGTTCTGGAAGGTTCAGAGGTAAGCTACCTTTCAAATGCTTTGCTTGTGGAAGAGTAGGTCATTATGCTGCAAAATGTCCTTATAAGGATAAAGGAAAGGAACCAGCTAGATGGAACAAGAAACAAAGTGCAAATAAGAAAAGCTACTACACCCATGAAGATAGTGATGGCTTATCAAACAGTGATGAAGATGAACAAGGTAATAAATATAGGTTGTTAATGGCATTTGAAGATGATGATTATGAGGATGCTGTAGATGTGGATAACCTTTATGATGAAATTACTAGACTCAAGAGATGTATAGAAGAAAAGAACATGATCATTGATACTCTACAATTTCAAATTGATGAAAAGGAAAAACATCTTGAAAAATTAGAAGGTGAAATTGTTGGTCTTAGAAAAGAAATTGAGAAAACAAAAGCTATTAATCTCAAGTTTGTCAAAGGATCTGAAACTTTGGATGAGATTATCAGTGTGCAGCGGTCTCCACTAAATAAGACAGGTCTGGGCTATAATGGAGAAACTTCTCAAGCATCCACTTCAAAAAGTTATCTTGATGCAGCAAGAAGAAATGAGCAAAAGCACAATGAAGATCATCAGGTAAAGCAGGGACAAACTTCAAACAGAAACTATCAGGGGCAATCCAGCTTAAGGGTGAACAAAAGCCACAACCAGCCACAGGTAAAATCTTCCCAGTTTGGTTCAAGAATAGATGAAAATAGAAATTACAATCAGTTGGCTGGTAGATTCAATAACCGCAGAAGCTTCTTCAATGGACAATGCTTTTCTTGCCATAACTTTGGTCACAAAGCAGCTCAATGTGTTGCATATAAAACAATCATGACTAGGGAAGCTCAAAAACAAAGAAGTATGACAGGGATTACAAAAAGGACCTATAACAGCTTTTCGGCTCTTGAAAATGAGGTTGAATGTTCTATTTGCAATAATTTTGGTCATGAAGACTTTGAATGCAGAAGCAGGTTTCAGGAAAGAAAGGAACAAGAGCGGAAAAAGGAACAAGCCTCAGGCACCAAAACATGGAGAATAAAGGAACCTCAAACAGAAAGATGTGGGATAGCATTTTATGCAGAAGGACAGGAAAATCTATGGTACATTGACAGTGGATGTTCGAAGCATATGACAGGTGATAAAGAAAAACTTGAGTCTTATTCTATTTTAGAAAAGGGAAAGAAAGTCTCTTTTGGAAATGATACTCCTGCAACTATAAAAGGAAAAGGTATTGCTCCTTTAAAAGAAGATGTTAAGGCTGGAAATGTTTTGTATGTTGATGGATTGAAGCATAATCTACTAAGTGTCAGCCAGATGTGTGATCAAAGAACCGAGGTTATATTCAGATCAAATGGATGTCTTGTTCGTGATCTTGATACAGGGAAAACAGTTCTCAAAGGGAAAAGAACTCCAAATAATCTATACATATTTGAAGAAGGACAACAACAATGCTATCTAAGCAAGGATGAAGAGCACTGGTTATGGCATCGAAGGTTGGGACATCTAAGCTTCTCACAAATAAGGAAAGCATGCAAATATCAGGCAGTTCGCGATCTTCCAGATATCAAAATTCCTGACAACACCATATGCAGATCATGTCAGTTTGGAAAACAAACCAGGACTAACTTTCCAGAGAAAGAAGGATCAGCTAGCATGCCTCTTGAGCTAGTACATACAGATGTATGTGGACCATTCAGGAAAAGAACACCTAGAGGAGAGGAATACTTGATATTATTTATTGACGATTTCTCCAGGTTTGTTTGGTTAGGACTTATGAAGCACAAAGATGAAGCATTCGAAAAATTCAAATCCTTCAAAGCCTTGGTTGAAAATGAATCAGGTCACAAAATTAAGTGCCTCAGATCCGACAGAGGTGGGGAATTTACTTCAAATGAATTTTTCGATTTCTGTGATGAACATGGGATAAGGAGAGAATTCTCTACAGCTAGAACTCCTCAGCAAAATGGAGTTGTTGAAAGAATGAACAGAACAATCCAACAAATGGCTCGTGCTATGCTTGATGAATCAGGAACTCCCGCAACTTTCTGGGGTGAAGCTGCACATGCTGCGGTTATTATTCTCAACAAGACAAATGTCCGGGTGAACAACACTCAAACTCCTCATGAGCTCTGGAGTGGTAAAACTCCTTCGGTAAAGCACTTCAAAATCTTTGGGAGCAAATGCTATATCAAGAATACTGAGGAGCAGCTTGGAAAACTTGATCCTAGAGCAGATGAAGGCATTCTTCTTGGCTATTCTCCACATAGCAAAGCATACAAATGCTACAATAAAAGACTTGGCAGAATTTTTGACAGCATTGATGTAGTGGTTGATGAGAAGGGATACATTCCTAGGCAAATACATCGTGAAGACATCGAAGAAGATGAAAGCTACCCTCAAAGACAGAATGATGAAGAAGAAGAACCTCAAGAAGAATCTCAAGAAGAACCTCACGAAGACGCAGAAGAACGAACAAGAATAGAAGAAAAGACTCCATCCAGATATGTTCAGAAGAACCATCCAGAATCTCAGATCATGGGACAGAAAGAAGCAGGTATACAAACTAGAAGAACAGTTGCAGAAGCTTCAAGCTATTTGGCATTACTCTCCTCTACTGAACCACAAAATGTGAAAGAGGCATGCAAAGATGAATGTTGGGTGAAAGCAATGGATGAAGAACTTGAGCAAATCGAAAAGAACAACACTTGGGAGCTGGTTCCTAGACCAAAGGATAAGAATGTTATTGGAACAAAATGGGTCTTCAAAAATAAATTGAATGAAAATGGAGAAGTAATTAGAAACAAAGCCAGACTTGTTTGTAAAGGGTATGCGCAGCAAGAAGGAATAGACTTTGAAGAAACTTTTGCTCCTGTTGCAAGACTTGAGGCCATCCGAATGTTCCTTGCTCTCTCAAGTTTTCAGAACTTCAAAGTATTTCAAATGGATGTGAAATCAGCCTTTCTGAATGGAGACTTGGATGAAGAAGTATACATTGAACAGCCAGATGGGTTCATTCTTGGAAATGATCCAAATCTTGTATGCCGATTAAAAAAGGCTCTCTATGGTCTCAAACAAGCTCCAAGGGCTTGGTACTACCGGTTGGACAAATATCTTCATCAACAAGGTTTTTCAAAAGGTTTAGCAGATAGCAATCTGTATATAAAGGTTGAAAATGAAAAATTGCTAATACTTGTTGTGTATGTAGATGACATTATTTTTGGCAGCAATGAAGAAGCTATGAGTCAAAGCTTTGCCTCGGTCATGCAGAAAGAATTTGAAATGTCCTTACTAGGAGAACTGACATACTTCCTTGGTTTGCAAATCCAACAAAAGGAAGGAGGAATCCTTTTATCTCAAACCAAGTATCTCGAGCAGATTTTGAAGAAATATGGCATGGAAGATGCAAAACCAGTATGTACACCCATGGTCACAGGATGTAGTCTCAGTGCAAATGATGAATCTGCAACAGTACATCAACCAACCTACAGATCTATGATTGGAAGTTTACTATATTTGACAGGTACCTGACCAGACATCATGCATGCAGTTGGAATAGTTGGAAGATTTCAGGCAAATCCGAAGGAGACTCATCTTCAGGCAGTAAAGAGAATTTTCAAATATCTTCAAGGGACTCAAAATTATGGCTTATGGTATCCTAGAAATACAGATCTCACTCTTCATGCTTATACAGATGCAGATTAGGCCGGAAGCGTGGATGACAGGAAAAGCACAAGTGGTGGTGCGTTCTTTATGGGTTCCAGACTGGTATCTTGGTTCAGCAAGAAACAGAGTTCAATTGCCTTGTCTACAGCTGAAGCGGAATATGTTGCTGCTGCATCTTGTTGCACCCAACTCCTTTGGATGATGCAGACTTTGCAGGATTATCAAATCACTTGTACACCTCCAATCCCTATCTTATGTGACAACACAAGTGCAATCAGCATCTCAAAGAATCCGGTTATGCATTCAAAAACCAAGCACATACCAATCAAGTACCATTTTCTCCGGGAACAAGTACTTGAACAGAAGGTCATGTTGGAGTATGTTCCTTCTAAGGAACAAGTTGCTGATATTTTCACCAAACCGTTGCCCAGGGACACTTTTGAATACCTCAGGCAAAAGCTGGGGATTGTTGATGCATCATCTTATTGCTGAACATCTTCTTATTGGTGGTATAGCCTCAGGGGGAGCACATAATGCATTGTTGGCATTATGAAGAAGGAGATCTTGGAAATAGCTGCAATATGTCTCTATCTCTTTCATGGTGGATTTCTGGTTATTTGCAGATCTGGAGGAGCATGAGCGTAGGGGGAGCATACCCTTTGCCCTTGATGTCAAAGGGGGAGAATGAAGCTGAAGACCATGAGGTTGCCATCAAGTCCAAAGGGGGAGATTGTTGGCATTATGATTCAGGTGTTGTCCTTGATGGCAACCCATTCAGGTGGTAGATCACTATTCTTGATGATCAGCTCTCTATTTTTAAGAAGGACGCAGGCAATCTGTTCAGAAAGTGCGTCCCCGCAGGTATACCATGCAGAACCCGCGTCCAGGGACGCAGGCCAGCCGTTCAGGGGGTGCGTCCACCCAGTGCACACATTTCAAGACAGAGAAAAGCACGTGGGGGTTTCTTGTGTGGTATCTAGCCGACGGTTTTGTGTTTCTATGGTGTCGGCTCGTGGTATTGTTCCATGTTTTGGGGAGGAGCTTGCCTATATAAAGCAAAGGAGTTCATTTGGATTAATCATTGTCTTTGGTTGAATATCTTTTGGTGAGATCTAGTCTAGATCTATGAGGGCGAATCTTCTAATGGACTGTGATCTCTATGGCGCATGATCAGATCTGCAGATCTGACTATTTGGGCTAGTTCTGAAGTCTTCATATCTTTTATATCTGAAGGGACGCAGGTTCAGTGAAGGGCAAGTGCGCCGAGACGCAGTACAGTAAGGGCTCAGGTGCGTCTCTGAAGCGAAAGACGCGGCGCGATAGTATTATTGGATGCGTCTCTGAAGCAAAAGACGCGACGCGATAGTATTGTTGGGTGCGCCGGTACGCAGAGCAGTTTAAAGGAACAGTGCGTCGGCACGCAGAGCAGCAGAAGGTAAAACTGCGTCCAGTCGCAGGCCACAGAAAGAAAAATTGCATCCCTGTCTTAAGATGATCAGTTGACTGTATTTTTCTGTTCATAAGGTGTTCTGGGTTAGTTCTGTGATTACTGATCTGATAACTGTAGTGGACTGTAACTGTTGTATACTTGTTGATCATTTGATTCTTCATGAAAAGAAGTAGGGGGTTGTAGTTCCCTTCCAGGAGAGACTGGAAAACGAGAGAGAGTTGTAGCTCTCTGCAGGTTGCAGCCTGCGTACTGGTAAAGGACTGCACCAGTACAAAATCATTGTAAAAGAATTTCTAAATTGAAAGAAGATAGAGACATATTGCAGCAGGTGGTTTTCTCCCACATTGGGTTTCCACCTTACATCTTGTGTTCTTTGGTGTGACTGTCTATTTTCTGTTCATGCTCATTATTTTATAGTACTGATATGCAAGAATAATTCAAAAGATCAAATAAGGAAGATTTGTTAAATTGCTAGATAATACTGATTCACCCCCCCCTCCCAGTATTATTTCCAACAGTTGTTTGGCTAGAAACATGCTCTTCAACCTCCTGTAAATTATTCTCCTCCCAAACACTGGTTAACATGTGTTTCAATCTTTGTCTTGGAGAAGTGAGTATAAGGAGTAGAACTTTTCTCAATTATAAGAGATGAAATTACTCCCAAAGGATCATAAGTCCAACTAAAACTTAATTTAAAATTCATTTGAATTAACAAGCTCTCCACCTCCATATCAACTTCTCTGGTATTTACTATGAATGGACCAACTTGAGCTTTAAGTTTGAATTGATATTTTTGCTTTCTAGACACAAAGTGAATTTCATCCATATTCATGCTTTGTCTTATAAATTCCAAAGCAAAAATTCTCATAGGAAATAAAAATGGAAACTTGTAAGGTTGCAACTCACAACCATAAACTCTGATCTCTGTAAAATTCTGATATAAATACCAGTCTCCCACTTTTGACTGCTCACTCAGATGCAAAATTCTCTTAATTTCTATTGATATTCTTGGGATTGCATCATTACTAAGGAGACATAATGATAAATATAGAAATTGATCTACAAAGTCACTAAAAGAGTAATCTTTTGAACTCCTTCTGACTAATGAAGTCCAATGAATGACAGACTATGACCTTTGTTGTGAGTGTAACTTTTGAAGTGGCATTTTGAATCTCTCAGACTTATTATATAAGAAAAAATGCACTAATACGTATTGATGTTTAAAATCTCTCTTCGCACTGAATTTCAAGAATTGTTCATGAATGATATCTGAAATAAACTAGCCAAAATTGAAAAGAACAAAGGGTTTTTTTGCCAGATGAAAAGACTGGCAGGAACCCTAGTATGACCTCATCAACCCATTCATCATTTTGATAACCGAAAAGACAACAAGCCATAGAAATTACTTGTATGGAAAATTCAAGAAATGTTGCTAAGGAATATGGTGGATTATGATGAGGTAATTCAGAACCTTTTGGCATAAAGGACTCAAAGATGTTGGCTCGCTGTTGAAAGGTAATTTTCTGACAGATTTCCATTAGTGAAGCAATTGAAAAGGTGTGAAGGGAGCTTGGAGGATTAATTTTAAAAGCTCGAAAAATTAATTTTGGGGTTATGGACAACAAGGATTCACCATTTCTACCTACTGTTTATCTCTAGCTGGGAAAATAATGATTTTCACACTAGGAAAAAAATTCAGGAAATGGTAAGAAATTTTTGTAGATGGGGGTGTGCAATGAACTATTGTGCAACACGTCACCCTTGGTGGTTTCCTCAAAACGGGATTGCAGACCCCCCTGTTAAATGTCAGGAGTGCGGGGGGGGGGGTTGGTGTCCTGCAATGGATTTTGGTTGTTGATCGCGACAGATTAATATCTGAAAGTTGGAACATGTGCAATGGATATGCACTTATGGCATTTTAAACAATCAAATAAAAAAATAAAAAAAATGTTTTCTTTGAAAATGAACTAAACTGGCATTTATAAAGATATGCCAAGCTTTTATTACAAAGTGCAATAAACTAAAGAAAAATATTATTTTTTCTTTTTTTAGAAAAATCTAAAACTTTGGAATAAAAATTGTATGGGTAAAAAATATTTATGGCATCGGTTCAATTTGGGGACTGCTTCTCCCCTATGGGATGCATAGAACCTACATATCCATGTGCCTTCTCCTTGGGCTATGGAGTCATTGTTGCAGAAAATCAAAATTTCTCTGAAAATATAAATCACACCAGCCATTTACAATGATAATGAAAGAAACTTACTCAATACTGAATGTAGTGTTTCAAATATTCCCCACTGAATAACGATGAGTAATATTCTGCCTGCAAATTTTGAAGAATGAAATTATTGTTTCCCTTGATTTCTGCAACTTTAAAAGGCCCCAACCAGAGACTATCAAACTTTCCATTCTTTTCTTTTTCTTCTCTTCCTGTATCCCATCTTAATACTAGATATCCCTATCTAAAATATCTCTACATGGCCCTCTTGTCAAATAAATTTTTCATCTTATGTTGATACTGGAGGAGTTTGTGTTGAACTTCTTCTTTGTCCTGATTGAGTTCAATGATATGATTGGTTCTTTTTTAGAAATAATCAATTTACTCATAATAATCCTGTAATATTTTCATGACTGGAAATGCTAACTAGGTAGGAAAAATGGCTTCAGTACCATAGATTATTTGAAAAGGAGATTTACCAGTAGATATTTTAGGAGAAACTTGGTTTTCCCAAACCATATACTTAATGATTGTCCCAATTTCTTTTGTGATCTACTAACACCTTCTTAATAACTTTGATCAAGCTTTTGTTTGATGACTCTGCTAGTTCATTCCCTTGTCAATAGTACTGTGTAGAGTGATGTAAATAAATTTGGTATTTTTGACAAAACTCATTCATTTTAATGGAAATGAAAGATTGAGAATTATCAGTAACTATTTTCCTTGGACAACCAAACTTGGATAAAATGTTTTCTTCAATAAATTTCATGACAACAAAATCAATTTCAATTTTCACGGGAATAGCTTCTACCCATTTTGTGAAATAATTTTTTGTTGTTAGGATCCATCTATGTTTATTGCTAGAACAAGGAATTATTTCACCAATAAAATCTAGACCCCATTGTAGGAAAGGAGCTTCTACCAATACTGGAATGAGAGGGAGAGCAACTAATTTTTGTTTACTTGCAAATATTTGGCAAGGAATACATCTTTTTACTTTCAAACCAACATGGGTAAACAACTTAGGCCAATAGAATCTTTCTCTCAATATCTTGTGTGTAGTTTCTTTCCAAGCATAGTGGCCTCCACATACTGCTTCATGAAATTGCTCAATTACACCTTTTGCTTCACTTCCAGTTAAACATAGTAAAAGAATATTCAATGGATCCTTCCAATACAGATTTGCATTAAGTATACAGTATTCCATTTTTGTAAGATTAAGAGACCTACATTGATTTATGTTGAACTCAAGAGGATATTCAAAATCTCTCAGAAAATGTACAATATCCTTATACTAGTCTGATAATAAAAAATTTCATCAATATGAAAAGGAATTTGGAGAGGTATTGAACTGGAAGAAGGTTCTTGTGGATTCTTCTCCTCTGTTGTACCTGAAATCTGCATAATTGAATTTATTCCTAGAACTTTAAAATTTGATTTTGCTAACAACTTACCCATTCCTTGTCTGCTTTGTTGGTCTAATATCCAAATCAAACTCCAAGATTTTGATTATCCATATCCCTCTTTTTCCATCTATATCAGGTTGAGTTAGCACTATTTTTACTACATAATCAGGCAAAAAAGCTACTATTGGAGAAGGAACACATAAATTCTAAAATATTTTAAGGTTTGAACTAAAGCATAGCCATATTTTTCAATTATATCATACTTTAGTTCTACATCCCTCATAACTTTGCTAAAGAAAGTAATTGACTGTTCATAACGATCTTCATTTTTCTGTAAAAAAAAATATTGTTATTGTATTGTCTAACACAAAAGAGAAAATATTGAAAGGACTTGAATAATCTGGATTGGTTAATACTGGTGCTTCTGAAAGTTCTTTTTTCATTTGTGAAAAAATAAAATATTTCCTGTGCATTGCACTTAACTTCGTGATTCTTTTTAAGCATATTTGTGATATCCTTTACAATCTTATCATAGTTAGGTATAAATATTCTTAAGAAATTGATTTTGCCTAAAAATTATTGAATTTATTTCTTTGTTATGGGTCAACTAATCATCTGAATAGTTGAGATTCTTTTAGTATATATTATGACTCCTTGCTTTGAAATGATATGGCCTGGCAATTTTCCTTCATTCAAGACAAATATTGATTTCTTGGGATTAAGAGAAATCCTAAATTTCCCACATCTCTCAAAACATTTCTTTAAATGTTTTACATGCTTTGCATTAGATTCCGAAAATAAAGTTAAATATTCAAGCTAGATTACTATAAAAGCTTTTACTTTTCCAACAAATGTTAAGTCCATGGCCCTTTGAAAGGTTTCCCCTGCATTTATTAGGAAAAAATGCATCCTAGAATACATAAATGTACCCCATGGTGAGGTAAAAGTCACATTTTTCCTATCTTCTTCACTGACCAATATCTGATTATATTAGGAAAAACCATCTAACATTGAATTTTTTTTTTCACCCTGTTACTCTTTGAAGCATATGATCCATCATTGGCAGCAGATAATTATCCTCCAATGACAATTTATTAAGATTCCTAAAGTTAACTCACAGTCTTATTTCCCTGTTCTTTTCCCTAACAAGAACCAAATTGGCTAGCCAATAAGAATATCTTAAAGGAACTATCATTTTTGCATCAAGTAGTTTCTTTACTTAATTTTCTATTATTGGCAGTAGAATTGGATTTATTGTCCTCAATTTCTACTGAAATGGTTTAGCTCCTGGTTTAAAGGAATCATGTGGTCAATGATAGATGTGTCATAAGTTTTCAAATCTTCATATATCCATGCAAAAACATCTTTATATTCCTTGAATAATTGAACATATTTGTTTTTAATCTCCTATGGTATTATTGTTGAAAGTTTAATGTTTCTAACTTCTTCTTTTGTACCAATATTACAATCTTACACATCATCTTGCTATGAATTTAACACTGAAGGTTTTATAACATCATTTTGGTCAAACAATCTCTCAAGGGGAACTAATCCTTTAGGAATATGATTGTTAGATAATTGAATAATATCATGGTCAACTATTTTTTTCTTGAAATTTATTTATGAGTCAAGTTCTGTGAATGTTCCATTGTTTTCTTCATCAATATGTAGGAAAGAAAATTCTTCAATAGTTTGTATAAACTTTTTTAACTGCTCATCATCTTCAAATACTTGCCAATATTTTACAGTATCAGGGATCGAAGGTCTGTACCTAACCTCAATTTGGTACCGCAATTGAAAATATTCTGGAACTTTGAAAGTACTTGTAAAAACTACCAAAGAATTTGCTTGCATGTTATCCTCTCTTGGTATAGCTTCTGTGTTAAAAGCTTGGAAATAATTTTCAATACAATCCGACGTTTCATTTCTGTAATCTTTTAACTAGGATGTTTTATTTGACAAATATTTCTAACTCGTTCTGAATCACCAAATACTTCCAATCTCTAAACCTTCATTTTTTTGGCTAACTCCAATCCTAGTATTAAAACTTCATATTCTGCCACATTGTTAGTGACCTCAAAGTCCAGTTTAAAAGATTACATAATAATTTTCTTTTCAGGTGAAACTAAAACAATCGCAACTCCATATCCATCTCTAGAAAAGGCTCCATCAAAATAAACCTTCCAAGCATCATTCTCTGAAGAGTGAGGAATATTTACAATGTCTTCAGTTATGTTCTGTACATTGCACTCATCATTTACGGCTAAAATGAAATACTCTAAATATTGATCCACAACATATATAGGGTGATTTATTGCTTGGCTAGCATTACACATAGTATTTATAAACCTTACTTCTGTAGTTTTTAACCCCGTATAGAAAATACCTGCATACAAATTCTAAAATAGAAAATAAACAAAGGCGAGAGCATAACACATAAAACACATATACACAGAGATTTTACCCTAGATCCAAAAACTGGGACTACCAGCTTGATTTTTCATTATGTTCCTTTCAATGTTACAATACATATATATACATGCCGAAGCATCCAATACCATGGATAGAAAAACCATCGCGTCTAAAACCATGTGTGAAAACCATGCACAAAACCATAGGTAGGTCCACCCAACCTAATATAGGGTCCAATTTTTTTCCCCTAGGGTGTTGGCCCAGACCCCGTAGAGGGGGGCTACCCACCCCCCTAAAACCCCCTAAATAGGGGGGGCTTCCCCCTTGTGTGACCCCCCCGCTACGCAATGAAGGGGGGGCTCCGCCCCCACTCTAACCCCCTGGTTAACTAGGTAGGCTAGTCATGGAAAGAATATAACAAAACCCAACATTCTCCCACTTGTTGTTTTCTTTCCATAAGGGACCACAAGGGAGCTTAGTCATTTATCTAGCCCTGCAACGCACATTGTTTCTCTACACCAAGAGAACTTCTCAGAGCTCACAGATTTTTTCAATGCATCTGCAGTATTCTTCAAAGTGTCCACCTTTACCAGCAACACATTTTAGTCTTCTATCATATCCCTCACAAAGTGATACTGCACATCAATGTGCTTTGTCTTTGAATGGTAAGAAGGGTTCTTTGCCAAGAAAATTGCACTTTGGCTGTCACAGTCTATCCTTATAGCTCCCTGTACTAACCCCGTACTTAAACACTATCTCTGCAACCAAACTGCTTCTTTGCTTGCATGAGTGGCTGCAATGTATTCTGCCTCTGTAGTTGATAGTGCGACTATAGGTTGTTTCTTACTCATCCAACTGACTGCACCTCTAAATAGGTTAAACACATACCCACTTGTAAATATTCTCTAATCCAAATCTCCAGCCCAATTTGCATCAACAAAGCCACGAATATCTAAAACTCTGTCCAATCTTGGTCTTCCTTGGTAGCACAAACCATAATCACTAGTGCCACGCAAATACCTGAAAACCCACTTCACTGTTGTCCAATGCTCCTTCCCTGGTTGACATAAACCTGCTCAATACTCCAACTACATGTGCAATGTCTAGTCTAGTACAGACCATCACATACATTAGGCTACCGACTACACTTGCATATGGAACACAGGACATGTCCTCTTCCTCTTCTTGTGTCTTGGGACACTATTCAAATAGATAACTTTACACGTACAGGAATAGGAACCTTCACTAGTTTACTGACCTGCATATTAAACCTCTGTAATATTGTCTTGACATACTTCCTCTGGTTTAACCAGAGCTTCCTCTTTGCTTGATCTCTTTAATTTCCATGCCCAAAATATAGTTTGTAGCACCAAGGTCTTTCATGTTGAATTTGGAGGAAAATTGGGTCTTCAAATCCTAGATAATTTCTTTGTCATTTTCAACCAGCAAAAATATCATCCACATACAAGACCAGATAAATAACACGGTCACCAATTAATTTAAAATACACATAGTGATTTTCTTTGCTTCTGGTGAAGCCAAGTCCCCGTATAAATGTATCAATTTTTTGATACCACATCCTTGGTGACTATTTTAACCCATATAGAGACTTCTTTAACTTGCATACCAGTTCTTTCTTACCCTTCACCACAAAGCCTTCAGGTTGCTTCATGTAGATCTCCTCTTCCAGGTCCTTGTGAAGAAATATTTTCTTCACATCCATCTGTTCTACCTCAAAATCAAAAGCGACAACAATAGATAAAAGTAATCTAATAGAAGCTACCTTGGCAATAGAAGAAAAAATATCACCAAAATCAATTCCTGGCACTTGGGAATAACCTTTTGCTACCAACCGAGGTTTGTATTTCTCCACCTTTCCTTCTGCATTTGTCTTCTTCTTGAACACACATTTTCTGCCAATGGGTTTCCTTCCAGCCGACAACTCCACCAGATCCCAAGTCTCATTTTTGTGCAAAGATTCCATTTCATCAACCATGGCCTCTTTTCAGAGTTTTCCATCCTCTGAATCTATTGCTTCCTTCACAGTTCTAGGATCATCATCAATAATAGATAAAGCAAAATTTGAACAGAAAGCGGATGGACTATACCTTTCTAGCCGCTTTCTTTCTCGAATTGATCTTCTCACACTCGGAGTTTGTGGCCCTTCATCTTCTTATTCCTTTTATATTGTAGAGTCTGATTCTTCCTCCTTTAGCTCAAACTCTATCTTCTCAGGTTCCTTTGGTTGGACTTCATGTTTAATAACATCTTTAACCTCTCTGAACACCACATCTCAGTTGTACACAACCTTCCTTGTTACTGGGTTCCAAAGCTTATAACCCTTTAAACCATCCTTATATCCAATAAAGATGCACTTTTCAGATTTACTATCCAACTTTTTTCTTTTCTCCTTTGGAGCATGTACATATGCATCACATCCAAATACCCTCATATGTGAAAGAGAGGGTTTCTTACCGGTCCATACCTCTTGTGGAGTCTTATCCTCCAATGCTGATGAAGGTGATTTTTTGATCAGGTAACATGTTGTCTCCACCTCCTCTGCCCATAATTCCTGTCCTAACTGGGCACCACTGAGCATGCTTCTTTCCCTTTCCATCAACTTCTTGTTCATTCTTTATGCAACTCCATTTTGCTCAGGTGTGTATGGGTAGTCTTATGTCGTGCTATACCACACTTCTTACAAAAATTTTCAATTCCTTGCTGTAAAACTCTCCACCGTTATCTGTCCTCAACACTTTTATCTTCTTCTCTGTCTGGTTTTCCACAAAAGCCTTAAATTCTTTAAACCTGTCAAAGATTTCAGATTTCTTCTTGAGGAAATATATCCATGTAGTCCTTGAGAAGTCATTTATAAATGATACATAGTACATAGACTTACCCAGTGATGGAACCTTCATAGGTCCAAACAGATCACAGTGCACAAGCTCTAATATCTATTTCGCCCTCTTACCACTAAAGGGGAAACTCACCCGATTCTACTTCCCATATATACAATTTTCATAGAAACCAAAATCCAGAGAGCTATTAGTCATACCTTCTACCATACCTTTACCATGAAGAATTTGAAGGTCCTTCTCTCCAATATGTCCAGGCATTTGATGCCATAGCATGGTCTTTTCTCCAAAGACCACTAGATTTTCTACTCCACTTTCAGGAACCACAAAACTATTGCACCCATCAATAACAATGCTACCTTGCAGCTTGTACATAGTTCCAACCCGAACTCCCTGCATCAATATTAGTGCTCCCCGAACCATCTTGTAGGTATATTTCTTGAACATTATTTTACACCTGCATCATCTAGCTTGCTTATAGAAATCAGATTTCCGGCCAATGCAGGAATATGAAAAACTCCCAGAAGTGTTCTAACCCTTCCATCTTGCAACTTCAACTTTAATTTTCCACCACCAATGATTCTAGCCTTCCTGTCATCCCCCAAGAAGACATCACCACCATCATATTCTCATGCTCGCAAAACCACTCTCTATGGGGAGTGAAGTGAAAGGATGCACCCAAGTCAATCAACCATGCCTCATGATCTACATGTGTACTTGAATAAGCCAAGTAAACATCCCCACCTTCATCTAAGGTGGTTTTCGCCTCTGTAGAAGGAGCATCATCAGATCCCTTTCCTTTGTTAGGAGCTTTAGATTTACAGCCCCTTTTGTAGTGCCCTTCCTTTTCACATTTCCAGCACACCACCTTTACAGGTTTTCCTAGAGATTCATATCTCCCTCTAGATTTAGATCTCCCACTAAATGACTTATTTTTGCTTCTGTTTTGGGACTATCCTCGTATAGACAAGGCATCACCATTCTGACTCTCCATATTTTTCCTTCTCATCTCCTCTGTTAGCAAGGATGAGACTATTTCATCAAACTGCAAGGAATTTGCATTGCTACCTATTTCAATAACTAGACTATCCCATGAATCTGGTAGAGAACACAACAAACTAATGCACTTATCTTCATCTAAATTTTTAATATCAACAGACAATAACTGACTTACCACAGTATTAAATGCGTTCAGATGCTCTGTCACTGATTCTCCATCTTTCATCCTCATGTTATACAACTTTTTCCGTAGGAACCGTTTATTCACCAGAGACTTAGATTGGTACAAAGTCCCTAACTTGTCCCACAAATCCTTCTCCGTAGCTTCCCCTGATACATTCAGCAATATTGAATCTGAGACACACAATTGTATTATGCTATTTTCCTTCCGATCCAACTTCTTCCATTCTTCATTGGACACTACTGTTGGTTTATTAGCCGGATCTACCGCGATCCACTGATCTTTATCCACCAATAGATCCTCCATCTTGAGTTTCCACAACTCAAAAATCTAACCATTAAATTTCTCGATCTCTATCTTTCCACTTCTCGCCATCTTCTTTCACCACTAGAATCGATCTTGCAGATCTCCCACTTTACAGGGTCTACCACAGGCTTGAGCGAAACCCCTCAGCAGCAAAGGTGTCCCCTTGAAGCTAAAACAACTTTGATACCAAATTTAGGTTTTAACCCCGTACAAAAATTACCTGCATATGAATTCTAAAACAAAAAATAAACAAAGGTGAGAGCATAACACAAAACACATATACATAGAGATTTTCCCTAGATCCCAAAACCGGGACTACCAACTTGATTTTTCATTATGTTCCTTTCAATGTTACAATACATATATACACATGTCGAAGCATCCAATACCATGGACCGAAAAACCATCACTTCCAAAACCATGTGCAAAAACCATGCACAAATCCATAGGTAGGTCCGCCCAACCTAATATAGGGTCCAAACAAAATTTCTCCCGGGGCCCTACCCCAGACCCCGTAGAGGGGGGTTACCCACCCCCCTCAAACCCCCTAGACAGGGGGGGGATGCCTCCCCCCTGCTGCACAATTGGTGCAACAAAGGGGGGGCTCCACCCCCCCTCTAACCCCCGAGTTAACTAGGTAGGCTAGTCGTGGAAAGAATATAACACAACCCAACAACTTCTTTGTACATTCTTAAATGTTCTCCTCCATATACTAGAATGGTAGCATATGACATATCCATTTGTAAACTTCCTCCTAGTTTAGCACACTAGGATCTTGATAACAACATACCAAATTTTTGTGGAATATATGTAGCCAATATATCCATTACAACAATTTTAACATGAATCTATGCTAAGGTTACTACCATATCTTTGATCAACCCCAAACATTGCACCTTTTTTTAATCAAATGTATATAAATCATAGTAGTTCCTTGTCACTTGCAACTGAAGTTGATCCACAATAATTTTTGGCATTAGATTATGAGATGCCCCAAAACCTAACATGAAATTATAGAGGATAAAATCATCAATCGTCTGACTCAAATAGAAAGGAGTAACATTTTCATCTTGAACATCCAGACTTGGTCTAAAAATAACAGAGGGTTTTTTATCTTGCAAACTGATTACATCTCCTTCAGCATCCACACTTGAAGATTGGATCCATTTAGATACTTGTTGTTTATAACTAGGGTTTCTCTTGAGTTTTGATAAAGGAATTGGAATTTTGACTTTTTCTAGTTCCTTTTCTACATTAAAAGTAGGAGAAACAAGTTCTTTGTTGTAGATTGATCTAGTGGCTGGCTTTGAGATTGTGAAGATAAAGTTTCAATAGTTTTTTCTTGTGATAAATCAAAAGTAACTTTCTTTATAGGTCTACCTAGACCTTGTCTTGGTCTAAGATCATATCTTTTGTTTAGCTCAGCAATTAGAAATTCAGAAAAGGATTGGTATTTAGAAACTTTGGAAGATTCTATATTTTGAGCTACATGTTGAACTTGATTCATAAGAACAATAGCATTTTCTTGATGTTGATCACCAAAATAATTTATGTCATCTACAATAGGTGTTATTTCTTCCACATCATGATCATCTATCATCTATCATCAATGGAGATTGAATATGTTGGTCATTATTATGGCTTTCCCTCTATAAAGTTTGTGGCTGAAAAGTTCTTATGTAGGTTCATGGTGGTCTATTTACATTTTTTTGTACTTTTCTAGGTTGTGTTTCCATCGTTGAAATTCTATTAGACATATTTCTCAACATTGAAGTGATTTCATCAATTTTATGTTCCTCTTCCTTAATTTTTTAAGATGAACCAATTTATGTTCTTGCCTTCAATTTCCTTTCTGTTTTTTCCTCCTTTGCTCTCAATTTACTTGATGTTGTTATGTTAGCCTCAAATTCAATTTCATGATTTTTCATATCTTCCAAAGTTGTATATTTTATTTACCTCGACATTAAAGTAAAATCATCATTAAATGCGTTAGAAAATCTAACCTTTGCTACAGTGACTGGAGATTTACAATCTATTGGCATCTTGTTATAACTTTTATTAAATATCTTGATGAAATATGACACCAGTTAATTAGGATTCCTTTTGAGGTCCTCAGACTCAATCAAATAATAAAAGGATATTTATTTATACCCCACTGATTTATGAAAATATTGGCTAACTCTTCCCATGTATGAATAAAATTTGGTTGTAATTTTCTAAACCAAATCCTCACATTTCCTCCTAATGATTCAACAAATAATCTCATGTAAACATCTTCATGGTCTATATTCATATTATCTGCAAAGTCTAGAAATGAAGATAAATGATCTTTTCCATTTTGTCTTATTCTCCCATTGTATCTAGGAAATTTTTTTAGATAACCTTCAGGAAAATCATGAGTCAGAGTTGTTGGTGGTAATACTAATATTGCATGTCTAGCTGCCACAATTGGTCCTATCCTAGCCATCTGTTGTTGTTGCGAAATTGACTTTCTAGGAGAAAAAGGTTTATTGGAATATGGTTGCCCTAAAAGAATAAGAATTTTTTAAAATTGAGGGTGAATAATTAACTTTTCAACTTCAGGAACAATCTTCCCTTGATCTTCAAAAGCTAAAGGGTTTATATAAATTTTAAGCTCATCCTTAGGATTATCAAAAGTAGAAGGATAAGTATGAATAATAGAGGATATAAAATATTCAGGCTTAAGATCAGGTAGATTTAATTCGAGTTCTGATTTTGTATCAAATGATTTTGAAAGGGAGACAAGAAGTTCAAATGATTCAAGTTGATGGACCAGTAAGGCAGATTGAAGATCTATTCCCTTCGAAAGAAGTTCTAATAATTTGGGGGGTAAATCAGATAAATAAGAAGGTATGGGAATTGATTCAAACTGTTCAGGTTTTGAAACTGGTTTTGATGGAAAAGAAGTCGAAGTGGAAGCTTCAAGTCTACACCTAAGGGAAGCAATTCGTACAATTCTCTCTAGATATGATAATGGAGTGAAGAGCTCAGGATGAGAATGAGATCCAGTATGCCTGCATGAAGCTAAATTTAATCTATGAAGTTGCCAGGTGAAATATTTTACCTTGGTAACCTCTTATTCACCATTAAGAGGTAAGCCTTATCGTTTTCCCAGGGAAATAAGCTTCAAAACTTTGATCCCTGGAAACGACACCAATCTAATGTTGTTTCTTTATAGACAGTTCTAAGCTTGGGAACTATGCCAAAGCATCTAAATGAGGATTTATTTTAAATGGATGATCAATGACTCAAACCATTTACATGTACGTTATCCAGATATTTCAAAGATTTCTCGTGTTGATTCCAATATTAACGACATACAATTCTTCTAAATGCTTGCGATAGGAGAAAGATGAAAATACTTGATAATGAAATATCCTTCCTGAATATTTAATTATCCAACATATTAGAGGTGTATAATAATATTTCTATAGCTAACACATATATTTGAGAGATGATAGAAGACAATAAGTTTATGATGCAGAGGTACCAATTTAAACAAACTATTCAATTAGCTATTATCAGTAACGATAATAACTTTGTAGGGGCTATCCGGGAGATCAAAACTTGATCTAGCCTCACCTAGTACTTCTATGTTACCTCAAATATATGAAGAAAAATGTAAATGATTACACAGGAAAACTCACATGAACACAAATGTTGCTAAAAATTTGAAGCCATAAGCCTTTTATTATCTTCAAAAAAATTAGTATACAACAATGTTTCTTGGTCTTGTCAAAGTATTAACCCTTATTACTTTGAATTACAAATTATATATAGAGTTTTTACAAAATATCTAATCTATTACAATTTTTATATGAAAAAGTAAATCTTTATCCAAAATTATTTGGATAACTTTAATTAATATAACTTAAAAATAGAAATTCTCAAACTAATTTAGTGGAATCTTCACATTATTCGAGGATGGATCTTGTTTCCAATTGTTGGCTTTAAAACTGCTTCTATTGATTTTGCTCCTATTCTTTCTAAAATATCACTTGAAAACTTTCTTGTTGCTCAACTGATAACTTCAATGAACTTGTCCCACTTATCATCATTTGGGCATGGAAATTTTATTAATTTTTTGTATGTCTCATCTACCTCAGTATACTTTTCAAAGGTGGGCATGCTTACAAAAACATGACGAATTTCATGTGAAATAAATAAATCGTATTCTAAACCTTGGAGGAAAGTTTTACCACTAATATTTCCCTTCACTTTGGAAAATTTTGAGTTGTATGTTTCTATATCTTGTAGCTTGTGTTGATACTATTACTATTGAACTAATTAACCATGAGAAACCCTTTAATTATGGTAGACCTTTTTGCTGAAGAACAAAGAACTTTTTATGAAACTTTTTTATCTAAACTTCTAGATTTTGACATTTATTCTCTAGTTGTAGCATCAAATTCCTTTTTTTAAATACCTTTGTTACTTCAAGGACCGTATTTGTTCTATCTTCAATCCCCATGTCTTCGAGGTCCTATTTGGTTTTTGAATTTAGGACCTTGATGATTCTAGTTGTGTCTCCATGTTTATGGTCCAATTATTCTTTAGTCTTAGCAATGGTTGCTTTTTCTTTGTGCGAAAGTTGTTCCTGCTCAAAAATAATTTCTAAAGATGTCCAAAAATCCGAAATAGAATAATTAATATCTATCCAAAAATTTTGTGCCTCTGATAGTTTTTTTGCACTGGTTGATTCATCTGTATATTTTTCAAGTTGTTTTGTAATATTGAAATTCTTTTGTACTTCTAAAAGGTATGTGTTGTCTGCTTTAATCTTAATTTCTTATGCTCTTTCTGATGAGCCCCAGAAATGGGTAGCTATATGGGCTCATTCTACCTCTTATTTCAACTTAATCCACCATTCTAATTAGTTTTTTGCATGATTTTGAATATATTTATGCTAATAAAGTGAATTGGGTTAGTCACTTTGCCATGTAGTCTAATGAGTGTTTTATGTAGATTTTTGGACAATTTTGGACAAAGACAAGGAATTTATGAGCAAATGCCAGCCAAAACTCAAGGAAAACAAGGAAGAGGACTTGTAAGGGGGGTGTCTCCTTCATTAATGACCCCTTTCCTCGAATCCTCCATTAGCAACTCGGAGCACAAAGGCCCACATTGATGATTCAAGGAGCAACCGAGCAAGTCAAGTAGGACTGTTGTTTATCTTCAGGTCTAGGAAGCCGAGTTCCTTGATTTTATGAGGACTTTTGGAAGTTCCCATTTGTATAAATAAGAAGGCTTCGAGCCTCAGTAGGTTAGCCATTCATTAGTATATTTTCGCACTTTTGTGCAACATTGTGTTCAGCTCATTTTCGAGTTCTTTTTGGAGTGGAGAACAGTTCATGTAATGTAACTGTTATTTTTGATAATGAAGATGAAATAGTTTTTGAGCCAGCATTGATCTCTTTCAAAGGGCTGAAACTCTTGGGTTAGGGCCCAACCCAAGTTTCCCAACACCTCCTTTTGTGTACTTATATGTTTTTGCATCCATTCATGAGTTAATTTCTGTTGCATAGATTCATTTTGCTTTGATGAGATTAGGTTTCTTTTGATGGTTAGTATAGTTGTTTTGTTTCAGTTGCTCAAGTAGGTTGCTGCAATGACAGAAACGGATTCAAAAAGGCCAACAATTGGCCCTGATCTCCTTTCTCCCTTCCTGGGACCATGATTTGAGGTCAAGACACTACAGCCTCCTGTAGAATTTCCTGTGGGTGATTTTTTGAAGTCTGATCACAATGGAAGTCTTCAGAAGGGTACTAGTGGCTTCTTAGGACCTCTCCACACCTTCCTCACCCTATACAAAATCCAAATCCATCTTTCTTTGCCACCAAAACTTTGCACAGTCACAACCAGATAAATCAAAAGCATAATCATTCCACATAAAAACATTCAAAAATACAAAAAGATGGTTTCTTCTCATTTATTTTCAGAAGTAGCTTGAATAAATGAAATTTACCTTTCTGATGACAATGGAAGTCTTTAGAAGGGTACTAGGGTCTTCTTAGGACCTCTCCACACCTTCCTCACCCTCTACAAAATCCAACTCCATCTTTCTTTGCCACCAAACCTCTGCACAGTCACAACCAGATAAATCACAAGCATAATCATTCCACATAAAAACATTCAAAAATACAAAAAGATGGTTTCTTCTCATTTATTTTCAGAAGTAGCTTGAATAAATGAAGTTTACCTTTCAGTAGTCAATGACACTCATTTCATTAGTTTCCATCTCTTTTCTTGCAAAAGTAGGGTTAGTGGGTAAACTAGGGTTTGCTAGGGTTTGCATTTCATTTTAGTTTTCATTATCTTTCTGCAAATAGGATAGCCTCTGTAGAGTTAGCTTTCTTTCATCATGGTTAAAAGCTTCTTCTGAGAACTCATAGAAGTTGGTTTAAGATCCTAGCGAACTTGTGCCAACTGATCAAGTGACAACCTGCAGTAAGAGCTAGTACTTGTGCATACAACACAGTCACTTCCAAGTGTGTTACGAACTACCAGGTTGATAAAAGTAAAGAAGGAAGCCCCAGGAGTTGTAGCATTATTGCTGCAATACTAGAGCCCACCATCTTTTTGGTGCTGTTGCTGGGGAAGCATCAGAGTATTTTGTGATTACTGTTTTTCTTCTATTTTCTACTGCAACATTCTTCTTAGTAGTTTATTTCAGCAAGAGTAGAGTAGATGTTTCATTTCAATTTTGCAAAAGTAGATTAGCCATTTCATACTTTCATTTCCATTCTGCAATTTCATTTCAGCAAAAGTAGATTAGGCATTTCCTGCTTTCATTTTCATTCTGCAATTTCATTTCAGCAAAAGTATATTAGGCATTTCGTACTTTCATTTCCATTCTGCAATTTCATTTCAGTAAGCGTAGATTAGTCATTTCCTTCTTTCATTTCAATTCTGCAATTTCCATTTCAACAAAGTGGATTAGTCATTTCTTGCTTTCATTTCAATTCTGCAACTTCCATTTCAGCATATTAGATTAGTCATTTCCTGCTTTCATTTCAATTTTGCAATTTCCATTTCAGCAAAGTAGATTAGTCATTTCCTTGCTTTCATTCAAATATGCAATTTCATTTCAGTAAGATTCATTTCAGTTAGTTGCAGTTTGTTGTCCGATCCATTTCAATTTTTCAGGTACAAGCAAAAAACAAAAAAACAAAAATCACCCAAAAAGAGATTTCCTTTCATGCCTTGTAGGAAGAGAGACAGTTCAGGAAAATTCCTACCCAACACCCCCACCACATCACTAAGTCACCCTTCTCTCTTCTTTGGTGGCAGTGATCCACAAGAGCCTATAGGTGAACCTCTAGAGATATATGAAGATCCTATAGCAGAAGAAGAGCAAGAAACCATTCTTCTTGAGACCATGGCTGAAAATAGAAATGTTAGAGGAAACGGGGAAAGAATAGAGGGTGCCTTTCCTATCCAAGAGACTAATGGGGACACAAAAATGAAAAACATAAGTCCTTCAGCCTTACCTCACTTCCATGGATTGACTACCGAAGATCCTGATACCTTCTTGCTTGAATTTGTTGTTCTATATCAAACCTATGACTATGCAGAATATGAGCAGAAGTTGAAACTGTTTCCTTCTACCCTCAAGGATGCAACATTGCGCTGGTTCATGGGGTTACCTAGAAACAATATCACAACTTGGGCTCAGATGTAGCAAGCCTTTAACAACAAATACCGGGACTACTGTAGGTCAAAGGATACTAAGGAAGAAATCTTCTGAATGACCATGGGAAGTGATGAATCCTTAGAAGACTATGAAGAGAGTTTTCAACTCAATTATAAAAGGGCCAGGTGCACACTTGACCCCGAATCTTTGAAGTTGGTCCTACTCAGAGGAGTCCCTGAAGACCTTCTAGATACCCTCCATTTGTTGGCTGGGGGAGACATCTACCAACTACATTATGATGACATGAAGACTGTGTTTAGAAACCATTCTAGGGCAGCTAGAAAGAGAGGAAGGGGAAGTCAACCTTTAGCCAGTACATCCTCGTCCAGTTCATCCCTTAGAAGCGAACTTGAGAATCAGATGGAAGATTTCAAGAGAGAGATGAGGTAGACTCTTGCCATGCAAATGGATACCTTGCATATCAAAAGGAAACAAGAGGAAGCCGAGAGGGCTTTGGCCATCTTTTGTCCCAGGTGCAATAGAAAGCATCCTAGGAACAAATTTCCATTGCACTCTATAGAAGTGTGTTCAGTCTGTGAGGAAGACCATCCTACGAATCAGTTCCCTTCCTTTCTCGGACTTAAAGCTACATATCAGGGGGCCGAAGGAGCCACTGAACCACTCTATTTCATGAACCAAAGGAGGCCACATGGACCCAGAACTTACTAGCAGGGAATGCAAGGGACATCCCAGACCTATTACAACCCCAATCAAGCCACTTCCATGCCTTCTTGGCGTGCCCCTGCTCATCCTTCCTAGTCCACACCCCCTCCTTGGTTGTATCCATCTCAATACCATGCTCCTCCAGTTGCTCATTCGTTTCACTCTTATGCTCAACCACAGCCTCAGTGGAATGCACCTCATCAAGGGTGGAGGCCCCAATACAACTCTCCTCTTGCTCTTTTTCGTCCACCACCTGCTCAACCACAACCATTGCCTCCTGCTCCACTAAGGCAACCCCTAATACCTGCTCAACGAAACCTGAATCCCAATAACAAACAGGCCCAGCAGGTATATAGTGGAGAAACATCATGCCCAACCTATGCTGTGGAAATTCAGGAGATTAACCTATGATCTGGGAAGGTTCTCCCAGATAGCCAACCTCGTCCTATGGAGGATGAGGAAGAAAAACAGGAAAGTGAACCAAAATCCATTCCACCCTTTCCTGAGAGACTAACTGGAACCACACAACCGACCCCAGAAGAAATTGAACTTTTGGGAGAATTGAAACAGTTATGTGTAAAGAGACCACTTCTCCAAGCCATACAATATGTGCCTATATACAACAATATGATCAAGGAGAAGTGCTTCAGGCACCCAGGCAGGCGTAAGAGAGATGCTCCAACTATCAATGTCATAGGACAACTGTCCGACCTGATATTGGGGCAGGTAATCTGTTTGAAATATCTAGACCCTGGGAGTCCTGTAGTCGATGTCCACATCAATGGCACTGTAATCCCCCATACCCTGATTGATCTAGGGGTTGCCATTAATGTGATGACCAAGGACACTATGTTCAAGCTCAACCTTCAGGGCTCCTTGAGAAATACCACAACAGTACTGTAGCTAGCAGGCCACTCCACTGTGACCCCTAAGGGGATTGTGGAAGATGTAATGGTCTCTATTGATTCTTGGGAGTACCCTACTAATTTCCTGGTTCTATAGCCAAAGGAAAAGCTCACTAGGTATCCTCTCATCTTGGGAAGACCTTGGTTGGCTATTGCAGATGCCTACATCAGTGGTCGAGTTGGGAACATGACAATCAAGAACGGACATATGTCCAAACAGCTAGTCCTATATCCTCCTGCCCAACCTCTGTTAGAACATGATTTACCTCTCTGGTTGGAGAAGGAAGATGAGGATGAAGTCTATTCTGCACCATTGTGTACTGTAGAAGCCACCATGGGGGGCCCACAAACCGAGGATATCATCTTATTGAAAACTTGATTCAGAATCCACCCCCCCGTGTGTTGCCATTAGAAGAGCTGGTGGAAGAAACCCAAGCCAATCCTTTAGTTGATCTTTGTGTGGTTGATCCGACCTCTCTCTGAGTTAAGAATGTGGAGTTCGGCCCAAAAAGAACCTTGAAGATCAACTCATCCCTATCCACCTCTCAGGAGAAAGAACTGTGTAGCTTATTGAAAAACCACTTGGATGTTTTTTCTTGGAGCTATAAGGATATGAAGGGAGTCCACCCTTCAATCTGTACTCATCACATTTACATTAAAGAAGATTGTAAACTAGTCAGGCAACCTCAAAGGAGGACGAATCCAACCCTTAAGGACATTGTCAAAGAAGAACTGCAAAAGTTGCTGGATGCAAGATTCATCTACCCCATCTTTGACAACGAATGGGTCTCTCCTTTGGTGCTAGTGCCAAATAAAAATGGGAAGTGGAGAATTTGTATCGATTATCGGGAACTAAACAAGGCCACCAAGAAGGACCATTTCCCTTTGCCTTTCATAGATGAAGTGTTAGATGGCCTGGCAGGGAAGAAGTTCTTCTCCTTCCTAGATGGGTTTAGCGGGTACAACCAAATCCAAATCAGCCCGAAAGACCAAGATAATACCACTTTCACTTGTCCTTGGCGTACTTTTGCATACCAAGTCCTTCCTTTCGGATTGTGCAATGCTCCCACCATTTTACAAAGAGTAGTACTAAGTATATTTTCTGAATTGGTTCATGATTCAATGGAAATCTATATGGATGACTTTACCCCTTATGGTTCTAACTTCCAGGAAGCTTTGACTAACCTAGGAAAATTTTTAACCAAGTGCATTGAAATGAACCTGTCCCTCAGTCCTGAAAAATGCGAATTCCTGATGACTGAAGGGATCGTGCTAGGTCATACAATTTCTTAGCAAGGATTACAGGTGGATCCCAACAAAATTTCCATCATCCAAAGGGTCCCACCCCCTCAAAAGGTAATATATGTTTGGAGTTTCCTAGGCTTAGCAAGGTATTATAGAAGATTCATTAAAGATTTTAGTAAGCTAGCCTCTCTATTGTTTGGTCTTTTGGGAAAAGATGCTAAGTTCATATGGACTGACAACTGTCAAGAGGCCCTGGATACCTTGAAAGGTAAACGGGTAACTGCCCCAATTTTGAGAGGTCCAAACTAGGCCCTACCTTTCCACATTCATATAGATGCCTCAAACAAAGCGATAGGAGCAGCCTTAGGGCAAGTTGATGAGAAGCTGCCTTATGCCATATATTTTGTAAGTAAAAATTTGTCCAAGGTAGAATTAAACTACACTGTAACCGAAAAGGAGCTCCTAGTTGTAGTCCATTCCCTAAATGAGTTCAAACACTACATCACCGACTACCAAACATTCGTACACACTGATCATGCTGTAATTAGGTATTTAATGAACAAACTAAATGTAAATGCTTGTATTATTAGATGGTTACTTTTATTGCAGCAATTTGATTTAACCATTGTTGATAAGTTGGGTAAGGAAAATGCTCTTGTTGATTTTCTATCTAGATTAGATCTGCTTGCAGGTGAAGAAGGAATTGTGGATGATCAAATGCCAGATGAACACCTATTTTCTATTTCAGTACTCTCTCCATGGTTTGTTGATATAGCAAATTACTTGGTTTCAGCATAGTTTCTGCCACACCTGTCCTCAAAAGAGAAGAGAAAGATCGTGAGGAAAAGTGCCCCATTCACCTAGATTGGGGGCAACCTTTTTAAACTTGGCCCAGATCAGATTTTGAGGCGATGTGTTAGGGAGGAGAAAGTTTTTGACATTCCCCTAACCCTTCATGATGGGCCATGTGGGGGCCATTTTGCAGCAAATAGGACTGCCTTCAAAATTCTACAAGCAGATTACTATTGGCCCACTCTTCATCAAGATGTCAGGAGATATATTATCCAATGTGACTGATGTCAAAGGATGGGGAAACCTACTCCAAGGGATGAGATGCCCCTGAAACCTCAAAGAATTTTGAGCCATTTGAGAAGTGGGGCATGGACTTTGTGGGTCCTATCAACCCTCCTTCAAAATAGAAATCTTACATCATTGTTTGTACAGATTATCTGACAAAATGGGCAGAAACAAAGGCAATCAAGGCAACAACAAAAGAAAAAGTAGCTGATTTTTGGAGAGAAAATATATTCTACAAGTTTGGCTATCCAAGGGAATTAGTCACAGATCAAGGGAGTCAGTTTACCTCCAATCTGATTGAAGACCTACTCACACATCACAAAATTAAGCACGGAACTTACACCGCTTATCATCTGCAAGCAAATGGACAGGTGGAAGTCACTAACAGAGCTTTGGAAGGGATTTTGACCAAGGTAGTGAGCAGCAGCAGGAAAGATTGGGCAGATTGATTGGTTGAGGCCACCAAGGCCTATAACACCACCTGGATAACCACCACATGGTTCACACTCTATGAGCTGGTCTTTGGGAAGAAGGCTTTGCTGTTAATAGAATTTGAATATAACACACTAGGGATGGTAGCTCAGCTAGACCTAGATCTCAGCCATGCACAAAAAGAAAGGTTACCTCAGCTAAATGGATTGGATGAACAGAGGTTGCAGGCCCTTCTCCAGTCAGAGGTAGTCCAACTTCAAAGAAAAATATGGCACGACAGACACCTCAAATAAAAACAATTCTAGGAAGGAGACTGGGCGCTGCTAGATGATTCAAGATATAAGGATTTCGAGGGAAAACTAAGGACAAGATGGCTGGGATTGTACACAGTAGAAAAATGCAATGAAAATGGTTCAGTTTTGATTCGGACCATCGATGAAGAATCCATCCCCATGCTTGTCAATGGGCATAGGTTGAAGATCTACAGGAAGCCCCTCTCCAAGCAAGAATTCATTGAGAATCTGAGTAAAACAGTGTTGGTAGTGGAGCAAGTCTCTACCTCCACTCCACCCACACCCTAAAAAAAAAAGAAGAGAAAAAACAAAGAAATAATAAAAGATCCCTGGGTGAAAACCTCCTGGAGGCGCCCAGGATAGGCAGTGAGGGTGAAAACCTCTTGGAGGTGCCCTAACTGTCTCATAAAAAAAAGAGAGAGAGAAAAAAGAAGAAGAAAAAAACTGAGAAAAAAACAAAAAACTGACTTCATTTAAATGCATTGCAGATTGTAGGAGGGTCACAGAAGGAAAAAAGGACATGGCCAGGCTGAGTATACCCCTGATAGTTCATTCCTCCATCGCCATTGTCTTTTCTTAGGCCCTGGTCTCGTTCATTCTAGAAACTGTGCATTCTACAGGAGGCTCCTATAGAAGCCACAAGGAGCTCGAAATCAAGTTCAGAAAAGAATCAAAGGGATAGAAATTTGTCCAGAAGACCTGTGGACATCCCTACCACCATTCATCCTCCTAACTCTCCTTCCATCCCTACACCACTACATTTCCACTCACTTCTTCTTCCCTGCACAGAAAACACAGAAATTCTGTTTCTTTTATTTTAAAAAAAATGATGAATAAAACAGCAACATTCTTAACTTGTTTCTTACCTGATGCATTCCAGCTATTTTTCCTTTCCTTCAAAACCTTCCTCAGTTGTATTTTTAGTCCCTGATCAAGCATCAGCTAGAAATTTTAGAGGGAGAAGCAGCTACAGGAAATCCTGTAGGATTCCTGTAATAGTTGATCCCTTTAAAAAACAAGCTCCAAAGGGAGGGTCAGTGCAGCCAAGATGTATACAATGTGCAAGGAACAGTTCCTGATCAAAGATCACCAGCATGAGGTAGCCAAGCCACCAGTTCAGAAGCCATGAGTGCCAGTAGTAGTAGCAATACATGAACAAAGTGCCAAAGTCTGAGCATGCAAAACACGGTAGCAACTAACAGGTAAGTGGCTAAACCCATTCCTCTGTTGCATGAATATGATTTAGAAACTGCATGAACCATTGAGATGGTCATGATTAAATGAAATCGGTGGCCAGCTAACTGGCCACCCTCTTCCAATTCAAACAGCATTCAGTGAGTGCAATCGGCATGTGTGTTCAGTCAACTCAGGAAGAAAAACTCAGAACCAGTAGTGGTGGCAACTAGGGAAATTTTTAAGAACCCCCCCTAAATTTATAAATATAATAAATCGGCGAATCTCCATGGTATATAGGAAAAATGGAAGGCGATTTTATCAATAATATAATATGTATATATAATTTTTTGGCGAATCTCTCACCAGGCATGGCGAATATTTTACTCAATTATAAAATCTTGTAAGATCTTGGCGAGTCTTTCACTAAATAATAAAACTTTGTAAAGTCCTAGTGAATCTTAGCATAGGCTACATGCTGGTTTAATTCCCCCATTTAAATAGGCTACATTCCAGGTGAATACCATGGGTCAATACCATGTGCCATTTTGGTGAATAACATGGGTCAATACCATGTGCCATTTTTATTTTTATTAATTCTAATATTAGGGTTAATAATGGCTTTTTGCATGGTATTAATAACAATCTAGTCCATGGTATTTGTCCAATAGTATTTTGGCCATAGGTTTCACCTAAATATAACCCATTTTTTGAGTGTTCGTAAATATAAGGTGACTTATGGAGTAAATATAAAAAAATGTTTTATTTGTTTACCATACCTCTTGTTTATTTATATTTTTATTAATTTACCATACCTCTTTTACAAATATGGTATTTGTCCCATAGGATTCACTTAAATAAAACCTCTTTCTTGAGCCTTCATAAATAGAACGAGGGTTACGTACTACATATAAAAAGAGGTTTTATTTATTTACGATACGTCTAGTTTATTTATATTTTTATTTATTTACCATATCTTTTGAGTAAGTATAAAAAGACGTTTTATTTATTTACCATACCTCCACTTTACTTATATGTTTATTTGTTTACACATGTATATAAGGTGACTTATGGAGTAAATATAAAAAATGTTTTATTTATTTACCATACCTCTCATTTATTTATATTTTTATTAATTTACCATACCTCTCATTTATTTATATTTTTATTAATTTACCATACCTCTTATATAAATATGGTATTTGGCCCATAGCATTCACTTAAATAAAACCTATTCTTGAAAATGGGCGAATGGATTCACTTAAATAAAACCTATTCTTGAAAATGGGCGAATGGAAGGTTGTAAGTCCTAATTTCAAGGGCTAAATTTACCTTTTTTACCCTCTCCCTTAAAATAAAATGGGCTATTTGAGGTGATTTGTAAAAATGTACTTTGATACAAAATATTCGCCCACTAAAAATTTAAAACCCATTAATTTCGCCAAAGGGTGAACATTCGCCCCTAAAATTATCCTTGGTGGCGACGTATAATAGGAATGATGGAAGTGATTGCGGGCAAGCAACATGAAATACCATAATGGCATTCGAGTAGGGACCAACGGTCCGGATGGGGATAACGTACGCTTCTTGCCACCTCACCTCATTACCGCAGAACACGCCATAAGCTTAAGTACGCTGCAGTTGAAGCCTCCACCACCTTTTGTTTTCATTTGCATCGACAAGTTCTCGGCTACAACAACTTACCTACCACCTTCAGAACCTCGAAACAGTCGCTCTCTGCCAGTTTTCAAAACCCTTCCGCTTATCGGGCTCTAGAGGAGCATTATCGCATTCTACAGGAGTGGAAACACAGTCTACAAGAGCCTTTCTACAAGAAGGCTACAGAGTAGCTCTGCAGAGGGAAAATTCAAAATTTTTGCCAAAATTGAGCTCGAAAAAGGTAGGTTGAAAAACCCACTTTGCATGTTAATTATCTACAAAGGGTGGTGGATTTGAAACGAATTACTGAGTCGAAAAAGAAAGGGAAAGTGAAGACAAAAGTCTGCCTGTGTTTTTCTGAAATATATACAGTCTCTCCATTTTACTCTCTGCACTAAAGGTCTATCTTTTTCTTCCATGGTATTTTACTGTGTAAAGAAGGGATGCAACCATAGAAAATCAAGCCTGTGAAAAAAAAAGTGAATTTGCATTGGGAAGTTTGTTTATTCTGTGAGAAAGAAAAAACATTGTTTTATATACTCTCTGTTTTGTCAAAATATTGATTTCCTCCTACAGCTCGGGAAGTAAATTCAGGTTGAGAACAGGGTTTGTAGGGCAAGAAAATTACAATTTGTTTTTTTGTTAAAAAGAAGAAACACGAACAACTCTCTCCGGTTCTAAAGAAAAACTTCAGTTGTTCCTCTGTTTTTGGGTTTGAAAATTTGATGCCTTCCTCCTCACCTGAGAATTTCCAATAGTCACTAAACATCATGACAGGGGGTTTTATGAGAAAGGAGCTTCTGAATTCCACCAAATTGTATGAACAACCAGAAGTGGTAGCCCTCTTTACCAAGGAAAATTGGATGCCTTTCTTTGAGAAAATTCATGGGTATGATGAAGAAGTTACAGAGGAATTTTTAATGTCTTTAAGACCCCATTCAAAAACCCATGCTATAGTCAGTTTCAGGGGTCTAACCATAGAACTTACACTAGAATTCATCAGCAGAATTACAGGTCTTCCACTTGGGCTCCCCTGGAGCAAAGAAGAAAAACCACTAGGACAGGTTGCTAAAAAGACCTTTCTCCAACATGATGAACATCCTGTAGAGGATAAGAATGGGATCAGAAGGACAAGTATACCTTATCCATGGGGTGAGGTCAGCTACCAGATCATGAAATATATCTCTTGTGAAGGAAGATACAGTATAGTCTATGGTAATCATTTCAGATTATTGCATGAACTAAGATTTGGACCTGCATCTAGGAAACTCAGTCTTCCATATTTTCTCCTCCGAGATTTGATAGAGTGTGGCACCAAATTGAATGTGTTATCACTCAGGTTGTTCCCCAAGAAAGCTTTAATGGGGGAATATAGCCGAGGTAACCACTAACCAATCTTTTAGCTGCAGATTCTAGCCAATTTGCAACCAGAGAGGGCTCTCTCTTTGTAATTTAGCTTTGTTTTGAAATATTTTAGGCTAGTTATGATGCACAGAGTTTGATTTTAAATTTGTTGGATGGTGATCTCAAATAGAGCTAGGATGCAAGTCTGAAATAGTGTATACCATTGGGCAAATGGGGTCAATGAAGATGAACTGCTGAAAGTGTTTTCTTTGATAGAGGGCAATTGCTATAGAGCAAGATAATCAGTCTTGGAACAATTTTGAGATCTGGAAGTTAATGGGATGTAAGCTAGTGGATGAAGGGCAGTGAAGAATCCTTCATCATGCTGGCAGAGGGAAGGGACATGAATATTATCAAGGAGTAGTGAAAAATTCCTAGGTAATGTTCAATGTGAAAGAATCAGTGGAAACAGGAGCAACTAAGAATTCCTGTTTATGACTAATTCTGAAGAAAACATAATTAATACCAGAGATTGAACACAAAGTGTATTTAAACAAATTCTAGGCTATTCTTTTTCTCTGTTACCAAGATTATGAAACATATATGAAATTTGCAAACACAAAAGACACAAAACACAGTTTAGAACAACTTATTGATCCGTAGAAAGACATAGGAATTCTGTAGCAGGTCCCAGAATCATCAAATCCACATTCAGACGGTCCAGCAATAGTGAAATTCAATAGCCTTTGCATTAGGGAGTCTCAAAATTACAGCGCAGTCCAAAGAGAAAATCACCCACCACAAACACATCTTATGGGGAGGTATTTATACACACAAGGAGATACAAAATATCGTGTAGATAACTTCTCAAGCAATAACTTCCTTCACCAACTCTTCAGAAGAAGTAAATGAGAGAAATAAATGCCACAGTAAATGTTAGTGTGCTGGCTGTCTAATTTTTCAGAGATATTTGACTTTTAGACTGAGTAAGTCGGCTGGTAGCTGCGTCTTTACTCTGCGTTTCCTGTGCTTTCTACCTTGATGTCTTGTTGTGTTGCTATCCTAGCCTTGTCATCAGTGCTTGGTCGTTCATTAATGAGCTGCAGTCACCATTTGACTTCTTCTTTCTACTGTTTTCACTCTTTGACAGGTGCCCGTGCCTTTGATTTTGCTGACCTGTAGTTGACCAAAAAGGAAATAGAAACAAAATTACCTGGGTAAAACCTCCAGAATTCCTTGCCACCAGTCTTCTGTAGGCAACTGATGTCTTTGTATTTTTATCAGTGTTTCATCAGCTTCAGTATATCTATAAAAGTTGGGCTGAACCTCAAAAAGGTGATTTATCTCATGTTCAATGTAGAACAGATTTTCTAATTTATCATAAAGACTCTGTCCAGAGGGAGGCCCAGTTTCTTCTGAGGTTCTTGAGGATGCTATAATTTGATTGGAGACATAATTATTTACCCTGTTGGCATACTGTTCATGTGTTAGCAGTCTTCTACTGCTGGTTAAAAAGATGGGTAATTCTTTGCTCTGCAATTGCAAACTTTAGTTTGAAGGCATTTATTTCTGCCTGCATTTCTTAGCACTTCCTTTCTAAAGTCTGTACAAAATTTCTCAGGGTCAGCACCTTTTTTACTATCAAAATGGTATCTGTCCTGTTCCTGATATCTAGAGTTGCCAGGTGCTCTTTGGTATGAGTGTTCAAAAATTGGATCATTCTATTGGCTTGCTCAGGCATATTTCCCAATGAGGCTCTAGCCTTTTGAGTCTCAAATTGAGCTAAGCCTATCAAATCTATTTTCTCGTGTATAGTCTGAATTGATTGCCATTGGTTAGTGATAGATTGGCCAATTTTGGCCCACAAGATTTTCTCGATTTCAGCTAGAGTTTTATCTAGAGTAAGCTCTTTTTCTAAGGACTTTATTTTATTTTCCAAGGCCTTTATTTCCCTTGTTTTATTAGCCACTGTTATCTTGGGCTTGTCATATCTTACTTCTAGCTTGGCCAACTTCTCTTTGGCCTCTTTCAGCTCCGTCATTTGAACTTCTAGCTCTTTGACTGCTTTTATCATTTCTTCCATACTCATGCTAGATCCTGGTGCTGTTGTTGCTGTTGCTGCTGAAGCATCTGTAGTTGATGTACCTGTTGTTGATGCTGGAATGATAGAAGGAATTGCTGCTGCTACTATGGGAAGGGCAGTGGGGACTATTGGAGCTATTACAGGTGGCTGGGAGGTCGACTCTCCCTGCTTGCCTTGCAATTCCTTCTCTAGGTCTTGCTCCATTTGAATTATTCTTTGGTTCATCCTCATCAGTAAATCCATTGTATCTCCTTCTACCTTCTCTTCTGCAAGTTCTGTAGTTTGTGGGTGCATGGTTGCAAGCAGCCTTAACTGCTTTCTAAGTGCATATCTTCTTCCTTTTTTCTTATGAGGGCTTTGATGCCCTTGGCATCCTTAGGATCATGCCCTAGTTCCATAATAATTTCCTCCAATGTTTTTATTCTGTTGTCTTTGGCCAAGGAAGAAATTCTCTCCAAATCTAATTGAGTAGATGTATTTCTCAATGATTTCTTCAATTGGTGGGCCAGCATTGCCTTGTCTGCTAGAGTAGCATAGACCATTTCACCTGTTTTCTTGTGTAGCTCAATTTGGTCCATCGGGTGTATGTCCTTGGCGAGGACCTCTAAGTTTGTCTTTATGTAGTTTGCAGCTGTCTGTGGCTGTGGTACCTTAGGCTTGAAATGGATTAAGATCATTTTCTCCTCTTTAATGTCATAAGCTGCCATTAATCTCTGCTGTTTGGAAGGTGTTTTCTTGAGAAATTGATCATAGAGCTGTATTCTCAATAACTCATTTTGGGCCTTGATTTCCATAAAAGTTCCTTTAATACCAGATGTTTGTGCATCTTGCTGCCTTGAGGAGGATACCTCCATACCATGTTACCTCTCTGTTTCTTGTCTATGAGAGTTGATGGATGTTTGAGGGTTGGTTTCCCTCTCCCTCCTTGGGCTCTCTATGACTTCTTCACTAACTTCCTCTTCAATTTGAGGATCTATTCTTTGCCATTTGGCCTTTGGTTGTTGTGTTGACCCACTAGCAGGTGTGGTTTCTTCCCTGTCCCGTTTCTTGCCTCTTTCCTCATTTAGAGGATTCTATAAAGCTAGTACCTGTGGAGCCTCTGTCTGCAGTGGAGGGGTTTGCCCTTGACTCTGTTCCTTTGAAGTAGTTGGTTGTTCTGTCATTGTTTCTTGCTCTACATCAACTACCTCCTTGCCTTTTGTTGTACCTGCTGCTGGTTTAGTCTTTTCTTGGGTAGCTTGTGAAGTTGCAGCAGTTGATGTGCCTTCTCCAACTTGCTATGGCAATTTGAATGTCACCTGCTCAAAAGAATCCAAGTCAAGAGTCTTTTCCAAATCTTTCACATTTTGCTCCATTATTTCTTCTTGGGTGAATTCTTCAACTAGTGTCCCTTCCACCCACTCATCTTGGTTGGAAAATTGTTCTATCTGTGGGATTTTGCAATGTTCATAGGCTGACAGCCTATATTTTATTTTTCTGGCATTGATAAAACCATTCAGGTCATAAGGTACCCACCAGAAACTTCTTTTTAACCTGATTTTTTCCCCCAACATTTGATCAGCATCTTGCCATCCTTCTTTTTTGTTCATGACAAAGGGGCCTAGTTGGTCTTTGAATTTCAACTGAGCCTTTTTCTTGGTGCTATGAAAATGAGTTAAATCTAAGTTGATAAATTGCCTGTAATATTCCAAGGAAAATAGTCTCATTGGCACATATCTTGTCAGCCTGTAGGGACAGAGCTCACAGCCATATATCCTGATGACAGTGTGATTCTGGTAAAAGTACCAGTCACCTATTTTGTAGTTTTTTGAAAGCTGCAATATTTTATGCATGTCATAGGATAGCCTAGCAGGAGGAGTTCTCATCAGTGGAGAAGAGACAGGATAGGAAAACAGGTCAATGAACTCACAGTAAGAGTAGGGAGAGCTGCGAACTTCATGAAAGACTGAGGTCCAAAAAATTACAGACCTCTTTTCTCCTTTGGAGTCCAATATTTTGATGGGGCATTGGAAACAATCTGGCTGATAATACAGGAATAGATGATAGATGTAGGATGAGTATTTGAATACTCCCTCCCTATCGAGTTTCAGTAGTTGGTCATGTATCTTATTGGCAATGAATTTGGCATAATTGTATTTGACAGCAGGGGGCTGTCCTGGACTAAATGCAAATAGCAATACCAGTATAGTCTCATCAATATGTTCACTTGTCTTGAAACCCAGAACATAAGATATCATATCAACTAGTAATTTACCCACTTCATTGAAATGTACATGGAGAAAAGGAGGTGGCCCTGTAGGCTGGCGATCTGCCCTCATGAATACTTGGGCAATTCTGGCTATCTCTGAGCTGGAGGGTTTGGGACCTTCATCAAGCAGGAATTTCATAGAAAGAGGGACCAGAAGCTGAGTTTGCTTGAATTTTAGCATTTGATTGATGGAGTCAGGAGTTATATGAAAGAGGATGCTCCTAGATGGAGACTTGACTGCCCTTTGAGACTTGACTGCCCTTTGAGTTGGCTCATAGTTTTCACAGCAGAGGCGAATTATTTCAGGGAATATATTGACAGAAGGGAGGAAGTATATGAGCAAATTTGATTCCCATATGCCATAAATGTCACCGTTGTTCAAATAACTGTTCCTCAGCTCACAGAATGTTTGCAGGTGGTTTTTGTCACCAACCAAGTCTTGAATTAAGTAGTCCCTATCAGCCAAAGGTAGTGCTTCTAATTCTCTGTGGGGTGCATTGAGAGGAGTGATATTCAAGGCTGCTGGAGTGGCCATCTTTAAATTCTCTGTGTTTGTAATTTGGAATTTGGGTTTGTACAACAACTGAACGCTGAAAACCACCTCTGAGGATTTTTTCAGGGAATTTGCAGACCGAACTTTATACAAAAAATGGCTTTACTGGGTAAATTTCACAAGAAGGACAAAGTCTTCACAGTTAAATTGGGAGGCTGGATGAAACAGAGGACATGGTGCTCTTTTGCAGGATATTTTGACAAATTAACTCAATGCATGGGCAGCTTTGTAGACTCTGCCGGCGGAAATGGGGTCGAAGTGTGGTTTAATGGAAAATTTGTAGAGGAGGGCAAAGTTTGCAGGTTGTCTTTTGAATAATGGCTCACATAGTGAATTAAAAGGTGGTGATTGATAGGCAGGAGTGCATTTTACTTCGAATTCTAGTCCCTCAGTCGATTTCAAATGGAGAAATTTCAAAAAGCAGGGTTTACGGGCGAACAATGGGTAAATACCTGTTTCAGAGCCGACTGGTACAAATTGCAGGTACAACACTGAGCTGGGGGGGCCGAATTTGCCGGATGAACTCGTCTATGGCAAATTGGAGTTCTGGAGCCGAATTGGTCGTAAGCTGCATGCACAGTCTCCACTAGCGCAAAAATAAATATGAACGTAAAACCGTCGTTTTCACGACTTTTAACAAAATTTGGGCATTTTAGCGCTTTTTGGCGCTTTTTTGCGATGACGTCATCGTGACGCATTTTTGTCGTGTAGCGGGTACGGAGGATGATGTGGCAGCTGACGTGTGGGATGACGTGGTGGATGACACGGGGTGGTGATGTCAGCAGATGATATGGTGCTGGTGCAGAGCAGTGGCGGGCGACGTGGATGCAACGTCATCGGGTGACGTGGGGATGACGTCAGGCGGTAGGTGGCGGGCGGTAAGCAGTTTTCCCTGCACTACCTTTGGCCCATGGTGGTTTTGTAGGAGGGGGCTCCGATCACGCCGAGAAGTCGACGCATGGCAGGGGTACGGCAGCAATACGACCCATCCCCTGGACGCTAACTCTCGGCAGATCAGGGGCTCTGATATTGCCGCCAGCCGTTGGATCTACGGCGCGGGATCAGACGGTTGACGGGTGAGGTAGGTGGCGGGTGGTTATGACACGGAACCCACGCATTATTTTAAATGTTTAATAATGTTTCGTCGGGGTTTAAACTTTGGGTTATGGTATGTTATGTGGTTTATATGGGCGGGTATGGTTATTAGTTTAACCAAATGTCAAACTAACCCCAAATACAGACATGCGTGCGTGGATTTTAACATATGGTTTAGGTGGGAGGGTTATTATTAAGGTCCCAAATGGACCAATAATCCCCAAACTTGTGTTATATGGCTATAGTTGCCAAGGGAAAGGATATTTAGGTGTTTTTGGGTTTTTTATATAGCTTTTATAAAATAGGGATGGGGAATGATAAAGGAGCTAAATAATAGGGTTAGTGTCAATATGATTTTATGGATAGGAAACACTAAGTTGATAAGGTAATAACTTAGGTTTTAAGGGAAATGAAAAAATGGTAAGATCTTTTACACAAGAAATGTGGCTTCTTTTCACTAAGTAAACTCAGAGTTCAACTTAGCATTTCTGATAAAATGAAGTGAAATAGGGCTATTGGGCAGATCCCAAGGTCCTTGAGGGGATGTTAGCAAATGATTTCTGGGGGAATGATAGGGGAAATTAGTCATGCTTCCACTATTCTGTAGTCACTTTGCCATGGTATTTGTGTCATTGATGAGATGAGTCTTTCTTGATAAGACAAAAATGATCACAAACTTACTTCTACAACCTCAAACTGCCTACCCAGCGTAAAAGCACCTAGCATTTTTTCTTCCTTTCGATTGGGTGCATTTGGACTAGCAAACCCTGATTTTCCTCTTTTCTTTTGAATGCCCTCCTATCTAAATCTACCCTTATCTCTTCCAAGGGCCCAGATTAAGCAGTTGGGCTCCTTTGTTTCTCTACCTGTTTACTCATCTGCCAAGCTTGAACTGTTTGGACAGATCTTTATTCTCTATTCTAAAGACAAGTAAATTCAAACATGACCTAGCCAGGATTGGACTGTTTGGCTATTCATCAACTGTATGCAGAATCAACCACCTCTACACAATGAAATTCTGCAACAATGGAACAATAGTGGCATTTAAACTAGCACACTTTCTTGGTCTTTTGGTTTGGGGTTCATTTTCATCATTTTTTCTCACCAATTTACTCTTTTTGCCCTTTGATTTTTCTTTTAGGGCATACCCTCGTTTCATTTTTTAATTTTCTTGCTTTGTTCACAAAATATGGAACCTTTGTAGCATGCAAGGATGCACATATTTGGCTCTTCTACAGTCAATCATGAAAAATGAAACCTATTGGTATAGGAACCTAACAATGGCTCCACTTGGGGATGGCTTTTCCTGGTGAAAAGCCAAGAACAGCAGGTCATATGGCCTTATTTTCAACTCTTGTTGTAATTTGAAATTACTCCGTTGTTGTGCACTAAATGGTGCTTCTGCAAAATTTGAGTGTTTCTCATGAATTCATTCACTTAGTTGTAGCTCTGTTTGGCTTACTCTGTCTGAACATTTGCCATCATTTTTACAGTTCCCAAGTCTCCTTCTAACTTCTTGTGATATACTCAAAGTGCCATACCATTAGGTGTCACAATTCCTCACCTTTCATCAAAATTTGCTGCAGGTTATTCCCTATCATATTGCTGTAATAAATTTGCAGAAAGAAAACACTATTATGTACAAACTATAGTGCTGATTTTTTCAACAAACAGGGTCAAAATAATGTTTCAGCATTCGACCATTTACTGGTCCATCATCTGCCTCTATACCATCCAAGCTTTTCAGAAAATAGGTGTTATTTCCTTGCACAGTCTGAATAACAAATGGTCCTTTCCAAAGAAAATCAAATTTTCCATGTTTCCCTTTATCCTCTCTTCTAGAATCCCACTTTAGAACTTTATCCCCAATGAAGAAATCCTCTGCTTTGGTTCTTTTATCAAACATCCTTTTCAGTTTTTCTTGTAAAACCTGACTTCTCTGATATACTTCCTCTCTAGTCTGCTGCAATTGAATAGTTTGATTGATCCTTCTTTGAATATCATTAGGTTTTTCTTGTGTTTCTTGCAGGAATTTTATCACTAGGATTCCCAAAGATTAAGGGAATCTTCCCTCCATGCCATAAACCAATTTATATGGGCTTGTTCCAATAGATCTTTTGGTGGTCAATCTGTCTGCCCATAGTGCATTTACCAGTTTTTTATGCCAATTTTTCTTGTTTTCCTCCAAGACTTTCTTAATAATGTTGATTAATATTTTGTTGGATGACTCAGCTAGACCATTACCTTGAGGGTAATATGCTATGGAGTGGCCCAAGGTAACGTGGTACTTGTGGCAAAAATTGATCATTCTTTTGGATCTAAAGGCAACAACATTGTCAGTAATAATCTTCTCCGGACAGCCAAATCTAGACAAGATGTTGGTTTCTAAGAATTGCATGATGATTGAGTCATTGTCTTGCCTACCGTTAGCGCTTGAAATTTCACCTCAGGCTGAGAAAGGCAAACTCCAAGGCAACATCAAACCACTTAGCCTCGTAGCTAGCCCTACGGGGCAGGAGAGGGCTCTCTCCGGTATATCTCGGCAAAGATCTTCTAAGGGCGGAGATAACCAATAAAGAACACTGATTTTAGGCTAGTAAACTGATAAAAGGTTTGATTTGAGATTTTTTAGGATTTTGGTGGAAAATCGGGGAAAGGCAATTTTGGGTGCGGGGATTGGACACAGTTTTCACAGGGGGTTCTTTGGGGCAAGGTAGGAGACTGTATTGATGCCTTTGAAAGAGTCATATGGGCAAGAATGACTGGTTAGGAGCTAAGGAGAGCAAGTAAACACCTTGATTTCTCCTTAAACAGATGAAAACATTGATATTAAGCAAACTTAAAAGCAGAGCATGGCAATCATGAATTCTACTTTAACACTTCATTTGCCTAATTTGCAGAAAGAAAAGTAAGAATATGATTCACATAACAAACTTAAAAGTACAAAGAGAACACACCATCAATACATGTAACCACAGGAATCCTAAAAAGGACTGCAAAACCCTGGTCTTTCTTCCTTTGCCAAAATTGCAGAGATGCAATGAGTAATACAATAGAAGCTTCTCCCTCAAGAGTCCAACCCTGAAAATGACCAAGAAAGTACATAATATAGGCAATCTAACATATTTCCTTGCCTCTAGGGGTTTATCTCACTATCCTAGGAGCTGTTTCAACCAATTCTAAACTGAGCACTGAAAACTAGGCAGTCAAAACAACTTGCCTCTATAAGCTAGGAAACCAATTCATTCATTAAATCTTTGCCTATCTCACGAATGAATCTTCTAGAAGAGATAAATGAGTGTCAAAATATCATAAAATTATATCATTTACAACAAGGAGGATCAAAATCCACTCCCAAAAGTCAAATCCAGTCAAAACTGCGTTTTGCTGAGCTGTAGGTGCATTTCTGTGAAAATTGCCCAACGCGTAGCGCCCTGATTCTGAACGTGTAGCGCGCCTTTGGAGCAACTTTTGAGGCACTTCCAGGTGTCCAAATGAGGAAAAAGTGGGCTTGTTGGAAAGTTCTGGATGTCTACTTTCCAACCCAAGTGGAATTTCTGAATTTGGTGTCCATTTACCCCTCCAAAATTACAATCTCCCAAGACTGCTTCTTGTGTGTCAAAAAAGTGGTAGAAAGTCATTTTTTGCATGTTTTTTGACCTTCTGGAGGCTCAAAACTTGGTGAAATTTCTTGGAAATTGCTGAGCAAGTGTATTTTTGCATGCAAAATCCAAAAATTCTGAGTTTTCCTGAAATGGAGTTTCCCATCTTAAGGGTCGTGCGCGGCGCGCTACGCGTTGGTGAAGAAAACCTGTTTTTAACCCAAAAAATTCACAAGTGACCAAAAATGCTCAAAATTTTCTGAAATTTGTGCTGGAGTTGAGTCATTTAGCATCATGCTCCTTCAAGGAAGCATTAGCCAAGATGTGGAGGGGATCAGGCCTTTTTCTTCGTTTTAGTGCTTTGGCCAACCGTCCTTGGAGCACCTTCATTCTCGCCTTGCATACGTGCATTCGGGCCCAATAGTGGTTCTTCATGTTCCGGAGCAGGTCCTTATATTTGTTGGCCTTGGCCAGCAACCTCTCCAAATGAGAATTGACCCAGAGAAGCATAGCCTCTCACTCAATGGGTACCAAATCACCGGGTCTCTTACGAGCCAAGTTGCGGTCTTCATGGATCCTCCGCAACTCATCAAGAGTGTGCTCATCTTCTAATTGCTTGTTGCGCTGCTCCAAATATGTAATCATCCATTGTGCCATCTCTAATTTTTCTTGCAACAAGCAATTTTCAGCCTCCTTTTGTTGAATTATCTTGTGAAGCTCCGTGCTAGGAGAATGGGGGTAAAGATCAATAATGTCGATATCTGGATCACCTGACAATCCCTCCTCAATCATGGGCTACTTGCCCCTCTCTGATACCTGTGCTGCTGTCGGAAGCGAGGCCCCTTCCACCTGATGTGGAGATAACACTCGCGGTGCTGATGAAGATGGCGAGACCCCTTCCACCTGGTGTGGAGAAAATACTCACTGAGCTGATGCAAATAAGGCCTTGTGGCCTCTCTGATATGTGACCAATGGAGGGGAGCTGACATGTCTGGGCTCAGGGATGTCATACTGCTGTGATGGTCTTCCCTCCTCATGAACAACCTCAGGGGGTGGTGGTGCTGTGAAGAAATCTCGAGAGATTAAATCCTCCCATGGGATACCCTACTGGGCCAACTAATGTATGACCACAAGCTTGATCAAACCATAATGATAGATGCTCCTGTGTTGCTGTGCTGGGCTCTTTCTCTGCATCAAGGGCACCATCCTCTCAATATTCCGGCACATGAAAAATGGTATGTTCATCATCCGTACCGTGTGAAATGCATCAACAAACGGATATGGTACGAATACAAATGTGAAAATTTGCCCTCACAGGTGAAATAGCGAATGATGAGCCTCATCAAGGGAGCATACTCATCCCTCAAAAATCTGAAAGGAAATACACCAGTCATGTGCCTCATGTACATAGGTTTAATGTAGGGCTCATACTGAAATCTGTCCAACAATTTGCGCTTGTTCCACTCTTCTCCAACATTGGGTATCCCTGTTGCTTGAGCAACAATCTCAGGTGACAATGTAAAATCCACCCCTGCAAGATTCACATGCCCGTCATGCAAATGCAAAACAAACAAGCGGACCAATTCCCTATGGTGCTGAATTTGAGAAATCCTCTCGCAAAATTCATAACATGATTGATGGCAGAAACATGTGACTGCAAGTGGACAAGCCTGTAAATAGGTCAAAGAGGTGGGCTCCTCTCTCACATGGTGACCACCCTTACCACCCCTGTGAGGCCTCCTTTGTACCTCAACCTCTGGTGTTGACTCACGGTCATCACTTTGCTCATAGTCGATTTCGGTTTCTGACATGGTTTCAAGAGCAAAGTGGCTGAAATGTGCTGCTGTTTCTGCTCAAAAACCTGTTGTTTTAACTGTTGAAATGACAAGGGAGATGGTAATGGGATGTGGGGAAAAAAATGGGGGTGAAAAGGGATGACCTTGAGCAGCAAAAGCAAAACCCTAGCCTTACTTGCACTTTGACATTTGTAAGCAAAATACACATGAACTTCTCATTTCAAAATGATGACATTTAAATGCTCATTCAAGCTTTAGAAATCAATATACTTTGATATTTGGAGGCCTACCTGCAACCTTGAAGAGATTTGCGGTCGATTTGAGGTTTGAAGGCAATTTTTCTGTGTGTAAACCCCAACGCGTAGCGCGTGGGTCCTGACGCGTAGCGCGCGCCCAACGCCTAGCGCCTGTGTCTTTTTCCCACTGCGATGACTGCCCCGACGCGTAGCGCCTGCCCAACGCGTAACGCGCAGGTCCTGATGCGTAGCGCGCGGGCTCTCACAATAATTTCGCCCAGTTTTTTCACTAAATCGACTTTCACACTTGCTCTTGGAGTCTTGGAGGCAAATAATGATAAAATGAAGGGAGGGGGGCTTTTATAAACTTGATTTGAATTAATTTCCCCTCAAACCCACTTTCTAATGTTTATAACATGACAGTTTTCAAAATTTAAATGCTGCTGACTTATGGTTTCCTTTTTGTCATGAAATTGGTTGAAATGATGATTTTTCTTGAAAATTTTTGCAGAGGTAGCTTCTAAGGAGTCTTGGCAAAGGGGACTAGGGCCGCATGCTGACTTCCGAAGAGTTTTAATTTTTACCAATTTTACAAAAAATGAGAAAATGACTTTGTCTTCAAAAATAGGGTTTTTGAATTCAAGGTAAAAATTAGTTGTACAATATGAAATCCTTTGAAGTGATGCTTTGATAGACATCCCTCTGGCCTGCTGGGCATTTATTGACCTTAAAAACATGACCTTAAAGACAAATTGGACTAAACCCTAGACTTAGGACCTTGACTTCATAACAAGACCAATGACCCTGTAAAGAATTTTATTGACCGAAACAAGCTTAATCCAGCAGTGCCAAGAGGGGAATAAAAGACACAAGCTCCTCCATTAGGGTTATGGCATGCCTAATGGAATGCAATAAGAGGACATTGATGAGACACCTACTAATGAAATGCAAAGAGTTTTGATCACTGATGGAGGGCTACTAGACCGACTCTAACACCTACAAGGGATAGCCTCTATCCACTTGGTAAAATAGTCTATGGCTGTCAAAATCCACTTATGTTGGCCAGAGGATTAAGGGTGGATGTCCCCTATGAAGTCTAAACCCCATTGTTGAAATGGCATTTCAGTTGAAATGGGTTTGAGGGGCAGAGGCAACAGCTTTTTCCTACCTTCAAAGATTTGGCATTTGTGGCAAGAAGTTACATATTTCTTTGCATCAGCAAAGAGGGTGGGCCAATAAAAACCAGCTCTTAGAATTTTATCAGCTGTTGACTTTCAATACAAGTGTCCTCTGCAGTCTCCTGCATGAAATTCCTTGAGTATTTTGTTATTTTCATCCAATGTTAGGCAATTTAGCAAAATACCTTCATGGTTTTTCCAAAATAAAACATTGTCTATAATACAAAACTTTGATGCCTTCATTTTCAAGAATCTATTTTTAGTCCTAGATAACCCTGGAGGAGATTGTAGGTTTAATAATACAAAACATATGTCAACATACCAATGTGATTGTAAAAAGGCTTGATTGATCTGTGGAGTCGCCATCTCCTGTTCGTTATCCAGTTCATTGATGTCAAGGGCTTGAAAATTGGTTTTAGTCATCAGCTTGGCTAGTCCTTGTCCTTTTATCAGTTTGGTTGGCTTAATTTCAATGTCATATCCTAAAACGTTAGCTATCCATTTGCCCCTTTTACCTTCAATTGCTTCTTGAGTCAGAATGTCTTTGACCACGGCATTAGGGACATAAGCTATCACATGAGAATACAAGATATAAAATATGTAATCGTTGATAGCTTTTACAAGGGCATAAGCTTTTTTTTCCATGATCTGATATTTTAAAGGTGCATATCTAAGTGCTTTGTTGAAAAAAGCAATGGGTTTCTCACACCCTTGGTCATCTTTTTGCAATAGGACAGCAGCAATAGTATGATCAGATGCAAAGGAAAAAATCATGAAGTCTCTATCAAACTTGGGGCTTGTGAGGACTGGTGTTCTTATTAAAGCTATTTTGATGTCCTCAAAGGCTTGTTTAGCTTCCATTGTCCATTTGACTTTAGAATCTTTCTTCAGCATATTATTCAATAGTCTTATTAACTCGGGCAAATTGGGAATGAATCTCCTTAGGAAGTTGATCTTTCCTAAAAAAGCTTGCAGTTCTTTGATGTTTCTTGGGTGAGGCACTTGGAGGATAGCTTGTATTCTATCCGGGTCAATTCTAATGCCATCTTTTGAAATTATGTGGCCTAAGGGTTTGCCTTCTTCTAGGCCAAACAGTGATTTCTTTGGGTTCAATGATATGCCATATTTTCTGCAAATTAGGAACACTTGTCTTAAATGCTCTAAATGTTCTTGGTTTGATTTTGAAAAAGCAGTGAGATAATCAAGGTATGTGACTAAGAAATCATGGATCTCCTTTGCAAAGGCTATGTCCATTGCTCTTTGAAATGTGGCCCCTGCATTTTTGAGTCCAAAAGGCATTTTCACATATTTGAAGGTTCCCCAAGGTGTTGTAAAGGCAGTTTTGTCTTGATCATCTGGGTGGACTAGGATCTGATTGAATCCTGAGAATCCATCTAACAATGAGATCCTAGAAGCCCCCACTACCCTTTGTAGGATATGATCCATTTTTGGTAAGGGGTAGTGGTCTTTGAGAGAGACTTTATTCAAATTTCTTAAGTCAACACATAGCCTTATCTCTCTCGTTTTCTTTCTAGTAGGCACTAGATTTGAAATCCACTCTGAGAACCTGATTGGTGCAATTATTCCAGCTTCATACATTTGTTTAACTTTCTTTTCAATTAGGGGAAGGAGGACAGGATTCACCCTTCTAAGCTTTTGTTTAAAAGGTTTTTGATTCTCTTTCAAAGGTATAGTATGTTGAATGACAGAGGTATCATAGGACTTGAGGTCCTCATAGCTCCATGCAAAGACATCTTGGAACTCTTTAAACAACTCAATGTATTTCAACTTTTGATCAGGATGCAATGTTTTGGACAGTTTTACCATTTTGGGATTTTCTGTGGTTCCAATATTGCAGTCCTCAATTTTTGCATTCAGTGGTTACATTTTTGGCTTTCTTGGAATATCATTTGAATCAAATAAGTCTTCCAAAGGAGTTAAGCCTGTAGGCAAGAAATTATCCTTTAGTTCAATTACTTCAGATTCTCCCTCAGCCATTTCATCAAGGTCTATTTGCTTCAGCTCTTGTAAATTTTTACAATCAAAGGTTGTTGGATGTAAAATTAAATTTGCTATTTCAGCTGATATACTTTGCTCACTTTTGTCTATTTGCTATTGATCATCAATGGCGCTTGTGTCAATGTTTATACTTGAGAATTCCTCTTTCAAAGTCAGGAAAGTATTTATTTGTGTATCATTTTCAAAGACCTACCAATTTTTGAAATTATCTGGGACAGTAGGTCTGTGTTTGATTTCAGCAGTGAAGTGGTGGTTGGGCTCAAATGGTAGCTTGCAAGTGCTGGCAAAAGTTGCCAAGCTATGTGCATGTAAATTGTGCTTTCTTGGAATTTTGGTGAGCTGAGATTCTGAGAAGGTGTTAAGTATTTCAATGGCTGCCCCTCTATAAGCTCTCAACCTAAGATCATTGGTAACAAAGTTTCCCTTCATCTGCTGTATGATCAAATCTGAGTCCCCTAGAATTGAAATCCTAGCTGCCCCAAGACTTTTGATCAGTTTGAGAGCCAGCTGAAGGGCCTCATACTTGGCCATATTGTTTGTACATCTGAAATTTAGCCTATATGCATGCCCTTGAGCGTGGTTGTTTTGCATGTTGTGTATCCAAACCCCTGCCCCTGCTCCTAATTTGTTCACTGACCCATCAAATTCTAAGTACCATAAGATCTCTTGGTTATGACTAGCCTTAGGAGTTTTGGAGACTTGCTTAGTGGGCAGATTTGGATTTTGTAGCTCATATTCTATGTCTTGTTCATTTGTGGCATCAAACACATCAATAATTTTTTTATCTTGGGCACTAGACTGTTCATTCATGCTTTTTGTTTGTGCTGTTTCTAGGAGTTTGACCTCAGTTTTGAGACACATCTTAGCATTATATAAAATGAATGAATCCATATCGGAATGCATAGAATAGATGGGGAAGTTTTGGGTTTTCTCTTGACTACTAACCACATATTTATTTAATGTTTCCCGGTACAATATCTTTGGCTGGCCAAAGACTGAAATAATGGCATAGGACATGTCTAGTTGCAAAGACCCTTGGAGTTTTGCACCCCAAGATCTGGACAAAAGCACACCATACTTAGGTGGAATATCAGCTACCACCACATCCATCAAGATTTTTTTGGTTGGATATTCGACTAAGGATACACAAAGATCTTTAATTATGCCTAGACACTTGACCTGGCTGGAATCAAATGAGAACAAGTCTTTGTATGGCCTTGTAATATCTAGGTCTAGTATTTCCATCACCGACTTAGGCATTAGGTTATGGGAAGCTCCCGAATCAAACATTGCATTATTCAGCACTTTTTCATGAATGTTTAAGCTCAAATAGAATGGAGGAACCCCTCCATCTACTATTTTACCATTGACTTCAGGACCAAAAATCAGTTCTGGTTGGTCATCTAAAACATTGACTGCATCCCTATTCTCTAGTATTTGGAGTGACCTGTTGATTTGTTCCCTATACACTTCATGTTTAGCTAATTCAGACAAAGGAATGGCTATTTTCAGTATGCCTATTTCTGTTTCTAAGTTAAAAGGCTTTTCCATTTGAATTTTTGTATTGTGGACAAAAAACTTTTCCTTTTCAGTTGAATTTTCAGTGACCTTCTCTTGATCATGAGTGTTGTTCCGAACTAAATCTGTTTTGAAATTATTTTCAGGAGGGCTGGTTACATTTTCTTTTGGAGGAGAGGGTGTGTATGGCTGATTTTTTGAGGGTTGTACCTCTGATATGTCCTCAACAGTGGCTTCCTTTAGGTTGGGATCTATTCTAGCAGGGATTTCTGTCAGGACAACTTTATCCTTTGTTTTCTTTGGCTGCTTGGTATCCTTCATCTTGGTAGGTTCAGGCACATCTATGGTTCTGCTTCTTAATTTGTACTGTTTATGAACCTCATAGACCGTTGCATCATAGCCTTCTCTGAAATCAAATGACTCTCTAGATTTGGTTTGAAATTGATTAAAATTATGAGCTTCTTGGTCATCTTGGGTTAGGAAGATTTGTTGCTCACTGTTTAACCCCATTAGATTGATTTGGGTGTCCTCTGTTGGTTCACTAGATGTTGAGGCTTCGGCATAGTTCTCTTGAAATGGAGGTCTAATGTTCTAGTCAGGGCCAGCCCTTCCAACATTTGGATTTTGATTTTTTCTAAAGTTTTGGTTTCTTGCAGTGTTACTTGGTTGACCTTCCCAAGATGATTTCCTTTCAATAGTTTCCACTCTATCTCCAAGTCTGTCCATACCTTTGATGATTACATCCAGTTTTTGTTCAAATGTTGAAGGCTCTTCTTTGAAAGTTGTTCTTCTTTCAGCTCTTGCCCGATTTCGTTTAGCAATCAGGTTTGCCTCCACACTAACAGCTATATTCTACATGTCTGCTAAGCTTGGAGGGGCTCTTTCCCTCAGTTGATCTGCCATGTCAGAATCAAATCCATCAGGGAATTTGATCAAGGCCAAATCAGGTGGAGGTCTAAGGTTTTGAGGAATAACATTATAGACATTGTTGAATCTAGCACAATAGTCTTGGACAGTTTCTTGTGGGCCTCTTTTCAAATTGTCATATTCTGTTAAAATGTGTAAAGGGTCTTTCTTCTTTTCCCATTTGTTTAAAAAGGATTGATAAAGAGCTTCTGAATCGGCTATAGAATTTACAGCAAGTGCTCTAAACCAAATCCTTACATCACCAGTTAGACTTTGGACAAAGATCTTCATCCTCACATAATCATCATCAATTTCATAATTCTCAAAATAATCTTGCATTTTCTTAGTGTGTTGCTAGGCTGTATAGGAGCCAGTACCATCAAAATATGTGATTTTTCTCTGATAATCCTGAGGCATAGCCCCTGGATTTCCAGGCAATTGTAGAGGAGCATAACAGTTTGCCATATTTACAGGGATAAATGGGACAACAGGAAGAAATAAGACCTCTGGAACAGTAGGGACAGGAGTGGAAATATGTGCAGTGGATGGGGGAGTGGAGAGAATACTTTGAGGTATAGATGAGGAACTAGGAGAGATTGTAGAAAGGACTGCTGCTCTCCCAGGGGTGAGCTCAGATTTAGTAGGGTTTTGCTGAAGTATATCAAGGTCTATATCAGTAGATTTTTCTAGTTTTTCTTGTTTTCTAAGGGTCTTAGAGATCAAGTTAGGATTTTCAAAAATAGATGGGGGATCTGGGTCAGGATTTGACCTGGTGTAACGAGTTTTCTTCTTTAGAGCCAGCTTCTAATTTTTATTTTTTTTTATTTTTTTTTCTTGGAAATGTTTTAAAGATCACAGTCTCTGACAATATTCTACAGGAAGTTTTTTGAAATATAGGAGGCTTTGGGCTTTCCTTTGAATATGTTGATACAGAGAGACTAATCAAATCTTTGGGATAGCTGTCTAAGGCCTAAAACTAGAATGGAGATTGACTGAAGCAACGTTTATTTACTCTTGTAAATGCACAGCAAAAACAGTTTCAAGGCTAGCTGGCTAACTTCAAGCTCCATCTGTAGCTTTAGAAAATAGACAGCAATAACAAACAGTCATTCAGGTCCCCAGTGGAGTCGCCAATGATGTTATCACTCAGGTTGTTCCCCAGGAAAGCTATAATGGGGGAATATGGCCGAGGTAACCACTAACCAATATTTTAGCTGTAAATTCTAGCCAATCTGCAACCAGAGAGGGCTCTCTCTTTGTAATTTAGCTTTGTTTTGAAATATTTTAGGTTAGTTATGATGCACAGAGTTTGATTTTAAATTTGTTGGATGGTGATCTCAAATAGAGCTGGGATGCAAGTTTGAAATAGTGTATACCATTGGGCAAATGGGGTCAATGAAGATGAATTGCTGAGAGTGTTTTCTTTGATAGAGGGCAATTGCTACAAAGCAAGATAATCAGTCTTGGAACAATTTTGAGATCTGGAAGTTAATGGGATGTAAGCCAGTGGATGAAGGGAAGTGAAGAATCCTTCATCATGCTGGCAGAGGGAAGGGGCATGAATATTATCAAGGAGTAGCGAAGAATTCCTAGGTAATGTTCAACGTGAAAGAATCAGTGGAAACATGAGCAACTAAGAATTCCTGTTTATGACTAATTCTGAAGAAAACATAATTAATACCAGAGATTGAACACAGAGTGTATTTAAACAAATTCTAGGCTATTCTTTTTCTCTGTTACCAAGATTATGAAACATATATGAAATTTTCAAACACAGAAGACACAAAAGATAGTTTAGAAAAACTTATTGATCCATAGAAAGACACAGGAATTCTGTAGCAGGTCTCAGAATCATCAAATCCACATTCAGACGGTCCAGCAACAGTGAACTTCAACAACCTTTGTATTAGGGAGTCTCAAAATTACAGCGCAGTCCAGAGAGAAAATCACCAACCCCAAATACATCTTATGGGGAGGTATTTATACACACAAGGAGATACAAAGTATCATGTAGATAAGTTCTCAAGTAATAACTTCCTTCACCAACTCTTCAGAAGAAGTAAATGAGAGAAATAAATGTCGCAGTAAATGTTGGTGTGCTGGTTGTCTAATTTGCCAGAGATATTTGACTTTTAGACAAAGTAAGTCGGCTGGTAGCTGTGTCTTTACTCTGCGTTTCCTGCGCTTGCTACCTTGATGTCTTGCTGTGTTGCTATCCCGGCCTTGTCATTAGTGCTTGGTTGTTCATTAATGAGTTGTAGTCACAATTTGACTTCTTCTTTCTGTTGTTTTCACTCTTTGACAGGTGGCCCGTGCCTTTGAGTTTGCTAACTTGTAGCTGACCAAAAAGGAAATAGAAACAAAATTAGCTGAGTAAAACCTCCAGCATTCCTTGCCACCAGTCTTTTGTAGGCAACTGATGTCTTTGTATTTTTATCAATGTTTCATCAGCCTTAGTATATCTATAAAAGTTGGGTTGAACTTCAAAAAGGTGATTTATCTCATGTTCAATGTAAAACAGATTTTCTAATTTATCATAAAGACTATGTCCAGAGGGAGGCCCTGTTTCTTCTGAGCTTCTTGAGGATGCTGTAATTTGATTGGAGACATAATTATTTACCCTGTTGGGATACTGTTCATGTGTTAGCAGTCTTTCACTGCTGGTTAACAAGCTCGGTAATCCTTTGCTCTGCAATGTTGCAAACTTTTGTTTGAAGGCATTTATTTCTGCCTGCATTTCTTGGCACTTCCTTTCTAAAGTCTGTACAAAATTTCTCAGGGTTAGCACCTTTTTTACTATCAAAATGGTATCTGTCCTGTTCCTGATATCTAGAGCTTCCAACTGCTCTTTGGTATGAGTGTTCAAAAATTGGATCATTCTATTGGCTTGCTTAGGCATATTTCCCAATGATGCTCTAGCCTTTTGAGTCTCAAATTAAGCTAAGCCTATAAATTCTATTTGATCATGTATAGTCTGAATTGATTGCCATTGGTCAGTGATAGATTGGCCAATTTTGGCCCACAAGATTTTCTTGATTTCATCTAGAGTTTTATCTAGAGTAAGCTCTTTTTCTAAGGACTTTATTTTATTGTCCAATGCCTTTATTTCCCTTGTTTTCTCAGCCACTGTTATCTTGGACTTGTCATAGCTTACTTCTAGCTTGGCCAACTTCTCTTTGGCCTCTTTCAGCTATGTCATTTGAACTTCTAGCTCTTTGAATGCTTTCATCATTTCTTCCATACTCATGCTAGATCCTGGTGTTGTTGCTGCTGCTGCTAAAGCATCTGTAGTTGATGTACCTGTTGTTGATGATGGAATGATAGGAGGAATTGTTGCTACTGCTGTGGGAGGGGCAGTGGGGACTGTTGGAGTTGTTACAGGTGGCTGGGAGGTCGACTCTCCCTGCTTGGCTTGCAATGCCTTCTCTAGTTCTTGCTCCATTTGAATTATTCTTTGGTTCATCCTCATAAACAAATACATTGTATCTCCTTCTGCCTTCTCTTCTGCAAGTTCTGTAGTTTGTGGGTGCATGGTTGCAGGCAGCCTTAGCTTCTTTCTAGGTGCATCAATATCTTCTTCCTTTTTTCTTATGAGGGCTTTGATGCCCTTGGCATCCTTAGGATCATGCCCTAGTTCCATAATAGTTTCCTCCAATGTTTTTATTCTGTTGTCTTTGGCCAAGGAAGACATTCTTCCAAATCTAATTGAGTAGATGTATTTCTCAATGATTCCTTCAATTGGTGGGCCAGCATTGCCTTGTCTGCTAAAGTAGCATAGACCATTTCACCTGTTTGCTTGTGTAGCTCAATTTGGTCCATCGGGTGTATGTCCTTGGCGAGGACCTCTAAGTTTGTCTTTATGTAGTCTGCAGCTGTCTGTGGCTGTGGTACCTTAGGCTTGAAGTGGCTTAAGATCATTTTCTCCTCTTTAATGTCATAAGCTGCCATTAATCTCTGTTGTTTGGAGGGTGTTGTCTTGAGAAATTGATCATAGAGTTGTATTCTCAATAACTCATTTTGGGCCTTGATTTCCATGATAGTTCCTTTAATACCAGATGGTTGTGCACCTTGCTGCCTTGAGGAGGATACCTCCATACCATGTTGCCTCTTTGTTTCTTGTCTGTGAGAGCTGATGGATGTTTGCTGGCAGGTTTCCCTCTCCCTCCTTGGGCTCTCTATGACTTCTTCACTAACTTCCTCTTCAATTTGAGGATCTATTCTCCGCCTTTTGGCCTCTGGATGTTGTGATGACCCACTAGCAGGTGTGGTTTCTTCCCTGTCCCGTTTCTTGCCTCTTTCCTCGTTTAGAGGAGTCTGTAAAGCTGGTACCTGTGGAGCCTTTATCTACAGTGGAGGGGTTTGCCCTTGACTCTGTTCCTTTGAAGTAGTTAGCTGTTCTGTCAATGTTTCTTGCTCTGCATCAACTACCTCCTTGCCTTTTGTTGTACCTGCTGCTGGTGTAGTCTTTTCTTGGGTAGCTTGTGAAGTTGCAGCAGTTGATGTGCCTTCTCCAACTTGCTGTGGCAGTTTGAATGTCACCTGCTCAAAAGAATCCAAGTCAAGAGTCTTTTCCAAATCTTTCACATTTTGCTCCATTATTTCTTCTTAGGTGAATTCTTCAACTAGTGTCCCTTCCACCCACTCATCTTGGTTGGAAAATTGTTCTATCTGTGGGATTTTGCAATGTTCATAGGCTGACAGCCTATATTTTATTTTTCTGGCATTGATAAAACCATTCAGGTCATAAGGTACCCACCAAAAACTTCTTTTTAACCTGATTTTTTCCCCCAATATTTGATCAGCATCTTGCCATCCTTCTTTTTTGTTCATGACAAAGGGGCCTAGTTGGTCTTTGAATTTCAACTGAGCCTTTTTCTTGGTGCTATGAAAATGAGTTAAATCTGAGTTGATAAATTGCCTGTAATATTCCAAGGCAAATAGTCTCATTGGCACATATCTTGGCAGCCTGTAGGGACAGAGCTCACAGCCATATATCCTGATGACAGTGTGATTCTGGTAAAAGTACCAGTCACCTATTTTGTAGTTTTTTGAAAGCTGCAATATTTTCTGCATGTCATAGGATAGCCTAGCAGGAGGAGTTCTCATCAGGAGAGAAGAGACTGGATAGAAAAACAGGTCAATGAACTCACAGTAAGAGTAGGGAGAGCAGCGGACTTCATGAAAGACTGAGGTCCAAAAAATTATAGACCTCTTTTCTCCTTTGGAGTCCAATCCTTTGATGGGGCATTGGAAACAGTCTGGCTGATAATACAGGAATAGATGATAGATGTAGGATGAGTATTTGAATACTCCCTCCCTATCCAGTTTCAGTAGTTGGTCATGTATCTTATTGGAAATGAATTTGGCATAATTGTATTTGACAACAGGGGGTTGTCCCGGGCTAAATGCAGACAACAATACCAGTATAGCCTCATCAATATGTTCACTTGTCTTGAAACCCAGAACATAAGATATAATATCAACTAGTAATTTACCCACTTCATTGAAATGTACATGGAGAAAAGGAGGTGGACCTGTAGGCTGGCGATCTGCCCTCATGAATACTTGGGCAATTCGAGCTATCTCTAAGCTGGAGGGTTTGGGACCTTCATTAAGCAGGAATTTCATAGAAAGATGGACCAGAAGCTGAGTTTGCTTGAAGTTTAGCATTCGATTGATGGAGTCAGGAGTTATATGAAAGAGGATGCTCCCAGATGGAGACTTGACTGCCCTTTGAGTTGGCTCATAGTTTTCACAGCAGAGGCGAATTATTTATGGGAAGATATTGACAGAAGGGAGGAAGTATATGGGAAAATTTGATTCCCATATGCCATAAATGTCACTGTTGTTCAAATAACTGTTCCTCAACTCACAAAATGTTTGCAGGTGGTTTCTATCACCAACCAAGTCTTGAATTAAGTAGTCCCTATCAGCCAAAGGTAGTGCTTCTAATTCCTTGTGGGGTGCATTGGGAGGAGTGATATTCAAGGGCGTTGGAGTGGCCATCTTTAAATTCTCTGTGTTTGTAATTTGGAATTTGGGTTTGTACAACAACTGAACACTGAAAACCACCTCTGAGGTTTTTGTCAGGGAATTTGCAGACCAAACTTTATACAAAAAACTGCTTTACTGGGTAAATTTCACAGGAAGGACAAATTCTGCACAGTTAAATTGGGAGGCTGGATGAAACAGAGGACATGGTGCTCTTTTGCAGGAGGTTTTGACAAATTAACTCAATGCATGGGCAGTTTTGGAGACTCTGTCGGCGGAAATGGGGTCGAAGTTTGGTTTAATGGAAAATTTGCAGAGGAGGGCAAAGTTTGCAGGTTTTCTTTTGAATAATGGCTCACATAATGAATTAAAAGGTGGTGATTGATAGGCAAGAGTGCATTTTACTTCGAATTCTAGTCCCTTAGTCGATTTCAAATGGAGAAATTTCAAAAAACAAGGTTTATGGGTGAGCAATGGGTAAATACCTGTTTCAGAGCTGACTGGTACAAATTGCAGGTACAACACTAAGCTGGGGGGGCCGAGTTTTCCGGATGAACTCGTCTGGGCGGCAAATTGGAGTTCTAGAGGCGTATTGCTCGTAAGATGCATGCACGGTATCCACTAGCGCAAAAATAAAAATGAACGTAAAACCATCGTTTTCACGACTTTTAACAAAATTTGGGCATTTTAGCGCTTTTTGGTGCTTTTTTGCGATGAAGTCATCGTGACGCATTTTTGTCGTGTAGCGGGTACGGAGGATGACGTGGCAGCTGACGTGTGGGATAATGTGGCGGATGACATAGGGTGGTGATGTCAGCAGATGACATGGCGCTGGTGCAGAGCAATGGCTGGCGACATGGATGCAACGTCATCAGGTCATGTGGGGATGACGTCGGGCGGTAGGCGGTAAGCAGTTTTCCCCGCACCGCCTTTGGGCCATGGTGGTTTTGCAGGAGGGGGCTCTGATCATGCCGGGAAGCCGACGCATGGTAGGGGTACGGTAGCAATACCGCCCATCCCCCGGATGCTAACTCTCGGTAGATCAGGGGCTCCGATATTGCCACCAGCCGTTGGATCTATGGTGCAGGATCGGACGGTCGACGGGTGAGGTAGGTGGCAGGTGGTTATGACACGGAACCCGCGCATTATTTTAAATGTTTAATAATGTTTCTTCAGGGTTTAAACTTTGGGTTATGGTATGTTATGTGGTTTATATGGGCGTGTATGGTTATTAGTTTAACCAAATGTCAAACTAACCCCAAATACATACATGAGTGCGTGGATTTTAACATATGGTTTAGGTGGGAGGGTTATTATTAAGGTCTCAAATGGACCAATAATCCCCAAACTTGTGTTATATGGCTATAGTTGCCAAGGGAAAGGATATTTAGATGTTTTTGGGTTTTTTATATAGCTTTTATAAAATAGGGATGGGGAATTATAAGGGAGCTAAATAATAGGGTTAGTGTCAATATGATTTTATGGATAGGAAACGCTAAGTTGATAAGGTAATAACTTAGGTTTTAAGGGAAATGAAAAAATGGTAAGATCTTTTACACAAGAAATGTGGCTTCTTTTCACTAAGTAAACTCAGAGTTCAACTTAGCATTTCTCATAAAATGAAGTGAAATAGGACTATTGGGCAGATCCCAAGGTCCTTGAGGGGATGTTAGCAAATGATTTCTGGGGGAATGATAGGGGAAATTAGTCATGCTTCCACTATCTTGCAGTCACTTTGCCATGGTATTTGTGTCATTGATGAGATGAGTCTTTCTTGATAAGACAAAAATGATCACAAACTTACTTCTGCAACCTCAAACTACCTACCCAGCCTAAAAACACCTAGCATTTTTTCTTCCTTTCGATTGGGTGCATTTGGACTAGAAAACCCTGATTTTCCTCTTTTCTTTTGAATGCCCTCCTATCTAAATCTACCCTTATCTCTTCCAAGGGCCCATATTAAGTAGTTGGGCTCTTTGTTTCTCTACCTATTTACTCATCTGCCAAGATTGAACTGTTTGGAGAGATCTTTATTCTCTATTCTAAAGACAAGTAAATTCAAACATGACCTAGCCCGGATTGGACTGTCTGGCTATTCATCAACTATATGCAGAATCAACCACCTCTACACAATGAAATTCTGCAACAATGGAACAGTAGTGGAATTTAAACTGGCACACTTTCTTGGTCTTTTGGTTTGGGGTTCATTTTCATCATTTTTTCTCACCAATTTACTCTTTTTGCCCTTCGATTTTTCTTTTAGGGCATACTCTCTTTTCATTTTTTAATTTTCTTGCTTTGTTCACAAAATATGGAACCTTTGTAGCATGCAAGGATGAACATATTTGGCTCTTCTACAGTCAATCATGAAAAATGAAACCTATTGGTATAGGAACCTAACAGAATGTAGGGGTTCCAGACCAACTAGTCCATCATGGGCTCATTAAATTGTTGGTAGAGGATGCCCTCCACACATACACAATCCCTATAGCCTGGAAAATTTTCAGGAACATGACTAGAGAAGATGATATAAAAACTCTCACTGATGACCTTAGTCCATATGGCAGTGAAGAGGAGGAGCAGAAAGCGGAACTTGAGAAGGAAACGCATGACGAGACACAAAATATTCAATCAAAAGAAGAAAAAGAAGAAAAATAGAGAGAGGAGGAGAAACATGACACAACCACAGCTGAACCTAAAGTAGAGAAGAAAATAACGTCAAAAGCAGAGAAAAGGAAGAGGGCAAGAACTGAAAAGAAGAAGCCCAAGACAGCTCAGAAAAAGACTACCATAGGAAAGGCAGAAACTTAGCAAGAAGAGGAGAAAACAACACCATGGACAACAGACAGAGGCAAAACTGCAGAGGATGAAGAAGAAAAACAGCAAGAAGTGTCTCCTGAGACACTAGAAAGAGAAGCAATAGTTGTTCTTGATGTACTTAGCACTCCAACTAAGAAAAAAGGGAAAAGAAAAAGAAAAACATCTATGTATTTCAAAGCTTAGAGGAGCACCAGAATCAAGGTGGGCAAGCCCCAACCACCTTCGAAAGAACCCATTATCATTGAGGATGCACCTACTATAACATAGGAGGAATCTCCCTCCAAAATCTCCATCACTTACGAGAGAGGGAGTCCTAAGACCTCCACTTGGAAGGAAAGGATCAAACTAATGGACTCTAAAGCAGTCCTATAGGAGGAACAAACCTCTCTACAGGAGACATTGGCAAAGCTCAAAGAAATTGAGAAACTGGAAAAGAAGGCAGAAGAACAATTCCAAGAGGAAGATAAGGAAAAGGAGATACCAGAGCTTGGACCTCAGCCTAACTTAGGCTCCTACTACAACCTTCTGGAAGGTGGGAAGATCATCCCACAAAAATTTGTAGTGCCTCTTTTCTTCGAGTTGGAAAAGGAAAGAGTCAGGACCCACACCTGGATGCAGATTGCAAAATCCAAATGGGTCGAAGACATAGGGCACATGGAAAACAAGTTGAGAGACATGAGAAGATAATTGATCATGGTAAGGCATACAGAGAGCATCAGAAGAGCTCGACCGCAGGAAGAAAATGAATTGTTGAAAAAGCAGCTACAAGGAAGGGAACCTCAAGGAGGAAATGAGCTGTCAATCTTGAAAGGACAACAACAGAAAGAGGGATCCAAAGTAGATAGTGAGGCAGCAAAGAAACAACAACAAGAAGAGGAACCCCAAACAGATAGTGAGACACTGATGAAACAGCAACAAGAAAAAGAATCCCAGGTAGAAACTGAATTGTTGATTTTGAAAAGGCAGCTACGGGAAAAGGAAGCCTAGTTAGCCTGCATGGCTAACTAGGAAATGGAAGCATTGCAGTGCAGGTAGCTAGCCAAATCATATGCACTGTACCTCAAAGATTAGTGGCTCCAATTCCAGATTAAGACACTGGCCCAGAGGGGCACAATACCATTTCAAGATTATGGCCAATTTATGCATTTATGTGATCACAGCTCAGCTGAGGATAAAGCAAAGCTAGCAGAATTTTACCTACACAACATGGCACTTACTGACATGAATTTATGGGATCCAAATGCTGCATTGGGAGACTTGCAGCTAATGGCTATGGCATCGTGGATGAGCCATGAAGAAAAGAGAGCAGTGGAAATTCAGAAAATAATGGCAAAAGAGCTAAGTGAGCCCCTAATGATTAGAGCAGAACCCTTGGCTCTCATCTATGCCCACCAACACCTTGCATCTAATCCTCAAGTTCTCCCTGACTATGTTGACAAGCAAGCACAAGCTATTTCTCATTTTGAGGATATGGAGAGATTGTTTGGTGATGACTGCCTTCATGCCTGCATGAGAAGGTGGAATACATTGCCACATAGCCTAAGGATTAGGGAGTATCCCTCCACAAATAGGATGAGGGAAGCCATGAGGAGAGTGCCCCTGTATAAGCACTCAATGCAAAATTTGAAAGCCAATTGGATTGGTCTTAAATTTAGTCCTCCACTGTTGCTAGGACTGTTGGGAGGAGTCAAGGAGGAGGAAGAACAGAAACAATGGGAAGAAGTGGATAGGAAAGCAGGTTTCCATGATAAGGAGGAAGACATCACATCAGAGGCTTGGGATGTCATGGAATCTGTCAGAGCCATTAAAGATGAAGAATTATATTAGTTTCTCAGAGAATGAGCAACCCATTCAACAGGGGGGTGATGATGAGCCCCAGAAATGGGTAACTATATGGGCTCATTCTGCCTCTTATTTCGACTTAATCCACCATTCTCATTAGTTTGTTACATGTTTTTGAATATATTTATGCTAATAGAGTGAATTGGGTTAGTCACTTTTCCATGTAGTCTATGAGTGTTTTATGTAGATTTTTTGGACAATTTTAGACAAAGACAAGGAATTTATGAGAAAATGGCAGCCAAAATCCGAGGAAAACAGGAAAGAGGACTTGTAGGGGGGGTGTCTCCTTCATTAATGACCCCTTTCCTCGAATCCTCCATCAGCAACTCAGAGCACAAAGGCCCACATTGATGATTCCAAGGGGCAGCTGAGCAAGTCAAGTAGGACTGTTGTTTATCTTCAGTTCTAGGAAGCCGAGTTCCTTGATTTTAGGAGGACTTTTGGAAGTCCCCATTTGTATAAATAAGAAGGCTTCGAGCCTCAGTAGGTTAGCCAGTTATTAGTAGATTTTCTCACTTTTGTGCAGTATTGTGTTCAACTCATTCGATTTCTTTTTGGAGAACAGTTTATGTAATGTAACTGCTATTTTTGATAATGAAGATGAAACTATTTTTGATCCAGCACTGATCTCTTTTAGAGGGTTGAAGCTCTTAGGTTAGGGCCCAACCCAATCTACCCAACACCTCCTTTTGTGTACTTATATGTTTTTTCTTCCCTTCATGAGTTAATTTTTGTTGCATAGATTCATTTTTCTTTGATAAGATTAGGTTGCTTTTGATGGTTAGTATAGTTGTTTTGTTTCAGTTTCTCAAGTAGGTTGCTACAGTGACAGAAAAAGATTCAAAAAGGCCAACAACAGGCCCTGATCTCCTTTCTCCCTTCCTGGGACCATGATTTGAGGTCAAGGCACTACTGCTACCACCAAAAACACAGTTTTTGCTCTTCCATGAAACTGCTAGTGTGATAACTTGATTTGGGAAAGTTGATATTGGTTCAGATTCACTTGATTAGATCATTTCCTATTCTTTTTCCATATTTCTCTTGCATGCTTTTCTAATCATAGGTTACTGTTCAACATTTTCTGTTTTAGGTCAGAAATTAGGTCAAGCTAAACAAAATTCTATTTTTAATTCTTTCTTTGTTCAGTTTTGATAAGTAAATGTGCAGATCTCTTGCAAGACATCTCAGCTCACCATCCCTCCATAAAATAGCTAGCACCAACTCACTTCTCATAGATTTCCCAACTCATTCACAACATTTCGCTAATCTGCCCTAAGTTCTACGTTTTTTCCATAAAGATGTTTTCTTGCCATTCGAACAAGTCCGACCATCACATTTGTCCCTGATCTTCCCTGACAAGTTCTAGACACCCCAACACCTTCATCCAGCCTTAATTTCCCTTTTCCCATCATTTTCCCACCTTCAAAACTCCAAAAATAGCTTTCGGCCTCCTCCTGTAGATCCTCCTATAGAACCTCTTGTAGATCCCCTACAACCTCCTGTAGAATTTCCTGTGAGTGATTTTTCAAAGTCTGATCGCAATGGAAGTCTTCAGAAGGGTACTAGGGGCTTCTTAGGACCTCTCCACACCTTCTTCACCCTCTGCAAAAGCCAAATCCATCTTCCTTTGCCACCAAACCTCTGCACAATCACAACCAGATAAATCACAAGCGTAATCATTCCACATAAAAACATTCAAAAGTACAAAAAGATGGTTTCTTCTCATTTCTTTTCAGAAGTATCTTGAATAAATGAAATTTACCTTTATAGTAGTCAATGGCACTCATTTCATTAGTTTCCATCTCTTTTCTTGCAAAAGTAGGGTTAGTGGGTAAACTAGGGTTTGCTAGGGTTTGCGTTTCATTTCAGTTTTCATTCTCTTTCTGCAAATAGGATAGCCTTTGTAGAGTTAGCTTTCTTCCATCACAGTTAAAAGATTCTTCTAAGAACTCATAGAAGTTGGCTTAATCTCCTAGCGAACTTGCACCAGCTGATCAAGTGACAGCCTGCAGTAAGAGCTAGTACTTGTGCATACAGCACCGTCACTTCCAAGTTTATTACGAACTACTGGGTTGATAAAAGTAAAGAAGGAAGCCCTAGGAGTTGCAGCATTATTGTTGCAATACTGGAGCCCACCACTTTCCAATGATGCTTTTAATTTCTCAATTTCCATATTTCTTAAGGATAGATCCCCCATTACTTTAGACAATTGTTCTGTTGAATCTTGGTTGGTTGATCCTATTTCCAATGTTGAAGTTCTTGCACTAGTTTTTTGTTCTTTCTCCTTCAAATTTTTTTCCATGTTTGACTCCATTTTTTGTTTCTAATGCTTTTTTCAACAATCATATGAAAAATATTTTATGTTTTCCTTTTCTAACTTCCCTACTTCCTGAGCTTGAGGATTCTCTGTTGTTGGAAATTTTAATTATCTACGTAATGCTTGAATGTCTGCATTTATATTATTGATAATTTCTTAAGCTGCATTGACATTATTAGGATCCAATCCTAATTTGATAACAATTTCTTCTAAATCTTTTATCCTTGTATCCTTTTCTAATTATGACATATTTTCTAACTTTAGCTAAGAATGAATATTATTTAAATAATCTTGTAGTTTTGAAGTTGCCATAACAAAAAATTTTAGAGAATAATATATCATTTTACCAACTTGTTTATGTAGATCAATCTAATCTATGCTATGAATCTATTTCATATCAAAAGAGAACACTTAAGTCTTGTAATCCTCTGCATGTTTTGGAACAAGGACTTTTGGCTCAAGAAATGCCAATTGAAATTGTCCTCTATCAGGGTCTAATACATAAAATAACATGTTCTAGATAGTATAAGTTTGTTCCTAGAACTCAGAATATGTAGCATTCTTAAGTAATTCGTTCTTCTTCTTCTTCATTTCTCTGAATTTAACAAAGATACTTTGTCCACTAGAAGAAGGAGAAACATATGTATCAGGGATTGTTTCTTCAATTTGTTGTAAAGTGAAAACATGCTTGCTTGATAACTTTACTATAGTAGACACATCCACATTTCTGTCTTTTGATGATTCCTCTTCTATATTCTTCGTATTCCTTCTTTTGAAAACTGTGAATTCTATTGATTTAGAACCTGAATTAGTAGGAAAAAATTTGTCACTTGGTCTAGGAGTTTCCAAGGTTATTTGACTAGAAACCTGCTCTTCAATCTCTTGTAAAGTATTCTCCTCCCAAACATCCTGGTTATCATATTGTTCAATCTATGGCTTGGAGAAGTGAGTATACGGAGCAAACTTTTTCTCAACTCTAAGACATGAAATTACTCCCAAAGGATCATAAGTCTAGCTAAAACTTAATTTAAACTTCATTTGACTTAAAAATCTCTCCACATCCTTATCATCTACTCTGGTATTTATTATGAATGGACCAACTTGAGCTTTCAATTTGAATTGAGTTTTTCCCTTTCTTAAAACGAAGTGAATTTCATCCATATTCATGCTTTGCCTTATAAATTCCAAAGCAAAAATTCTCTTAGGAACAAAAAATGGCAACTTGTAGGGTTGCAACTCACAACCATAAACTCTGATCTTTGTACAATTATGATACAAATACCAGTCTCCCACTTTTGACTGCTCACTCGGATGCATAATTCTCTTAATTTTTTTTAATATTCTCGGGATTGCATCACTACTAAGGAGACATAATGAAAAATATAGAAATTGATATATGAAGTCACTAAAAGAGTAATCTTATGAATTCCTTCCAACTAATGAAGTCAAATGAATGACATGTTGTGGCCTTCCATGTGAGTCTAAATTTTGAAGTGGAATTTTGAATCTCTCAGACTAATGATATAAGAGCAAATACACTAATACATATTGATGTTTAAAAGCTCTCTCTGCACTGAATTTCAAGAATTTTTCATGAATGATATTTGAAATAAACTAGCCAAAATTGAACAGAACAGAGTGCTTTTTCCTAGATGAAAAGACTAACATGAACCCTAGGATGACCTCATCAACCCATTCATCACTGTGATTGCCTAAAATACAACAAGCCATAGAAATTACTTTTTTGGACATTTCAGAAAATGTTGCTGAGGAATATGGTGGATTATGACGAGGTAATTCAGAACCTTCTGGCATAAAAGACTCAAAGATGAAAGGTAAGTGTCTGATAGATTTCCATTAGTGAATCAACTAAAAAAGTGTGAAGGGAGCTTGAAGGATTAATTTTCAAAGCCTAGCAAATCGATTCTGGGGTTATGGAGAACAAGGATTCACCATTTCTCGCTACTATTTCTCTCTCGATGGGAGAATAATCATTTTCACACCAAGAAACAAATTTATGAAATTGATGGTTTTGAGGGAAAACAAATTGGGATAACATGGATTCCCAAAAATTGAACTTGTCACTGTAATATTCAAACTTTTGGAAGGCCCAATTGTTTAATTAATATAGGTCAAATTCACATTTGGTCTCTATAATTTTGAAATAAATAGGAATTCATCTATTCAGGACCGAGGGAAACAATGGGTTCTCAACAAATATTTTACTCTTTCCCTTCTGGCTACTCATTCTAGATTAAGAGGAGAATAGGAAATTATCCATACCCAGTGATTTCTTGGGTTGTTTGATGTGGTCGAATGAAAAATTTGGAACCTTTCTGTCGATGGCCACCTCTTCAAACATTGCTTGAATAAAGGAAAATGATAAGTTTGATTGAGGATAATTTCATTTAGCAAATGGTTTTGAATGTCCGTTAACGAATTTAATGGTTGGCGCATCGAAAATGGTTATTGGAACATTGGCGGGAATGAATTTAATGAATCAACAGTTATATCATTAAAATATTGTAGAAAATAGTCATGGCTAATTTGGCAGTTAGCTAGCGGAGAGGATAAAATGGCAGGACTGGTATCAGAAGCAATGGTTAAATGGAGGCAGTTTGCGGGGGGTGCAGTAGTAAACAATTTTGATAGAGGGGGGTGTGTAATGAACAAGTGTGCAACGTGTCACCCTTGACGATTTCCTCAAAATAGGATTGTGAACCTAGGCAGCGCCTAACTAGCCATATATAGGGTATTCAATGCCCTGGAAGATGCACGGGACATAGCCCGCTAACACACGAATTGTCTTTTTTATTTAGTGACGAATTTCACAATTTGCGTGTTAGGGGGTTATGTCCCGTGCATCTCCCAGGGCATTGAATACCCTATATATGGCTAGTTAGGCGCTGCCGTGAACCTACCCTCCCCCCCCCACATTAAATGTCTGGATTAAGGGGGGTCCCACAATGGATTTTGGTTTTTGATCACGACGAAGTAATATCCGACTCTTGGAACATGTGCAATGGATATGCACTAGCGACATTTTAAACAATAAAATAAATAAAACTTTTATTTTCTCTGAAAATCGACTAAAGTGGCATTTATAAAAATATTACAACACCCATCCTAGTAATAGCTTAAATAGATTCCAAAATTATTCCATTTTCAATAACCCATCTTTGTTATTATTTATTTGAAATGTATCCCAATAACCTCCACTGCAAATAATAATAATAATAAGGGAAGCCTCATAAGAAACCATTTATTTTATGTCTACATCCAATAGGTTTGTACCCTCTCCCACTTAAAAGCTATAACTTTGGCCAAAGAAAAAGCTTGGAATTTGGTTAGAGTTGGAAATATCAATGTTTCTTAATGAAAGGAAAGGAAACAAGGAGTGTGACAAGAGAACTATTGGGAGTCTTCCTTCTTATCCAAAAAACTATAAATACATTAAGTACAGAAAGAAAATATGGCAATTAATAATGTGAAATAGAACAATGGAAAAATGGATAGGATATCCCACCAATGAAATTATCTTAGCTATTGTCAAGATCTTAGTTTACTAACACTTATCTCTCCCTACAAGCAAAGTTCCATCTTTCATATAGTTATTGGAGTTATCTTCACCAATTCCATTTTTTCCCCATTTTATTTTTAATACATTATAAAGATTCTCGATATGAATTGTAACTATATTCCCTATATTGCCAATGGGTTTAGGAAGCAATGAGGACTATTCCCCATGGCAAGAAAAACTTTATTTTGACAGCTAACAAGTGTTATGGCTAGCCAAAGTTTTCTCATGTCAAAGGGGTGCAACTATTTATTTTGTGTATGAAATTATACATTATAACGTAGGTAGGGTTACTCTCACTTATTAAGAAAAGCATATGCTATGTTAATCCTTATCAAAGGTGATTTTTTAACTTCTTTCCATTACTAACCCTTTTTGTAACTTATGAAATCAAATCTTATAGCTCAATCTCCATATCAAAAGAGGGGTTTTCCACCCAACATTTTATTTCTACTATTTTCCACTCCAACCTCACCTATTATATAGGTTAGGTAAATTTAGATTAGTGTCATTCCTCTTTATAAAATTTAGATTAGTGCCATTCCTATTTATATGACGCGGAACAAGGGACATTAGCATCATTGTATATGACGCGGGAACAACGGACGTTAGGAACAAATGCTTATTTTCAAAAATGGAATATGTACAGGTTTATTTTCACCATTTTGAATGTGATCGAGAGATGGAGAAACCCACCCTTTGGTTATAGTTATTTGTTTATCTCGCCCCATGTAATTCACTAAACTAGTATATCAAACCTTTTAGGGGAAATGTATGGGGAAATGTCCCCCACATCAATTTTTTTGTCTAGAAACCCTTCAAGATGACATAAAGATAAGGATAGAGCATTGGGGATTTGTGGCTTATTAATTAATCGTAATATTAAATTATTAAAGTAAAGGAACATAAAAGGTAAGGTACAATTTATATCCCATTCAGAATTCAAAAAACTTAATAGTTTTCAATATTTTATGATTGGCAAGTTTTAGTGTTTCCATTTTTTTATTTATTTTTTCTGTAGTTCATGATCCCCGAATATCAGTGACCGCTATATCTATGAAATATTTGTAGCAGGAAGATATACCCGAAATGATTACTTCTTGTTGGCTCAACCATGAAGACTCGCCCCAAGAGTGTTGAGATAATTGAACCCGTGACCTCTCTATAATAGAGGTGCTTTTACTGACCGGGACTCAGCCAACTAAGCTAACCCTTGGGACTTTATAGTGTTACCATTGGATTGTAAAATGATGACTTTGCATGGGATGATTTTTTATTGTTGGGATTCAATGATTATTTTTATTTTTATAATTTTAGATATGTAATTCCTCAAGCTAGGGGCATTGACATCCCTTTAACCCCCTTGGATTTCCTTAAATATTGGGGGTGCTCCCACACATCCCCCATTTGTGTCTCCTCATTCCCACGTTCCCCCATCTGAGAAACCCAATGTAACATTACATAAGATACACTTGAAAGATTAAAGGAACTGCATATTTCATCATTGAGACTCACAAGGGCCTTGTAACCCCTATTTCAATAGGGGCACCACAATTTTTTTGGCAAAGAACCATTCAATTTGTAATCCCAAATGTATGCAATCTATGCCCCTATAGGCCATGTGGGATGAATTATAAAAGTGTATCCTAGATATCCCTGGGATGATGGTCATGACATGTCTTCTTAGTTCATCTTCATGGTGCTTGGTTTTATGGCTTTGCTAACTCCCCTATAGTGGGTGGTAACTCACTACCTTGATGGAAATTATTATGTCCTCAGTTGATATTTGGACATCATGGAGGTGGATCTATTAAGACACATAGCTTAAAGGAAATCTTTTTGTATTAGCCTTGTAAATGATATGATTTCTCTATGTAAGGGTGGAAACACCCATCTTATTATTATTCTAATACACCTATATTTTATTCCTTTCATGGACCATTTCTCTTATGTATGCACACATCTTAGGTGATAATCGTCATTCTTCATATTAGTATCACAATTCACAATGATTTTTGTGCTCCACAAGGCATCATTTCATGTTCCCCAAGGTAAGGAGGAAGGTCCATTGCACTCTCCAGGGTGAACCAAATCAACTCCAACTCAAAGCACTAAAAATGTCCTTCTCAAAGCATATTTTCAAGTATATTTTCATCACTTGGGTGGGGGATGGGGTGGGATGGGGTGGGGTGGGGTGGGGTGGGGGGGGGGGTGGGTGGTGTGGAACTTCTTTTAGGGGATATGAGGGTTAGATGAGGCAACCTAACATTTATTTTGAGTAAATTTAAGGCCATATCAAGAAAAGGTCAATCCAGTAGACCAAGATCCAAGCACAAGTAAGAAAGTCAAGCCTTAAATCACTAAAAAAAAGGTAAGCATTTTACCAAAAGCAAGGAGTTTTTCACTTTTTCCTACCCACTGGTAGGTCAAAGATCAAATTTAGGCAACGTTGAGCACCTTAAGGAGACTGTTGAGCCTTCCTTGCATTTCTAACTTTACTCCGAGTCAATTAAAAAAAAATCAAGTGGAAATTTTGGTACAAATTATCCTCCTTTCTAAGAAAAGAAATCCTCTCTCTTAGGGACATCAACTCTTTAGGAGGTTTTTGAGGAATGTAAATAAAATTTTTGTAATGGCTTATTATCCAAGTCAACTGCGGATGACAATTCAAGTCATTTTTAAGATTTTGTAGACGTTTTCTAAGGAGCAAAAGGAAGGGAGATGTTGAGAGCCTCATTGATAAATAGAGAGTTCACTCTCCTCCCAAATCGTTGAGAAATGTTGAGATCATTTTTACATAATGTAATTATTTACATGAAGCTTTAGTTTCAACATTGAAGTCTCTTTTTCTTGGATACTCTACATGTTTTTTGAAGAAAATTTTATGTTAATTCAAGACTAATACAAGGCTATCAAGATCTATCCATTTAAAGGGAAACTTTGGAGACATCTAAGGTAAATCTCTCACTTCTCCTTTTTTGGTTCAAGGTAAGAATTAATTCTCCTTCTTGGGACGTATCCTAGAGGTTCCTCAACAAGTGCTTTGATTTTATTTCATTCCATAGTTGATATTTTGATTGAAGGCTTTCCCCTAAGAGGGATCCCTTTTAGCAGGGCTTGGCTTCATAAATTTTCTTGAATAGAAAATGAGGTAATTTATCTTATAAGGTTCTACCATATTAAGAAGGACTTTCATCTTTACCTAATTTCCCTAGTGGAGATAAGGCACTTAATCTCTAATCCAACAACCAACCATTTTCTACAAAATTCAAGTTATTACCTTTTTGTTTATATTGTAATTAAAATCTATAAAAACTGATAAATGAAAAAAATATAAAAAAAATATAATTATCAAAAATAGGAAGTAAACCATTGTAAATATTTTATTTATTATCTAGAAGATAATCAATGTATTAGATTTTTTATCTAGACAATTTTCCTGGGATTTGTGCCATATTGATGATCTATAAGCCCCAAGAGAAATTTCCCTCTTTTCTATGCTTTCAAGGTTCATATATAGTCATTTTGAGGGTTTTGAAGGTGTCTTCGCAATTATGAAATTTGGTTACAATAGTATCTTCTTAAGGATTGTTAAGGATCTTTGCCTATTAGGTTTTGTGAGAAAGGTTATTTCAAATCCTTTAAAGTGCTAGTTTCACTTCCAAAATATTTTAACCAACTATTATCAATATTTGGAAGTGTTTCAGCTATCGGAAGTGTTGCAAAAGGTTTTATCTTGATTGGGGCATTTTCCAATTTTGACCCTAGGGGGATTACACCCCTCTTTTCATGCAAGTTTGGATAAAATGTTTGTAGCTTACCATTTCCTTACATTTTTTTGGGCTCTATTTTCACTCTTATTTCAAAGCTCAAACTCAATCACCCAAGGATATATCATCATAGTTTGTTTCCACACTTTTGGGTTGCTTCAAAGACACTTCAAATATAGTATTTCTACATTTTCTAGTTGTTTTGCAGATTCGAAAGTGTACGACAATAGTAAGTTTATCCAAATTAGGTTACAAATGAAGTGGGAATCAAGAACAAGTCATCTCACTTGATGTATATACCCTATAAAAGGTAACAATCTATTGTGTATTTTGAGTGAGCTTTGTATGATTGTTTGTATTTTTTGCAGTCATCATTCATATATCTAGTTATAATTAACACCCTAACCTTCATCATAATTATTGTTTCTAGGCACTCGTTTTTTAGACTTATTAGTGAAGTGTGTGTATATTGGGATACCCTTGTGTCATTGTAGGAGTTGGCCTAAAGTGAGAGGATATTACGTTGAGTTAATAGTGGATGCATTTCCTCTGTATTTACAACTTAGTGTCTTAACTAGACCTTACTAAAGATGTTAATCTAGGAAATAACACACCCAACAAAACTCAAATGTAGATTTCAAGTTTAGAAGAGGAGCAAAATTCATAAGGCTCATGAGATACTTGTATACCTCGACATCATCTATGAAACTCACAAAAAACAGCTAAAATTTAGTTGGAAGATGAAAGGAGCCACAACTTCCATCTACAAATGAATTAGGGGAACCTTCCCTTGAATGAAGCCACATTAACACAATATAAATATACTTTAATCTGGATAGATATATTTGAACCTTGCACCTACTTCTAGCATGAGCAATGCCTTGTTGATAGCTAGAAAATCCCTCCACTAACAAAGAGAAAACCACCCAATGGCACATCCAAATTAGACTTGCTCTTGTTTGGTGGCATGTGGGCCTAATTGCCACTGAATAGAATGCTCCTCAAAAGGATATTTTTCTTGAAACTTAACAGAATACTAAGTTAAATCCTATTTTATTACAAAAATGTATTTTTATTCTAATCCTAATCTAATAGTCATAAAAGGTTGATTGCAAGCATAAATTAACTACTGAAAACAAGAGGGAATTCATTATCCTCATGGTAAATGAGACCAACATATTCAATTATCATACATAGTAAATAATTCACATAGAAATGATATTGATTATGGCCTATAATCAAATCCATAATCTATTCATAATAACTCTCCCCGAAAAACAATTAATAGAAAAGACAAATTGTAAGAATCTGCAGAACATAAACAATTGAAAGAAATGCACAATTTCCTAAATTGACCATGAACTATATTTTTCATGCATTCATTCTTTAGAAGAAATTCCTATGTTTGTAGTACAAAAAAAAGCCTTTTAGCCTTCAAATATTTTGTTAAACTTGATAATAGTATACAAGTTATAATTGCATATTTTCTTAGCTCTCAAGTCTTACATCCATCCCTTAACCTTGATAAAAATAAACAAGTCACAAGTTTGGATTTTCCAAACTAGTCTTCAAAATTATTTAGATTGATAAAAATACCAAGTTTTGATTACAAGGTTTGCAACCCCTTCTATATAGAGAAGGTATTTTTTTTAATAACTATTCTTCCTTCTCTTCTTTGGTTGCACTTGATTTCCTTTTTCTATTCATCCTTCCATATTCTTTCATGAAAAGTCTTATTAAATAAAAAATAATATCTTTTTAAACTATCATATGGTTATAGGTTTCTTATTTTTCCAAATTTTCTTTTCTTCTTTTAAATCATTAATAAGAAGAATAAAAAATAAATGAATTAATAAGAAGAATATAAATGAAAGTTTTTTTCCAACTCAGTCCTTTATTTAGTACTATATTTTTTTTTTCCTAAATTAATTAAAAATCATTAATATGGAAACTCATCGTTAACAAAATCCTCAACTAAAAAAGATTAACAAAATCCTAGCATCTAGAATGAATTTTTATGATTTTATTTTTATTATAGCCTTTGACTTGTAAACGTATTCTAGATATTTATATAATTTACAACATATGAAATTATTAAAAAAATAAATGAAACTATTAATAAATCCAATCAAATACAATTTTAAGATTTTCATGCATTTTTCAGACCTTTTCTCAGGTTAACTTCAAATTTTATTTGTTCTTTTATGCCTTATTAACTGCAAAAAAATTTGTAATTGTATCCTTAGTGTACTCTCTAATTTAGCTTTTATTTCCCATAGTTTAATCACTATTTTCATGGCTAAATGTGACGTTGTTACAAACTATTGTTCTACTGTTATTTGTTGGTTCAAGTCAGAGTTTATAGTAACCTTGAGTTTCTCCTGATTTGGTGTGTTTGTGTAACTTAATTAAGATTTTTTAGGCCAACCCTAGCCTTTAGATTAACCCATAGATCTCTTGCATCCAAATCTATAATTTACTCCTTCATCAACCTCAAATCCTAGTTTGTGATACTTTCATCTAGTATATTTATACTATAGGATCCTTAGGTGACATTTAGCTTAATATATTTAGGTTATTTGATCCCTAATCCCTACCAAGGAATCCTCCCTTGCATTAGATTGTTTTCTTCACTAAAGAGAAGAGAGTAGTTGATGAGGTGATAGTGGCGGCACTCCTGTGTCGCACATTTTCTAAGTCACCTAGTGAGGCTTTACACTAGATTCTAGACTTTGTTGTAATAGAACCCATATATATTCTGCATATGACTTGTAATCCTTGTTAAGAGAAAAAAGTAATCGTCAATAAGAAAGAATTCACTATCCAACATGGGCTGAAAGAACCAAGAGCACACACACATGCACATAGAAACACAAAAGAAAACGAGATGTAGTAGCAGTTTCCCAACGCCTTGAATATTGCAAGAGGATATCAATAAACCTTACTTTTTTATTGCTATGAATCATCACTCAGAGCTACTTTTTCCTCAATTTCCAAAACATATTTTTGACATTGAATTTGAACAATAAACACCAACCAAATATGGTTCAATTTCCAATGATGTAAACTCAAAATGGGTTCGAAATAAAACATGCTTCACTATCTAATGAGTTTTTGTCAAGCATTGTCATGATACCATGTCAATATTTCCAAATAACGTTTCTCTATAAAAAAGGATGGAAACAAATGAAGTATGCAAACCAGGCTACAATTGAATGAAGTAAATAAATGTTAAATTCACTATAATTTCATTGAATCTCAAAGTCAAAGGTCTCAATAAGCATTCAAAATTGGAACTATGAATAAGTTCTCAAACCTTGCACTTAATGTACTAATCTATGCCTATGGGTCTCAATCTTAGCTAGGGTTACATAGTCTATGTAAAATACACTAAAAACCATGATAAAATTTACCTCTTTGTTTTATACTAAACTTAGTGGCTTCCTCTCTCTCCCCAACTTCTTCACTTCTTATTCACTACTTTCAAATACATCTCTTCCAGAAAAATGTTTCCATTTATGTGGAGATTAATGGACCACTATTATTTGAGGTTTGAGTGTTGGTTTTGATTTCAAATAAAATCATCAAGAGGGTTTGATCTATGATCTTTGTGCTTGGTTATAGGAGTGAAGTAGGTAGTTGTCTCAAGTTATCCCTATAGAATGATTTTCTATTTGTGAACCATGTTTTTCCTATGTTTCTTGGTTTTTGTCAAGTCCATGTAACCTGAACAATGAATTTAAACGACCAAATTCATGTATCTACTCTTGAATATCTACTTTTGTAAATCATTTTCATTTGAAAGGCTTGGTAGTGCAATGTAGTGAATTACCACCCATTTAAATAATAATTGTTTGCCACATCATTTCCCAATATCTTACAAATTCTTACCTTCAGTGAATAGTTTATGCTTTAAAAGAATGTTAGAAAATAGGCTTTTGATCCACATGATATTGGATTCGACAATGATAAAAAGAGGATGAAAAGGCTCTTTTTCATGAACACAATTATCATTGGCAAGTTAAGTGATATCACTATGATATAATCCCCACAAAATGGATACCTGCAACCACATTCTACTTGAGATTGAGGGAAAATAACTATATTACTATGATGGTGGATGGATTAAATCTCACATATTCATAGCATTATGATAATAATTATAGTGCCAAGTCCTTTTTGGATAGACTCTTTCAATAATCAAGTGGCATGGTCCAATAAATCTTTATTATTTTTTTATATAAAAATCGTTAATTATATATTTGAATATTAAGAATATAAAGTTCACTTATTAATAGAATCTACATTTTCACGCAATGATTCAAGCACAAGTGTTAATTACTATATTTTGATAATTATGACTCGTGTTGTGCAAGGAATGAAATGAAAGGAAGGAAAGTAAATGAAACATACACAAAATAAATATGATAGAAAGCACAATTTTGAAACCCAACTTCTATTAAGAAATGAAATAACAAAACATTGTAGAACATAAATTGGCTAGAATGGTGGTAGCTATCTATGAAGAGAGTTAGATGGAAACTACATCGATTTCTGAAATATATTACAAGAGGACAAAAGAATGGATTCTTAACATAATTAAAGAACCCTATAGGTCTAAAACCCGAACCCTACACGATGAAGTTCCAAAAGATTTGCAAGCTCGAAGGTGGTTAGTCGGTACATCAAATTGTTAAGGGCACAATTTTTGCATACAATATCCATTTAGGTTGTACAATAGCATGTTGGAAAGAACTACTCAAGGAACAAAAATTTCAATCAAGGCAAGGTGATAACATGGAAACTCTTGCCTCCCTGAATTGCTAAAAATATCATTTAGGGCCACAAAATAGCCCCAAAAGTTTGAGACCCAAAAAACATAGAAAATTTGCCAAGAAGATAGAGAAACGATGTGATAGCCTTTATTATTTTACATTTAGGTATGGAATGTAAATATTTGATAATTAAAAAAATGGCTTGAGTCATGCGACATGGATTCCAGAGATGAGGAGGTTACTTGCTTGGGATGTTTTAAGGTCTCCTTACAACAGGAAATCTATACTTTTTTTGACAACCATTAAAGATTGGTTGGTTTGCATTAAATGGATTATTTTTCTAATTCATTTGATCTAAAGAAGAAGGATGAGGGCCATGCTTTATTTCGAAAAAAAAATTGACAATGAATAAAGGAAAAAAATGAATGCAGGATGACAGTTGTTTTGATTTGGGGGAAGGAAAAAGCATGCAAGAGGGAAGACAAACAACGATATTAGCAAGAAAGAAAGTGAGTTGGGTGAATGGGGGACATAGAAGAAAATTCTTGAGATTCTAGTGTTGGTTGGTAACTTTTATGCATAGCCTATGCGTTGACAAATGAGAGGGATCTCTGTGGTTTTTGCTGGAACAAAATAAAATAATCCTTGAAGGGTCGAAAATGGGGAGAACATCCTGAAGTTTTATAGCAAAGGGGGAACAACTGGGATATCAGTTCGCTTTACAGTAAGGCACAAAGAAATCACTCTCATGTGAGGAACGGTGGCCTCTTGATTCCTTGTTATCCAGAGGGTGGATATTGTTTTCTCTGGAGTCCCTTGATGGTTGGGGTGGAGGATCACCCCTTGGATTCTTGAAGAAGAGATTTATAAAGGATTTTTCCTATTGTGATTGTTTTACATTGGATTATGGATTCTCGAGGTGGGTGGAACCCTTGTGCTATTGTTGGAAGGGTGGAGAATAAATCTTTGGATTCCTTGGAATTTATTGCTTGTTGAACAATTGAAGGGTGAAGGAAATAGACCTCTAGACTCCCTATGATTTTGGTTGAATGATAAATAGTTGTTGGGTGGAGATGGGAGAACCTATGGAATCCTTGTCTCAACTAGCAGTTGGAGTTTAATCCCTTGAGAAAGAATCACCTTGCTCTTTAGAATTTGGCCCGAGGGTGGAAACTGCTAGTGAGTACTAGTTGTAACTTGTATATGGTTGGGTGGAGAGTTATTGTCCTAAACTCAATTTCCCAACTCTAGTTTCAATCTAAGATAATTTTCTTCATATGTAATAAGTTCCATGAAATATATGTTTATAATTTAAGTAATTGTTATATTGATTACATGAATAGCGCATGGTTCTCCCATGATTAAAAGAATGGGGTTATGATATGTGGTTCCTTGTACTAATGGTTTTGCACTAACATTATTTATGTGGGGAAGGAGATATGTATATACCTATGTATATCCACACTAGTGTTGTATGCACAAAGTGGTTACAACTATGTTGTGGGTGTGTGTAAACATGGGGCGAAGGAATAGTAAATTATGTCAAATAGATTAGATGTTGAGGTCAACTTTTAAGCTGAAACCATGTTGATTCAAAACCACTATGGCTTTGTACAAGGAGATCTGTGCCATATTTCATCGGCATGATTTGTGCTCTAAGGGTGTGGACCCCATTGCCATGAACTTAATAATACATGGAATGTTATACTAATGGTTGTGTGCAGGGGGGAGAAAATTCACATAAATTGTAGAAGTGTGAAAATACATATACATATGTGTGTGTGTGTGTGGCGTTTGTGTGTGTGTGCGTGTGTATGTGATAAACATACATAATGGGTCAAGTAGTTTCTCTTGGCATAATGGTAGTATAACACATCCTAAACATGTCCCATATATGGAACTTTATGTATATCATCCCCTATTCACCACGCTACCCTTGAAAGGGGTTGTAAAGGCTCAAGAAATGGAGGACCACATAGGTGTACAAGGAGTTCTCAAACTATTTAAGGGCAACTTGGCTATAGCACAAAATAGTATGAAATGACGAGCATATCAATATTGCAATGAACAAGAATTTGAAGTGGGGGATTGAGTATTTTTTATACTTCAACCATATAAATAGATAAATTAGCACTAAGGAATTATGGCCCCTATAATGTTTTGTGGATTAGAATTATGACTAACAAATTGGATTTTCCTCCACCTTCACATGAACATCCAGTGCTAAAAGTTTCTTGTTTAAAGAAGGTAACAAATGACAAGATCCTAGTCTAAACCATTTTATTAGTGATTAATGAAGAAGGTAAAATCATCAAAGAACCATAAACAATCCTAGAAACGAGGATTAAGCAGTTGAGAAATCAAGCAGTTATTGAGTAACACATCAGATGGAAAAAACTCCTAGTGGAAGAGGCAACATGGGAAGTTGATTTGTTCATGTATAAACACCCATAATTAGTCAAGTGTTCATGCATCACTCTGGTATACCTTGTAGTTATACTACCAGGAGGCATCATCATCGTCCTTAAAGAAAGAGATAAAGGGACTATATGCTAAAGGAATTTAAGAAGGCCAAGCCACCTACATTTGACGGAGAAATGAAGAAATATAGAGATGCAGAAGCTTGGTTGCTTGGAATTAAGAAATTCTTTAGAATCCATAGTTATTCTAAGAAAATGAAGGAAAAGGTAGTCATCTATAGTTTGAAAGGGAAAGCAAACATATGGTGGGAATATTTGAAGAATGTGAGAGGCATAACTGAACAGGTGTTGACTTGGAATGAATTTAAAGGCTCTTCAAAAATAAATATTTATTATACAGATACCATGAAAATAAAGCAACAGAATTTTATGAGCTCAGAATGGGACAAATGTTGGATTAAGAATAAATTAGCATATTTTTTAATTCCTAAGATACGTGCCATATCTTAAGGATGAGAAGAAAAAAAAATTCAAAGGTTCATTAGTGGGTTGCCCCTATCATTCAGAGATCAAATTGAATTATGTGAACGTCAGACATTAGAAGATGCCATTAAAAAGTTGAAGTAGTTATATGAACAATCAAAAAATAGGCAAGTGTTTAGGGGTTATTGGAAATCAAAGAACAATATGAAAGATCAAAAGAAATGACACAATAAAATTGAAGATAAAAAAGAAAGTACGAACACAGCCAATGCAAGTCGATCATAGCAAAACTTCAACTCAACTAATAAAGGTTGTGCACACCAACCTATGGGAGAGAAGCATGGTTTTGAGTCTAAGGATCCCTTGTGATGTTGGACATATGGAGAGAATCATCGCAAGAAATATTTCCCACATGAGAAAAACACATGACCACGAATACATAATGCACAGGAGGCTCGTACTATGGGAGATATAGCGTAGATCATACACAAAATATATGTAGTTTTGGAAAATTAGAAAGCAGACCAATAAGCATCCATAATTGAAATGGAAGGTAAGATTTGAGATCAAGTTGTTTCTATTTTGATTAGACCTTGATCAAATTATATCTATATCAGTTTTGAGCTTGGGGAAAGATGCCATCTAGCCAAAGAATTGCATGCAGAACTGTGGTTGGTCCAATTAGCAATAGGGAAAAAAAGAAGGGTGAGTTAGTGGGTGAAATCATGTGCATTTGAACTTAATGGTATGCCAACATCAACAAACCTTAATTTTGTTCCTTTGGGTGCATATAACATTTTGTTGGGCATGGATTAGCTATATGCGCATAGTACAAAAGTTGATTATTATGAGAAGGTCATTGAATTCCTGGATGAAGTTGGAGAGAGAATAATATTACAAGGTGTTAGGTTCCTATACCAATAGGAGTCATAATTTTTGAATGGCTAAGATTAAACCTGTAATATGTACATACCTTTGCTTTCTGCAAAAGTTTTCCATATTCAAAAAATTAAAAAATGTAAAGAAGGTATGTCCTAAAAGAAAAATCAAAGGACAAAAAGAATAAAAAAGGGTCAAAAAAGATGAAATAATGAACCCCAAGAAAAGAAAAGACCATGAAAGTGTGCAAGTGAAAATGCCACTTCTAGTTACTTTTGATGCAGAATAAATGATTGTGGGTAGCTTGTTACCTTTGCCACAATCCATGATAGTCAAAATGTTTAAACTTGACTACTTCATGTTTTCAATTTTATGCTTATAGATAGAGAATAAAATCTAACCAAACTGTTTAATCTTGGCAGATAATTAGATTAGGTAGAGTAAATAAAAGGAGCTCAGCTGTTTAATCTGAGCCCTTGGATGTAATAAGGTTAGACTTAGTTAGATGACTATTGTAAAAGAAAAGAAAATGCTTTGATAAGGTTTTTCCAGCTTAAGTGCACCCTAATAAAGAGAAGTAAAAATGGTAGGATGAGTAGGTGGGTAAGTAGAAGAAAGGTTGTAGAATTGTGATGATTGTTAGATAAAAGCATATTGATCACCTTCATCATCAAAGTTCTAAGTATGGATGAAAATTGGGCATGCATCAAGTCCACAAAGTCAAATTGATTAACTTCCCTCACTCATTACACCTTTCACTTAACTAATTTCCAATAAAAAGTCTTAAGTACCCAAAATATTAAGTCAAAGGGGCTCAGAGCATTTCTCTGACTTCTGGAGGGACTGGACCCTCGGCCCAATGATTTACAGGTCCTAAGTACTAAAAACCCCCTCATAAACATTCACCCCCTTCAATTCACTCATATTCCCAAACAAATCCCTTTTCCTAAGAAAAAACATCATTTTCCTAAGGAAAAGTCATTTTCCCCTAATAAACCCCTTTTTCTAAGGATAAAACCTTGTTATCCTAGGAAAAGTGATCGCCCCCATGAAAAAGACCCCTTTTCTCAAAAAACCCAAAAATACTTTAAGCCTAAGTATAATGTGTTTACAACAATGGCAAATGAATGAAATACACTACACTTTAGCAATTTTTCATTATCATATTAACTTCTAACCTTTATATGTATTAAATCCTAAAAAGAGCAATAAACCCTTTCCCCATATAGTTATAAAATAAATCCCTATGTATTAATACCCCACCCCCAAAAGGTTTGAAACATAAACTTTATAAAACCCGACCTCGATAAAAGAGTTAATTAACCGATCTGCGGTTAATTAATAATCTAACCCTCCACCAATCAAATCACCCTTGAACACCCTATACCCGCCTTAAACCACCATTTTATTAAACTCGCCACACTTAAATTTTGGTCGGGCCCCTCCATTTCCCTTTGTACAAAATCCCCACCCCAATCATCGTGTGATCACTTCCCCTTTAATCCAACCGTTGTTAAGCATATCAGGCGGCCTCCAACCCCCGACCTTTACCCGCCCGATATGGGATGTTTTCCTTTGGGCCCCAATGCTATGTGGTGCCCAATGAGTGGGGTCGAGCAACCTCCCCTCGAAACTACTCCAGCCACAAAAGTGGTGCGATCAAACCCACTTACTGCCTCCTACTAGACGACAAAAAGTCACATCTCCCGCTAAAAGCCAAATGTACCTTTTTCCCATGTGCCCGCCAAAGGTTGACTTTGCGAATAAAACTAAAAAACTCATTATTTTTTGTTTTATCATGAAAGAGCGCTCTAGACCTCCATGCACGCGACCGACTACATTCAACTGCCAACCCACGTCCAACCACCAACCTTCAAAATCCACTGAACTTCCAGTCAACCCTCCAGTTCAAATAGACCTCTTGCAACCGTGCACAGTTGCTCGTCAACCCATCAGAGCCAAAAATTCCAAGTATTTATCCAAATACACCAAGAAACCCTGTCTCATTCCTAAACCTGTTACCCAATTGCTTGAAATTATTAAGTAATTAAGTAAAATAAATCCACAACAACCCCAAACTACTTTGTAATTGAACCAAATTTCCCTAATTTGACTGAAAACCCTTTTCCACATTCTTAAATCCACAAGAACTAAGAATGGCCGCTCCAATTGCAATGGATGTTTGACCAATTACCACTCCCCATCTGGATTTAGACCATCTCCCTTTGGCGGATAAATATTTCCAAATCAAGGACACTACTATCTGTGAATCCCCTATTAAACTATATTGTCGATACAAGGACCAATACCTAAACCAAGCTGACAAAATTGGGCTTTGGGAATCCAATTTTCCCAAGTACCAGTTCCCAGAGGTGCATATCTTCCCTGAAATTGTTCATTATTGCCATACCAATTACAACCCCAGTCAAAGAGCAGTGATGTCTCCAAACCAGGATGTACTCTTTACCATCACTGCTAAATCCATTAATGAAATTCTTCAATTGGAACCAGGACAAAATCTGGACCCTATTTCCATTGGAGACCTGCTAGATCAATTTCCCAAGCTTACCACTGCTAGACTTGCTGAAATATTCCAAACCTTAATTGTGGAAGAGAAAAATATTCCAAAGGATCCTCCCCCATACATGTGGACCATATTTTCTAAACTTGGCCAGGACATTGTGTCAATGATATCTAGTGTCTTAGGCCATACTACCAGTGAGTATATTGATGAAATCATTCTAGCCTTCATGTCCATCTTCACTCCAGGACAACCCCCTGCCATCATATATGATTATGCCAAGTTCATAGCAGATAAAATGCATGATCAATTCTTAAGAATGAACAATGAAAGAGTATTCAAGTATTCCTTAGTTTTGTACCACCTTTTCTTATATTATCAAGCTGATAAATTCCCATTTACTCTTCAAAAGCTTGATACCAGAGGCCACCCTAGGTCAATAGTCTTTTGGACTCCTTTGATCCACAAATATGAATCACCATATCCATACACAGACTTCATATATCTTTTTGTATATCCTATAGTGACCATGTTGCTAGGAAGTCCTCCTCCAAGGATCAGTTTAGATATCAGGAGGATCCTAGAGCTTTCAAAACAACACAAAGTGGGAGATTGGTACTTGCACCAAAATCACATTGAAATTAGGATCTATGGCTGTGAGTTAGCACCATACAAGTTACCCAGATACCTCGCAACGAGGTTATTTTCTCTGGAGTACTACAGAAAGATAATCAATTCATATGAGGTACATTTTGTGAAATCCAAAAATAAGGCTCAACTCATAATCAAAGATCAACTAGGCCCCTTTGTGTGCAATAGTTGAGAAGCTGGAAGAGAAGCAGATGAAATATTTCAAAGGATCAAACTGAAACAAAGCTTCATATGGGGATAAGACCCCTTTGATTTCATCTACAATAGAAGACAGAAAAAACAAGTTGTCTCCCTATATCCACCACAGAATCCCTGAGATAGAAAAATATGCAAAACAATTGGAATGGGTGGAAAATACTCTAGTGGACAGAGATAGCACTGAAGTTTCTGCTAAAAATGAATTAATTAATTTAGAGAGGAGGATTGATGAAGGTTCATTCATACAGGTGCCAGGAGAATCTCAAGCACAAAGGGAATCACAGGCACACAGTGAACAACAATCAGAAGAAATACCCCAGGTGCAAGAAGATTCAGAACAACCAGACTTGTTGAATTGAGGCTTCTGTGATCCGTATCAAGTTTACGAGAGATTTTTTGGCGTAAATCACAAGAAATTTCATTTTTCGACGTGTTTCGAACCAACTAGTGGGTTCATTGCCAGGACAAGTTGAAGAGTCAAATCTAGATTACAAGTTAAATAGTCAGGGCATAACATCCAATGGTAACTAACTAACGACTATATTTGACTATAGCTGTTAGTTAGTTACCATTGGATGTTCTGCTCTAACTATTTAACTTGTTATCTAAATCTGACTCTTCGGCTTGTCCTAACGATGAACCATACTAATTGGTTTGAAACGCGTCGACAAATGAAATTTATTGTGATTTATGCCGAAAAATCTCTCACAAACAGACTTATCAGAAGAATTGACCAAACAAGACTGCCAGAGCCCATCATGAGTGCTCCCCCTATCATGCAAACTCCTCTCAATGAGGAGAGAAACCTCAAAAGAGATAGGGAGGAGGCCACTCCTTCAGGTAGAGATGTTTCACAAACATATGTCAAAAGGCAAAGGTTAAATCCTTTCTTCGAACAAGAATTCACAGAAGAAACAATTGGAGCGACAAGCATAGAAAGAGAAGGGAGCAGGCATGCTACTCCCTCTGGAGGAACACAAGAACCTTCGACATCGCATGCTCAGATGTTGGAAAAATAGAAAAGTATGGAAGTGTCCTCATTAAGGATTCCAGCTGACCAAGACCAGGATATCAGAGAAATAAAGGCCATGAATGAAATGTTAAAATCCCAAAGCTATGCTCAGTGCCTCAAAATGGCTCCCACCAACCAAACAAGGCTTATGTCAGCCTTTGATGTGAAAGAAGGAAAAATGCAGATGACTTTCCTGAAGCCCACCACCCAGATCAGCATCTGACTACCAGAAGACAGATTTTGAAGTGCTGGCAAAGGACATACACCCTATTGACCAGATTGAATTGCATAAACAGACAAGAGAGATGGTATATTCCATTTTGACAAGCAAAGCCATTGCAGCCCATCAGTTACATAGTTCGCTGAATAATATATTTGTGTAGTTTCAACTAGAAAAGGCCTCCTCACAGGCCAAGGATACCAGAATCAAGTCCTTGGAGGACTTAATAATAGATCTGGGACATGATCCCAAAGATGTGAAAGCTATAGAAAGGTTAAATAAAAAGAAGAATGATGACATAGCTGCTTTGAAAAAGTAGCTCAAAATTCCACATCTTCATCATCCACAAACAACAGAAGTATTAGAGACTCGGAAGGAACAAGAAGAGCTTATGGACTTGGTCCTTAAGCTAAATGATCAGCTTAAAGAAAATGAGAAAGAGTTGGATACAATGATTCAGTCTAAACAGAGTGAGTTGGCAACCACTCCATAGACTGTTATTCCCACAGTCTCTACTACAGTTCCCTCAACATTGGCAGCCTCTTTAGCACCGACAACTCCACCTGCTACATCACTGCCAATCACAACCGCATCTACAATTGCAGGTAAATCAACAAAAAAGACAACAGAGTTAGTGAAATCCATGGAGGAAATGTCCATCCAGGCTACAAAGCTAAAAAAGCTTAAAGAGAAAGTGACAAGCTTAGAAACTGAATGTCAGCTTGCCCAAATGCAACAGAAAGAAGAAGCACAGAAAGCCCTAAGGATGGGTGAGAGGATAAAGTTCCTTGAAAAAGATTTAACTTTGTAAAATCCACTAGGACAAATTAAGGAGATGCTCTAGGCCAATATCATTGACTCTGTCAATGATGTTTGGCCATCAATTCAAGTAATATTCAAGCAAACAGAACTAGTGAAAGTGACCACCATAGTAATACAAAAGGTAAAGGAAGACTTCGGAGACCAGCCTGAGGAAGCTAATTGACTCATCCATTTCTTGAATAGCAAGAACAGGCATGAACTAGATGAGCTTGGTGTGGAGGATAGAACAGAAACCATCATTAAAATAAAAAAGGTTCTCTCTAAAAGAAACCTTATGCTTAACTTAGAGAAAAAATGCCATGACTTGCAGGTTGGTATTGACAGATTCATGGAAAAACTTCAAATTTTGATAAGTAAAGGCCTTCCCAATCCCATGGTAATCAATGAAAAACTTATGACCCAATCGGACTATGTTGACAGATTAGAGAAATTGTCCAAGGAATAGGCAAGCACTTCAAGAGTCAAAGCATTGCCAACAGGGAAAGTATTATACGATACTTTAGAAAATCTATTCTTCCTAGAGCATGAGGTGAAGCATCTCTTCGTCACCAAGCCAAATTTTTCCAAATACACTGAGGTGGATGAGATATATAGAATGATGCTCAAGGTTAAGTTGCTTGAAAATGAATGGTGGGTAACAATGACAATTTTACTATAAGTTACCACAATGAATCTGAAGGCAGGTGAAAGGACAGATAAACAGGGTCAAATAGTAACAGGTTAAAGAGTATCAGTAAAATATTAAAGACAAAGGTGATTCCAGCATACAAATATCAGCTAGCTTAAAGAGCTCAAGTTCAACTGCAACAACCAGCACAATCACAATAAAAGGGACAACATGATGTTGTTTTCCATCTGTCTCTATCTCCATGCTTGAAGATATTTTGATTTCCTATATTAATTCTCAAACTATTATGAGATATTTTGTAAATATTTTTTCTATAAATAATTCACCTTTAGAAGTGTTTGGGGTGGATTCAAAGACATTTCTATAGACATTTTCCTCTCAAGGTAAAGTGTTATTGTATCAAGACTGGATTGGCTTGCTGGATCAAGGAATAAAGTAAAGACATTTCATAGGATTCTTGTGTAAAGCGGAAATCATATAAGTATTCTCTCTCACATGTGTATTAGTGTTTCTCTTTATGCTGATTAATAATCATATGTGTCTCTATGAAATCTGAATGTTAAACTAGTAATGATATTTCAGAATTGGCTTAAATGCTCTATGTCTTGACTGTTTACATTCTTAATGTTTTTTGCTAAACTATCTTAGTCTGGGAATTCCTTATTGCTCCCTTACTTCCGTAGTCCCCCCCTAGGTCTATAGTAAAGCATTCTTAGTTGCCCTTTGCTCATGATCACTTCCTGCTCTTCATCTTGATCCCGATCTAACGATTCTTCGTTGCCCTTTCACCCTGGTTAGGACTACCTCATCCATTGGAACCTGAAGATTTGCCTTTTGCTTTGCTAGCCTGCCCTATGAACTCTTCCTTTAGTGATTTATCCAATCTAGTTAAGCCATCCTTTGATTGACTGCATAGCCCAATGGATTGAAACCCTTGCTCTGTCCATCTGTTCCTAGAATTCAACCACCCAACCAAATTCAAAACCTTATGAGCACTAAGAACTAGCCTAAAATCCCACCAAAACAAAGTTAAATTATAAAGAGAGAGACCTCTCTGGACTTAGGTTAGCTAGAACCCAAGTCTAAAAGATTAGGTTTGTGGTTACCTCGGATTATTCCTTCTTTTTATAACTTCTAGGGAAGACTTTTGAGTGATAACACAAGGAAAGTGAATTCCCACTTCGGTGAGGCTACGATTTGTTCTTTGTACAAATTTCCAGCAATGAAAAATCCAAAAACAGTGTTGAGAAAGAGGAGAGTGAGATGCTAAGAAGATATATTATTTTGCAGTAGTATGAAGATGTGCTTCTAGCATATGTTTTGAGATTACCTCCTCATAGAGAGGTATATTTCCCTATTGATTTGATGCCTGGAGAAACACCAAAATCCAAGGCACCATACAAGATGAGTACCCCTGATTTTGTTGAATTAAAATTACAACTTAAAGAGATGTTGGATAAGGGCTATATAAGGTCAAGTGTGTCACCATGGGGAGCTCTAGTTTTGTTTGTGAAGAAAAATAATGGTACACTCAAACTCTGCATTGATTATATGGAATTAAATAAGGTGACCATCAAGAACTAGTGTATATTTCCATGCATTAATGACTTATTTGACCAACTGAGAGGAGAAATATTTTTCTCCAAGATTGATTTAAGGCCATGATATCACCAAGTACGCATCAAGGAAGAAGATATCCATAAGACTACATTTGTGACAATATATGGGAATTATGAATTTGTGGTGGTACCCTTTGGGATTACTAATGCCCCTGCCACCTTCATGTGTTTAATGAATAGTGCGTTTCATCCTTGGATAAATTTTGTATTCTCTTCATTGATGATATATTTTTATATTCAAGGATTGAAGAAGGCTTGAAAAGAATCTATTTGTAGTGCTACAGTTGTTAAGGGAACTCAAGATTTATGAAAATATTATTAAATGTGATTTCTTCCAATCACAAATACATTATTTGGGACACATCATCTCCAAGGAGGGGATATCAGTTGATCCAAAAAAGATCAAGGCCATAATGGAGTGGCCAACACTGAAAAATGTGAATGAGATTAGATCATTCATGGGAAAGGAAGGCTAATATATAAGGTTTATCAAAAGCTTCTCCAAGATAGGCCACCCAATCAATTCTTTGTAGAAGAAAGGAAAGAAATAGGGTGGACAATTGAATATGCAACAAGCTTTGAACAATTGAAATAGTTTCTCACTAATGCATTAGTGTTAAGGATTGCAGATCTAGACAAAAATTTCATGGTTTGTACAAATGCCTACAAGGAGGGGCTCAATGGAGTCTTGATGCAAGAAGGACAAGTAGTTTTATGTGATTCATGGAAGCTAAATGAACATGAATAAAATTATGTAATTCATGATTTGGAGTTAGCTGCCATTATCCATGCATTAAAAATGTGGAGGCATTACCTCCTCGATAGAAGATTTACGCTCATGAAATGTCATGGGGGGACTCAAGTATTTACTTGATCAACCTAAGTTGAATGCAAGATGAGCTAGATGGTTGGCCATACCTAGCGAGTTTGACTTTGAAATCAAGTACATCAATGGAAAATAAAATAGTGTTGTTGATGTACTCAATAGAAGGGTTCAAGTAAATCACATGGAAACTGTAAGATCTTATGGATTGGACCTAAGAGAATGGGTCAAACATGTAGGGTGGCATGATGAGAAGTATCAACAAATAAAGGAAAAACTACATCAAGATGGTGAGGGTGGAAAGGATTAAGAATATCATCTCATGGCTGATGTTCTAATTAAATTCAATAATAGAATCTATGTGATAAATAATGATGAATTTAAGAGGTTCATAATAAGAGATTTTCATGCTAGGCCATATTTTGGCCACCCGGGATACCAAAAGACCCACATGGCCATAATTTTTTTTTCCAATTGACCTAATTTGAAAAAGGGAATAATTTATTCTGTTGCTAAATGCATGTAGTTCCAATAATTGAAGGTCAAATATAAACACCCAACAAGTTTATTACAACCCACTCCCATTCCTAAATGGTAGTGGGAAGTGATCTCCATGCATTTCATTACCAGTTTACTAGAAAGTCTAGACAACACGATTTCATTATGGTGGTAATTGATAAGTTGAGCAAGATGGCTCATTTTGTAGTAGTCAAATTCACCACTGCTAGTGAGGTGGCTCAAATTTTCATAAAGGAAATTGTGAGGTTGCATGGAGTTCCCTAGAAGATAATTTTAAGTAGAGATGCCAAGTTCACTTCAAATCTTTGGAAGGAACTATTTGTTGGCTTAGGGACAAAATTGGCCTTCATCATAGCTTATTATCCACAAACGGGTGGGAAAATAGAAGGACAAATAGAATCCTCAAAGACATGTTAAAGATGAATGTGATGCACTTGCCAAAGAAGTGGAAAGGGTATATTCCACTTGTAGAGTTTACATACAACAATGGGTCTAAATATGCGCTTGTTCGAGGAATTTTATGGAAGGAGTTGCAAAACTCCTATTAGATCGAGTGATATAGTTAACAGGGTCTTTATTGGACCTGATATGCTAAAAGAGATGGAGCGGAAAATGTAGATCATCAGGTAGAATTTAAATGTGGCACAAGACAAGAAGAAAATTTACATGAATCAAGATAGGGTGTATAAGTATTTCCATGTTGGGGAACATGTTTACTTGAAAGTTAGACCCAAGAAAAGTTCCTTGAAGATTAGGTCATGTGCCAAATTGGCACCACATATTTTTGGGCCTTTTGAGACACTTGAAACAATAGGGCCAATGGTCTATAGGTTGGCCTTACCTCCATTAGTAAAATTCCATGATTTTTTCCATGTTTCTTTGCTTAAAAGATGTTTACAAGACTCTAATAATGCGATTGATTGGTCTATGCTAAAGGTGGAACTAGAGGGAGAGTTTTAGCCAGATCCACTATTCATCCTAGATCGAAGGAGCCTCATGCTCTAGAACTGAGAAATAGAGAAAATCAAAGTGTAATGGAGACACTTTGGGCCTAAGGAAGCCACTTGGAAAATGACGATACAATGCAGAAAACATATCCTTTCTTGTTTGCTCGTTAAATATATGTATATAAAGCTCCATAAACAGTATGTTGATTTTTAAGCATGTATTTTATAATGTATATGGACAAAGAACATTTAGGACGATGTTCCCCCAATGAGGAGGGGTTTGTGAAAACTGCGATTATTTTACATTAATGTATACAATGTAAATATTTGATCAAAAATCCCTGGATCTAGGTGCTCGACCAACCTCCACCACATGCTCGACTAAAGAACAAAGATGCCCTCCACTTTGTGACCGTCACTCCCCCAATATCACAACTGGGCACCATAAGTTTTAAATATGTCCAATCAGATCTCTGGGACCTGATATCACATGCATAACTTAATGTCTCACCTACCTTATCTTTGTGTTTATTACATTGCTCCATGGACATCACCTTCCATCTCCCTCTAGTTTTATGCTCAGAGCCTGGAACATGTTGCTCACCAACCCCGCTTCAACTCCCTCTATCCCTTTTGCACCATATTTACCATCCTCAACATATTGTTGCATCTCCATGAGCAATGAGAGGGGTAAAGGGTGTCGAGTCAATCGAAGAAAGGGAAGAGGATGTCTCACCACAACCTTTGATGACAATGTGGAATTTGGCATTGTTTGAAAATTACATCCCGCCTCATATATATTTCCTAGTTCTCGAGATCGAAGAGGAAGATACCATCCATGGAAGAAACGCACTTTGGGCTCTCTGTAACTTTTATCCCACCAACTAAAGGAACATGAGAAGGAAAAATATCATGCTACTTGTTGGATTTTCAACTAATAGTTAGAGTTTAAACCCTTGAGCAAGAAAAACCTTAGTCTTTAGAATCTAGAATACCTATCTCAACTAATAGTTAGAGTTTAAACCCTTGAGCAAGAAAAACCTTATTCTTTAGAATCTAGCTCACGGGTGACAGTTGCAAGTGAGGATTAGTTGTAGCTTGTCTATGGTTGGGTGGAAAGGTGATTGTCCCAGAATCAGTTGCCCAACTCTAGCTTCAATCCAAGATAAGTTTCTTCATATGTAACAAGCTCCATGAAATATATGTTTATATTGTTAAGTAATCATTATATTGATTACATGAATAGTGCATGGTTCTCCTATGATTAAAAGAATGAGGTTCTAATAAGTGATTCCTTGTGTCAATGGTTATGCACTAACATTCTTTATACGTGGAAGAAGATATGTATATATTTATATATATCTACATTAGTGTTGTATGCACAGAGTGGTTACACTTGTGTTGTGGGTGTGGGTAAACACGGGGCAAAGGAATAGTAAACTATGTCAAATTGATTAAATATTGAGGTCAACTTTTGAATTGAAACCATGATGAATAAAAACCACAATGGGATTGTTTAGGGAGACTTGTGCCATCCTTCCAACACTATTAAATTCATCAACATGATTGGTATTCTAAGGGTATGGACCCCATTTCCATGAACTTAATAATACAGGGAGTTTTATACTAATGGTTGTGTGTTCGAGGGAGAAATGCACATAAAAATTGTAGAAGTGTGAAAATATGTATATGTATATGTATATGTGTGTGTGTGTGTGTGTGTGTTAAGGAGCTCAAGGTTGAGCTCGTGTGTGGCTAGGTCAGGGCTTATCCCTGTGTAGGTGTATGCACCCAATGGGAGGCCTTAACCCTAAGGGTTGGGCCATGGACCATATAACCATGCACCATGGCCAAAGGTATAATCCTAGGCTCACAACGGATGACAAATATTTATTTACAAGAGATATTGAGGAGTAATAGGAGGAACCCCCTCCCCCTTGTGACGTCAGTGAGGGGAGGGGGGAATCTCACCTCGATCATAGCTGTTGATGGAGTCGAGGGAGATCGATGATCAGGAAGCCAACGGGGCCTCTTCTGTGTGACGTTAGCGAGGGGAAAGTGAGGCCACACAAACTGACGAATGGGTAGATTGATGGTGGGTTATCAGATCACAACTCTGGAACTGTGAAGTGGAACAAAGATAGTGGACCCCCCATGTGACATAAAAGAGGGGAGGTGGGTGTGGTATTATGCATGAGCCATCAAATAAGGAAAATGAGTGGGACAGTTGTATTGTAACCTTGGAACTAAGAAATGGAACCAGGACAGCGGACCAACACACCCCCCCCCCCCTTGATGTCAGCAAGGGGAAGGGGTTGTGCTATTGAACTATGGTCATCGGTTAGATGGTTTAATGTGGGTCTTTGATGGAAGAGAGTAGTATGTGTGTGTGTGTGTGTGTGTGTAATGTTTTACATGCTGATACCACTAAATATATATTTATAATTATACAAATGGTGCACCCATAATAATGGTGGGAAGTAAAATAGAGAATCAAGTATTGACACATGCCACATGGGTACCATGTGGGTGCCACGTGGTAGGAAAAGAGAGGTAAAAACTTTGAATTTAATGAGACTTTAATTTGCAATCCTTGAGAACAAATTGGACAAAAATTATATCACTGGAACAGTCTCATTGATACAAATTGATGAGGATATCTAAATTGAGTTTTTGAAGCTCAGAATAAAGTCAAAACAAAAAAATACCCCATTTCTCTAATTGTACTAGGGAAGTTGGGTTCACATAGTGAACACATCCCCAAGGGTAAGGGGGTGTGTTTACAACCATTGTCAAGTTAGTGGAAGAGGTGGGTAGCCATAAATATCTACCTTCATAATTCCTCCCTCCTTAGGAGGTAGTGGTCTCAATTGCATAAAGTTTCATCATCATATGAGAAATTTTTTGTTGAATATAGCTCCCGGTGAGCCACTTACCTTAGTGAAGAGGTTTCCCTACTTTGAAATCCTAGTAAAGTTGTATGTGTTTTTAGTGAGTAATTAATTTGGGCAGACAGTAAGATTGACCTTCAAAACCATAAATTCTGATAATAGTGTAATCCTAAAACATATACCAATCTCCCACATTGGTTTCCTTCATCAATTGCAGAATTTTTCTAAAATCCTTATGCATTATTTTATGGATTTTATCAAGCAGTTTTGCTTGGAGGTGATATAAGAAACAATCTGTAAATTTGACATAACCTCTTGGTATCTTCCTTGGAAATGTTATTTCTTATCATCTATCAATTTCTTTTTCCTTTACCTATATATCTATAACTTCTGAAAATATTCCATTGCTAATGAAATAATATGGGTAGCAACACAGGACTAAATGTATCAAATATGTAACAAGTCTGAATAAATCAAAGGCCGGAATAGTACTAAGATGCAAATGTATACTCTAAGCTAGATATCCTCGGAAATTATCTCTAATTTCCTTAGGATTCATAATTATTTCCCTTAAGTGAATAAGGGTAACTTAATCCATCACAGAGTCATTGGGATATCCAAAAATAGCAGACAGTAATGGGACCATGACCCAAAAATTAGGTTTCAATAACTTACTAGAAAGTGGTAATTCAACCTTTAATACTTGACCAAGGATTTCAACCAGACTTTGTAGAAACATTAATTTTTCATCTTCAACCCAAGTTATAAAATCATCACTTAATTATTTATCATTAATACTCTTCCATGTCATAGGTAATTTCAACATTTTTTTGGCTATAATTTCTTCGAATACTTCTAATAAAGTGCATCAATTTGTAGGATGAACAATAATTTGAGTGGAAGAGTCATAATGATTGGCTAAGAGAAGAATTACATCGGGGCCGAAATGTACATGTGGTAACACAGATCTAAGTAAATTAGTGTTTAATAAGTATGTATATGAGTTGTTCAATTCATCTTTTGAATCTAACTTATTTCAAAGAGTGTATATGTCAAAATTTTGCACCTAAGTGTTGTGAATTTAAGCCAAGGTATTGTTGACGGTGTTGGAAATCCATCAACTAAAGGGGGGCTCCCTGATGTGAAGTCTCAATTATACCTCACACCATTTGGAGTAGGATCCCCATCTAGAGTATTAGCCTGGCCACCATAACATAGAGGTTTGCCTCAATTGCAATGAATAACATAAGAGAGTATGCATGTAACCTTTGAAATCAGCAAGAAAGTTGACACTATGAAACACCAAATACAATGTGTAAAAGGAGAATTTCGTAGAGGGAGAGAGAAGAATGAGTCTCTGGAAGGAAGTAATAGAATTAACCTAAGAGAGACACATGAGAGCATGAAAAGATGAATTAGTGGTCTAGAAAAGTAGTTCACATAGACCCAACGACTATTAAAGCAAAACAACATGCATTCAACAAGATAAGTACCAAAGCCATCAAAATAGTTCAATTTCCTTAGTACATGCGAACAAAACACATACTAAAAACATATAAAGAATAGTCATATTACATTCATGATAAATGCATGAAAATGTGTTTTCTCATAGAGATTTTGATTATTAGGTGAAAGATCCAAGTACATGGTTACAATAACGAGCCACTAGATCCAATAGTGGAACATTAATTCACTCCTTGTTACTCCAAAGAATGATCTTCTCTCCTATGTTAAGCTAGAGAAGCCAAGGGTAGATCCCCAAAGGCTAAGCCTCCAAAATAACTTTGCTTGAGTTATGAGGTTTCTTTTATAACAAGAGGAATGACCTTTCATATCCCCTGTGACTCTTGAGTTACCCTCATGACTCTTGCACTTCTAATGTGACTTTGAAATTCTACATGACTTTTGGATTTTTCCAAAGGACTCCTTGGTCCATATATGACTATGTGACTTTTCATATTCCACATATGACTCTTTTACTTTCACACATAACATTTTGTCCTTTCCTTTTGGTAATTGCATCATTACATCCACAAATGATGTGGCAAGACACATGGAAAAACATGTCATCGTGATGATACTGGTACAAGTCGCAACATGATAATGATGACATGGCAATGCCAAGTTGTTCATCTTGCTGCTTTTTCTTCAATATTCAAAAGAGATTTGTCTAGTACTTCATCTTCATGAAAGATTTTCTTTTTTCTTCATCTTCATCCTCCAAAGGGTCTTGAATCAGTAAGGAGTCTTCACACAATCTTTCTTTAATATTTTGTCGTAAGCCAATGTCCCTTTATAATCTTGTTTGATGACTCCTTCATGGTTTCCACTTCACAAGGATCTTCTCGTATGTTTTCCTTTGCATCCTCCTTGAACATCATCTTGTCATGTTAAGATATAGTACTTGTAGATTAAATTCACTCATAAAAGGACTACATTAGTCTAAAGATCTCCTAGTCTAACTATATTTATGAAATGCACTTGATGATATGGAACAAGGTACTGGGCTGAGGAGGAGGCTAAGGGATTACACAATGTGCAATTCAAAGAAGCAAGAGTGAGGTTCCAGTGGCTGTGATTGTGCAATATGTAGCATCTAGTGGTTAGAGAAGGAAGATTACACAATTGAGGGAGTCAGGAAGACATTAGTGAGGGATTGCTCACTGAAACTGCACAATGCACAATTCTAAGAGATATAGGCATAGGAATACATAGTTGGGAAACTCAGTGATACAATGAGGAAGTCTTGCTCATTGCGATTATGAAATTCATAGTGCATGGATGCCAATGACTCAATATTGCACAATTGAGCAAGTCAAATAGGTATATAGGAAGGGCTTGCCCACTGAGATTACATAATGCACAATTCAAAGGAGAGAATGAGCCATTCGATTGCGAGTTGTGCAATTCAGAGAGATAGAGAGACAAATTGCTGATTGAAATTCCACAGTGCGTAGAGAAAGACTAACTGGAAGGAAAGATTGTGCAATTTTGAGAGGAAAGAGGCAAAAATTGAGCATTGTGATTGTGCAATGCGCAGTCCTTGGAGGCATTGATTGTGCATTGGATAGTTCCAAGAAGCAGGGATGCATGACTGGAGCTTACAACTTCGCAATGCGTAGTTCAGAGGAACTGAGAGGATCTAGGTTGGTCAGGCAGAAAATATTTCAGAATTTGACTAAGTGTGGGACCCGTGAGGAAGAGGTGAAACCAAGTTAGGAATTGAACATGATCACACACTCAAAACAATCGACATCACAACATTGAACACTCATAATCAACATGATCCACTTAATGTGACGACACAACAACATCCTCCTCCAAGTGCGACACTTAGGATACACTTTGTGCCAATAGTGACGACACCAATGCAATAATTCATAAAACTTGGGAAATGTGTCTAGTGCATGTCATTATGATAGATGGAACATAGTAGTTCAGGAGAATGCATCAAAATTTCCCTTCAAAAATGTACAAATGACTCCCTTTGACTAGATGCAACACTTCCCCAACCATAAGACGACACTTACGAACTTAAGAGAAAAGTGCAAACGACACTTGAAAAGGCCTAAAGAAAATGAAAGTGATACATTCTAGAACGAATATAACATGAAAATGATAATTATTAGAGTGAAAAAAGAGCAAAAATGATAGTCATAAATGTGAAAGTGATGCTTGCGAAAACAAAGGTTTTCCAAAGCGACAACTGAGAAAACTCACCAAAATAGAAGTACAATTGCAATCAAAGTGAGGAAGATTGTCAATGGAGATTGTTCACTAATTGTCATCATGTGTCGTGCAATGCATTGTGCTTATGGATTGCGCATTCACCGTCACTAGTGATTGCACAAGCTTTACCTTCAAGAGATGTGCAATGCCTATCTAAGCTTGCATAGAAAGAAGCATGTTTGTGAATTCATCAAAGAAAAAAATGTGTGAGAAAGTGACTTTGAAACTTAGAATAAGACTTAATACTTTGAAAAACATTAGAAAACTATGAACAGATCGCAAGATCCTTAGTTGGATCCAAAATTCAAGTGTAAGAAAAATTTTGGTAGGTGTTTGTCGCAATGACAATAGGTATTTGTAAAGACATTGTTCTTGTTAAATGGCCATTCTAGACATTGAAAATTCAATAGATTACTATTAACGTATAAAACAATGAGACTTAAGAGCTTATATGTTCCTTTAAAGGTTGAATTGATGAGTCTTTGTGCTCGTTCAAGCTTACATGGGAACAAGAATGTGATTCTTTCACCATAAAAGTTGAATGTAAAATTCAAAATTAGGTTAAAATGGTTTAATTTAACCTAATAAAGCTCAATGTAATACATATTACTGCAATAGTACATGTCATTAACTCCTAGTTATTAGGTTTGATATATAATCAATATTAAAGTTTTTTATTTTAATATAGATCGTTGGATGAAAGCAAGGTTATCCATTTGATATGTTGGATAGCCTTTATGGCTTAACCTCCATGTAGTTTCATGTGTCATGTGATACTCCAACTGTTGATCTCCTCAAGGCTGGACCATTGGATCACACCAGGTAGGAAAGGGTACATTAACTTGGGCACATGTTCCTAGCTGATGTGAATGATAACCATCATATGCGGTGATTTGTGATCATTGAATCACATTGGGTTACAACATTTCCCTTAAACAATGTGCATGCCCCAATGTAACTAACAATCGTTGGATTATTACGATGTACACCGTCGTATTTTGTTGGGTTGCAATGCTTTGTTTAACGCACATGCATGTCTGAATCTGATAGGGATATTATTCATCAAATTTAGTCATTTCCAACCATATGATCTCATTGTGTTGGCGTGTTTCGTTCAATTTGAGTGTGAGTAGCTATCTAGTAGAAATGATGAGAATCATATTTAATATATTGATTGTTCGATCACATTGAAATATATTTCGAATGCTAGTTTCTAGAGTGTAATAATACAAGCACTAGCGCATAGGTTAATGTTAAACTAATGGATTAGTTTGAAGGAATTTAACTTCTAATGACAAAGACTTCATACAAAAAGGGTTTATATACATGTTCAATTCCAATTCAACCTAACTACTGTTTAAAATTAAAAGGAAAATCCTAGTGTCTAAATCTGGTTATGACACCATCCCTGGTCGAATTTCTTCTTGAAATGAGATAGAAAAAATTCCATCAATAATTGAACCTATATTTATGCAAGACACTTTCAGATCTCCATTTTCTCTCCTCATGCTAAGGAGACAAGGAATCTCATCTCAGTTTTTGTCACTCAGAGTAATAGTTTTAAACCCAGACAAATAATGAGATGTTGGTCAACCCATTCACATCTCTCTTTTGAAAATAAAACACAATAAACTCATTGCAAATATGAATTATATGGTTGAGTTGAGAAATAGAGTGCTACGCTTTCATTCTACAAGAGATTGGTGCGTATCAAGAGTGCTACGTTAGTCTAATTGTTAAAATGTGCGTACAAAATAAGATATTAGCTATCAATTTTTGATTGATTTGGATAACTTAAGAAATTATCTGTCAATCACTCCTTAATCATAACCATGGCTCATCAAGAGGTCATCGTAGAAAGGATTAGAGTAAGGTATACTTTTAGTCTAAAAATGATTTAAAATTTGTGTTAACTTTAATCTTAGGGCTGTAATATAATGAAGACATGCAAAGTTTTATGGAGTGCCATAAAACCCTCTTTTATTTGTTGTCCATAACTCAATTTTCAATCCTTTTTTTAAGCTACCCATTTTCCTTCCAGTCATAAGAAAACATTCTTCATGGACAACCATAACCATTAACGTTGTAAGTATCACATAAATGTTGTTAGGATTCTTATAGTATAAACACCTTCAAATCATGATATATTGACTTTGATTTGGATGCTAGGGGCTACTAGTCTCTTTCTTTCTAATCTCACAAAATAAATATGACCACAATTCCATTCAAAAAATTGTACCACGGTCCCAAAATATGGACTATTGTCTGAATATTCCCAAAGACACCTAGAAGATGTGTTGTCAACAAAAATGGTGACCCCTCAAAAATTTGTGATGAAGGAAATTAAACTTGCTTGGTTGGGCCTTCTGGTTACTAAGATCATGAGGGTTTTTGTAAAATTTGGAAGCTTTCAAGCAAATGACAACATCCCTAAGTACATTGGGGAAGAAGGATATTGTTATCCCTCCACTCAGTAGTGCACAAATTTCATTTATTAAACAAAAATTGTGTAGTGGGTGTAGTGGATCTTAGTAACTATCCTAATGTATCATAATACAGGCTTTTGTGATTCATTATTTATAAAAATACTTTTTCAGAGAAATCACATATGAAACTTTTTCATTGACGTGTTTCAAACCACTTATTGTGGTTCATCATTAAGACATAGATGAATACTTTGAACAAGAGAACCATAATTCGTTGGTTCAAGCTATCCATCTGTGCCTTGATGATGAACCATAGTAAGTGATTTGAAACACGTCAAAGAAAAATTTTGATATGTGATTTCTCTCGAAAAGTATTTTTATTAACTATCCTAATGATTGAAGGGTTTAATTTTTTAGCCATGGCATGCACAAAAGTTTGTTGATTGATAAAAATTCATAAACCAAGGATTTGAGGGAAGATTTGAAGCATTTCATGTACCCTTCTTCATACTAAATGGTCACCTACAATAGCCAAAGAAAAATGCAATGGTACTAGGATTGCTTGGAGCATTGTGCTAGAAAATTCTTTTTGATAACATTAACCTACAACAAAGATGAAAGGCCCTTTTGAGTTTGTTCTAAACCAAACTCATATTCAAACTATGGCAACAATCTTGCAAGGTTATTATCATCAACCATAGCATTCTAAGACACCCTCATGAGATGGAATGATTCTTCATGCCTTAATATGGTTGTGTTGATGACCAAAATTAACCACATCAACGTTTGAGAAATTGCTCAGACAAGATTCCAATTAGACCCTTTTTTGTTTTGGATAGCAATTTCAACTGGAATATGGGATTGTTTGCCACTAAAGAAACTTGCTCCAATTAATGGATTCTTATTTACAAATGGATAAAGAATTAAACTTGTTTAAAGGAAATAATATAAAATGAACCTATAGTTACAACCTTATGAAAATGATATAAATAGAATTAAACTAACACTATTTCTATCTTGCTAAACTAATATATAAATATATCTCAAGTGTCTTATCTGAAGTATGTGAAATAGAAAAAATAACAACAAACATGAGATACAGATCTACATGTATATTGATTGTAAGAGATTAACTCTAAATAAAGAAATAATTAATTTAAATAGTTAAATGAACTTTGTTCATTCACAATGTTCACACACAAATTATGACTCTAATGTCTTAATACTGATAAAAGTAATTAATGAATAATGAGTAATTTAAATTATTCATTATCAAAACAACAAGGAGAAATATTTATATTGATTTAAAATATAAATGAATAAGCATATTAAAGTAACATTACCATAATTTTTAATCTCATAAAAGCTTGAAATCACAGTGGTCCAAAAATATATTAAGAAAATATGAACTTTACAATAGTGGATAGCTACCTTCTTAGTAAAATTTAGAACCCATTCAATGAGGGTTGAACTATTGTTTCAATAATATTACAAAATGAGGGATAAATATATCTTCCAAGTTTCTTGGACTTAACACCTTACAAGGAAAAAAATAGGAAAGTAAAAGTTTGTTTTGATTTAAAGATAAAATAAGTCTTTAACATGTTGGAGTAATGCCCAAAGAGGATTCATTGGATGATTTCCACCAAGAGTAAATATCTAAGAGTTGTGTGCGTTTTGTTGGGGGTTCAAGTTGGATATTGACATGGCACTTGAAGACATGTGCTTCTATGACTAGAAGTTCTTGTACAATTATTTTGGTGACTAATTTCGTCATAAGAAAGTAACTTTGAGGTTTGACCAAAAAACTTCAAATGGAATCTAGGTTAATTCTTGGAATGTGTTGAATATAATCTCATTGGCAATTGCTCCTATCTGCATTCCTACATCTTCTTTCTCAATGAACTAGCCTCTGGTTTCTTGTCTTCCTATACCTATAATTCTAACTATGTATCTTTGATCACCTGTATTATAGATTGCATCAATGGGGAACAACTTTTTTGTGAAATTTTAATTATTTTTCTCAAACTATATAGATGACACTTTCAGGATTTTAAGACTTTTTTCTTCTGCAATACAATGATTTGGGTAGGTCGGGGGTAGTTCTTTTTTCAGTATTCTTCCAAGTAAGCAATAGAGTTAGTTTCTTATCTACTTCTTCATACTCTGTCTCATTTTCAATCATATCGTTGAATAACACAACTACAACACACTAATGGCATTGAGAAATAATTAGTTTGTTACAGAACTACTCTTATGCATGGAGTTGGTTATAATGTTAAAGGCCTCTCGTTTGAAGTTCTGATCAAGTAGGTGCTCAAAATTCAAAGTTTTCGAATCGGTTTGGAACCTAAATGACCACGTAGTACTCATCATCCCGAATCTAGCACAACTCATTTCATGCGAAACAAACTCTATATGCTCCCAGAAACATATTCTGTTCGTTTTCCCAAACAGGCGAATTTAAAAAAAAAAATATGCAGGCAACCCAATCAATAGTCCATACTACTGACATGGTGTTGATTAGGCATGCCGATGTGGCAAGGTGATTGTGCATATGGTTATTTTCCTTTGGCGAATTAGATGGTGCCAAATGGCACGATTTCATTGGTGGAGTTTTGGACGAATTTCATTGGTTGGCTGTTGGCCACCCACAGGCTGCCATGTGGCCTAGCCAGGGGCTGCCTTGTGGTAGCCCGAGGGCCACCAAAATTGGGTTAAGGTCCAAGCAATAGTAGTGAGGGTCAAACTCGCAACCTCTAAACTCCAAGCGCCAAGTCTAACCAACACTCCATATTTTATTGCTTGTTATATAATGGCATGTGACTTGTATTTAAAATTTAGGTTTGGCGCCATTCAGGAAAGGGGCCAACCCTTGGGCATGTGCCACCCAACACGACCATAGGAAGAGCAAAGAGGGAACCCAGCCAGCGGTGGTAGGCTGTTGACTTTAGCCCTAACACGTGGCCCCCCATGTGACCTAATTTTCGGGATTAAGGCCTCATTGGGCATTTAATCCATCCAAAAAATTCACCCAAAATTAGGTGAAATCGGCACTGAGTTAGCGGAATTGGAGGCCAAATTGTAGGATGGTGCTGCATTTTCAGGAAATTGAGGTGCGATTAGCAAAAATACTTGGGGAAGCCATAATTTCATCACTTTTTGACCAAATCAGGAGCAGAAAGAGGCTAGACAAACATTTTTGGGCATTCTTGAGCTATTGGAATAGGTTCCAGAGCTGTTTGAGCATTGTAAAATGATATATTCACACTTTTTAGCATAATAGAGAGGGTCAAGCCATTGGAAGTTGGACCAAGGAGATATATCCCAAGTGGCGTGAACTCCTTCATTATGTGTTTTTGTGATCATGTTTTGTTGATGTTCATGTTTGTTATATTTTTGTTTTTCAATCATTTGTTTATGTGCCAGTTTTCTTGTAATTTAAAATTTGTAGTGTATGCATCTGCTCTGGACCACTATTAGGCATTCCAAGAATTAGCCCAAATGCATCCCATGATGAGTTTGTAGAATTTCCATGATTTGATATAGGCCTTGCACGATACATATTTGAAGGCGTATGCAACATCTAGTTTCTACTCCTTGTCCGCAACAAAACCTGTAATCATAAAACAATTGTTAAAATAAAAATCATAAGGCTTATGTGCCTTTTCTTCCTTTGCAACAATTCAGCTTGCATCATTTTCAATCCATGTATGAAAGTTCTTGAATGTTTGAAAAGCATCATATTTGTTCTTCTATAAATAAACCCAACACATTCTGGTGTAGTCATCAATAAATGTCATCATATATTTATTTCCATTTGCAGAAGGAACAGGAATTGGACCACATAAATCTGAATGAATGAGTTCAAGTTTTATATGTGCTCTAGAATGTGAATCATGAAAATACTGTTTGCTATGCTTTCCTGGAATACAAGCATCACATTGCTTAATTTTCCTAGGAACCGTAGGCCAACCAGTAACACCATTTTTCTTCAACAAGTGGAGGTTGTCATAGTTCACGTGTCCAAATATAGCATGCCATAATAAGATTTATGGAAATGTACCTTCATCATAATGAGAATTGTATGAGAAATTTTGTGCACAGGAAGAGGTACCTTGCAGGTTGAAAAGCCTTTCTTCTTTTATCCCCGTCATGGCAAGTGAGTGATCTGATGCTTTTCTCACCTCAACCTTGCCATCAAACATATGAATGGAGTGTCCTTGCTGGTAGATGTGGACCAAGGACAAAAATTTTCTCCTCAGTTGTGGGAGATATAAAACATCATGCAGAAGAAAGTCTGGAAGACCAGGCAATTTAAGCCTAATTGTGCCAAGCCTTGATGGCTTGAGTTTTGATTTGTCTACAAAGTATATTGCTCCATCAAAATTGTCATTAAATTCTTCAAAAAAGTATCTTCTAAAATTCATGTGGCAAGCTGATCCTAAATCAAGCAACCAATCATTTTTCCAAGAAGCAAGTGAAGCATTAAATAAGTCTTCATTTACTCCAATATTATAATGTGCCACAACATAGTGAGAGGATTCAGGTGCTTTACCTTTCCCTTTGTCATTAGTTTTACCTTTAGGTTGATTTCTTTCCTGCTCAATTTTGTCCCAAGGCGTGGCGGGTTGAACTACGGACCACTTGAAACCATCAGACATCTCCAGGGTGCAGAAACCTAGTTCTAGCACCCTCCCATACTACTTCAAGTGAGACCTCCATCCACGCTCAACGGACTGTTGCCGAAAGGGCCAGTAGTACCGGAATTTGTTTGGCTAAATCACCTCTGAACCTGGGTTAGGCCCCAACAAGCCAATGTGAATATCATATAACGGTAGTTGTATGGTGTCTTCCGTGACCTAGCACTCCTCCTGGTAGTGGAAGGAGATTTTTAAAAATGTCTAGATTGACAGGGAGCCATGGGGTCCCATAGGATGTTAAGTAGAGTGTAAGATACTTTGTGTGATTGAGGGTAGGAGATGATTCTCAAAGAAAATATGTCACATATGTAAAAAAAAAAATGATTACTTTCCCTTTAAATTTATACTATCTCATCAATCAAATAAAAAAATGGTTTTCGTTTGTTTTTGTATATGCTAAAGGATCCTATGAAGACCTATTCATCCTTGCCACTCTCAAAGTAAGGCTGGGCCTTGAAAAGATATATTCTGATGGGTACTGGGGCAAAGTCCTAAAACAACTGGTGACACCTTCTAGTAGTCAAAGAATCAACCAAGGTAATAGATGAGGCTTTGGTGCTACACACACCTCCACCTATAAGGATGGATGCCCTAGATTTTGGTCACTAAAGTACCTTTTCCTGATGTGAGCATTTGAGTCTTTATATTCTTGGCATTCAATTACAAGTAGCGAGCACTGGACGGGTCAAGTAGCCCCAAATAATACCACATGTACTGCACCTAAGCTGACCCCCATTAATGCCTTTTGAATTTGAATTCGACCATTCCCCCCAAATCTAGTTCATTAATGCTCCCTTAGCGATAGATTTTCCCAAATATTACCCATAAAGTGCATCTTAAATGCGTGTTTCCCACTCCATTTAGTCTCAAGTCGAGCATCACATCATGAATAGTGACTACAATGATCACTTTCCAGCCAATCCGCATGGCAGCGCAACCCACCTTGCGCAATTGTGGACCTTGTGACACTTTGCTCCTATGCGCAGCCTTGACATCACACAGCTCCTGGGCAGAGTATTTTATAGTCCCGTGCCTCCTTTCAACTACCTAGAGCACTAATATTGTACTTCCCATGGCTAATCAGGTAGTCATGCCACCTGTATAGGGCTTCAACTAGTCATCCATTATTTTCTTGGAACACATCTACCTTCGATTATTACTGGCTGTGTTGCACACTTTGTCATCTATAGTGCGCTACCATGGGTGATCCGTTTAGTAATATGTAGTCCAATCCAAGGCATCAGACTAATCAACTCTTGGTGGTAGTCACCAAATTCGTCAACGTGATTGTGCGCACCTTGTTTTATCACCCTAGTTTTCTTATCGATAAAATATTTCTTTTTTTCATCCTCAAGCTTCTTGACTTCTGCTTCCACCAGAGCACTTTTCTCTCTTAATCGCACCCTTTCTTTCATAAGTTCTTAGAGCCTAAGATCATCCTGTCAGATTTCTTCCTTAGGTCCCAAGCGTTCTGGGTTGGAAAGCTAGAAAAAGGGGTTTTGCCTTGGGTAAGGTGGGACAAATTAGAAATTCCAAAGATTATGGGAGGCTGGGGCCTTAAGAACGTCTTCCTGTTCTCAAAGGATCTTGTAGTGAAATGTGGATGGTGATTAATTTATATCCATGCCTCTCGATGATGATAGTCATGCAAAAATACATCAAATCAAGTTCGCTGGAAGATTAGATAAGAAGGGTTGATAAGCCACATATGAATATATCAGTGATATGGAGGGAAGTCATAAACTCCTTTGAAATCATCAGTAATGTCTTGACATGGAAGTAGACAAGGGGGTTAGGGTGAGAATAGGGTTTGACCCTTGGCATGGAAGTTGTCTTGGGCATGTACTCCCTCAACCCTTCATTAATCATTTGAGAGATAGATGTTTCTCCAAAATTTCCCACATAGCGTGTCCTGATATCAAAAACACATGGAGATAGGGTTGGAGAACAACGGAAGTGTTGGAATTAGAGACAGGATTTCATGGTGCTTGTAATGGATTTCTGAATTCCTTGCCCACTGGACACATTTGGTTGACATATCAAGAGGATGAGTTAGTGTGGATCATCTCTCTTTTAATAAATTATACTCCCAAAATCAGGTACACTTTCCCGTCAGAAGATAGAGCATTAGCTGAGCCAAAATGGTGGTGGAAAGCAGTGTGGAAATACAAATGTTTGAATAAGGATAAACTCTTCATGTGGTGCATAATGGAGAAGAATATCCTAGTGTGGGATGTGTTGCAAACCGTGACATTTACATGGTGGGGGAAGATGTTATCTTGCAGATGCACAACCGAGAGTACGAAAATCCACCAGAATCCAACCCTTCCACCTATAATTTTTCAACACCAATAGCACCTCTGACAATCCCTCGATACACCACTAAGCCCATCTAAAAGATGGTTAAAGGTATTTTATGATGAGCTGGGTAGAACACAAAGATCGTTGATCTTGAGTTAGCAACGATGATACATGGATTGAAGATGTGGATGCACTATCTTCTTGGTATGAGGTTTGTACTGATGAGTAATCATATTAGTTTGAGATATTTGTTTGACTAGCCGAATCTGAATTCTAGGTAAGCTAAATGGTTGGACACGATCAGTGAGTTTGACTTCGAGATCAGGTACATCAAAGGAAAGGAGAACATGGTGGAAAATGCTCTTAGCAGATGGGTACATGTAAATCACTTAGCAGCTATGAGATCCTATGGGACAGACTTACATGATAGGATCTTGCAGGTAGGTCAACAGGATGTCAGGTATATGGAGATTGTGCACAAGTTGCAACAAAGTACAGGTACATGTACATGTACATGTAGAGGTATAGGTACAGGTAGTGGATTGGTTAGATTCAAAGACATGATATATGTGCAAGACAATAGTGAGCTCAAGAAGGTGATCTTGAGGGAGTTTCATGTGAAACCATATTTAGGTCACCCAGGATACCAGAAAAAGTTGACTGCAGTTAAGAAATTTTATTATTGGTCGAATCTGAAGAAGGATGTAGCAGAATTTGTGGCTAGGTGTTTCAATTTCCATCATGTGAAGGGAGAGTGTAAGCATCCAGGTGGACTGCTATAGCTGATTGTGATTCCAGAGTGGAAATGGGAGGTCATTTCCATGGATTTTATCACAGGGTTGCCGAGGATAGTGAGACAACATGATTCCATCATGGTTGTTTTGGAAAGGTTGACAATGAAAGATACTCCTCCCATCTCCTTTGTTGGTGCATCACATACATCCTCAATATGTCCTCCAATATCCCGTTGATCCTATGTGTCTTTCCATCTGTCTGTAGATGATAAGTAATGAAGGCCAACTCTGTACCTAAACCCATAAACAACTCCTTCCAAAACTTGGAAGTGAAATTCACATCCCTGTCTAACATGATATTCTTTAGAACACCATGCAATTTGACGACATTTATGATGAATACCTGTGCTACATCACTATATTAATAAGTAGACTTCACTGGAATGAAGTGTGCTACCTTTTTCAACCTGTCCACCACAACCATGATAGAATCATGATGTCTAGATGTCCTCGGAGAACTTGTGATGAAGTCCATAGAAATGACCTCACATTTCCACACTGGAAGTAGAATCAACTGTAATAGTCCACCTAGATGCTTACAATATGCCTTCACCTCTGACAATCCAAGCACATAGCCACAAACTCTGCTACATCCTTCTTCATATTTAACCAATAATAGAACTTCTTCACTGTGGTTAATGTCTTCTAATATCCTAGGTGTCCTAAATATGGTTTCGCATGAAACTCCCTCAAGATAATCTTCTTGATATCACTAATGTCTGACACATATATCCTATCCATGAATTTGATCAAGCCATCTACTGAGAGATGATAGTGCACATCTTGTGCACCTATACCTATACCTATATTCTGTTGTAACTTGTGCATAAGATATCTATACCTGTCATCCCATTGACATGCCTATAAAATTAGATCCTGTAAGTCTGTCCCATAAGAACTCATAGTTTCAATGTGATTTACTTGTACCCATATTCTAAGATCATATGCAACCATGTTCTCTTTATCCTTGATGCACTTGATCTCAAAGTCAAACTCGCTAATCGTGGCCAACCATCTAGCTTGCATGGAATTCAATTTCAATTGGTCAAAAAAATATCTCAACCCATTGTGATAGCTCATGAGTACAAACCTCCTACCCAGAAGATAGTGCCTCCACATCTTCAACACATGAATGACCGCTGCTAACTCAAGATCATGTGTTGGGTAGTTCTTCTCATGCTCATCTAGTTTCTGCAACTCATAACATACTACCTGCCCCTCCCGTATAAGGACTCCAACACGTCCTCTCTTGCAAGAATCTGTACATACCACAAATTATTTGTTCGGATATGCAATCTTTAACATTGGAGCATTTTTCAATAACTTCTTTAACTACTCAAAACTTGTTGCACATTCCTTTGTCCATTCAAATTTCTTACCTTACCTTTGCAGTGACCTAATAGGACATGCGATCCAGGAGAAGTTCTTGATGAACCTCCTATAATAAACTGCTAACCCCATAAATGATCTCACCTATTCCACATTTCTAGGAGCTTCCCACTCCATGATAACTCTTATCTTCTCTGGATCCATTGTTATGCCTTCCTTGGAAACAACATGTCCCAATTAATGCACCTATGTTTAAAAGAAAATGCATTTTATGATCTTAACATATAATTGATGCTTTCTCAATAATCTAAATATTTCTTCTAAATTCTCAGCATGCCCTTCCTCATTCTTAGGATATATCAAGATGTCATCAATTAATACAATAACAAACTTGTCAATATAAGGAAACAACACACTATTCATTAAGCACATAAAGGTAGCTAGAACATTAGTCAAACCAAATGGAACTACAACAAACTCATAATGCCCATACCTGGTCCAAAAAGTTGTCTTGTAGATGTCCTCTTCTTTAATGCATACCTAATGATATTCAGATCTCAAGTCAATCTGAGAGGACACCACTGCTCTCCTAAGAACATTGAAAAAGTAATCAATCCTCGACAATGGATACCAATTCTTGATGGTCACCTTATTAAACTGCCTGTAATCAATGCATAACCTGAGAGGACCATCCTTCTTCTTCACAAATAATACCGGTGCACCCCAAGGCGATACACTTGGCCTAATGTATCCCTTGTCAAGCATTTACTTCAACTACTTCAACTCTACTAACTCTGGAATGCTCATCCAGTAAGGTGCCTTTGATGCTAGTGCTTCCCATTGTACCAACTCAATAGAAAATTCTACTTATTTGTGAGGTGGAAACTATGAAATATGTGCAGGAAATACATACTAAAACTATTGTAAAATTGGGTATCTACTCAAGGCATCCACATCCTCAACTTCCTTACCTTTGTCACTATAAATATGCACTGCAAACAACACACACCATTTCCCGTGATTGCGTTTTTCCTGCATATTTGTCACCATCCTAACTGATGTTTCTTTCTTCTTACCTTGTAAGATTCTCTGCTCTCCATTATCATCCAAACAATCAATAGATTTTTCATAACAATCTACCTTGGTCCTATGCTGATACAACCAGTCCATACCCAAAAAATATTGTATGATCACAACAATAATACATTCAAATGTGTTGATGTAGGCATACCATTCAGTTCAAATGCACGGGCTCTTACCCAATGATGAACTCTCTTCTTTGTACTTGCAGTCAATTGTATTATCCAAGATTTTGCATGCACTTCTTTATTCAAACCACAATTATCCACTAAGTCAGGGTTAACATAACTATAATTAGATACACGGTCAATCAAAATACAAAAAAATTGATCACAAATCTTACCATCCATCTCAATGATAGATGCCTGATGATCTGCCTGCTTGCTATCCAACACTGCATAGATACAAGGAATGCTCTGCCCAATATCCTCAATAGTTTACGCCTACTGTGCACTATAAATATGAGGCCTACCACCCTGATGTTGCAAAAAATATCTATTGAGATTCTCTTTACCACATATCCAACACTCCAACCGTCCAATACCATCACCTCTATTATGTAGTTGTGACTCATGTCCTTGTCTAGCTACGTTGAACTTCTTCTATGGTGCAACATTCTCTTTCTCTTCTGCATTCTAAGGCCTTGTTCTTTTTGGCTACCATTTACCTTTATCTTTGTCTTTTCCTTTCCAACCTTGTTGAGATTTTGTCTTATGTTTTGAATATGTACATAACAATGCTTTAGTTTCCAAAAAACTTCCTCCAATGACCGAGGTTCATCATACTCAATCATATCTCTAAATGTTAATGGAAAACCATTGAAAAATCTCTGAACTTTAGCCTTTTAATCTTTAAGACATGGTACATACCTCAATATCTCCAAGAACATACTCATATACTCCTCATCTGTCATCAATCCCATTTTTAGCTCATAGAATTCCTTGGCCTTGCTATCATAGTACCTCTCTGATAAGTACTTCTTTCTGAAAAGGCTCTTGAATTCATGCCAACTCAAATCCTCTGTCTTGATGTCTCTGACCTGCTTCACATCATCCCAAGTAACCAAGCCCCTGCATCATCCAACTTCTTCAAATATCCATCAAAGGTAGGTGGCTTAGCTTTCTTGAGCTCATTCGAAAATTATCCCCTGTCACTCCTCCTATAAGGATGATAACAATGACGATCATAGTTCCTGTCAGAACCAGAACTAGAATAATACCTATGTCCATCACCTCTCTGATTTAGAGTATCCAAGAACCTGCCATCTCTAACCATGTCATCCCTATCTGATCTATGCCCACTATGAGATCTACTGCCATATGCCCCATTAGTCTTATTTTCTTGTCCATGGCTGATCCGAAGTGGTCCCTGTCTCTGCAAGTATGACAAAATCTGAAGGATTACTGCATTGACTTTTGCTTGTTTCTCTTGTGCCTACATGATTATGTCATTATCTTCTTTACAACTCCTTATTTCTTCCTTCAAACTCCTCAATGTGTCTACTAAATCAAAAGAGTGCCCAACATCATGCTGCTCATCTAATCCATAGGGAGAGTCTCATGAACTGTAGTTGTTAGGATATTCCAACACATAGGATATAGTTAAGTTCAACTTGGTCTAGTATAGAGTTAGGTAAAGTGTGTTTCTTTACCGTTGTACATTTTGTAACTTACAATCCGACGGTCACGATATGTAGTGATCCGACGGTTCACTCTCACCTCGGTATTACCGACACTTGATCCGTCGCTTGACACCCGATTGGTCCATGAGTTCTATTTAAAGCGCAAATTTTCATTCTTTGATTAATAAATTGCCTGTAGTACCCACGTTGGGACAGGCCGTGGACTGTTTCCCTCTTTGAGGGTTTTAACCACATCAAAAATACTGGTGTATTGATTTGTGATCTGGTTGTGAGCAGTTTCTTTTTGGTATTCTTTCTGGGGAACTTACCCTGTAAATTCCTACATGGTATCAGAGCTATTTGAGGGCCACGTCCGTTGGTGATCCAAAATTGAAGCCGGTAGAACTGCATGCGGCTGTCATTTCCTAGATCTGTTGTTTCTGACTGCTTTCGGACCGAGAGGACTGCTCTGTTGCATTCGGAGAACCTGTTCCAGTGAGGAACCCCTTTCGTTTCACGCGAAAAGGTTTCCGGTAGCCCTAGCTGCGTCATTTTTCAGATCGGGAGGTATACAGTGTTTTTTGCAGTTTACTGTTATTTTTCTCTCTGCTTATTTCGGTTTCGGTTTATTTAGCCCTTTTTTTACCAGATCTATACCTTTCATTTCGCGTATGCTCTTTTCCCTGCGACTCTGTGCGATCTGGGCAAATCAGAAACAGAAAGGAAGGATTTTTCTCATGCGTATGCTCTTTTCCCTGCACCTTAGTGTGATCTCGGAAAATCAGAAACATTGAGAAAAATATTTAGTTTTTCGGCTAAAGCTAACTTTGAGATTTTTTTTTAAATTCTAGTTTTTTGGCTAAAACTAACTTTGAGCCGCAAGGTTCATTTTTCTTTGCATATTCGTGTTGGGTTTTGTGTTTTGTGTTTTGTAGGGAAAAAGAGCTTTCTCAAGGCAAGCACGCAAACCAAGCCCCCCCCCCCTCCCCCCCTCTCTCTCTCTCTCTCTCTCTCTCTCAAATTTTTTGTATAGATCAATTGGTTCAAAGCTATTTTAAGAGAGTAGAGGTCTTGGGTTCAAGTCTCCATTTTGTGGGGGCAGATTTTTTCATTCCCGCACATTCGCGCACTTTGCCGGCAACGTCAACAATTTTTCTTCAAAAAGCCATAACTTCTTCATCCGGAAGCCTTTTTCAGAGCCGTTTTTTTTAAAACCGCCTATTTTTTCGAGATCTATCCATTGGAACACTTACTTTTAGCCTTTTCAGCTTCAGTTTTTTTAAAAATGGAAAGTCCATGCCAAGGCATTCTTGACAGCACTAACTACTTCCAATGGGTAGCCTACATGGAAGATTTACTTAGAAGTAAAGGTCTCTTCAGAATAGCCACAGACCAAGAGAAGAAACCAAAATATGAAGACAAGGCTGCAAAATGGGAAAATAGACAAGATCAAGCACGTGGTTTGATAGGGATGTCTATTTCTCCTGATCTTAGATTCCACATTGCAGAACTTGAGACTCCTCATGAAGCATTAGAAAAACTCGCTAAAGTTTTTGGGATTAAAATTGAAATTAGAGCCCATCAACTTGAAAATGAGTTGCTTACTTTGGATCCTAATAATTTTTCTTGCATTGAAGATTTCTTGTCCAAATTCAAGACCCTTAGATATCTCTTGGAAGGTGTTAAAGTTAAGAAAGAAGATGGTAACCTTATTTATTCCATCCTTACTAAGTTGGGACCAGCCTACTTTGTATTTGTTTCCACTTTCCATTCTACAAGGGAAGCTTTCATTTGTCAAGGAAAAGACTACAAGGCCCCTTCCTTTGACTCCTTTTGTGATTCCTTAATAAGAGAACAAGAAAAACTCTTACACCTTGGTCTTCTTAATCTTATAAACTCTTCCACGAAAGCGTTAGCTGCCCAGCAGCAACCAAATTCAAAGAATCCTAAGAAGTCATATCCTCAAAAGAATGGTCCTAAACCAACTCAGCCTCAAAATGAAGGATCATTTCAGCAAAATGATAAGACCAATAAAAACAAATGGAAGAAGACTGATATACATTGTAACTTTTGTAATCGATATGGCCACTTAGAATCTAAATGCTTTAAGAAGATGGAAGCCTTGGAAGCCGCAATGAAGAAACATAACATCCATGTGGAGCCTACTTCAACTTCAACTTCCGGAATGGCACTTTTTGCATGTCATTGTCAATCATCTCAGTCTGGTTATGCATTAAATGTATCTTCTTCTTCTCATTCTCATGAGTGGCTCATTGATTCTGGAGCCTCTTATCACATGGCCAAAAAACAAGCCATGTTTTCTTCTTTAAATGATTGTAACACCAAAAATATATATGTTGGTGATGATAGATCCCTTAATGTTGTAGGGACTGGAACTGTTCATCTAGACAATGGTCAGTTTAATGATGTATTATGTGTTCCAACCTTATCCTGCAACCTTCTATCTGTCTATCAGATAACTCATTCAGGTGAAGGTAAAATTGTTGAATTTCCACCTCATGATGTTGTAATCAAGGATCTAAAAGATCCTAAACAGATTCTAGCTACTGGTCTTGCTGATGATTCCACAAGGTTGTATAAGTTTCACAACTTTGGGTCATCAAATCTTCCCTCAGTATTTTTTGCTCATAATGATGAAGTGAGCAAACTTTGGCATGAGCGATTTGGTCACTTAAACTATCGCTCCCTTCAGCATCTATGTAAAGAAAATATGGTGACAGGTCTTCCTATGGTATCTTGCAGAGATGGTGTTTGTTCTGGATGTGTACTCGGAAAACATCATCGGGACAGTTTTGACAAACGTGCCTCTTGGCACGCCTCAGCCCCTTTACAGCTTGTGCACAGTGATTTATGTGGTCCTCTTCCTGTTGCTTCATTCTCTGGCTGCAAGTACTTCTTAACTTTCATTGATGATTTCTCCAGACGCACTTGGGTATACTTCTTAAAACTCAAGAGCGAAGTATTTAACACATTTTTGGCCTTCAAAGCCTTTGTTGAAAAACAATCTGGACATCAAATTCTTAAGCTAAGAACTGATAATGGTGGAGAATATGTTAAAAACACATTCATCAACTTTTGCATCGAAAATGGAATTCAAATGCAACATACTGTTCCATACACTCCACAACAAAATGGTGTAGCTGAAAGGAAAAATCGCACCTTAAAGGAAATGGCTAATTGTATGCTGCAATCTGAAGGACTCAGTCTTAGTTTTTGGGCCGAAGCAATTAATTGTGCAAATTATATAATCAATCGCACTCCTACTAAGGTTCTAGAGAATATCACTCCAGAAGAAGCTTGGAGTTCCATTAAACCAGATGTAAGTCACTTTCGTGTGTTTGGAAGTGAAGCATGGGCCCATATTCCAGATGAAAAGCATAAAGCTTTAGAACCTAAGAGTGAGAAATGTACTTTTGTTGGATATTCTGAAGATGTAAAAGGTTATAGACTTATTCCATTTAATTCCAAAAATGTTATCATTAGAAGAGATGTAAAATTTGATGAAAATAAATCGGCCTGCGAGCCTAGTCCGGCGGATGTGCCACCTCTTCCTATCTCTTCTACTTTTGAAAACATTTCTTCTTCAGATGATGAAAGCGAGGATGATAATCCTCCCCCACCTTCTCAGGATCCTCAACTTTAAAAGATGGGTCCGTTCTACTCGGGATGCAGCAGGTGATCTTGCCAGTGATCCTACAGATCAGCGACGTACACGTTCTCAGTTTGAAAGAGCCTCTTCTTTACTGGCTCAAGCTCCAGTAAATCATGATCCTGACACTTTTGCAGAAGCTTCAGGCCATCCACATTGGGAAGCAGCTATGAATGAAGAATATCATTCATTGATGACAAATAATACATGGGATCTTGTTCCTCTACCAAAGGGACGCAAACTTGTTAGATGTAAATGGGTTTACAGAACCAAGTATGGACCAGATGGGAAAGTTGATAAACATAAAGCTCGTCTCGTTGCTAAGGGCTTTTCACAGGTTGAAGGCATTGACTACACTGAAACCTTCTCCCCTGTTTCCAAAATGAACTCTATCCGCCTTGTTCTTTCCCTTGCTGCCTCTTTAAAATGGGAAGTCCATCAGATGGATGTTAAATCTGCCTTCTTGCATCGGGACTTGCAGGAAGAAATCTATATGGAACAACCCATTGGCTTCATACAAACAGACTCCATCCTTGTTTGTCGACTTAAGAAATCCCTTTATGGCCTCAAATAAGTTCCTCGGGCTTGGTATGCTAAAATGTATAGCTTTCTTTTAGAATCTGGCTTTTCTAGGTGTCATTCTGACAATACTGTCTACACCAAGAAAGTGGGCAACTCTCTTATCATCCTTGTTCTTTATGTTGATGATCTTATTCTTACTGGTAGTGATCCAAACCTTATAAACCATGTGAAGTCCAGCCTTAAAAATAAATTTGAAATGACAGACTTAAGACACTTACACTATTTTCTCGGTCTTCAAGTCTTGCAATCCAAGGAGGGTATTTTCCTTTCCCAGTCCAAGTATGCTTGTGATATTCTTCGTCATTTTTACATGGAAGACTGTAAGACAGCCCCTTCTCCCTTTCAGTCTGGAGTTAAACTTTCAGTCTCTTGTACTTCTCCTGAAGTTGATGCTACCTTATACCATCAACTTGTAGGAAAACTCTTGTATTTAACCCATACTCGTCCTGATCTTTCCTTTGCTGTTGGCCTTGTTTCTCGTTTTATGCAAAACCCCCGTGAAAGTCATTGGAAAGCAGCTAAAAGAATACTTCGTTATGTTCGAGGTACAGTACAGTTTGGGATTCATTACAGTGCCAAAGCAGCTCCTCTGTTAGTTGGTTTCACTGATTCTGATTGGGTTGGTGACCCTGATGATCGGAAGTCTACTGCCGGTTATGTCTTCACTCTTGGTTCAGGACCTATTACGTGGGCTTGTAAGAAACAGGCTGCCATTTCTCTTTCATCCACAGAAGCAGAGTATCGTGGTGCCGTGGAAGCTAGTAAGGAAGCCTTGTGGCTTCGTCAGATCCTATCAGAGTTTGGCTTTGAGCAGCAGCATCCAACCACACTTTGGTGTGATAATCAAAGTGCCATTCAGCTATGCAAAGATCCAGTCCAGCATCAGCGCAGCAAACACATTGAACTACACATGCACTTCATCAGAAAGCTCATTCATGACCATGTTCTTGAAGTGCAATATTGTCCAACAGATGATCAGGTTGCAGACATCTTCACAAAGGCTCTCACAGAGGCGAAGTTCACTAAACTTCGATATATGCTTGGAGTTCAGGAAGTTGTCACTAAGGGGGGATAGGCTCTAGTGCCTCCTTCCTTCTCCTATTGTGTCATATTTGTAAATCCTTCAATCCTATCCCAAGTTGTTATTAAGGGGGGATGTTAGGATATTCCGACACATAGGATATAGTTAAGTTCAACTTGGTCTAGTATAGCGTTAGGTATAGAGTTAGGTAAAGTGTGTTTCTTTACCGTTGTACATTTTGTAACTTACAATCCGACGGTCACGATATGTAGTGATCCGACGGTTCACTCTCACCTTGGTATTACCGACACTTGATCCGTGGCTTGACACCCGATTGGTCCATGAGTTCTATTTAAAGCGCATGGAGGGTCATTGTTCGGGTAATCCGTGCATGAGAGAAGCTTATGTAAATTTTCATTCTTTGATTAATAAATTGCCTGTAGTACCCATGTTGGGACAGGCCGTGGACTGTTTCCCTCTTTGAGGGTTTTAACCATGTCAAAAATACTGGTGTATTGATTTGTGATCTGGTTGTGAGCGGTGTCCTTTTGGTATTCTTTCTGAGGAACTTACCCTGTAAATTCCTACAGTAGTCTACCATCTTGCTAGTCATCTTGATCTCTTTCCTGCAAAGAATACCATGTCAGCTAAACCAAAATGTGAACATAATCAACATACCTTTGTATAGTTTGGGGAGGATATCTCATCTCCAATATCCACTAGATTAGAAAAATACTTGTATAAACATAATCATAAAAACATATAGATATCATCCTAACCATAGTCTAGTCATCAATGCATGACCATATCAACCACACATCATGACCTCATGCATGAAAACTACACCCATGTCAATGTATGCATAATCAACATATGGATGACATGCATGCATACACGATACATATAAACACTGACATGCATAACCAGTGCATAACTGACATATACTTATGGAAAACACACCCAACAACACACCATCCACTTTCACATGGTGACATCACTACAACCATGAACAACCCCATGCATATCCAACAAGCACATGGACCAAAAGTATAAGTAATACATATGCAACTGACATGAATTGATGACCAACACACACCACCCATCTAGTCCAAGGGGTGAACCATACTTTGATACCACTCTGTAACACCCTCCTCCCACATTTACCCAAGTTAACCAGTTTGCTGGGGTAAACATGTGACGAGAGGCTACTACAATATGATTCAACCTCCTAGGTCACCTTAAGGAAGTGGAAATGACATAACAAAACCAATCTAACCTTATTCACATACCAAAAAACCTACAAGAGCCAACCAACCATTCCAGGTGATAAACCCATGCAACAACTTGACACTTCACTACACTAGAACCTCAGTCACTCCCATGACATGGGCATGCATGCGACTGGGGTCCTCTAGTCTCTCTCACAACATGGGCATGCAAGCGACTAGGGCCTTTTTCATCTAGTTCTAAGCCTGCAACCCCAGATTCTGTGCCACTTTTTCAAGGCCAGGACTCATGTCACTGCCCAGAACTCCATGAAACTTTCAGGAATTTAAAGTAACATCGAAACAATGATACAAATGCAAATACTTGAAAAATACTTGACTAGAACCCTACTAGCCATGACAGAAATTTTGTCAAACATGTCACAAATATGCATTCTATAGGACATAACAACAAATCTGAGCATAATGGTCTCATACTTATCTGAGAATCGCTAAGAAGCATTGATGCCTTATCACATTAGACGCATTATCTGTAGGAATTTACAGGGTAAGTTCCACAGAAAGAATACCAAAAGGACACCGCTCACAACCAGATCTCAAATCAATACACCAGTATTTTTGACGTGGTTAAAACCCTCAGAGTGCAAGGAGGGAAACAGCCCACGGCCTATCCCAACGTGGGTACTACAGGCAATTTATTAATCAAATAATGAAAATTTACATAAGCTTCTCTCATGCACGAATTACCCGAACAATGACCCTCCATGCGCTTTAAATAGAACTCATGGACCAATCGGGTGTCAAGCCACGGATCAAGTGTCGGTAATACCGAGGTGAGAGTGAACCGTCGGATCACTACATATCGTGACCGTCGGATTGTAAGTTACAAAATGTACAACGGTAAAGAAACACACTTTACCTAACTCTAACCTAACTCTATACTAGACCAAGTTGAACTTAACTATATCCTATGTGTCGGAATATCCTAACATCCCCCCTTAAGAACAACTTGGGATAGGATTGAAGGATTTACAAATATGACACAATAGGAGAAGGAAGGAGGCACTAGAGCCTATCCCCCCTTAGTGACAACTTCCTGAAATCCAAGCATATATCGAAGTTTAGTGAACTTCGCCTCTGTGAGAGCCTTTGTGAAGATGTCTGCAACCTGATCATCTGTTGGACAATATTGCACTTCAAGAACATGGTCATTAATGAGCTTTCTGATGAAGTGCATGTGTAGTTCAATGTGTTTGCTGCGCTGATGCTGGACTGGATCTTTGCATAGCTGAATGGCACTTTGATTATCACACCAAAGTGTGGTTGGATGCTGCTGCTCAAAGCCAAACTCTGATAGGATCTGACGAAGCCACAAGCCTTCCTTACTAGCTTCCACGGCACCACGATACTCTGCTTCTACTGACGAAAGAGAAATGGCAGCCTGTTTCTTACAAGCCCATGTAATAGGTCCTGAACCAAGAGTGAAGACATAACCGGCAATAGACTTCCGATCATCAGGGTCACCAGCCCAATCAGAATCAGTGAAACCAACTAACAGAGGAGCTGCTTTGGCACTGTAATGAATCCCAAACTGTACTGTACCTCGAACATAACGAAGTATTCTTTTAGCTGCTTTCCAATGACTTTCATGGGGGTTTTACATAAAACGAGCAACAAGGCCAACAACAAAGGAAAGATCAGGACGAGTATGGGTTAAATACAGGAGTTTTCCGACAAGTTGACGGTATAAGGTAGCATCAAATTCAGGAGAAGTACAAGAGACTGAAAGTTTGACTCCAGACTGAAAGGGAGAAGGGGTTGGCTTACAGTCTTCCATGTGAAAATGACGAAGAATATCACAAGCATACTTGGACTGGGAAAGGAAAATACCCTCTTGGGATTGCAAGACTTGAAGACCGAGAAAATAGTGTAAATGTCCTAAGTCTGTCATTTCAAATTTCTTTTTAAGGCTGGACTTCACATGGTTTATAAGGTTGGGATCACTACCAGTAAGAATAAGATCATCAACATAAAGAACAAGGATGATAAGAGAGTTGCCCACTTTCTTGGTGTAGACAGTATTGTCAGAATGACACCTAGAAAAGCCAGATTCTAAAAGAAAGCTATCCATTTTGGCATACCAAGCCCGAGGAGCTTGCTTGAGGCCATAAAGGGATTTCTTAAGTCGACAAACAAGGTTGGAGTCTGTTTGTATGAAGCCAATGGGTTGTTCCATATAGATTTCTTCCTGCAAGTCCCGATGCAAGAAGGCAGATTTAACATCCATCTGATGGACTTCCCATTTTAAAGAGGCAGCAAGGGAAAGAACAAGGCGGATGGAGTTCATTTTGGCAACAGGGGAAAAGGTTTCAGTGTAGTCAATGCCTTCAACCTGTGAAAAGCCCTTAGCAACGAGACGAGCTTTATGTTTATCAACTTTCCCATCTGGTCCATACTTGGTTCTGTAAACCCATTTACATCTAACAAGTTTGCGTCCCTTTGGTAGAGGAACAAGATCCCATGTATCATTTGTCATCAATGAATGATATTCTTCATTCATAGCTGCTTCCCAATGTGGATGGCCTGAAGCTTCTGCAAAAGTGTCAGGATCATGATTCACTGGAGCTTGAGCCAGTAAAGAAGAGGCTCTTTCAAACTGAGAACGTGTACGTCGCTGATCTGTAGCATCACCGGCAAGATCACCTGCTGCATCCCGAGTGGCACGGACCCATCTTGGAAGTTGAGGATCCTGAGAAGGTGGCGGAGGATTATCATCCTCGCTTTCATCATCTGAAGAAGAAATGTTTTCAAAGATAGAAGAGATAGGAAGAGGTGACACATCTGCCGGACTAGGCTCGCAGGCCGATTTATTTTCATCAAATTTTACATCTCTTCTAATGATAACATTTTTGGACTTAAAAGGAATAAGTCTATAACCTTTTACATCTTCAGAATATCCAACAAAAGTACATTTCTCACTCTTAGGTTCTAAAGCTTTATGCTTTTCATCTGGAATATGGGCCCATGCTTCACTTCCAAACACACGAAAGTGACTTACATCTGGTTTAATGGAACTCCAAGCTTCTTCTGGAGTGATATTCTCTAGAACCTTAGTAGGAGTGCGATTGATTATATAATTTGCACAATTAATTGCTTCGGCCCAAAAACTAAGACTGAGTCCTTTAGATTGCAGCATACAATTAGCCATTTCCTTTAAGGTGTGATTTTTCCTTTCAGCTACACCATTTTGTTGTGGAGTGTATGGAACAGTATGTTGCATTTGAATTCCATTTTCGGTGCAAAAGTTGATGAATGTGTTTTTAACATATTCTCCACCATTATCAGTTCTTAGCTTAAGGATTTGATGTCCAGATTGTTTTTCAACAAATGCTTTGAAGGTCAAAAAAGTGGTAAATACTTCGCTCTTGAGTTTTAAGAAGTATACCCAAGTGCGTCTAGAGAAATCATCAATGAAACTTAAGAAGTACTTGCAGAGAGAGAATGAAGCAACAGGAAGAGGACCACATAAATCATTGTGCACAAGCTGTAAAGGGGCTGAGGCGTGCCAAGAGGCACGTTTGTCAAAACTGTCGCGATGATGTTTTCCGAGTACACATCCGGAACAAACACCATCTCTGCAAGATACCATAGGAAGACCTGTCACCATATTTTCTTTACATAGATGCTGAAGGGAGCGATAGTTTAAGTGACCAAATCGCTCATGCAAAAGTTTGCTCACTTCATCATTATGAGCAACAAATACTGAGAGAAGATTGGATGACCCAAAGTTGTGAAACTTATACAACCTTTTGGAATCATCAGCAAGACCAGTAGCTAGAATATGTTTAGGATCTTTTAGATCCTTGATTACAACATCATGAGGTGAAAATTCAACAATTTTACCTTCACCTGAATGAGTTATCTGATAGACAGATAGAAGGTTGCAGGATAAGGTTGGAACACATAATACATCATTAAACTGACCATTGTCTAGATGAACAGTTCCAGTCCCTACAACATTAAGAGACCTATCATCACCAATATATATATTTTTTGGTGTTACAATCATTTAAAGAAGAAAACATGGCTTGGTTTTTGGCCATGTGACAAGAGGCTCCAGAATCAATGAGCCACTCATGAGAATGAGAAGAAGAAGAAGATACATTTAATGCATAACCAGACTGAGATGATTGATAATGACATGCAGAAAGTGCCATTCCGGAAGTTGAAGTTGAAGTAGGCTCCACATGGATGTTATGTTTCTTCATTGCGGATTCCAAGGCTTCCATCTTCTTAAAGCATTTAGATTCTAAGTGGCCATCTCGATTACAAAAGTTACAATGTCTATCAGTCTTCTTCCATTTGTTTTTATTGGTCTTATCATTTTGCTGAAATGATCTTTCATTTTGAGGCTGAGATGGTTTAGGACCATTCTTTTGAGGATATGACTTCTTAGGATTCTTTGAATTTGGTTGCTGCTGGGCGGCTAACGCTTTCGTGGAAGAGTTTCCAAGATTAAGAAGACCAAGGTGTAAGAGTTTTTCTTGTTCTCTTATTAAGGAATCACAAAAGGAGTCAAAGGAAGGGGCCTTGTAGTCTTGTCCTTGACAAATGAAAGCTTCCCTTATAAAATGGAAAGTGGAGACAAATACAGAGTAGGCTGGTCCCAACTTAGTAAGGATGGAATAAATAAGGTTACCATCTTCTTTCTTAACTTTAACACCTTCTAAGAGATATCTAATGGTCTTGAATTTGGACAAGAAATCTTCAATGCAAGAAAAATTATTAGGATCCAAAGTAAGCAGCTCATTTTCAAGTTGATGGGCTCTAATTTCATTTTTAATCCCAAAAACTTTAGCAAGTTTTTCTAATGCTTCATGAGGAGTCTCAAGTCCTGCAATGTGGAATCTAAGATCAGGAGAAATAGACATCCCTATCAAACCACATGCTTGATCTTGTCTATTTTCCCATTTTGCCACCTTGTCTTCATCTTTTGGTTTCTTCTCTTGGTTTGTGGCTATTCTGAAGAGACCTTTACTTCTAAGTAAATCTTCCATGTATTCTACCCATTGGAAGTAGTTAGTGCTGTCAAGAATGACTTGGCATGGACTTTCCATTTTTTTTTTTTTTTAAACTGAAGCTGAAGATGCTGAAAGTAAGTGTACCAATGGATAGATCTCGAAAAAATAGGTGGTTTTAAAAAAAACGGCTCTGAAAAAGGCTTCCGGATGAAGAAGTTATGGCTTTTTGAAAACAAATTGTTGACGTTGCCGGCAAAGTGCGCGAATGTGCGGGAATGAAAAAATCCGCCCCCACAAAATGGAGACTTGAACCCAAGACCTCTACTCTCTTAAAATAGCTTTGAACCAATTGATCTATACAAAAAATTTGAGAGAGAGAGAGAGAGGGGGGGGGCCTTGGTTTGCGTGCTTGCCTTGAGAAAGCTCTTTTTCCCTACAAAACACAAAACACAAAACCCAACACGAATATGCAAAGAAAAACGAACCTTGCGGCTCGAAGTTAGCTTTAGCCAAAAAACTAGAAATTAAAAAAAAAAAAATCTCAAGGTTAGCTTTAGCCGAAAAACTAAATATTTTTCTCAATGTTTCTGATTTTCCGAGATCACACTAAGGTGCAGGGAAAAGAGCATACGCATGAGAAAAATCCTTCCTTTGTGTTTCTGATTTGCCCAGATCGCACAGAGTCGCAGGGCAAAGAGCATACGCAGAAATGAAAGGTATAGATCCGGTTAAAAAAAAAGGCTAAATAAACTGAGACCGAAATAAGCAGAGAGAAATTAACAGTAAACTGCAAAAAAACACTGTATACCTCCCGATCTGAAAAAATGACGCAGCTAGGGCTACCGGAAACCTTTTCGCGTGAAACGAAAGGGGTTCCTCACTGGAACAGATGCTCCGAACGCAACAGAGCAGTCCTCTCGGCCCGAAAGCAGTCAGAAACAGCAGATCTAGGAAACGACAGCCGCATGCAGTTCTACCGGCTTCAAATTTGGATCACCAACGGATGCGGCCCTCAAATAGCTCTGATACCATGTAGGAATTTACAAGGTAAGTTCCACAGAAAGAATACCAAAAGGACGCCGCTCACAACCAGATCTCAAATCAATACACCAGTATTTTTGACGTGGTTAAAACCCTCAGAGTGCAAGGAGGAAAACAGTCCACGGCCTGTCCCAACGTGGGTACTACAGGCAATTTATTAATCAAAGAATGAAAATTTACATAAGTTTCTCTCATGCACGGATTACCCGAACAATGACCCTCCATGCGCTTTAAATAGAACTCATGGACCAATCGGGTGTCAAGCCACGGATCAAGTGTCGGTAATACCGAGGTGAGAGTGAACCGTCGGATCACTACATATCGTGACCGTCGGATTGTAAGTTACAAAATGTACAACGGTAAAGAAACAAACTTTACCTAACTCTAACCTAACTCTATACTAGACCAAGTTGAACTTAACTATATCCTATGTGTCGGAATATCCTAGCATTATCATCTATTAGGTCATATATTCGTTGTACATTCATTTATAAATCAAAACATGATGAGAGTGATACATCATCATTGTCATAAATCATGCACATAATCAACATATAACCAACATAAATATCAAGGATACATCAACCATAAATGTCTCATATGAACCAAAACATGTGCTCATAAAATACTAAGAAGAAATAGTTATTATTAATGAATTCAAAATCCAACTCGATATGGGACTACCACGTTCCACCCAGCCATAGATTGACTGATCCAAGTCTCTCTTCAGCCAATCACCCCCATGCCATATTCTAAGCATGAATGTGGAACTTATCACCAAAATCAACCAGGGTTTCTTGAGGTTACACCACCTCACTCCCAACAATAGAACTAGGCTTTATCGCAATCCCCACCAGATCAGGAGGCCATAAACAATGAACATACAATACTAGGATTTACTGCAATCCTCACCATATCACTATCCCAAAAAGAAGCATTAATGCCACTAGATCTCTCCACATACAATGTGAGGAATTTGTTCATCCCAACCTCTCGGCTTTACCGTGTATCAAGCCATTATTGGTAGAGGGATTCCTAGGCCTAGGAGGTATCCAACCTCTGGGCTTTATCGTTTATCCCATCCTAGGATTCCTAGGCCCAATCAAGGGTACTCACCATTGAGATTTATCATGTATCTCACCATTATCAATCAAGGGATTCCTAGGCTAAATTGAGGTTTTGCACATTCAGGCTTTACCGTGTGATTCTACGCAATTCCTGGGCTAAGTGGCTTTGGCTACCTCTCATGCTCCACGCAACTTCACAGTTGTCAGTTGGGTCTGCGTAGTTCTAGAGTCAAATCTTACCGCTAGGATGATCTACATAATTCTTGAGAGTAAGACTCACTACTAGGTTGCTCTGTGTAATTCCCGAGAGCAAGGTTGGCTGCCCTCTAGGACTGCACAATTTTCCAAGGCAGTGCAAGAACCAAATGCAACCAAGTCATGGGGGGTGAGCTTGTGGTTAGACAACAAAGCAAGTAAGTGGACACAAGATGTAAAGTGAAAGATAAATTCAAATTAAAGCACAAGTACTTGAGAAGTGCAAGACAAGCTTTTAAGATTTTAGGAGGGAGCCTCCAAAATGAAGCAAAGGAAAATTTTTAGAGGGTGGTTGTAGCCACTAAAAAAATACCATATCTTAAAGATGAGAAGGCTAAAGTTCAATGATTTTTTATTGGATTTACATTAGAATTTAGAGATCGGATTGAGTATGATAAGCCTCGGTCACTTGAGGAAGTTATTGGGAAATTGAAGCATTGGTATGAATAGTCAAAGCGTAAGAATGAATCTCAGCAAGGTTGGAAAGGGAAGGACAAAGGTAAAGGTAGATGGAAGTCGAAAAGAACAAGGCCTCATAATGCAGATGAGAAAGAAAATGTGGCACCGTAAAATAGGTTCAATGCAGCTAGACAAAGACATGGGTCACAAGAACAACAACATAGAGGTGAGGGTATTAGTCTGTTGGAGTGTTGAACAAACGGTAAGGAGCATCTTAAGAGATATTTTCCATAGAATCAAGGTGGTAGGCCTCAGTGTGCAGGAGGCACAAATTGTTGGGGGTGTTGGTCAAATCAGTCCTTGTATTTATGCAGCATTGGATAACAAATAAACATATCACCTTCTGTTATAGATTCAACCCTACCTTGTGCACTCAGCTGCAGGGGTCCGCACACTCAGTTGCGGACTCTACTCGGCCTCTATGTACTTAGCTGCAGAGCCTCTTCCTACTACTACGACCCAAGATAATTAGACTCTTACTAAGCATGCATCTAATTATTATCTCTAGGGAAATGGTCTCGCTGAGTCAAAAAATAACAATCTTATCTATCTAATCAAGAAGACCATTTTCTCTTAATGAAGGAACTGGCATAGGGCTTTGACCAATTCTCCTTGGGTTGACCCTGTTACCCTGAAACCTTCCTTGAAAACCTTGCTCTATTTCCTAGTTTACAATAAATAAGCTATCTTGCCTCTGAACTTGTACCTACCAGCCTTGTAACTCTCTCAAGAGTCACAAGGTGGACCTTTCCTCCTAGTTCAGAGTAGGATAGACACATTACTTAAACTTGAGGAAGAAATAATCAAGGCCAAAGAATGTTTTATTGTACATAAAAACTATATAAAGTGTTGGTTTGACAAAAAATCTGTAGGGGCAAAGAGCTATGATGTGGGTGACCTAGTTCTAAAATGGGATAACCCACATGAAGACAAATGTAAACACTCAAAGTTCCAGCATTTGTGGATTGTACCATCAATTATTGAAGATAATATTGACCATAATTCCTTTAAGTTAAAATATTTAGACGGGAGGATTAACCCCCTTCTTGTAAATTGTCGAGATTTGAAGCATTATTTTTAGTAGCAATTACAAGTTGCACTTCCTGTACATATTGTTTTGAGTCTTTTCTTTTCTTTGATTTTCTTTCATTTGCGTCAATGGTTTGTCTGTTATGTAGTCATGTCTTGTTATGTATTGTTAGTTGATCAATGTACATAAATAATACCCTTGTGTAAAAATGCATGGCTCAAAAGGTTCTGTGGTGTAATTACATAGGAGTGTGACAATAACAGCGTGGCTTTCTATTGTTCCCCTTCTTTGTTTTGGAAAATTTCATAGGTTGAGATAAGTCCAGATGGAAAATACAATTCATCCAATAGGAGAACCTTGAGGGAACCTATAAGATCTATGCCTATTATAGTATTTAAATTTCTCAACTTGGTGCTAACCTTCTTGTGTGTTAATGCTTGTCCAATTAATAGAGAAGGGATAAGGGGAAAATCTAAAGCGAGAAAACCAATATTAAAGGTCTAAAAATACTTATTTTAAGGGGAACCCCCTTCTTCTCTCAATAAGTCAGTATCACTCTTCCACCTGTTGAAAATAATAAGTGTCAATGCACAGTTCTACTAAAATAAATAAATAAAGGATGAAAGAAGAGAAAGGCTTCCTGCGCAAGGAGCTGAAGCAAGTGACTTCGCCAAAATACTGTTGACGCCCGATGGAAACTAAGAAATGTTTATGCTTCTGAAGTGAATCTATCGAGGTATTATTAAGACTTGCTAGCAGTGGAGCAACACCAGAGATGAAAATTGAATACTCTAAAAATCATAATCTCGTCATGCACATTATCTTTCCTATATCAAAACAATTGTGATATAGAGTATCTTTTGTATGTGTTTCAACCAATTAGAGAAACATAATATGCTATGTATAAAGATGATTCAAAAGGGGAGACTTGGGGAATAAATACTTCCTAAAGGTCTGACCCTCATTCGAAAACTATTCTTGTTCAAAGAAGCTTAAATCCGCCCAGTGTGTCACCAAGTGTTGTTGTTTCTACAAAACCCTCCAAATTTTCACTACATTCGAATTTAGATCCTACTTTGTTATAGTATCAAGTGTTACCTTGATCTTCAAGTGTCCTTTCATGTTTCTCTATCTGTTTAAGTGTTCTTGAATGGTCTCAAGTGTCGTCATATTGACTAGAACATATTTTGGTGCATCTCATGGTCGTAACATCTTTGTTGTCATAAAACAACACTTTTAGGTCACAATTGCACACACTTCACTCATAATACCTAGGGGATGTGTATAAAGTGGAATTTTGATATATATAATCATTGTTGATCAAGATTTTCTAATTTTACTCGATGATTTGGTATGTGTTGCACATAGTTTTATGTCTAAAACTCATCTTGTTCACCCCTTTCCCTATCATCCAAACATAGAAAAATTTTGGTTTCAAAGTGAACCCATTAAGGCCAAAAGCACATGAGTGCACTCTGAAGCCTTGATGGGGGATCCTTTGTTGTTCGTAAGTGCATCCTATGCACTCCTCAAGCCTAATTCCCCTTCCTTGTTTCAAACTACGCCCTATAAAAATGATTAAGTATTCCTTGAGAGTACTCATTCAACTCAAATAAGTGCACCATCCTTGAGTGTACTAGCACACCCTAAAGACCCAAAACTCAATCCTTCAACCTTCCCAATTGTTCCATGTGCCCTCTTGAGCTTCTTGAGCACACTAGCACTTTGAAGGCACGAAGCTCCAGCCTTCAGCCTTCAAGAATGTTACATGCACCCTTCCTAACGCCTCTTGAGTGCATAAGTGCACCTCAAAAGCACAAAATCTTAGACTTCAGCCTTTGGGAGTGCACCCTATGCCCTCCCTCTCCCCTTTGAGTGTAAAACACACTTAGGAAGCTTGAAGCCTTCCCCTTCGTCCTTCAGACTTGTGCCTTGCACCCTGCCTTAACTATTTTCTTCTTTTTGGCGAATGAGCATGTCGAAGCCCCAGAGCCTATCCTCTTTAGCCCTTTAGCATTTAAAAGTGTGCCCTTGTGCCTTGTATCCCCTTTGACCCTCTTTGAGTGCACCCAAAAGGATTGAATAGAAAATATGAATGGATCATGGTAGAAAAGGATATTTTCAGGCTAATATTTGCTCGTCATGAGTGGTTGCAGAAATAGGTATTCCAAAAACACCCTAGCAAGCACACACAAGGATGATTGGGCAAGGAGAAAAAGCAAAGGAAGCATGGAAATAATTAAGAACACACTTAAATATTAAAGATCGAAGCACTCTAAATACTCCAAGATTAAATACCCTTTAGAGTGTGAAAGTCCCATTATCAGAAGAACAATAAAGAATGAAGACACAACTAGCAGCCATGTCACCACTGAAGAAATTCCATGTCATTTGTCACTATTAGTCTTAGTCATCAAAATAGTGACATGTCAAGTCTCACGCATGATGATGTGGAAGTTATGATGTATTATTGTAATCACTGTAAAATACAAATAAATGGAAATACAGGGGTCATGTATGAATAAAAGAATCATTGAATTCCAAAAGAGATGTAATATCAAAAGTTATATGTAATTCCAAAAGTCATTTGGAATTCCAAAGGTTGTAGAAATCCAAAGTTCTCAAGAAGTTAGAAAGTCAAGAGTCATGAGGATGTGAAAGGTCATTCTTCAAGTTATAAATAGATCCTCATTTCTCATGTAAATGGATTTTAACCTTGGCTTCTCCCACAAGGAATTAGGGAGAAAGTGTTAGTATTTTTGGGGTGCAAGTAGCGGCTTTAACACTCGACTATTAGAGCTAGTGGTGTCCATTACATTTATGTATCTTGGGGCCTTTTCTTAATATTGAAGCCTTGCATACCAACACGTTTTCACACATGGATTTTGAATGTTTCTAAGACTATTCTTTGAATGTTTATGGTTCATGTTTTCTTTCATTAGTACTGGATTAGTTGAACTATTTTGGTTACTTCAGTGCTCCTTGTTGGAAATGTGTTGTTATGTTTATAATGATCATCGCATCCTTGTGAACTATTTCGCTTGATGTTAGATGAACCTTTCTCTTTCACGTGTGTCTCCATTAGGGTAGTATTATTACTTCTCTCTTAGAAGCTCACTTAAGTTTTCCCTCGCAAGTAGAAGAACCTTAATACATCGGCAATTGAACATTCACGATGTTGAAGAATCTAGGGTAGTTAGCATCAGTAAGATTCTTCTAGACTTGATAAAAATTGTGAAGTGATTTTACAATTTATCTTAGCTTGATCTTCTTCTTATTATTAGTGTGTGTGTTTACTTCATCAAACGTCTACCAAAAATAAAGAGATGAGAACACAAGATGTTGGCATTTTTCCAGGGCCAAAACCTCTCCTTCTTGGAGAGGAAAACCCACACATAATTCTTCTTATATAGATTCCAATTGACGAACACCAAGACCATGACCCTTGACCTATCAAGCCACTCCAAGACCAAGACACCAATCCTCTTCTAACTATTGAGATCATCATTACTGCTTCACCGAGATCATCATTGTTGCACCATGACTACTACTTGAGATCACCACTGTGCCTTTACTGAGATCATCTCTGCACCTTCATTGAGATCATTATCATAGTACCATAGAGGTCCTTACTTGTTGCACCATTTCTTGCTTCACCATGTCAACGAGTTCTTTCTACTGTTGCACTCCATCAAGACTTGTGACAACATTTAGTAGCATGCTCCATTGAGACTGTAATTGTATTATCCTTTCACTGAGATCACAGTTATGCTAAGAAAGTGTAACACTTTAATGCCTATTTGAAAATCACAGTGATCCGAATTTTCTACACCACTGTAACTTGTCCAATTTTTTTTTCTTCCTACGCCATTGTACCTTGTCTGAAATTTTGTTCTTCCGGCACCACTGTACCCATCCAAAATTATTTTCTTCTTGCACCATTGTACCCATATGAAATTATGTTCTTCCTGCACCATTGTACCCATCCGAAATTTAGTCTTGCACCCTTCCGAAATTACAAATATTCACCCCATACGAAATTCATAGATGTCAAAAATTATGTTGTGTATTTTTTTAGATACCCTAGCTGGGTATTTTAGTAGTTCATCCTCCATAATTAGTCGATGTCCAGGTGAATAGTTGTGTCTTTTATATGAGATGACATTACATTAATATACATATTTTGAGGCCGATATGATGTTCTCTTCATTGTTTTTCTTATAGTCTTCTTCTTTGAAGGATGGTGCTTGTCTTGGAGGGCTACTTGACACTAGGTTGACCCATATACATTACATAAATGCTCAAGAAGAGATCTTCAACATAATTTTGACTCTTTGAATTTCCTAGATCTATGGAATGAAAAAGAAACTCATTTATATAATTTATAAAAATAATAATTTTTTCTTGACAAGTACAAAGATCAAAACTATATTGACAAATACCGAACCTAGTTACACTTTTCTTCAACACACAAGGCATACTATCTTGCTCATTCAAAAGGACCATTGTGCTTCTCTCTCATGCTGAAAGCTAAAGCCAAGGCATATCTTTAAGTAAATAGAATTTGATTCATACTCCAAATGGGACTCCTACACCAAACAATATGAGTTCTAGTTGGGACCTTATATTAGGGAGATCCCCTATATGTTGGTGGTATCCAGCACTGTCAACACATCTATATGAAGAGTGGCGGCTTAGCCATTCATTATTTTCTGAGTGCGCACTCTCCTTTGTAATTTTCCTACATGAGGAGATTGGTTGTTTAACTGCCTAGTTGATGTACTAAAGACAATTATTCAGTTAACCAATATATTGTTACAATTGGTGTGGTACAACACCCTTCCCTAGAGTGTAACAATTGTATGGAGTAACATGTAACAATATCCATGTGGTGCAAGTCACATCAATGGTGAGGTGAGATTTGTAGCAATGGAGAGTTGAGAATTGCATCAATAGGGAGTTGTAGAGACAATGAAAATAACCCAAAGTTGCAACATGAGTGGTAGTAGCTTAGAGTTGTAGCACTTGTGTCCTGATAGAGAGTTGCATCAACTATTGAGAGAGTTGCAACACTTGCGCTTATAAGGTACCTATGCAACCTTGTTTCCTGTACATCACTTGGTAATCTCCTAAGAATGCATCATTGTGGATGAAAATTGTATTAAGAAGAGATGGAAATGGGTTGAAAGGTATGAAAAACTATATTGGAAGGGTGTTGAAAATATGTCAATTGGAGCACCTATTAGTAGCATATTATCATCATTGTTTAGCTCCTTGTTTTCCACTTGTCTTCATCAACGGTTTATACATATTTGACTATCCTCACTAGTGGACCCTATCAAGTCACGTTCTCCAATATCCTGTGAGGACTCCTTTTTTGCACATATATAGTTCTATTGCAGGTCTCCACCCACAAAAACATATGGCAATTTCTTATCATTTCCTTTGCTTCCTCCATTATGTTCTTATTCTTTCTCTCAAAAAAACCCATTCTACTTAGGGGAGGTTTGTGCTGAGGATCCTTCTCCTTAAGTTTTTGTAAGAGGAGCCATATTCTCCTACTGTTTAGGTGAGTCCTCAATAATAATGGGAACCTTGGTTGGAGTTTGAGGTTTTCCCTGCCTTATCTTTGTACTTTTGCTTCTTCAGGAGTATAAGGGGGTTTGCCCCTGTCTCTTTCATTTTTGTTTGATAGGGGTGCTAAGAGCAGTGAGGGAAGCTGCTACCTCTTTCTCGGTGGGTTTTTGAGACACCCTAGGTGACTCCTCCTTGTCCTTTGCATCCTCTTTTCCATCACCCTTTTCACCTTTTTCCTTCTCCTCTTCTTCTCTCTCTAGATCCCTATCTTGTTTATCATTTTCCTCCTTCACATCTTCCTTTGTTTCTTCATCACTCCCCTTCTCTTTCTCTTACTCTTCCTCCTCATCTATTTCCTCTTCATCCCTCTCTACTTCTTCTTCATCTGTTTCAGTCTCTTCTTCATCCTTTTCACTAACTGTAGGGCTTCTATTATATGTGAGTGCCTTGATATCCACCTATGTTGGCATGTCTTTGAAAATTTCCCAAGTGATAGGAATTCTAAGGTTTTAGAGGGCCTCTTCTATGATGATTCTAATTAACCCATGGTGGGCTATTTGTTGGTAATTTCCTTCCTTCACCTTCATGTTTGTATCTATCAGTGATTTCAAAAAGAAGTATGATATGTTGAGCGTGTGTTGAGGAGGTGTTTCTGCTCCAAACCTCAATTCTTCAAGAAGCCTAAAGTGATATCCATATACCACACTATACCTACCTTTGTATGATATGTATTTTATAAGATGGTAGCTTACCTCATTCCAGGGGTATGGTAGGCTTTCTCTCCTCACTCCATTTTTGTCTTCAATGGGCTCTTCTCCCTCTAGAAAGAATCTCTTCTTTGCAGTTTGGCTAAGTCCCTTGTCTTCCTTTCTCCAAGACACTCCTAAGGGAAGTATGGTAATTTTTCTTATGAGTTCAGGGGTGAGCTCTATGGAGAGGCCTCTCACCACAACAGTTGCATGGGTCATGGTCAGTGGAATGAGGGAAAGAGAAAAATATATGGCTACTTCATCATCATACCCCCCTCAATTTCTCAAAGTACCCCATCCAATTATGCCTTGTGAATATTTCTAGCATATGAGGGTGTTGGTGAATCCTTACAGTGTTAATGTGCTCTCTTCTATTAAACCCCCCTGTCATTTTGTCTCGTGAATTTGAGGTGAAAAGATACAAAATTTTGATGAAGGAGGAAATGGGACTGAAATTTCTGTGGATCTAATTCCCTTATATAGCTATCAATTTCATAAAATTAGGAGATTTTTCTATTATTTACTTTTGATGATGCAGCACTAGTCATGCACGCCACTTTTTCTTCCAACCTGGAAGCCAACATAGAGAAATCGAAATCTCTCTCTCTCTTTTGTAATCTTCTAAAAATATGCGTGAGTCCCCTGAGGTGGATGCCTCTACATCATGGTCTCGACCCACAACTAAGTTTCCCTTTCTGTCTCTGATTACTTCCTCTAATACCATGTGAAAATTCTATCCCCGGAAAACCCAATGTGGGAAAACCGGTGTAGCAAGGGAGGATTTTCTTATCAATGTTCTTGTACAACGGGGTGCCAAACTAGATTATTGATAGATAGACAAACTTCCAGCACTTTTCTAAACCCAGCGTAGGCCCTACTGACCTATGCTACAACCTGAAACCCTCTGTCTCAGCCCAAAACCCTTTGTTTCAGCCTACTGAGGCTCTGTGCAACCTCTCTGGGCTTCTGCGTCACTCCTGGAGCCTTTGCATGGATGACACAGGTCCTTCTAGCTCTATGTAGTCTCTGCTACCTTTGTGTGGCTTCCTCTGGCTCTGTGTTTGCCTCTTCTATGTTGATCTCTCATCTCTCTGTTCCATACTTGATGCCCCCTGACTGCTCTCCAAACCACTGGTTCAATAGCTATGAAATTTCTTCTCTGGAAAATAATGAATAATATGCAATTCACATTGAAGTGGATCAAGTTATTAAACATAGTATTTATCGCACAAAATCTGATATTTAAATCGATCAGTAGGAATAGATGTTAGATAACTAATGCTACGGGTTAAAGATTGGGTTAGTTTGAATAGTTATTGGAGTCCAAGAATACCCAGAAACTAATTCAATGGTTTCATGTATGTATTAATATGTACACATTGTACATCATTTATTGAGATCAAATAATATAAGTTTGAGTTTGGTTTCCAATATCGTGTGTTTTACAGTGGTATCAGAGCGGGTTATTTATCCACCCTGTTGATTGAATTGTCCCACTAGTATCTAGAGCATTAGTTTGAGGAGTATGGAGAGGTTCCAAGTGAAGTTGCGAAGAAATCGTTGTGAGAGTGGGAGCCAAATATCTTGAACAGTTATGAATCGTTTTTCATAGTATTTAACTATGGGACCCTCATTTTGGTGATTCAATTCTAATGACAAGGCTGAATTAGGTTGGTGAATGAACCACAAATTGATGAAAGAATCTATCAAATGTAAATTTTTTGAGTTGATCGTTGTGTTATGAGGTTTTCAATGCTTTCATAAGAATAATAATTTCTCTTATCTTTTATATTCAATTTAAGTGATTCCTAATTTCATAAGGCACAATATTCAGATTGTGTGGGATATTATTGTTGGAGGGCCATTTTTAATTTCTAGTGAATCTATTTAAATGCAATATAAATTTATGATTGTGATAAAAAAAGAAAATTTAAATGGAGAAGGACAACCTCTCATCAAGGATCACTACTTTGAACATAGATGCAGTTATCTATTTTTTTTAAATCTGGTCTCACATATTTTCTCACATTCAGAATTCAAATAGTCAACCTATGGTGTATGGTTGTTCGAGCATACTTATTATAGCAATAATATCATTTATTTTGTAAGTGGTGTCGGGCTGGATTTGTTGATCGAATAATAGAAACCAAGCATTGATTTGTGAATAGAGAATGGTGTTGCACACACACATTACTATAAATGAGCACCAACAAAACCAAAGAAAACACAAACATTTTGTATTACTATATTTATTGATTTTGAGGTATCATTTTTAGCATTTAATTTTGAGCAAGAAATATTTTTTTAAATAAACAAAAAAAAAAAATCTGGGATTTGTTCGATGTAAATGAAGAAATTGGTGGTGTGCGAATAGCATTAAGGTTGTTGTTAGAAAATTATATATTATAGAGCAATGGAACACATAAAAATATTGTAGAAATATAAACACAGAAAATGTATAAAACAAGAGAGACACAGATATACGTGGTTCAGCCAATTTGGGCTACGTCCACAGAGAAACAACCAGTGCTTCCTTTTATATTATCCAACAAAATGAAGGGATACAACCTACAACAGATCCGCTGCAATTACCTCTTCGCTCTCACACAATCTCCTCTCTCTTCATTGCTCAGAATACACACCTACATAGCCGCAAAACAATTCCCTCATATATAGCGAGGGGTTTCCTTCTAGGGAAAAAAACCTAAATTAAACATAACTTCTACCGTCAGATTTCCGCCTAATGAATTACCCATATTAACTATGAAATTACCACATTTTACAAGGAAATTTTACGCCACCCCCCCTGGACCCCCCTTGCAGCGCAAATAACGGTTGATGTTGTTGTTCCATTACGAATTGGGGTCCAATGTGGCGATACCTTTGAATAAAGAAGATAATCAGGCTCCACATCCAACAATCTCCCACTTGGAGACTAATTATAGCCACTCCACTGCTGCTTCATTTGCTAGACAATGACTCCACTTTGGAGCTAGTTGTTTCTCATCTTCATCATCATACTTGAAGATGAATTGAAACCGAGAAAAATCTCAGTTTTTCCCTGTTTCAGGTGAAAGCACCGTAGGTCTTTGGGTTAGAACCCCAATAGAGCAGAAGCAAACTACAACAAGAAATACTCATACAACTCAGGCAAGATTCTTATATTATCAAACTACGTAAGAGTGATCGTACCCGGATTTCCTTCATTCGAGTAGGTCCCGCAGGGTTCAGACCCTCTGCAACTCCCAATGTTCTTCAAACCTGAAAAATCATTCAATTTGAACATACATAGCAGTATAGAAGTAAAGCATATTCATGAAATTGACTTTATATCATATAGACAAATGATTGAGCATACATCAAAACGACATTCATATATAAATTAAAACATAATTTGATGCATAAACGTAGTTAATTTTGGAAACAAGACAACATTTCTTTTATTGCAGTAAGCTAAAAATAACATGGAGAGAATTCACTCGAGTCTTTCTCTAGCTCCAAGCGGAACCGTCCTCCAGATTCATCCTATCCTAGCCTTCACAATCTTCTTCCATCACCAACACCGTGATATCTCAAGCAAAAGGAAGGATATCTATAATAAAGGAAACAAGGGTTTCCTGAAGCTTGGGGAATTGCATGAGGCAAAGGGATTCATTGGACTCAGTCAGGGATAATCTCAGTATAATAACTCTATCTCTTCTCCTCCTTAAGGCCTTCCCATAGAGGTTTATTTATACCTCTCCCAATTAGTTTTTTAGTTGGGAAATAGTTAGGCCATGGGCAATAGGAGGTAATAAACAAGTAAAACCTGTGAAATCCGCCCATAATTAAGGAAATTTATTTTTTTTAAGTGTTTTAATACATATACGCGAGTTGGGTATTGGTTGACCCGCGTGTACATGCTTTTAGCTCAGGGAAAAGTAGCATACAGGGAATAAAACACTAACTTTTCCTAAACTCCTTTAACAATGTCAGCATTGGAAGTTTTTCAATCAAGCCTAACCCAAAAAAAACCTTACTTTCTGAATTAGGATAAATTAATCCTACCAATTCTTGATTAATGATCTTTGACTTGGACAAAGCCACCCCACGTCTTTCATTAATCGTCGCTTTTCAAATTCCAATCTCAGTCTAGAATATCACCATCCACCTTTGCATAGTCGATGAGGGGGAATCCACATGTATTATGTCCAAAACAGTTTGGAAAAAAATTGGATCTCCCAAACTCAAACTATATGACATCACTCTTATAGTGTATGACGGGTGCCCTTATGTTCCCGTAGGCCTATACCAATGTCTTCCAGTACAATTGGCTAGTAAAATTGTGCTCATAGACATTGAAGTATGGAATGCACAATTAGATCATGAATTGTACACTTCAACCTCTTATCCAACTCCCAAGGAGTTTCACCATGTAGAATCGTGATTTATTTTAACCCAATGATCAACTGTGCTTTAGATTTCGGCCTACTAAACTCCTTATTTAGTGCAATTTGGATATCCGTGATTCCTGTATTCGGATTTTCATTAGAATGTTTAATATACCAGGTCAATGCACAGTCCCATAGGGCGCTAACCAATGTCGCTTTCTTTATATTTTCATCTGTAACTCCCTGTGTTTCCCATACAGCTCATATCATGAACCAATACTAGTCTAGATCTTCATTTCCTACTCCCTTGAACACATGCAACTTTATCGTGCTTGCCATATTGACTCATGGTGGTGGCGAAGGTGGTATGGGTGAAGATGGAGGTGAAGGCGATGAAGCTAGTGGCAGTGTGGGTGGGGGTGGTATGTGCGGAATCCTCTGCCTTATCAAATGGATCGCAATTCGTGACGAGACCTTCGTGAGCTCTTCCTCGTCCCCTCACAAAGGTGAAATAAAAGGGCTATTCTCTGGCCCCTTACTTCCTTCGTTTCTGTAGGTTTTTCCGCTTCGCGTAGCTCTAAACATTAAGGTAATTGCATAACCCTCTTTTCACACAATAGCATTTTAATCTAAGTATTTAGGGACTTTACGTACTTACCTTGCAGTCCTTTGAGAAAGTGTCGCTTTGCCTCGCTGTAGCTAACTGAATAATCTACAGCGAACTCAGTGATGAATCCTCATATAATCCGATCGAGCCAGTGACCAACAATGCACACGATATTATCTTCTGATTCTTCCAATCTGTGCACCAACTCTAGGGTTGACACAATAGGACCATCGAGCTTCCACCTTCCTTGGCTATATGCTAACTTTGCGATCCACTCGTACAAATCAGTAGGGAAATATGCGAAAAATATTCATGGATATTTGTGTATAGGTAGCAATCTAACCACTCTCATTTTGTCAGTTATGGATTCCTGTTCTCCTGCGCTGTGAACTCGTGAATTCTCCTGTCCAACCAACCTTCAATTTCCTTCTTAGTTGGATTCTAATGTTACGAAATCAAACATCTCTATGCATATTCTGGTCCCAGCAATGGAACCATTTTTTGGCTTGAGGATGCCTGACCCAGGCTCGGAGTTAATTAGCCAAACAAATCCCTACACTACTGGCCCTTTCGGCATCAACCCGCGGAGTGCGGGCTAAAGTCTCACCCGAAGCAGTATGGGGGGATGCTGGAACCAAGTATTCGCACCCTTGAGATTTATGAGGGGTTGATTTAGTCCAACTGTGAATACCTTCGCGAAGGTCACTTCGCGCACTGTCCTAACCTGTGAGGCCTTCTCAATTTGTTATAATTGCCTTCGCGTAGCCCTCACCAGGGGCTGAGGTGCTTTCACAGTGCTATGGCAGCGATTTGCGCTATTTCCCTAAGTTACACCGCGAATCTTACTTATCTTCTTATAACTGTTAATTGACTTCGCGTAAACAGATACTTTATCTTATATTCACTTAATCAACACAATGTTATAAGTTTGTGCATAAACAAAGAATAAAAGATACCAAGAGTGGTAAATGGTTCTATAATAGATGCCCCCTAATATATGAGGTCATAAGGGGTACATGATGGCCAAAATGTATTAAGTGTATGGAAAGAATCATGCCGAGACTGATAAGGAATTCACCGGATTCAGCCTGCCAAGCCATCAAAAGAGATCAGAAAGAAATTGTTGCCTAAGGTGGGCATACCCATGCTCAGAGAAAGTAAAGCATATTTGCATATCAAGTACATGCGGATCCAATATGTATACTAGTATAGAGGAAATAAAATTACATCATGGATCATCTGATCGTGATCGAAAAAGTACATGTCTGAATATCACATATAAGAAGACGATCAATGATGTTGAAGGATGAAGCTGATCACTGATATCAAAAATTGATCCCAGTAGTACCAAATGAACATGATGGAATAAAATGATACTACATCACAACTCGGATGCTAGCATATAAGATGTCACTGTGAAGAACTTGTTAGAGCCTAGATTTGCCTCAGGCTGAAAAGACAAGGTTCTAGGTCCACATCAAACCACGCTCAGCCTCGTAGCTAGCCCTACGAGGACAAGAGAGGGCTCTCTCCGGGTCAATCTCAACGAAAGATAATCGATGGGGCTTGAGATGACTGATTTAAAAACTGATATTAGGCTAGGTATGAAAGTGCAAAGTTTTGATTTGAGTTTTTGGGGGTTTTGTTGGAAAAAAAGGGACAGACAAATTTTGGGTACGGGGATGAGGCCAGATTTTTGCAGAGTTCAGGTAGGGGAAAGATAAGAAGTAGTTTTGATGCTTTGGATTTGAATGAATGGGTGGATCAAACTGGTGAGGAGCCAAGGAGGGCAAGAAGGTCTCAAGATTCCTCCTCAAACAGATGAAAACATGTAGAATTAAACAAAATATCAAGGTAGAGCATAGCAGTCCAATGAAGTCTACCTCAATCACTCATTTGTTTAATTGAAGAAGACAAGAGAATGGAAAATGATACACATAAACATCAGTGAACTCACAAATACATAGAGAAACAAACCATCAAAACATAGAGCCACATAGATCCCAACAAGTGCTGCAAAACCCTGGTCTTTCCTTTGCCAAAATTGCAGAAATAAAATGTACAATAGAGTGCCAAGCAATCCCAAGTGTCCAACCCTGAAAATGACTTAGAAAATACATGATATAGACTAGCCCAACCCATTCCCTTGTCTCTAGGGGTTGAGCTCATCATTCTAGGAGCTGTTTGAACCAATTCTAAACAAGGAACTAAAATCTAGGTAGTCAAACAACTTACCCCTATATGCTAGGAAACTGATTCATTCATTAAATTTTCACTTTTTAGTGAATGAATCTTCTAGAACAAGTAAATATGTGCCAAAATTACATCATAGTTATGAAATTACATCATGGTGGAGCAAGATTTACATCAAAAAGCAAAACTGAGTGAATTTGTGAGCTGTATAGTGAAAAACAGGCCAAAATTCTCTATGCGCCGCGCCCAAATTCTCTATGCGTTACGCCACTTTGGAGCTAATTTTGAGGCACTTAGCCCAAGATAGCTCGTTGGAAATCCCTTCCTGTCTAATTTCTAACCCAAGTGGAATTTCTGGATTTGGGTGTCATTTGCCCATCCAAAACTTCAATCTCCCAAGACTGCTTCCTGTGGGTGCAAAAGGTGGCAAAAAGGTCATTTTTAGGGTGTTTTTGAACCTTTAGGCAACCCATAACTTGATGAAATCCTTAGGTAATCCATGAGCATGCATAAATTTTCATAAAAAATCCAGAAATGCAAATTTTTCCTCCATAGAATCTCCCAATTATAAGCGCGTGCCAAGTGGCGCTACGCGTTGGGCAGAAAAACCTGTTTTAAAGCCAAAAAATTCAAAATTGACAAAATTTTCTCCAAATCCACTGAAATTTAGACTAAAGGTTTATCATTGAGCATCATGCTCATCCAAAGAAGCTTCAGCCAATATTTGGAGTCTATCCTCCCTTTTTTGACGTTTCAGTGCCCTCCTGGTGCATGCAGTTTCAGTTGTAAAGTCACTGTCTTGGTCATATAATGCATCGGCGTCCACCTCCATGGTGTTGAAAGTCTATGCCAAGTGCATGTTTGGTTTGTTGAGAATGATAAATGAGAACTTGGTGTCTTGTTTCAATGCCAAATGTGTGCCAAAGGGAAATGAGGGACTGTGGTAAAAATGGGGCAGTGGGAACAACGAAGTCTTGCCGAGTGGTAGTTTACCCTTTGAGGATTTGACAAACTTTGGAGGAGGGGACAACCACTGAATATTGGAGTAACTTGGGATTTTGTGAATTTTTATACAAATGAAATAAGAAATAGGAATGATAAGGGATAAAGTTACTTAGGGATAGGAAAATGGAACTTAGGAATAAGTGTATAAGGGGATATAAGGAAATAAACTGTAGTAATGAGATCATGAGATGTGAAAACAAGGCGAGGAGTGGCACCAAAAATGTTTCAAAAATTCAACACAAAACTTCAAATAGTAATCTTTAATAAGAGATTATGGCTTAAATTTTGATATTCAAATTCTCATAATTATTCATAAAACCACACCAAACACTGATCAAAGGCGATTGCAAGACGACTTGACCTTACTTGGAGCAGAGGAGACCGTTCCATTTGATGTTTGAGTTAGGTAGAAAATTTTTTAAAATTCCAGCCCTGTGTACCATGCAATAGCCCAACGAGCCACACATGCCATGTGTGTCGCGCCAGTGTATTTTTACACTACTGAAAATTGCCCAATGCGCTGTGCGGCCTATGTGCGCCGCGCACCAGCCCAATGCGCCACGCCACCAAACCCTATGTGTAGCGCATCTTTCAAGAGATTTTTGGAGGCCTTCCCAGTGTTCAAATTAGGTTCAGGATAGCTCATTAGAAATTTCTTTGAGTTTACTTTCCAGCCCAACTAGAATTTTTCAATTTGGAGTTCATTTTCCCTGTCAAAAATCAAATCTCCCAAGACTGGTCAAAATGTGCCAAATGAGGCTGCCTAAAGGCAGAGTGATGTTGCAATCAACTTTTGAAGGTGTTCCTCAACTCCATATTGAGATCATGATAGCTCATTGGAAATATATTTGTGTCTAGTTATCATTTGACTCATCAAGCAATTCATTTGGCCAACCAAGCTAGGAGAAAACTTGATTTCCCCAAGGTCACTCCAGAGGTGCATCAATTCTCCCGAGGCGACTGTATTTTTGAATTTTCTCTAAAACCATGACACCTATGTAAAATGTGAAGGAGGTTTTTCTTTCTTGGCCTATTGTAGACAAACACCTCTCTCAGGTTTCCCAAATTCGTCTTTCCTTGCTCAGAAACATCATTGGAATAAAACCTATCTCGATGTGTGGAACAGGGAATTTGTCGAAATGAAGCGAAATGAAGGTGATAAGGGGATTCTATATTCTTGAGAAAATTATTAGAAGTGGGTAGGGATGTTAGGAAGTAGGGGAAAGTAGAATTTCAAAGATTGAGTGAGGGGAAGGGGTCCAAAAGGGCAAAACACAGGCCTAGTCTAGAAAATTGCCAAGTTGTAGCAAGAAACTAGGGTTTGTGCGAAAATGAGGAATTTGGGGGGTCTCAGTGATGTGAAGTGTTTAAAAAGGTACATTAAGGATAGGGGAAGGTTTATGAACATTAGGACAGAAGTTTTGCTAATGATTTGACCAGCCAAGAGAAATTTCCTTCAAAACCCTAGGAGAGGGAAATGAACTTTATCTAGGCACAACTGAACCATGAACAAGGTGTAAAATGACCCATTGGAACTTGACATGATGAGGCAAATCCTCTAAATGATGGTACACTCAGCTGAATGGTGACATGGACTGAGATTTGGAAAACTTTGGAAGGAGTAAAAGCAAACCCTAGACGTAATACCTAGTGACCAAATTTTGCTTGAAGACTCACTGAAATGACAAAATTTGATCTTAACACCTTAAAATCACTTTGTAAGAGCATGTTTGATCACTAGAGGAAGGCTGGAAAGGCTGAAACTAACATTGGCTCCAATGGGGATGGTAGCTCCTTAGAGGTGCCAAGAACAACAGATCTTTGGGAGAGCAGACAAGTGCCTTCATCCATGGAAAACAAGCTCTTCTTCGGATTCAGTGACACACCATATTTTCCGCACTTTTGAAAGACATTTTTCAAATGATACATGTGTTCTTCATCTGAATTAGAAAACACCGTCAAATCATCAAGGTACACAACCAAGAAGACATCCTTCACATTTGCGAAAGCCATATACATTTCTTGCTAAAATGTGGCACCTAGATTTCCTAGAAGCTGCATTTGCATCCCTCAGATCTTCTGTAATAGCATCCACCTCAAAAATTCCTACCAAACCGCCCTTCATTCCCACCATCCCTGTGCAGCCTATTATCCCTGATCAAAAGTCTGCTGTAAATTCACCTCCATCTACTCCCTCTACATCCAAAATCGCTTCACCTCCGCATACACCTCCTCACACACCTCACACATCAGTTGCACCCACTCCTCCAACTTCACCAAGACCGATTGCAAATCTACCAAGAGCAATGGCTGCTCGGTTTGCACCTCTCGCACTGCCTCAAGTTTTAGGTGACATGCCCGCAGATTATCAGAGTAAAATTCCTTTATTTGATGGCACTCCTCAAGGTACCACGGCTCAGCAACATGTGGACAAAATGACGAATTTCTTCGAGCTTCATGAGATTGATGCAAAAAACGTGACTATGAGATTATTCGTGCAGAATTTCGTAGGTGAGGTAAGAAAATGGTTCAAAGCTTTGACAGCTAGAAGTATTCCCACATTAGAAGAGCTTCAAAGACATTTCTTGGATCGTTGGGAAGTTAAGAAAGATCCTCTTCAAATCACTTCTGAATATACAAAGATCAAGCAGAATGCTGGTGAGTCTGTGCAAGACTATTGTATTAGATTTAATGCAGTTTATAATGTAATTCCTGATGATTTGAGGCCATATAGAAAGTCAGCTTTGCTTAAGTTCCCGGATGGTTTTGACTCGAACATGGCTTATCAATTAAGAGAGAGATCCAGCTACCTTAGAATAAATAGAGAAAATTGCCATTATTGTTGAGGCAAATTTGAATGACAAGAGAGCTAGATTGAAAGCTGAGAAGAGAGTCTCAATAAAGGAAGAAGCTTCTACCTCAGATCAAGTGCTCCGCAAGGTAGAGAGGATGATTGAAAGGTTAACACTTGATAAGCCTGAACCGCAGATCCGAAATCCTAATTTCCGTGGATAACAGCAACCTCAATTGAGGATCAAACAGCGTGGGCAGCGAGCACAAGAACCGGCATCACAACAGCAACAAGTAAAGACGCCTCTTCAACGGAATTTTGTTGGTCTCAAATCTGATGATGAAGACAATGTAATAGGAGAAGAAAATCATTTCTTTACTCCTGATGATATGCCCACCTTTATCACCGAAGATGATGAGTATGCAAAAAGTTCAGCTGTACAGCAGGATGCAGATTTTATCTTGGCAAATGACATAGCTCTTGAAGAGGAGTCGGATGAGTATCAGAGGAGTTATATGCATGCCTTGTCCGCCCAGCAACATCAGTATTCACTAAGAAACAGAAATGTCCCCATCAATCCAATCCAGAAGAAGAAGGAAGTTCCAGCATCTAAGAATGAGCTGCCTGTTGTACCAAATAAAGGAAAAGAAGTTTCTAATCCTACTCCTAGCAAATCTCCACCAGCAAATGAAAGAGTCAATCAGCCAATTGTATCAAAAGATAAAGCTGAAAAGAAAGATGTTCCAGCCAAAGAAGTAGAAAAGAATTCTACTTTTAGTTTAGAAAATGAAATTTCTAAATTAAAGGTATCCATTCCCTTGACTGAACTAATGAGGAACAACAATTATAGAGGTCAGGTCTCCAAAATCTTGAATTTTGATCCAATGTCTAATATGGTGAGTGTGGAAGATGATCAACTTGAACTGATTTTTGGACCAGCATTGAATGGTGAGTCTCCAGAAAGTGATGTGCCTCCTTTTTATATCAGTTTGAGAGTGCATGAGTTTGTGTTGCATAATGTTATGTTTGATTCCAGCGCTTCCCACAATCTTATGCCGAAGGCTATCCTGGGGAAGTTGGGTGTGGACATCACTAGGAAATACCATGATCTTTATTCATTTGATTCTAATAGGGTGAGATGTATTGGGCTCATTAAAGACTTGGTGGTCAGTTTGGATCAAATTCCGGCTAAAAATGTGTTGATGGATGTGGTGGTGGCGGATATACCTCCTAGATTTGGCATGCTTCTTTCCAGATCTTGGGGAGCAAAGATTAAAGAAACAATGCAACTTGATTTCTCCTATGCAACGATTCATGTGTTTGGCCAAATGAGAAAACTTTATCAGGAGAAAAAAATGAAATACATGATTACAAGCAAGGAGAAACCAATTAATCATCCGATTAATTATGTACATACAGATTTATAGTCTTTTGTTTTGTATGCAGATAGTTTCAATGAGATTGATAGTCAGTTAGTTGCACCAGATGATATTCCAGAAATAGTAGAGAATTTCAGAGAAGTTTGAAAAGAAAGTCAAGAACAGGACAATACCATTCAGTGATCAGGAAAAGATAATGGACAGCAAGTAGAAAAAATACAGCAAACAGAGTTTCAGCACTTGGAAGAAGAGGAAGATGGCTTGTGGACCATGGATTTCGATGGAGCAGTGGGAAATGATGGTGCTGGAATTGGTATTTGGGTACGCAGTCCTTTTTCTACTCTGAACAAAGTTCCTAGTAATGTGCGGGTATGTTCTTACAAGCTTGCTTTTGATTGCTCAAACAATGAGGTTGAGTACGAAACTTTGATTGTTGGCCTAAAAATTCTAAGAAAGCTTAATGCTAAGAGGATTGTTGTATATGGCGACTCCGAATTGGTGATTAAGCAAGTTAAAGGCGAATATCAAGCAAATCATCCTCAGATGCGGGCATACCGAAATGCTATTCTAGACATTTTGAAGTTGTTTTTAGATTATACCTTGACATGTGTGCCTCGTATTCAAAATAGTATCGATGATGCACTTGCTAAGGCAGTGAGTAATTCGAAGATTCCTATGAACTCAAGTAATAAATTTGAAATCCATGTGAAACATTGGCCGACTGTCCCAGACAATCAGAGATATTGGCAAGTTTTTCAAGATGATAAGGAGATTGATGATTTTCTGCAAAACAAAGGTAAGTTCAAAGATACCTCAATTGATGTAGAACATGATTATGGTAAAGATGACGTGCAGATCAATCAAATGGAAGTGTTGTAGCTCAAGGATAATGTGATTCCTAAAGGCTTGATACCTTTAGAAGAACTCTTTGATCATGATGACGTAGCCCGCAAACCAACATTGCAGCCAACAGAGAAAGGAGTCGAAGAGGTGAATATTGGAACCGCTGAACATCCGAAGATGGTAAAGCTGTCCAAAACATTGCCACAAAAGGTAAAGGCCAAATATATTAGTTTTTTGTCATCCTTTGCAGATGTGTTCGCTTGGGACTATTCTGACTTGAAGACATATGATACCAATATAATTCAACACAAAATTCCTATTAAGCCAAATCGGAAACCTTTCAGACAGAAGTTAAGAAGGCTTAATTCAAAATTGTTGTCATCAATTGAGAAGGAGGTAAAAAGGTTGTAAAAATCAGGAATCATCGTTCCCATCAGATTTTCTGATTGGATATCTAATTTGGTGCCCGTACGAAAGAAGACAGGTGAGATTCGTTTGTGCATTGATTTTAGGAATCTCAACAAAGTTTCATTGGAGGATAATTATCCACTTAGAGCCTAGATTTGCCTCAGGCTGAAAAGACAAGGTTCTAGGTCCACATCAAACCACGCTCAGCCTCATAGCTATCCCTATGAGGACAGGAGAAGGCTCTCTCCAGGTCAATCTCAATGAAAGATGATCTATGGGGCTTGAGATGACTAAAATATAAACTAATTTGAGGCTACCTGGCATAAATTCAGGCTCTGTCTGTAGCTTATAAAACAAATGACATCAACAAGCAAACCATTTTCTTCCCTAGTATGGTCGCCACTATGTTAGAGCCTAGATTTTCCTCAGGCTGAAAAGACAAGGTTCTAAGTCCACATCAAACCACGCTCAGCCTCGTAGCTAGCCCTACAAGGATAGGAGAGGGCTCTATTTGGGTCAATCTCAGCGAAAGATCATCGATGGGGCTTGAGATGACTGATTTAACAACTGATATTAGGCTAGGTATGAAAGTGCAAAGTTTTGATTTGAGTTTTGGTGGTTTTGTTGGAAAAAAAGGGACAGGCAAATTTTGGGTCCGGGGATGAGGCCAGATTTTTGCAGAGTTCAGGTGGGGGCAAGATAGGCAGTAATTTTGATGCTTTGGATTTGAATGAATGGATGGTTCAGACTGGTGAGGAGCCAAGGAGGGAAAGAAGGTCTCAAGATTCCTCCTCAAACAGATGAAAACATGTAGAATTAAACAAAATATCAAGGCAAAGCATAGAAGTCCAATGAATTCTACCTTAATCACTGATTTATTTAATTGCAGAAGACAAGAGAATGGAAAATGATACACATAAACATCAGTGAACTTACAAATGCATAGAGAAACACACCATCAAAACATAGGGCCACATGGATCCCAACAAGTGCTGCAAAACCCTAGTCTTTCCTTTGCCAAAATTGCAGAAATAAAATGTACAATAGAGTGCCAAGCAATCCCAAGTGTCCAACCCTGAAAATCACTCGGAAAATACATGATATAGACTATCCCAACCCATTCCCTTGCCTATAGGTGTCGAGCTCATCATTCTAGAAGCTGTTTGAACCAATTCTAAACAAGGAACTGAAATCTAGGTAGTCAAACAACTTACCCCTATATGCTAGGAAACTGATTCATTCATTAAATTTTCACTTTTTAGTGAATGAATCTTCTAGAACAAGTAAATATGTGCCAAAATTACATCATAGTTATGAAATTACATCATGGTGGATCAATAGTTACATCAAAAAGCAAAACTAGGTGAATTTCTGAGCTGTATAGTGAAAAACAGGCCAAAATTCTTTATGCACTGCACCCAAATTATCTATGAGTCATGCCACTTTGGAGCTAATTTTGAGGCACTTCCCGAAGTCCAAATTGAGCCCAAGATAGCTCATTCGAAATACCTACCTGTCTAATTTCCAACCCAAGTGTAATTTCTAGATTTGGATGTCATTTTCCCCTCCAAAGATTCAATCTCCCAAGATTGCTTCCTGTGGGTGCAAAAGGTGGCAGAGAGGTCATTTTTAGGGTGTTTTTGACCCTTTAGGCAACCCAGAACTTGATGAAATCCTTAGGTAATCCATGAGCATGCATAAATTTTCATAACAAATCCGTAAATGAAAAGTTTTCCTCTAGAAGATCTCCCAATTATAAGCGCGCGCCAAGTGGCGCTACACGTTGGGCAGAAAAGCCTGTTTTAAAGCCAAAAAATTCAAAATTGACAAAATTTTCTCCAAATTCGCTGAAATTGGACTGAAGGTCTATCATTGAGTATCATGCTTAGCCAAAGAAACTTTGGTCAAGATTTGGAGTCTATCCTCCCTTTTTTTGTTGAAAAGTGTTCAACAAGAAATGCTTGTTGAGAATGCAACAAGATGATGGAGCTTAGTGGAAAGGAGTTGCCTTCACTAAGTGGGCCCGTAGGAAAATTATGGTGCAAAGTCTATTTTTGGATCACAACAGGAGTGATCACAGTAGGAGTGATCAGAGTCTATTTTTAGTTTGCTAGTCAAAAATAGAAAAGTCAAATATTATTGTCTCATAATAATATTTGGACTATAAACTTTATCTTATTCTCTTGGAGCACTTTAGTTTGAGTTACAAATGTGGCACATGTAGCTGACAGAAGGAAATACGCTTTTCTTATGTGTTAGTTGAGCTATTGCATGCAGGACATCAGTTAGAACTCATGTGGTTGAGTTCTGTGGAGTTAGATGAGAAGTTAATGGAGTTGTGTTCAGTTTGACTTAGTTGAACTAGTTGTATTTAGTCTAACTGATCAATAGACTAAGTGATGAGTCATGTGAATTAGTTATTAATTAATTCACTAATTATTAACTCATAATACAACTGAAGAATACATCATTTAACTCAGTGCATGTACAGTTCAGTGGAGACAGGTGTTAGAGGTTGAGATTGCTATCAGTTGTGCATGAGATTGTGCACATGCATGGGATTGAGTTATGCTAATGATCTCTGCGTAGTGTGGGCCAATACCAAGTGAAATATAGCTTGTGCTCACGTGATTTACAGTGTTGGTGATTTTCACAAGGTAAATAGGAGTTTGGATCAGCCATTCTTATTCAATTCTCTTGCAGGATTGTGCAATGGAGGCAGGCAAAGCAGCGAGGGAGATTTGGAGATCAGATTTGAGCTGTATTGTGTGTAATAGGTGGAGATAGTACTGAGTACTTGTGAGGATTATTGTACTATGTTTTTTACATGTTCTCAATCAATATAATATACAGATAGTTGGGGTTTTTAGCGAGATGCTTTCCCCGGGAAAATACTGTGTTGATATGTGTGATTGATGCTTCTATGTGCGCATGTTATTATTTCTGCTTCTGTAAACTGATGATCAATGTAGAGGAGGTTATGTATTATGCATGTATTCCACAATAGTGTATAATCGGGATAATCTTTGTGAATATGTGTCATATTATTCATGAATTTCTACATGGTATCAAAGCTAGCTGATTTGTAGAAGAAGTTCTACATGATATCAGTGCTATATTGATCATCAGATCTATTATTCAGAAAGTGTTTACATTTTATTTCTTCAGGCAGAGTCTGTAATCGGGCCAGGTAGCCTCTGGATTCATCCTTCTTTTGGAAGCTGAGATATCTGGTTAATGCCCATACAGTCAATCTCTGTACGAGAAATAATTTGTTCTCACGAATTCTAGATTAGAGGCGGTTGAGTTTTGAGCTAGTGGAATTCGAATTTAATTCCAAAGAAAGAGATAAAACTCACAAACATTAAGTGTGAGAATGGTGACAGTATGCCCTAGTATCTCACGAAGTTCACCCAATGCAGGGATGAGCTGGGAAGTGTGGGAGTGATTGTAGGATGAGGATGGTGAGTCTAGCACTCTTTGACCTTCCTAAGAGTTGGCATAGCTACCAGGACTCGGTGAATGGAAGGGAGAAACTGTCAGGATGGGAGAGACTTTGGTCGGATCTTGTGCAGGAGGAGATTAGACGGAGCACCAGAGACAGTTCTTCATTTATGCATGATTAGGAGAACTGTGCCTTAGCGAGTAAGGTGAAGAAGGGGAAGGAGAAGGTTTTTCTTTCCGAATCTAGTTCTTCCAATGATGGGAAGAAGGTTGACAAGTCGAAGGTGAGATGCTTTCATTGTCATGAGTTGGGCCATTATGCTACTAATTGCCCAAAGAAGAAGTCCAAGAAGGGATTCGGGGAAGGATCTGAAGGTGAGGCACTTGCTCCACAGTTTGAGTTGGATTTCACACTCTTCGCATGCATGGTTTCATCCATGGTGGGAAGTGGTTGGTTTCTTGACATTGGAGCTTCTTTCCACATGACCGGTGACAAAAGTTTGTTCAGTACTTTGGAGTAGAAAGATCTCCAGATACTCATAGGGATGGGTAATGATGAGAAGTATAGTGTCTCAGGTGTAGGCACAGTTATTTTTTAGAGGGAGCATGGAGCTCGCCTTACGTTGACCGATGTCAAGTATGTACCAGGACTGAAGAGAAACTTGGTGTCGATCGCGATGCTGGAAGACAGAGGCTATGATGTAGTCTTCAGTAAGGGAAAGGTTTTCCTTAGACACATCATCACTAGACAGGTGAAGCAGATTGGTTCACGGGTCAAGAACCTGTATGATCTTGAGGATCAAGATGCATGCAAAGCCTTGATCAGTAAGGCAACTGATGGAGACTTAGTGGTTGAGAGGGAGTGTATATTACCTCTCAACATGCAGAGCCAGAAGAAGTCTCAGACGATTGTGGAGGAGCCATGATTGGTGCAGCAGCTTCAAGAGGTTGTGGAGCAACCACAATAAGGGAAGCTGAGAGGAGATCGAGTAGAGACATCTACTCATGCAGAGACCTCCAGTAGGGGGAAACTTCGAGCCAAGTGGGCTGAAGGATCGCATGCAGCCATACCTCCTGTTACGCAAAAATATCATCACCATGATTATTTGCAGTTAGTATGGGTCTATCATCACTTGTACTGTCCTCCTAATCAAGTCTCAGACCTCAGCTCTTCAAGTCAAGCTTTGGAAATGAGAGAAAGACATTAAAAATAAATGTAACTCTGGTTCCGCACTTTCTCTCACTATCACCTGCGGTCCCGCACCTTCTGTTTACAAAAACTGCGGACCTGCCCGCTCTGTCCCTAATGGTGTAGGTGCGGACCCCTGTGAAAGTCAAAAGGCGCAAGTTTTATCTTAAAAAACTCACTTTGGTTTAATTCTAGAGGTTTCTAGAAGGAATTTTGACGTGGATTGTTTGCTCTGAGGTGGTTCATGCATCCCAAAAGAGAAGGAGCTAATCCCTTGATGAGAGGAGCTATCCCTTTGAAGGAGGGCTTTATCCCTTTGAAGGAGGACCTAGTAACCTCCCTCCATTGCACTATAAATACAGGCATTGGGCTGGTTGTTGGGGAGGTTAGAAGCTGAACATTTTTGAGGGTAAATGCTGGTGAAATCAAGACTTCCTAGTTGAGCTTAATAGGAGAGATCACATACCTCTTTGGATTCATTGGGGAGTGAGTGAAACATGTCAAAGTAGAGGAGACTTCTTGCTGGACCCTGGGAGGAGCTTGTACAACGTCAAGGCAAAGGTTGTAAAGTTCTTCTTCTTTTGAATTAATACAATCAAACTCATTTTTCTCAACAAGTATCTCATGTTATTTGTTTCATGGACTCCTTGACTTTCATGTTAAATATGTTTTATGCAATTGGCTTTTCAGGTGCTATTTAATTTGTTTGCCTTGTTTGTGTTTTCAAATTTGTGATAAAGGAGCTCATTTGGATTAAAGGAGCGAGGGCATCCACAAACTTGCGTTGGACCTAAGGTAGGCCCTAAAAACACTTGTTTGCCATTGTTTATTAAAGCATATCTAGAGAAAGATAGTGTCTGGTTGGTTTGCTTGTCATTAGGTCTTCTTTAGATTCTAGGAAGGTCTATCTTGTCTGCAAGATCGACTTATTCCGTGTGACAAAATGGCAACTCCGCTGGGGACTTGATTGTTTTCCTTGTTTTTACTTTGACCTGAGAAACTGTGTTTTTGTTTCTGTTTTTGGCTTGTTGTGTGTAAAATTGGGTAGAGTTTGTAGATCCAGGGTTATTCTTTGTTTTTCATAGCCTTTGGAGAGGACCGCACCCTAGCCGTTTAACACAGTGCGTACCTACCCGCAGCTTGGATTTTAGCACAGAGCGAGACCGCACCTGTGTCAACTATGGGCCTGTGGACCCTGTCAAAATTTTGAAAAACCTAAGATTTCCTCTGTTAGTCAGCTTAGTTTTTGTTTAGAAATTTTTATCCACTGCCCAGACCTGCATATAACTTGTCAGAAGCTTTCCTTAGGTTGATTTCGTTAGTGTTAGGGTTTTAGGTGAATTTCCTAGGAGTTAAGCTTGTTGGGCTTGTTTTTCATTTTGGTCGTGTAGTGGCTCTGAGCTTAGAAGCTGTAGGGACTTCAGATCACCTTAGTGTCTACCAGCCTTCTTATGAGTCTGACCATTTATGAAATCTCCCCTTATTGAGGAATCCGCTTTGAGTTTTCTCTTTACAAAACTTCGAAAAGCTTGTGTTTGAAAGTTTGGATTTTCATTTTCAAAAAGAAAACAAAATTGGTTGTTCTTGACTGATTTGTGATTCTGCATAAATTAGTCCTTAGCTTACATCTAGCTAAGTAAAACATCCTTAAAAAAGACATTTAGTAGGCTTTGACTTCAAATAGGTTTTTATAATTTATAGATCTCAAAGTTAGCCATTTTCATAGTTTTGAGTGTTTTATAAAAAATATAAAAATCTCTTTTGAAAAAAAGTTTGTTTTTTGTAGTGGTTGAGTGCTTTGAAACGAAAAAGGGAAATTTTTGTGAAATAACTAGTTGTCTTGTTTTGAGTGCATTGGAAAGGACAAAAGCTCTTCTTTTAATTTGTTGATTGAGAAAGATTTGTGTTTACAAAGTATTTGCATTCTCAAACTCTTTCTTAGTTTAGAAGTTCATAGAAGAGAAAAAGATTGTTTAGATCATCTTTGGTGCATTTTTAGTGATTTTGAGTCGAGTCTTCATACCACGAGTTTCATCTCCGCACTTTTTGACTTAAACAAAAACCAATAAAAAATAACGCTTAAAGTAAAATTCATCTAGTAACATTTTTATTTCTAGGGCTCTGATACACCAACTTAGCTTAGGCTAGTGTCTTGGAGTAGGAGAGTAATTAACTCTCCAAGACAGTAAAAACAAACAAGTAGCTGTATCTTGTGGTAGGGAAGAAATCCAATTGTTGCATTTATGCTCTGGGAAAGCTCCACTTAAAGGAGAAGCACGAGATCGTGTCCGAACCAGTGTGGGAATCAATCCTTCCTCATTGGGAACGCCGCCAGATATTCACGTATTAAAAACAGTAAACCTCGGATTAACCATTGTCAAGGAGCCTGGGGTCACTTGTTGGTAAACCTTGGATTATGTCAAGGAGCCTTCAAGGGGATTGAGCTTGCTACTCTGCCCTTGCGTGCATATTGGATCGTAGACTGTTCCCCCAGGTATATTTGTTTCAGTTGGTAACCTTAGTGGCCATATTCTTTAGGACTCTTCCTAAGGTGACAGTGGTGGGAAGATCCCACTGTACCTGGAGCAGACGTCGGCTAGACTCACTTGGATTTTCTGGGGGGTTGTCTTCACTCAAGACGGTTAAGTAGAGGAACTTGTGCCAATCTATTCATTAAGCAGGTTTCCGGGGTAACTGTTCCAACCGCCATTTCTGTATTGAACTCTGCGACGTTGGATTTCATCACCAACTAGTGTTTTCAGTACAGAAAGTTACTGTTTGTGTGTGTTTGATCTCCTAGATTCTTTAGGCATGTGATTCAAATTTGTTTGGTTCTTTAGAGACTTTAGGTGGTTTTCATTGAGATTTTACTTTGTTTGCGTGTGAAGTAGTTAAAAGTCTTTAACTGTGGCTGAATTACCAAGGCAGTCCTGTAGACTTCGGGGCCAATCTCTTGAGTTTGTAAACGTGGCTGAGTTACTGAGGAAGTCCCGTAGACTTCGGGGCCAACCTCCTGAGGAAGTACCGAGCCAGCTTGAAGGCTTGAAAGTCCTGGTAACTCCTAGAGACAGTAGAGTTGGGTCACCTGAAGAAGGAGAATCTTCTTTGATAGTACATCCTGATTTTCAACCGTTAGTGGCAGATTATAATCCATAGTCAGTGTCTATTTCCGAAGTTACTGGTAGCTTTTCATCTACTAGTGATATAGGTGAAGAACCCGAAATATCCGAGCCTGAAAGTGAATTTTCTGCTACTCCAACATCGGGGTTTGTTTCTCCAACTTCTAGTGGTCGTGGTTCACCTAGGGTAGAAAGAGTAATCACCCAAGATCTTCCTTTTGGACTTATTGCTATTGAAGAACTTGCTCTGGAATAAGAAGTAGGCATCCCTATCCCTGAAAATCAACCTATTATTGAGCTAAGGGAGCGTGAATCAATTTTTTGCAGTCCACCTAGGAGCAGTTCTTGGTATCTTTCTTTGACTAATTTCTTAGAAAACTCAAGGTTAAGTTTTTCACCACCTCGTGCTCCTTATCACCCAACACCTAGAAGTTATTAGACTCCCGTAAATATGTCGAATCAGTTTTCCATGTTTACTCAATCGCCTGAATCCTTTTTGTACGGCGGTCCTTCTGTTCCCTCTGGGTATCAGTCACTTTCTGGTACTTTTTTGGGAGCATCTCCTCAACCCATTGAGCAAGGGTTATTAACTAGAAGCAATGGTACTAAGCCATTGAGCGTAGAAGACATTCTTATGATGTCAGGTTCTATTCCCAATACTCAACCTCAAGGTGGCCAGTTACCGCCTGGGGGGCAGCCTCAATTAATGCTTGGGGGGCAACCTCAAGGTACACAATTTGCATCTGGGGGGCAACCTCATGGACAGTACATACCTACGGGACAGTACGTTCCTCAAGGTCAACCCCAAACTCAATATGTACCCCAAGGTCAACCTCAGTATCAATTTATACCTCAAGGTCAACCCCAGTATCAATATGTGCCTCAAGGGTATCAACCCCAAGTTCAGTACTCGAACCAAGGTCTCCAACCACCCTCCGGTCAAACGTATGTTCAAGGAACGGAAATGTACCTTTCAATTATCAATCCTACCCTCAACCCGGTTATGGTCCTTAGTATTCTCAACCAATTAATGTGTCAGTACCCCGGAATGAATATAGTGTGGGATCCATCGCAAACTCAACAGGTGTTGTAGCCAAGTGTACAGATGTCATCTCAAACTGGACAACCCTTAGTTTCTGGTTCACCCCAGCAACCAGTCTAGTCTAACATTCAAACTTCTGTATCTTCGGTAGTTTCTCAGCCTGGGCCTAGTACACCTCGTACTCCACCTCAAACGACTGCTACAACTGCCGCAACATCTGTTCAATCTACCCCACCTACTTCTGGAGTATCAACAACTCCGGTTTCTACTGTTCCTGTATCTACTCCTCAGACATCTTTACCACCGTCTAGATCTACGATTCAAACTTCGGTTCAGATGCCTGTAGGACAACTTGGTTCAAGTACGGTTGTCACAAGTCAAACACAATTTACTTATCAACTGTACTAGGGACAGTACCAATCCCGCTGTGCAGCAACCAGTCTATCAGTATCAACTGTATCCTGGGTACACTTATCAACAACCTCAACAACCCCAGTACGGTCCGGTTAATCCTGGTTTTCTGGGAGGATACAATATCCCAAACGCAATTCCTATTCCTAGTTATCCTGGATATCCTCCTCTTGGGGTTGGTCTCATGACCCAGAGTTTTAGGGATCCTAATCGGCAGTTACCATTTATCGCAACTTTGGACTTGCCTGACTTGTCGCGACTAACGAACGATCCCATTAATTATCTTCCGTTTTGGCCGCCAATGCCGAATAAGTTGCCCAGTGACATTCCCAAGTTCGAAGGTAAATCAAGAGAGGACCTGTCGAACCATGTGATGACTTGCCACCTCTGGTGTGCGTCTAACTCCATTTCAGATGATTCAATCCGTCTTAGACTTTTCCAGCGCACTCTAATTGGTCTCGTGGCCAAGTAGTACATTGAGTTACCGCGAGGCACTTTTTATAATTTTAGTCAGTTAGCTACCTCGTTTTTAACTCATTTTCAGTTGCCAGTCCGATATGAAAATGGCACGGAATTGCTAACTTCGCTAAAACAATCAACATCCACTTACATTTTAGATCATATTCATGAGTGGAGACGTCGACGTCGTTTAGTGAAGGTATTTATTCCGGATCAGATTTTGGCCGAGTGATTTGTAAAATCTTTGTTTCCTAAGATCACTGAAGATGTTGCTAAAATCAGAGTGGTTACTAAGGAGCAAGTAATTGCTCAAGCATAGTACCTTGACTTGGTCTATACTTAGTTAGGTACGTTACACGAGAAAATCCCCGATCTTCCCAAGCAAAATCAAATTGTTGCAGCTCCTTCGGGATCTCATGCCGCCGATGGTATGATTGGCATGATTAACACTAAAAGTAAGAAGAAATCTTCCAAGAATTCTTCTCCTATCATAACCTTGTCTGATTCCCCAACAGGAGATTCTTCTACAGAGATTTCCGCCGATATCCACGTTGTAGAGTCATCTACAGCCAAATCAAAATCTGGTGGAAAGAAGAAAGGAAAGAAGAAGAATAAAATGGATAAAAGTTCAAAGGAGAAACCTAAAAAGGCGGAATCTAATGATGAAAAGCGCAAACCTCGTTATCCTTGTCTCATTTGTGACGATGAACATTTTACAAGAGACTGCCCTCATCGTGCAGAGGTTGCGAAGATTGTCAAGGGTTCCCAAACTCCTGCTGTTTTGAAGGACCCTTTTCCGGTTCAAGACAGTAAGATGATAGGTTCATCCTCGAGTGCCAATGAAGAACCCATACTGATGATGTCCCAAGTTAGGATTGCGACTCGATCGCAAGATTATGGTAGTAAAAGTCCTGTTGATGGTAAAGAAGCAGAATCTTCTCATTCTAATCCATCAACCTCAGCTCTCGGTTCCGATCCACTACAGATCGAGAAACCTAATCCAGACTTGGTAATCAAACCGCCCACCAAGGGTATACTTTGAAAGTCTGCTTTCAATCCACATGCGAGAGTGGCTCAGAATTATAACATTGTTGAGGATTTAGCTGTTTCACCCTCAGCAATGTCGGTTTTGGAAGTGCTGCAATCATGTCCATCACAACATAAATTACTTTTGTCGGCTATAGGAGTTGTTGATGTTCAGGACTCGAATCTAATAATTTTCGATCTAGAAAATAGTACACCGCTTTTGCCTCATCAAATGGCTTTCCAGATTCCAGTGATAGTAAAAAACAGGGCTATTCATCGGACTGTATGATCAGGAGCTCAGGACCAAGTGTCATAAAATGGTCAAAACTAAAAGTGCTCAGAATTGATTGGAACCTAAATGACTAGATAGAGCTCGTCTTTCGGATTCCGTCGCCGAAAACGGTTTGAAAAACGGTCGTTGTATGAAAAGTTATGCCAAAAACAAAATCGCCCAATAACCCTTAGTTTTTGAATTTTTAAAAAAAATTTAAAAAAGAATATTCCTTGGAATATTCTGGGGAATATTCCTTTTGAACAACCAATCAGAAACTACCACGTGGCAGGCCCGGAGGGTGCCACGTGGCCCAGGGATGACGTCATCAAAGGTTTGTTTGGGCGCATATTAAAATTTGTTGGAGGCGGTGAGGTTTGATCCCAAGACCTCTCGCCTAACACCCAAGCGCCTTACCATTGGGCCACAACAACACAACTTGAATGGAATGCAGAAAAAATATTATTTAAATGTTAAAATTGTTTTGGCAGCAAAATGAAGGGGGCCAGCCCCTAAGCGCCAGCCCCCATTCCATACGACCTTATGCCTTGAACCATGGGCTAAAACCTTAACCGCCCGGCGGGGAATCCTATGCAAACAGCTAGCGCGAATTTTTGGTCACATGCATTTATTAAAACTGCAGTTAAGTTGGTGGAGATTCTGGCAGGAGCCCAAAAATTGGCAGGCCTATCTGGACTTAACTAAAGTTAGCTGGAGTTTTTATAGGGGCAGCTGGCAGTTGGGAGTAAATGGCCATAACTTTGGCTAGGAAAGGCGGTTTTGGACGAATTTGTTTTTGATTTTGGGTCTCTTCGACCTTCTGAAGCCATTGGCATAGGTTTCACAACCTTTGAGGTCATTTTCAGGTGTTTTTTGCTTCATGGAAGTTCCAGGAGCCACCAGGGCCAAATCAGTTTGGGAACTGCATTGGGAATTTTGCAGCCAATGAATGTGGAACGAAGGTCATTTCTTAAGATTTTCAGCATTTTGAATCCATTTCTACAGCTCGTTTTTCCTTCTGAGGCATTATTCTCACTATTTAACTTCATGGAAGCTTTCAGGGCCACCAGGGCCATTTCAGTGTTGGAGCTGTTTGGGGGCTATATTCATCCATTTTTGGTGATTCAAAAGCCTATGTCTACTATTTTCGACCTTCTAAGTCTAATGGTAGAGTTTTTAGAACCAATTGAGGTCATCTTCACCTCGAAATTCTCCATGCAAGTTTAAAGGACCACCAGGGCCAATTGGGGAAAGTACTGTATAAGGTACAAAATTCACTGTTTAGTGTTTGGGAAAGAGCATGTTTGGCTAATTCCTATCTTTTGATTCTGTATTTACAGTTAGATCTATCCTTTGAGACACCCGTATTCTTGTATTATCCTTTGTAGCAATTTTAATACAAGAGGACAAGCCTAGTTGGAGAGGGTTGGTCCAGCAGATGTAGCCCAGAAGGGGTGAATTGCTTTATCATTTTGATGTCTTTATTTGCTGAAGATGAGATGCTAAACAAAACTGATATAAAGTTTTAAACAGCAAATAAATATAACTTGCATACACACATAATCACCTGTTTAGCTGCAAAAAGTTACTTGTCTTATTTCGCAAGACCTTAAACTTCAAGTATGTGTATGTCAAAGACTTCTAAGTGTTTACTTTGTTATTTCTTTAGGCAGAGCCAGTAGAGGTCCAGGTAGCCTCTGGAACTCATCCTCTTTTTAGAGGTGACATGTCCGGTGAATACCCCTACAGTCTATCTCTGTATAAGAAATAAGAAGTTTATACATTTTTAGAGGTCATTTGGAGTGTCTAGCTCACAGTTGAAATTATTGGAAATGGATACCTTGCACCCTTAAACAAGTACATTCCATTTTCAGATCAGATGGTATCAGAGCACTAGATTTTCTTGACTGACATCACTAGCTTGATTGTGTAGCTTGAAAGGTGTCTTAAGCAGTGTTGAAGATTGACTGCTTTATTATTCTGCAAACTACTTGTGGTTTGAGTTGTTGAAGCTCTTTTGTTCATTTTTATAATGACAACTTCCATAAGTGAGTTCTCAAAATCATCCTCCTTTACAAGATTCTTTGATGAAGGCTTGAAGCAAGAATTTTTCATCATGATGAATATGGTGAGAGAAATGTATGAGGATGAAAGAAAGAGCTCTAGACTTCAAGAGCAGTTGAATTCCATGAGGGAAGAGAATCAGTTGCTTTCTGACCAATTGCAGGAAATGGAAGGCCAACTTCATATTGCAAACATGAAGCTGGAAAGGATGTATGAGTTGGAGACACAACTCTTTGTTGCCAAAGAAACCTTAGCCAAGTATCAGCTTGAAGAAGAGGTAAACAATTCTAGTTTGTCTTCAAATTCTGATAAGAATGTTTATGTTGGTTCTTTTAAGAAACATACCAGAGGTATAGGGTCCAAGTTGATGTCCAAAATGGGATATGAAGGAAAAGGATTGGGCAAACATGCACAGGGTATAGTTGAGCCAATAATGGTTGAGGTAAGGCCTAAGAATTTGGGTCTTGGCTATGGACAATCTTGTGGAGAAAGTTCTAAAGCAACCATGAAGGCAATTGAAACAGTTCCTAGAAAGAGTTTCATTTCAGGTTCTCTATCTCAAGGTTGTAAAGATTGTATTCTTGGGGAATGCAATAGTTTGAAACATACCTTGCAAAAAGAAGGTGTGCATAAGCATGCACTTGAACAAGAGAATTATGAAAGCTCTAAAACCATTGAAGGGATTGATGGTGTTCCAAAAGGAGCTTCTTCTTCATTTGATTCATCTCCTCATGAAGGTAATGAAGGTGAAAGGGAAAGGTATAAATATGATTTCAATCATATTTCCTTTGATCATGTAAAGCATGGACAATTTCCACACAAGCATTGGAAAAGAATTGCATGTTCTTTTTGTGGTTTGTTTAACCATAGTGTTTATAGATGTTGGAAAAGAATGGCAACATACAGGAAACTTTTGAAGGAAAGGAGGCAAGAAGCCAAAGTTCCATTGAACAATGCAAATCATGCTGTCAAGAAGATGAACATGTGTTGCACTTATTGCCATAAGCATGGACATACTGCTGAAAGGTGTTGGACTCTGAATCCAACAATGCTTCCACGAAAATTGAAGAAATGGGAGAAAGAGTATGGAAAGAATGGGAAGGAAGTTTCCATCATTGATATGTGTCAGGATGATATGCATGTTGATATCGATGTGCAGTTAAAGGAAGCACCTTTGAAATGGATTGGTAAGAAATTGTTAGAATTCTTATCCAATTAAAGTTTCATGTCTTTTGATTGAATGCATTTCTTGGTTAAGGGAATGCAAGTTGCAGGATGGAAAAGTTGAGTATGAGATTCACTCTATTGTAGCGAAAGTTATATTCATTTCAGCTTTGAAAGTACATGTACATGTGATCGAGGATCTTGTACTTATGATTGTACTTAAGACAAAGTTGAAGGATAAAATGCATGCATGAGAATGATATGCATGAGCACATGGATCATGATGATTTCCTTGTATTTTAAACATGTATGTGTGATTAACTTGAAGGGTTGATTACTTTGTTTTTAACCATGCATGTAATGTAATATTGACTTGGAAAAAGTTAATTTGATCTCCAAGATTGTAAAGAGGAGAAAGGATGAAGTGTTTCATCTTTATAAGAGCCTTCTCATTTGGGAGGTAGCTCTTCTTCTGGAGCGGAGGTGCCATGGATGGTCATCGTGACAGCTGGCAAGCCCACATGTTCAGGGGAATATTTCAACTCATATATCAGAAAGTCTCATTGCTGGTTTCTGCAAACTTTCAGTTTGTCTGGCGAACAAGCTTGGTTGGGATTCGACGAGTACTTGGTTTATGCAACAACATTCGCCATGACGACAGTTGATAAGGCAGGACATTTTGGCATCAGTATGCTCTTTTGGCTGAACGGAAGAGGATATTGTTGTTCCTCATGTGCTGTATAGTTCAGTTCAGAAATTCAGTAAGCTTTTGGGGACCAAAAGCCTTCTCATTTGGGAGGTGTGATCAGGAGCTTAGGACCAAGTGTCGTAAAATGGTCAAAAATGATAGTTCTCAAAACTGACTGGCCACCTACCCTAGCCCCAAACAGAGTCAAGTCTTTGCCTCTCTTAGGCAAACCAGTCAAGAAATATATGTCCGCCAGCTCGATTTCGAGCTAGTGGCCGCCAATGAAGAAGCACTGGTCCTGTACGCTCCATTTGTCAACCAACCACTATAAGAAATCCACCTGAGCCCTCATGCCAGGAATGGCCCAGAATTTGTACAAGTTGCATGCCCTCAAAGCATCAAGTGAAGGCTGATGATTCCATGCGGCGTAATCCACGTCCTCATGCTCTCGTTCACACCAATCTAGCATGATGTACTCTCTGCATCAAGTATAAGGATAAATTAAATTGCTAGAAATTATTTTGATTGGTCCATTTTTGAGAATTTTTGGGTCAAAAACCCTTGCGACGGGGACCGTACCCTCCGGGTTAGACACAGTGCGTGGGACCGCACTTTGTCTACATGGATGGTGTGGACCCCGAGTTTTTTCCCAATGGATAAAAAGTCGGGATCTGCAAGCTAGCAATGGTACGGGATCCGCAGGCTAGCAGTGGTAAACCTGCGGGCCCCCGCGCGCGGGTTTTATGCCTAAAAACCCTCCCAAAAATGAAAATAAATGACTAAAACAAAAAATGAAACGGTTAAAAATGAAGAGTAGGATGATGTGGATTACCTGGAGAAGACGGAGTTTGATTCCGCCAGTTGGATTTTCCGCAATCTTCACGGGAAGTTTTCTGAGCAAAAGCACTATTTTCTCACCCAAACTCAAACGATAAAAATGAATTGACGAAGGCCCTTTTTATAAGTTTTTTGAGTAAATAAATTGCAAATTTGTTTATGTTTCACTTTGAAAAGGTATTTTTGCGACATTTTTATCCATTTCAAACAGGTATGAGTAGTGTTTGTGCTTTTGTGCAGGATAACGGATTATTCAGGCGAAATCTATCATTTTTGACGAAAAAACATTTAGAGTCACCTTTAAGCTCTTTTCTGACTCCTAAAACATGAAAAGATTTTCGAGTTCTTCTTTTAAGCTCGTTAAAACAGAATTAAAAGACGGTCCACTTATAGCTCTTTTCCGACCGTAAAAACATGAAAAGATTGCCGGATTTTTGTCATTTCAAATTCGATATTGGTTATAAAACGACGTGTCGTTGATCGCTTTTTTACTTTTTCGTGTCAAAGGCACTAATGACGAAAAGTACTCCTTGGTCGTAAAAGATCAAGCGGTTCTCTCAAGTATTATTTTATACCTTTTCGGGCTTGGGAGACACAAATTTACGAAAAAGGTCAACCCTGGAGTCTTCTTAAGTTTTTTCAAACTCTCTAAAATTGAAAAGCGCTGAGTTTCTCCTATACTGGACTCGTTAAAATTTCACATTAAAGGACCTGTTCAATTACAAACAGGAACGAACCACTCCTTCTTAGGGTTAAAATTTAAACTAAGTTGGACTCATCCAAAGGATGAGCTTATAATCAAGCAAATGTTATCCTCCTCAAGCTTGTCAAAAATAAAGAGGTACTTGCCAGAAATGGTGGGGGAAAAGAGAGAAAAATGAGTCTATTTGTCATACTTTGTAACCACTCTTGAACACGACACTTTTAGTCACCTGCGTTGGGAAATCCTTTGCCTAACAGTTGATCAAACCACATTGAAAGTCTTCAGCCGATTTCTAGGTATTAACTTTGGGTCAATTGTCACCAAACCATCTGTCGTGTCGTTATGTATTCAAGAGGTCACTGCCAATAAGCCATTCATCTGCAAAATATTTGTCATCCATCTTGACCATCCCTGAGTCAGTCCTTGCAACTAAATTTCCTCAACTTGATCTATGATTTCGTGTTGTGGTCTTGCCTACGACAGATTGCTTTCTATCGACATCAGCTCATTATCTAGAAAGACGATCTAGAAATCGTTAGTACCTTGAGATCTGCATGCCTCAATGGTAGGTTTCTCGCCTTTGACGATAGTTTGCATCATTGACTTTCGATCAAAGGATTCCGTGACATGTTTGACATCAACACATTTATTCACATCTCATGGATTGTACTGGGTACTTTGAGAGCCATTGACATCACTGGTGGTTTCTCTCACACTTGTTAACAGTTTACATCATTGACTGGTAATCAAGTGGTTTCTACCATGTTCGACATCAAAAAATTCATTCGCATGGATAGAATCGTAATGTTTCGGGAAGTAGAAATGAAGACCCTGGATCTAGTTTCCACAATCCAGGCTGTGAGGAATTTTGTATTCATTATATAATGGACTATTCATAAACAGATGGTTGCGCCCATACTGTGTCCACCTGAGTCTATACTTGTGATGTTTTACAAGATCATTCCTATATCAGAGCAGTAGTTAGTTTTTCTAGTCAGTTTTGATCTGAGTATGGGAATGCCTACCTCAACGATGATATGATCATATATATATATCTTGCATTGAATGTTTTTACAGGTTCCAACTGGGCTCTCCACAAGATGATCCTTGAAATGATAAAGTACTTCACTCTTCCTAAACGATCAATGAAATCCTCATCTACTACAGACTTTGCACTTTAGGGGGCAATCTGTTGCACAAAAATATCGTCACCATGATTATTTGCAGTCAGTATGGGTCTATCATCACTTGTACTATCCTCCTAACCAAGTCTCAGACCTCAGGTCTTCAAGTCAAGCTTTGGAAATGAGAGAAAGACATTAAAAATCAATGTAACTCTGGTTCCGCACTTTCTCTCACTATCACCTGCGGTCCCGCACCTTCTGTTTACAAAAACTGTGGACCTGCCCGCTCTGTCCCTAACGGTGTAGGTGCGGACCCCTTTGAAAGTCAAAAGGCGCAAGTTTTATCTTAAAAGACTCACTTTAGGTTAATTCTAGAGGTTTCTAGAAGGAATTTTGACGTGGATTGTTCACTCTGAGGTGGTTCATGCATCCCAAAAGAGAAGGAGCTAATCCCTTGATGAGAGGAGGTATCCCTGTGAAGGTGGGCTTTATCCCTTTGAAGGAGGACCTAGTAACCTTCCTCCATTGCACTATAAATACAGAACAATGTAAACTTTGAAACGGGAACTATAAACTCAAAACGAGAACTCTGGCCCAAAAACCCCAAAAAAACCACAAAAACAGTGCTCAAAACGAAAAGTGTGTATTCTGGAACGATGTTTTTTTTTTTTAGGTGTCAATTTTGCGGTTGTTTTAAAAATGGCAGCGACTACGAAATTTTCTACGAAATTTTCCTGCAAAATATAGCTTCAGAAAAAAAGTGTTGATACTGGAATAATGATTTTTTTTTTAGGGGTCAATTTTCATACTTTTTAAACAATGCTAATAAAACCAATTTTTTATGTCTCAAACAAAGTTAACTTTTAAGGAAAAACACATTAATGTTTCTGGTAGAATATCATTTTTCTTTCTTAAGTATAAATTTAACATGTTTTCAACCACAAAACTAAAAAAACATGACATTATGAACAAATTATTTCACTGAATGAATTCAAAAGTCTTTATTTGTACACTGAATAAAAGAGACATTATATCTCTAATTTGATATTGCATTGTAGATATTTAAACAATAATATTTATCATACTTAAGACATAATCCAACAACATAAAAATGCTTCATAACTTCTCATTTAACAAAATATGGAAAACATCCATTTTATTTGAAGATACGATGCATACATCAGTTATATAAACTGTCTTAAACAATTATTCAAAATCACTCATATTTTCTTGCACACCATCAGAATTCACATCTTCAGATGAGTGACTGGATGCTGACGAAGATGTTCCATATTCTTCTCTGTCATCAACTAGTGCCCCATCTGAGTCCACATGCATGCCCAAGATTCCAGGTTTCAAAAGTCTTCTAGATCTACGACTGGTTTCAGCAGAGTCCCATGTCAACACTGTTCCTTCTGGTAACAACCTTTTCAGAATCTCTGTCGTCTTGAAGCGAAGAGTTCCTCTCTTTGTTAAATTGAAGTCATAAACAAGTATGTCAACATCCTTCAATTGTAATATGTCTGTGCGGCGGCGATTTATATTTGTACCCTTTCTTTTTCTTTTTCCACCATTTTTTTTGTCAACTACCATCTCTGGCTTATACACACCATTGAATGGGTGTGTATTTGTGGCATACCAATGTACTTCAACACCTGTAACATCCTCATTTTCTGTAAAGACCTTTAAAACTTTAGCAACCCAAAATGGATAGCCATTAGGATCTCCATCTGCTAGCACTGCAATCATGCAACCCTCCTTAATATCCTGTACTGAACCCCTATAAAGGTCTTCCATGGCTTCACGTTGTGCACGAGATCTTCTGGAACCTATATACATCTCTCTTTCCTCTGCCTGTGAAGAATTAATAATACCCTGAGATTGTTGTTGTTCAACAATGTTTACTTCCTCATGTTCATTCGACACATTTTGTGGCCAAATAAATGGATTTTTCAAAGGTATATCTTCATTTATTGTTGTCGAAATGAGATCACTTTGATTATTGAAAAACGACTCCCACCAAACTGAATCAGCAATGTCAAAGTACTCATATGTATATCTAATACATTTTTTAATTTCTTCCAGGCAATCAGAATAATTTATAGCCCTGTTCTGTCTACGTGCATTCTGAACTTCACCAACTGATTGTAATGACAATATTTTTGATGCAAATATTGGATGATCTGGAATGAACTTCAAAAATTGCAATCCTGATGACGGTGCCCACTCTGTAGTAGTTGAATACTTCTTGCCCCATATTAGTGTTTTCCCATCAATTTTTTTGATACGAAATTGATGTTGGAAGCTAATGTCATTAAGTTGTTCAATGCATTTCCCCTCACCATATGATCCCAGAATAAACCTTCGCATGTCAACAGTTTCTTCCAACACTTTAAAAGCAGGCTCTGGCATGTATGATTTCTTAATACATTGAATTAGTGATGGCAAGCTCCCAACTTCCTTCCTCCTCAATGTGACTGAAAAACGACTGAACATCTGATCAATATGGTCATGAGTGTGCCCAACAAGAAGGAAACCAACCTTTACCTTTTGAAAAATTCTCAATTCAACAAGCATGTTCAGATACCCAAAAACAATCTGATTTTTGTTTTCACGGCAAGTGTTGTCCAATTGTAGATACAAAACTTCAGGAAGATTACCAGACCAATGAGAAATGACATCATGAATTATGGTTATGGTCAGATTTGCATCATTATGAATATTTGGAGCTGTGAAGTACACCCTTGGCAACATTTTCCCATTGAAGACCATACAACCGACCAAGTGAAACTGAATAAAATTTTCCTCTTGTAGATTTTTGGGTGTGCGAACAAAATGTGGTAAAAGTGTTTTCTTCTGGTCCATACCATCAATTATCAAACCCAAATATTTATTTGGATTATCATAACACTTCTTTCGATGCTTGTACAACTTCTTCCTTTCATTTGTTTGTTGTTCGCGATGCTCCTGAAGTTCTTTGACAATTAAATCTACACAACATAAAAGAAATTCATTAAGAAATATGTTTTCATAGTTGATGACTATACAATTTTAAAAGTAAAAGTTATGAACACTTACCTCTTTCTGAGCCTTCACATTTGTCCCTTTTTGATTTAAGAGAAGCACATGTACTGCAAATCCCCATCCTTGTCTTCTTAGGAATACGAACATTATTGAATTCTTTCTTCCATAGCTTCACAAAATATTGATATGTAATAAAGTGGCCCTGTCCCTCAGCACTTTCTGCATATTCTTTGTATAAGTTGTAGATTTCTCGTCTTGAAAAATTATCTGGAATATGTATTGTCTCTCTATTTGGCATACACTCTCCATGCTTTGAAAAGAAATCTTTCATCCATGACATTGCAGTATTTGATAATGGCCCAAACTGTCTTTTATAACGTACTTCTGAATAAAATGTGGGATCCTTTTCCAAATTTTCTTGAATTCTCGAGAGACGAAAATTCCCAAGTGAATGAAACATTTTGAAAGCTTTTCTACACAATAAAAAATTCCTAATATGATAATCATAACCTGACAATGTAGATTGCATGCAGCCAACTAAATATGAGTTTTGCATGCTTTTATTCATTGACAAATATCTCTTCCTGCTTTCTAATGCAAATGTGAAATCCATACGTTTCAAGCAATTTTTTTGGCAACATTCACTTGAAATGAGAGCGCTGATAGAACTTCTTCTCGTCAGATATTCTGCTCTACCCCTTGTATAACTAGAATACCTTGCATTGATACGAAAAGGTCTACTCCTACTCCTTGATACAATATTTCTTGGCAACATCTCCATCATTGGATCTTCACTTTTATAAGGACTTTCATCATTAAGAGGAACGTTATCCACACTATGATCTGCTCTGATTTTCAAATTTTGACTGAGAGGATACCCTTCATCTTCCCCTTCTTCAGTGCTACTATCATAGTCCTTAGAATTCAGACTAAATGGAAAATCTGACTCGATGTTTAATGGATATTCTTCCTCATGTACATTATCAGTGCTGCTCTCATAGTCCATAGAATTAGGACTATGTTGAAAATGTGGCTGTTTACTTATTGAAGATGCTACATCCTGTCCTTTGTCACTGCTACCTTTATACTGATTAGAATTAGGACAAACTGCATCATCCTGTTCTTCATCACTGTTTCTCTCATAGTCCTTAGAATCAGGACTAAGAGGACATTGTGATACTCCAATGTTTTGAGAATCATCATCATGCGCTTCATCACCGCTGCTCTCATAGTCCTTAGAATCAGGACTAAGAGGACATTGTGATACTCCAATGTTTTGAGAATCATCATCCTGCGCTTCATCACCGCTGCTCTCATAGTCCTTAGAATTAGGACTAAGAGGACATTGTGATAATCCAATCTTTTGAAAATCATCATCCCGTGCTTCATCACCGCTGCTCTCATAGTCCTTAGAATTAGGACTAAGAGGACATTGTGATACTCCAATCTTTTGAAAATCATCATCCCGCGCTTCATCACCGCTGCTCTCATAGTCCTTAGAATTAGGAGTAAGAGGACATTGTGATACTCCAATCTTTTGAAAATCATCATCCCGCGCTTCATCACCGCTGCTCTCATAGTCCATAGAATTAGGACTAAGAGGACATTGTGATACTCCAATCTTTTGAAAATTATCATCCCGTGCTTCATCACCGCTGCTCTCATAGTCCTTAGAATCAGGACTAACTGGACACTGTGACAATCCATACTTTTGAAATTCATCATCATGCTCATCATCACTGCTGCTCTCATAGTCCTTAGAATTAGGACTAAGTGGACACTTTGACACTCCATTATTTTGAAATTTTCCATCATGCACCTCAAAACTGCTGCTCTCATAGTCTTCAGAATTAGGACTAAGTGGACATCGTGACCCTCCATTATTTTGAACTTCACCATCACATTCTTCAAAACTGCTACTCTCATAGTCCTCAGAATTAGGACTAAGTGGACATTGTGACACCCCATTCTTTTGAACTTCACCATCATGCTCCTCATCACCGCTGCTTTCATAGTCCTTAGAATTTGGACTAAGTGGAATCTGTGACTCTTTAAATTCTCCATCCCCTCTTTCATCAGTGTTGCTCTCGTAGTCCTTAGAATCGGGACTAAGTGGAAGAATTGACTTTCTATTCATAGTGGAAGGATTCCCACTATATTCATCAATATGAATAGAGTTGTTACGCGATGAAGATGTTGATGGTGTATAAACCGAAACTTCACCATCAGAGCAATCCATCACTTTCAAATAGAAAATGTTGAATGACACAAATGGAGTCTCCTGAGCGTATTATATAGCTTAAAGAATGAAATATTCCCTCCAAAATTATTCCCTCCAAAAATTTTCGCGAAAATATTTCCCTCCAAAAATTTTCGCGAAAATATTTCCCTCCAAAAGTTTGTTAGATTTATTTACCTTTATTATTTTATTCTACAATTGATTGAAAAACATAAACTAATTTATTTTTATGAAATAAATCACTAAAATTCAAATTGTAAATCACAATCAGTTATACATTAATTATTGTAATAGTTAAAGTATATCATATTTACTTAACAATTTCTTTTTTTTCTAATTTTTATAATATATTCTCAAACATATTAATCCCACATTCAATTTGTTGTAAAACAACTCTACAATATTCTCTCTATACTAATGTAAAACAAATTATCCCACATTAATCGTATGGAAAAACATCTTCGTAATTTCACTTATATAATAAATTTCGCTATCACTATTACTCGCCTCACATCTAGGTTTTCTGAAATTCCTTGAAAGACTCGTGAATTTGTGGAGCAGCGATATTGCTATCAACAATATATACAACGAAGAATTGTCGCAATTGAAAGGCAAGTACAATTATTTTTTTGAAATTTTCATATTAAATTACGCTAATGAAAAATATTTTTTGTTTAAATTAAAAAAAATTTCAAGCCAATTTTTTTTTTTATACCACATGGTGAATCGGTAACTGTGAATCGGGCTGGGTGGGGCGGGCGGGCGGGCCAGGTGGGCTGGGCTGGGATGGGCGGGCCGGGTGGGCCGGGTGGGCGGGCCGGGTGTGCCGGGTGGGCCCGAGTGGGCGGGCCGGGTGAGCCGGGCGGGCGGGTGGGCGGGCCGGGCGGGCCGGGTGGGCGGGCCGGGTGAGCCGGGCGGGCCGGGTGGGCGGGCCGGGTGGGCCGGGTGGGCGGGCGGGCCGGGTGGGCGGGCCGGGTGTGCCGGGTGGGCCCGGGTGGGCGAGCCGGGTGAGCCGGGCGGGCGGGTGGGCGGGCCGGGTGGGCGGGCCGGGTGGGGTGGGTGGGCCGGGTGGGCGGGCCGGGCGGGCGGGCCGGGCGGGCCGGGTGTGCCGGGTGGGCCCGGGTGGGCGGGCCGGGCGGGCCGGGTAGGCGGGCCGGGCGGGCCGGGTGGGCGGGCCGGGTGGGGTGGGTGGGCCGGGCGGGCGGGCCGGGCGGGCCGGGCGGGCGGGCCGGGTGGGCCCGGGTGGGCGGGCCGGGTGAGCCGGGCGGGCCGGGTGGGCGGGCCGGGCGGGGCGGGTGGGCGGGCCGGGTGGGGTGGGTGGGCCGGGTGGGCGGGCCGGGCGGGGTGGGTGGGCGGGGCCGGGTGGGGAGGGCGGGCCGGGGTGGGCGGGCGGGCGGGGGGGATGGGCGGGGTGGGCGGGGCGGGGCGGGCGGGTGGGATGGGCGGGGTGGGCGGGTGGGCTGGGCGGGGCGGGCGGGGTGTGACCACCCCGCCCGCCCCGCCCAGCCCACCCGCCCACCCCGCCCATCCCACCCGCCCGCCCCGCCCCGCCCACCCCGCCCATCCCCCCGCCCGCCCTCCCCACCCGGCCCGCCCGCCCACCCCGGCCCGCCCGGCCCACCCGGCCCCGCCCACCCGGCCCGCCCACCCGGCTCGCCCACCCGGCACACCCGGCCCGCCCGGCCCGCCCACCCGGCCCACCCGGCCCGCCCGCCCGGCCCACCCGGCCCGGCCACCCGGCACGCCCGGCCCGCCCGCCCGGCCCGCCCGGCCCGGCCACCCGGCCCACCCACCCGGCCCGCCCACCCGGCCCGCCCGGCCCACCCGGCCCACCCGCCCGGCCCACCCGGCCCCCCACCCGGCCCACCCGCCCGGCCCGCCCACCCGGCACGCCCGGCCCGCCCACCCGGCCCACCCGGCCCGCCCACCCGACCCACCCACCCGGCCCGCCCGGCCCACCCACCCGGCCCGCCCACCCGGCCCGCCCACCCGGCCCACCCGGCACACCCGGCCCGCCCACCCGGCCCACACCCGGCCCGCCCGGCCCACCCGGCCTGCCCACCCGGCACACCCGGCCCGCCCACCCGGCCCGCCCGGCCCGCCCACCCGGCCCACCCGCCCCGCCCACCCGCCCCGCCCGCCCGCCCGGCCCGCCCGCACAGGGCCACCCCCGGGCCACCCCGCCCCGCCCGAGGGCGGAGCGTCGATTCCGGGAATCGACGCTCCGCCCTCGGGCAGGGCGGGGCGGCCCGGGGGTGGCGCTATGCGGGCGGCGCCGCCCGCGCAGCACCACCCCCGGGCCGCCCCGCCCCGCCGGCGCAGCGCCACCCCCGGGCCGCCCCGCCCCGCCCGAGGGCGGAGCGTCGATTCCGGGAATCGACGCTCCACCCTCAGGCGGGGCGGGGCGGCCCGGGGGTGGCCCTGTGCGGGCGGGCGGGCCGGGCGGGCCAGGTGGGCGGGCCGGGTGGGTGGGCCGGGTGGGCCGGGCGGGCCGGGTGGGCCGGGTGGGCGGGCCGGGCGGGCCGGGTGGGCCGGGTGGGCGGGCCGGGTGGGTGGGCCGGGCGGGCCGGGTGGGCCGGGTGGGCGGGCCGGGCGGGCCGGGTGGGCCGGCGGGCGGGCCGGGTGGGTGGGCCGGGCGGGCCGGGTGGGCCGGGTGGGCGGGCCGGGCGGGTGGGCCGGGTGGGGGGGCCGGGTGGGCCGGGTGGGCGGGCCGGGTGGGCCGGGTGAGCCGGGTGGGCGGGCCGGGTGGGCCGGGTGGGTGGGCCGGGTGGGCGGGCCGGGCGGGCCGGGTGGGGGGGGTGGGCCAGGTGGGCCGGGTGGGGGGGCCGGGCGGGCCGGGTGGGCGGGGCGGGGCGGGCGGGCGGGTGGGATGGGCGGGCGGGCCGGGTGGGATGGGCGGGGGGGGGATGGGCGGGCGGGGGGGGTGGGATGGGCGGGCGGGCCGGGTGGGATGGGCGGGGGGGGGATGGGCGGGCGGGGCGGGCGGGGGGGGATGTGCGGGCGGGGGGGATGGGCGGGCTGGGCGGGTGGGCTGGGCGGGGCGGGCGGGGTGGTCTCGACCACCCCGCCCGCCCCACCCGCCCACCCCGCCCATCCCCCCCGCCCATCCCACCCCGCCCCGCCCGCCCATCCCCCCCGCCCGGCCCGCCCGCCCATCCCACCCGCCCGCCCACCCCCCCGGCCCAGCCCGCCCCGCCCACCCGGCCCACCCGGCCCCCCCACCCGGCCCGCCCGGCCCCCCCACCCGGCCCGCCCACCCGGCCCACCCGGCCCGCCCGGCCCGCCCACCCGGCCCACCCACCCGGCCCCCCCCACCCGGCCCACCCGGCCCGCCCGGCCCGCCCACCCGGCTCACCCGGCCCACCCACCCAGCCCACCCGGCCCGCCCACCCGGCCCACCCAGCCCGCCCACCCGGCCCACCCGGCTCACCCGACCGGCCCACCCGGCCCGCCAGCCCACCCGGCCCGCCCACCCGGCCCGCCCACCCGGCCTGCCCGGCCCGCCCACCCGGCCCACCCGGCCGCACAGGGCCACCCCCGGGCCGCCCACCCGGCCCACCCCGCCCAGCCCACGCCGCCCAGCCCCGCCTAGCAATTTTTTTTTTTACTGATTTATGTGTTTTTTTTTCAGGAAAATGGCATCAAGAAAAATTTATGTGAATCTTTCTGGAGCAAGGAGTCTTAAAGGTGTATCTTCAAAAAGCGTTGGTGAACGAACTCCACCTGAGCTCATACCTACAAAAAACGTTGGTGAACGAACTCCACCTGAGCTCATACCTACAAATATGACAACTGTTTTAAGTGATAAGAAGCTAATATCAGATTGGAAAAGTTCAAAAGAGGTGAAATTTCCATCAAGAGCCTGGTATGTGAAAGAAAGAGAGTGCACAACTGTGAATATATATCTATACATTGATACACGCAATAATACTGAAAATTTGGAGGTGATGGGAAAAGTCATGGATATGTGTTCGGTACCAAACACTGAAGTTGTTTACGTACTTACAAAAACTGCCAAGTCACATGAAAGGATTAAATACCGACTATCATATTCATTATATGATAGGAGAGAGGTATCTACAAAGTTGTGTAAACAAATCGTAAATGATATGACACAAAACACGGTAAGTATTGTTATTTGTATTTTTATTTTGCGTTTTGAAAATGTCTCGCTATATTTTTTAACTTTGATTATATTAACATATGATATTTTGTTTGGTAGAATTTTGTTGAAAGCTGTTCAATTATGGTGGGAGGCATTCATTACATAGAGAATGATATCATGAACGTTGTCAGCCATTTTTACTCAGTGTCAGAGGAAGATATGCAAAACATGGAAAATGTAGTAATTGATGATGCTACAAAACTACATCCAAAGAATCAGAAAAAAAGGCCTCTGGTGGATAAATCTAGCAAGGGTAAACAAGTTACTTTTGAAGACGATGAAGTTGACAATGAAGCATATGTTGCCATTACTGAAGATGACATTGAAATTGTGGAAGGTCGTAAAAGACCAAAAGTAACAATGGCCAAGAATAGATCTCTTCAGAATGTTAAGACGAAAAAAAGTAGAGTTGAAGATCTTGAAGTAGTCATTACCAGCAGTCAAGAACCTAGTGAAACTTCAAAAGAAAGCAGAGAAATCATTACACCAGGAGCTGATTTAGGTGATGGCATTATCAAAACAAAACAAAATGCCATTCGACAGAATTTGACAAAGAGAAACCTAGTTGATGGTGGTCGTACATTTCAGTTAAATGTGACACAAACCTATAAGGCAAGTGAAGGACAATGCCAATATCAAGTCAGAAAGCCGCACCATCTGCATGTTCACAACTTGAAGACATTGATGAGGTACAATCCATATGCTCATGTGGTTAGTTATGTGCTTCTTGTTGATCCACTTCAAGTTCCCAACAAAGAAGCATTTGATAAGTCAAAATGTTTTTAATACAATTATTATGTGCTTGGGGAGAACCATTCTGTTGAAGCTCAAAGACAATTGATGGAGGAATATCCTAATAACCCACGTTTTGAAACGATGAAATGTATCATTTATGCTGGTTTAAATGAAACAGAAGCAAAGCTAGTGGCATGGGATCATAATTCAGATAATGAATATAGGATGTCTATGACTTTGGTCCAAAAGGTTAGATTTATTCATAGTGAATTCCTAGAAAAATGTGGTGGGGATAAGATCAATATTACTACAGATTTCCGAAAGGAATGTTGTATGGAAATAGGCTATCAAATTGAAGATAAAGGCAATTCAAAAAATGGAAAAGACAACAGATCTAGCGATTTATTCAGAGGTGTTGATAACATTTTCCAATTGGCATTTAGAACTGGAGATATTTGGAATTTGATTGATGACATTTTTAGCATGTGGGAAGACATTGGCATTAAAAACCAGAAGGTCAGAAAGTCTAAGCCATTGATATGTAGCAACAATAAATCAGCGCCTGAACTGAAGCAACTTCCAGACGATATGACCATCACGCCTTGGAGGGCGATGCAAGGAGTGAAAGATGAAAAAATTGTCAAAACAATATTATCTCGTGTGAAGTCGGGGGAATTATCATTGGAAGAAATGTCTGAAGAATTTCAAAAGTAAGTTTGCTGAATTATTTTTACTTATTTCCAGGATTATAGTTATCTTTTAACTAAAACATGTTGTTATTGGTAGTATTTGTTATACATATCAGTATATTAACTTTTTCTTTATCTATGCAGTCACAAAGTTTACATGAAAATTCAGGAACAAATGGTTAAATTGTTGAATGAAGATAGTTGGGATGATGTTGTACGCAACTATCCAGATTCAAGTTCTACATCAACATTGAAAGCTTTTTATCTTGCATTTAAAAAGGTAACTTGATTTATACATTCAGTTTTAATCATCTGTGTACTATTTTTAATTTAAATTAAAACTTACACATACATTTGTTTGTTTGGTAAAAGATGAAGAAAGAAGATAATGGAGCACCAGACAGTTTCAAGACTTTTATTGAAAAAATAAAGATTGAAAGACTGAGAAAGCAACGTATTAAGAATGTTGAACTTGATCCAACTCTTAATCATTTCATTTGGAATGGGCTAGACACTATTCAATATCAAGTAATACAAAGCGACTGTGAAGACATTGCGAAACTCATACCAAAAAGGGATTATGCCCTCGTTATTGCAGATATTCCCCATGGTTTCAATATTCCAAACATTTGCTATGATAATGACCCTTATACTTATCAAGCTTTTAATAAAGTGGTGGCGGGATTTAAGGAAGTGACGTCATCACCATTATGGAGATTTGTGACATTTCATTCAGACACACAGTTGGCAATGTTATTGTCAAGCTTCAAGGGGAAAACAAATTCAAGGATGCAGCTTACATGGTAAGATGTTTAAAGGTATATTTGATTAATGTTGAAAAATTAATTTATGTACAAGTTAATTGAAATTTTACTATTTTATGTTACAGGCAAAAGTCAAATCTTCTTGACAATGAAGATCAACAATTTATAAATGACTGTGAGTTCATTCATATTGATAGTTGGGCAAAAGATGATAGCCATATGTCTATGATTTTTAATCGGGTGGACAAAAAGAGTCATAGCCAAATACTGTCTTATGATGCTGTTGTGAGAAAACTAACATATGAAGACAAAGAAATGAAAGGAGAGATAGTTAACATTTATCAGAAACCACAATTATTGATTAACTATCTTATAGACATATGTTCAAATGAAGGAGATTGGGTTCTGGATTTATTTTCTGGCTCAGGTACGTTTTGCCACATGGAATTGAATTTCAATATGTTCTTTTTTTTAATTAATATGTCATTGTACTAATTTACTTCATTATTTTTTTGTGCTTGATAATTAGGTACAACACTAGCATGCTGCCTTCAAAAAGGAAGAAATTGCATTGCAATTGAGAAAGATCCATTACAATGCAATTTCATTCAGCAAAGAATTAATGCTCTCCAATTTCTTCCAGATGCAATGCAAGAAATTGGGTTGAAGAAAGGGGACTTTAGTGAATCACGTGTGGCAAAAAAGGCAAAGGAACCCCAACCACCATTACATGGAATGTATGGAAAGACACATATTGGGGGATTTGCAGACATGAAAGACCCATTAGAAGAGGAAAATGAGCAAAATGAGCAAAATGAAACAGAAAATATTGTGGAAGAGGACAATGATGAAACTCTAGAGGACGAAGAGTTTGGATTACGTGACATTCTTGATTAAATTTAAGTTGTGCTTGTAACTCAAGCTTTGCAATGTTTTGACTTTGACATTTTATGAGAAGAATAAACACTCAATTAGGGTTGTTATACGTTCAATATTGGTAATATGTGATTTTTGCATTGATTTTTAAGTTAATCATTTTTTTTTTTTTAAAAGTAGTTATTATTATCCTTTTGACATGAAATTCATAAAAAAAACTATTATTTGACCATTTTTAGTTAATATTTTTGTATAAAATTTGTGATTTTGACATGTTAATTCTAGCAAAAAATTATCAAAACGTTTAGTTTTTTTGTTATATTTATGTTAAAAATGGTTATTTTTTATGTCCATTGTTAAAAAATGTTGTTTTTTAGAAACAATTATTTCATGTCGATTGAAAAATTAATTAAGGGGGTTGAAAAGATGTCTAAATATGTAGATTATCTAAAATTCAAACTATCGACTTTATAATTTAAAAACGCAAAACAATAAAAAGCCCACTAAAAAAAAAAAAAATTAAGATAGAGAACAAGAAAATATGAATACAATGACGACTTCAAAAACTATCAAATTTAGAAAATAATTTTTTACATTTCACACACTAGAAAATTTAAAGTCAAAAAATAGGTCTTTTAAAAAAAGGGTGTGATGCAGAATACACACTTTTTAAAATCAGGATGAAAATCACTACCATTCACCGAGCCTCACCCACTTAATGCACATGAAAAAAAATAAAGTTCCAAAAAACATGTTCTTAAAAAAACATGTGTATTCTGCATCAACACTTTTGAAAATCGGGTCATTTTTTTGCCACCTCTACAAAACGGGTAACAGTATCAGTTCCCGTTTCAAAGTTTACATTGTTACAGGCATTGGGCTGGTTGCTGGGGAGGTTAGAAGCTGAACATTTTTTAGGGTAAATGCTGGTGAAATCAAGACTTCCTAGTTGAGCTTAAGAGGAGAGATCACATACCTTTTTGGCTTCATTGGGGAGTGAGTGAAACTTGTCAAAGTAGAGGATACTTCTTGCTGGACCCTGGGAGGAGCTTGTACAGCGTCAAGGCAAAGGTTGTAAAGTTCTTCTTCTTTTGAATTAATACAATCAAACTCATTTTTCTCAACAAGTATCTCATGTTATTTGTTTCATGGACTCCTTGACTTTCATGTTAAATATGTTTTATGCAATTGGATTTTCAGGTGCTATTTAATTTGTTTGCCTTGTTTGTGTTTGCAGATTCGTGACAAAGGAGCTCATTTGGATCAAAGGAGCGAGGGCATCCACAAACTTTCGTTGGACCTAAGGTAGGCCCTAAAAACACTTGTTTGCCATTGTTTATTAAAGCATATCTAGAGAAAGATAGTGTCTGGTTGGTTTGCTTGTCATTAGGTCTTCTTTAGATTCTAGGAAGGTTTATCTTGTCCGCAAGATCGACTTATTCCATGTGACACCTCCAGGTAGGAGGTGGGGTGATGTGGATTGATCATCCCAAGGAGAAGAGGCAAGATCCTTGAGGTACCCAACCTCTTGGATGAGACCTTGCTACGGGAGCCTCGATGTGTAGTAGTAGGAACTGACTGATTCGGTAGAGACATATGCGGATGGAGCGGCAGAGAGAGCGACAGTGTAGGGAATCCTAAGATAGCGCATAACATGCAGGCTGCAACAATGCGAGAGGCACAAGTGCTTTTCACGGTGCTAGGTGGCACAGAGAGGTGTGCAATGGTGCGAGATGCATGGAGATGTTGCAGTAGCGTAGATGTCAGAGAGGGAGCACTTGTCAGTAGCAGGTAGAGCTTCAGCATCATAGTATGTTCCTAGCCCAACAGAGTGGTCAGTTGGGAGTGTTTTTGTTCCAAGTGTTGTTGGAGCAAAGTGGACCGGGCAGATGTGTTGCATGTAGAACATTCCAGAGTTACAGGATCGGGTTTGAGAGGAAGCCTTTCTTGTTGAGAGGGAGTGTTGAAAAGTGTGCAACAAGAAATGCTTGTTGAGAATGCAACAAGATGATGGAGATTAGTGGAAAGGAGTCGCCTTCACTAAGTGGGCCCATAGGAAAATTATGGCGCAAAGTCTATTTTTAGATCACAGCAAGAGTGATCACAGCATGAGTGATCAGAGTCTATTTTTAGACTGCTAGTCAAAAATAGAAAAGTCAAATATTATTGTCTCATAATAATATTTGGTCTATAAACTTTATCTTATTCTCTTGGAGCACTTCAGTTTGAGTTACAGATGTGGCACATGCAGCTGACAGAAGGAAATACGCTTTTCTTCTGTGTTAGTTGAGCTATTTCATGCAGGACATCAGTTAGAATTCATGTGGTTGAGTTATGTGGAGTTAGATGAGCAGTTAATGGAGTTGTGTTCAGTTTGACTTAGTTGAACTAGTTGTATTTAGTCTAACTGATCAATAGACTAAGTGATGAGTTGTGTGAATTAGTTATTAATTAATTCACTAATTATTAACTCATAATACAACTGAAGAATACATCAGTTAACTTAGTGCATGTACATTTCAGTGGAGACAGGTGTTAGAGGTTGAGATTGCTATCAGTTGTGCATGAGATTGTGCACATGGATGGGATTGAGTTATGCCAATGATCTCTGCGTAGTGTGGGCCAATACCAAGTGAAATATAGCTTTTTGTCACGTCATTTATAGTGTGGATGATTTTCACAAGGTAAATAGGAGTTTGGATCAGCCATTCTTATTCAATTCTCTTGCAAGATTGTGCAGTGGAGGCAGGCAAAGCAGCGGGGGAGATTTGGAGATCAGATCTGAGTTGTATTGTGTGTAACAGGTGGAGATAGTACTGAGTACTTGTGAGGAGTATTGTACTATGTTTTTTACATGTTCTCAATCAATATAATATACAGATAGTTGGGGTTTTTAGCGAGATGCTTTCCCCGGGAAAACATTGTGTTGATATGTGTGATTGATGCTTCTATGTGCGCATGTTATTGTTTCTGATTCTGTAAATTGATGATCAACGTAGAGGAGGTTATGTATTATCCATGTATTCCAAAATAGTGTATAATCGAGATAATCTTTGTGAATATGTGTCATATTATTCATGAAATTTCTACATTTTTGACGTTTCAATGCCCTCCTGGTGCATGTAGTTTCAGTTGTAAAGTCACTGTCTTGGTCATATAATGTATCGGCGTCCACCTCCATGGTGTTGAAAGCCTATGCCAAGTGTATGTTTGGTTTGTTGAGAATGAGAAATGAGAACTTGGTTTCTTTTTTAAATGCCAAATGTGTGCCAAAGGGAAATGAGGGACTGTGGTAAAAATGGGGCAGTGGGAACAATGAAGTCTTGCCAAGTGGTAGTTTGCCCTTTGAGGATTTGAAAAACTTTGGAGGAGGGGACAACCACTGAATATTGGAGTAACTTGGGATTTTGGGAATTTTTATACAAATGAAATAAGAAATAGGAATTATAAGGGATAAAGTTACTTAGGGATAGGAAAATGTAACTTAGGAATAAGTGTATAAGGGGATATAAGGAAATAAACTGTAGTAATGGGATCATGAGATGTGAAAACAAGGCGGGGAGTGGCACCAAAAATGTTTCAAAACTTCAACACAAAACGTCAAATAGCAATCTTTAATAATATATTATGGCTTAAAGTTTGATATTCAAATTCTCATAATTAGTCAGAAAACCACACCAAACACTGATCAAAGGCGATTGCAAGACGACTTGGCCTTACTTGGAGCAGAGGAGACCGTTCCATTTGATGTTTGAGTTAGGTAGAAAAAATTTTAACGTTCCAGCCCTGTGTGCGATGCACCAAACCAACGTTCCGCGCACACCATGTGCGTCGCACCAGTATATTTTTACACTACCGAAAATTGCCCAATGCGTCGTGCGGCCTATGTGCGTTGTGCACCAGCACAATGCGTCGCGCCACCAACCCCTATGTGTAGCGCATCTTTCATGAGACTTTTGGAGGACTTATCGGTGTTCAAATTATGCACAAGATAGCTATTTGGAAAGTTATTTGAGTCTACTTTCCAACTCAATTGTAATTTTTTAATTTGGAGTTCATTTTCGTTGTCAAAATTTAAATCTCCCAAGACTGTTCAAAATGTGCCAAATGAGGCTGCCTAAAGGCATAGTTCTATTGCAGTCAACTTTTGAAGGTGTTCCTCAAATCCAAATTGAGCTCATGATAGCTCATTGGAAATAAATTTGTGTCTAGTTATCATTTGACTCATCAAGCAAGTCATTTGGCCAACCAAGCTAGGAGAAAACTTGATTTCCCCAAGGTCACTCCAGAGGTGCACCAATTCTCCCGAGGCGATTGTATTTTTGAATTTTCTCTAAAACCATGACACCTGTGTAAAAAGTGAAAGATTTTTTTCTTCCTTGGCATATTATGGACAAAAACCTCTCTCATTTTTCCCAAATTCATCTTTCCTTGCTCATAAACATCATTGGAATAAAACCTATCCCGATGTGTGGAATAGGGGATTTTTCGAAATGAAGCGAAATGAAGGTGATAAGGGGCTTCTAAATTCTTGAGAAAATTTTTGGAAGTGGGGAGGGTTGTTAGGAAGCAGGGGAATGTGGAATTTCAAAGATTGAGTGAGGGGAAGGGGTCCAGAAGGGAAAAACACATGCCTAGTCTAGAAAATTGCCAAGTTGTAGCAAGAAACTAGGGTTTTTGCGAAAATGAGGAATTTGGGGGATCTCAGTGATGGGAAGTGTTTAAAAAGGTACATTAAGGATAGGGGAAGGTGTATGAACATCAAGACACAAGTTTTGTTAATGATTTTACCATCCAAGAGAAATTGCCTTCAAAACCCTAGGAGTGGGAAATGAACTTTAACTAGGCACAACTAAAGCATGAACAAGGTGTAAAATGACCCATTGGAACTTGACACGATGAGGCCAATCCTCTGAATGATGGTACACTTAGCTGAATAGTGACATGGACTGACATTTGGACATCTTTGGAAGGAGTAAAATCAAACCCTAGACCTAATACCTAGTGACCAAATTTTGCTTGAAGACTTACTGAAATGACAAAATTTGACCTTAACACCTTAAAATCACTTTGTAAGAGAATGTTTGATCATTGGAGGAAGGCTGGAAAGACTGACACTCAGAGAACTACAACATATAAGGTGGATGGTGTCAACTAGAAGCAACATGAGCAACTGACAAGTGTGGATTTAGAAAGCCATGAATATTTTGGGTTTTCACTGAAATAGATGCATTGATTTCAGTGTAGATGTTGATTCCTAATCCTATTTGATTGATTCCACCATACACGTCAATTTCAATGTAGTTATTGATTTCTTATATTATATGATTGTTTGCACTAGATGCATTGATTTCAGTGTAGATGTTGATTCCTATTCCTATTTGATTGCTTGCACTAGATGCACTGCTTTCAGTGTAGATGTTGATTTCTAATCCTATTTGAATTATTTCACTAGATTCATTGATTCTAGTGTAGATGTTGATTTCAAATCCTATTTGATTGTTTCCATTCTCGCTATGAACAATTTGAAGCATCAAAAATCCAATAGGTTGGTATAAAAAATGTACCTTTACTTGGACATGGTTTCCTTTTTTACACTGGCTGATAGAAATATTAAATGAGTGCACAAATTTTGGACGAGGAATTAATAAACCAAAGCAAATGACATATGAGGAAACTTTTTCTCCCACAACAAAATGGGCTACCAACCAGATACACTTTGCCCTAGCAGCTCAGAATGCTTGGAAAGTCCATCAAATGGATGTAAAATCTGCTTTCTTGAATGGAGATCTAAAAGAGAATGTTTTTCTGTCTCAGCGTGAAGGATTTGTTGTGAAAGGATAGGAACATAAAATATGAAAACTTGTGAAATCCTTGTATGGCCTCAAGCAAGCACCCTAAGCCTGGTATGGGAAGTTAACTGAGCACCTTCTGAAACTCAATTTCAAACATTACAATCTTGATGATGCAACTTTGTTTGTCAAGAAATTTGGCAAAACAATTGTATATCTTGTGGTATATGTAGATGATCTTTTGATGATAGGGAACAATGAAAGCTACATTGCATCCATAAAGAGGGAATTGAGGAAAGGTTTTGAAATGACTGATTTGGGCTATGTTCATTACAATCTTGGTATTGAAGTAACTCAATATCCGAAGTCTATATTCCTTTCTCAAAACAAGTACATTGGAGATTTGTTGAATAGATTGGCATGGCTGAGTGCAATCCTCTAACCACTCCAATGGAACAAAACTTAAAGCTCACATCCTTGGTCTGTGGATGTTTAGTAGGAGGAAATTTTAGTTGCTTCTTCAATGCAACAATGTATGCACTCTTTTTCTTAATGAGTTCTTCTGCACCTTTGACATTCTTTGGATGATATCCCACTTCAATAACCAAATATTCAAGGGAATTAATTCTGTTATCCTTTGCTTGTGAGGATGCCTTCTCTAGTTTTAACTGTGCTTTGATATTCTCTAGAGAATTCTGTAGTTTTTGTACACTCATAGCTTTGTCAGTCATAGTTGAGTATAGCATTTCTCCAGCTTGCTTATGAAATTATATTTGGTCTATAGGATAAACATCTTTGGCATGAATCTCATAATCTGTCTTTTTGTAATCTGCTGGTGACTTAGGATGATGTATTGTGGGCAACAAAAAGGTCCCATACCGGGTTGGATTTTGCATTCATTAATAAGAACTATTTCTCCTTGATATTTTATGAGCACATGTACTAGTTTATATGAGACATTTATGGATGATGTATCCTTGATATTTTTGTTAGTTATATGTTGGTTATGTGTATTATTTATGGAAGTGATGATGTATGGCTCTCATCATGTTTTGATTTGTGAATGAATGTACAATGAATATATGACCTAGTAGATGATAATGCATCTAATGTGAGGCATCAATGCTTCGTAACGATTCTTAAATAAGTATGAGACCTTTATGCTCATATATGTTGTTATGACCTATAGAATGCATATTTGTGACATGTTTGTCAAAATGCTTATCATGGCTAGTAGGGGTCCAGTCAAGTCTTTGTTCAAGTATTTGCATTTATATCATTTTTTCGATGTTACTTTTCATTCTTGAAAGTTTCATGGAGTTCTGGGCAGTGGCCTAAGACATGGCCCTAAAAAAGTAGCACAGAATCTAGGGTCATAGGTTCAGAACTAACTGAAAAAGGCCCCAATTGCTTGCATGCCCATGTTGTGAGAGCGCCTAGAGGGCACCAGTCACATGCATGCCCATGCCATGGGAGAAATTGAGGCTCTAGGGCAATGAAGTTTCAAGTTTTTGCAAGGGTTTATCACTTGGAAGGGTTGATTCACTCCTGTAGGTTTTCTGGTATGTGCAGAATGTCAAATTAGTTGTGTTGTGTCAGTTCCATTTCCTTAAGGTGACCTAGGAGGTTGAATCAAATTGTAGTAGCCTCTCGTCACATGTTTACCCCAACAGACCATTTAACTTGGTTAAATGTGGTAGGAGGGTGTTACACACCATTTCTTGTGTTTTTTATAATGCAAAATCTGCCCCCAACACCATATATAGTTATTCTTTCTTTTCCATCTTTCTAAACCATATTTTATTTTGTTGTCAACATTTTCCTATTTTATCTTTTGGATTAGATTACCCCCAACAACTAAGGTTGGCTCCTTCCATAAAACCCTTTCTTCAATTCCAATGGCAGTTTTACCTCCTCCTTCCATTGGCACTAGTAGATCCTTTGAAAAGTCACTCAGGCAAAGATGAGTAAAGAAGGCCTAGGGAGGAAAATTGATTGGAAAAGCATATGTGCAGAAAAAACCTTTTCTTGTTCCAAACCCTTTAAAAAACTTTGTATATGGTTGTAACATCTTAGAAACTAGCCTTTAGGTTGCTAGGAAGAGCTCTAACAACATTGGGGGCATAAATTTTAGTGATTCGCATCGGACTCCTGGAGAGCCTTGGCTTTGATTCTTTGAACCCACACTGAGTCAAACTCTGAAAAACCTCCACCGATGCAAATGTCAAAGACTTTATTCCCACCAAACCTTTAGATGCTTGTTGAGTGTCTATATTTCATGATAGTATAGGTTCATTCGGGGGTTCCACAACTATCCTCACATAATATCTATCACCCTCTTTCTCAGAGAGATGGCTTAGGGGGTTTGCCCAAATTTGGAAAAAACCACCTTCTTCTAGTTCATAATCAACTAAATCCTCATACTCCATGTTGTTCCCTTGGCTAGTGACTGACAATTGAAAACTTCCTTCCTCAGACCTAGCATGTTCCGACCACCTTCCAACTAGAGGATAAAATTAATTCTAAATGCAGAAATACTAAAGCCTTGGAAAACCTCCTTATTAGAGATGACAAATGATTCTACTAAGAACCTATTTCTTGTGACTTCTAGAAGGGAAAAATAGTTTGCATCTTTGGCACTACCTATGACCCTAACCAGTCATAACAAACCCTAACAACATTGTTTTCTCCATAGCTTGTCCTGGCAAGATAATAGAGATTGTTAATAACTTAAATGACGAAAAATGTTGAAATAAAATTTTTGAATGTAAAGTGACAATTTACTAGTCTTGAATGATTGAAAATATGAATAATAAGAATGTAGCCAATTACAAATAGTATTTAATGTGATCAATCTCAAACTATTGTCCTCTATTGTTCTTATTGTCACATCTACTAGTTTTTCCATCTTTTCATATCGATCATATGAAAAGGGAATTTGAAATTGTAGACTATTCAAATCTTTAACTTGAACTATTGTAGTAAATGCCATACCTTGTCTCTCTTGCTCTCCAATATTAACAGTAGCTTTCTTGAAATTTAATCATTATGACTTATGGTGTTAAACCCCAAATTACTTTTAATGGTATTTGTTTTCTAATACGTCATTTAAATGCAAAGTGACTAACAATGTTGAATGATGGAAAATGGGAATAATAAGAATGTATTCAATTATAAATTGTATATGGTTTCAAGAAGCAAACATTTCAAGTAAGTGAACATGTTATTTAAGATGAAAAATCAAGTATTTTATTTATTGCTTACTTATTGTAACACAAAAATCAACGCACAACATCAATATTCATGCTTACACTGAAATCAATGAACACTAATAATCTAATTACTTTGAAATTAATGTACATGAGGTCCTCCTCCTTGGCCCCGTCCTCAGCCCTGAAAATCTTTGTGTGCTCCTTCGGTGCCTTGATCTCTAGGTCGAGTCTCTTCTTACATATGGTAAGTAGGGGTTCTTTCCATCATCAACTCATAGCTTCGACAGTGGCACTCATCGTGGCCTATAGATTTGCAGAAATTGAAGAATTGTGTTGTTTGGATTGCTTCTACAATTGTGGCTTCGACTAATGCACCAAAAAGATTCTCAAAGTGATTCTTCCCCAATCCGTTAGGGCTTAAAATTTTGACACCTTCCTTCCCTTAGGACCCTGAGACTCTAGGTGGTATTTCAAACTCATCTTCTTTCTCTAACCATTCTTAAGAGTCTCGAATCACAATTACTGACCTCTACCCAAAATTCCAAATACAAAATCTTGAAGGCTATCTGATAGAAAAACCTGCTTCATCTTCAATTGTTAGAACTTGAACTAGACAACTTCCAATTTCTCAAGAAAGTTAAATCTATTGAAAATAAATCTTTCCCTAGTATGGCCACAAAAAATGTTGATCTTTTTTCTTTTCAAGGGAAAAGATACCAATATTGAGAGAAAATATTGTGGCCATCTCCTCATTTTTATAGAGGTGGTACTCCTATTTCAATATGTGGAAAATTATCAGGGTCAAGGCCTACCCACCTTGAAAGGTGAGGGTATACCCTTTTCTTCTCAAGGCTAGGACTGCTAAAGAGGCTTGCCACTGCTCACCGCTATTATTACCGCTCTGATCACAGCTATCACCGCTATTATTACCGCTCTATCATGACTATCACCGCTATCATACCACTCTGATCATGGCTATCACCGCTATCATTACCGCTCTCATTACAGCTATCATACGACTATCAGAATTATATACGAGTTTCTGAGTTGACAAGGCATGATGAAGACCAAAGGGTCAGCTATTGCCCACGAACAAATGGTACACTCACAACCGGTATCAACCGAACCATCAAGTCACCATAGCCAAGTCACCTTCCCTATCTTCATCTGCGCTAAGCTCTCTCTACATTTCTACCCCGCTAGCTACCTCACCTGTACTCTGTTGCATCTCGATACGGATACAGTACTCAAGCTACCTTACCATCCAAGAAAACACACAACCAATCCCCATCCAAGCTACCAATCAAAATATCCAATAGCAAAGCTCCTCAAGCCAGAAAGAAAAAATAGGCAGTGTATGTAGATTTGGTATTTCCAGCCAGCAAATGAAGGAAGGAATGAAGGAAGGCAAGCTAGCTAGCTAATGATGGTAGTTAGCTAATGATCCAAGTATGAATAATGAGAGTTAGCTAATGATCTAAGTACGAATGTGATCCAAGTACGCCAGCAAGCAAGGTAGCCGAGAAAGAAAAGAAGGTAGGCCAAGCTTATCGCCAACACTCGATGGATATATTTCTTTAGAGAAAAAAGCGATATAAGGACCCAAAAAGAAGAATCTATGCTTTAGGGGGACTAGCAAACAATTCTACGCCTGTAACCCCCTCGACAAATGATTTTATTACGGACAGGATTATGGACAGTTAGTTGAGGAAAGGTTCTGGCTCCGTCTTCCTATTTTTTCGGATAGATTGATTGGCAAATACTCCCACCCATCCATCTGCAGAACAACGAGACCCAACAAGACCCTCATGACTCTTGAATCTAGGCTGCCTGCACAGGCAATTTTTCCTCCCTGAGCCTATAAATTACGCAATCCTTCTCTCCAGTGGTTGGGTCGCTACTTTATTCTTAATGAATGAACTGATTTTCTTGATCTGATTTGTCTTCACCATGAGTGCATCTTCTGATACAAGTATGGAAACTTTTTTAGCTTATCTCTCTTTTATTAGTTGTCTTCATCATACCTCCAAAGACACCACAAAGAGAAACACCAATGAAGTAGTTGAGACTGTCATATGCTAAACTCTTCATTGAGAAAGATTCAGAGGTCACTTGGTACAAAATTAAAGATGCATTCACAACCACCCGTTACAAAGAAGATCTAGAAGACAGACATGTATACATAAATTTCTAGAAGTCAAGCTTTCATAAGATTGCGTGCATGTATCCAACCTTCCCTTGTGCAAATATCATCAACTGGATCCTGCCACACATAGACACAAAGAGCATGATCCTCAACAGTGTTAGTGGACAACAAATTGTTTCATATTTGGCCCATGACATTCATCTCATGTATAAGTTGCCCAAACTAGAAGCATACATGGATTCTCATTTCTATGTGGTCACCAATTATTTGAGCACTAAGGATGTTGTCGAATCCCAAGTGAAAGAGCCATCCAAGTTCTGTCATACACCTAGCAACACATACAAGACTAAATCTGTTAGGAAAGTGTTCCAGTACCTAATTGTTAATTTGTACATGTTATTTACATAAAAACAATAAAAAACTCATGATAAAACTTACAATTAACCTCATGAATCCTTAATAACTTTTACATATTATGAAGAGTAATTTAGCACAACAAAACTAATTTTCCCATTCAGATAAAGTTTGGTATTAGGGCTCTTGGTTTTCTTTGTGAAAGGAGGATTTAACAATTTGCAAGTGAGTGTGATGCTTGCAAGGTTGAAGCTGAAGAGAGGAGAAGAGAAGTTGGTTGAAGGTCCTGAAGTTGGGTCAAGGAGAAGGAGTGCAAGATTGGAACGACCTCCACCACTAGTTCTACCTAAAATTGCATTTGAAGCTTCAGTAAGCATGTCACATGAAGGAGAGCTTGCAAATATGTCAGTGGATGAGAAGGTTTTTAGGAAGGCTTTCTTTGACATGATAGAGATGGTGAAAGTCCTCTATGAAGAGAGGAATAGAAGACTACAGGGTGAAATCTCCAAGCCTCCAAAAGGATAAGGTTCTTCGAGAGGAGGAGGTAATGGAAATGGAGGTAAACCTCCACCATCTCCACCATCATATTCATCTTCATCTTCACAGGAATCGTCATCCCTTTCCACTACTACAACCCTTACTCATGCTCATCACCATACCTCAAAAGGAATTGGTAAACCAACCCTGTTAAAACTTGATATTAAATTTGAGCTACCCATGTATAATGGTGAAGTGAATGCAGAGAAGCTTGAAAATTGAGTTCATCAGTTGGAGGTCTATTGTAGAATTCAAAACCTTCAAGATGATGATACAAATATTCAACTATCTTCCTTGAGACTGGAGGGTGCAACATTAATATGGTGGGAAGCCAAGACACAAGAAGAGATAAAAAAACATGATAAGATCTCAATTTATTGGTTTGATTTCATTGCTACAATTAAAATATAGTTTTACCCTCTAGCATATATGCAAAAAGCCATCATGAATGGGCATAACTTTAAACAAATTAAAGGTCAAAATGTGCAAGATTACACACAAGAATTTAAAAGGAGGTCTCTAATGTTAGGTGTAGATTTGCAATCACAAAACACATTGTTGAATTATATAGGGGGTTTACATAGTTACATTAGGCATATTATCCTTATGTTTAATCCCAATAGTCTAGATGGGTTTTGTGTGCAAGCCACTCATCTTGAGGCAAGAGGGAAAAATATTCCAGAAGAGGGTAGAAAAAATCCATTTAAGGGTAAAGAAAAAGAAAAGGGTTTCAAAGGGAAAGGAAAGAAAAATGCATCCATTAAGAAGGAAGGAGAGAAACTAACATGCAAGCATTGTTCCTAAGAGGGTCACAATGAAGCTCATTATTGGAAGCTTCATGCTGAGATGAAACCTAAGAAACTCAACAACAAAGGAAAAGGAAAGACAGCTGCAATCATTCAAGAGGATTTGGGATCCGATTTGGGTGATGAAACTAAAATTACACCCATGGGTATAAAAGTAAAAGAATCCATTGCTAGCACTAGTGCATCAAATTTTCACACTAACACTCCAAATGAAGAAACAAAAAGATTGAATTATTGCATGTGAGGGTTATTGTAAAACATTAAAAAAATCGCCACACTATTTGATAGTAGGTATCAAGCCAACTTGATATCTTAAGACTTAGTCAAGAAACTTAACATTGAAACCATTATACATCCCAAGCCATATCCATTGGATTGTATATGCAAGGAAACAAACTTACAGGTTACAAGGAAATGTATTCTTCAATTTCCAATCACAACAAACTTCATTGATGAAGTTGAATTAGATGTTGTACCGCTTGATATTTTAAGACTTTTTTTGGGTAGTCCTTACCTTTATGATAGAGAAGTAATCTTCTATCACCATGAAAACAAGTACCACTTTTTCAAATATAGTGTGGAGTATATTGTGAGAGCTTGTCGCAAGAAACTAAATCTTTCAATAGTTAATGCAGGGCAAATGAAAAGGCTAGTGAATTCAAGCAAGAATTTAGTGCTTCTTATGATCAAACCAAAGAATGATGTTGATTATGAAGCATTTTAAGGTTGTGATACAAAATTGAAATCTGATTGTGTTGTTGTAGTTAACCAATATGATTAGATGTTTCAAAAACCAAAGGGATTGCCTCCCAAGAGGGGAATCCAACATGAAATACCATTGCAGCAATATTGTCATCTTTATAACATTGGCACGTATAGGATGTCAATAATGGAAAATGAAGAAATACAAAAGCAAACCCAAGAGTTGTTGAACAAAGGGATCATCCGACCATCTCCTTCGCCATATGGGTCACCTATTGTTTTGGTGCCCAAGAAGAATGGAAAGCATGTCACTAAGTGGAACTTAAGGAGTGGTTATCATCAAAGTAGAATTGTTGAAGGAGACACATGGAAGACGACATTCAAAACAAAGCAAGGTTTGTTTGAATGGATAGTTATGCTTTTTGGTCTTTTCCATTCTCCTACTACTTTTGTGTGTATGATGAATGATGTATTGGAGCCATTTCTATATGAGATAGTCTATTTAGATGACATATTAGTTTTCATAAAATCTCTTGATGGACATGTCATGCATGTGAGAAAAGTACTTGATGCCTTGAAGAAAGGACAGTTGTTTTTGATGTTTTCAAAGTGTGAATTCGGTAAAACTTATTTGGTGTGCTTGAGGCATATTCTTAGAGGAGGCGAGTTGAAGATAGACCCCTCAAAGTTTGATGTCATGATGAATTGGCCAACGCCCAAGATAGTCACTAGAGTAAGGAGTTTTTTGGGAGCAACCCAATATTGGAGAAAGTTTATTGCTAATTTTTCTTCTATCACAACTCATTTTCATGCATTGACTAGTGTGGAAAGGTCTTCCAGTGGGGAGGCAAGAAACAAAGGTATTTTGATGTCCTTAAATAAAATATCGATTCAGCTCATGTACTTGCAAGCAACTATGCCATGGGCATAGTCCTCATGCAATATGGTAATCCCATTTCATGTCATTCAGAAATTTTCAATGGTGCAATGACAAAGTTGCATCAATCAAGGCACTTTTGATGGATGGGATGTTTAGAACAATTCCACTTGGTCAGCGGGTATAAGAAAGGTATATAAAACAAGGTTGATGATATGCTTTCTAGGCCTATTCTTAGTGCAACTAATTTACTCAAGAATAATTTTGTTTTGCATGAAAGCTATGTTCATCAATATGCATACTTTCAAAATATACATTTAAGATTGAGTCAAGAGAACCAAGTAGGGGAATTTGATTACCATTTGCGTCATAATATGTTGTACCATCTTGGTAAGAAGGATGTTTCTATTGATGGTGACATGGACAAAGCCAAGAATTTCATTGAACGATTCCAAATGGTACCTCAAATAGTGCAAGATCATCTTGAAAAGAGCCAAGGCAAGTACAAAGAAAGGCATGACAAGCATCGTGTAGATCACAAGTTCCAAGTCGATGATGAAGTTTGGCTTCACATTAGCAAAAGAAGGTTCCAAGGAGAAGGTAAAAAGCTGAAACCAATTTGATATGGTCCATTTAAAATTCTAGAAAAGATTGGTGACAATGCCTTTAGGTTGGATTTGCCTTCATATATGAAAATTTATGTTGTTGTTAATGTGGAAAATTTAAGGTTGTATGAGCCTCCTGTTATCCCCTACAATGTCCCAGGCTTAGGGCGAGATCGAAAGAGGTAACCTCGAACCACTTTCAATTTAGTACCTAGCCCTACTGAACTAGAGAGGGATCTCTTTGAGGATTTCTCAATGAATAACTAGAAAAGACGTGGATTTTAGGCTAGATGTATAGGTTCTGTTTAAATGTTTGGAAATTTAGGGTTTTTAGGTTGTTGGACTAGGGAATGAGAGCAGGTAATTAGGTCAAGGTATCAAGTTTGCAGTAGCAGGCATGAAAAGGAGCTAGATAACAATGTGTTGTGGTGAACTTAAGATTTAGTCAATGTAGTATAGGTCTGAAAGTTTAAGAAATCATAATGAGCATGTATTAGCATGAATTCATTAATCTAGAAGAAGAGATACATAAACATGATTTTCCACATAAACAAAGCTTTGAATCTAAGAATTATGCCTATATGACTGTAAGGAAAACCATAAGAAGAAAGAAAAGCATGTTAAGAGAGATGAATTCATCAATAAGAAACTGATATGAAAGGAAAACAACACCACAAACTCACTGAACAAGTATTCCTGAAAAATAGTTGCAACTGCTCCTTGATTAGTTGTATGAAAACATAAGGTATAAGTCTCTCCACAAAAGTCCAACCCTTCTCACTGAATGAGAAATCATACATATAGAATCAAACCAATCATTTCCCTATCTTCAGGGTCTGAATCCCTAAGTGGTGGAACAGTTCCCAAGAATCTCTCAACCAACAAGAGACAATGAGAAGGTCAAACATAAACTCTTATCTTAGACTTTGATTTGAGTTTTGCTTCATTTATGAGGCCTAATTAAGCACAAAAACATCTTATGATGCTAATTAATTCAATAATTACATCATAAATTCTTTAAAATATCTAAATTACATGATAAAACCAAGATCTCGTGAAAATGAAGTGAAAAAGACAACTACAAGTATAAGCATAGCACATTTGGCTATAAGCGTAGCACATTCAGCTATAAGCGGAGCACCACCTTGCAAGCAGATTTTGGAAGCCTTATGGAAGTCAAATTTGAAAAGTGAGAGAATGGTCAACTACAATTTTCTGCCTAGTTTCTAGTCAACTTGAATTTTTGGAAATGGACCATGGGGAGGCCTTCAAAAATCAATTCTACCAAGGTGACTCTATAAGTGCAGCGCCTACTTCAGAACAGTGGCATAAAGTGACTTTTTAACCTCTTTTTTGACTTTTTCTCCTCATCAGTTTGTTTACATGCTTCAAAAAGTGGATATTTGAGATCCTTAGGGAAATACCTTTCGAGGAATATAAATTTTTTGGTATTTGCAGCTCTGATATGAAAGTGCAGCGCCAAAGCGTTGCGCTTATAGCAAGGTCAAAATTCTGGGTTTTTTTGCAACAATAGGTCTCAAATATGAAGATATAACTCTCTAGCCACAAGAATTTGTTGCAAATGGATGGAGGTTTGTATATATAAGTATTTTTTGAAGAAAAACCTCTCTCATTTTCTGGAAATTCATTTTCATGTTCTTGGAATCCATGCCAACAAATCGTGGCTAAAACAGGAAATTAACTTGAAATTTTTTAATTTTATGACACAAGTCTCCAAGAAAGTATAATATATCCCAATCTATGATACCTGTGTAAAAACAGAAGGATTTTTTTTCCCTTTATCCATTATTGAAAAAACCAACTTTCACCTTTTTCAATTTCATCTCCATTTGGTCTAAAACACACTTTGAAGAAAAACTGTCCCTGTGTGTCGCAAATGACCTCTTGATGAGTTTGTGAGGCACTGATCTCTTTGATGTTAGATGGCTCAACTCTTGAGACATGTACACCATTATTGGACTTCTTCTTTTCAATGTGTGTGGTCTCCGCTTCTAAGGAGAAACTCAATCTCACTAGGAGGAAGAATTAGGGTTTAGTTTTGGGAAAACAAGGGATTTGATAGCTGTGAGAAAATTTAGGGAAATGAAAGGGATAGGGAAATGGAAAAATTCTAGGAAAATTTGGGGGGATAGTGAGGGAGTTTAAGGAGCTAGGGAAAGTGGAAATTTAGAATTTGGGTGAGTGTAAGGGGTAGTAAAGTGCAAAACACAGAGCTAGACTAGGAAAGTTGCAAAAATGCAACATTGAGCTAGGGTTTAGGGAAAATGAGGGGAAATGAAGGGAATGGGTATGGGAAATGGTTGGGAGGGGTATATAAGGTATGAGTAGGGGTTATGGAACACAAAAAATAGGAATTTTATCACTTCAATGAAGCAAAATCATTTGGAGACCAAAAGAACAGCGTAACCCTGGGAGAGGGTGATTCACTAGCTCTCGCTAAGCATACTTATGAAAGGAAGGATGAAGGAGGAGTGAATGAAGTGCAATTACTTGATGATGATGTTATGGACCTGTAAATTGATGGAGAAAAGCTCTGCAATGAATTATTTTTCTCCCTTTTCAAAAGCGCAGCAAGGATGCCAAAAATGCAGCAAGGGAGAAAGAATGATACTCTAGAGGCAAGAATTCGATCTTCTGAGGGCTGAAATGCACTTTGGATATGATTACATAACACTTTTCCCTATTAATTCTCTCATAATGATGACATTTTTGATGACTTGACATAATGATGGCATCTAATGGAGTATGAAACTGATGATTTGGACCTTGAAACATGACTGACCATGAGATGATGACTGAGATGGTGATCAAGAAACTTCACTGATGACTCATCACAATGAGTGATAGCATGACTCATATGACAATTTTACCATGAAATGAAGGGAGTAGTAACATACCTAGACACACTAACCAGTGACCAAATTTTTATTTGAAATCCTATTGAAACCATAAAAATTTGACCTGGGACCCTATCAAAAAACTTTGAAAGAGCAAATTTGAACACTGGTGACTGGAAGGACTCACAGATACTAACACTTCTTTGATTGAAGACCAAGGAGAGAATGTTAAAATTCCTTCCATTAAATATTTCTCTCCTGAATGCCTTGATGAACTATAGAAAGACACGAAGAGCAAGGTCCTCAAATTGAGGGAGTGTGGACTACCTTCGTGTGGGGCTCAAAGGAAAAAATCCTTCCAAAGCCAAATGGATCGATACTGGAAAGGTGAGGGAACTATACCCTCACTTGTTGAATAACTAGAAGTGATCTTTTGGGGTCCCAAAGCTTCTAGTGGGGAGGAATGATCATGTGCCTAAAATTTTGCTCAAAATTCAAAGTTGTTGGATCAGTGTGGAACCTTAATGACCACGTAGTTCTCATCATCTTGAATCTGACACAACTGGTTTTGCTCGAAACAGATTCTGTATGCTCCCAGAAACATGTTTTGTTCATTTTCCCAAATATACCAATTAAAAAAAAAATTGCAAGTAGCTCAGTCAACATTCCATACTGCTGACGCCTACATGGTAGGGTGACTATGCATATGACTATTTTCCTCTAAAAAATTAGATGGCACCAAGTGGCACGATTTCATTGGTGGAGTTTTGGACGAATTTCATTAGTTGGTTGGTGGCCAACCACAGGCTTCCATGTGGCCCATCCAAGAGCCACCACATGGTAGCCTAAGGGCCACCAAAATTGGGTTAAGGTCCAAGCTGTAGTGGCAGGGGTTGAACCTGTGACCTCCAAACTCCAAGTGCCAAGTCTCACAAACACTCCATACTTTGTTGCTTGTTATATAATGGCATGTGACTTATATTTAAAATTTAAGTTTGGTACAATCTGGGAAAGGGCCCAACACTTGGGCGCGTGCCACCCAACACGACCACGGGCGGAGTGGAGAGGGGGCCCACCCAATGGGGGTAGACCCTTGGCCTTATCCCCAAGCACGTGGCCCACCATGTGGCCTAATTTTCGGGATTAAAGCCTCATTGGACATTGAATCCATCCAACAAATTCGCCCAGAATTAGGTGAAATAGACACTCAGTTAGTGGAATTGGAGGTAAAATTGTAGGATGGTGCTGGATTTTGGGGAAATTGAGGTGCCATTAGCAGAAAGACTTGGGGAAGCCATAAGTTCTTATGTTTTTTACCAAATCGGGAGAAGAAAGAGGTTAGACAAACATTTTTGGGCATTCTAAGGCCATTGGAACAAGTTTTAGAGCTGTTTGAGCATTGTAAACTGATGTATTCACACTTTTGAGCATAATATAGACAGTCAAGCAATTGGAAGTTGGACCAAGGAGACGTAGCCCAGGTGGGGTGAACTCCTTCATCATGTGCTGTTGTGATACTATTTTGGTGATGTTCAGGTTTGTTATATATTGTTGTTCAGTCATTTGTTTATGTTAATTTTACATGAAATTTACATAAAAACACTCAAAACCTCATGATAAAACTTGCAATTATCCTCATGAATCCTTAAGCACTTTTACATATTCTTAAGAGGAATTTAGCACAAAAAAAATAATTTTCCCATCTAGATCAACTTCTCAAGGTCAATTATGTTTTTTTTGCTTCCTTTATTTCTTATTGAAGTTTGATCAATTGAACGTTCTTCTGTTGATTTGTGAGTTGAACACACATTGCAATTTTTTGATTTCACCCTTCAATCTTTATTGCAACCCTTTTATCTTCGTAGTCAACTATTGTTGAGATTGAAATTCTTGTAACTTTAATTGAGCTTGAGATTATTTATAATTTTGAGATAATTTTTTATCTAACTGTAATATTTTGGCCTCGTTTTGTTCAAATATCTCTAGTAACATGTGATATGGAAAACATTGGCATTTGCACATGCTCCAATAAAATGGGCCAACTCTTGGACAACTTGTTTTTCATTTGATAGGGAGATGTCCCAGACCACCTGTGGAGGAACTTCTATTTCTTCATCTTCATTTTCATCTTTTCTCTTTTTTTTTCTTCTCTTAACCACAACCTTCTTTTGAGGGTGTAAGTAAATATCTAATGGAGGAATATACTCCATTTCAATAGGTGATAAGGAGCTAACCATAACTTCTTGTTACACAGTATTTTTTCACACCTCTTTCACTTCCCTATGTCATACCCCAGAGTGCCCAAAACTTGACAATTGTACAGTGTACCCATCTTGATATGTAGTCTAGATCCTCCCTGAAGAACTAATGAAAGCATGCCTTGAGCCTTACCTGAGAAAATGGGCTCAAAATCCTAATTTTTGGGTCAGCGCAGTCGTGACATTACTTAATCGTGTTGATGGCAAGTTGCACTGTATTAGCCTCGCATTGTCCTTGTAGTTTTTACCTGGATACTCACATTGATCCCTAAAAGGAAAGATTTCCCAAAGAGGACAAGAAGCTTCATGATCTAGAGGCTTCTAGAATGATGAGTTGGATGTTGTTCATTGTGGATGTTGTCAAATTCTCCCAATATTACTATTTGATCTTATCCCTATGAGCTTCCTCCTTGATATGAGGACCTTCACCTATCTTTGGTGAGATCCTAACTCCCTCTCCTTGCCTATATATTTATCCTCATCGATTCCCAAATGGTTGGTCTCTAATTATTTGCACCCTTATGCTGAGATAGTGCCTGCATGTTATTCACTTTGACTTGGAGAAGGAGTGCTTGGAGAGCTTGAGCTTGGACCTGTACATTCAATCAAGGAGGGCTACTAACATCAAGTCTTGGGTTGTGTGCTTCCTCTTTTGTTCGTTAATAGATAAAAATATTGGTTCACTTTCCATAAATGCTTGTGTCAATGCTTCATTTATCTTAATGCTCCTTGATCTGTTAAGTGGATTATATTTGATTATGTTTGTTTCATTTTTATGCTTTGTTGTGTCTTTGGCCTCTTTTGCAGGTATTCAAATGTTGTGAATAGTAAGGACTGATCTTGAGGAGAAAGCAATCAAGATCTTTAACAAATGAGTGCATTATAGCATTAGAACAAGGTAGGTCTCCTTCCTCTTTTCTCATTTCGATTGTAATTTAGGAAAGTGTCTTGTAGATTGCCTCGTTTGTTGCTAGACCCACTCATTGGGCTAGAGGGATCATCTCTGTCTGTAAAGAGGATTTACCTAGACAACAAAATGGCAACTTCGTTGGGGAAGATATAACCTTTCCATCACTTTCTTTGATCTAGTCCTCTGATTAGTTTGACCAACCATTGATTTCTCGTCTTCTGTGCATCACTGTAGGATTATACGGTCACTGGTTTTTGTTTGAGAGTGTTGATTCTGGTCTAATTTTTGAAACTTTTGGTTTTTTCCTTATTTTCCTTGCCCAACACATTTTCTAGTCTTACAGAAGCATTGTCAGCGCTGATTTTGAATTAACAGTAGTATTGTTATTCCTTTCATCGCTACTTTGCCTTTAACAGGCGCGTTGATCCCAGAGGCTAGAAAAAATTAGGGTTTCCTCTCATTTTTAGTGTGTCTCAACCTCTGTGAACATTTTTCCAGTGTGATCTCATTATGTTTTCCTTGATTCCTATCCGTTAGTGGTGGAAATTACCTCCTTGCTTCTATTGATGTGTGAATGAAGTTAGATTTTCTTCTAGGGTTTCTAGGTCTAATTCACCCTTCACTCATCACTTGGATTGTCTTTGCGAGATCGATTGTCTCCATTAAGGAGTTTTACTATGATCAGGACACCATTTTCAAGTTGCTTTTGGTTCATACTTGCGAAGTTGTTTGCATTAGTATTTGATCATATTTGTACTTTGAAAATTACTTTTGCTCCATTGTCAAACGTAGATCACAATTGTTTGCTTTGGGGAAACTGAAAGTATATGCTTGTTTTGATTTCATTGTTTCGAAAATAAAAGTGAATGATCTCTTCATTTAAGTATTTTTGAAACGTTTTATTTTTGTTCAAAACCAAAGTGAATGAAATTTTCATTTTATTTGTTTGAAATCCATTTTTCCATTGTTTATGCATTAGTTTGCAATTTGGATCAAAGTGAAAAAAAAAAAAGAACAAAAATATTAGTGCATGTTAGTGAAAGAAAGTGATTTTGTTTCTCATAAGATTGCATTTTGGCATTGCATTTGTTAGTGAAAGTGAAAGAGTAGTTTTCATTTTTACATCTTGCATTCGAAAAGTTAGGGAGATATGTTTTGATGCATTTTTCTCGATTGATGCATTTTTTGGTTGTCTCTCTTCCCTCATTATTTTAGCCTTCATTGAATGAAAAGATTTAATTTTTTTCATTTAGTTGCATTATAGGAATTCAGGTGACATCGTTGAGCCATAAAATTGAAACCTAATTCAAGATCAACTTAAAATTTACCTCAATTAACCTAACGAACATTTGTAACCTAATGGAAATATCTAGAGGTTTAGGCTAGAGACATGTTCCAACATCTTGAAACATAGAAACTATAGTTAACTGCATGCATTGTATCCCGGGGGTGAAATCTCATTCCAGTACGAAAGTATATCGAAGGTTCTCCAGTACTTTCAATTATATAAGAGGCACTTCAGTATGGCAATTATATGGGAACACTCTCAGTGAATAGTTATGCATTAGACAGTGCTAACACATACTTTTTCTCCTCGTACCATCAAGTATATATTGGGAGACCCCACTAAGTTTCTATCATTTAGCCACAAGTAACAGAGTCAGCTGCGTTGTAAACGTGATACACTAAACACAACATTCAGGGATATTTGTTGTTGTACGTCAACTCCTTGGTTTTGGCTAAGGTGTATATTGTGGTTCACGGATACTTGGTAAACCCTCTTGCCTAGTATAACCCTTTTTTATTTATTTATTGTTTTGAGCTATAAAATTAACTGCCAGCAATAACATGTTGAACCCATGCAGTTGCTTCTTGACCTCACATTGAGTAATTCCTTGTAAATTTTAATTTTTAAAATCCCTCAACAAAGCCATCTCTTGTCCTTCTACTCTTAATAGAAATTCATCATGGCTGAACCATTGCGTTCACCTCACGATTCCCCTTCATCATCTGATACTGAAGGGTCATCACAAGGAGTTTGTCCTAAACTTTCATAGTTACTTAAAGCTCAAGGATTTGAACTTGGAATTGTCCCAAGTATCCAACCCCTTGCTTCTCATCCCCCACCTCAAGACTCATCGTTGTCTCAAGAGTTTGATACAGAAACCCCTAAGAGTCCACATAGGTTTGTCTTATACCCTCTGAATTTGATTTTTGATCCATTGGTGATATCTCCTCAACAACCTTATAGTCCATACGATCAACCTACTATTCGTTTGGAGTTACCTCCATGACCATCTCGGATTCTCCATCACCAACTGTTTCCACCTATGGCTTTAGAAGGTGAGTTTCCAACCTCTCCTCGAGGCCCTCTGGAAGTCTCCGCTACTTACACTCCTAGTGTTGATAATGATTCTGAATATGACTTTCCATCGGAAGGTTTTCCTTATGTAGGAAGAGATCCATCTAAATGCCTCTTGAAATAGCGGGCCTATGCTTCCACACAGTTATACGACCTTGGCTCAACTAGTTTCTAGAACTCCCAGTTCTTCTTCGTTATACCAAAATCCAATTTGGTCATTGAATGATATGCCTACTTCTAGTCCATTTATTCCTAATGTAACCTCTCATATCCCTATGCAAACTATCGTTACTTTAGTTTCGATTCAACCGACTATTCTGACACAATTGTTACCTTTGTTCCAACCTTCAATCCCGGTGCAACTGACAGTTTCATTTTATACGTCTGTAAGTTCCTCAATTCCCCCATCAAGTGGACAAAATGTGCCACCGCCTCATTCACAGCATAGGGGGAAAATCCAAATATCCCTCTTGTCTCAAGTGGAACCCATGTGAGTGGATCACAACCTCACATGGTTGGAGTGAGTCAACCTATTAGTGGTATTCCTAATCCCGTTGAATCATCTATTCCAACTGGAGCAAGTAATGTCCAGTATCAACAACCTTATTTGGCTTAGGTACCCCACCAGCAGTCTTATGTTCCATATGGTTCTCAAGCACTTCAAAATCTACCTTATATTCCACAAGTAGGTCCTCATATGTAACTTTCTCAAAATCCTATTCCTGGTGCATATGGTCAAATCCCAATTGGAACTTATTAGTACCAACAAGGAATTCCTCAAGGAAATATTCAACAACAACCTTTACAGTAGCAAGGGAAACCCTTGAGGTAGTTTCAACAACCATTGAAACAACAAGGTCAACCCTTGCAGTAGCAAACCTAACCTTTATATCAACAAGTTCAAACCTTGCAGCCACAAGACCAACCCCTGCATTAGCAAGGCTAACAATTTTATCACTATAATCGGAAGTTGAAGCAACCTTACAATCCATATGCCGTGCAAAATTTTTATTCACCTTATGGTTCTAAACAGCCTATGGCAAGTCAATATCAGCCTTACCCTAGACAGAACCCACCTTTATGGCGGAAGAATCCACCTTATGGTCAGGGTATCCCTTTGTGGGGGGAAATCAAGCTCCTTATGGTCAAAATATGCCACTTTAGGGGAAAAGCCCTTACCAGCAAGGATGGAATACACAAACTGGACCTTATCAAAGGCCTTACATGCCTTTTAACCTGCAATTGTCGTTTCTAGTGACATGGGATCTGTCGGATGTCTCAAGGCTTACTAATGATCCAATACTTCATTTGCCTTATTGGCCTTTGGTTCCCACTAAGATTCCTAGTAATGGCCAAAATTCGAAGGAAAAGCTAAAGAAGACCCCCAGGCACATGTGATGACTTATCACTTATGGTTTTCTTCCAATTCCTACGTTGACGACTCTATTCGTCTACGTCTCTTTCAACGATTGCTGGGTGTTGCTGCAAAATGGTACATCGAGTTACCTCGAGGTACCTATTCAGACTTCAATTCTTTGGCCGTGGCCTTCCTCACTCAGTTCCAATTACCGGTTCGTTATGAAACAGGTACTCATTTTCTTACATCTCTGAAACAGGATACTGCTACCCACATCTCTGATCACATCCATGAATGGAGACATCGACATCACCTCATCAAGTTTGAAATACCAGATGATTTGTTAACCGAATTTTTTACCACATCATTCTTTAAAAAAATTGCTACAGACATAGCAATGGGAGATTGTGTTACTGAAGATCAAGCCATCGCTTGTGCCCAATATTTAGATTTGATTTATTCCCAATCCGGTACATTATATGAGATCTTACTTGATGCTCTGAGACCATCTTCAGATCCAGCATCTTCGAAGTCTCCGAATGTACCACCTGTCTATGGTATTATTGGATCCACGTCCCAAACTTCCAATTAAGCTTCTTCGAAGAAAAAATCTGTTTCGAATACTACATACAATCCTCCTTTGAAACCCTCTTCGAATCTTGGTAAAACCTCTGAGGTTAATGTTGTTCAGTCTACCACATCAGATAAAGCCTCAAAAGGTAAAAACAAGGGAAAGCATAAATCAAAATCTGATGCCCCAAAATAGGATCCTCCTGATCCATTTGTTGATGTCTCCAAATGTAAGCCTAAATATCCTTGCATCATTTGTGAGGAAGATCATTGTACCAAGGATTGTCCCCGTCATGTGGAATTTAGTCACTTCTTGAAAGGTACCCCAACTGTACTAAAAAAACCATTTCCATCACAACATACTAAGTTGGTAGACCAACCATAATCCTCTGCCTCTTTAGGTTATCAGGTTTACAAGAGTGGGACGGTACCTATCTCCATTGCCACCCGGTCGAAATATTATCAACCTCCTCAAAATAGAGTGGTGGAAAAGGAAGCACTAATACACCTTCTACTTCCGCTCCATGCAGTTCTGGTCGTCTCATATCGAGAGACCTAATAATGAATCGGTCATATGACCACTCCTAAAGGTGTGCTTTAGAAGTCATCTTATAATCCAAATGCTAGAGTTACTCAACATTGCAATATTGTCAAAGATCTGGCTCAAGCACCTTTGGCAATGTGTGCCTTGGAAGTTCTCCAAACTTGTCCAATGCAGTGGAAATCATTATTATCTATTATAGGAGGAATCGATCCCGCAGATTCGAATTTGAACGCTTTTGATCTAGAAAACCATGTTCCTCATCTTCCCCATCAAATTGCATTTTTTATTCAATTCATTATAAAATGGAAGATGATTCATTGGATTGTGATTGATGAGGGTGATTCCACATGCATCATGTATGTTTCATGTTGGAAATCCATCATCTCTCCACCTCTCAATCAATCTTCGAACACCTTAGAAGCCTTTGATGGTATAGGTTCCCGTCCTTATGGTATTCTCACAAGTTTTCCCATCTCCTTGGAAGGGAAAATTTTCAATAGAAGTAGAGGTCGTAGATGCAAATCTGAATTACAACCTTCTACTTGGGTGAAGCTGGACTCATGCCATGTTTTGTGTGGTTTCCTCTTTTTTCTGTGTGCTTAATTTTCTTCATGAAGGGAAAATCGTCACCGTCGATCAATTGTCCTTTTTATCTTCCGGTTCTTCAAATGGCAATGTTCCATATGTGGGAAATACCGATATTCCCTATGAGAGTGTGGGGGAAGGTCTTTTCAAAGATTCTGCTTTAATGGAAGTTTTTCCTCTCCCACCTCCACATATCACCTCGATCAACATGATCTTGACCTCAAGTGATCCATGGATCATCCCTACTCCGGATCAGGTTGACTCTTTCAGGGATGCTATGCCGCTAAGTCATTTAGAACAAGCTTATCAAGAAGTTATTTTGGCTTTAGCTGCTACCTCTGAAATTCATGTTGTTCTTAGTATGCATCTGGACACGTATTCGCAATCTCCTTGGCTTGGTTCTTGGGATTCTCCCAATCCCTTGAATGAGATATTTCCCACCGACAAGAGTATTGTTGAGGATATGTCTCTTGGCGAAACTCCTTGGAATGATGCTCATCATCATTCCTTGTTTCTTCCAAGTCTTAGTGAGATTTCTTCATGTCTTGAGACTTTTTTTCATCATAACCTGATGTATCCACTTCAAACACCTGTTTTGGTGCACGAAGTTTTTTTCGAAGGTAATATGGGAAATATCACTACTACCATGTCAATCAACATTTCCATTAAACCTAGGATTGTTGAGAACATTCACATCGGGGTTTCCTGTTCTCCGAAAGAGATCAAGGTTTACAATGACCTTTTTAAAGAATTTTGCGATGTCTTCGCTTGGTTGTATGAGGAAATTCCTAGTATCGATCCAGCTATAGTGGTGCACGAAATACCTACTTATCCTAATGTGAAGCTCATTCATTAATGGCATCATCCATTGCATCCTAGAAAGGTCATTGCTATTAAGGGAGAAGTTGAAAAACTTCTAAAGGTTGGTTTTATTTACCCCATCCCATTGACAGACTGGGTTTCCAATATCGTACCCATCACTAAAAAGCAGGGAACAATTCGAGTTTGTGTTGATTACCATGATATCAACTATGCATGTCCTAAAGAGAATTATCCCACCCCCTTTATTGATCAGATAATTAATGAGTGTGCTTGGAGTGAGATATTTTATTTTATGGATGGTTTTGCTGGTTATAACTAGATCAACATATTACTCGTGGATCAACACAAAATTTCTTTCATATTCCCATGGGGGATTTTTGCTTATAAGAAGGTCCCTTTGGCCTAAAAAATGTTGTTGCTACCTTCCAAAGAGAGATGTCATATTCCTTTCATGATATTAAACACATCTTTCAACCTTGTTTAGATGAGTTACTAGCTCATTTTGCTAAGCATCGTAACCATCCAGACCACCTTCGAGCAATATTTATACATTGTCGACACTATAGTATCCGTCTCAATCCTCATAAATGTGTATTATGCATCAATTCTGGTCATCTCTTGGGTTTTGTTGTGTCCAAATAAAGAATCTGAATAGATCCTCTAAAAGTAGAGGCTATTTTAAATCTACCCCCTCCTTCATCCCTGCACCAATTGCAGAATTTGCAAGGGAAGGCTAATTTTCTTTGTCGCTTTGTCCCTAATTATGTTGAGCTTGCTAAGGGATCTACTTGCTTACTTAGGAAGGGGATCCCATTCATTTGGGATGAAACCCAACAATTTTTCAATGCTCTAAAATAAACACTCATTAGTTCTCCTTTATTGCATCCCCCCAATTACCACCGCGATTATTTCTTGTACTTGGTCGCAGTTGAAAGTACCATTGCCATGGTACTAGTCCAAGACGATGATAATGGAAATGAACATGTGGTTTATTATTTGAGTCGAAATCTTATTGACATAGAAACTCGATATTCTCGTGTCGAGAAGCTTGCCTTAGCAGCAATCCATGTTGTCCAATGATTTTTCCATTATATTCTTCTACGGAAGACCATAGTGATTTTTTACTTCAACCCCATGACTTATATTCTGACTCGTCAGTTGATTGGGGGAAAATACTCTAAATAAATCATTATCCTGCAGGAGTTTGATTTGGAGTTTACTGCTGCCAAATCAAAGAAGTCACTAGTTTTTGTCGAATTGATATCCGCCCTTCCTTCTGCAAACACCTCCATTGATTTTACTGAGCAGATTCCTAATGAAACCTTGTTTCTTATCAGTACTCTTGACTCATGGTATGAATATATTATTGTTTATCTTCAAACCCATACTTTCCAATCCAAGTTGTCTCGATCTAACCTTCACCGCATCTGGCATCAGTCTCAACCTTATCGGATTATTGGTGATATGTTGTATCGAGTCGGTGTTGATTCTTATTTTCACAAATGTCTAACACTTGAAGGGGTTGAGCAAGTCTTAAATGAATGCCATTTTGGGGCTTGTGGTGGTCACATGTCAGGTTATGCCACTTCTCATAAGATCCTTTGCGTCGGTTATTTCTGGCCTTCTATCTTAAAATATTGCATTTTAGCAATTAAAAAGTGTTATGAATGTCAGATTTATAACCGTAAACAACGCGTCCCACCAGCACCCTTACACCCAGTTGTTACTGTAGGCCCATTTTCTAAATGGGGAATTAATGTCATGGACTATAACCCTCTCTCAGCCAGGTGGCATGGATATATCATCGTCGTCGTCGACTATTTTACTAAATCAGTCGAGGTGATGCCCACATATACTGTTGACGGTACAACTGCTACTCAGTTCCTTTTTAACAATGTCATTACTTGTTTTGTCATCCCTCAAGCCATTGTCACTAATCACGGATCCCATTTTCATCAGTACATGATGGCAAAGCTTACTTCTCATTTGGGTCTTCACCATGATAGCTCAACTCCTTACTACCCATAGGCCAGTTTCCAAGTTGAAGTGGTTAATAAATTCTTAGTTACTATGCTTCAACGTACCACTAGGAAGCATAAAAAATATTGGCATCTCATGTTTTTTTCAGCTCTTTGGGCCTACCAAACCTCAGCTAAGACAACCACAACTTTTACTCCATTCTAGTTAGTATATGGTTTAGAGGAAACACTCCCTATCGAGTGTGAAATTCCTTCGTTAAAACTAGTTATCGAACTAATCCCTAATACCTCACCTGAAGAGGAGCATTTACTTTATCTCAAGAGGCTTGATAAAATATGTTGTATTTCTACGATGGTTATCGAAGCACAAAAAAAATGAGTTAAATCTCATTATGATCAAACTTTTTCTCCACAAGTTTTCGTTGAAGGTGACTTGGTCTTGTTGTATGACCAAGCCAGTGATAAATTGGGAGCTGGGAAGTTCGAACCTATGTGGCATGGGCCATACATTGTTAAACATGTTTTTCAAAAAGATGCCTATGAGTTGGTTGACTATGAAGGTAATGTGTTAGCACAACCTCGCAATAGGCTTTATCTAAAAAAGTATTATGCATGATTTCCATATAATTACTTTTGTAGATTAGTGTGTGAATTCATTATTGTGCATTTTGATTTTTTGGTGTGATTGTTTTCTTTGCAGACATGTTTCCTCTGCTTACCTTGTGTTCCACTCAGTTTACAAATGTCATCGAACTATTATGCTAGTTTTGTTGATGGTGCTTGTCATAGCACACGAAACTTATCTTCCGCAGCTTGGGCACTCTTTGCCCCTAATGGCGAGTTGATCAATTTACAAGGTATTTTCCTAGGACGAACAACTAATAATATTTCTGAGTACAATGTAGTTATTGAATTGTTATCAGAAGCAGTTGCTCTCGGAATCATAAATTTAGTTGTTAAGTTAGATTCACAACTCATTGTGCTATCATTAAATGGTCATTATTCAGTAAGAAATCCACAAATTTTGTGCATGTATCTACGTGTTTGATTACTCGAAAGAAACTTTGATTATATCACATATCAACACATTCCACAAAATTTGAATACATTAACAGATGCATTAGCAAATTATGTTTTAGATAGACATTTGTGTCACTTATAAAAAACTGAACACATCATCATATGAACACGTTGGTAGACAATATAAACATGCATATGTGTGTGTGTCTATCTATCTATCTATCTATCTATATATATATATATATATATATATATATAGAGAGAGAGAGAGAGAGAGAGAGAGATATATATATATATATAAATTCTATCAAAGTTTGTTATATCAAAATCTCATAAAATAGCGTTCTGAGACACATGGCTTTAAAAGCCTACAACAATGCAGATAAAAACGACTAGGAATAGGCTATTCACCCACATGATGCTCATGATAGCATGAGACCGCTCTAATCACTCGGCCTAACAACCGACGCAGTCTCGCAGATACTCCTACTATATGCCTTTGGTACCACAGCGGCATGTCATCTATAGTAGTGTACTCTGGAATCCCCCGAGTAATCACTTCCAGGTATTGCTCCATCTTTGCTATAGGATCTGCTCCTTCCTCGTATGGATCTTCTTACTCTACTAGGTGTGCTACTCGACAAGCTATTGGGGAAATTCCGAGACGTCTTTCTAGTCCCACATCTGCAAAATTATCATAAGTAAAATCTCAAATACACTTCAAAAAAATTCAAAAAAACAAGTTTTTACCTGCATCGGTCCATTGTGCACCAGGTGGTAGAGGAAGATCTGGATCTCCTCTGAATTTTGTGCCTGCATAGGCATAGTCATCCACTACGATCAATTGTTGGCATATCCAACCATAAAATGGTCGAGGGAAATGCATCTGTTGACCTCCTCCACCTCGAGGCATGATCTCACTCCATCTGAGTAACCTCGGATCCCTCAGAGATGGATCTTCCACCTCTACCCACAGGTACTAAAATAGGGCCACACACTCCAAAAAGAATGTGACTAAGATTGATCCAAATCCAAACTACTTCAAGCATCCTGTTTTTCATTTGGACAAATGTCTCTTCATGTTGACCAACAGTCCTTCACACCAGGTAAATAATGTTGGAGTGAGACAGTATACTGTGTATTGGAATTGATATTTTGTTGCCTCATGCAACACTTGAGCCCCAGCTATATGGGCCATGATACGTAGAATAGTCCGCAAGGGTAGGTTTTCGCTGGTTTTTATCTTAACCTTCCCACTCACAGTTGTTTCTACACTTGGGAAATGCCTTATGATCAAGGTATTAGTGCTCTCTCCTCTGGTATGAGCTCCAAAGAGTTGAACCCTCTATCCTCTCCTGGACAGTCCAGTGATGAATTATATGTCAGCTACCTCTAGTTCCAGTTCTTGATCTCCAATGATGAATATATCACGACCGACATCCCATAATCCTATGAGATATTCTAGCAGCTCATTCTAAGCTTTGAGTCCTAGAGTCTGAAAGAAATTTATTAATCCATAGTCCCTTAAAGTGTTAACACATGCATCGCTTTGGGAAGCTTGGTGGTCTTCCACCTTGTGGCCTCTCTCTTTCCATTCGATGGCCATAACCATCAAAATATCCTACAAATAACCCATAAATAATGTTTAGAAGCCTTTCCATGGATTAAAATTTTGAAAAAACTGGTTAAGACAACGGATTTCTCATTTTATTTTTCGCTCTACGCTCAGCATGCCTGTTCGAATTATTTCCGCGCTGACAACATGAGGGCCTTTTGGGATAAGGGGTGATCAGCGCAGATATGATGATCAGACTCGCGCTGATCGCCGCCAATTATGAAAATGAATATCCCCCTCTTAAGAAGTCAAAAATTCTATTAAATTGCATGAAAAATGTATGAAAGGAAAGAGAAAGGGAAGAGCTCTTACCTACAATTGACGGTTTGTAAAATGGTGCCCCAGATCTGCCACACTGCTTGCCTAGAGAATCAAGGAAAATAGGGTAAAATGCACTCTCCAAATTACTCAAAAGTGAAATGGTAAAATGTTTTTTACTTTTTGTCTATTTATAAGTTTTCAAATAGATTTTTACCAATATTTTATTGTTTTTCTTGATATCAGTGATGTGTGGTTGTCTTTGTGCAGTTACAGGATATTTTGGTGGTAATGGTGATCATTATTGACTGATTCAAACGAGTTTTGATTTATCTCTTTTTTAGACTCGTTAAAAATAAATGAAAAAGGAAACCCCTTAGAGTCATCTTTAAGCTCTTTTCTGACTCTCGAAATATGAAAAGATCGCCAAGTACTTGTCTTTTCAAACTCATTAAATTAAATGAATTGACATCGTCTCAGTATACGTTTACCCCTTTTTCAAGTTGGGATTGACTATTTACAAAAAAGGAACACCTTGGTCAACATGGTCAAGAGGTTCTCTCGAATATTGTTTTCTACCTTTTTGGGTTCAAGAGAAAAATTATGAGGACCTGATGGAGTTTTTTCGTCTCTTTTTCAAACTCTCTAAATATGAAAAAGACGCAGAGTTACTCTTCCGTCGAACTCGTAAAAATGAAATGATGAAAGACTTGTCACCATGAGGAGACCGAGTTTCTCCTTCCTAGGGCTTGTAAAACTTACTAAGATGGATTCATTCAAAGAATGAACTCATATGACAAGCATAAGTTCATAGGTTATCCTCTTCAAGCTTGTGATTAAAAATAATTGGGGTACTAACTAGAAATAGCGGGGAAAAAGTGAAAGTGAAAAATCTCTTATATAGGCAACATGTCGCTCTTGAACATGACACTCATCTATTTCTTATGTCAGGTTTGGGATATCCTCACTTGGTCGCTTGTCCTTCTAGGTTTGGGTGGTCCATTGTCCCTCTCATCTGACTATTCCACTTTGTCATCATGACCCTTGGTCCCATGTTGAGTAAAATGCTTCCATACTTTGGAGTCATGTCTCCGATATGTTCAAGAGAAGTCATATTTGCAGTTTACTACCTATACATTATCTAACCTTTTTCCACAGTCTTGAATCATACTCATTTATTGCACTTTATTCCTTGTTTCGTGTCGATGATGAGGGAATCACTATGGCCCTCCTTTAATGGGCCACTTCCTATTGACTTCAGCTCATTATCCATGAAGATGACTTGGAAACTCCCTTTTGGTACCTTAGATCTTGCATGCCTTAATGGAAATTTCTTCGCATTCGATGATAGGTTTTCATCATTGGCCTTCGATTAGATGATTCCATGATTGTTTGACTTCAGCTTCATTTTCACATTCGCGGATTGTATTGTCGTACCTTGAGAGTCATTATCATTATTGGTGGATTCTCTTTTGCATGTTAATGGTTAACATCATTGGATGGTAATTAGGTGGCTTTCTAGCATGTTCAACTTTGACACATTCATTCGCATGTTGGAATTCATAATTTGATCGGGTTGGGGTGGAGCACAAGACCTTGAGTTTTATCTGATATAACTCATGCTGCATGGAGTTATGTATTATTCATGATTGTATATATGTTTCCTCTATACATATGGTTGTGACCATACCATGGGACCTTATATCTATGATGATGATGATCCTTCTATATTGGGTGGTTGCATCCATATCGTGGATCTTAGACTTCTATATGATCCTTTTCATTCAGGTGGTTGTGCCCATACTGTGGATCTTTTCACATGGTCCTTTCTATCCAAATGACTGTGTCCATACCATGGATTCATGTTTTGATATATATGATAGAGATATCAAATATGTATATGTAAATGCATCCTTGATTTGTAGGTCTCCTAACGGTGTTTGTTCTCATCCTTGCAATAGATCGTAAAGAATCTCCGCCATCACTCCCTATTTTGACTTCATGCTTTAGGGGTCATCTGTTACACAGTATTTTGTCACATCTCCTACACTTCCCTGTTTCATACCCTGAAGTTCCCAAAACTTGATAACTGTGTAGTGTACCCATCCCGATATGCAGTCTAGATCTCCCTAAAGAACTAATGAAAACATGCCTTGAGATTTCCCTGAGAAAATGGGCTCAAAACCTTAATTTTTGGATTAGCACGACCATGACATTGCCTATTCATGTTGATGGAAGGTTGCACCATATTATCTTTGTGTTGCCAACCCCATTTTTACATGGATACTTGCATTGAACCCTAAAAGGAAACTTTTCCCAAAGAGGACAAGAAGCTTCGTGATCTAGAGGCTTCCAGAACGATGAACTGGATGTTTCTCATTGTGGATGTGGTCGAATTCTCCAAATGTTATCCCTATGAGCTTCCTCCTTGAGATGAGGACCTTCCTCTATCTTTGGTGAGATCCTAGCTCCCTCTTCCTGCCTATATATTCATCCTCCTCCATTCCCAAATGGTTGGTCTTTGATTATTTGCACCCTTATGTTGAGATAGTTCCTACATGTTATTCACTTTGGCTTGGAGAAGGAGTGCTTAGAGAGCTTGAGCTTAGACTTGGACATTCACTCAAGGAGGGTTACTAATATCAAGGCATGGGTTGTATGCTTCCTCTTTTGTTTATTAATATATACAAATGTTGGTTCACTTTCCATAAATGCTTGTGTCAATGCTTGATTTATCTTAATGCTCCTTGATCTGTTAAGTGGATTACATTTTATTATGCTTGTTGCACTTTTATGCTTTGTTGTGTCTTTAGTCTCTTGTGCAGGTATTCAAATGTTGTGAGCAGCAAGGACTGAGCTGAGGAGCAAGCAATCAAGATCTTCAACAAGGAGTGAATTATAGCATCAGAGTGAGGTAGGTCTTCTTCCTCCTCTCTTATTTCAACTGTAATTTAGGAAAGTGTCTTGTAGATTGTCTCATTTATTACTAGACCCACTCATTGGGATAGAGGGATCGTCTATGTCCACAGAGAGGATTTACCTAGACAACACTTCCTCATGTGAGCTATTACCAGGAATGGTATTAATGGGAGTCTTCATTATGATTCTGGAGGTGGCCAAGCATATTGTTGTATGAGTCTCTTCATTTGTAGAAGGAGGTGACACTTGTTCTTATCATTGTTGAATAGGGGTATATATATCAATAGGGTCTGCATATACCTTTTGTTGTGTAGTTGAAATAATAGTAGGAGTTTCAAGTACTTTTTGTTGATCCAAATCACTCTTTATAGTCTTAGGAAACTCCTCTCATTATTAATTCATTTGGACTGAGTTGACAAAAATTTTATTATTAGCTTATTTCAAAATTACTTGGGAAACTTCTACAAAATCTTCCTGAATATCTAATGAATCTTCATCTTGGATGATTGTATTAGTCTTAGATGACATAGCTTATACAATCTGATCTTTACTAGTTGAGTATTGTAAAATTAGGGGAAATATGCTTTTATTTCCTCTTTAAATATCAGGAAATGTTGATATTGATCAGGAAGTGTTGGGCATGGAATCCCCCTAAGGCATGTTTTGGGCTCAAAGCCCAAGTTTTGACTTGATATGGTTGTAAATACTTTGCGAATTGTGGGCCCGGAGCGTGAAATGTATGTTAGAGTCATAGGGTTGTCTACCCTAAGTTTTGAATGTAATGTCGGCCTACCCATGGTCCGTGGACCATGGAATTGTATAAATAGAGCGAGGCTCTAAGTTGTAAAGACATCTAATAGAGAATGGGCATGAAATTTCTTAGAGATTAAGTCAAAGTGCGAAGTGTGTCTTGGGTCGTAGAGTAGGAAAAGGCTCTGCAATTGAGTGCGTAGAGGCCTAGTAGAGTCTGCAGCTGAGTGCGGAGACCCTTGCAGCTAAGTGAGCAGGGTGGAGTCGAGTCTTTAATCGAAGAAGAGATTAATAAAGAAAGGTTTTGTTACCAATTTTGTGTATCTGTTCTTAGTTATTACATGTTTGATATCATTTGCGAATATATTGTTTCTTTACTGCGCACACTTGTATGGATTGTGAATATTGTTAAGTATAATTAAAAGCATACAAATAAGATAAGTTAATCAACTAATATCGGATTACTAGTAAGGACTTGGGTAGTAATAGTGTTCGGCCCCCAAGTAGGGCTGCACAAAGGCAGTATCTCAGGTTGCGAGGTACGGGTAAGTGTGCGTAGTGATGTGTGTGCTGGGTCAAACCGCAGGCCACTTGAAACCATCAGACATCTCTAGGGTGCGGAAACCTATTTATAGCACCCTCCCATACTACTTCGAGTGAGACCTCAGTCCGCACTCCGCGGACTATTGCCGAAAGGGCCAGTAGTACTGGGATTTGTTTGGCTAAATCACCTCTGAACCTGGGTTAGGCCCCAACAAGCCAACAAATGGTTCTGTTGTCGGGACCAAGATCTGCATAAGGGATGTCTGATGTCGTGTCACTGGAATCTAACGAAGAAATAAATTAAAGGGTGATTGGATAGAAATATTCACGAGTTCACGACGCAGGAAAACAGGGATCCATGAGTATCAAAGGAACAATGGTTAGAGAACTACTTATATACAGAAATCCATGAAATTTTCTTTGCATCCTTCCCCTCCGAGTTGTACGAGTGGATCTTAAAGATAGTAGACAGTTAAGGAAGGTGTAGGCTCGACAAACTGATTGTGTGGACTCCAGAATTGGTGCCAGGCTAGAAGCTTCTGAAGATAAGATCGTGTGCGTTGTGGACCATTGGCTCGATCAAATTATAGGGGGTTTATCACTGAATTCGTGGTATATATGTCATTAAGCTACAACGAGGCGGAATGACGCTTCCTCGAAGGACCACGAGGTAAGCACATTAAATCTTTGAACACTTGGATTAAAATTCTACTGTGTGAAAAGCAGGTTATGCGAATAATTGATGTTTGGGGCTACGCGAAGTGGGAGGATTTATAGAAATGAAGGTAGCACAGAGATAGAAACTAGCCCCTTAATCTCTCCTTGGCGAGAAAGCGAGGAAGAGCTCACGAAAGTTTCACCAAGAAGTGCAATCAGTCTGATAAGGCAGCGAATTACGCACATACCACCTCCACCTACACCACCACTAGTTTCACCATCTTCACCCCCATCTCTGCCCACACCACCTCCGCCACCACTGCAGTTCCATATGTTGAGCGCGATAAAATTTTCAGTGTTCAAACGAGTATGGTATGAAGATGTGGACCAATTTTGGTTCGTAGTAAAAGCGGAATGGGAAGCACAAGGAGTCATGGATGATGTTAGCCTCCTGCTACAGCAGGTTAATCATCTTTCATGATCAACATTTTTACATGCCAAATATGTCATACTTTGCTTGCAGCAATGCTCCATATTTGCTACAAATGGCCAGAGAAGTATCCATGAGAGTGTGCTAGTCTAAATGCCACTGCTGTGTTCCATTTTTTATGAGTTTTCAGCTAAGGGAGGTCCAAACAGCTTAATCTTGGTCTCCCTAGATTTCAGTTTCCTGTTTTAGAATATAGAGAATAAAAATCTGTCCAAACTGTTTAATCTTCGCAGATCTGTAAATAGGTAGAGAAACAAGGGTGCTCAATAGCTTAATCTGAGCCCTTGGATGCAATAAGTGTAGATTTAGATAGGAGGACAGCAAGAAGAAAAGAATGAAAAGTTGGGTATGCTAGTTCAAGTGCACCCAAACTAAAAGAAGAGAAAATGCTAGGCAAGTAGGTCAGGTAGGTAGCTTTGTGGTTGCAGAATCATGGCTTGTGATCCATGTTATATTGTCAAGTGTTATATCTATCATATCATAAGTTGAAGGTGGTTTTTTAGTTGGAGGACTTCAAGAAATGCATGTCTAGCTTCCCCTTCTTCCTCTTTCCCCAAATCACTCACTAACTTCCCCTAAAGAGGTCAAGATCTGCTTGATACCTCTTAGATTTATCATTCTCCATATCATTTGCCTTGGTGGAGATCTGCTTCACTCAAGGAATGTTCACACTTCTTCTATCAGTCATTTTCCCCCATTGATATCCTAAGACATCATTCTTAGCGCTTTTTATCATCATTATCATATTAACTACTAACTTTATTATGTAACTCCCTATCTATTTCCCCTTCCCCTACTAAAACTATGTATATAACTCCCCTGTATACTTATCCCTTCCCCCCTGGTTGAAAGATAACCATATACATCCCTCAGGAATTGCTAAGTTTATCAGAAACTCGGTAAGAACCCTCATTGACCCCTCTAACCATCTTCCAAATGCATAAGGACTCATTCCTTTGCATAGTTTCCCTTCACATATATAAGAATCATCTCTTTGGCCTTGGTTTGCCTTTATGAGGCATGAAACCCTCTTTGGTCACTAAACCCCTCTCAAAACCACATCACTTTCCTCCTAAGTGCCTTTGGAATCCTTCCAAGGCATAAGAATACAAAAACCATGAAAAAACCATGAAAAACCTTCAAAAAATGATAAAATTCTCCATTTTTGGCTATCAGACCCCTTCCGATGCCTTAGGATCCATCCGAAACACCAAAGGCTACCCCTCCGAATTCTTTTTTCATTTGCATTTTAATAAAATGCATGCTCCGATGAGAAAAGGATCTATTTGGTCCCCCTCCGATGCGATATCGCTATCGGGAGGGGGAAGTGGCATATAAAAAGCATATTTGGAAACCCTCCGAAGACATGTGCCCTCCCTCCGACGCGATATCGCTGTCGGAAGTCGGGCGATATAATGTGTTAACTATATGTTACATTGCTGAAAGCCCGGGCCGAACCCGATTTCAAAAATAATAAAGGGCTTGCATAAGCATTTCGGGTCCGCCATATTTCAACGATCACATATATGCTACCCCTCGGTCCCTCCGACTGCCGATCCACCGACGGATCCAGGACCGTTGGATCGGGCCCCAGATCTGACGGCCCAGATCTTGTCGCGTGGCCCCCCACTTCGCATCGCATGAGTTATCAAATGCAGTGTTAAGGGTTTTTGGGTCCGCGGACCCATTCCACTGTTAAAACTGCCGATTTGGGTTCCGCCGATGGGTCGGACCCGAAATAAAATAAAGAGGGCCTATATAACTTATCGGGTCTGATGGGTTTTGGCATTTCTATGTGGCAACCCCATGACCCGCCGATAGCGAATTGCCGAGTTGATCTCAGCCGCCCATTCAGGCCCAGAGATCAACGACCCATATTTAATCACATCACTCCTATATGGCTCCAACCAGCGAAGCCGAAAAGTAATAAAGCGCGGCATAAAGGCATATCGGATCCGAAAAGATCTTTTGTACAGCCAAGCGGGACTGCTCCGATATGGCGGAGCCGAAATAACAATAAAGCAGAGCCTAAATATTTTGGGTCCGAAAGGGTCCGCACTGTGTGCTCCTATATCCCGGAGCCAAAAAGCTATGAAGTGCAGCATATAGTATATCGGGTCCGCTTACCCATTTTTACCAAATCCGCCGATATGAAAGCTTCGATGGGCCGGACCCGATCTCCATAAAGAAAGAGCCTATAAGCATTTTGGGTCCGCCAGGTTCATCGCTATTCGGAGGTTTTATGTGTTGGGACCAATGGTCCGCCCCGATGTGATTTAGCACCAGCCGTTGGATCTACCTTCGTGCGATCCAACAGCCAGGATTTAATCTCCGCTACAGTGCCACTCCTGCCTATGTTTTTCACGAATTTTACATAGAAATTGGTATTTTTCTATGTAAAAGAAAAGGCGGCATTTGTTCATATTTTCACATATATGCCCATGCCCGGCTCCCGATAAGGGAATTCATGCATCCCTAAGCTTTCTGAGATCGCTCCAAGGCCCAGTTTTGCTTCAAATAGCCAGTTTCGGCCTCGGTACAGTCAACAGCATACAAATCCTCCTTTTTGCGGCATTTTTTGCACGGTTTAATGTTATTTTTTATTGGCCAAGCACCGATTGCACCCAAAGGCCACAGAAGCTTTTGCAGCAGTTATTTCGCCTTGAATAGGCAGACAGGGGGCGATGGGACATTTTAAAGAGTATCAGCGGTGAGAAAAAGCCCAGATTCAGTGCCAAAGTATATCAGGATGTGGCAAAGTGTATCAGTGAAGGTTTTCAATGGAAAACTTTGAGTCCGAAGCAGGAAATCATTAAAGAGCCTCCCAGCAAAGTCAATCAAGCAGCTCTGAGCCACAAAGGCTCACCAACTCACAATTTTGGCCACTTAAGGCAGCAGAACCACTTGCGGGCGCAGATGAATGAATTTAAAGCACACTTATGGCTAAAAGAGCCAGCACAGAGCCATAAGGACAGATGTTGATCCATTTTTGAGGCAGCTGCCCCAGAGCAGCACTTAGATAAATGTTTTAAGCATTTACTTCAAGATAAAATAGATTAAAGCACTCATTTTCCTCAGATCTGCCTAATATCTACTGTAATAGATATTTTGAGATGCCAGTTGCCCCAGCGCAGCTGTTAGATAGATATTTCTGCCATTTACTTCTGTATAAATTAGGTTAAAGACATTTATTTGATGAGATCTGTCTCAGATCTGTTGTTTGTAGATATTTTTTCTATTTAAACCACCCTCTGTTATGAAAAAAGGGTTGGCTGGTCGATAACTTCCTCTAGACTTGCATTGTATTTTCTGAGAGTCTCTATAATCAAAGATCCCTAGAATGTTTGGGAGATGAACTGATTGTTGTGTTTTAATGTCTGAAGAGTGACTATGGAATCCTAACGCTTCTACATAGCCCAATAAGTGTTTCTTATCTCTGTTTACAGTTTATATGTTTTATGCCATCATTGTTTCAATATCTAAATAGCAGAAAGAAAGAATAGTTCAGAGCTCACTTAGTTGTATTCTGTTCTCAATTTCTGTGATTTATCTATGTTTTCCTCTGAATTAGTCCTGAATATGAATACTGATTTGCTCATATTTACACTAGTTCCTTCATATATGAATGTTGTTTAGGAATCCTTGATTGCTCCTATATAAATGTTCATTCACCTTCCCTCTGTTAGCATAATGAGAGCTACTTAGTTGCCTTTCATTCACTGACCTCCGTTCCATGTTCATTATAGCTCGATATTGTTTTATGTGTAGCTATCTTGCTCTGTATTCCTCTTGTGACCAAGAAAATGCAACAACAAGCCTAATCCACGACTCCATGCCCAATGGTTTGAACTTCTCACACTATGCATCCCAACTCTGTTTGAAAGAATCCTCCATCCCACCAAAATCAAAACAAAACCCAAGAAAATCATAACTAGCCTAAAATCAACCCAAAACAAAGCTAAATCATAAAGAGAGAGCCCTCTTTGATTGCAGGTAGGCTAGGACCTGTAGTCCAAAGATTGGTTTGTGGTTACCTCGGCCGTATCCTTTAAGGAGCTTTAAGGACAACCTGGGTGACAACAGATGACAATATAAAGAAGGCAATGCTAGTAAGCACGTTGCAGGATCGCACACTGACATGGTACATTAAGCATTCTAATGACAATCCAAATGCAGGAATCGCAGATATCCAGGGTGTGCTGAACAGGGAATTTAGCAGGCCAAAATCGGAGACATAGTCGATCATTGAGTTTAAGGAGATCGCGATGCTTTCAGGTGAGACCCCCTAGGAGTTGGATCAGAGATTGAAGGATATGATTCATGAAGCCAACATGACCTTGACAGATGGGTAGCACTGTGCATGGTTTGTAGCATCACTAACGTTGCATCTAAGGATGGTGCTATCGTAGCAGAAGTTATCCACCTAGGCTGAAGCTTTGGAGATTAAAATGAGACTGCATGAGACCCCAATACAAGATCCTAGCCCAGGAGTCCAAAAAATCCACGTGCAACTAAAAAATTTGTGTCTGAAAATGAAAAGTTTGAAATAGGACAGGACAACTCAACTAGAGGCGCGTGAGGAGGTATGGTGCATAAAATACAAAGGCCAGGGGCATGACAAGGACCATTGCCTAGTCTTCACGAATTACCTAGCGAGAGGAGGGTTGATGCCATTAAGACCAGAGGCACAATTAGGACCGAGCGTAGTGCCTGCATTATGGTGCATGATTTGTTAGATAGGAGGAAAGCACGCTATAGATAATTGTCACCTATTACAAAAGTATACGCAGATGTCCCAGAGTTGTTCTATAATTTCTATAGTTCAGTAGGCCATGATGAGCGCACCTGCAGAAGTTATGAGCTGATGATGGATCGGACCCCTACCTACAAGGTGCAAACCAAAACGTGAGCCCTCGATCAAAATGCATGGATTGCACGCACTGGAATTCAGGGGCGCAGACAAGGTCGAGGTGGAATGGGACCAGGAAGGGGTCGCAGATAGCTAATTTGTTATAATTGCAGAGGGCCAGGGAATTATGCCCACAATTGTACAAATACGATGAGAGCATCATGTTTATATTGTACCTAGTTTGATCATGAGACATAGGACTGCCCCACACTGATAGCAAGGTTACGCAATAAAGGAATAATTCAGCCTCCCCTGACTTAGAATCTGCAAATGATGAGGTCTAAGTCGCGCGAAGAGGAATCGAACGTAAACATTGTGCTCTGAAGTAGTATTACAATAGGAGATGAAAAGGGCAAGTAGCTCGAAGAAAGTGCTTGGGTTCGCAAGGGTCCTACAAAGAAACCAAAGTTCGATTTGGAGTGCACAAAGGACACATTCATGGAAGCTAAGAAGAGCTTCACAGAGGCCTCCACTTCAGGTAGTAAAGACAAACTAGAACCGGAGATGGACCTGTCAATCCTTACTACCTTTCTGGAGACATGCATGAAGTTGTTTTGCGACAACAAAGCAATGAAAGGACTACAAGAACTCATCACTAGTTGTACTAGACTAGGGGAACCACACGCAGTCTGGAAGCTCAGAAAGAACACAATGCGAACAGGAAGGGAGATGAGATTGACTGCGCAAATCAGGGAATATGAAATGGATCAAATGATTCTAGATTTAGGATCAGATGCAAATGTACTGCCAAAGCAAACATGGGAGAACATGGGTAGGCCCGCGTTGTAGTGGTCCCCTATTTAATTATGAATGGCGAACCAGCAAAAGATCGTACCGCTGGGAATATTTCAAGGAATAATGGTAGACATCGAAGGTGCGAGCGCACTTGCAAATTTCAAAGTGATAAAGATTTTCAATGACAACAATCCCTATCCCGCACTACTAAGAATAGATTGATATGAATGGGGTGATAAATATGAAGAAGCGCAAAATGATTTTTGAGAAAAAGTCACTATGCATAGTGGTACCTTTAGACCCTGTGAAACGATCATGCTACATAGAGCGAGTACGCAACAACGAGAGTGACAACGATCTAGACTGTATCTACAAAATCACCACACGGAAGCATGACTGGGTGAATCCAACAGTGGATGGCAGGATTTCGTGGGAGCACGAAAGCTACTACACGTCGAATTTGGATGAGGAAATAGAACAATGGTAGAACCAGTTACACGAGGTAACCATGCTCAATTGCAACATGATGGTAAGATCACTGCACTCCGTGACAATGGAGGTAATGGATCTATCTATGTATGATGGGTTGACAGTGGTGGAAGAAATCCTGAACAAATATGAAAAAGAGGTGCCAGAACAGCAGCGTTTTGACGCTCTAAAATGGGCACTGCGCGCTACGCCCATGAGATGGTGGGGTACACATCAGAGGAGTTTTGAGAGCTAGTGCGACTGTAGAGGAATGATGCTTATATGGTTTGGAAAGACTCAAATGTGGAGGCAAGCCCGATATAATGAACGATATAGCCTGCGCGCCCACCTCTTCAGATGGGTACGACCGTATGGTATGCAACCTGTACAAACACACACCGTCATCGCGATAGGAAACAAGAATGACAAAACAGAGTGGGCATGACAAGGGCGCGAATGAAAAAGTATGATAAGACCAAGCGCGCCAAAGATTATATACAGAGAAGCCTTTGACAAGATGTGTGAAGATCTAAACACGGTCCACCATGTGAGACGCACTGACTGGGACCTGCATGTACCAGCATTTCTATGGGTTTATAGGACCATGTACAAAACCCTGACCATGCAAGCACTTCCAAAGTTGAAGTATAAAGTAGGGGTTGTGCTCCCTATGGAATGAGTGAAGCCTAGTATGCGCATAGCAACACCCATAGATACGATAGTCCGTGAAGCCCGGAACGAAGGAATCACACAACCGCGAGGAACAAAACACATAAGACTTGAGGAAGAAATCCAACAGGGCAACATTAGACTTCACGGACTTGAAAAAGACTGGGTACGGCTAAGGGAGAAAAGCGCTTTGATGGACACAGAGGTCAAGAAGATGGAAGATGAAACAAAGGAAGAATTTCTCATTGAAAAACCAAGGATGGTAAGGCAAGGTGCATACGATCATACTGACAAGTTGGAGAACTATTGCTGTGATCTAGTTAGCCTGTTGCCTTGGCTTGGACAGTATATCACCAAACGTAGTGACCAGGGTAGTGCATTGCAAGTAGTAAAGTGCACGAGGCCAACCACAACTATGGAAGGTGGGGATTCTCCATGGGTGGTGCAACCACCTGACTAGCCACAGGAAGGACAATCTTAGCACTCTAGGTAGTTGAAAGGAAGCACGGGACTATAAACTATTCTGCACGGAAGTTGCGCACTATTAGGGATGCACATAGAAGCAGAGCATCACAAGGTCTGCGACTATGCAGGAAGCACTGCGCTGTCATGCGGATTGGCCAAAAAGTGACCGTTGGCGTCACTACTCACAATGGGATGTTTGATTTAAGGCCAAATGGAGCGGGCAACGGGCATTTAAGATAGGATTTATGGACAAGATTTGGGAAAATCTGCCACCAAGAAAGCATTAATGGCCCAAAATTGGGGGGAACGGTCGAATTCGAATTCAAAACGTGCTATAAAACACAAAGGGCTGGCCAACGAACAACACTTGGTCATTTGAGAATTGAATGCTTGAGTAGAGCACTAAGCATCGAGAGCCGAGCGAAATTGAGCTCCTAAGTTCATAAGCGACAAAATACAACCTAGACATGATGATAGCAACTAAGGATGGGTTGGGAATCAAAGAGGTAACCACTGACGAGGTCGCGCAGACCCCATGGTGGAGGATGTTCCAGAAGGCACCGAGGTTGTGGTAGAAATCCCCAAATTACCATGAACGTCAAGGCCCAAGAAAGATAAACAAGAAATGGCCCCCATACGCATGTCCCCGAGGAACTCACTACGCAATAAGCTATCAATGGCTAATAAAGGAAAAGTTGTCACAGTCGACATAGATGAGGAAGAAGAAGATTTACAGGCCCTTATCATCACAATGGAAGAAGACGAAGATATGGAGGAAGATATTCAACCTATACGCTCTGCAACAAAACTGCTCGCGTATGTCCCTCCGTAGAAAGGGAAAACCAAAATGTTGAAGGACCTGGACAAAACAAAGAGTTCACTCCAGACCCCACTCCTCTCAGATGGCATTGTGTTTGAGGGCACGCACCTAGGCCACGTGCCAACCATGAAATTTGAAGATTAAGACCTTGATGACCGTGAGAAGTTCCTGCACCTAGAGACCGGGAACCTAATGAAGCAGAATATTGAGGGGGTCGTGATAACGTTAGAGCCGCAGAAATGTTTGCGCGGTGTGGAAAAGGTCGAGTTGTTGCACTTACTATGGATACCGCATTTCCACTGCGCACCTATCACCGTTTTCGTCATTAGGCAGCTGCGCTGCCTAGTGCATGATGGTATCTATGGCTGGAGGAGCCTATCCCCATCACGATAGACCTCATTCACCGCATTTCTCGGCTCCCCTGCAAAGGAAAGGACCCTGTGACCATATCTAAAGAAAAGGGCATTGATTTGGCCCTTGCAGATGCCATGAAGACAAAATACAAGTTGGAGAAGAAGAAAAGGGGCTACACCATCTCCAACATCAAGGACAAAGGGGTACACGTAGCAACCCAACTCCTGCCTAGAAAATTTATGAGGAAGTGCCATGTCAATGAGGTACCGGCACCGGTAGTCGCACTGGCTGAGCAGTGCGCGGAGGGGGTCTAGTTAAATTGGCCCAAATTCCTCTGCGAGGAATTTTTGGAGAACTGTTGTGAAGCCTAGAAGTAGGGTAAAACCTTCCACTACACATGGTTGTTGTTATCCATAATGCTCATAGCGGGGGAACTGCCGGAGGACAACCAATTCCCCAACATTGACAAAGACTTACCAAAGGCCGTGAAGTACGCTTCGCTCTAGGCCACAAAGGATGCAAAACGGATTCACAACACTAGAATTTTCTGGGTGCTCATGGAGATGAGTATCTGGATGTGGATCAATCAGAGGTTGCATTTGTCACCTACAGTGTACAACAGTCTGCAGAGTTTTGTAGGGTTCAAAGCCGACATGCATAATGTTTACATTAGGGCGTGCAAGGATACAATGAAGTAGTGGACGAAGCTCCCATTTATAGCCGCTGATGATGCCATCTTCACTGTCTTGGAGACATGGCCTTCGGAATGGCATGCCCCAGACCTGGCAGAACTTGAGAAGGTGGCAGCGCAGAAGAAGAAGGACGATGCCAAGATGTGTGTCACACAATTGGCCGAAAAATGGCGGCAGGAAACAACAGCAGCTAAGGAAAAGGCAGCACAGGAAGCGACACAGAAAGCCACAGAGCAGAAAAAGGATGTAGAAGCAGCAACAACAGCACAGGTGGCAGAAGAATCAACAATGAAGGCGAATGAGGACCAATCAACATCCTCACAGGGGCAGGAGGCAAAAGAAATAGAAACAGTAGAAGGGAGCATGAAACCAGGGGCCGCGTCCAAACAGTTAAAGCACTCACGCATCACAGAGAGAGCTGGACCAAGGAAGAAGGTCAAGGCCTCGAAGTTGGCCATTGACCCGATCACCTTAACCGAAGGTGATCTCCATGACATCGGCAAGACGGTCCGCGATGTCACCAATGAAGCCCTTCAGGATTTGATGCGGGAGCACTAGACTGTGTTTGGGGCCCTCATGGCGCAGTTGCAGGAGTTATAAGTGCATCCCCCTCAGGTGGGTACCCTTTCTACCCACCTCGCAATAGGATCCTCGACAGCAGAGTAGATGTTGCGTGCACATATGGAAAACATGATAGTGTTGCCGAAAGGGGCCCTAGTCACAACAAATGTGACCAATAGATTTTTGGTTAACATGTTGAAACGCCTTGGCCTTAATTTGGTTTCCCTTCTGCGAGAGACACTATATCTGCTACAGGATGGGATAACGGCAGAGCTGCGAACCGGGGAGAGCTGCGTGATCCAAGCTCTTAGTGAATAGAAGATAAACATGGAATAACTCACCTTGCAGCGCGACGAATTGGTGTCGCACAATCAACACTTGGAGCAGATGGTATACAACGCTTGCCAACGCGTCCCAGAGCTGGCCATCCCAGCAAATCTACTGGTAGAAGTGAGGATCCACAGATTGGCAATAGGAGTCCGCGAGGCCGAGGAAGAAATGACAAAGGTTCAATTGGAGATGAATCTTCAGATTGTCGACCTGCGGTTGAATGCGTAGCCTTCCACTCCCCCAAAAGTCAGAGAACGATGCGTTAGCGCTATCGCAGCAGGGTTGGAAGAAATTGGGGGTGTAGTGCGACATTGTACGGGCATGTTGGAACAAGCACTTGAGGTCCTCACGACTTTGCAGGAGGACCCCAACATCTAGTGCTTGGAGACAGAGGCATGAGAACTCCAGCAGCAATACGACAGTGTTAGAGGAACTACGCAGACAGTTGTACTCACTCAACAGCTTGCGAGGATGCAACAAGCTAAGGCACTAAAGGAGCAGGTGGACACTGCGTGACACAAGGAGGCAATTCTCAAAGTGCGCGTTTAGCCATGGATTGATGAGGTGTTCATGATCACAATGAATATCGAAGGAAATCTCACGCACATGCAAGGGATGCATGTATAGATGCAGGGAAACACGCCAGACATAGAGGTCTCAGAAGAACGGATGCAGCAGGTTCAGCATGCAGCAGCTCAGTGCACTACAGACATCAGTACCATTCGAGAACAGTTACAGGGACTCCACGCCAAGATCGTCACGCCGACAAAGTGACACGAGGGTGAGTCACGATGTTTGTGTTGGGGGCCCGTTGGGCATGGAATCCCCCCAAGGCATGTTTTGGGATCAAAGCTCAAGTTTTGACTTGATATGGTTGTAAAGACTTCATGAATTGCGGGTGTGAAGCGCGAAATGTATGTTAGAGTCATAGGGTTGTCTGCCCTGAGTTTTGAATGTAATGTCGGCCTACCCATGGTCCGTGGACCATGGAATTGTATAAATAGAGCGAGGCTCCAAGTTTTATAGACATCTAATAGAGAATGGACATGAAAGGTATTAGAGATTAAGTCAAAGTGCGAAGGGTGTCTTGGGTCATAGTGTAGGAAAAGGCTCTGCAGTTGAGTGTGTAGAGGCCTAGTAGAGTCCGCAACTAAGTGCGTGGATGCCTACAACGAAGTGCACAGGGTGGAGTCGAGTTTGTAATCGGAGAAGATATTAATAAAGAAAGGTTTTGTTACCAATTTTGTGTATCTATTCTGAGTTATTACATGTTTGATATCATTTGCGAATACATTTTTTCTTTACTGTGCACACTTATATCGATTGTGAATATTGTTAAGTATAACGGAAAGCATACAAATAAGCTAAGTTAATCAACTAATATCGGTTTACTAGTAAGGACTTGGGTAGTAACAGCATTCAGCTCCGAGTAGGGCTGCGAAGGCAATATCTTAGGCTGCGAGGTACGGGTAAGTGTGCATAGCGATGTGCATGTTGGGTTGAACTGGGGACCACTTGAAACCATCAGACATCTCTAGGGTGTGGAAACCTGGTTCTAGCACCCTCCCATACTACTTTGGGTGAGACCTTAGTCTGTGCTCCGCGAACTATTGCCGAAAGGGCCAGTAGTACTGGGATGTGTTTAGCTAAATCACCTTTGAACCTGGGCTAGTCCCCAATAATCCAACAGGAAGAAGCTCTCAAGCCTTCTAAATCTCGTAGGAATGGATGTTGTGAAAGACATCATCATAGCGGGAATTTTCATGTACATGGGTTTTTTTATGAAAGACTGAAACACAATTTTTATCTTCAATACCTAAAGGGTCACTATATTTCAGGGGAATTTGGGCTAATTTGATAGTATTGAAAATTAGTATCTTTCTTAGCATGTGTAGGATTTTTCAAGGTGTAGATTCCAATATGTATAGGAAAACTAGGCCAAAATCTTTTGGATTTTTTGTGCAATTCAAAGGCAATGCTAGTCTCGACTATTTGGTAGGTTATTTCTGTGTAGATTAACCTATTGAGAATAAATAGGGTCAAAGCATGCAGGGTTTCTTGAAAACCATAAATTATTAGATAGGAGAAATTCTCCTAAAAGTACCAGTCACTGATTAAAGCAATGTCGCACTTTTCTTCTTCCGAAATTTGAAGGGATTTTGGAAATAACAGTTTCTTATAAATGGATATAATGACAAAATGGAAATTTAGGTATAAATGGCTACCATATTTTTCCTCCTAGAGTTTACATTGGTAAATATTGATGGGTAGTGACACAGGGGGGTCCATTTTCAACCCATAGTAGGAAAAGAAGTTGAGAAATAGATGGCGTCCATAATGTAGCCTAACATATAAAAAGGAGGATTATGTGTATCAATATTAGAGGGTCTAAAGAATTGGACCTACTCGCATATGTTTTCTAGTAACATAGCAGCGCAATTGAATGAAAATCCTTCAAAAGATCTATGAATGAGAGGTACCCAGTCTAAAGGAAAATGTGTAACATTCTTTCTACCAAAAATCCTACAGAGAATGGTAGCTACAAAATACTAACTATAACTTAAAAGAGTGATGGCATACTCTGTTGAAACTTCTTCTTTGAATTTGTGTTCATTGATTATCCATGGCTTAATTAATTCATGCATGTTCCTTTCGAAATTCAACACATTTTTGTTGGCTGAAATCTTTAATGAATTCAACATTGTACTTCAATTGAAGCAAGAAAAGTTTATACATAACCTCAAGGTCTTTCGGTCGAAGTGAACCAACTATGACGCCTTTAGAAGCACATATGGAACATGTAATAACTTCTACATGATGTATAGCCCAACAAATCATATATGTATATGGAAGAATTCTAGGACATGCACCAATTTTATGCAAATTTTATTTAGCTGCATTGTGTAAGTGGTTCTCAGAGATGGGTTCCCCTAGCTCTACCTGCTATGAACTTCCTTTGACTTCATCCTCAAGCATCTTATATATGCCATACTAGGAGGAAATGCCTACGCCTATTTCCATGATAATGATATCGAAGAATAAGTTGGCATTGGGATTTTTATCATTTGGGTACTCCATTGTTGGCTACTCGGGTATTTGTTTCTTATTGACTTGTTTGCCAATGATTTAAGCTCTTGTACCACTTGCATAGTGCAAATCTTGAATGCAAAAATGAGTGGAGAGTAGAAAAATGAAATATTTTAAAGTTCCATTAGACTTATTGATAAATTTGAAACCAACCGTTAATATAATATGCTACAGAGTAAATGTAATTAAACACTTCAAACGATGTCACACTACAGAGTAAATGTGATTAAAAAAAAAAAAAGTAGTGTGAATGACGTGCAGGTCGATAACCTGAAAACACATATATTCACCAAATAAATGTTGAAAAGAATAATATTTACCGGTAGAGGTGTTTTTGTTAATCAAAGGATTAGGCTTTAAATTATGCTTAATACTCGTTAATAAATTGGTTAATTTCAATTCGCGCTACGAGATGATAGTGATGCTTTGTGAAAATGTCGTGATAGGATGAGAATTAAATATGTCAATAATCATGGAAAATTACGTTAGTTGGAAATTTCCAACATGTCGAAGAATGTGTGCGGGGTGATAAGGACAGGACATGTGGTAGTGGAATATGTGATTTAGCTTAAAATTAGTGACATGTGTCAGCTCCATATGATACCAAATAAGGTACGGAAAACACGTAGACGAAAAGCCATGTCACCGCCGGAACTCATTCTCGGCACGAATTCATAGTGTACATGTTAGAGTTTCTGCACAGCCACGAGACGGGAAAATTTTATGTTATTTATCGGGAATATTATCATCATGTCGCGAAGGTTGCATGTAAGAATTAACACCTTCATGATGCGAGGGCGAGGCTCAATCAACAGGAAACAAAGAAAAACATGAAATTTGCACAACATATGACAACAAATTTAACATTGCATCGTGGGTTGTTGCTAGAGTATGTCTAGTAGGTTTCCAACTCTACTACAGAGGTGCAAAGGGGAAAAGCATATGTTAATTGTAGGAAGTCTTCCCATCATGCCACGAGATTATGTGAAGGCACAATTCAAAGTTAAGTGTGATTTAATGGAGAGAATAATGTTTCCATCTTGTGGGATGGAGAAAGGACCGTCATATAACAACACAAGCAAGACTTCATGTGGTTTCCCTCCACATCAATGAAAACATGTGAAATGAAGAACTAGTTTGGGAAGTCCACTTGACAATGTGAAGTTAAAGTGCAGATTTCGTGTAGAAGGGTGAACCATGTTTGGCACATTATGATGGATGTATGATCATGTCATTAAGAGCCAAGGCAGCCCTAACAAATTCAAAGGCACAAAATATTAGCACACCTATTGGAGGGTGATATTACTTATGGTCTCATGTATATATATGCTAATATGAGATAGTGCCAAGTGTCACATCCCATTCTTAACAAGGTCAACCTCTTAGTAATTTGCAGCTAATTGAAATGGTCATGTAGCATAAAAACAAACAAATTAGTAGAACTTCATTCCTTCACCTCAGGTAACTATTTATTTTTTTTTAAGACTTTGTTTTCCTTTGAAGATAGGTTTTGGTAGGGAAACTATGTCCAAGCATCAGGGTGAGGGAGTTTATAAAAAGATGGTTTCTTAGGGTTTATATTCTTTTCTTTAAAGAAGAAATCCCTACCTTGTAGAATTTCAATCAAAGGGCTTGTATTCAACTCTGATAGTTACAAATCATTGAAAGTGATGACAGAAGACTAAATGAAATAACATACAACATCTATATTAAATATTAATACATAATATATCTGATAAGGTACGAAAGTGTATAGAATAACATTATATAACTCAACAACAAACTAAACCTTGATTGTATGAAATAATGGCAACAATTTATTAAAATGAGGAATAGCACAAACAGTTTGTCTGTATTAAATTCTCAATATTAAACATACCATCACCAAGGCAAATAACAAAAGTTGATTCTTAGCTTAGCCTCTCCTATGTTTCACACAATTTTTGTTTTATTAGAAGAAATATTATGAAAATAACAAGAAAATTACAATGCAATGAACAATTTACCTTAAACTGAAATAAGAATCCTTTGATTAAACTTATCTGAAAGTATAAAGCTTCAAAATGGATTAAAAGTATTTGTGTGCCCAAAATCCAACCCTTCATTTGAGTGCCTTTCTAGTATTTTGTTGTAGCGGCTACAACCAGCCTCCAAAATGTTGCCTTAGCTTCGTTTTGGAGCCTCCCTACCAACCATACTTAGTAGCATGTCTTGCCTTTTCCAAGTACTTATGCTTCAGTTGAGTTTCAGTGTCTTATTAGCTTGTGTTTTCTAGCTTGTTTTCTTTACACCCGCAAGCTAGCATCCTGGAACTTGGTCATGTGCTGGTTATTATACTCACTTGAAAAATTGTGTAGAATTGGAGGGGAACCAGTGTTCTTCTCTAGAATTGCACATAACATCAAGGTACCCTGATGCTCTCCAGAAATGCACAGAGCAAGCACGCAGCCTTCCCTCTAAAAAATTGCGCAGAGCATCCCATCACTAGGCTTTCTCTCAAAATTTGAGCAGTTATAGTTAGCAGTCAGGGCTTCAGTCCCGAAATTGTGTAGAGCCTAAGGGGCAGCTAGAGCCACTCAGCACAGAAGTTGCGCAGAAGTCACTCCAAGGCTTGCAGTCTATTGCATGTGCTCCCAAGTTGACTTATTCCCTATAGGATTTAGCAATCTTGATTTGCATGCAGGGGTTGCTTTTCCTGAAAAAGCAAAAGAACAAAAAGCATCCCTAGATTTTAGGGATGCATTTTTAGCAGCTAGAGGTTGCATGCAAAAGTTGTTTTAGAAACCTCTCACCAAGTGTCACTTTTTCCTAGATTTGTGGCATGCAAGTCATAAGCCTCGATCTTATCAAAACTATTTATTTGACGCTTCAGAGCTCATTATTCGCTTCAGTATTGGAGCTCTGGCATCCCCATCGCATCTAGGAGCATTCAGCACACTCAGCTCAACTTTTTCCAGGTAAGTTCGCTTTTCATGTCTTTTGCTACTTTTATGTTCCTTTTTGTATTTCGATTTGTGTGAGTGTTGTTTTCTTGGTTTTGTTGAACGCACGTTGTCATTTTAATGCATCTTAGCTTGTAGAAGCATTGTTTCAATTTTTCATTACATCTCACTATTGTCGCATGCATGGAATTGTTTCTGCAATGATGGCCATCGTTGCGGCGACTCACTTCACACACTTACTTGTTTTCCTATTTACTGAATCTTGCACTCACTGTTTTCAAGCATGATCATTCACTCTTGTTTTCACTAAGCTTGGCAGATGCATTCAGCCTTTTCATGTTTTTAGTCACCTGTCAGCGAGTCTAGGCTGCTTTGGCCCGGACCTTGCCTTGGCCAGCTTGCACTATGAATTTCTGAGAGTGAAGGCTCTGCCTTCCTCCCAGGAATTTCATAGAGCCTGCCCAACATTGGCCTCTAAGGCTTGCTCTGCACAATTCTAAAAGGCAGTGCCCCATTGGCCCCTGGAATTGTGTAGATGCAGTGATCTGGGTTGCAGTCATTGTTGACTGAAACTATGCATTGCACAGTTTCAGTCCTCAACAGGCCAAGATGGACTGTGCTCTATGCAATTTTAGCAGTCATTCAGCCTACTGATAGTCCAGACTGTGTTCTGTGCAATTTTGGCAGTCAGTCTCCCAGCCTCCCAGTGAAAATTGCGCAAATCTTCCAGTCAGTCACCCAGGTGTATTGCATGTTAGTCCTCAAGTTTCTTTTGTTTTTCAGCTAACATTGTGATTTCCATGAGTGTTTCTTTGTCTCCAGGTATCACAAGTGTTCGTCCATCTCTCAGCAGTGCAAGTATAATGGCTTCCAAGAGAGCAAGGTCAAAGGACACCGTTGAGAGTGCAACTGGAGATGCAGTTGAGAAAGTGTCTATGCCCTTGCCAATCTATGAAGACACTAAGTTTTTCATAGACAAGGAGATCAAGACGAAATGGCAAGGCATCGATGACACCTTTTCAGACACATTTGTGGAAAACCTATAGGACCACAGAGTCTATGTCAACATACACAAGTTTGGCTTGTACTGGATTTCATGCAGGTATCCTGCGTTTCCATGCACAAACATGATCCACTGGATTGTCTCGCATACTGGTCCGGAGACGATGGCATTGAGTAGTGTTAGTGGAACAGAACTTGCTACCTCTAGGGAAAAGGACTTTCAGGAGATGTATCACTTTCCGCAGCCGATGATCACGATGGATACACCCTTCACCAAACTCAACGGTAGTGCAAACTCAAGAGACATCTTGAAGAGCTAGATGGAAGAGTCTTCTAAGTTTAGGACAACACCCAACCAGGTTTACAAGACAAGGATACTGTAGAAGGCATATCAACTCTTGGTCATCTTCGCATTCCAGTTATATGGCCAAGAGAGCACAGAGACCTTTCCGCAGAGTTGGATAATTGTGTTGGATTAGTTGGTGAAGGAAGGAAAACCTTTCAACTGGTCTGACACGTTGACTCTTAGGTTGAAGGAACAAGTAATAGAAGCAGAGCATCTACCCAAGGGTCATCAAGCAAAGATTTTCATGTCCTCTTACATACTTGAAGTGATCCGTGCCCATCAACAGTTCCCAAGCTTGGGTTGCACATGGACACCTTCAAGAACCTCTGTGCACAACTATTGTAGGTTGTTCTTTGAATGCAGCTTCCATGGAGTTATCATACAACGATTATACCATTTCGGCACCCCAATGTACAAGATGATCTTTAATCAGGATCCACCTTATATGTCACAAGTATTGATGAAGGCATTGATTGATGTAGCAGATTGGTATTCCTCACCCCTTGACACCTTCATCCAGATGTACAGTGCGAAGAAGGCTCTGCATGTTTTAACGAAGTTTTCCATGGATAAGTTGGTCATGCAAGAAGTGTCATATCACATCTCGATAGGGTTGTCAGCGAGACTGCATAGGAAGAAGAAGGCACCTTGGCCCACTCTTCCTTATGGATCAGGTTGTATGAGATCCAGAATCTCAAGCATGTTGAGGCTAAGATGGAAGAATTCAAGAGGTTCATCTTCGGCACTATAATTTTCAATTCATATGACCCACATTGCTTAGTGAAGGACCATTGTGCGAGAGTGCATCATCCTTGGATCCACGGAGCATGTCATTGGCCTGAGGAAGACTCATGGAGATATTGTTATCTCTTCTCCAGACTCAATGAACCCGTCAGCATGGTTGTAGAATGGTTAGCAGCGTAGAAGGCAGCAACATATCAGAAAGCAACATCATCAGCAGCAGTAGAGGGTAGCAAACCTGCACTTGAAAAAGGCAAGAGGAAGGTTGTTGACAACGTAGAGGTGGAGAAAAGCTGCAAGTTCAAAGTAAATCCACTTGTGATGAAAGCATATTTGGAGATTGAGGTAAAGAGGTGACAACGACATAGGAGGATTGCGCAAAGGAAAAGGGAGAAGTAGAATCTAAAGGAAGCAGAAAAGGAGTTGAAGCAGAAACTCAGGCAAGAACAAGAGTTGTGCAGAAGAGAGAAGGAAGCACGGTAGGAATAGGAACTATTACACTAAAAAATGTCACCATGACTATTTGCAGTTATCCATCCATTGTCATACTATCCTCCTTGGCTTGTCTCATGCCTCTTCTCTTCATGTCAAACTTCAAGAAAGAGAGAAAAGTCATTTAAAGTCAATTATCTCTGGTACGCAGTTTCTCTTAGCCTTACCGGTGTGTACGCAACCCAAGTTCACAATACCTGCGTACTTGTACGCTCTGTATGTAAAGGAGTGGGTGTGTACCCCCATAAAGGTCAAAAGGAGCGAGTTTCATCTTAAAAAAGTTACTTGTGGTCATTTCTAGAGTCTTCTAGAAGCTTGTTTGACGTGTATGAAGCGCCTCCAGATGGTTCATGTATCCCTACCAAAGAGGAACTTATCCCATCAAGAGGGGAGCTATCCCATCCAAAGAGGGGCTTATCCCATTGATGGTGGACCTGAATAACTTCCTCTAGAGCACTATAAATACAGGCATTGGGCCAAAGGGAGGGGAGGTTGAAAGCTGAACATTCCTAAGGGTAGATGCTGCTGGAATTAGGACTTCCTTGTAGAAGCTTGTGAGGAGAGATTACCATCTTTGCTTGTTCTATTTGGAAGTGGGTGAGCTGATCATAGTAAAGGAGGACTCTTGTGGACCCTGGGAGGGACTTGCACAACACCAAGGCTAAGGTTGTAATGGTTCCTTTTGTTACCTTTTAATACAAATTAGTCCATTCTTCTCAACAATTTGTTATTTATGAGTTGTTTCATATACTCCTTGGTCTATATGTTAAATATGTTTTATTTTATGTGATATTCAGGTGCTATTTAATCGTTTGATTGTTAGTGAATGCAGGTTTCGAAGGGAAGGAGGAGCTCATCCGGATCAACGAAGCTGGACTACTACAACAGCGTTGGATTACAGGTAGGATCTAAACACTTGATTTCTCATATTGTAAAGGCATATTTAGTGAAGGATTGCTCTTATTTGTCTTGTTTGTCATTATAAAGTCTTAGGCTTCTAGGGAGGTCGGTTGTGTCCGCACTAACGACTCTTTCCGTGTGACAAAATGGCGACTCCACTGGGGACTCCATGAATGTGTTTGAGTTCTTTTTGATTTGATATTTTGGTCTGAGAAAAATCGCTTGTTTTCTGATTTTTGGCTGTCTAAATGTGTATTTGGGTGGGTTAGCTTAGATTCAATTTAGATTTTTATTTTTCTTAGCTTTGCCAGCAGTACGCAGTCTCTGAGTTTGACACAGTGTGTACTTGTACGCACTGCGTCTTTGTGCACAGGGCGTACCCGCGCCTGTGTCAACAGATCACCTGCGTACCCCTGTCAAATTTGAGAAAATTTCATTTTTCCTCTTTTTGCTCTTTAGATTTTGTTTTTACTGCCCAGATCCATTAGTTTACTGTCAGAGATCTTCACCTGAACTTGTCCCGTTAGTATCGAGGGTTTTGGTGGAATTCATAGGGATTTTTCCTTAGGGTTTGATTTTTAACTGGTCCTGTAGTGACTTTGGCGTTAGAGGTTGTCAAACTTTGGATCTCCTTGGTTTTGGTCAGTCCTCTTAGGAGTCGGGCCTGTCATAGAAGTCACCCTTGTGAGAGACCTACCTTTGTGTCTTCTCTTTGCGAATCTCAAAAAGTTTGTTTGTTAAAACCTTGAATTTCATTCTTGAGAAAAAAGAACAAAAAGATTTCGATTTTGTTTTTTGATTAGTTTATGGTTCTGCATGAACTGATCCTTAGTTGCATTTTGACTGAGTAAAACATCCGGGAATTATCCTTGTAGGCTTTTGTCCTCATTATTTTTTGCTTTTAGGTAAATCTCCTTTTAATTTGCTTTTGAGTGAATTTGATTTGATTGTTTTAGATTTGTTAAATTTCATTTGATAAATAGTTTTTATATGCTTTATTAATATAGAAAAAACACAAAAAATTCTTTTGGAAAAAGTTTGCTTTGGTAGCATTTGTAGTCTTTTGGGAGAAAAAGAAAATTTTCGTGAAGTAATTAGTGGTCATGAGTTCTGTGTTTTGAAAAGATAAAGAGATTGTTTCTTTGATTGTCTTTACTAAGAAAGTTGTTTTCTATAAAATTTGCATTTTCCAACTCTCTTAGTTAGGAGATTCATTGAAAAAAGAAAAGTAGTGTAAATCATCTTAGGTGCATCTTTGTATTGGTTGCGAGTCGAGTCTACACACCACCAGTTTCATCTCCACTACCTTTTGTCTTTAAGAAAAACCATAAAATTAACGCTTAAAGTAAAATTAACTTAGTAACTTTTATTTACTAGGGCTCTGAAACACCAATTTAGATCAGGCTAGTGTCTTGGAGTAGGAGAGTAATTAACTCTCCAAGACAACAAAACCAAACAAGTAGCTTATATTGTGATAGAATAAATCCAATTGTTTCATTTGTACTCTGGGAAAGCTCCTCTTAAAGGAGAAGCACGAGCTCGTGTCCGAACCAGTGAGGGGATCAATCCTCCCTCGTTGGGAACGACGCCCGACACGCACGTTTTACAAACGGTAAACCTCGGATTAACCATTGTCGAGGAACCAGGGGTCACTTGTCGGTAAACCTTGGATTATTGTCAAGGAGCCGGCAAGGGGAATGAGCTTGATACTCTGCCCTTGCGTGCTGTCGGAGTGTAGACTGTTCCCCCAGGTGCATTTGTTGCTGTTGGTAACCTTAGTGACCATTATCTTTAGGATTCTACCGAGGTGACAGTGGAGGGAAGATCCCACTGTACCTGGAGCAGACGTCGGCTAGACTCACTTGGATTTTCCGGGGGGTTCACCTCACTCGAGACGGTTAAAGTGTAGGAACTTGTGCCGGTCTATTCATTAAGCAGGTTGCCGGGGTAACTGTTCCACCCGCCACTTCTGTACTGAATCCGGCGATGTTGGGTTTCATCTCCAACTAGCGTTTTTGGTCCGGAAGGCTACTGTTTGTGCTTGGTTTGACACCCTAGATTCTTTAGGCGTGTGATTCAAATTTGTTTGGTTCTTTAGAGACTTTAGGTGGTTTGCTTTGAGATTTTACTTTGTTTGCGTGTGCAGTAGTTAAAAGTTTTTAACTATGGCGGAATTACCGAGACAATCCCGTCGACTTCGGGGCAAGTCTCCTGAGGTTGTTTCTGTGGCCGAATTGTTGAGGAAATCCCGTAGACGTCGGGGTGAACCTCCTCAAGACGTCCCAAGTCATTACGAAGGTTTAAAGGTCCTTGTAACTCCTAGTGGCAGTAAAGTAGGTTCACCTGAAGAAGGAGAATCGTCATTAGTAGTTCATCCAGATTACCAAGGTCTAGAAACAGGTTATAATCCTGAAGCTGTTGCAGTTTCTGAGCTTGCTGGTAGTTTTTCATCTACTAGTGATATAGGCGAAGAACCTGAAGTATCTGAACCTGTTACTCCAACTTCTAGTGCACCAGATTCACCTAGGGTAGAAAGAGTCATCACTGAAAATCTTCCTGCTGGTTTGGTAGCTATTGAAGAACTTGCTCCAGAGGAAGAATTAGGCGTATCTATCCTTGAAGATCAACCTACTATTGATCTAAGGGAGCATGAATCTATCTTTTACAGTCCTCCTAGAAGTACTACTTGGTACCTTTCGTTAACCAATTATTTAGACAACTCAGGGATAGGTTTTTCTCCACCTCGTACTCCTTTTCCACCTGGAGGTATTTATACTCCTGTAAATATGTCTGGTCAGTCGTCCGTGTTCACTCAATCTCCTGAATCTTTCTTGCACGGCGGTCCTTCTGTTCCCGTCGAGTATCAGTCACTTGCTAGTACATTTGCGGGGGCATCTCCTCAACCCATTGATCATGGGTTATTAGCTGGAAACAATGGTAATAAACCGTTGGGTGTAGGAGACATTTACATGATGTCAGGTTCAGTTCCCGTTTCTCAACCTCAAGGTGGCCAATTACCGCCTGGGGGGCGGCCTCAATTAACGCCTGGGGGGCAACCTCAAGGTACACAAATCGTGTCTGGGGGGCAACCTCAAGGACAGTATGTACCCATAGTACAATACCTTCCTCAAGGTCAACCCCAGCCTCAATATGTACCCCAGGGTCAACCTCAGTATCAATATTTACCTCAGGGGTATCAACCTCAAGGTCAAGGTCAACCCCAGTATCAGTATTTACCTCAAGGTTATCAACCTCAAGGTCAATACTTGAGTCAAGGTTATCAACCACCTCAAGGTCAGTCATATGTTCAAGGTATGGGAACTGTGCCTTTCAGTTATCAATCCTATCCTCAATCCGGTTATGGATCTCAGTATCCTCAACCTGTTACGGGTCAATACCCCGGAATGATAGTGTGGGATCCATCACAAGGTCAACAGGTGTTGCAGCCAAATATACAGTTGTTACCTCAAACTGGACAACCCGTAGTTTCTGGTTCACCCCAGCAACCGCAACCTTTCCAGTCAAATATTCAAACTTCTGTAACTTTGGTAGTTACTCAGCCGCCAATTGCACCTAGTACTCCATCTCAAACGACTGCTGCAACTACCGCAACATCTACCGCACTTACTTCTAGGGTATCGACAGCTCCGGTTTCTACTGTCTCTGCAACCACCCCTCAGATATCTTTACCGTTGTCCGGATCTACGATTCAAACCACGATCCAGATGCCTGCAGGGCAGCCTGGTTTAAGTACTGTTGTAACAAGTCAACCTCAATTTACCTACCAACAGTACCAGGGACAGTACCAATTCGGTCCTGCTGTCCAACAACCAGTTTACCAGTATCAACCATATCCTGGGTACACTTATCAACAACCTCAACAACCCCAGTACGGTCCGGTTAATCCTGGTTTTCCAGGAGGATATAATATCCCGAATGCGATTCCTGTTCCAAGTTATCCTGGATATCCTCCTCCTGGGACTGGTCTTGTGACCCAAAGTTTTAGGGATCCTAATCGGAAATTACCGTTTATCGCAACTTTGGATTTACCTGACTTGACGCGCCTAATGAACGATCCAATACAATATCTTCCGTTCTGGCCGCCAATGCCAAATAAATTGCCCAGTGATATACCCAAGTTCGAAGGTAAGTCTGGAGAGGATCCGTCCAATCACGTGATGACTTACCACCTCTGGTGTGCCTCAAATTCCATCTCGGATGATTCGATCCACTTACGCCTTTTCCAGCGTACGCTCATTGGTCTCGCAGCCAAGTGGTACATTGAGTTACCACGGGCCTCTTTCTACAATTTCATCCAGTTAGCTACCTCGTTCCTAACTCATTTTCAGTTGCCGGTCAGATACGATAACGGCACGGAGCTATTAACTTCATTAAAACAGTCGACCTCCACTTATATTTCTGTTCATATACATGAATGGAGACGTCGACGGTGATTAGTGAAAGTTTTTATTCCGGACCAAAACTTAGCTGAATGGTTTGTAAAATCATTATTACCGAAGATTACTGAAGATGTAGCTAAGGCCGGAGTAGTTACTGAGGAGCAAGTCATTGCTCAAGCCCAGTACCTTGACTTAGTTTACACTCAGTCGGGTACGTTGCACGAGAAGATCCCAGATCTTCCTAAGTCAAATCAAATCATTGCTGCTCCTTCGGGGTCTCATGCTGCTGATGGCATGATTGGTACGGTGAATACTAAAAGTAAGAAGAAATCCTCAAAGAATTCTTCTCTAATAATAACCTTACCAGACTCCCCGACAGGAGAGTCTTCTCCTGAAATTACCGCCGACATTCACGTTGTAGAGTCATCTACGGCTAAATCAAAAAACGGTGGTAAGAAGAAAGGCAAGAAGAAGGATAAAGCAGACAAGGCTCCAAAGGAGAAAAAAGAGAAGTCGGAATCTAACGATGAAAAGCGCAAACCTCACTATCCTTGTTTAATTTGTGAAGAAGATCATTTCATAAGAGATTTCCCTCATCGGGCAGAGGTTGTGAAAATCGTTAAAGGTTCCCCAACTCCTGCTGTTTTGAAAGATCCATTTCCAAAGCAGGAGAGTAAAATGATAGGTTCTTCCTCGAATGCCAGTGAAGAACCCATTTTGATGATGTCTCATGTATGGATTGCGACTCAATCACAAGATTATGGTAGTAAAAGTCTTGTTGATGGATCGAAAGAAGCAGAATCTTCTCGTTCAAATCCATCAACCTCAGCTCCCGGTTCCGATCCACTACAGATCGAGAAACCTAACCCTGACTTAGTAATAAAACCGCCCGCCAAGGGTGTACTTCGAAGGTCTGCTTTCAATCCACATGCGAGAGCGGCCCAGAATTACAACATTGTTGAGGATTTAGTTGTTTCACCCTCAGCAATGTCGGCTTTGGAAGTGCTGCAATCATGCCCAGCACAGAGAAAATTACTTTTGTCGGCTATAGGAGCTGTTGATGTTCAGGACCCGAACCTGATAATATTTGATCTAGAAAATAGTACACCGCGTCTCCCTCATCAGATGGCTTTCCAGATTCTAGTGATAGTCAAAAACAGGCCAATTCATCGGACCGTAATTGATGAAGGAGCTTCTACGTGTATTATGTCGATTCAGTGTTGGAGATCGCTTGGTTCTCCTTCACTGAACCAATCCCCGACGATGCTTAAGGCCTTTGATGGCCGTGGGTTCCATCCGTTTGGCATTCTATAGGATTTGCCTATAGGGGTTGAAGGAAAAATCGTTAGTCTGGATGTGGAGGTGGTTGATGCCCCTCTAGACTACAACCTTCTTTTGGGTCGCAGTTGGTCTTACGCTATGACAGCGGTCGTGTCATCGGTCTTCAAAGTTATAAAGTTTCCACACAATGGTAAGATCATGACGATAGACCAGCTGGCTTACTTTTCATCCGATCCAGCCTCTTCAGAAAGTATCCAGCATGTCGGTAAAACGACTATCCCTTACAAGGATGTTGGTGTAGGATTAGTTAAAGATTTCGGTTTACTGGGAACTTTTCCTTTCCCTCCAATCAACGCAGACCCTTCATTCGCAACCATTCATATGATTACTTCAAACACTATTATCTATGATGATCCTTGGATTGTCCCATCTGAATCTGAGATAGACTCATTTGGTAATGCAATGCCTTTGAGTCCATATGAAATTGCTTATGAGGCCGTGCAGTCTTTTTCTGACTTAAGTTCAACCCAAATCGACCAAATGAATGTGGTCCGTGAGGAATCACTTTTCACATCAACCTCAGAACGGATAACGTTTCCTGAAGTTGTGTCATCTGACGAACAACTTCGCGAAATCCTAAGTATAGATGATCTACCATGGGAAGATCTTCATCATCGATCTTCATTTTTACCTGAGGGTGATGACTTTGAAAATGATTTTTCATCAATTTTTACAGCTGAATATGTCAAGGACGCTCAGAATCCCATGAAGCATCTTGATTTAGAGTTGAATTTGGGAAACATTTCCCAAACTATTGCCATTGACATTTCAGTCAAAACCGGAGTTATTGAAAACATTCATATAGGTGCCTCGTGTACATATGACGAAATTCAAACATACAAGGTCCTATTTCAAGATTTCCGCGACGTGTTTTCCTGGTCCTATGAGGAAATGCCAGGAATTGATCCCTCCATTGTTGTTCATGAAATTAAGACTTATCCGGACGCTAAACCCGTTCGGCAACGTCTGCGTCAGATACACCCTAGGAAAGCGGCTGCAATTAAAGCAGAAGTCGAAAAGCTGTTGAAAGCAGGTTTCATTTATCCGATCCCGTTAACGGATTGGGTATCGAATATTGTTCTGGTTAACAAGAAACAAGGAACAATAAGAATATGCATCGACTATAGGGATATAAATCGTGCTTGTCCAAAAGACAACTATCCCACACCCTATATCGATCAAATAATTGATGATTGTGCCGGCAGTGAAATATTTTCCTTTATGGACGGTTTTTCCGGTTACAACCAAATCAATATTCTACCTGCCGATCAACCAAAAACGGCTTTCATTTGTCCCTGGGGGACATTTGCTTACTGCAAATTACCTTTCGGACTTAAGAACGTCGGAGCCACTTTCCAACGGGCAATGTCTTATGCGTTTCACGACATCAAGCACATTGTGCAACCGTATCTCGATGATTTGCTTGCTCATTCTTTACATCGAGCTGATCACCTTGTCCACTTATGTGCTATTTTTATGAGGTGTCGTCATTATCGAATTCGGTTGAACCCACACAAATGTGTCTTCTGCATAGAAGTGGGACGATTGCTAGGATTTGTCGTTTCAAAAGCCGGTATCCGCGTCGATCCCTCGAAGGTCGAAGCTATCATCAAATTGCCTCCTCCTTCGAGTTTGCGCCAACTCCAAAGTTTGCAAGGGAAAGCAAACTTTTTACATCAATTCATTCCTAACTACGCTGAGGTTACAAAGGGTTTCACCCAGTTGTTGAAACAAAATGCTCAATTCTCTTGGGATGAGATAGCTCAGAAATCTTTTGATGCACTTAAGCACGCGTTGACCCATGCACTGTTGCTGCATCCTCCCAACTACAACCAGGACTACTTTTTGTATCTCGCCGCCTCCCACTCCACCATTGGAATGGTCTTAGTTCAGGAAGACAAATTTGGAACGGAACATGTGATATATTATCTTAGTAGGACGTTAAATCCCACTGAGCTAAAATATTCGCATGTGGAGAAATTGGCCCTGGCAGCTGTTCAGGCTGTCCAATGTTTTCGTCATTACATTCTTCTCCGTAAAACTACAGTGATTTCGGATTGCAACCCTATGATCTATATTTTGACTAAACAATTTCTAGGGGGCAAGTACACCAAATGGATCGTTATCCTGCAGGAGTTCGATTTGGAGTTCGAGAAGTCCAAGTCTAAGAAATCCACGTAGTTTGAAGAACGAGTGATCATGTCCAATGTGCATAGACATCCAGCTGCATAGGCCAATGCTATAAAGGCATATTCCAAAGCCACCAACTTGAGTATTAGATTCTTGATAGCTGAAAACAAGTGCATCACTAAGGAGTTACAAGTGGCCAAGCAGGGAGAAGACCAAGTTGCAACATCCATCAGAGCAGAGTTGAGGAGAGCAATCCTAGATGAAGTATTGTCTCTTGATATAGTCATGCAAAATTATTACTTCAAATTTGTCACCATGCATAAGTCAATTTTCCATCTTAATGGTTAGTAGCAGCATTGTGCTAGGAGAGCATGCATCTTGTCAGATCTACACACTGTTGTCGATCACATGCAAATATGGACAATGAGGCACAAGGGATCCCCATTGCACATGCCAAAGATGATGAAGCCAAAGGTAGTGGAGTTGAAGGCACACATATGGAGTGAGATCTGGAACTATGAGGAACTCCCGCAGCTCATCATCAGCTTACAGGGTTCACATGCACGAGTGTTCAAGAGCATGGATGTCATTATGCGCATACATGCGATCCCATCCATTGGCACACTCATCGAGGCAAAGACTAAAAACCAAGTCTGACTGGAGCTAGATGTATACTTTGATTAGTTGATGCGCATAGCCACCAATATGTTGTTGGTCTGACTGCACTCAAGACTATGATGTGCATGCTATCCGACAAGTTAGACAGAGGTACCAAATCAATGTACCCAGATGCAACAAAGGCAAGAGTTCACTTTTAGAAGGATGTCACCACATAGTACGCGGACACCATCACAGACTACCAAGTTTTGCATCAGTTTGCCACCATCGATCATCGAGAGTATGCCGAAGAGTTAGTCTTCCCATAGTTGTCTGAGTCTTAGTGATGTCTTGCATGACTTACTCAAGCCTATTTTTTTCTCACATGGGTACATGTGCATATTGTAATGTAAACATATTGTAAAAGTGAAAGACCAAGTTTCAATAGTAGAAGACAAAGAACCAAGCATGTGATCCCATCCATTGGCACACTCATTGAGGCAAAGACAAAAAACCAAGTCTGACTGGAGCTAGACGTGTACTTTGATTAGTTGATGCACATAACCACCAGTATGTTATTGGTCTGACTGCACTCAAGACTATGATGTGCATGCTATCCGACAAGTTAGACAGAGGTACCAATTCAGTGTACCCAGATGCAACAAAGGCAAGAGTTCACTTTTAGAAGGATCTCACCACAGAGTACGCCGACACCATCATAGACTACCAAGCTTGGCATCAGTTTGCCACCATCGATCATCGAGAGGATGTCAAAGAGTTAGTCTTCCCATAGTTGTCTGAGTCTTAGTGATGTCTTGCATGACTTACTCAAGCATATTTTTTTCTCACATGGGTACATGTGCAGATTGTAATGTAAACATATTGTAAAAGTGAAAGACAAAGTTTCAATAGTAGAAGACAAAGAACCAAGCATGTGATCCCATCCATTGGCACACTCATTGAGGCGAAGACAAAAAACCAAGTCTGATTGGAGCTAGACGTGTACTTTGATTAGTTGATGCACATAGCCACCAGTATGTTGTTGGTCTGACTACACTCAAGACTATGATGTGCATGCTATCTGACAAGTTAGACAGAGGTACCAAAACTGTGTACCCAAATGCAACAAAGGCAAGAGTTCACTTTTATAAGGATGTCACCACAGAGTACGCTGACACCATCACAGACTACCAAGCTTGGCATCAGTTTGCCACCATCGATCATCGAGAGGATGTCGAAGAGTTAGTCTTCCCATAGTTGTCTGAGTCTTAGTGATGTCTTGCATGACTTACTCAAGCCTATTTTTTTCTCACATGGGTACATGTGCAGATTGTAATGTAAACATATTGTAAAAGTGAAAGACCAAGTTTCAAAAGTATAATGTAAAAGTCATGTGTAATTTAAAGAGTCATGAGGGCACGTGAAGAGTCACAAAGGGGAATGTGAAGGGTCACCCCAGCCTTTGCTATTTATAGAACCTCATAACTCATTGTGCGGGCTTTTTGGGAGCCAAACTTCCTATAGGATAAAATATAGAAAGCTTGGAGTGTATTGTAATTAGCCTTGGCTTCTCCACAGTGTAGAGCTAGTACATCTCTTTGGAGGAGTAGGCGACAGTGACTATAATTTTCCGCTATCGAGGCTAGTGGAATTCATGGTTGTATGTATGATTGGATCTTTCACTCTTTTAATATAACAAAGCCAACACGTTTTATGCATATGTTGTTATTGTATTTTGGCTATCCTGGTTACTTTAATAATGTATGTAGCTATAATTTACACATGTATGTATGGAATATTCCTTATGTGTTTGTATGAATCTTATCGAAACGTGTTGTTGGTATAATCCATCACTTTGGATCGTCAGATATCCTACTTCCCATCTCGTGATGTCTTTTTGCTCATGTGTTTCCTTTCAATCTGTTTGTTATCACAGGTTTCTAAGCGGTGCACTTGCCCCCCCTTTAGTGTCTTAGAGCCTTTCATGCACCTTCCTTGACTTCCTGCAAGGTCACATCCTTGCTACCAACAAGGACATCTTACTTACCTCTAACACAACCACATTCAAGGCGATACTCTACTACCCACTGTTGGGACTCCTACTCGAAATGGTTCGAGGTCTAGTTGGGACTTCTTACTGGGAGATCCCTGACATGTTGGTGGGTCTAGCACCATCAACATATTTATAAAAAAATTCAAAAAAATATGTTGTTACAAAATAAAAAATAGGATTTGATAGATAAAAATAGAACATTACTTCATGGGCTAATCTCCAACTTGCATATGTGCCCTTTTTATTATTTTGTTGAAGTAGATGAGAAATTCATGGAAGAATATTAGCTATGATTTCCTAGTTTAACCCAAATGGATAGCTACATGATATCATTTTCATATAAGTTGAATCTAGGTCAATATACTTTTGATAAGTTGTCTTAATAGGAAAAAGTGATCTCACTTGGTAGTGAATGTAAAAGTCATTGGTTGATTTTTCAGCAATATGTTCAACCTTCAAAGCTCTTGACATATCAGAGAATTTACCATCATTTGTACCATATCTAATTATTTTTTCTTTATATGGATCCATAGTTATTAATTTCCCACTTGAATCCCAGCAAGAAGGCATACCCATTCCTCTTAAAAGATTAAACCTAATGTTGAATTAGTCAATTTCTTTCTGAGCCGATCTACATTTTACATGCACTTGCTACATTTAAAAAAAAAGTAATGATAATTTGATTGGTTTTTATTACCTAGTATGTTTCTTCATGGGCCCATATTACTTTGAGTTGCTCCTCAATTTTGGAATTAAGGAATTTAATCACTTTGTTTGCAATTGATGGATTATTTACTAATTCTTATTGGACATGCTTTGTTGCCTTATTTGGAAATTTTAACAAATATGTTTCATGACCAATTATTGTAAATGAATCCCACAGATTTGAAATAATTAACTATTTCTTTCCACAATATTCTTCTTGTTTCTATTAATGGTTTTGTGCCAACTGATTTTTTCTTATACCAGTCAATTTGACTCTGTGGGAAATCCTTTTGCTTAAGTTCATCAATAAGAATATTACTTTTGTTTTTCAATTCTTCATTAGGCTGTTTCATTGCATGACCTTTAAACTGAACTAATTTCTTCAAATTTGCAATATCCCAATCCTTTAAAGTGAGTGGTGGTGTTGCCTCTTTTAATTTTTATAAAGGATCTCCATTTGTTATTGTTACTTTCTTCCTTCTCTTTCAATAAACTTTCAGTATGGAGCTATAGCTTTTCCAACTGTTTGCTCAAGTCAATAATTAGTGAAAGTAAACACTATTTTTCTTTTAGCACTTCCTCCAGCTCTATAGTTTGTACATGCTCCAGAGTTGGTATATTGAGCTTCTTCCTTAACACATGGATGTGCTTTACCCTGAATTTTATCAATTCTTGAATTGAAAATTAATCATTTGGATCTACTCTTAGATTGATAATGATATTTTCAAAATTTTCAAAATTAATTTGTTTGGTTATAGTAGAAGTATTCTCTAGTTTAAGGTGATTCTCAGTTGTATTCAACAAATTCTCAAGCCTAGGAACACTTGAAACTAAGCTTAACAGACTTCTACATAGAATCTCTGTAGTTTGTCTATGAAGATCCATTTGATCAATTACATGAATATGTTTTAAATCAATTGTGAGCTTAGAGGCTTTATAATCCTTTTTAGTCTTAATGATTTGAGATTACGACCCTAAGACTTCCATTTGAAGATGCCCCTTTTCATAATCAAGGGATGGAAACAATCTAGTTTAGGAAACTAAGCCCCGTTTCAATGTATTGGGAAAATATGATTTCCTATTTATAAGAAGTGGTAGGTGACATACTAATTGTTGATGCTACAGATCCTAAGGAAGCAGATGGAAGCAACTCTAATTTCAAAACATCCTTGATTGATACAACTTCCTCACTTGTGCCAGACCAGGCAGTAACTCCTCGAAACAAATCGTTGATTTCATTTAGGTTGGTGTTTATTATATACATGAGGGAGAGACTATTCATCTCCCGATTACTATTCATATTCTCTATTATTTATTTACATCATTTTCAGTTATTCGCCCAATCCTGATGATTAGGTGTCAACTTTCCCCCCCTAATCTGAAGGGATGTTCGTGAGTCCAAGCATTGTTCTAAATCTTTCAAGCTTTTCTCTTCCAAGCGCTTTGGTGAAGATGTCTACAATTTGCTCATTCGTGGAACAATGGAAGAGATGGATTGTTTTGGCCTCAAAATGATGTCGAATTAGATGATATTTAGTATTGATGTGCTTCGTTCGATCATGGAACTTTGGGTTCTTGGCCAACTTTATCAATCATGAGTGGAGTTGATTGTACTTGTTTTACCTACAAATATTCAATAATTTTCCTAAGCCACACAATTTCTTTTGTTGCCTCAGCTGCTACCACATATTCTGCTTCTGTTGTGGAATCTGTTGGAACTAATTATTTGGGTGATTCCCAGGAGACAGCTCATGATCCAAGACTCATAGCATATCCTGAAGTAGATACCCCAGTTTCTTTGTCTCCATCAAAGTCTGAATCAAAGTATCCAATCAAGTTGAAGTCGTCCACCTATGTATACTTGATTCCAAAGTCTTGAGTTCCCTTCAAGTACCTTAGAACTCTTTTTGTAGTAGACCAATGTCCCTCACAAGGCTTTTGCATAAACCTGGAGAGGATTACAACAACAAACGAAATGTCTGGTCTGGTAGTAGTTAGGTAGTTGAGACTTCCTACAAGCTGTCTATACTTTGTTGCATCCTCAAATTATTTTCCTTCAATAGATGTGAGCTTTAAGTTTTTTTCCATTGTAGTAGTAAGAGGATTGCATTCTGTCATGCCAAAAATGTTGAACAGATCTCCAATGTACTTATTTTGAGAAAGGAATATGGACTTCGAATGTTGAGTTACTTCAATACCAAGATAGTAATGAACATAGCCCAAATCAGTCATTTCAAAACTTTTCCCCTATTCCTTCTTTATGGATGCAATGTAGCTCTCATTGTTCCCTATCATCAAAAGATCATCTACATATACCACAAGATATACAACTATTTTGCCAACTTTCTTGACAAATAAAGTTGCATCATCAAGATCATAATGTTTTAAATTGAGTTTCAGAAGATGCTCAGACAGTTTTTCATACCAGGCTCGCAGTGCTTGTTTGAGTCCATACAAGGATTTCACAAGTTTGCATATTTTATGTTCATTTCCTTTCACAGCAAATCCTTCCATCTAGGACATAAAAACAGTCTCTTTTAGATATCTATTTAAGAAAGCAGTTTTACATCCATTTGATGGACTTTCCAACTGTTCTGAGCTGCTAAGGCAAAGAGTGTCCAGATGGTAGCCCATTTTGCTATGGGGGAAAAAGTCTCCTCATAATCGACCCCTTCCTTCTGTGCAAAACCTTTTGCCACAAGCCTGGCTTTGTGCTTTTCAAGTGAGCCATCTACTTTATACTTGTTCTTGTAGACCCACTTGCAACCAATTGGTTTGGTTCCTAATGGAGGATCAACTAGCTTCCAAGTTCCATTCTTTATTAGGGCATCATACTCCTTTTGCATTGCTTCTTTCCATTCATCATGAGAAGCGGCTTCTTTGAAGGAATTTGGTTTGAAATCTATAGAAAAATTCAATTCACAATCATAAGAAAAATCCATATCAACAGGTGAATCCGAGTCATCTACATCACCTTCATTTTGTTGGTTTGAATTTCTAGTTCCTGTCTTTCCAACCTCATCATGATGAACACTTTCAAGTGTCTTTATCAGCCACTTTGGGGGACCTTTCTCAGATGGTCCAGGCTACTTTGTTGATTGAGTTGGGACTGAATCAAGATTGAGTCTCCCAATTCTATCAATCACATCACTTAAAGCATCATCCATTGTTGGAGTTTCATGCGGGGGAGAGAGTTCTTCAGAAGAAGGTTCCACGTGTTGATCTAGTATAGGAATCCCCCCTTCAAGATGTGGAATCTGATTATCGAATTCTTGAAATGATTTTTCATTTGCAAATCTATCCAAGCGATCAAGTTGCCACTCAACAACATTGTCAGTTTTGGATGATTCAAGAAAAATTACATCTCTAGATACAACAAACTTTTTATTGACTTCATCATAGAGACAGTATGCTTTGGAGGTGTTTGAATACCCCAGGAAGATACACTTACGACTTCTTACACCAAGTTTGTTTCTATGTACCTTTGGTATCAAGGCATAACAGGTGGAACCAAAGACCTTGAGATGCTTTACCGAAGGAACGTGCCCATACCACATTTCATATGGAGTCTTGTTTCTAATAGCATTAGATGGACATCTATTCTTTATATATGCAGCACATAGAACAACATCAGCCCAAAACATTATTTTTACATTTTTGAAGAAGAGCATGGAGCGTACCATATTTAAGATTGTCCTATTCATTCTTTCAGCTACACCATTCTGTTGGGGATTATAAGGCACAGTTGTTTGATGTTTGATCCCATGTTGGTGGAGATAGTTTTCAAATTCATTTTATGTGTATTCTTTTCCATTATCAGTGTGAATAGACTCAATATGAGATTGTGCATCATTTTCAATCCATTTATGAAAGTTCTTGAATGTTTGAAAAGCATCAGATTTGTTCTTCAATAAATAAACCCACCACATTCTGGTGTAGTCATCAATAAATGTCATCATATATTTATTTCCATTTGCAGAAGGAACATGCATTTAACCACATAAATCTGAATGAATGAGTTCAAGTTTTGTATGTGCTCTTGAATGTGAATCATGAAAAGACTGTTTGCTATGCTTTCCTAGAATGCAAGCATCACATTGCTTCTTAAGTTTCCTAGGAATTGTAGGCAAACTAGCAAAACCATTTTTCTTCAATAGGCAGAGGTTGTCATAGTTCAAATGTCCAAATCTAGAATGCCATAATAAACTTGATGTAAGTGTACCTTATTCATAATGAGAATTGTATGAGAAATGTTGTGCACGAGTAGAGGTACCTTGCAGCTTGAGAAACCTTTCTTCTTATATTCCCTTCATGACAAGTGAGTGGTCAAATGCTTTTCTTACCTCAAGCTTGCCATCAAACATATGAATGGAGTGACCTTGCTAGCGGATGTGGACCAAAGATAGCAAGTTTCTCTTCAGCTGTGGGAGATATAGAACATGATGTAGAAGGAATTCTAGAATACCAGACAATTTAAGCCTGATTGTGCCAAGACTTGATGGCTTGGTTTTTGATTGGTCTACAAAGTATACTACTCCATCAACATTATCAAAAAATTCTTCAAAGAAATCTTTTCTATGAGTCATGTGGCAGGTTGCTCCTGAATCAAGCAACCAATAATTTTTCCAAGAAGCAAGTGAAGCATTAAATAAATATTAATTTACTCCAATATTACATTGTGCCACCACATAATGAGTGGATTCAGGTGCTTTACCTTTGTCTGTATCATTAGTTCTACCTTTCCGTTGGTTTCTTTGCTGCTCAATTTTGTCCCATGGTAACTTGCATGTAGAGGCATCACATGATCCATTTCTTTTGCAGCATATGCAGTGTAAATCTACCTTTTCTCCTTGAGAGTGTTTGTCCCCCTGCTTCTGAAATATCTTCCTCTTCCTCTTCGACCACCTCTTCCACTGGAATAATATTGAGCAGGATTCTTTTCTTTATGAGCAAGGCACACAACCTCTTCAGAAGATTCAAGGGTTGTCTTCTTTCTAAAAGCTTTCTCTCTTTCAGTAAATTTTTTCACAAGAGAGTTAAAGGTAATATCTTTGAGATTTCCATTTTCTTGCAATGACTCAAGATAATTGGAGTAAGTAGGATAAAGTGCTTTGAGAAAAGTGATAAGAGGAATATCCAATTCAACCTTAGTGGCTTTGATATCATGCATTATAGATTTTACTTCAGATGAAAGAGCAAGAGGATCATTATTTTGCAATTCAAGAGTGAAGAGTTTAATCATAAGTTGAACAACTTCAAGTGCAGAATGTGAGTCATAGAGTTCTTTCAACTTTTGTAAGGCTTCGAAAGTAGTTGAAAATGGTGAAATATGGTGACTCACCTCTTCACTTACAGATGCTGCAATTAATGCATAGGCTTTGTTGTTCTTATTTTCCCAAATGGCAAGCTCTTTGTCTGAGGTAGGTTGTTCTGGCTCTTTGTCTCCATCTCCAATACACACTCCTTTCCACAACTCATTGAAAATGAGGGTGTGTTTTATCATCCAGGACCACTTAGGATAGTTCTCCTTGACAGTAAGAACTATTCCCACAATAGATATGATTGAATGCATATTGTAAAAATCTTACTGTTGGAAAATATGTGCTTCAAAGTTGTCCAGAAATTTCATTATTTCGATGAACAGTGCCAGTAACGTTATGGGGTTACACACATAGAAAAATACAAACAAAATATATACGGAGTCTGATGAAAGATATGGTGGCATCATGCCAAGACAGTAGCAATATTTTGGACAGAATTCAATATATTGATGGCAGGTGACCACTCAGCAATATTTTACAAAACTGTGCTAATTTCTAGGAACGTTACACATAACAATTTCTCATAAAAATAATATATACTCAATGCTTCTTTGAGACACCAACAATTTTTCCCTTATGACCAGTCATTTTTGTGTGTTTTCCACGAACATGGAGTCCCCAGTAGTGTCATAGTCCACGATGGTTCCTAATCTTCTTAAGATGCTCCAAGTCATCTTTGAGCCTCATGTCGAGGGCATTGGAGACGAGCTGATTGGTACGTCCATCCTTCGTGCAAATTGTCATAATAAAAAAAATTCAGAAGCAATCAGCGTTGCGCATAACCAAGTAACTTAGAAGCAACCAGCGTGGGTCATTATAGTGGAAGCAAAAGCAAACTACTTGTGGTGTAGTTCTTGCTACTCAGAAGCAATCATCATGGGTTATTAAAGCATAAGAAAAAGTGGACTACTTGTGGTGCCTGAAGCATTATAGTGGAAACCCATACCATCTATTACAAACATGATGTAATGCACTGTACACCAAAAAGGCAATAGTGGAACCCAAATTCCTTAACCACAAGATATAGCCATGATGGTTGCACATATAGCACGTAGCCAATTGTCAAATAGCACTGGATTGGGTTTATTTTCAACATGAAAACAAAAAATGAGGGAAGCTCAACGTTTTTTTAACATACATATAAGCATTTCAAGGGTGAATAAACCCAGATTCTTGTTGACAGCACATTGAGGACACAAGAAATCCCAACATAACGGTTTGGAGGGAGAACTATACCAAACGGTTTGGAGGGAAAGCTTCAGGCAAGAATAAAACGCATACTAACACAGAGCAGGCTTCAGGCAACTGACAGTATCATATTGTATGTAAAATCACAGATGGAGCACTGTTATACCAGCGTGGAAAGAGCAGCAAAAGCTCAAGCATTACTGAGATTATCAGGTATAGGGAAAACCCAAATTACTAAAAAATGGCAGAAGGGAGTTACAATGGCAGTTAAAAGCCAAAAATGGTGTTGGCTCTGATACCATGTCAGACCAGGCAGTAACTTCTCGAAACAAATGATTGATTTCATTTAGGTTGGTGTTTATTATATACATGAGGGAGAGACTGTTCATTTCATCTCCCGGTGACTATTCATATTCTCTATTATTTATTTACATCATTTTCATTTATTCACCCAATCCTGATGATTAGGTGTCAAAAACTTGGGGTAGCCTCTTAAACTAAAACTTCTAACTCTTCCACTCTCTGTCTCTTTTCCATTCTGAAATATGTGTCCCCTGATTCTAAAGTTGAATGTTGAGTTTGCAAAAATACTCTTTTAAAATCCTTTTCTTTTGGTTGAGGAGTTTCCAATGGGTCTAATTTTGATGTTTTCTCTACTACTGTAGTTTCTTGTGCCATTGATGCAATAGTCTCCAATTAAATTGTTTCAATAATTTCTTATGTTACTATTGTAGGATATTTCTCTCAAACTTCCTTATTAGCATATTGTTCTAGCATAGGCTCTAGCACATGTTTATAAGGAACTTGTTTTTATTCAATCCTTCTTCTTGAAATTATCTCGTGTGGATCATAGTGCCATATTTCCTCAAGAAAAAATCATCTCCTATAACATAATTTCAACTTTTGTAGCTACTACTCTAGTGTTCTCTAGGAATGGCCTTGCTTCAGCCTTTAATTTAAAGAGCAGAGGGTGTTTCCTTGGTAGAAAATGAACTTGATCCACATTTAAACTTTGCCTAATAAATTCCAATGCAAAAATCCTTATAGGTAGAAAAATTGGTAACCTATAGGGTGCCAACTCACATCCATGTAGTCTAATATCAATAAATTATTTGTATAGATAACAATCTCCAACCTTGTTTGCATCACTGAGCTCTAAAATATTCTTTATTTCTAGAATATTCTTGGTGGTGACACATCATAGATAAGGATGAAGGAGATTGATAGAAAATGATTCACAAAGCCTGAAAATGGAAATCCTAAGAATGTGTTCTTAGCATTGAAGTCCAGTGAATAACTAACAGTTTGTTACCATTGGAATATTTCTTTTGCAATTGAATACCAGAAAATTTCTCCACTTGGAAACATGAAAACAAATAGACAAAAATAGATTGATGCCTAAAAGATAGCGTGGAAATGAAATTTACTAACTAATCATTAATGGTATCAGATAGGTAATGACCATAGTGAAATCTAACAAAGGACTTCTTAACTGGTGAAATTGAAGATAGAAACCCTAAGATGACTTCATCTACTACTTGGTCATGGTCCTACCCTAGTAGACAACATATCATTGAAATGATTTTTCTGGACATTTCCAAGAAAATATTAGAAGAAAAAGGGGGATTATGTTTTAGTATTTCAATATTTTTAGGCAAAAAATATTGCAAGAGGGTAGAACTTTCTTCTAGGGTTAACTCATGTTACAACTGACTCAGTATTTCTTCATTCAGGGGTTGGGTTTCACTAGGAATTATGATTTTTAACATTTTCAATATATAATTTGAATTAATATCAAACAAAACAAATCCATTATTTTAGACAATTGCCTGCTTGCTTGGAAGGTATTTCTCAAAACACCGAGTAATAAATTCAGGGAAATGATGGGTTTGGGGTATGTTAAATTGAGCCAAGTATTATTCATATACCAATGAAACATCTTGCGGGTATTGAAAGCACTAAAATCCCCAAGTACGAAGCTCAAACAAATCAAATTCATAGCAGATTTTATGAGCATCGACCTCTTGATAAATTAAGGGTAATTCGTTAAAATTCACATAAGTCTTAGGAAAGGGCTTGATGGATTTATCCTTCATCTTTACAATTTAAAATTTAGAGAAAATGAATTGATTTTTGAAAAATAATTACCCATAATTAAATGTACTAAGGTTTGAAAAGTAGTGATCTAACTAGTGTGATGGACTCCATGTAACTTCTTGTTCACATAGTACAAATGAATTTCCTAACCATCGATTTCTTTCTTTTACTATGAACAGCCCAAGGAAATACAATTTTCACACTTTTACTAGAGGTTAACCTTATTTTATTCACCAGAGCACTGATGTGGTTGGGTCCCATTGCAATGATGTGAGAAGGAAGTGTTTGAAAATCCCACAAGTGAAATGGCAGGGGGTAGGTGGGAGGTGCATGCATTCTGAAGCCGCCACATACTAAAAAATAGTATCCTTTATGAGGAAAAATGTGGACCCCCCTGTTGTTGAATCTCGAAATTTTGGGGGGTTCGCACTCCCTTCTCTGTCGTCAATCACAATTGGGAGACTCAGTGGCTTTTGAAAGATGTGCACCTTTTAACATCGCGTTGGTCACTTTATTTAAATCATATTAATGTTATTAAACTTTACTTAAGAACTAATAAAGTTTAATCATTTCACCCCTTTTTTATAATTAAATATTTACAAAAAATTGGAAACATGTTTGAAAATAAAGGCTACGGAAAGTGTCATGTATATATATGCTGATATTAGATAGGGCCAAATGTCACATTCCATGCTTAACAAGGCCTCTTAGTAATTTACAACCAACTAAAAAAATGAATTCAAGAAATGTACAAAAATGGTCATGGGGACATAAAAACAAAATAGATTAACAACATTACATTACATCATCTTACATGTGTGGATTTTTCCACTCTAAACCCCACCGTACCCTCCTTAGCACTTGTTGCATGTTGGTGTAACATTAAAATGAAATTAACATTAACCTTTGATTTCTTCAAGTACTTAGATTTTTAAAGTAGCTTAAGAGCCAAAGTATTGAGGACCAAGTGGTAGAAATTAGGTTGATTTTATTTTCAAATGGAAAAAAAGGCATTGACAAATTCAAAGTGGAGGTATAATTTCTATATTTGGTTCTTAATTATGATATAATACAAAATATGTCTTTATTGTAACTTTTATTGATTTATATTTATGTGATGTGAAAATTGGTTGTATGTAGAATGTCAAAGGAATATCAATATTGGGTTGAAGAATTCATAGAGTTTTCTATGAGGCATTCAGAGGATAAGAAGACCATGAGATGCCCTTGTGAAAAATGTGGCAATGTTGCAGTACTAACATTGGAGGAAGTACAAGACCATTTGTTGATTCATGGTATAATGAGTTCATATAAAATTTGGGTTTTCCATGAATAGAGAGTTCCTAATCAAGTATTATCATAGGATATTGTTGAATCAAAGTATCATTTCCACGTAGATAATGTTACCTATAAATTTCAATTTACATAAAAGAACTCTATAGATGATATATTATTTGTACAATGTTGTCTAAGAGTCAATTATATAAATAAATATCCATTTTTCTCTAAGGATGTTCTATATGGACAATATTTATGTTTCAAAAACAAATTACATTGTATTTTGTTATTTCCAAAATGATTGGGTGATGAACACATGGTCAAACATCAATATGATAATCGTGTTAATGAGTCTGCAACATTGCTTATGAATGGTATTAAAGTTCCTTAGAAAGACAATGATGATAATGCAACCATGCTTTATGATCATATGGTTGAAATGGTAAATGATGTTTTCCAATGTTTTAATGAAAATCCAAATGTGAATTTTGAAAATGGCCAAGCAACATCAAAGGAAGAAATGAATGATATTAATAAATATTAGAATTTAATTGAGATGCCAAGGCACCATTGTATCAAGGTTGTGCGAATTCCACTAAGTATTGGCCACTTTGAAATTGTAAATCTTAAAGTGAAAAATGGATGGTCTGACCCAAGTTTCACCCAATTGGTGAAGTTGCAGAAAGAAATGCTTCCTAAAGAAAATACACTTCCAAATTCTACATATGCTGCAAAAAGGTTGATTACATCAAAGTTTTTTTACTATGAAATGATACATGTATTCCAAAATTATTGCATTTTGTATCGAGGAAAATATGAAAGTAAACAAAAATTACCAAAATGTAGTAAATCTAGATGGAATGTTGATGCTCATTCTAGAAATGTGTGTAAAGTTATTGATGGACCCTGGTATTGCACCAAGAATGTTGCAACTCCCAAGGGCTTCTCAACTCAAATTATCAACCTGGGGTTCGTACAAACTTAGAGATGACTCGTGTCACTCTTATTGATGAAATCATATCAAGGTGTTTAGAGACCACTCCTCCAACTAATTATAGTGAGAACTTCTTATGAAAGCATAAATGAACATGATTCTAGCTACAAAGGTGAAAATTCCATTCATTAAATGTAAATACTAATTGAAATTGCATGAAAGGAGAAAGTTAATCTATCTGCAGAAGTAAACCATGCTACTCTAATTGCACACTTAATCAAATCAATAACCTATATGTCTACTCACACTTGCTTGAAAATGAGAAATCCAATCTTTAACATACTCATGGGAAAAAATACTAATTCTAACTATGTTTTGCTATATGATGGTTGCAGTGAGGAAGGAATGAGGTTGGAGTGATCCTAGATCCTTCCCTAATCATCAAATCACAATGTGGGGGGAATTATTCAACTTTATTATGGCAGAGTCAAGGTATGAAGCAAAACTGGTTGGAGAAAACAATGCTACAGGGTTGCTACAGGAGGTCCTGTAATGCTACAAGAGGCCATGTTTTTCTATAGGAAGAGGATCTGAGATATTTTGAGGAGATAAATGGGGTATTGAAGGAAAATGAAGGTGGGTGAAGGTACAAGGAGGTGAATCAAAGGTGTGGTAGCCCCTTAGCCAAGCTTAGTACCTCTTGGAGGCTTGTCTTACACCAAAGTTTATGCCCACGGTGTCCTTCATTTGTCTTGACAGAGTCAATTCATAGACATAGTTTGGAAGAAAGATGAGGTACCAAAGAGGAAGATGGAAAGCTCCAGGTGGATGTGGAAAGGTGTGCCCACACCTATAGATCAGAATAGTTCTTGCAACCAGCCAACTACATACATCCAATGATCATTATTTCAATAAAGTAAATAAATATGGAAAAGATGAGTTGAATTTTATTGAAGTCTACTCTAACCTAAAACACAACTTCAATTATCAAACCAATGTTTCTAAATCCTAAGTTGCAGAGATTAAACATGCATGAGAATTTCAATATAGTACTTAAAACTTTCCAAAGAATCATAAACAAATATATTTGAGTTGTTATTTTGGATCTTTCCAAGCACTCCTCCCATAAGAGAAGTGATTGTCAAGCCTACAATCACAAGCTTTTAAACAAAGAAATAACTGCAATGATCTGAAACAAGAACAAGAAGGAAATATAAGAGAGGGACTAAAGCCTATGGGTTGGACCCAAACCCAAGGGTTTCAGTCCTGCCAAATTAACTCAGATGTAGACCAATAGTAAACTTCTTATTGAAATAAAATGATAGTCACATACATCATGAAAAATAAGAGTGACAATGTCACGTACATAGGCTCTTTGTAGCTACTCCTAGCAGCAACAAAAATTTGAATCCTAATGAGCCTTTTAGTTGGTTTACTTATACAAAAATGATTGAGGGGAAGCATCCTTGAAAGGAGGAATGCTTCCCTCCAAAATCTCAAATTTTGTGGATTTTGTTCCCTTTGTCCTTGTCATGCACTAGGAGTTCCTCGATTGCTAGTGAATTTGAGTTGTTGGAGAGGATTATGTGATCTCAAGTCAATTTATGGAGTTAATGAGGTGGGAAAGCTCCCTATATTCTCTCTAGGTGTCTACATGTTGGGAAAGGGTCCCCTAGGGGTCAATTTTGGGGTTAAAAAACCAAGTTTTGGGGCAGATGGCCCGAAGTTTGTATAAAGAAATGTAAAGTATCCACATTTTGTGGTCGCGGAGTGCGAAGATATCTAAAGTCAAAAAGGGTTTTCCGCCCTTAGTCTAGATAGGTTGTGTCAGTTTTAGAGATATTCCCTTGGTTCGCGGACCATGAGATTGTATAAAAAGGGAGTCTTAGAAGAGTCTAAGGCAGTGGAAGGGATTTCTAAGTGAGTTTGAGTACTTGATGAGTCTATAAAGAGCTAAGAGCGAGAGTCTTAGTGTAGGAAGAGCCTCTGCAGTTAAGTGCGCAGAGACCTAGTGTAGAAGTCTGCAGCTGAGTGCGCAAATCCTTGCATTTGTGTGTGCAAGGAAGATAGAGTTTGTATTGAGAATCTAAATCATCAATAAAGAGAAGTATTCTGAAATTATTGTGTACTTTCCATCTGTGTGTGCATTATTTTACTTCTACTATGAATGATGTGTTTATGCTATGTTGAATACTAGGGTTATGAATTAATGCTATATTGATGTGCGAATCTATGTATTTCACTCTGTCATATGAACGCAAGTAAGAATATATGTTACGCTAAGATAACCATAATGCATGTTAAAGTTAACCAATACTTAAGCTAATTTGGGTAGACACCAAAGTAAGGATAATTACAGAGACGCATAAGCACCTAATCTATCTATTTAGGGTTTGCGAAGGACGATTGGAGACTTTTTCAGAGGCTCCAAGGATGAATAAGAGAAGTACATTGATAAGCCCTAAAGGGCTTATTGATATGCGTGAAGGCAGAGTGAAGGTCTAAAAACCGACATCACAACCATCTCAAGGTGCGGAAACTTGGTTCCTGCATCCCTCCATACTACTTTAGGTGAGACTTCAGTTCACCCTCCGTGGATTGATGCCGAAAGGGCCAGTAGTGTAGGGATTTTCTTGGTTACTTAATGTTGAACCTGGGTTAGGGCCCATCAAGCCAAAAAATGGTTCCATTGCTGGGACCGAGATCTGCATAACGAGATGTGTGATGTCATATCATTGGAATCCAACTAAGAAAGAGATCGAAACTGGTTGGATAGAAATATCCATGAATTCACAGCACAAGAGAACAAGAATCCATGATTGACGAAAGAATAGTGGTTGGACAGATATTTGTACACAGAAATACATGAAATCTTCTTTTGTTCCTTCCCGGTTGAGTTATACGAGTGGATCGCGAAGTTGGCAGATGGCCAAGGAAGGTGGAGGCTTGAAAATCTGATTGTTTGGACACCAGAGTTAGTGTGGAGATTGGAAGCCTCTAAAGATAAGATCATGCACGCTGTCAACCATTGGCTCGACCACATCATAGGAGGATTTGTGACAGAGTTCGCGGTCAATACTTCTGTCAGTTACAGCGAAGCAGAGCACCACTTCTTCAAAGGACCGCGAGGTAAGTATTTGAAATCACTAAATACTTGGATTAAGATGCTCTTGTGTGAAAAGTGGGTCATGCAATTACCTTGATGTTTGGAGCTACACAAAGTGGAAGGTATTTCAGGGACGGAGGAAGAAAAGGTCTTGAGTATAGCCTGTTGATTGAACCTCCTTTGAGTGACGACAAAGGAGCAGTGCAGTCTTCTCCATTGGGCGCTATTCAGCTGATAAGACAAGGGTTCCCACAAATACCTATACCACCCCCATCCTTGTCCCATCCATCGACATCGCCTCCATCCTCACCACCACCACTCACCCCATCACCCACACCACCGCCACCTCCACCACTGTTCAACACGGTGAACTCCATAAAGCTACATGTATTCAACGGTGTAGGGAATGAAGATTTGTACCAGTTTTGGTTCATCACGAAGGCTGTGTGGGAAGCTCGGGGTATCATGAATGACCAAATGAAGAAATCCACGCTGGTTAGTGCTTTGTAGGACCACGCACTAATGTGGTACATTCAGTACAATATTGATAACCCAATGTCCACGTTGGCAGATATCTAGGATGCACTAAATAGAGAATTCATTAGACCTAAGTCTCATGAATTGCGTTGGGGGTCGTGCTGACACAGGCCGGTGAGGGAGAACTGGATCACCCTATAGCATTCACAAGTAGGAAGTTGTCTAAAGCAGAGAAAAATTATTCCACGACATAGTGTGAAGGATTAGATATGGTGTACACGCTCTAGAAGTTCAGGCACTATTTGTTGGGTGGACACTTTAAGATGCATACATATCATTCTGCATTAAAGTACCTGGTCAACAAGCCTATTTTGGGGGGGGTGGGGGGGTTTATGTAGGTGGATTTTATTGTTCTAGGAGTACGACTTTGAATTTATTGTGAAGCTAAGATGACTAAACACAGGACTTGATCATCTGTCGTGCATTGAAACGAGAGAGGAACCTACTAATTTGGAGGAAGGGCTTCCTGATGCGTAGCTCTTTGTGGTATGCGTCGTGGACAATCACTTTGAAGATACCATCCACTTCCTAATGACAGGATCAACTCTAGAAGGTTATACAAGTCAACAGAAGAAGGAACTGGTAGTGCATGCGGCAGGCTTTTTTATCATTGTAGGGCACTTGTACAAAATGGGGTTAGACGAAATATTGTGACATCATGTGCCTGACTTTGAATGAAGTAGCATCCTCATTGAGGCTCATGGAGGACCTACAAGAGGGCATTATGCAAGGAAAGCAACAACGCAGAAGTTTCTGCATGCTGGGTTGTGGTGGCCAACCCTGCATAAGGATTCGAAAGCATATTGTAGGGCATGTGACACATGTCAAAGGATTGGCAGGCCATCATGAAGGGATGAACTACCTTTGATGCCACAGGTGATGTTACAACCATTCGAGAAATGGGTGATTGACTTTGTGGGTCCAATTCAGCCTCAAGGAAAAAATATGGGTCCGCGGTACATCATCACCATGACTGAGTACTTGACCAAGTGGGTGGAGGTGCAGCCTGTGAAGGACTGTATAGGCATGACAACAAAAAAGTTTATTTTTGAATATGTGTTGACAAGATTTGGCTATCCAAAGATCTTGATGAGCAATCATGGTACACACTTTCTTAATGAAAAAACCAATGCGTTGACAGAATAATTTCAAGTGTATCATCGGAAAAGTATGCCTTATCATCCGTAGGCTAATGGGACGGTGGAAGCATTCAATAAGATACTGGAGAGTGTACTAATGAAGGTCTACAATGCTCAGAGAAATGATTGGGATGTGCATGTACCCACGGTGCTATGGGCCTACAGAACAACTTGCAAGAAGCTGACTGGGCAAACGCCTTTTAGACTCGTGTATGGCATAGAAGTTGTGATGCCAATGCAATACATTGTACCTAGTTTGCGCATAGCGGCACTGACAAGAATGGTGGACTGCAGAGCCTTGGAAAAAAGGCTCGCGCAGCTAGCAGAGCTTTAGGAGGACCGATTTCTAGCTGGATCTCATCAACAAATTTAAAATGAGCGTGAAAAGGCATGGCACAATTGGCACATCAAACTGCGCACCTTCAAGGTAAATGATCTAGTCTTGTTATATGATAATAAATTTGATAAATTTCCAGGGAAATTTAGGATGCACTAGCTAGGGCCATATGTCATCAAGGATATTACCGATGGTGGAGCATTTCAGCTGGTTAAATTGAATGGAGAACCATTCGTAGGGAAGGTGAATGGCAGCCAATTGAAGTCATACACCGATGATCTGGCTATGTGACTATATGAGGGAAGCACAGTCTTAGTGCTCCAGGTAGCTGAAAGGAAGCATGGGACTATAAACTACACTCCTCGGGTTAGAGATCTGCACGATCGAGGAACTATTTAGAACAAATATATGTCACAAAGCCCGTAGAAGCGTGCAAGCAGTTGCGCTACCAAAGGAAAAACCGCACAGGAAAGTGACCGTTAAAGTCATTGTTCATGATTTGATGATGAAGAAACAACCAAAGGGAGGGGGGGTGCATTTAAGATGGAATTTATGGACTAGATCTTTGAAAATCTACTGCCAATCTAGCATTAATGAACCGATTTTGGGGGAAACGGTCGGATTTGAATTTGAAAGTGCCTATAAATTATAAGTGGCTTCATAGCGAAAAACACTTGGAATTTTGAGAATTGAGTTGTTGAGCTCTCAGGCGCACATGAACTGTGAAACCTTTGAAGTTTTTCTAGCAAGTTCTGAATTTGAGACATTGCCACAAGTGACATAGGAGTTGTTGCATAGCATCATGTCAATGCCCACAAAAGCTATGAGCACTAAAGCAGTGACAGTCGGGAGAGTTGTTCCAAAGGTGGCTATTGCAGCAGAGGGAGTTGCCCCAGAAGTTGCGCCTACAACAGTACTGGTAGAACTACCTAAATCCCCCAGGACACCCTGGCTAAGGCCTACGCTAACCCAAGAGGGGCCAAAACTGAAGAAGGACAAGTAGAAAATGTCACCGTCGGTGTGTGCATCACCTAGGAGGCACCCACAGTCAGGAAAACCCACCATGCAAGAAAAATCCAAAATGATTGACCTAGAGTTGGAAGAAGAGGTTGAAGAAATCCCCATGGATGATGAGGATATTGCAGTGGAAATGGAGGTCGTTGAAATTGAGGGGTCGGACCCCATATCTAAGCTGCCTGAATACATTCCTTCGCGTAGGGGCAAGACGAAGGTGCCCAAAGATATTGATGAGAGTAAAGTCACCCTGCACACACCCCTCCTACCAGACCAAATCATCTTTGAGGGACCGCGCTTGGGGTGTGTCCCCCTTTTGAAGTTGGAGGACTGGGACTTAGCAGACACAGAGTGCTTCCCTCATTTAGCGATAGACCAACTTATGCACCAGGTCTTCCACAAAAATATTGGAGTAACCGCGTTGGAGCCGAGGAAGTGGCTGAAAGGTGTGGACAAGGCAGGCCTACTAAACCTACTATGGGTGCCACATTACAACCGTGCACCTATCACACTGGTAGTGATCAAGCAGCTGATGTGCTTGGTGCACGACGAGTGTTTGTGGCTAGAGGAGCCAATACCCATCATGAACATGTTGATCCATAGGATCACACGGCTGCCATACATAGGAGAAAATACGACCATGGCGTTTGGTGGAAAATTTGGCGAGCATGCGCTTGCCGAGGGGATGAAGGAAAAATTCAAGTTGGTAAAGAAGTCGCACGGCTATGCCATTTCAAGCATTTGTGACCCTGCAATCAAAGTGGTGACACAAATCTTAGCAGGGAAGGTGATGCGGAAGTGTCGCCCAGATGAAGTGCCAACACTGGTGATAGATTTGGCGGCCCAGTGCACGGAGGGAGTCCAATTTAACTGGGCACTCTACCTCTGTGGTGAGTTCCTCATGAACTATTGCGAGGCACAAGATCATAGTAAGACCTTTCACTATGCAGGGTTATTATTGTCCATAGTGCTGGTAATGTGGGAGCTACCTGAAGATATCCAGTTCCCTACGGTCGTGTCAGACCTACTAGAGGCAGCGAAGTTCGCTTCACTATGGGCAATGAAGGATCCTCAACGGATAAAGGACAACAAGATATTCTAGATCTTGATGGAAATGAGCATACATATGGCCATCAACCAAAATCCATGGTTGACACCTACAAATTTTGAGAAGTTACAGGAATACATGGAATTCAATGCTAACTTCCACCATGTGTCAATACGGGCGTGGAAGGACCCTGAGCAGAAATTGTACAACCTACCATACTTGGCCACTAATGATGCAACTACAACATTCCTCGACTGCTGGCCGGTAAATTGGCACAATTCCACGGACTCGGCGGTGGGGCCTAGCAACATTGTCACACAGCGGAAGAAGGAAGAATCCAAGCTGAAGATGGAATAGCTGGTTGTGAAGAGGAGAAAGGAGGCCAACGACAAGGCCAAGGAAGAGCGCACTGTCACGCAACATTCGGGTGGACAGGCAGGCGAAGAAGAGCATGACTCTGACCGGAGTCAGAAGTCACCTTCCCCGGAGACCGAGGAAGAAGATGATCAGACATATCAAGGAGGAGTGAACCTAGAGACAACTCTATTCCACACCAAGTGCACCAGAAATCCAAAGAAATTAGGGTCGTGGAAGAAATCCAAGGCTAGTAAGATGTCTCTGGACCCGATCACCCTAACAAAGGGGGACTTAAATGACATAGGTGATAAGGTACGAGATGCCACTATAGAACTGTCGTAGAAGTTTGAGTAGCAACAGCAGAAAGCATTGGGAGCTATACATATGGGTCTGTGCAAGCTATAGATCCACGCATCACATATACAAACCAGCGCGACGTCAACCAGCTTGGTGCCCAACACCTCAAAAGTCACAGGGATGTTGAGCGGAAGGGATCCCTGAGCAATAGTGTTGTCAAATGGAGCACTAACAACAGAGACTGAAGCTGATAGACTCACTGTCAGCAAACTCAAGAGAGTTGGACTCAACTTGGTTGCGCTTCCGAATGAGGTGCTTTACCATTTTTAGGACGGTGTGATCACAGAACTTTGGGCCCATGAACAATGTGCATTACAGGGGATCAGGGAACAAAATGTCAACAACGCCCAACTAACCGTGCAAAGAGACTCTGCCCTTAACCTTGTCAAAGACATTACATACAAGAACCAGCACATTACAACCGTTGTAACTGAGGCGTGCAGGACTGTCTTGGAGTTGGGCATTCTCGGGGCTAGTCTGATCAATGTGAGGGTTTGGAAGCCCACTGCTAGAGTGCGAGATGCATGAACTGAACTAGAAAAGGTTCAGTTGGAGCTGAATCTAAAAATTGCAAAATTGCAATTGAAGGCCTAGCCTTTGACTATGCCAGAGATCATAGAGCAATGCAAAACCACTGTGAAATACACTGTAGCAGTAGTGAAGAGTGCAATAAAGGATTGTACCATGCTCTTTCAGTCGTCGCTCAAGGTAGTCACCTGCCTGCAAGAAGATCCTACAGTATAGCTATTGGAAACATAAGCACGAGAACTGCAACAACGTTATGACAAAGTCAAAGCGACAGCGCACACTATCGCCATCACGCCAATGTTAGCTAAGTTGCAAGAGGCCAAGGCGTTGTAAGAGCAGGTAGATGCAGCTCAACACAAGGAAGTCATGTTGAAGGCTCACTTGAAGCCTTGGTTGGACAAGGCCTACTTGATCATGACCACTATTGAAGGCAAGTTGGCTAGTCTGTAGGAGACTCAACAGAAGATGAAGTCTGACAGCGCAAGGCCAGCGATAGAGCAGTTGGTTGAGGAGATGAAGCAGATAGCAACACAATGTGCTGCCGAGGTAGCAGTTGTCCAAGTCAAGCTGGGAGGTCTTCATGACAAGATATCCACACCAGCCGAGTGACTCGAGGGGGAGTCACCATGTTTGTGTTGGGGGCCTATTGGGAATAAGTCCCCTGGGAGTCAATTTTGGGGTTAAAAACCCAATTTTTGGGGCAGAAGGCCTGAATTTTGTATAAAGAAATGTAAAGTCTCCGCATTTTGTGGTCGCAGAGTGTGAAGATATCTAAAGTCAAAAAAGGTTTTCTGCCCTTAGTCTAGATAGGTTCTTTTGGTTTTAGAGATTTTCCCTTGGTCCGTGGACCATGGGATTGTATAAAAAGGGATTCTTAAAAGAGTATAAGGCAGTGGAAGGGAGTTCTAAGTGATTTTTAGTACTTGATGAGTCTGTAAAGAGCTAAGAACGAGAGTCTTAGCGTAGGAAGAGGCTTTGCAGCTGAGTGCGCAGAGGCCTAGGGTAGAAATCCACAATTGAGTGCACGGACCCCTGAAACTTTGTGCACAGGGCAGATAGAGTCTGTATTGAGAATCTGAATCATTAATAAAGACAAGTATTCTGAAATGACTGTGTACTTTCCATCTATGTGTGTGTTATTTTACTTCTGCTATGAATGATGCATTTATGCTATGTTGAATACTGGGGTTATGAATTAATGCTATATTGATGCACAAATCTATGTATTTCAGTCTGTCATATGGACACACGTAAGAATATATGTTAAGTGAAGATAATCATAATGCATGTTAAAGTTGACTAATACTTAAGCTAATCTAGGTAGACACACAAGTAAGGATAATTACAGAGGCACATAAGCACCTGATCTATCTATTTAGGGTCCGCGAAGGACGATCATAGACTTTCGTGGAGGCTCCAAGGACGAATAAGAGAAGTACATTGATAAGCCCTAAAGGGCTTATTGATCTGCACGAAGGCAGAGCGAAGGTCTTAAAACTGAAATCACAACCATCTCAGGGTGCGGAAACTTGGTTCCCGCATCCCCCCATACTGCTTTGGGTGATACTTAAGTCCGAGCTTCACAGATTGATGCTGAAAGGGCCACTAGTGTAGGGATTTGCTTGGCTACTTAACGTTGAACATGGGTCAGGGCCCATCAAGCCAACACTCCATCAATCCCTTGCATGGTAAATATCTCCAAAATTGCTTCTTCGACCTGCATATTAATCACATTAGGCTATACAATATGACAAACACCTTTTATTCTTCCTACTAAAAATATTATGGCTTAAAATGTGAAATAATGTGAAAAAAGGAGAGTTTTAAGGGTTGGAGGATAGCACAATGAACTCCAAAAGATACCTATTGATGGGACCCATCATCACCCCCCTGTTGAAGGTGTTTCTCACCCTCTAAGAAACTCAGTCACTGATATGAAGCTCATTCATGGCCCTGGTGGCCTCTCTGACATCCCAAGGCACTTCAGATGGTGTGCCTTCCTGTGGATAGAAACCTACATATGCCTCTATGTTTTTCCATTATTTTTGTTCCTCTGCTTGGTTTCTTCCTTCTTGTAATCCCAACAATAAGGGAGGAATGAGTTTGATCACTATCCAGTTGATATTTAGCCTTTGCATGATCCTTTTGTATAGTGGTGTTTTCTCCAAGGAATTCCTTAGTCTTTCTGGGGAGTGATATTCTCTTATTTGTAAATTGTGAGGTAGGGACTGCCATATTCTTTGGCAAGCCTACAAAGTTTCTACCCGTTCCACCATAAATGTTTCCTCAAAATGTAGGATGGATTTCTCTTCGGATGTTGTGTACCTAGGTACCAATTCAGGATTATGGGAGATAAGAATGTGGTTGTCGATGACACCCTTTGGGCTCACTAATTCTTCTCTGATATATAAGGGTTCATTTTCTTCTTTTTTCATCACCCTTTTCACATCTTTGGCCCTTGTTTCCTCATGGGTCAACCAAGAGGCTAATTCCATCAATTTCATGTCTCCCAACCTTGAGTTGGGATCCCATATATTCATGTATGTGAGGATTAAGTTGTGCATGTAAAACTTAGCTAGCTTGGCTCTATCCTCAATACTTGCCCTTTTGAAAAAGTCGATGAATTTCCTGTAGCCCTGGAAAGGCAATGATCCATATTGTTCCAATGTATTTATTTGAAACTGTAGCCACTTCTCCTTGACAAAAATAGCATAGGATTTGGATGGATACCTACATTAGATGGATTCTATGGATAAACTTACCATGGTGGCAAGTTGTTTCTCTTTTTCATGCAACTTCTCTCTTAACATGGCATTTCTTGCTTGTAGTTGTTCCCTCATGATTCACTCCCTTAAATTCATATCATTCAATTATTTTCCCATCTCATTGAATTTCTCCTCCATGAGGCCCAAATCTTCTACACTTTTGGATTTTGTGATTTGCATACATCTATGTGTTCTGCCTCTTTCATTCTCTAACTCAAAGAAGAGTGGGATGGAAAATTTCTCAAGTATAATCCTACCTCCCTCAACAAATTTGTAGTAGCATTCTAGGTTGGGTTGTGGATAAAGCTCTTGAATGTCTTTGAGGTATTTTTCATCTTCTTTTAAGGTGGTGGATCCTTCCTATAGAAACCTTTGCTTCTCCTGTAGAAGCCCCTATTTCTTGTATAGTTACTTTTTTTCCTCTTGTAACTATTCGTTTTTTATTGTAACATGGTAACTTGAGTCTTGAGCCTCTTAGAGGTGACTTCCCTAGTGGTGGGCCTTCCTTGCCTTATCCTGGTGCTCTTCCTTGTTTTGAAGTGAAAAGGGCCTTACCTTCGCTACCTTCTTTTGGGCTTGATAGGTGTGCCCAATGTGGCCAATGTTGCAGCCACTTCTTGCATCATATCCCTAGAGAGAGAGTTGTTTGATGTCCTTATTTTTTTGCCTCTTGAGGTTTTTAGGTCCCTTCAGGGTCCTCTTTCTCTATCCCTTTCTCCTCTCTTTCTCCCTCTTCAATTTTTGCTTCTTCTTCCTCTATTTCTACTTCCTCCTCTTCTTCCTTCTTTCCTTCCCTACCTCCAATGCTAGAGGTTGGTGTTTCTTCATGTGTGATGGCTTGGGTTCCAATGAAAATTTACCTGTCCATGTCTACAAAATCAATCCATAAAACAGGGTTCCTTAGGTGACTGAGAGCATCCATAACAATCAGTTTAATGAGGCCATGGTGGGAAATGTGTTGGTGCTTCCCTTCCCTCACTTTCTAGCTCATTTCAATGATAGATTGCAGGAGGAAATGAGGAACATTGAGCCTCTGTGGGATAGGTAATTCTTCTTTGAATCTTAGCTCATGGAGAAACCTAAAATGGTAGGCATATACAATGCTCAACCTCCCCTCACAATATATGTATTTTAGAATGTGATAGGCCACTTCATCCCAGGGGTAAGGTAGGCTCTCCCTTCTCACTCCATTCTTATCTTCAAGATTTTATTTTAGAATGTAGAAGTTCTTCCTAGCTATGGAATCTATGGAATCTTTTATGTAGACATGGTTTTGTTGACTATTTAGAGTCCTATAAAAGAGATATGTTAGCAACATTGGTTTAAGAACTCCCTCCTTGTGTTTTTTTTCTTTTTTTCTCTTTTTTTGAGACATGAAAGCTGCCTCTGTAGATATTTTCAACCTGCATGCCTTCCCTAGGTGCCTCAGAGGAGGTTTTCACCAGGAGATATTTTATTTTATTTTGTTTTTGTTTTTCTTTCTTCTTTCTTTTTTTCGCTCTTGGGTTGCCTCTGAGAGGTTTTCAACCATAGAGTTGGCCTTATATGCCTCGTGGAGGTTTTCACCTAGGCCATTTGTCACACGGAATAAGTCGTTCTTGTTGACAAGATAGACCTTCCTAGAATCTAAAGAAGACCTAATGACAAGCAAACCAACCAGACACTATCTTTCTCTAAATATGCTTTTATAAACAAAGGAAAACAAGTGTTTTAGGGCCTACCTTAGGTCCAACGCAAGTTTTTGGATGCCCTCGCTCCTTCGATCCAAATGAGCTCCTTTGTCACGAATCTGCAAACACAAACAAGCAAACAAATTAAATAGCACCTGAAAAGCCAATATCATAAAACATATTTAACATGAAAGTCAAGGAGTTCATGAAACAAGTAACATGAGATACTTGTTGAGAAAAATGAGTTTGATTGTATTAATTCAAAAGAAGAAGAACTTTACAACCTGTGCCTTGACGTTGTACAAGCTCCTCCCAGGGACCAGCAAGAAGTCTCCTCTACTTTGACAAGTTTCACTCACTTCCCAATGAAGCCAAAAAGGTATGTGATCTCTCCTCTTAAGCTCAACTAGGAAGTCTTAATTTCACCAGCATTTACCCTCAAAAATTATCAGCTTCAAACCTCCTTAGCAACCAGCCCAATGTCTGAATTTATAGTGCAATGGAGGGAAGTTACTAGGTCCTCCTTCAAAGGGATAAAGCCCTCTTTCAAAGGGATAGCTCCTCTCATCAAGGGATTAGCTCCTTCTCTTTTTGGATGCATGAACCACCTAAGAGCGGCAAATCCACGTCAAAATTCCTTCTAGAATCATCTAGAATTAACCCAAAGTGAGTTTTTTAGAATAAACTTGCGCCTTTTTGACTTTCACAGGGGTCTGCACCCACACCTTTAGGGACAGAGCGGGCAGGTCCGCAGTTTTTGTAAACAGAGGGTGTTGGACTACAGGTAAGAGTGAGAGAAAGTGTGGAACCAGAGTTTCATTGATTTTTAATGTCTTTCTCTTATCTTCAAAGCTTGACTTGAAGAGCTGAGATCTGAGACTTGCTTAGGAGGACAGTACAAGTGATGATAGACCCATACTGACTGCAAATAATCATGGTGACGATATTTTTGTGTAACAGATTGCCCCCTAAAGTGCGAAGTTTGTAGTAGATGAGGATTTCATTTATAATTTAGGAAGAGTGAAGTACTTTATCATTTTGAGGATTATCTTGTTGAGAGCCCGATTGGAACCTGTAAAAACATTCAATGCAAGATATATATATGAGATCATATCATCACTGAGGTAGGCATTCCCATACTCAGATCAAAACTGACTAACTACTGCTCTGATACAGGAATGATCTTGTAATACATTACAAATATAGACTCACGTGGACACAGTATGGACGCAGCCATCTGTTTATGAATAGTCCATTATATAAGGAATACAAAATTCCTCGCAGCCTGGATTGTGGAAGCTAGATCCAGGGTCTTCATTTCTACTTCCCGAAACAGTATGATTCTATCCATGCGAATGAATGTGTTGATGTCGAACATGGTAGAAACCACTTGATTACCAGTAAATGATGTAAACTGTTAACAAGTGTGAGAGAAACCACCAATGATGTCAATGGCCCTCAAAGTACCCAATACAATCCATGAGATGTGAATAAATGTGTTGATGTCGAACATGTCACGAAATCCTTTGATCGAAGGTCAATGATGCAACCTGTCGTCAAAGGTGAGAAACCTACCATTGAGGCATGCATATCCCAAGGTACTGACGATTTCTAGATCATCTTTCTAGATAATGAGCTGAAGTCGATAGAAAGCGATCCGTCGCAGGCAAGCCCATAACACGAAATCATAGATCAAATTGAAGAAATTTAGTTACAAGGACTAACTCAGGGATGGTCAAGATGGATCATAGATATTTTTCAGATGAATGGCTTATTGGCAGTGACCTCTTGAACACATAACGACACGACAGATGGCTTGGTGACGATTGACCCAAAGTTAATACCCAGAAACCGGCTGAAGACTTTCAATGTGTTTTGATCAACTGTTAGGCAAAGGATTTCCCAACCTAGGTGAATAAAAGTGTCGTGTTCAAGGGTGGTTACAAAGTATGACAAACAGGCTCATTTTTCTCTCTTTTCCCCCACCATTTCTGGCAAGTACCTCTTTATTTTTGACAAGCTTGAGGAGGATAACATTTGCTTGATTATAAGCTCATCCTTCAGATGAGTCCAACTTAGTTCAAATTCGAACCCTAAGAAGGAGTGGTTCGTTCCTGTTTGTAATTGAACAAGTCTTTTACTGTGAAATTTTAACGAGTCCAGTATAGGAGAAACTCGGCGTTTTTCAATTTTAGAGTCTGAAAAAACTTAAGAAAACTCCAAGGTTGACCTTTTTCATAAATTTGTGTCTCCCAAGCCCGAAAAAGTATAAAATAATACTTGAGAGAACCACTTGATCTTTTACGACCAAGGAGTACTTTTCGTCATTAGTGCCCTTGACCCGAAAAAGTAAAAAAGCAATCAACGACACGTCGTTTTATAACCAATATTGAATTTGAAACAACAAAAATCCGGCAATCTTTTCATGTTTTTACGGTCGGAAAAGAGCTGTAAGTGGATCGTCTTTTAATTCCATTTTAACAAGTTTAAAAGAAAAACTCGGCGATCTTTTCATGTTTTAGGAGTCAGAAAAGAGCTTAAAGGTGACTCTAAATGTTTTTTCGTCGAAAATGATAGATTTCGCCTGAATAATCCGTTATCCTGAACAAAACGCAAACATTACTCATACCTGTTTGAAATGGATAAAAATGTTGCAAAAATACCTTTCCAAAGTGAAACATAAACAAATTTGCAATTTATTTACTCAAAAAACTTATAAAAAGGGCCTTTGTCAATTCATTTTTACTGTTTGAGTTTTGGGTGAGAAAATAGTGCTTTTGTTCAGAAAACTTCCCGTGAAGATTGCGAAGAATCCAACTGTCGGAATCGAACACCGTCTTCTCCAGGTAATCCACATCATCCTACTCTTCATTTTTAACCGTTTCATTTTTTGTTTTAGGATTTCATTTCATTTTTGGGAGGGTTTTTAGGCTTAAAACCCGCGCGCGAGGGCCCGCAGGTATACCACTGCTGGCCTGCGGACCCCGACTTTTTCTCCATTGGGAAAAAGTCAAGGGTCCGCACCTTTATACAATATGCAGTCCCACGCAATGTGTCTAACCCGGAGGGTGTGGTCCCCGCCGCAAGGGTTTTTAACCCAAAAATTCTCAAAATTGGACCAAACAAAATAATTTCTAGCATTCTAATTTATCTTTTTACTTGATGCAGAGAGTACATCATGCTAGATTGGCGTGAACGAGAGCATGAGGACGTGGATGCTGCCACATGGAACCATCAACCTTCACTTGATGCTTTGAGGGCGTGCGGCTTGTACAAATTCTCGGCCATTCCTGGCATGAGGGCTCAGGTGGATTTCTTGCAGTGGCTGGTTGACAGATGGAGCATACAGGACCAATGCTTCTTCATTAGTGGCCACCAGCTCGAAATCGAGCCAGCAGACATATATTTCTTGACTGGTTTGCCTAAGAGAGGTGAAGACTTGACTCTGTTTTGGGCTAGGCCAGGTGGCCAGTCTGTCGATAGCCTCCGGCTAGAGTTCTGCAACAGCCAGGCTAGAGACAAAGGGATAGACATAAAAACCATATCCCGTCCTAAACTCATGGTGATCGCGTTTACTGTCACCATACTTTGCGGGAGTGTCGCATTACATATTGCCACCGGATCCCAGATGCGTATGGCAGTTGATTGCTTTCGAGGCACCATCTTCAACTGGTGCGATGCAGTGTTGGCCAATGTGAAAGGCCAACTGACCAGGGCCAAGAACGAACAACTAAAGACCTTTGGTTATGGGGCTTTGGTTGTGAGTTTTGGTCTGGAGAGGGTTCCCATGTTGATCCTGCAACACCTTATTTTTGGATCTGGGCTTCCTCGAGAGTCCAAATTGATGCGATGGGTCGCAGTTATGGCCAGTCACCCGGACGAGAGGACAGAGGTTGCTCGATTCAAACCTGAGTATTTCCAATGGTTGGAAAACCAGGTCTTTTCTATTCAGGACTTCCCTTATGCTGGGGTAG